>OU343036.1:3147585-5547585 GCA_910593735.2 Ectemnius lituratus | reverse complement strand
GGCGACAGAACACTTTCGTCTTGTTTTTTAGACATATCGAGAAAAACACTAATAAGAATATTTGGATAAAAAAAACGGACTGATCGGAATAAATAAATAAATCAGTGGCCCGGATTAACATTCAATATGTAAATGTTCGACTAAATAGCAAATTCTTCCATGAATCTGTGAATTTTTAAACGAAGCTTTCAACCTATTAGTCGATTAACAGTCGAATGGAAACAAAGATGTAACTTTCGAAGAATTCACAGAATTATACTCGAACCGAGTTGAAATTCAGAAAGCAATTTACAAATCGGGCAAACTAACCAGATTAAGTTTTAAGTCGACCAGACTGAATGATGGTTGTATTAATAACATTCGAACTCAATCGAACTCAGTCGATCCTCGAGCTGCGCATATCTAACTCGAGAATCCGCAAACTCCGTGGCGCCGCTTCGTCTGGATTGTTTGCGAGTGTGAATCGCAATCAGCGTTAATAGCGAAGTGAAGCCATCGATTTCTTACCGCGGCTTGCTGTAATCCGAACGCCACCCGAAAACCGGCGTGAATTTCGCCATTTGCCGAGCGTATTTATTCCACGTTCCTGCATCGTCCGATTTATCCCGACTAACGAAGGCAGACGAACGAATACGTTTAAGGAACAAAACGACCAAGTGCCTGATCAGCTTAATCCTTCTACCAATAATGGTAGAATCAAATAGTAGAAATTTAGTTTAGCCCAGCAATGGTTAGAATAAGGTACCTTGTAATTCTGAATTTCCATCGCATTCAATAATATTTACTTTTCTAAAATTTGTAATATTGAAAACATGTTACTGCAATAATTCTAAATTATCTGTGTCTAAAATAGAACTACAGACGGTGAATCACGTGAGAACGTTTGACAAATAGATCACTATGATATCCTAAAACTGGTAAAATGGAATTTCACTCAAGTCATTTAAAAGGAGCGCAGTTGCAGGTATCCTTATCCAAAGAGAAGTGCGGTCCTCCGTTCTTATCTCGTCCTAATGGAACAAGGAATTCTCTTTAAACGCAGTCGAGGCTTTCTGAGGAAAAATGATAATTCGAAAAATGGCAATTCCCTTCGAAATGCGATTAAGCTGATCCGCGGGATCTCCGGCAGTGCAGCGGAAGCGCTTTCAATTTATGTGATCCGGCAAAATTGGCTGAAGCACATAGCCATTGGTAATGTGGCATAATGGGCTGGCCGAGCATGGGCCGAAGTGCGATAACGCCGATCCATAAGGGACCTTGTAGTATCGTTACAATGGGCATGGGCTTTCGCCATAATCTCGCTGGGGATAAACGCGTCTTCCTGTGAAAAGCTTCGAACCTGCTCGAAACCTAGGATAAAGGCGGCAATTTCCCGACGTTCGGTCTACATCGACCACCCTTGAATCTTCTTTCAACCAACTGAATAATTAAATACATTGTTCGTCCAGAGGAACGTCGTTTCAGTTCGGAGAGCCTTGAATGAGGATCTTATTAACAAGGGCAAATTACATTCTGATTGAATGAAACAATAGAGAAAGACATTGGAAACTATTAAAAGGATTAATTATTACAATTAATTATGTTAAGTAGTTATCATCCCCTTATTGCAACTCCTGTACCTAGTGGACCGAAATTAGCTGCAGACAACTTGATTTTTACCGAGATTGAATAGTAAGGACAGCGCCGGTTTTTTGTACTTCTTTCACTTTAGAGTAATCACTAGCGGAAACGCGGTACTGAATAGAACTACCAGAACTATCCCGTTTCCCAATTTCCCGTATTTCCGCGTCGCTACAATTTGTAAATGCCGACTTTTGCAGAGTAATATAGACGAGGTCGGATCAGTGCCCGAATTTGTTCTTGTTAATAATAATGATTGCTTTTTAATCCAGATATGCATGGATGTAACAGGAAGTGGAGTAAGCTTATCCGGTTCGGGATAAAAGGCAAGATTCTCCACCTATAATCAATCACCGGCACTGTTATCAATCTTCAAGTAAGATTAATTGGCTCTATGAATCTCAGCTTACGTCAGGAGACCACCATTACATTAATGACTAGAGTGCGAATCTTCGTGTAACTGTCAATTTTCATTAATGAACTGTGAGCTCATGGACTGAAGTTTCAACACACTGATAAAACATCAATTTGACAGGCATTGATTTTTTCCAATTACATTCTTTATTTGTATTTGCACCAACGTCCGTGAAATATTGATACGCTACTCTGCAAACGTCCAATTCGCAAAGAGTTTTATTTTGCAACGTAACACTCGCTTCTATTTTTGCGAAATTCTTTAGAATTGCACCTTCAATTTCCAGTGGCAATAGCTCGATGTTGCTCCAAATAAAGTTGCCTACATACACTCTGCTCTCCAAATTCTGTGGCAAAGTTTAGAGGATAAAGGGTGTTTTACGGGTGCGGCAAGGGTCGAGCGGCGGCCACTGGCCAAAATTGAATTCCTGTGTCCACGTAAAGGTGGCTCTACCGAATGGCGCATCTTGTGTGCATGGGAAACTTTATCGCGCGTGGGTAAAGCGAGAATGTTATTTCCAGGAGGTGAAGCTTCACGCACGATTATACACGAGAGCGGACTGCGGCGCATATGCTCGAGTGTTGCTTTCTTCAAGATTCTCATGGTGCACTGGATGCTGCGTGAGAGTGCCCTACATTTAAATGAACAGATAAAGGTCCACAACTTCTCCCGTAACTTGTGAAACGAAAGATCCGAGGCTCTGCGAATGTAAATTAGATTACGAACACTGAAAATAGTGATGGCATTATCTCGTTAAATTACACTTGCAAAATTAAAGGACTCGATAAATGTAGACCTTCCTTGATTTTCAGATATTATGAAAGAAAATACATGGAATTTCTGAAAGTTTCGTGCCCAGAGATAGTTTAAGGAAATTCAAATTACACGTTGATTAATTCAACCAAGTCGTAGTACACTTTCTGAATATTATTTTAGTAATATTCAATTATGGAGAAATAAATTTACCTACTGTTTCGTTTCTCTTATATTAGAATACGTAACTTTTACGTTACTACGTTTCTTCTCTGTGCAAGCAAACCCTCCCAACTATCATTGAACTCTTACAGTGTGAAAATCTCTTAACACCTTTTTCCATAGAAAAAGTAAAGCGGGGCGAATCTTATCGGTATATTAAAAATGAAGTTACATCTCAGGGCAAAACCAGCATAAATACGTCTATAAATATAAGAGTGGGTAAACGCGAGCAGAGGCGCCGGACGGTCTCGAAGATGTTCGCGAAAGCACACACACACACATATGTACAGACACCAGAGATTCTTTGGCGACGGTGAAAAGGGCGCGAGCTTGACTTTGCCTTCTTTCGGTGCCTCGATATCCCCAGCTCAGCCGTTCTCCTCCTTTTTCGCCGGAAAACTGGAGCGAACACTGGGCGACCTTCAAGTACGGATCGAATGGATCTACCTCGTTAGCGCGCTTCATCCACGTGACTACGCCGGAAGACGCTAGCCGATGGTGAGGAACGATTTGCTGAAATGCGTCTTTCTAACTTCACCGTTAGAATATGGAACGATATTCTTACCGATAGTTTTCACCAATTTGTCACTCAATTCATCGATATTGGTACTCCTGATGTTTCTCAATATTGAAGTATTCTCGACATTGGTATTTTTGATGATCTCGAGAAACGTTAAGAAATTGATTTAAACAATAACTGATAACACGATACAATGTACTTTAAATGAGGACACTGTTTTCATTTCTATTTTCAGGATGCGCAAATTTCCGATTGACCCGAGAAGGTTCCCACATATTTCTAGACTAATCATGGAACTAATTTACACAGTTATTCTTGGTCGACTGACCTTTATTGCTGTCAGGTGAATCCGCCACTTTTAAAGACTGACGACATTCCCCGTTCCGTTCCTAATATCGTCCTAATTTTACTCGGCCATCCCCACAGCTAGTTGACCTCCTTCAAAGCGCCCTCACATATATAATAAATATCTGAAATGCCGACATCGATTCACCGCAATGAATTCTTTCGAAACTCTAAGCGGAAATTGCAAGAAGCCATAGAATCGTTGCGCGCATTAACAGCCTTAAATCTCTTCCAGCTATAAAGCTCGACAAATCGACTATTTCCGTTAGCAAAATCAGCGAACCTTTTGCTTGCTTGCACAGTCCCTTACTTTTTATTTATCTACTTTATCCTTATACTATATCGAAAATCTTCCAAAATATGGAGACGAAAAATTGCAAATATAAGCATTTTATATTCAGATTTAAATAATTTAATAGTGGTTACATTGTTGTAATTTGTGTATATTTAGTCGAGCACGAGCCAATCACTCTCGCTATTTAAATGACAAGAATCCTCGATAAGACACGATGATTAAAGTAAAAGTGATTAGGCAGGCTTGCACTCTGAAAACGCGCGTAAGTATGTTAGCAAACTGCTTACGAGAAGCCAATGCTTCACGGCAAACTAGATGTCAAGTGACACTTGACGGCAGCCCTGTTGCAGCACGAACCTCCTCACCTACATCTAATATTTCGCCGATCCGACACACCTGTATTACCCCACTTTTCTCAGACAATGCCTGATAAAATAAACCATCCTACTCTGATGCGATAATATCAGCAACTATAATTTTTTACGAGCAATGTTGGTCTAGTAAAAAATAACTACTTAAACTGAGTGCTATTTTACCATAATCTATGATATTTACACATGAATAGATTATTATAATTAAAAACTTAATTAACCTACAATTGATAATATTAAACATAGCAGAAAGAATCCTTTAAAGCAATGCGTGTTTTCCTTTAAAAGAGAAACCGTCATACAATTTTAATCGTACCAATAATAATACACTTATACGGGCGGAGTATAATACCTTCTTGTCAGTGGGTGAGAAGAATCGCGCATCGCTCGGCGCAATTATATTGTAAAAAGGAGAAAACCTTCCCAGCATGATCTCAACGCGATCCGTTGGAAATCCGCGTGAATTCTGTCGGCTAATTGTATTGTGTTCGCGTTGGCAAGGCAGCGCGCACAGAATATTCATGATTTTCCATTGAACGAAACCATCGCCATGCTTTCTAGAGGCGTATCACTGCAACAGGCTCGGGTATTTCGATCTCTTTTAAGTCTTTTTCTGTAATTAACATCGACGTGGATGGTACTTCATCCAGCGCGAGAATGCTTCTTGCCAAGTTAGAGTGGCACACCCAAAGTGGGGATTTGGTAGTCGAGACTATTCTCCACTTTCTTCTTTCAAAAGTAGGGAAGATACATTATTTAATGAAATAATCAAAAGCAGGAAAGTTTTCAAAGTGTGCCAGTCATTTGGCAAGCTGTTCTTTACATCAAAAAAACATTTGTTTGCAAATTTCGAGGAGGAAAAGAGAAGCCATAGTGGACTTGTTAAATTCTAACTCACACATGCCAACCATCCGTCATCAAAGAATTAGCATTGCAGATTTATCTGCAAACAAGCGTGGAACGTGCACTGTAGAATTTGGAATCGTCGTCAAGTCCATTGACGCACCGAATAGAAGACGGAACACGAATAAAGCGATTCCCCTGTCAATTATATTTGTCAATCAGACACGTCACGGCGAGCACTATTTTGGCATAGGGTCGATATCGCACGTACATACCGCCTGAAACTTTTATTCTACCCTCTCTCTCTCTCTCTCTTTCTCTCTTCCAGCGCAGACAGGAATAACCTCGAATATCCTTAACGATCGAATTCGGAGGCCCGTGGAACTCCCCCGAAATAGATACAATCCTAACTCATATTGTAAAAGCAGAGCTTTGTCCAATTCCATTAAATTCTATTACTATTACATTCCATTAATATATTCAATTTGTAGTCAACTCAACATAATTCCATTAACTAGCTTTACCGTATATTCTAACGAACGCAGTGTGGATCCTGTCTAATTCTAATATTCATTCCATGCTAATTATATCAAACACGGTCCAACGAATGAATGTATTAATAGATAGAATTAGTAACAATCACATGCAATATTAATTCCGTAATACATATCAATCCTAGGAAACTAGGAAAATGTTAAATCATGAAATAGAAACAATACTTCAGATTTATTTCCACGGTGAACTTTCTAGGGAAAGAAGCAAAGCCACTTGCAACCTCTCACAAGGTTGCATGCTGCGATGCCGGGCGGTAGGCACTGTTTCGCTTAATGTCTCTAGTATTCTACTTAACGCAAATCATACTGGAGACAGAGAAAGAGAGAGGGCGGAGGAGAGGAAGGGGGTGAGATGGTAGTGCTTGGCTGAAAAACAGAGCCGCCTCGAAAACCAGTTTCGCCTGGCCCGAAGCGGAGTGTGCGAGGACTCGTGAAAAGTGAACAGGGCTGTGTGTTGCGGAAGAGAGGCGAGGACGGTGACAGGGCGAGAGTGTACTTTCTTTCAAGTGCGCGTATGTGCGGAGCTCTGCACGAACGAGAGACACTGCGGCAGACCTCAGTGAGCGGCGCGCGGTTTGACCCAAAAAAGAGGTGGGTGTGCTTTTTCGAGGAGGTAATTCGAACGCGGCGAAAATCCGACAGAAAGCCGCTTCTCTCCACTGAAGCCAAGCTGCCCCGACGACAAATCTCTCAGACTGTCTTCTTATCGCGATATTCGTCTATGTTGTATCTCTTGCTTAGCCGGCGCATAATTCCACGGTGAAACTGGCTTCCCGAGTTACTTTCTACCAGCCGGCAGATCTGCTCTGCTCATAATTCACTAGCCGCCTTGACAATTGTGAGTATCGGAAGGCGCGCGGACACGCAACGCCCGACGAAAACGTAAACACCGGCTAAACTGTCACTTCTTTCGCATAAATGCGAAGATTGATGTGCCTGTAGTCCGTGAGTTATAGCTGGTTTAATGTGTTTACAGGATTCCCGGGGGACGAGCTCGCGGGATCCTTGAAAAATGGCCGAGCCAGAAGTGCAAGGCTGAATATAGGAAAAAAGCTCGAGCCATCCAAGTCCCGTTTATATCACCGTGAAAATTGTCAAAGTTTAATTATAGGGAAATGGAATTTCTGGAGTTTTATTTTATGTGTTTCGGCATACTAATATTCACTGATCCCAGATTCTTAATCGCTACGAATAGTGCATATAATTTCGAGTGAAACTTAGACGTTTTGTGTTGACGCTATCTAATGTTATAACAACTTTCTGTCGACACTTCCGTATGAATAAACTTAGAAAGACCAGTTCGATTATAGTTACGGGTAACGTAAATTGCGTCTCGAAATGAGATTGTTCCTGTCGATCCGGATGCCAGTGGTGAGTGAACTTCCATTAATACAACCATTTCACGCTCGCGAAAGTGCACACTTCATTCCCGAGACAGATGCAATCGGACGGTGATTGGTCGCTGAAAAATCCTATGACGAATCGAACGTCACTTTTCATCGGAAATATTAATTGTAACTGAAATGGCCTCTCGCGTCTCGTTTATCCATTCACACCGAGTGCTGCATTTTATATTGTATGCTTTTATTTCATGAGTTGCTGTACACTTTGCACAAAGATTTATCTCAAATCAGTTACGGATCAAATACAAATCAAACTCGAAATTCCACTCGACAAAATAATGGTGATTAATTATCGAGGACAATCGAGTAATGCTATTATCCAAAATCAAACTGTACCAAGCCGTGTCTCTGTGATGTTAAATCCGGTGATGTATCTAATTCCCAAATGACAACTGTCTCACTGTTAATATGCTCTATTGATCCAATTTCCGACGGAATGCCAATTAGCGTGTTAAACAGTGACACGGGAAATCCAATATCAATTTAGCATCGCCCTCACGATACAAATTCCGCTCTATTAACCCTTTGAACACCACGATATTTTTCATAACGACACCAATTAATCCGCTCTGATTTAACCATTTCATACAGTTTACGAGCTGGAAGCGATGAATAATTCAATTACTTGTACCGATTCAACTTACTTAAAATCTAGATTTCGACTATTGAAATGTTTGGTAATAAATCACTAAAAATTGGCACTGAAGCAATTAGTATATACATTCGGAATATATTAATTTCGCAAGATCGTTAATGGCATTTCTCTACCAGATTGACTGGTTTCCTGAATCGGCGGTATCTTATGTTGTCACATTCTAGTTCATCATACGATGAAGATGTCTCCGAGTGAAATCCTGGGAATCTCGAGAATTCAATGTTATCTTACCTGGAGCGTTCGCCTTTCAGGTTCGCGGCAGAGAGCCCGGACGAAGTGCGGATCCAAATATTCCGTCATAATAGGCCACCTACAGACTACTCTGCGATCCTTTCCCTAGTCGCTCCTGCTGCGTGGTCCCGTGTCCTGATAAAGGACTCCTTCCTGGACATCGCCACCAGCACTAGTTGCGTTTCAAGTGTGCCAGCCTCCTTAAAAGCTTAATCTATCTTCGGTCATCTGGCAGACCGATATCCTTCTCTTAATGAACTTTGTATTGAACTCCATTCTTTTTTTTCTTTTTCAATCGAATATCTTATTTAGTTGTAATTATAAATTTGGCAGGCGTTGTATGTGCACACATTTGGTCTTCCGGTAACCAGTTGAGAAAGGCATTTTTGAGATGTTTGTGTTAGTAGAAAATGTCTGGTCCGTTGAGTGAGCTGGTGTTGTCTTTGGTGGTCGTTTCAAGCAGCGTAATCTGAAACAAAAATATAAAACAATGAAATAACTGTTCTATGACATAAAGTGGATAAGAATAAATCTCATCATCATGAAAACTTTCAATTTCCCAATAGAAATGACAATTAAATAATCTTAGAATATTTTAAAAATTAAAAGAATATATTGTGAAACGTAATACAATTTTCAATATAGTAGTATTATCAATAGAATAGTACTACCAAATGCCAAGAAGCAATCTTGCGGCACGTCAAATAGGGAGCGGTATAATCAAGTACCAGAATAGGTATGCTGCAGATAAGGAGTACCGTTACAAATGATGAATGAA
This sequence comes from Ectemnius lituratus, assembly GCA_910593735.2. NCBI lineage: Eukaryota > Metazoa > Arthropoda > Insecta > Hymenoptera > Crabronidae > Ectemnius > Ectemnius lituratus. The sequence goes on along the minus strand of OU343036.1, from coordinate 5,538,580 downwards.
ACGTAAAGCTCACCGGGTGAATTATAAACAGAACGGAAGTCACTCGTTAAGGTGTTACTGCACCTGCAGAGTTAGATGCCATGTATGATACGGAAGAAACCGAGTGTATCAAGAGCACTAGACGATCTGGCATTCGATCCCATTACTATCTCTATAAAATTTAACCACACCCTTTTATAGGAGAATATTTCTCTCGATGTGTCTGAATTAATAACCCAGCAATTATTATTTCAAGTTCAACACTAGACTGACTCTGAAACCTTGCTTAGACCGGCACACCTACACGCGCCATCGCTTCAAGGGTACAGTAGATTAGTTAGTACTTGAAGCATAAACCTTAGAGTTAGTCCTTCCTGTAATTACGCTTACATAACAAATCTACTGGCTCGCGAGTTTACATCGTAACTTACGCTCACGGAAGAATTGAAAGTAGTTATGAGTGGTAGCGATTCTTCCCACAGCTATTCTGTTCCTATGAAACATTCCGAAATGACTGATTACGCCTCATAAAAGTCAAGAGAATTTGTGCCCTTTTAGATGGCCGGATGATACCATGTTTGAAATGGAATTCTCACGCGTGTCTATATGCAACTCGTAACATTATTATTGGTGAAAATGAAACAAGAATGTCCATGGGAAATACAATACTTTTGCAAAGTAAAACGATTTTAAGACTTCCCATTTTACAAACTTGCAATTTAAGTGTAACCCAATATCAACTGCTAATATTTAACTGATGGCAAAATGTAAGAAAAGTTCGTTTAGAATTGATTAGATTAAGATTAGTTGAATCAGAATGACCATGAAAGAAAAGGGTGAGTCTAGTCACGGTTTCCGAGGAGGCAACCATGCCGAGGAGGAAAACAAATCGGCGAAGTAGAAGACATCGATTTCTCGGTTCATTCTCCGACCTTGGATAAGTAACGTCACGCGAGCGAGCCACATACCTAACTACCTTGGAAGTAGCAAGGCGAGGTCGCGCGAGCACTCCGGTACCCGCTGGTACGACCAACCATCCATGAAAGAGACCTCTAACCGATCAGGACTTAAAGTCTTTCGATCTCCAATTCACGACACAACGCGTGCGCGCGTTCGCTTTCGACAGCTGCCGTCGTCGATCTTGCTAATTGCCAAATTGGCCAAGTCCTCTAATTAGCAACATTTTAATCTCTGCTCCGAGTATCTTCTCTGAATGTTGAAGCGAATCTTCCCAGGCACTCTGCCAGCTTCGTGTAGTCTTATAATAGCCTCTAATTGTCTGGCAAATAAGAAATTATTTATACATGTTTTGTGATTTATAAAACATATAATGTAAGTGTACGATAAATTTCACAAGGTATTTCATACACTTTTGAAATGCACTGTATATTATATTTCTATCAGATAGCATTATTATGTTTCCCATCTAATTTAAATAAGATAAAAGACTTCAAAGGGTTATTTAGATCTTCCCACCGAGTATTCACACTGCTCCACATTTTATCAGTAGATATGAGAACCGGTCCATCAATGAGAAGCTGAGTGGAATCGTTTTCCCGTGCAATTTCTTCATGACGATCGACTGGACGGATTTTATCAAGGCGGCCGCGCAATTTCGTGGGATCGGGAATGATGAAAAGCGCGTGTGCACTTCCGGGAATAGGAGGCTGTGGCGCTGTGAAGAGCGCAGACGGAGGGCAGAGCACGATAATAAGCCGAGAGCCGCTGGACTGACTTTCGTAACAAAGGTTTTTTGTCAGGCACTTTTAATCTCCGACCCGCTGTCTCCCGGAGCCACTGACTCCCGTGGCTTCGACTATTCACGGAATAATCAGGCCTCCCTCGATTGCCCCTACCGTCGCATTCGTGAAATGACTTTGATACAAGAAATCACCTTTATTCACTGCCTTACTGCTTGTAATTACAGTAACCATTCGCTAATTCTTGTTTCCTATAGTTTCCACTAAAATTTACACTGAGATAATTATCCTCGTTTTGATAATCGCGTTATATCGAGATAATCACAAATTGAGTCTAATAAAATAGATAACGCAATTTTTGAACTAGTAACACAAACTTTGTAGTACGATAAGCTCTGACGTTCGAGGTAAAGATCGTCGATAGCAACAATCGAACATTGTATGTCAGATAAGTAAGGGAGAACCGTTCGAAAAGAATTGTTAAAAGGATTTCCAAGGTGCCGACTGGAAAATTGAGCTTACGATTGGAAAACGAGAAGGAGATCGTGCGGATATACGATCAACAGTAGTGGAAAAAGACGAAGGTAGGACTCCTTGGTCGACCTTGCGAATCCTCTCTGTTCGACCTCCCATTGCTCCTTTTCTTCATGGTCCCGCTTCTTCCTCCGTCTTGCACTTTCTTCTTGTTCTTCTTGTTCTTCTGCCGGCGGTGCTCCCGCTGCCGGCGCAGCAGCTTCTGCTTGATCTTCGGGTGCCGGTGCGCGCTCGCTTCTTTTCTCCTTTTCAGAAAGAAACTTGCTGAGCCGGCGTCTCGTTCACGACTCTCAGTGTACCCGCGGCGTTTCTCTCTCATCTCACGTATGAGTATGAACGTACGTGTACACTCAGGTGTTCCTCCAATGAACCTATGAAGTACGGAATTCCGCGGAATTCCACTTGACTTCTGCGTCTAGACACATGTTCAATCGACGAGTGGATGTATAAATCGAGTGGAACGTCTCCGGTTCACATCTGTTTCGATTTTCCAGCTTGCTGCTTTTATCAAGATAGATCGAACATGAAAGGACATATCTCGAATTGATACATTAGAATTTAACGAACGGAAATGTCTTTTCACTAGCACAGGTAATTTAATTATGACATTTATAAATGATTAAATCATTTGGCCGATTATTAAAAGAGAAGAAAGTTAATGTTATAAGTTTACGATCTGAAAGAAGTTATTGGTGATGTTCTTGCGTGTAGAAGACCGCGTTGGTCCACGGGAGTCAAATTCGTCTTCGGGGACGCGCATGTTAACCAGAGTCACCGACAGAAATATCTCCGTATATAGGGCAGCCCATAAAGATGCTCCCCATGCTTGCTCCGAAAAGCTATGCACCAGATATTGACTTCTAGTTTACGAAGCATAACTTCCCTTACATAATACGTTACCTTCATATACACGTGCCTTTTGCGAAATTGGAATATTACATGAAAGAATTTCAAATAGATTAAATTTCACGATCGAATATAATATAATATTATTCCAACAATCAAATATTCCTATTTGTTATAATTGTATAGCTGTAACAGTAGTGTTTATTCACGAGCGTTATGACCCAGCATGTTAGCAAGAAACGTCAGAGACTCTTATCGAGTACAGGAAAAGATTGCGGTTTCACGCTAACAGAGCGCGCATATGTATGTAGAACAGAAATCGAGTGTGGTGATAAGGGAGCATCGCCGGTTTACACGACCGACTAATCTGCTTAATGCAAATGGGGGTTGAGCTGCCACCTCGAGGACACAGATAGTTCTGAGGGCACTCGTTTCATTCCACCGTCACAGCATTAATTAATTCTGGAATAATTTTGTTGGTAGAGGGAGAAGCAAGATGAATTAATTGTTGGATTAATTTTGCCCGTGTTATATAAAATGTATCAAATGATACGAAGGCTAATAGAATGAATAGCCATGTCTGTGTGTCCTCCAGTATCCTGAGGCACAAACGGGGGAAACGAGCAATAATTTAAAAGCAATTATGCTGAAACACTGTACGAATTTCAGCCAGGGCTTTGCCAGCAAAAAGAGGGAATTACATGCGAAATCCGAATTACATTTTCCACGAGAATTTCGCTAGTTCCATTCCAGGGACACCTGTCAGCCTGCTGGAATTTCCGGGGAGAATTTCGTATAGCAACGGATCCGGTATCACTGGTATTATAATCCTGACGATCGTTCGCATGTATGTATGTAAGAAAAATTAGATCGTTCCAATAGCTATTTATCGAACAGTCGATCAAGAGATTGGCCAGTTTTGGGTTGTGTACGATGCAATCTCGATATGAATGGGCAAACTTCAACGATGATAAAGGCACGGACAAGTTCCGGCCCTGAAAAGGAAGAAATATAAGTGGAGAGCTATTCTTATCGGGATCGACATGTCAAATGTTATCGGCATACTTCTGCCGATGCGGTATGGCGTCTCCTACATTTCTAGCTCACCGAATATCGGCGCTTACGCGAACAGACAGTCAAATCCCTTTCCAAAACTAGTGAACCCTTTGCTATAGACACATTGCAACCCGCTCTTGTCAAATACAGTTCAAATTTTCCGGAATGGGTAACAATTCAAACACAAAGTCAATGCAATAAATCCTGAACGGAAAATGATGGCGTAAGTTTCCGAGCCAGATTGATTTCAAACATAAGAAATAAAAAGTCTACAACTAAACTTTTACACTTTCATCAAAACAACAAGTCTCGCGCAAATACAAATGACGAGAACGAGTAGGAAAAATACAGGAAGCCGTGTATTTACACTATCTTTTGTCTCTTTGCTCGAAAGCTTCATTCTCGAGAACACTAAGGAGGACTCATCACTTTTCCTTCAGTCGCACTTGGTGCTGGCGTTTGAAGTAGCACAATGCCACTCATTTCACGTTTGCCAGCGGTTTGTCGCCGGGTTTCCACGGCAGCCGGCGCACTCCCGCTGAACCCGCTGTGTAACACGTACGCGCCGATCTAGATTGGATCCAGAGATGCTGTCGACGATATTGCGGACAGTGTCGGCCGTGACAAAGGATCGCTTGTGGAGGTTGCACCGCTCGTTATATTACACTCCTCGCGGCACACCCGATGCGATCCACTCACATTTTGATCCTTTTGCTGCGTAATACGGAAGGAAGTCAAGAGCGTACTACGTTACGCCCTCCTGTCCCGTAATATCGATTGCCCAGTCATTACCTTTCCTTGCTAATAAGAATGGTACTGCCACAATCATCAATAGAAACAACACCGAAAGATATGAAATACCTATCTGATTCTCTAGAAAATTAACTACAATTTATATAAGAAATAAAATAGAACAATTAGCAATAATTGCACCAGCGAACATAAAGATAAATATACCCAATTCATAAATTACTAAAACACCCCACAACTACAGTATTACATAAAACATCGCTTAGCATTACCACCGACGTAAAAAGCGTGGGAAATGCATTATCAACTTAACGAGTCATTAAACGTTTCGCATTACACCATACTACCTTTAAAAGTATAAGAAGCACATTATCACCGAAGATCAGTTCAGCAGAATCTCATGGCATCCAAAATAATCACTGTCCCGAACTTGAGGTTTCCATCAAAACAGGCCCGAGTGCTGTGACTTCAACCGTGTAACACATGTGGGCAGAGAGACAGAGCGCGCGCGCGAGAGAGAGTGAGTGTGTGTAAGTGGGACCGCACCGAATTCCCGACTGAAGCGGAGTTCAGTCCTGTTATCATGTTCCCCGGCTCGGTTATCGAACGTCTTTGATCATACGGCGACTGGATTCGACCTGTGAAGAGATCCTTGGCCTACTGGGAGACGAGCATCCATGCATCGGGGTTACATCGACGCGCTACCGTTACCATTAGCACCGGCGTACACTGCACTACGCACGCCATACCACAACCGTAATACGTGAGCGCAAAGCAACGCGTGCACGCTCGCCGATTAGAAACCCAGCGAGAGAGCGACCGTCCTACGCTGTATCGTAATGCGCGTACATCCTCATTAGCGGGCCTGCATCCTCTCCCGCACCACTACGCCTCACCGCTTCACCACCACCCCACTCACGGCCACTCGCCTCCTTTTTTTATAACATTTTATTAATTCGACTTTGTACGCCCTCGCTCCGCCACTGCCGTCGCACCCGTTCATGCTCGGAAGAGCGTCCTCCCTTTGGTTTATAGATACAATAAGAAATCGCTTGGATTATCTGTTATAATAAGTTGTAATAGACTGTTTTAATTAGTTCGATGTTTTCTTGTTTGAATTTTATTGTTTAATGAGATTACTCGAAGCTTGAAGTAGATCGATTTATGAAGAACCGCTGGAACAAATGACCTTGTATCGGCAATGTTTAATTCAAGGAAAAGGGGTGCAACAAGTTTGCAATTAAGGCCCAGACTCTCCGTTCACTCGAAGACCCGTTGACGAAGTTGACGAAGCCCACTAATAGTCTTTCAATGAAGAGCAAGATATTTCAATGAAGAAGCCTTCGCGATGTGACACAGTATAGCAAAGACGGCTCAATCAAGCATGTAATTGCCTTTCACGACAAAACAGGCGGTTCAAAAAAATTCTAGTTGGCAGCTGGCTAATGAGTGAAATTCCGAGAAAACTAGAAGGAAGGACGGTGTTATCTCCAGGGAATTCTGAGGACCTGTTCTCAGCATCACGGTGGAAGACGAGACTGGTAAAAGGAAACACATCGATATCGCTTCGGGTATTTCTGTCTCGTCGGTTGCGCTATCGCGTTAATTGCGCTTGATGATCGATTAGACCGTCGGGCTACCAGCGAAATAAACTTCCCCGTGGAAATTCGATGCTCGGTTTAGTAATTATAGCCAGACTTTGGTAACTATTAATATCGATGGTCGTCTACGGTAGTAAACTTTCCCTGTGCGACAGTTTTTATGCCTGGCTGGATTAACCAGGATATAACATTTTCTGAAAGCTATAGAAATTAATATATCGAAATCTAATATTTAATACAGTATGAATTAAACTCTCGGATTAACTACTAAAATAAATATGTATGTACAATAACTAGAAGCAAAAAAGACATCTTCTATCATGCACACTCCATAATGCAATGATAACTTTCTACTGCATTTACCGGCAAAACCATGCGATAGAAAACTCATTGCGCGCCACTTATTCTTAACACCTGGCTGCTAGGCGAGATGTTGTTACACGCACTTCACTTCTCACGCTATCGACGAGTGCGCGCACATACAATTCCATTTCCAGACTGCTTTCGCACATGGAAAGAAGAGAACTAGATCGCGGCAAATGAGAGAGGCGCGCAATACCACCAATTTCGAAAGGGCCGAGGAGCCGTCGGCGCCAGGGGCGACGGGAGTTCTTCAGCAAACACGTGCGAGGCGAGCGAAACCCTCGACATGACCGAGAGCGAGAAGGAGGAAAAGAGACTGGAGGTTTTCAAGGCGCAAGTTTAACTCGAAACGAGAGCACTCGGGCTGCTGGTGCGCCAAGGTTGCCAGGGAAGCTTGGCTCGCCGCTTTTCTATGTGGCTGAAAGCTAGAGTCCAGGTGAGAGACTGCCTTGCTCTCTGTACGTGCTCTCTTTCCCTCTCAAATTCTCTTTCACAGAGAGAAGCATGCACACACTCTCGCTACCTCTCTCTCTTTCTGTCTCGCCCCGAATATTCGCGCGCACGCTCTCAATTGGAACCTGTCCTGCAGACATGTTTTTAATCCTTGACGATGCCTGGCACATGCATAGCGTCGTTCGCTCTGGGAAAAGTCTAAAGGGAATCCGACGAGGGACTCGCTTTTTCGGACGAGGCGAATTCAGAGTACGGAGGAAGCCAGCTTGTTCCCTCCTCGGCCTTCTCTCTTCGAGGGCGGCTGCCTACCAGCCAAGAGAGAGCACAGGGCGAACATGAGGGGGTGCCACGGCCCTCTCTCACGTACTTCGGTGCACACTCTTTCGCCCTCTGCTCTTGAAGAACCCGGCGACCAAGGACGGAGATTGCGGCCGGGGAAGGACAGGAGCGAGTCCTCGAGAATCCGGGAGGGCACCGGCGACAGGTACTTCGTCCGCGTGGAGAACGCCACTACCCGCACACCCTCGTATATGCCGTTCCCGCCGAACCCCCTCCCCCCTACTCCTTGCTTTTGACGTGGAAAACCTACCTTCTGCCGATCTCCAAAGCTCGATCTCACCACCCTAGCTACGTCGAGCAACTTTTACAATGTCAGGTCAGGTTGGTTTTCTCGAGTGGGGAAATAATTTGCGCGAATGCCGTGGTGAACACTGTCGCTTCATGCTGCCTTTAAAATAATTAAACCATGCAAGACTTTCATTGTTACAGAATAATTGTAACTACTACACTCTTGGCTCGAGGAAAATAGAGCGGTTCCATTGTTGGAAAATGGTTATAGGAAACTGTCACCAATTTTCTAAAGCTTTGAATTTCTATAAATACAGATGTCAGTTGCAGTTATTCTCTTTTGTTAATTTAACCTTGTATTATCTAGTACTGAATACGTAGTTTCCAGACAGCTGAGTTTGTCACTGATAGGTAAACAAACTTTTTGATTTCGCTTGAGTTCGCTTCGAGTGAAGTAGGAATTGCGATTACAAGTATACTCGAGCACGACTGACAGGTAGATCGATAAAGGAAAACAGACGAAGAGAGTACACCTTCCTGATTTATCCTGTTTGCCGATATATCGTGTGTGCAACGTTCAGAGCCTGGAATAATTTCATTCTTCAAACTGAAAACCGATAACCACGGATTCATAATCCCCGTGTGTAAATAACACTGCGAGCACCTCGCCAGTATTTGTACGGGAGAACGATGAAAAAGAAGCGGAGAATGGTTACCGGCTTCCTACCAGGACCGAGGTCTTTCCAAGACCAGATAGCAACCTCCCTCAGATTTATCTCCTTGCTTCTGCGAGCGCTTTATACTGTATCGACACCATAAATTATATCATGGATTACCCGGTAATCCCAAGAAACCTGTAGAACTAGCTTACCCCGTAATTACTGTAAGCAGAAAACTTTAAATTACTCAATTACTTAATTCAGCCTCGTGTACGGAACCCAGTCCCATCAGTGAGTTAATGAACAAATGAAACACAACGAACAATATTAAACTCGATAACGTCTGAATGTTTAAAAGCATAACATTCGTTGGAGAAAAATAGTTTCAAATCAAGTCAAAGACCGAGTGTTTCATTCAATTTGAATGAAATACTCCAGAAAATTTCGGAGCCTTTTACCCGATGAAAAAGAAAAATGTTTGCATGGACGCGCGTGTCAGGAAAAGAGAAGAGTCTCGTGGAAAACGTGGCTCGTTCTAGAAAACGACTCTCTCGCATACGCACACTCCCGCGGCCGGGGCGCCGCGTGGGATAGTTCTCATCGTATTATTATGGCAGTTCGTCTTGTGAGTACGCACGCATTCCGTGCCGACAAATGCGTGCACACCGACAGTAGGACGTGTGCGTGGTGCCGTGCATTTTATGTATAGGGTGACTCGGGCATTGGACATTCGAAACCTAATAAAATTTGGCATTTCCTTTTGAAACGAGAGTTAGTAAAATTTACGATGAAAATCGTGAATCATCCTGTATGTACTAATATATTGCGTTACTTCGTCTGTTCACGACTATCATAAACCAGTCAATGCACCAGTACTTCGAGCGAACGACACATTGTTTACAGTGTCGAAACGGTAATTACGCCAGCGACTAGAGCTCGCTTTACGATTCCATTTAAAAGCCACTTAAGTTCCAGCTCGCGGAGCCTAACTTTAGGGCCGCGCTTAGACAATGCAACTCTTCGAACGATCGAGATCTTAGTGCCGTGTGTTCCGTATGCGCGAGATGATGTTCTGCAGGGTTTTCGTCATGCGAACGTTGCAACAGATGGAATGATATCATGGGCAAAATCGTGGAAATTCAAATAGCAGAGAACGAAATGCTCAAAGAGCAGACTGTGCATTGAAGATACACGAAATAAAAGAAAATTGTACTAGGCTTTCTATAAAGAAAAATAGTAATCTTTCTGGACACACATAAGTTTTAGAGTTCGATTCAGCATATTTTCAATCCTATAATACTGTCAAAATGAAAAAGAAATTTTCACCCAAGAAATTCGAGTTAAACGAAACTTCTGCCAAGCAAAAGCGCACTTCCCAAATGTTCTCGAAGTATTTCCACATGAGTGGAGCTGAGAGCTAGGCAAAAGGAGCAATTGTAAAAATGGGACACCCTTTATGCGCTCACGCACCAGTCGGCACCAAGTGGCGAGGTAAAAAGTCGTTTCCGTCTGACCATCTGCCGATTTGAAGTGAGCGAGGCGTGCGTGAGTCGCGAGGGACCGGTATGCGCCTCGTGTAACTCGTTTCTTTTCTCGTAAAAGCGACCTTGAAATTTGCCCAATCTCGCCAGCGATTCACTCTCATACATTCGCACGCGTACATACCAAGCCCGATCTCCATGTACTCGGGACGAGTTCACCGAGCCAATTATGCGAGATGTCGTAGGAACATGAGACGGGCAGAACTCATGCATGTGAAAAAACGCGGTACCGCTAAGTCGTCCAACCGCGCACGCGATACGTAATCTATCCGATGTAATTTTCTAATAAATCCTGGCCGAGTAAGGTGTACCAGTCAACAGTGCCGCCTCCTGATACTCTTTGCACCGGAGTATCAGCTGTTTCAAAAGGAAACCATGCTCGCCCTTTTTGTAGTAGGTTTGCGAATGCATCCCCGCGAAGAAACGCATCACTGACTCTTGGATCATGATGCCTCTGAGGTGGATATCGAATAAGGCGAAGTTTTGTAATCGCGTGCACGCTTCCTACATGACTAGAAGAAACTCTATGATGTCTTGAAAGGAACGCACTACCATAACTGATGTGGCTCTGTGAAGTCGTGCAAACTGCAGTTTCATTTTCCTTCCGGCGACTAATCAGGTGTAGCGCAGATGTGTTCTCATGATGATACAATTTGTCATGCTTGTACTTCGAATTTAACCTCTGCTATCATGTATTCTGGGTGCATAGGCGCCAACTAGGCTATGATGAATTACTTGTCTCATTTATGATAATATTGCATGGAAAACACAGATTTAATAGATTTTTATTAAAAAGAAAACACTTTACCTTTATCCAGGTATAATAAATACTACACCGATGTTTAAAATATATAATTCTCTTAACACATTTCAATGGAATGCAACGCCAAAGGAATCGATTCCGATTCAATCAAATACTCACGACAAAAGCTAACGTTTGCCAAATCATTCAGCAAAGGCGGATGTTTGCATTCGCGCATGTTTGCTCGTTGAAATTGGAGCGGGACTTTGACGCCCAACAAATATTCTGCGCAAGGCTAGACGAAAAATTCAGGCACAAGCAGAAAGCAGGATGTTTTTCAATAAATTGAATTTGTAGTGTTTCCACATTCGGTGATAGTTTCTCTCTTTGTATTCATGAATTCTGAACACTGTGCGTTAATGTAAAAGGAAACACTTAGAAGTCAAGAGACGCGAGGAAGCGAATTCTCCAGTGGAATGGTTGAAATCTGCCTGGCTATTTCTATTGATGAAATACGACTCTTGATTCTGGACCCATACAGCGTTTGACGACCTATTAGAACCGAGTGCCCACTGGTGTCTGTATGCAAACTTCTCTCTTGACAAGTTTACCTTACGCAACCGCCTTTCGAAACAGCTTGTCTACGCTGTTGGAGAAGCATTACGATGAGTAATATCGCCTCGAATCGAAAATTACCGTAATCGATAAACATTTATTTCGATTTAAATTTACGATTTTAGCGGGACTCCAATAATTTTAACTTAAAAGCTACCAAATCACAGAATAACAATATAAAAATGATGAGAAAGTTGTATTACTATTTCAATGAATAATTACCTGAATTTCTCAAACAAAAGGTATGCCACTGAAATGTTTGATGTTCTATTATGACTGTACTTTTACCAAATCGATGATCGACTGTCTACTGTCAGTACGGAATGAACAATAATCGCCTATCACCGCGATGGATCATTAAAGTATAATAGAGAGGGCTGCGGCTACATCAGGAAGCGGAAGGGCGGTTCCTCGGATTTACCAGAGGGCGAATGATTCATCCCTGCCAAGGGATTAGGCTGAACACGAGATGAGAATGAAGTATAGGGATGATGACTCGGCATCGCACAGCAACCGGGGTGAATTCAGATAAGCACGTGATAACTCCGAATTAACCCTTTGCCATCCTTTGTTGAATCAAGATTACAAGATTTTAATTTACATTAATATCAAATTAATATATACTCAGTCACGTGCTCAATTTCCATTAAAACGTACGATTGTACGACAATCATTTTATGCATATTACTGATGAAGTAACACAGACTCTCTTCCACAAATTAAGAGAATCAACAATGATTAAGTATGAATTCCCAAAATCATTAAAATAGTAATATCACGAGTAATAATACGAGGCTCGGCTGATGGAGCCGGGAGTTTATTAAACTGGATTGCAATCACCTAAAAGAAAGGGTGGGCGAAGGGGGGTGCCGCCGGTGAGCTAGAAATAGATCGGGGAATGCGGAAATTCATTGTGTCCTGAGCACACAAGAAAGTCGATAACGAGGAAGACGCTGGAGCGTACGGTCTAGCCTCGGACACCGGTCAAGTATACGCTTGAGTAATCGATATTACGTCCGGATAATCGACGAGCACGGCTAAAGCTTCGCGGATACGTCTCGCGTTTCACTGACACTGCCACGTGTGCTCGTGTGCTCTCTCGCATGTCCAAGTAGAGGCGCCTGGATGTGTTTGTTGCACGCATGTGTGCCTCTGTGTGTGTGTGTGTGTGTGTGCGGGCACTCGTATAATGCGTGCACGGAGTGCTCAGGACCGCGAGAGCATGCGATGCATGGCTTCTGTCAGGAAATAGCGCGCGACTAGCATTCCCTTTTATTTTTCCCTCGAGTCCCTGCGCCCTACGGGAAGCAGAGCAGCAGCCCTTCTTTCCACCTTGGCTTACGTGCGCACCGAGTGACTGACTCTCCTCAAGGCACGCCTCTCAGAATTAATTGCTACCACCCCGATCTACGAGCTTGCCAAGTGCCGGGCTTTCGATGGGAAAGTTCCTCTTCCCCAGCAATTTCTGGACCCCCGAGCAACGGGTAACTCAAGCCCCCATAGTCAAAGGATTGAGAATAGAAGGACTCTCACTGTCCAAAGAATGTCAAACTTCATCTCGCCTTTTCAGTCTTGAAGACTGTCGGCTCTATTCCGTTAGTACACGCATGTCTAGTTTATCAACGCTAATTGCTCGCAAAATCAAAGTCCTGGATTTTATTGTTTTATTACTATATTTAAATGTTTGGAGATACTTAATTATCGTTCATTAAAACTAATTTTTCGAAACAATACTTGACTGTTGAATATTCATCGCGAGCCTATTAGAGCACTTAATTAAGTGGAGCCTGATAAATTATTAAAGCGTAGTTAAACGAAATTGACCCCGATGGATCCTCTATCTAGTCTGTATGTAGAGTAGAAGGTCGTAGTCGGGCAACCAACCCTATATCAATTCTAGCTCCCAATAAAGCGCAAAGACTCCTGGCAGACACTGGCTGGCAGAGTAACACTGAATAATTGGTGTTTTTCAATGCTGAAACAATGCAGCGCCGGAGAGGAGCAAATGAAGCTGTCGTGAATCGAGTTACGAGTTCACCTATCCGAAAGCAAAACATGACAGTAACATATCAGGCACAAGGGTAGCAAGCAGTGCACGTTCCACGAATTACCAGAGGGGCTGTAATTTAACTAGAAAGAGAATGAGAGAACGGGAGAGAGAGGGAGAGAGAGAGAAAGCCGAGCGATCCCTCATCCCAATTGGAGTTTCTCATCCGACGATTTCGCCGTTTCAGAAATTAAATCGGCCGACGTGGATCCTGTGGCGGACGCGGGGAGCCCTTTTTAAACGAAGTAATGGGATACCCGGCAACCGAGGCATGCTGCGGAATATCATTATACCTGCAATAAGAATAACACGTGACCGAAGTTGTATACGTCGGTGTAATGAGTTTATAGTGGCGGTTGCGCCTGCGAGCCTTTGATATATGGCTTCCGTTTGGAGACAGCAAGAAAATCAGAACCGTCGCTCTCCCGCTCTACCTTTTCTAGCCTTTGTGCCGGGCGAGGCTACCAACCAATGTATGAGAGGCTAGCGCACCTGTCACGTTCCAATATTCTACTTTCCAGGCCAGCATTTTGCAATGCTCCTCTATGCCAAAAACACTGGCGAATTCTCCCGAGAATATGTCACAGAAATCTCGGCACAAAGATCCTGCCAGTCAAACATATCGGGAATTCCTAGAACGAATATTACGTGAAAAGTGCAGATATTACATAATAAATGTTGAAATGCACGAGTAATTATTGTTAATTTATTGTTAGCTATTTACTTACTAATACTTGTCTTGAATTAGATCAATTCTACTACGGATATTCTTCGAGGAAATAGCTTCGGGTTTCTTTGATGTCTTTCAGAAAAGAAGAATAAACACTTGATCTACTTTAGCCGGTAAAAGCTTGACATTTGCGGCTGTCGGACACGTACATGGGGATAGTATTCCATCCAACCGTAAGTAGAATACTGCTATGGTCTCTCTATTACCTCTCAACGTTGAAATAAGCAACTGTTCCAGCTCTGACCGCATTAGAGTAATCAAGAAACGGACATCACAGCGTCGATTCGGTAAAATTCGCATATCGCCGGCTTGAAGCGCGATTAGTCACAGTCCATCGTCGTTTGCATGCCACTCGCGGAATGCATTTCTAGGCATCGATGCCCTGCCACCGACGTGCCGGGCATCTAATGATGCAATAAGAAAGCCATTAAACTCCCGGCTATCTATCAAGCTTGCTCACGATAATGGAATAATAATAAGCGCAGCCAGTGGCCTCAGCACAGCTTTCGGCTCCTGCTAATTCCACTAGTCAATCCGACCAGTGCGAATCAAATCGGATGCATATTGAAAAGTGTACCATGCGAATTAAGGACACGTCGGAAACTGCCAGGTGTTTTATAGAGTTTTGTAATAAGTTCAAAGAATTCGTATTGAAATATAGTAAGAACTAGAAATGTCATTGACAGTTAATATAATTTTATAATTGTTCAGAATTGATGACTATAAAATGCGGATGCTAGATGAGTGAAAGAAATCGAGCGATTGTAATCCGTTAATAGGAAGAACGACTAAAAAGGCGACCGATAGCTCAATGTCTCCTTTTGCGACGATTAACAGTTCGATGCCTCGTTGCGCGATACTTTAAATTCCGTCCGGCGAACTGTGAAACTACTTTCTCCATTGATCCACCAGGACGCGTCGACGCCGGATAACTCCTGGCTTGCTCAGCTACTTGACAAGCCTGCCATCGCAGTATAATAAACTTTATTGTACCCCACTAATTTGCTTTCCTTCCCCTTTCACGCCATTCTGCCGACCGAACACTGCGAGATAGAAATAAAGAACGAGCGGAAAAAGTTGCCCGTTGGTAGTTTCCACAGTGGCTTTCCCACTCTTTTCCTCAGTTTATTCTACTACCATTGCCTAATGACTGGTGGCTTTTCAATGGCTCGCTTTTATTTATGTCTCTCCTTCGCTCTCGACATTACCATTGTACTCAGATTTTCACATTAAATGCTTCGAAAAGCGTCATACCACACAGCTGCGTAGTATCCCGATTAACAATTACTGTGCTCACATTCATTCTGACGGCAAAAGGCTAGAAACAATGCTTATTTTAAAACAGATGGTTCTGCGAACCCTCTAGCAAGGTACTGAAGCAAATAATATTTTCTGTTAGGAATGCGACATTTTCTCCATTCTGGAATCCGTATCATTGAAAGTCATCACTGTTCAACAAGATAACAAGAATTTCCTTCGAATTAATAATTACAGTGTGGCATATCAGAATTACGCGTTCTAAGTACTAAGTATTCCATTCAGTTTCTCTGAAACGATGAATTCAATATGAATATTGACTATTTGGTCCCTTGACGAATTCACCCTCGGGCCGATTTCGTATTCCCAGCGATACTTCTAAAAAGCTCGATCGGCAATTCTAACAAGCAGTTCGATATCAATCAGTGGGCGCAAACGAGCGACGAGAGAATGCAATTCCGTAGAGGTACTGTGCACTCCGGTCCAACAGAAAGGAATCGAAACCCTTTCAGTGGCGTCGATAAGCATTCAATCAGTCGAAGCCGCGTGTATCCCGCGACGGGGCAAACGCAATCCTTTCCCTGCGAATGCAGTACTCGAAAAAAACAAACAAACAGGAGTTCCGAGTTGCAGGAGAGCTTCGTAGTTGAATGGTCAGTGAACCGTCCCAGGAGGAATCAATAGCGAGCCGCTTTTGATAAGAGCACGCGAGGGCGAAAACCGAGGTCGGGAATAAGCGTACACAGACACGCTACGTTCGAAGACCTCACATGTATGCATTTGATATGAAGTCCATGCGACCTCCTCACCTGCCGAACGATCGAATTCCAGACGAGGACACCTGCCACTACCGAAGAGTTAATTGTCCCGACACGGACGCTCGCGCACGCAAATCGACACTGAAGAAGCCACCTGGCAGAAAGCTTTTTTTTCCGTGAGCGCCCCACGCAAGCGAAAGTGACACGCCGACATCAATTTAGATCGCCACTTCAGAAGCTGACCGACGTAGGCTTTGTTACTCCCTCTCATTCGTTCTCATGAGTGAAGGCGTAGAATGAAACTCCTATATCAACCTTCCCATTTCATTAATTCTAATGTTGATTTTAAACGATTCTTACATACAACTGCATTAAAGAATGTTGTCATTTGACAGATATTAATATAACTATTAACTCTAAAATATAACTTTAAAATTTTTAATACAAGAATCTTAAATTTACCTCTCAAAACATCTACTTAACTCCTTCCCATTAACTGTGGTACCTAATGATCACACTTCAGACAGCGATTAACTCAAAGAGCCATTTGTCCTTTCGTACTAAAGACAGTTCCACACTGCGACATTAATACGGTCGTAGTGTGCATGTACAGGTACACATACGGGCGCACGTGCGCTAAGTCGAGCACCGACGCGGGGCGTTCGGTGAAACACGCCGTTTTCGTGAGTAGGTACGCGCGAAAGTGTCCGCCGAGACAATGACATGCCAGGCCGGAAGTAATTAAAGAAAGAGCCAGACATGTGCCACGTGTGCCTGTTCATCTTTTCGGTATAACTATCGTCGGTGGTTTAATATCGAGATTATGTGTCCTAGAGTGAAGGAGAGTATAGTTTGTTCGTAATGAATTCATCAGAAATAGGATTTCTAATTTCAGTTTATTGCAATCGTTTTGTAGTGATGCTTAATAGCAATTAAGTATACTCTCAGGTCATTTAAAATAGTCGATACGTTATCGAAGAGTAATCCAAGAGAGGATTCTCTATGCAACCTATGTCCTTTAAGGAATTCGTGACATTTTCGCCGTTGGCAAGGCAAGCGCGATAACTGTGTGGCTAGTGAATTGTTGTGCCCCACTAAAGTATGTGCTCGAGTATGCATTTATAGAAGAATCGAAGAGGAGAGAGAATACTGTTGAATAATTCGGAATGCAATACCGATGGAGCGTTAATAAATTAAGAATCCTTCTTTAGAAATTGCAACACTTTGGCCAAGAAAGAAATTTCAAATGTATGTTTCAATTTCGTTAATGTAAATGAATAGAAGTTTCTAATGAAGAAACCTTCTAATGAAAGCACCAATGCGAGATTTGCCTAAGACGTTGGTACACAACGTGCCAAGAATAGTCAAACAATCATCAACTTAAGACACGCGATAACATAATTCCGTAACGGCTCGGGAGCCGCAATGCAAACTACTGGCGGAATGGCCTGGCTTTCAAGTACCACGAAGAGTAAACCTAACTTCGAGCGGAATCCACTGTATCCTGGAAAATGCGGAACACACCTGGAATACAGACAGATAACTATGCTTGGTAGTTGCAAGCGGAATCGAGATACAGTAGAGAATTTAGCCAAGCAATTCCATTACATGCTATCTCAGATGTACGTATCCAAGAGAAACCAATTGTTAGATGAAACGCAAGGTAGAGCAAGGCATTTACTCGAATCCGAAATAAATCGAAATCAATTCAATTAACCCTTTACAATCCAATATTTGTCGAGATTGGTAAATCGCTAAGTAAAATAGCACAATACTAATATAATACAATACAACATACTACTCGTAAAAGTAATTTATCGAGATGTAACTTCAAAGTTCCACACTACAGAATATTAAATCAAAAATCCAGTGAAACCAACTTAGAGAAATTCTAACTAAGCAGCACTTCAGCTTTTATGGCGACTGCTCGAATGGCTTATTCTCGGATGATTCTCAATCCCGTCTGCTCTTTTCCGATATTTCGCGAGAAAGAGAGAGAGAAATACGCGTCCCTATTAGCAACCACGGCGCTCATCCCACTCGAGACTTTTCATAATCCGGCCGTATTACCATAGGCCGTACAATTATATTCCCGTTGAACTAATCCATCAAACAAGTCGACTGGCTCGCGCCATGGCTTGGCACTCGTAGCACTCGTAGCACTCGAGGTGCCACTTTACACGTTGCGCTCACCGTTCCAACGACAATCAACCGCGTCCGATACGTGGCCACGCATATTCAGTCGCGCGCGCACGGCCACTTCCGGTTCCTCATGGGTCCAGACATGCCTCGAAAACACGCTACGTGATAAGGAAATCAATGAGGCTCCCTCCGCGCGCAATACTCGTTGCTGCGTGCTGATGAACACATACACACACGTTCACGCATACATCTGATAGAATTCCGGAGTGCCAGCGCACTTAAGGTCGCCGCACTCCAAACCTCCCTGCCGCAAGCGTGCAATTTTCACCTTACCCCCCCAAGAGCCAATTAACCCTTCGGCGGTCGCGCGACGTGTCTATTGCACCCCCGGGCCATGTCGCTTCGCCAGACCGAACATGGATACTCTCGCGACACCCTGTAAATGTCTAACTAGTTACACACTTTCATTAAGGGCTAAATTATATTGGCCCTGTTACTAATGCCTCACCAAAGATAGCGAGAATAATGTTTAAGTTGGTAATATAATTAGTATCGAATTTCTCGTGGAGAGAATTAATAGTCTGAAGCTAACTATAATTAATTTTTTGTCGTCGAAAGTTACTTTTACAAAAATAACCTAACTAGAAATAAATGATTTTATAAGTGTTTGCAAGCGATTATTGAAATAAGGTAGACTAATTCGAGTACTCTTGCAACATGAGTTTATTGCGGTATTTGTAGTTGATTCAAGCTTGGAACCAACAGGAAAAGACGCAGGAGGATCGTCAAGCGCGTTTCAAAGATCCATTCCAGTGTCGTGAGAAGAAGGCGTTGAGGTAGCTTGTAATCAAGAACCAGTGATAGAGGGATAAATGAAAATGATACGGTGGAGAGGTCGGTTGTAACCCCTTCGCCGCCGCTGCCGGGGCGAGTGCTCCTCCCTGTAATTGCGCGTTTGCGCTTTTTCCGTAGGACATTGCCTTTTCCGAAGTAAAAATAGACTCAACTGGTGTGGGAACGCGACACCTCGGAAACTGGATGAAACGGATAAAGCGGATGGCAGGAATTGTTGCATAATGAAAGCTATAATGCTCTCCGGACGATGCACCGCATAGTTTTGTATTTTTCAATTTGCTTCATTTTCCAACTCTTATTAATATTACGTGGGACATGTGTGTTTTTGAACGCAGAACACTAGCATAGATTCTATGATAGCTTTGATATTTTTGGCATTTTTTCCCACATTCTTCACCACGAGTTTCAGTGACTAAGTGAGTGCTAGAGTAGAAGTGACTTTTTTATAGAAAGTACCGCGAGCGATGTGGATATAGACGCAGGCCATCATGTTTCGTTTTGCAGAACCCGTTAATTAATGATTCCCTCGTATTTAAGGTGGAACTTTCATATGATGCAACCCCCATATGGAAAGACCAGCGAGCAATTAAATTTTTCGCTCTCAAGTGCGCCTCTTTTCAAAGAGTATCCCTCTAACGAGGACTAAGTGAGCCCAGAATAAATATGTTCCGTAAGATTGTAACACAAAAAAACAGGCTAGCTTTTCCTTGCGAATGGGACTAAAATTCTTTCGAGTCGCAAGTATTTTTCAAAAGAACCAAGCATTGAAATGAAATGAAATAGTAAAGTGAAATTTAATGTAGAACAATCAAATATTTCACGATATATTTTTGATAAAGTGAGTCATCGGAAAAGTGGGAAGATAGTATTAAAAGCAACGAAATCATTTCACAGTGTTATTGCACGGAAATCGATAGGTTTTTCCAGGACGACCCTCGAGGGATGCTAAATTCGTAAATGCAAACAGCCCTCGAGCCAATCCTTTTCCCCTTATAAGATTTGGGAATGGATCAGGAAATTGCCATGAAATTACTTGAAAATTGATGCAACACACCCGGCACACATAAACGCATTATCGCGTTAGTGGAAAGGGCGTTCCACGCAGTTTGCTTCCCCTCGAATTTAAAGCAGGTATAACTTCTTCCATTTCAACGCGTATTCTGATATAAAATTCACCGATAAACTTCGACAAATTTCTGTTCAATTGAATGGAAGCCTGAAGAAATTAAAGCGAATTTTTACATCATCATCATCAACTCATCATTCGTGTCTCGCAAAAGTCTCGAAATTCCACGTGGCATTACTACGATTTTCATGCTTTAAAAGGGTGAAACTCAGAGGAATTTTCGACAAGTTACGCTCTCCTCGAGAGGGACATGGAACTTGTGACGGAGACGATAGCAGCGCGCTGGTCGCCAAGAAGTTATGCGAAGCGTGAGACCGGAAGCAATCGCCGGATACAATTGGCCGGAAGCATAGACCCCTCGAAGCTGATATTAGGACCCAGCAAGGTACAGCCTGTTTTCGGATCTTCCTATCAGATAGCTAAATCCCAAGCCAAGAGAAATATAGTAAAATACACTATTACGAAAGTCTTGTATTTCTCCACTGAAACACTAAAGACAACAAAGGTCTTTCAACAATGCTCAAATTCGACAAATCAGATTCATCGCAATCGGTGCGAATGAAATTCACCCGAGGCTTTATGAGAAAGTAATTTACGAGAAAGTGATGCATTCTCCATTCATTTAAATGCCAATGACTTAAGCGCCGGGCATTTTCCATTCATCATCCGTATGACACATGAAAAGGAATTGCAAAGCGACCGACTTGGAACTTCTTCCCGGGGTTTCGTTTTACGCTGTGCTGTGACTTGCTCCCAGTTCCAGAGAGTGCTCAGCGACAGTGGGCCCTAAGATTGTGCAATTTCACCTCGCCATTGTTGCCCCGCGGCCACCGGCACCGACGATTTCGCGAAGATACAGTTCTGCCCGGCGCAATGTGCTTCTCCTGCCGTTCTAACAGTGCGATTCACTGATCCCGTTTTAAACACTCAAGAATTCACTCCGTTAAATCCGTGCTGATTCGCTTTAGTATCTGACTTTATCATAGCTTATTACCCACAATAAACAGCAATGATTTATCTACCATCTTTTACTGTGTGATTTCCGGCTAATTGATTACAATATCATTATTCAATGATTATATAACATAAAAATAGCTCGACTATGTTTCATTTACCCCGCTTTCACAAAAATGCAAGAGGATGAAATCATTCACCGATGAGTTATTAATAACAGTTACACATTCATTTAGCTTCCATTAAGAGAAGCAAATATTCTTATAATAATTATTAAGGATAACAAAAGATAAATCACTTGGTAGATAATGAACACTTTGGTAAACAAACGAGCAGATTTACTCACCGCATCAATTGAGTGTCAGCAGTACGCGGTTGCAGCTGACAACCAACAATATCATCGATAGGAGATGGATGTTGTAACAAGATTTGAAATTAATGACTTGTAAACGGGTATCGGGGGCAATTGAAAGCGGCGGCGGCGGCGGCGGCGGCATCGGCGCGTAATCCATTGCGAAAGCTGAATTTTGCCGGCGATCGATCTACGCGCTCGGTACGTATGTAATCGAGCACGACGCTATCCAACAAAGTCCCGCCTCATTCGAATACATATGTAACGAACGCCTGTGAATGAGGCTGAACACGTGCTGCGCGTGGGACTTGTTCTCTTTTCGTAAGCGCGGCGCACGCTTGTAGGTGTTGGGATTCGAAGGCTGAGTTTCTAAAAATTGTTTCTAAGGAAATTGTCGATCCTTCGTGGGGAAAGTGTCGATGGTGCAACATCGGCTCTGATTACTTAGGTGACAGTGAATTATTATTGATTCACGTACTGTACCTTCAAATTTACAGTATAAGCTCTTAGGAAATCCTATTTTTCAGTTCACGTTTCCAATTATTTCCTTATCCGATTAAATCGTTATAAAATAATTAATTAGCATCGCATTACCATTAATACCTGATGAAACGTGAATTCTGGTTTGCTTTGTCGAACCAATCGACTCTAAAAACTGGGAGATCCAATGACAAGTGGTATGTTCCTCATTATCAATGAGTGAGAGATACCCATCCACGAAACAATCATTGGACTAATGAACGAATTCAATTATCATTTCCGAGCGGTCTGGCAGGCTTGCTGGTCCATGTGCAGAGGGCTCACTTCCGATCAAGCACGAGTGTCACTGATGACGATATACGGACGGTGTCATGCAATTTAAATGGGGAAGGCAGAGTTGGTACTGGTGGGACGAGAGAGCCTTCTAAAGTTGCAGGTGTAACAGTAATAGGTTAGCCGGGCGAATATGGCAAGCGTGGCCCGCAACGTCGACCGAGAAGAGAGGGTGAAACGTGTTGCCGGAGGCCAGCTGAGAACCGAAGACTCTCTTGAGTGGAGGAGAAGGAGGAGTGCGAGCAACGAGCCGAGAAAACTGGCGCTAGAAAAAGACGACGACACATTGGAAGGATGGTAGGCGAGAGGGCGCCAATCAAGTGCGAGAGAGAAGGAAGCTTATTAGAGGAGAATGTATGCAGCGCTTGGCCGAGGAAGAGAGAAGGTAGCCGGTGACTGTGTACCCCGATACAACGAGGAAGATAACGGAAGAAGGGGGAGCGCACACGCTAAGACAGGTGCCGCAGATAATAAGGTCTTAACGGAAAGCGCAGCCTGTGCCTCACAATACCTAGTTCCTTATGCAGAGCCTCTCCAGACTTCACCTCGGCTCTTCTTGAACTACTCTATTTTCAAGAAAATCGACCGACTTTCGGTAGACGACGTCTCAAGGGTCCCGCATGATTTCTTTCTCAAAAGCGACATGGATATTGGAAACACGCAGATCCTCCTCTGATCTACAAACTTGGCAATTCGAGTGGGAAATTGGCTGGAAAATAACTATCGCAACCTAGTTTTCGTGAAGCGAAATAGCTTTGAAAATTGCCGATAACGTGGAAAATGATTTGAAAGTCAAACGCAGAGGAAAAAGGAACTTTCTAGTGATTCTCTTTTTCTTTGCTATCTGAAATTGTCCTTGCCGGGCGGAGATTCCAAGCGAAATTGTTCTCCATGTACTGCTATATGCAATTTCCACGCCCGTTATTCCGCACGATATTCCGGGGGTCGAATTTGCATATCAGGAAAACGTAATTAAATAAGAAACACAGGAAGCGAGGAGTAGCGCACAGCGCAGCACAGTGTAGCACAGCATTCGTAGAAAGCGGCATCCGATTACTATCTCGTTGGCTCCTCGCAGACAAAAGATGGCTGTGGTTGCAGGGGTTAGAAACTATTAAGACGCTAATTGCCACGCCGGAATATTCACGGCAGCGCCGCGAGAGATTAGTGAAACGTATGCGAAGAAAAATTCAACTTCCGGCAGACTTTTCCTATTCAGTCATGGTGCGCTGCCGTTACTGTTCCTAGTGAGTTTAAACCCGACCCGAGAATTTTCCGTGTAAAAAACAGTCTCAAACAATTACAAATACGACACTGTACCATTCCAGTATAACAAAACAGATAATTACTATAAAACCTAAACACGGATAACTAAACATTGTATTCGGATGAATAATAAATTCATAAAATATTAATATTGTCGCCGGTTACTTCTCTAAAGTATCGAACCTTTCAAGCTGCAACGCCCCCGCATCGGCAGAGCATTAAAACCAATATCGACGGCAAAGTCGCTGTTAAACGATAATGGGGAAGTGGGAGCGATGGAAACGGTGTGTGAGAACTGCTGTACAGTCGTGTGTACACAATGTGTCGAGTGTGACTGCTGCACGTTATCGATTTCAGTACGGTTTCGTTAGAAAAAAAGGAGGGACAGCAGCAGCATGCCGGTTTCCACTGTCTACTCGGGCGTGTTTGCGGATGTGTACTATTGGAGGCACTACTAGCCGGTGTGTCTCGTGTGTGCCAGCGTGTATCGGTGTCAGTGCGCCTGCATACATTATACACGAGGGCACACGTACACCTGCAGCTTTATATCGGATTCACGAGAGCGCCCTGAAGGGCCTCCGCACGCCACCGGTGAGCCAATCGATCCATGCTCGTTGCTTTCGTTTCTTCTCCTACCAACAGTACGTCTACACTAGACTTCCACTCTTGTGTGCATAGAGATCCTCCGCAAGTACGTAGGTGCACGTGTGAGGGAGCGTGCGCGTTTCTTCGAGTGCTCTTTCATTCAGCAGCGACTCTGACGAGCAACGCGACCAGCCGACAGTATTCTTGGGAAGAGCGTACGCCGCGACAATGGTCGATTGTACCTTTCTCACAGCCAATTACTGTTTCGGCTTTCGATGTTCGCTCGAACCGGAAAAATCTACTTTAAAATGTACGTCGCTTCTCTATTCTGCGTTCCACGTGTATGTTGTGAATGCTAATGGACCAACAATCGACACAATGCCCATCCAAAATACAAGGGACAATACAACAGTTAACACGAAACAGTTAACAAGCAATCGCGGTAATTCGATACATTACGCAAATTCGGCAATGCTTGTCGAGTGATGTTCAATACAGAAATTATATAGAATTAACCCAGTTATGTCAATGGGAATACGAATAGGAATGGTAATAATTCAATGCACAAATATTAATGCAAAAGTTATTCCGATTGGCAAAGACATCTAATTGAGGTGTCACGCCAAGTTGCAGTAACTACTTTTCTCCGGGAAACTATTATAACTATAAATAGCCCAACGCCGTCCGAGCGTGACAGCCTCTTCCAAGTTCGCGCAAAGTTTTCACGCTCTTGCCTCTCACGGAAGATTCAAATAATTCTTAACTAAGAAGAGCGCTTTCTTCGTGCCAAACTTATTAACGCGTTGAGATACGTGAGTTTTCACAAAGGTGGCGTCAAGTCGCGCTATCGCAACGTGGCAAT
The DNA here is from genome assembly GCA_910593735.2 of Ectemnius lituratus. Lineage (NCBI taxonomy): Eukaryota > Metazoa > Arthropoda > Insecta > Hymenoptera > Crabronidae > Ectemnius > Ectemnius lituratus. The sequence continues at coordinate 5,513,427 of OU343036.1, read as the reverse complement.
TTTCGATGAATTAATTGATCCGATAGTTTCGCGGACAATAAGCGGAAACGATCTCATTAGTGGTGTCGGTAATGAGGGCCGCATCGGAAAGAGTCGCACAATAAAGTTCGGCGTATTCGTTGCCCTCTTTCTCGACGACGAACCCGGAAAAACAGCAAGAGAGAAGGCAGAGGAAAAAAGAGGGATGCAAAAAAAAGATGAACTTTCCCCGCGCGCCCAGGAGTTAATCGACCCGGAGGTTTTGTCTTCCCCCTCGCTCCTCACCACACCGATTTTCCATTCATAAAGGAAACTCGCACATAAACGACGCGCCGTCGATGGGAACGAGTCAACTCAACCTATCCTTCGAAATGAGGGTGCCCGGCTAATTAACTAATTAGCGAGACGAATGTTCACAGTGCTACAAGACAGATATACCCGGAGCTGAATCTCTTCTTAACTACTTTAATTCTTTGATCCTTAAATCCTTTCTGTCGGGGAAATCAGGAAGAGAAAATCATGAAAACTCTTGGTCGCGTTCGACTTCGCATCGCGCTCGGGAAAGTCGTGTATCTAATACGCGATGCAGCAAGCTGCTATTAAGTAATCTCTCGAGAATCGTAACAAATGGGGGTAATTCGCTGCCAACACTTCATGCCCTAGATCTAGATGCTCATCAATATTTCAAAGTGAAATCATTTGAAATCATACCAATGCATGGCTGAACCAACAACATAAAATCAGTGAATTCAAAGGCAAACATAATGAAAAGTAATCAATCCCACATCGAAACTAAAGAAAACTTGCATATCAAACTATGACACGCATCTATGTATCGCCAAAGGTATCACTCCAATATTGGCGGTTGCCACCACCGGAGTTCGAAAATCGAACACACCCTTCTATGCACCGGGACAACCTGACAGCCTGCTACAAAAGCAGTTACGATCCAGTGATCTCGTACAACGATCCACCATTCCCGTATTTCCACGGGTCCAGCGTATAGGAACCACGAAAGAGAGGGAGAGAGAGAGAGAGAGAGAGAGAGAGAGAGAGAGAGAGAGAGAGAGAGAGAGAGAGAGAGAGAAAGAGAGACGGACAGGTCGGATGCTGGAGAGCAGGGTTCGTTGGCTCGGTGTCAAGCAGTGCGAGGCCCATGAAAAAAAGGGTCTCCGGAGAGGAATGGAGTCATCGACAGGCGGGCTGCGAATCAGACGCAACCGCCACACACATATACTACACATACAGTGTGAGAGTTGCTGACGGAGTTTCGCAGGCCGGCACTGATTTCGCCGAGAGTAGAAACACGCCAGGTTGCATCGGGGCGCCGTTGGTGGACCCGATACCCTCGGGAATTCGAGTCGCCGGTGTTCGGCAAGTGGTGAATCTCAGTGCGGCACACGAGACCTGTAATTCCTTTTTCCCGCGTCTCCCCTCCTCAACACGTTTCTCTCTCTTTCCAGCGATGCTCGGCGACGAAGCATGGACGAGCAATGCTCCAGACGGCATTGTCTACCTTCTCTCTCTCTCTACGCGCCGCTACTCGCTTTCTCCCCCGCACGCAGTACCACCCGGTGCATTACGTAAATGAGGCTACCCCGGTGACCATTGTATTCGATCCTCGAGCGCACGCGAGACCCCCTCTTCTTCCTTATGATCGCCGACAATGAGAGAAAGACAAGACGCGCACGGCCGAAAGGGTAGCATAATGTACCGGAGGAATAGCCGGCTTGCCTTACACTCGAACGCGAGAACCTGCTGACGAGCGAGGGATAAAGGAGCCTCGGAGATGACGGCGATTACGGCCGGAATAAACTTAGTATGCTGCCTTGAGGGATTGTGTCGCGCAGTCCTGTCAATGTAGGAAGTTCACTAGGAACGAAGAATAGCTGTCTTCCCAATGCTATGCCCATTAACTGGAACGACACTCTGTACTTGTTGCAAATTATACGAATGACATACTACGTCTTCTTGTAATAGTATATGGATGTATAATTATAATTGCAAGTCTCCATTTGTTTCATGTGAAATGAATGTCATTCTCTATGGCTCGAGAACCATCGACTTATTTTTGCAATCTTTTTACTCTTGCTGTATATAATTAAGTGATATTATTAACAGGCAGAAATCACTGTATTCTTGGGTTGATTTTGTATAGTCATTTGAGGTGCTGTATTATCTTTGTGTGTGTATTATTATTGAATTTTGGAAAATTTTGAGACTCTTATAGGGTATTCCAGAAACTCGAGTTCAGACGGCTTTGCTGTCAGTAGAATAGCTTGAGGCGCGGAAAAAGGAACAGTCGTGTAAGATGCTGTCTGTCGTCTGAAGAGAGAATACCCTCGAAGAATGTCGCGGGGCTTGTCGGTACTTTCGCCGGCGGTCTATGGAATCGCGACGTCGCGACGCTGATCCACAGGGCGTCGCTCGTGCTCGAGGAGAGCTCGGCGCCTTGCTCCCGGCAGCTTTACCCATTGGGCTCTCTCACACACGAATACGAATCTCCGCCACGTGTGTCATACCGGGAACACTATTTCTCTCACCCGGGCAACTCCGCAATGCAGCCGAGTAATGCGATTTACCCCCTGGACGAGCCGAGTCGTTCTTCACTGCTCTTTTCCGTCTCCACTTTCTCGACAAGAACAAAATTCTGAGTTATCGGATTACCGGCCTCTCGGGGAAGAAACAGGAGATTCAGGAATTAATGTAATCCCGCCGTGGGACAGGGACTTGTCTCGAAATTCCTGGATCCCTGTGTTACGTATGTCTTTTCGTTTACATTGAAATTCGCTGGATTGAAATTCTATTCCGATCCACATTTTTCTATATTTGTTGTCGCGAGTCTTCTATATGTTTAATTTAACAATTAAAGATCACACTTTTCTCATCATTCTCAAGATTTCAGACAATAGCAGGAGGGACTGTGATTGGCGTGACTCATCGCTTTGTTCATTTCGTTTTCGTGCATTATGCGCAAAGAGGAGAACCCGCCGACCTACGTTGGCGGCATGCAAATTAAGTTCTACAATAGCCTTAGAAAGCATGACGTCACTTCACGAAGACTACAAATTGTTTTGGTATTCCTGTTACCGGGAACATTATTAAATCGAGAAGTAGAGGGCTCTCTGAGTAATCGAATACGAACAATAGTGATCGAGTTCTATTTTTCGCTACTCGACCACTAATGCTTCCGCGAAAGAATGATTCTACATTGCTCCGGTATGAAGACGTTACCCAACGAACAGGCTCTATCATTGCGTATCATTATGTCATTGCGACAATAAGCTCGATCTACACTAATCGTATTTGATTCGCACGAATCATAACGGTACACTTCCTTCCTTCATTATTTCCAAAAATACCACTACCTATTTACTTTCCTAAATATATCAACGGACGACTAAAAATCTGTCATATACCGGCGACCTGGAATATTCTATCTTCGAGTTCTCTGGAGAGATGAGATGTATTTCAGTTTCCCTCCCTGTCGACCCGTTCGTCCTGGTTTCTCGAACTTCAAGTTGTAGAAAATAGCAAGGCTACTTCTGTCATACACGAAAAGACCACGGGAACATAGTATCAGAAACTTTGAAGTAACTTTTCATTCAGTAATGTTTTCCAACCAGAATGACAAGAACACTCCAGAAAGGCGGATGCTGGAAATCGTACTAACCCATTTTACAAAGTATATTTCCACAATATTATTCGCTCTGTTTGAAAACTAAAATCACGATTGCTTCCAATCATTAGAGAAACTATTTCACCGTTAACGTAATAAATTTCAATATTTATATGAACCATGAAGACACTAACGATCGAATACCCGGAGCTACGAGTTCACCGTCCCGTCGTACACCTATGACTCCGCGCAAAAGCGATATCTGAAAATCTGTGTTACAAGAACTGGAGAAGCCATCAAGCGCACTTGCTCCGAAACGCATCGCTCGAGTGGGCAACTTCACGGGCTGTAATACCGTGAAATCGTAATCGGGTCAACGTTCGACTTCTCTCGCGCGGCGTGTATTATCGAACAGAGCAAAGTGTTCCCCGAAGCGTTCGCCTGGCCAGCAGGCAGCATGTGTATAATCCGATAATATCCACAGGAGTAACCCAATTCACCGACGAGTACTCGCAAGGATGTAACACGATGAGCCGGCAAGCGAGGGAACTAACGTAATACACACGCTCTTTCATTCAGCACCGCATGCTATATGTATTGTGCGTCCACTCGCCGAGAGGTGTTTTCTCTACGACGCCAGTTGGACACCTGCTGCTGCCCGAACTATTTCTCCCGTGAGCCATATACACCATACGGAGAGTGTCCTGCTCTGCTCCTGGTGATTCTCTTTATGTAACAAGCACCCACTGTCTTTTCTTGATAGAGTGCAAGCGAGCGACAAAACACAACTTTCACCAATCGTGCAAATTCATGTCATTCGCCGGTAACATTTCTCTCTCTCTCTTTCTCTCCTTCATTGTTTCTATCTGCCTGGATCTAGCGACCTACGCACGCGTCAAACAATAGTCTTCGGTCGAAAGAAGACACGAGGGCTGCTGCTGCTTTCGAGGCCTTTTCACCACACGATCACCTTCGCTCAGATTGCGCTGATAGTGCACGCGAGACTCTGTTTGATTACCTGCTCAGCAGCATTCTCCCGCGCGCATCTCTGACTCCCCCGATTTCATAATGATAGTTCCGGCGATAAGCTACTTCGCCCTCATCCTTGCTCCGTGCAAGCTTTCTACTACGTTTTGCGCTTACGCCAGCAGATTTTCGTCGCTAACTTGTCGCGCGAGTGCGGTTTATTGCGGGTAAAAATTACGGACTTTTGCAGTGCTAGGAATGGTGGTAATAATGTATTAGCGCGCAAGGTATGTAGCGTTGCTGTTTGCGGGGATAATAACCGTCTGGCGGAAGCACTTGCTCATATACACCCGTAGCCCTAATCGATATTTAAGTACTACGAGGATTTTACCCCCGCAATGAATGGCCCTCGTTTACTCGTCTTTGTTGCTACCTATTTGTATCGCTCATCTATTAACTAGAATTACAAGTTTAAAAGGCCATTTGCCCTTTGATTTTTTAACTAGGTACGTCTTCGTTATAACACAAGAAAGGATCGCTTGAAGGAAAGCACTCTAAACCATAGAAATTGGGCATGAAAAATGTCTGGCGGTTGAAAAGAAAGTATAAGCTTTTTACAATGGTAAAAATTCAACTGCTTGAAATTTTATACTCGGCGTGTTTGAGCAGGATATAAAACATCTCTGTAAGATACGGTTTTCTCCAACACCGGTGGAAATCTGAAATGTGCCCCTTTCTACGCTTTACACAGCGTGCGATGGGCTCGTATTATCTTGGATGACGGATGCAGGGAAAAAAGCACGCGTGTCCTGACTGACGACTGTGTACACGGACGTCACTCATCTTTTTAATCAATCACGGCACGATTCTGCTGGTAACACTATCATCTAGCCGCGAAACACTCTTTTCAGCTGCAGCACGCTGCACACTGTAAATACTTCCGTTCTAGTCGCAGCTCAGACAACAGTGCAAGAGCAAAGTGAATAAAATGTTAACCGTGTATGCAAAGTGTTATCAAAGCCTTGTAAGAATTTAATCTCCTACGTTTTCTTAATTAATTTACTTCGCACAATTCAGATACAACGTACTTCCATTTATGCACGCCGTCTAAGATTAGATTACCATTTCGATTGGATTCGGAGATGCTTTCGACGACGGTATTCGTAATATTTCAGCGACTCCCAAGAAACTGGGCGGAAATTATTTCGAGTCTATGCGGAAACTGGTTTACGCGCGATGTAAACGATCCTACCAGGGAGGATGTGAGGAATCCGAAACTCGTGGTTTTGTTGTGAGTCAACGTACCCTCCCTTGTCTTTAAACTGACCTAACACGCTATCGCTGATACTGCTCTACTACTCCAGCTACCCCACCCGACTGCTGGAGTTACTTTTTCTCCGGGACATTTTTCGAATAGCTCCCGAAAGCGCCTGATAACGCCATCTCCTTCACTCTCCGCCCGGAATTTCGTCTGGTATGAGACTACCGCGTGAAATCACACGTACGTGCCTGAGTTCCGAATTATTTATAGTCATGCGAATGCGATCTATCAAGCATGATGAGGCGATATATTACTTCACGTCTCCGATGTATGCGGGATATGTGTGGCTGCTGAGCGAAATACACTCGAAAGAAAAGCAGACGGTTGAATCTAAGCTTCGCACGAGTGCAGCAAGGGTTGACCTAGGGTTACGTGACGTTACTATAGCCACCGACTCCAAGCGGCACGATTTTTCGATAATACACGCAAGAATCTTGATAGCATCGACCCCAAGCTTCAAGTATATGTGTATATACCGCCTAAGAAGTCGACCGCCGGCATTAAACTCGCTGTTACTATCTTTAGCAGTTCGCGCTAGAATTTATTTGTACTGCTTTGCGCCAACAAGTTCCCCCAAGACGTGACTCTGCTACCCTAAACCCAACACGCTCGAGGTATTGCAAAAATTGAAACTAATTTTACACCGATGCCCGAGTGGAAGACCGATTTATCTCTTCGAGAATGGGATCACATTCTACGATCTAATGCCGCACCTAATTCCAGACGTACTTCTTGTTTCCCTCATGTTTACACTCTGATTCTACTGAATGGGTTACTAGTCGTGCAAGGACAGATCAGTTCGCTGTTCGAGCGTAAAATCGAGTATTACGAAACAAAAGTACAATAGCAGGTGCGCATTGATGATGGATAGGCAAATAAACAAAACACCGGTGATCAATGAATTGGTGTCGAGGTGTTAAAAATATTCGACAAAATATCCCGATATATACCACAGCATATCTAGCAATTACGAGAAGCGAAACTGTGTCAGGGGAGATCTAATACCCGAGATAATCCCAGTTTGATAAACTGTTCACTAACGCACGTGGTTCCATTGACCCCGAATGAAGCTATTTGGGATGGGCGGCCCAAAAGTGTCATCGGCGTCCTATTAAATGGACTTTCCTAGTTTCCGAGGCACGAATGCATTGGCACCGCACCAGGCACAGAATCCCGTAATGCCAAGGGGGTGGTAAGAATAACCGCAGCACACGCGCGCGTCTACGAGAAAATTAGGCTTGGAACGGTACGCGGTTGCAGCTGGCCGTGCGACTATCACGAGAAGAAGGCACACGCATCGAGGAGCACGCAACGTACGCCACATACGTGTTTTCTGCGGGAGATTCCTTTGCTCAGGTGCCGTGGAGTACGTACACATACTGTATACGTACGCGCGCGACGCGGCAGAACCGTTACCGCTAGCAGGCTGCCACAATTTTCGACGATACACGTATGTGAGAGTGTGTGTCGTACGCTCTCGCTGTTACAGGCGATTTTCAAGGACCCTCCGTTAAAAGTCAGAGCCTGCGGACCCGCTCGAACCAAACTACGGCGCCTGCTTTTTCATTGGGTGACGCGAAACTTTTTTTCACTCTTAATATCGTATATATTCTATAATGGAGCACCCTTCTGTCACAGCTTTCGTGGAACGAGTGAAGTTTCGAATTACTGCAACTTTATACGACGTTGCAGTGGAAGATATACATCATTTTTTAAAAGCGAGTCCACTGGCTTTTGGCGGCTCAAACTTCGATTATTATAACCTCCTCCGTTCGAGTCAGGCACTATCTGTTGAACGCGCGCATATTTAAGATACTCGGGTAAGACGGCGGCCTATTGGAGTAGCTTGGAATGTGCGAGAAATGAACGGGGTGGGAAGTAATTATTTCGCAGGACGTAGAGATGGACGCTGTGAAATGAGTTTTATCCTTCTCCGGACCACAGGGCTGATGTGGTAAGGAAAGAGCAACAAGGTATTGGCGGTATACTCACTGTGCGCCGCAACGCGTCCTCCCGAACCGGCTTATATCCACGTGCAGGGAGAGCGAGGGTACCCGGATTTCCGAACTCCGTGAGGCCAGTAGCACACAAGGGGCACAAAGAATCGTCGGCGGGACGAGAACGGCACAACGTTCGACACGCGAACCACTGCGGAAAAGGAAAGGCACGACGTAACCACACACCGGCGAGAAAAAACGCACGACGTACGAGAGGCGAGAGTGCATCAGCGAGAGACGCGACACGAACCTTTCCCGCGGCCGGTCGAGACTCAACTACTCAACTTGGGGAGCGCACGAGCGCGCCACGCCGAGCCGAACCTACCCGATTGGCTACCCGCGTCCTCCCCACTACTGTGTTACCACAGCGTATATTGCCGATCTCGGTAAAAGGTTCTTCACACTGGATCTGTGTTATTATATTTCATTCTTGTAACTCATCTACTTTTACGTTATAATAATAAATTTAATTGCATGATTTATACGTCCGTATTAAAGTTATATTGTTAGTGTAAAATTCCCACAAGTGGAATTGTTGAAATTGCAGGAATTTTTGTACCAGAGCGATCGTTCACATGAAGCAGCTTTATATCTGCGGCTGCACTCGGCCATCAAGTGCGACTATAAGAAGGACATAACGGAGGCTAGTGGCTAGAACTTTTTTGATCTTATTGAGAAGATCCCGACAGCTAGTTTCAACTATCTATTCCTCTATCTAACTATATGCCAAGTTGACTTTTCGATGGACTCGTGTTGTTAAATAATATACTGTATTATGGGAGGGTTATTATGAATGCAAATATAATGATTGTGTGTAAAAAATTATGCAATTTATTAAAAACTTTTGTACCTATCAAGTCTTTTTATTTTTATTCTCGCCATTCTCCGTATGACAGTCCTTCCTGAGTTCATAAATCTGAAAAGAAGTTTACAAAGCCAAATAATAACCACAGGTCTGTTATAAATATTTGCAATCTTGACAAATGCATGATACTAACTTGTATATATGCTTCTGTTAACGTTATCATTTGTGGTAAGATTTGTGTTACATGAAGATCTTGAAGTTCGTACCACTGGCCAGTCGCTCTATGTAAAATGTGTACCCTGTAGGTCCCTTGTCCAGGTTCTCCATCATGTACAATATTTGCCACTAAATCGTACGTGGTATGAGGATGCCTCTGCTTACCTTCCGGTGTTAAAATGTCACCGAAATCAACATTTCTGAAAATTTCATTCTTATTAACGGGCATCGTTTCATCAATACTTAAGTGCATGATATATAATTTTTCTTACTTTACAGGGAAATTAACAATGGTCGGATTTTTCTCCACGAAAAATGTATTTTTGGTAAATCTCTGTCAAAATGCAAAACCATGAGAATATTGTTTATTATAACAAGAAAATGATGTCTCAATCCCTTACCTTTATGTAAAGTATTAGATAAGGCGGAAGCTCCGTAATTTCGAACCTCTTCATGAAGTTCTCTTTGTACGTCTTATATTCTTTTTCCGTTACAGCGTTGAATTTATTTAAAAGTGTATATAAATTGACCTGGTGCAAAACACGAAATGTGTAACCTTCGAATTTATTAAAACTATTGAGAATGTAATTCAAAACTTACTTGAGGAATGATATTTTCGGTAAACTGGTCTTTAAATAACGGCGGTGGCGGAAGATCACATGTTAAATACAAAAATGGACTTTCTGTTACTGTTTCGCCATATTCCACGGTGTGAAGTAACTCGCTCCTTTGACTCTCCTCTAATTCTAAGGGCGGAATCTTGCGAGTGTATATTCTCATGTGTCCCAAAAACGTTTTATACACTATACTGGAATCCCGTTTCTTTGTACCGTTCAACGCCAAATGCAAAGCATTTAGAAACCATGAGAGGAAGTCGATCGGATCCCCTAAAAATATGCCGATTACCTGTGTATAAGTTTATTTCGAATTTTGAGAGACGCTGTAAAATAAAATGTATATAATACCTTGTTCCGTAAATTGGAACCTCTTTTTACTCCATAAAACGACAGCTTGTAACATTTCGTGAGGACTAACGTGCGCTTTAAAGTTTCGCGGATTCCAAAGCTTCCTCATTAACTCTCCGAATCTTTGGACTAACAAATATGACGAATCTCCAGGTGGTCTTTTCACATGAGAGTAATTGGATTCTCTTAGAAAGAAGTCTCTGAGTGGAGTTACATGAGAAAGAGCCTGAAATAATGATTCGATCATATTCAGAATTTGTAAACAAGAAAGAGACATGGTTTGTAAATGTGTGAAACAACAACTCACTTGTAAAATTACGTTACAATAATCATTGGCCTTTATATTATTCATGCCCACTATTCCAGGCGAGTACAATGAGCCGTCAATGGCTCTCGAAAGTTTGTCACTTTTGTCTAACTGGGCAATCTGGGATTTGTCAAATGTTGGATTTAAGACATACTTTATGTCATCTAACGATGAATCTAAATGTCAAAACATTACTTTCATTTAGTCTCATATATATTACTACCAAAGATATAAGCTATAGGAATTACACTTACCTACTATCTCATAGTTATCAGGTAAACAATAAAACTTTAAAGTGTGAAGATTTAAAAATACATGATGACTCTCTGCTACACTGTGTGTATAGGCATGGGTGTTGGTACCTCTACCTTGGAAATACTTTCCGCACACCAAACATGCGTACACATTTATCCTGGACAGTGAGACTGAACACAGTTTTTCAAAATCGAAGTCAAGAAATTGACGATTTATTGTGTCCAAATACGGACAAAGTCTCGGCGCATCTGTGTTATTTGTCTTCGGGAATTTAGCATTTTCTGTAATGATAAAATGACAAGACCAAGGTTAGAAATTTTGGAGCATTTGTTCCAGTGAATTATTAACTATAGCACTTAATTTACACTACAAAATATAAATCTCTATTACGAAAGAGAGTTAATCACTACAATCTACTAGAAAGACAAGCAGTTATCTTAGTATTGAAAAGGTATACTAAAAATGTAACCTGTATAGAGGCATATAAACAATGCAATTATTTGAAGAAATGATGAACGTATCTACTAAAGACTGTTTGGTTTATATTATATTAAACTCGTAGGAATCAACTTAACAGCGCTTACTTTCATTTTCATCATCCGAGTCACTGCCATTCTGAACTAACTTTCGCTTATGTGAAACGTTCTCCTGAGTAGACGCCATTTTCGGTGTCTTTCAAAGCGGTAGATAAATAAGTGTTTAGAAGAGAAGCTTCTTGATATCGAACACAGATGTATCCCAAAGAACAAACCCCATTTAAATCCGCAGACTAATATATTACATATATCAATCGAATATTTTCAGAGCAGTGTGAAGAATACAAATATTCTGTATACGTAACACTATATTTTAGAAATCATCAATTATGTAAAACCATTTCTCAAAGAATAGTACTCTTTTATTATCTCAATCACGGCGATGAAAACATTTGGGATATAGGCAGATCATAAGAACTATCTATAGTTAAAACAAATATAAATTTGTTTTATCGAATGCTGCTGGGGAAGTTGAAGTCTGTCAATAAACAGTATATCTATAATTTTTGCAAAGAACGTAAAGAATATAGGAGCGGTTCTATCTCGACATCTCGTAGATACAAAGTTGGCTAAGTGCGGAGGCTACGCCACCTATAAAGAAGTCTTTGGTCGGACAGAGAACGAAGCAGGTTGATCCTCCCGCTTCGGGTGTAGACTGTAGCGCAGCGCAACCCACCAGAGGAGTCCCGATGGTGCAAACGGAGATCGAGTTGATAAATCTTTTCGGATAATGCGCAACTAAAAGGGCGGTGAAAATTTAGCGCAATGCTCCGCTGAGGCAGACTCGGTGCCCGGAATGCGCATCACAACTGATATCGCGGAGAAACTGTACCGCGGTACTTTTTTGAGCTGAAGCATTCGGGAACGGATCTTGGATCGTCCCTGTAGTACATTGGCCGCGGTAGTAGGGATTTGGTGGGTTTTGTTGCGATGGGTGTTGTTGAGGAGTTCGACTATCTATGTCGACTGTGCGCCACCAAGACAGGCGTCCTAATGGGCCTGCCGATCTTCGAGGCCGGCGAGCAGATGCGCAACATTCACAAGAAAATTGCCGCGTGCCTGCCCCTACAGGTAATGCTGCTCAGCGTAAAGATAGAGGCCCAATTTCGAGGCAACCTTTCGCCACTACGGCTTCGCCCCCCCTTGCTTTTTTAACTATAAATAGAGGATGAAAATTGGTGCAAGGTTTCTAAATACCGCAGTGCCGATTCTGCACGGCATTCGCGTCCATCTCTCGCCGATCTCTGGGCTCCTTACTTCGCGCGATACTCACTGGATTATCGTCGGGGAAGAGAACAATTCGCGAACGCCTGAAAGATATTCAAAAAGTCACTGCTTTCTAGGTGTCCGAGACTGATCAGTTGCCGAAAGTGGTGTGTGAGGAGTGCGCCTTCAAGCTGGACCAGTTGTTCGATTTTCGCGAGAAATGCCTGCACACAGAAGGAGTGTTTATGGACATGCTTAGAGAAATTTCTAAGCAAGAAGCTGTACAAATGTCGTCGCAAAACTATGAGCTGGTTGAAATGAAACCGGTGAAGACTGAGATGCTGGGGTCTATAACGGAGCACGTTGGGGAAAACGTGCCATCCGAACCTAGTGAAGAACTTCACACTATGCATGTTATGGACGAAATGGACTTGGCTGCTGGCGAACAAGTTGTTGGACACGAGGGTGCGGTAGAAGACACTGGGACAGAAGTCGCTGGGCTTATTTGTTTGGATAATAGTTCTGTTGAGTTGGTAGATCAAAATGTAAATATACATTATTGTTTTCCTTTTTATCAAATTATTCTTCTGATGATCGTGCTATCCTCTTGTATAATATAGATGAAACATCACACATATGTGATTGTAGGTTGAAAGCAATACCATTCCAGTAGATCTGGAGGATGATATATCTGTTGTTGGAGACCTATCAGTTGGGCATTTGAGCCAGTTAGGTATTAGTTACGTGACTTCCATAAGTCCAGAACCAGAAGAAAATCGTGAGGAAATAGCTAATTATTGTGAAACTGTGAAATTTGGTTCTCTGTCGATAGAAAATGATTATGGAGGTCTCTATAAGAAAGTAGTAATACAATCCGATTCTACGGATCAAAAGGCTGTGAGTCATCCATTTGTTATTTTTTTACATATAAGCCTCTTTATATTGTCCTAACATGATGCCCAATTTTAAATTTTAGGTAACATTAAGAAAATCCCCTACTAAGGCAAGTAGTCAGAAACGTGTGAAAAAGACTTCCACGAACAAAAATAAAAAAGGAGAATCGTCGTCTGCGAAACAAGAGGCTGCCTTAACAACCTTAGAACCTAATGTATCGCAAGATACAGAAACCACTGCAGAAACTAGCCAGGATGAGGAAGAACTTGTGTTCACTAATGAATATTCGAAACAGAAGAAGCAAGCTTTGATCCAACATACTCTTGATAATCCATCAACAGATGATACTGGCGCACCATGGTTTGTGTGCCCATTCTGTAATGAAGCAGCTTCAGACCCAAATAGCATGGCAGCACACTTTGAGCAGCACTTCTGTAATTGCTCTTGCGGCCTTTATTTTACAAATACAGACATATTAAATAAACATAAGCAGAGATGTAAAAAGAGTGTAAAGGCAAAGACGAGATCAGATGGAATGCCAGTTTGTTTGCAGTGTGGTAAGCAGTACAGAACAAATTATAAATTACAAGAACATATGCGGAAACATACTGGAGAGAAGCCATTCAAATGTAGTCTATGCAGTAAAGCATTTCGCAGTAAAATAGGTCTCGCGCAACATACTGCTACACACACTGGTCAATTTGATTATAATTGTTCAACATGCGGTAAAGGCTTTCAATGTAAGAGTTACCTTATTGTTCACCAAAGAGTGCATTCAGATTTGAAACCATACCCATGCAGACAGTGTGGCCAAAATTTCAAAACGAAACAGTCTCTTTTGGATCACGAAAATCGGCATAACGGTGTAAAACCGTACATGTGCGAAATTTGTGGCAGAAGTTTCATAACAAAAGGGCTCTGCAAAAGTCATCAAAAAATTCATTCTGGTATGGATAATAGGCAGTATCCATGTGCAGTGTGCAATAAACTTTTTGTTAGCAAAAGTTATCTTAACACCCATCTTCGTATTCATACCGGAGAGAAGCCGTATTTGTGCGAAGTGTGTGGAAAAGGATTCCTGACGCGGGTCGATCTGAAAATTCATTCCACGATGCACACAGGGGAGAAGAGTTTTGAATGTGATATGTGTGGCAAAGTTTTTGCTAGAAGAGCCGCGTTACGATGTCACACACGATCACACACAGGTGAACGCCCATATAGATGTGATGTATGCGGAAAAACTTTTACACAGTTTAGTCCAATGGCCATCCACAAACGGCTACATACGGGCGAACGTCCGTATCCGTGTGATGAATGTGGTAAAGCATTCGTATCGAGGTCGACGATGATGTGCCACAAGAAAAAACATCATCCAGAATCGGTACCAGAGAAAAAGTCTGAAGACGTCGATGTAGTGGAGCAAAAACCAGTTAAGACGAAGGAACCTGTTATAATAAAGGAATCGCAATATGTAGGTAGGGGATCGCACGAGGGCATCCAAATCACAGCAGATTAACAAGCTGTTAATGACTTGGGGATCTGCTCCACTATTGACACGAATTAAAAGAAAAAGTGCATGCCGAAGCATATCGACAATGTTTGGTTCTGCATTTTGTACATATATGGGTTGCAATACAGTCGTAATGTATTCCTTTTGAGCAATGTGTATCCAGCTATGTCAAAAAGAATATATTTTCATGAGGAAGCTGGTGCGACGTTTGAAAATATGTTTCTCCAATCGTGGTGATATTGTATGTGTATAGTATGTTGTTTAATGGCCATGAGCCCCCCATCCCATTACTACATTTTTCAAACAGATTCTGATTGGAAACTATTTTACTATAAAAAGGAATATCGTGCATAACTTACTTGTTTTATAGACCTTTTAGTACTCCATTCAAATATACATGGATTGGAAAGTTAATTGTACTCCAATTATCATAATGATAAATAGTGCGATTCTAAACCGTTCAAAATGAGCGATTTTAATCTAATCGTAGCAAGCGTTTATCTGCTAAATCCCGGATGGGGTTTCACAAAATATAAATGCTTGCGAATGAAATGATTCGCAATAGGATACTTATTTTTTAAAAGTAATAAAAGGGACGCAAATGTCACTTGCAAAATACAGAGTTATTTTCAATCCTAGTACCTTGCAAAATATCTGCCGATAGTAAAGCACAAAGCGCGAACTATTTGCTACTAATATATGAGCTCATGTGTTATGCTATACTGTTTTTCTTCATTATAGAAATAAAAGGGTTTACATTACTTTAAAATCTATATGCATTAAAAATTCTATCGGAGGGCAGAAGTAAATTGTTTTGTACGTATATAACACCAATCTAAATAGAGAAATAGTGTAAAGTATTTTCTTATTAATAATACTGAACGATGCAATCCATACTATGTGTCACAAACGCCTCTTTGGGTATTAAGAAAGATATACATTTTCTAAGCCGCAAATGAAAACTAAGATTGCATTTGCGCAGTCCGCTGTGCGTAGTACATGTGCATCACCACGACGATCTATCTGCAATTCGCAACCTGCAGCACTATAAAATGTTAGAGATTGTGATATAAGAGAGAATAATTAAGTACATTATTTGTAAAATTGTGATGATTGTAATATTATTATTAGAAAAGCCTCGACAGAAAATACAAAAACTTTACGAATTATACTGTGTCATTTATCATTATCATTATTACAACTAGAGGTATTTGTTTAGATAAATGGGCTAGTCACAAACCACTTTCCTATCCTGGCCTTATCCGGTAAATACGGTGTACGGTCCAATTAAGGAATAATAAATTTTCCTTTCATTTCACTAAAAAACCGTTTTATTTTCGAGACATTAAATAATAGTGCGAAGGATGCTTCAGGGCTCTGAAACGATTGATTGACTCGCAATTGAATTAGCAGCGATAACAGAATGCGGCAATTTATCGTGCTAAAACACTCGCTGTTTGTGAAAAACTGACACGGATTTATCATTGAGAATTTTAACTACATTATTATACTGACAATTGTATGCAGCCTATTGCGGTACGTACGCGTGTGTTTGTGTATGCGTGTGCAACCATGCCTGCGTAGCATTTTTTGTAACAATTTTCACCGTAGTGTCCGCTTCTTGTATTGCCTACGTCGTCCTACAACTGACAACAAATATTTATTCTATAATTTGACATTAACTACCTATGCAAGGCATCGATGACAATATTTATTTATATTTATTTAATAATCCTTCCTGACGCCTAAACTAGAGCTACGATAGGGCCCCCGAATGATCAACACTGGGTCGATGATTTATGAATTGTTCAATTTTTTCGCGTTTGTTCCAAAAAATTACTGCACTGGGCCGCCGTAACATATATTTAAGCATTGGGCATAAAGCGCCGTAAGTATAAAGTACATATAAAATTGTAAAGAGGTTTCGTAGTAAGAAAAACATATAGAAAACTGCAATGATGTAAGATACAAAATACGTCCATCGTTGTTCATACGACTTCATGTAGCGTGTGATAGATCGTCACAATTGCATACGCTTCGTTCCTTGGGATTCGGACGCAGCAGCTAGGTTCTCTAAACTTGCATTGCAACTTGATAGGGGCCCTTACCTAAATCGGTGGTCAGTAATGTTGATAAATTCTCTAATATTGGAGTACATATGTATGTTACAAAAGCACCACGAGCTAATGCTACACAATATATATAGGGTGTCATCCATGCAGTAGTACTAGAACTCCTCTAATTGGTATAAGAAAAATCCATTCCTCTTTGTTATTTAAGTTAATCGATTGTTGTGGAAAAATTGGTTGACAGTACGGAACACTCAATTGAAAATAAAATTGAGCGCGGTTCATTAATAATAGCAAATACAAAAATAGACGCGAGCAATTACGGATTTTTCAGCACCCTATATATTTTGTCAAAGTTTCTTTTTATCTAATAGTGAATAAACATATGTTTTATTCATAACTTTACGTAAACGAGACTAAATAAAGGGAAAGGCTTGCATCTGTCGGTAGAATCAATATATCAACAGTAATTGCTATTAATTATGTCGAATAGAATGTATTGAAAAACACCATACCTTGGGCAAGTGACACAATTTTGATTATTGTTCATACAAGTGCTAGCCCAGATTCTTCGTAATTTTGAAACGTGACTATATTGATCCCAAAAAGCAGATACTTAATTGCTATGCTTACATTCGAACTTAGCATAATCACAGCGACTTATTTAAATTCATAGTCAAAGGGGTGACTAATAAGGAATATAAAAGGATTTTATAATAAATGTCATCTTACTTAAGCAACGCCATTTAGATGAAGAACGAAACTATACAGTGCTACGTAAAAGATTTATTTACATCAAGTAACTGGGTCTGTCGATTTCGCAGTATTTGAAAAAGGTACAAATTTGCCTGTGGTTAATGATATAAATACTAAATGAAATTGTATTTTTTGAGATCTGTGGAGCAAACGACTAATTAAATCGACGAATCTCGAATCATGGCAGCATTGGTATTTAATGTAAATATAAAGTGGAATGCTGCAATTAACATAATATCTACCGAATACACGTAAGAGATATGGAAGTACGAAATGCGTAATATAACCTTCCATATTATTCATTAAAGAATAATGACCGAAACAAATACTATAAAGAGAACCAGTAAAATCTTTTCTTAAAAAGTCGCATCCCAAATTAAATTACTGAAGTCACAATTTCATAGCATAGTCATGAATAGACAAAGAGCGAAATGTACACTAGCAGATTCACTTGATATTATTTACAAATTCTTTAGCAAACGGAACTACTTAATCTCATGGTGAACAAGTAATCATTAGGCATAATTGAAGTCAAATCATCTAATTCTTTATGTACACGTAATGACTTCGTGAATAAAACTTAAAATAAAACATAAATGACCGTTCGTCATGTCAAACGCAAATAAAATATTGCATAGCAAATGATAAAAAAGAATAATTATCTTCTATGAAGCTATTGTTTATGTCATGCACTTGGGAAATAGCACTGTTACTTGAATTGCTATACACATGATTATAAGTCATGTGTAAACCGTAGATAACATGCCGGGCTTTCTTAAAACGATACCTGAATGAAGTGCCGCACTAATTCGTACAATGTAACGATATGTGTAGCTAAATGAAAGCCAGACAAAATGAAAACTTTGAGCAGTTTTAATAATAGGAAAGGAATTATATTGATTTATACCTGATACTGAATTTACTTGGTAATGTGATCGAAAATGTTTGGTGTTGTCACTGAGTTTATATTTCTCATCTTATCGTAAAGGCATTCTCAACATCTAATCATTCTCCAATCGACGAAACTTTGCCAAAAATGTACTAAAATACCCTCGGTTGTCACAGCGATGCAAATCCGTCAGTCTTTCTCTCATTTCAATATTTGTCATGGTTCGTTTCTTTTCTTATGTTCGTTATAATTTACATGCGCACACATGTGTCTGTGGTGGTTGATGCACTTGCGAGACTAAAGCATAACAGCAGCTGGTCGTGATTTATTCCCAGACACAGACAAGTACTTCTTTCACATAATACACAGCACTGATAACCGATAGACAGCAAGAGGGAAAAAGCGTGTTGGTCCTCTCTTTTGATATTGTGATGCATTGCGCGCATGTATTCGGGTAACACTCCTCTTTCTGATTTGTTGTATATGCAAAACTAATTTGTGTAATCACAGAAAATGGCGTTAAAAGGCGTAAGGTTGTTCTGACTTATCGCGATCATTAACAGTAGCTGATGAACAATATGCATTTATACAACTTCGACTGATTGCTACCCTACACAGATGAATGTGTTCCTTTGGCTTATTAATTTATATTATTATTATTGTTTAGCAATTGGACGATTGTGACTATTGTAAATGTTTTCGTCTATTCTATCAATTGCCTGCTTTCATTTAATATCGAACGTGTCAATTTTTAATCAAACCTCGGTGACTGGACCAGCCACAGACACTGAAGTTGTATGTTGTATCCCGCCTTCCCCTTATTTAGAACTTTTCCCCTTAATATTCTATACCATATTAATCGACAATGGGTGCAAACGCATTTATAGCGCTCGTAATACCACTTCTCGGAATAAGATTTAACAATGTGTCGTAGGTAATCAAGCAACATCAGCTTGCGGTGTTTGTCTATCGATAAAACATAATTGCCCTTCTCAGAAGCTGACATAATTACTTCACAATATACATATCAGTGTAAATAACATAGTCAAAGATATAAATAACAGACTTTGCATTAATTTTATAAAAGTCACATGACGAAAACACTGTTATATACGCAGTTCCTAGAAAATATTCGCTTTTGCCACGTCACACATTTTGCACAGCAAAACACGTGTTATCCGTCTGTCTGTATTGAAGTTTCAGACTTTACCTTTTTCGAATGATCCAAAATAACGATGAGGAATGTGACCAAAGTTATAAATAAATTCATTTGCGCGAATACCTACTATTATTGCTCCAGTACTACAGCACTGATAAACGGATCCAAAATGTCGATCATTGTGTACATTTTTTTTCTTCATCACAGGGTTCAATAAATTTAAGTATACCACCCTAAAATAATGTTCATTTACTTCATGTGTCCAGCACGAACTATGGCTTATGCAATCGCGTGATTTGTATTCTGTCATGTAGATTATACAGAGACAGGGCACGAAACTATATGGACATTCTTCTCGAGACTATTATCGACATTACTCTTCGATTGGATAAATTACAATTTTTGCTATAACATACAACACTTATTTAATCCTTTCACTGCTAGGAAAACGCGGGTGGCTTTGTCCCCACTCTATTAACGCTTTAGAAACCATCTAAAAGTTCTGCTCTACTAAAAGCTAAGTGTTAAAATTGTAAAACCTTTATGATCTAATGCGAACGCTCTACACTAGGGGCTTATGCAATCTTATCAGCAATAAAAAGATCTCCTTATAGTATAAATTGATCTGTATTCGTATTAAAAATTATTAGACAATAATCGAAGACAGTTCTTTCAAAGTGTTTGTATGAAAATCAGTCAATCACTTACGATGCTACTTCACGGCGAGCGTCTGTTTAAGGTGGCGCATGAGGTGACTCCCAACGTCGTGCACCTCAGGCCACTGCTTGAGCACGAACACTATGCCCAATACAACAAACGTAGTCGTTAGTATGCGCACCCTGCACATGAAACAATGAGGCTTAGTACAGCTGCAACAAACATGTGAAAACGAAATAAAACAATGAGTGCGCAAAATTAAATTCTGATCATTGATGTATGAGATGATGAACGAATAAGGATGCAAATGAAAAAAGCAAGATGATTAGGTGATATTGTTTAAAAATAAATCATATAAACAAGGATGACAATTATTGAATAAGAGTGGTATATAGAATCAAGAAATTATTTTCTTTATGTAAGTAAAATCTTCCCGAATACTTAAACTTATTAAGAACAGATAATAACTGTACCTGGTCCTTAGGAAAGGCATCATTATACCAGCACCTGTTGCAACAACGAGTAAAACAACTTGCAACACTGTTAATACTACGTTTATGAGCTTTAAAAATAATGCCCTCGCATTGCTATTATCCAGTCCCTCCAGGGTGACATACTGTTGGTGCTGCTGTTGTTGATGCTCCATTTTCGATATTTTTGTTTGACAACTTTCCAACATTTCGTGTATGTCTCTTAAGCGGTCCTCGCTTTGATATTGTACTTTTTCTTCCATATCGGTGATCGTTTGTTTTAAATTCTCTACTTCATTTTGATGCAGTTCCGTTAAATCATTGATTTGTTCCTCTAGCCTTTCGCATCGAAACCGTTCTTCTTGCAAGGCGTGGGATAGGTACGTTACCTCTTGTTGCAGATTCTAAAATTACCTTTTCTTAGTACGTCCATCCCGTAATACATGAACAATAACTTCAGATATAACAATAGTATAATTGAACGAACCTTCAGACCCTCTATCTTTTTCGACATTCTATCTATAGTTTCTCTATGCTCTTGCAACTCAGAGAATACTGATTCCATACTAAGGCCAGCGTTATTACTTTGGCATGTATGTCCTTGCCCTCTACTACCAGGCCCGCTTTCACTTGTAACACTAGAACACTCAGAACCTTCTTCAGATGGAAATTTGATTGCTGCTGCACTGTGTGTGGAGCCCAAACTGCATCCACCTGGTAATGTCGCTGATCCATGATGCGCTTTCTCATCTTCAACGCTAGCGTTATCACCATTACCTGCACGCGGTGTATCGTTTACATAAAAAGTCGAGCCATCTGCAGAGACACAGACGTCGCAATTAGAATGTTATCCAATACCGAATCATTGGCCTTCTCTAATAGCTAATGTGTGTATTTTGAGTATTCCCGAAGGTGTTGCACTTCCCTTTCAACTTATCGGTTTCGACAAATTTGAAGAAAAAGCAATACTATCACTTGATCACCAGTATCTAATTCGAAGTTCATATTAAGACGTACCCTATCTGTCCATGAACTAACACACGTGTGATTCCTGTATAGCGGTTTTAAGAGAAACAATAATCCTTGACAGGACTACCGAGGACGATTCTCGACGTTCGAATGGTATTGGATAACGAATAATAGGAAAGCGGAAAGTGAATGTTCAAAAACTACATAGAATTCTATAATAGACAAAGAACTAAAAGAAAAAAGATAAAGATAGTAATCAGTGAGCAAATACGCGTTGCAAGTGTTAAATTAACAAGCACATTGAAACTGCTGCGGCATAAACTAAAGTTACAAGGTATTTCGAAAAACTTTGAAAGTGTAAAATTTGTATAAATATCTATTTATGCTCATAGCAAACGATGAGTAAACAAATCGTTATCTAAGTTAAATACATTTGAACCATTCATTCCGGAATACCTCGCACACTGAGCATCGTGAATAACTGAGCAACTAAGAAAACAAACTAAAAGCAATAGTTAAACAGAGCTATTGTTAGATATAAAAGTTAATACGAAAAAGTACGAAATATTACTTTTCCCGATATAATCCATTACTTACTACTCTCAACTGCCATCGCAGCGCAAACGATAGAAGACATTTATTCTCGTACATATATGTATGTAAGGTAAGGATGATAAAAGTGAGTTCCACCTGAATTCTTCAATTCAGTGTTAGCACGTGTTAATATGGTTACGTGTACTAGTTTCTCATACAACGATATACGATCAACCACGGTAAAAGATATAGTGATAGTTTCAGTAAAAAAGACTGTTAATCATCTCTTCACATTTATACAAAAATATAGCAAGTGCATATTAGTTTTTACAATGGCATTTTATGAGATTACAAAAGATTGCACACCGATAGAAGTGCACCCTGTGTGTATGGCATGTGTGTCCATTAAACCATCTGTTAAAACAACTATGCATATGTATTAAAAATACATATGCGATATTATCTGTGGCAAATGCAGTAAATAGGTGTAGAGTAAAATACGATATTTGTAAATTCTTCGTACTCACGTGATAAAGTATTTATATTATCAGCACTGCCGAACTTGTTTTTAATGAGATGTGCAAATTCTCGGGGTTTAGACATGACACTTCTGAAACACATTGGTGTCAACGTTTTATTCAAATAGTTGGTAATATTAGGGGACTTTTAACATCACAAAACGAGTAATGCACATGTACTTGATTAATCACTCATTACATATCACAATGGCACTACGCAAATACAATACACTTTCAAGGGAATAAGCTTGGTCGGGATACAGAAACATTAACTTTATCAATCTAGTAGCGTCCATACAAATATGCAATTTTCGTACTGCGCGTTTTACTTTGCTCATGGGAATTTTGACATGGTTTTAGATAAAAATTTTAGAATCAACTCTATTATCGAGAATTGATTTACGAGGAAAAGTGTCCCGATTTATTTTAACACGATAACACTCACCCTGAAAAACCAGTGATTCCATCCCTAATATTGCCACCCACGTGTCTGGAAGGGAGTTTCAAATTAGATGAAAGTACCACACGCTACATTTGGCAGCAATAGTTAAAGAAGTAAGGAATGAAAAGGAAGGTCAAAAGGCGATATGAACGGTAAACGAGAAACGTAACGAGAACATATTCTTAATTGCGATCCCATTACAGAATTAAAAGAAAACCATGTCAGTACAGTTCTTAGCAATAATATCCCGTATTTCTACAAACCTACTTCTGCAAACATTACACTCGTATCATTACACGGGTTAGTTACTGCAACACAACTACTACGAAAGCAGACAAACCAAAAAATACTGAGCGTGTTTTACACTTTGGAACAACGAATAAAATGTGCTACTTTTACAGTAGTGAAAGCCGTACTGAGAAGACTACCGGTAAAAGTTATATCACTCAACTAACACAACAGTATATGTACAATTTATCTTCATATAGTTAAAGAAGGCGAGTTTCGAAAACAAATACGTTATCTCATTTTGTACAATGAGAAATTACGTATGTATGGTCGTATTTGACAAGAAAATAAGGTATTCATCACAAAAATACGAAATATATGTAAAGGATAAGTTTTAATACTTCATTATATTCACAAGAGTGAGACTGGAATGTTCACCGCTACTTGTAGGCGGGCTATACGTGTAGGAGGTTCCAAAAGCCAAAGTAACGCAATGAAGTAAATACTCACTTAAGTCCTTGTCCCATGTCTCGCAGCACTTCCCGAGGTTGTCTGTGACTCGCTGGTGCTCCATTCAATTCGTAATTTTTCAATTTTTTCGTGTAACTATCAAGCTTCTTTTGAAGTTGGGAAATACTGTGCGCCGACTTTTGGTTCTTCTTCTCAAATACTGTTTTAATTCGTGTCAACTGTTGCTTGTCCGCGTTTGCGGCTAACTTTAAATATTCATTCACGTTTTCTGCAAAAATGTATATTTTTCTTAATGGAACAAAGCATTGTAGCATTCAAAGACAGTTTTACGAGTACTTTGACTGAACTCTTTAAACCAACTTTTTAGATAACACCCTATCGTGCAACTGTCTCAGCAATACTAATTAAGTGTTAATTGCTGAAAATTACCATCACGTGTCGTTTGTTCTATTCTTATAAGTTCTCGCGTCTTAGCAATTTTGCTTTGTATGTGCTCAATTGCTTGCCGGACACGGGCTGCACTAGAGTCAACGTCATCGGTTATTAATTCTGAGGAGCCATTGGATAGGAACGATTGCGTTGCATGGTACTGTTCCTGCAAATGGTAAATGCCGGGTTCCCTATCAGTGCCGGTTTTGCATCCTCCTAATTATAGTCTAGCAGCTTCCACGCTGCCATGTTACTATCCGAATAATTCGATACCACCAAAGTTTAATTATACAGAAATGAAAAAATTATCCGGTTTGCATAGGAACCGATACAATTCCGAGTTGAGAAGAGGATATTGCATTGTAACGTTTAGCTTGACAGACGTCAATTAATCTGCACATCTGGAGGTACTTCCTATGTACTTGTGAGTGCATTATGCAAATAGCTAGTTCGCTTCTTAACTCGTGACCCTCTTTCTATGGATGTGGTTGATGACCTTGCAATCCAGTCTAATTGTCATTGCATGAATAGTAGTAGTACATTATATAACTGCCTTTCTGATCAATGATACAATGATATTTTATCTTATTGAACTCTGAGAGCGAGAGTTGAAATAAAAATACCGGTTTATTAATACTAACTTGTTCTCAGTAAAGGATAGCAAATACTTTAATATTTTTAATTCAAGAAAAGTAGAATAAAGTCATATTTAGCAAACACATTGTTTTCAAACAGTGTAATACCTCAATCTAGTTATTAGTTTCGGTCTTATAACTAGATGGACAGATTGATATTTAGTTGGATTCAGTACATACTCCTTCATCGTCAGTTGGTGGATGAATGTTTGGCACAAACTCATCTGGTTCGGCAGTGTTTGGATTAGGATTGGATTCGTCCATTGCTTCCCCTGTTCTGATCGCAGTTCCAGGAGATCTTTGCCTACTGCCCTTCATTTTGAGACTGCCACCACCACTACTGCCACTTCCAGTGCTACCCTCCCCTGCTTGAGATCTGGAATGTAAGGGTGCTCCATTTTGTATGGAGATTTTCATACCTCTCATAGCCATATGTTAAGTTTATTTTTGGTATATAATAAATGAAAATCATAACTTCTACTATATTAAAAGAATGAACGTAATAAAAGCTAGTAAACTATGTCTTAAATATTTATAAAGACTGACAAAATAAAATTGGGGTCTTACAGTGGGGCATTACGTGATTTTGGAGTATGCTCCAAACTTGCTGTTGATTGCTGTTGATGTAATTGAGAGGTCAATGGATTTCCTCTGCTGGGTGATGCACTACGGGAACTGTTCTTGCTTGATGCAGTCACCATCAAACTAGCCATACCTTTTTTCTGAAAATGATGATTACCAACTACTTATACCATAGTTCCTTGCTTTAAGTTTAAAAAAATGGTATATATCCAACTCCTAGATGTCAGAATTATACTTGTCTGTCACAAGTCATGCTGTGATCTAATTTTGCACTACAGTTTATAATCAAATCTAACCCAATAAAGCATTAATAAATTGTGAACTGGCATGTTCATACCTCTTGGAAAGTTTATGAGGCGTTGCTTATATTTACAGTGGACTATACTGACAGACTATTTCCAAATGCAGGCTTTTCTGGAAATACTCTGATAAGGCAGGTGTACATTTTTTATCATAGCCGTGTGTTATCATTGTATATCCAGTGATACCTTAGATACTCTTTATCAGAAGTGTAAACAGATTCTTTCCAGCAATTAACATACACGTGAAACACAATATAAAAACGTCTATTAGGTGGTGAATTATTTGAATGTGACTGTTGAGATTACTCAGAACACAAGGCGAGTAAGAAATTATCAAACAATTCCACTGTAGCTGACCCCCCCCCCCCACATCTATATAAAGCTACAATTTTCTCTAAGGGGCATTATCTAATTTAAACCTGGCATATACTTTGATTGTGGATCTTGTTTGAAAATAGCACATAGCACATTTGGGTTGAATGTAGATACAGTTATATTTCTGCACAGCAGTGCTCTATGCAAATGCATTCCACCCAGGCAAGAATCAGTACTTGCTTTTATTTAAATTGTATATTAATTTAGCAAAATTATAACAATGACCTTTCGGTATCCTGCACACTCTTAATGTTGTACTTGCCTTTTCCGTATCATTCGTGATATTCGAAATACTAAATCATTCATAAAATTCCGTTGACTCGGTCATTACCATCTATCGCCTTGACCAAAAAAGTTGTTGCATGTACTGTTATCGTGGGTCTACCATGCACGATTCAGCCTGTCACCTTTGACCGAATCACTCAAATGAATCATTCTTATTACGATAAACGACTGAGAGAGTGCGTGCCTGTGTGTGAATTGAAGCGAATAAGTTTCCCAACTAGGAAGTAAGGCGGCAATAAGGGCAAAGTATACAATAAATCATTGACACAATCAATTTATTGCCGAAGTATCCGTATAGAATCTAATAATTGTGTACAAAATCAAAAGTAAAGAGTCGCTTAAGGCACCCGTTTTCGAGAATGCGAACTATGACTATTACGTTACGACGTTCGGCTAAATTGTAAACGTATATAAATATCCCGAAGTACATGTCAATCACGCTCTAACACTAGACAACTTCTACACAAAGGAAGTGAATCCCGTCGCGGTAACTTCTACTCTATACACCGAAACTCGACACAATTCCTAGAAGAACAAGAATTACTATGTACGCTCACGACGAGTAATCAAGGAGAGAGCAATTCCTGAATGCGAACGGCAGTGACATCGCCAGATAGATTCCGCGTCTTATGTAAACTAAAGTAACTCATAGCGCTCAAGCAACAGTGCCACCGCGTTTATTTATCATAAAGTATGTGCAACGCGAGGATAGCTCTAAAATTAATTTTGCTTCTCCTGTGATACCGTGCGTGCAGCGCGCGCTGCGATAGTGTAAGATAGACAGAGGTGGAGATAGAAAAGGAGAGAGAAGAAGACGCTCTCTGATGCGCGGCTATCTCGAATCGGCCTACAAAATTGAAAATTGGATGAATGTGTGCCGATGGAGAAAGAGAGCGTGAGAGAAAGAGAAACGCAGGGCAAGAGTAGGAGAAGGAGCAACAGCGGATTGCGCACAGTGAACGGATGTAATTTGTCGAATTTCACCAACCTGTGACACTACGCTATTACCACGGCTCATTTCTGCAATTCTAATGCCACTTCAGTAGATATAACCGCCGAGAGTGAGGTAGTGTATATCGGTTCCTAAAGTGAGACAGGAGGCGATCGTGTCCCACCCCTTTCACGGTAGAAACGTCGGAGACAGACACAGACCGAAGTACAGAGCGAGAGAGCGAAACGGCCGGACGAACAAAAACAAACTAATCACCTGTCAAGAGTCAAGATGCGTGAGGATTTCAGGTTGAGATCTCTCTCAATCACAAGGGACGGCGGAGACTGACACGGAAGTCGAGCGGACAGAGAGAAACGAAATAAAGCGTCGAGTCCGAGCTCGACTCGGCTCCGGACGACTCAGCACTCACCTCCTCTATCTGGCGACGCAGCACGCCCGCGGCTGAAGCATCTTTGCGTCGTCACGATGCGATCTGTCCCACGAGTGCTCTCCTCGCACTATCAGTTCGCACACGCTCTACGCTCTCCTCTCCACACTTCTCCTTCCCTTAGTGCTCGATCGTTTCAATCGGTTCAGCTTCGTCACTCCCGCACGCACTTTTCACGGGTGTGTCATCGTCACTCCATCCTCCACGACATCCTCGTGCGTTAGTGAGACTGCTCGGCGGCCAGCAGCCTAACTTTGTGCACGACTTGCCCTCTTCCTGCACTGGCACAGCCACCAATTCATTCAGAGGAACACTGCGCGATCCAAACACTGAGATTCGATCGGCCGACGCTCTGCGGTGCTAGGCGCGATGTGATGCGATCGACAAAACTGACCCGTTTCCACTCTCGGCACTCAGCTGCCGCCGCTGAAATCGTGAAATATGACAAGCCAAGCAGCGAAAGCCGAGGTGGGGGTTATCGCTGAGCGATATATGCTGGTGGCGCTGCAGGCTTGTGCCTACTTCTTCTCTCGCGGCTGACGGAGATGCAAGGTTACCCACGAGCCGCCGCTATTTTTGCCTGGTGCGAGAACAGTGCCGACTGAATCCCAAATTTTGAAATGCAAACGTGATTGATGGAGTACCGCAGGCGTATATTGGAAAGCGTATTTGAAACTATGTACTGTCGCATTGTACTCGCATACCTCGCCTCGTATTGAAGCAAACTGCTGGCACGTTGCGATATTTTCAAAATAGAATCAGGAAAGAATGTAAGCTCAATCGGATTGTTCAAAATGTCGGCTTTATTGATAAGGCCCCTAAATACATACACTCTTAAAGATCGAGTGACGATCGTTTATTAACATTGACAAGCAACGATTGCCTGTTCATTATGTGCAGTGCGAGATACAGGTTTATTCACAGATGACAGGAGCACTTCGCTCTACTTGGCCCTAGCTAGTTTGATAAATCGAGATATCCTACATTTATCAGGAGTAGTTCAACACAGTACTAACGAGATAACAGTAAAACAAAGGCTGTTTTTTTAATCGTACCACTTCCTATTTGAAGGAAATTCAACGTACACCGCACCCCTACAGTTTCCCGGAAGAAAAAAGTTAATTATCGTCAAACTGACTCAACGCGGATGAAACATTGAAACACATCCGAAGCTGTGAAAGTGATTCAGACACTGCTTGGTTCCTTCTTGGAGAACGAAGTTATTAATACCGCAATTTTTAAACGATAGGGTACCAGGGGATAGCGGAACGTCTTTATCTATATCGAGTCAGTGATTCAAGTTACTCCGGATGTCTAAAAATGACAGAGACCTGTTTTTTAATATTAACCTTGACAGTCGTGTCAGTATTGCAGAAGTTGAAGCGCAGTACTACGCCGAATTGTTCATTGCCGATCGCTCAGGTCTTTCAATTTATCGAGCAACGAATTGCCGAAGGAAGCTCTATACTGTGGACTGACAAAGTCCAGCAGGCTGTAAGGCGTCTCGAAATAAATAGCCCCTCTGTTCGCCGTGTCGTCATACTGGTTACCGACGATGGTGAATCCAGCAACGGACAGTTCAACGCAGAATCTCAGTCCCTCTAATGTGGTCAGGTTCAAATAAATGGTCTGATTGGTGCTCCGCAATGTCTCGGATAGCCTCATATCAGAAACATGTCGCTTCACGTCGTTAATAACAGCTTGCGCCTCCAGCCTCCACTGTTCCTCGTCGAGCACTCTATCCTCATTATCCTGCATTCTTGGCCGGGCGAGAGCCACTTCATCAAGGCACGAAAGGACCCGGCGATAAATTGGCAGCAGCACAAAGCGTCGTCTTTTTCCGTCAACGACCTACCTACGTCGTTACCCTCGTAAAGCCGAGTGGCCGCGCGTATTTCCCGGCAGCACGTGCACAGGTTAGAGCACCGAGCCAAAGCGCAAGAACGCACGTTTACGTAATTTTCGGCCGGTCGAGTATCTCGTGGCTCAGGGGGTGGCGGAGGCCAGCGTCGTTCTCTTGTAACGACGTCGGCTATGGTCTGTGGTCAGTTCAGTCCTTGACATTGCACGCTTATAAATCGCACGGCTTTCGCTCGATCCGAGTACGCCTGCACCGAATGCAATTCCCACACTTGGACGCCACTACGCTTACGCATCGCCCATCCTTGTAGTACATATACATTCCTACAGCGCCATCTCAGTAGGCGGCTATTACCGCAATATTAAATATTAAGCGGGAATCCTGCGCGCGTGAGCTTATCGAACCGCTATGAAGAAACACGGCTAGTACTGACAGACGTCAATGTCATCGGCAGGCCAGCTATGCGGCTAGTCACGATCATTTGCATGGAGCGGCTGGAATGCAGTGGCAGCTATTTTTCCTCCTGCTCCAACGTAGCGCGCGCACTCGAGCAATCTCACGCTCTTATTATCACGTATATGGTGCGCGAATGGGTGTACTCGCACCTTCAAGGAATAAAATCGCTCATTCCCATTCTGATTGTATGCTGACGCGCGTGCATGTGCACCATGCGGTAAGCATTTGCGTGCCGATCGGATAAAAGGATTAATGACGTCAGATTTATCTGGATAGTACTTTGTGTCGTCCGCCTTTCGCTCGATTGCCTTTTTTATCGGACGTACTTCCATGCGATACTTGAAGTCCGGCCGATTCGGCATCGACGCGCTATCGAGAAACGATACAATCGAATCGAGTGATCCAGGGGCTTATTTCTCGAGCCTTATCGGATCCCTGATTGTGTTTTTCAATGATGAGCGTCCGATAAGACCGATCTCATAGTGCAGCGGGAGAGAATTTCGAAGAGGTCGGTTACCTCCGAGTCGCGAAGAGATGAAGGCAGTCCAAGCTGATGCTGGGAGATGTGGGATCAGCTGCCGGAGCTGATATTGATGCGGATATTTAGTCATCTTGGCCGCACAGATCTCGCCAACGCCGGTCAAGTCTGCCAATCATGGAATCGAGCACTATCATCACCTGCCCTTTGGCGATCTGTGACGGTGTTAATTGATCGTGACCTACGTGAGGACTTCCCTTTAGTCGGAGAATTAGCTGTAGGAACCCTTTGCCCATAACATACAAATCTTTCTCCTGACAGTACTTTGAAGTACTAGAGAGAGTATCAAGTCACTGGTGAGAGTCTTTCCAGGCAAAATATGGTCAGTACATGCGTACTCTCGAACTAGCCTGGTCTCGGCCGTATATATCGCCACGGGAAGCATGTATCACACGAAGTATCCGGGCCGAAGCAGGAGTCGACTTCCTAACGGTGGTACGAGCGAAAGATGTGCAATTGAAGGAACTCATACTCACTGACTGGGTGTTCTGCTGTAAATGGCGAAACAGGG
This sequence comes from Ectemnius lituratus, assembly GCA_910593735.2. Classification (NCBI taxonomy): domain Eukaryota; kingdom Metazoa; phylum Arthropoda; class Insecta; order Hymenoptera; family Crabronidae; genus Ectemnius; species Ectemnius lituratus. The sequence goes on along the minus strand of OU343036.1, from coordinate 5,482,336 downwards.
GCAAACTCCTTTTTGCGCTGGGCAACTTTCTAAGGTAGCCTCATGCTCATCGCACTCAACGTATGAACAAATTAAACACCTCTCTAACTCGATTTATCTCGTTAACGTGCGACGGGAATCACCGGCCTGTTGACACGGTCTAATCAGCTTTAACAAGTTTTTTGTTTCACCGCTCGCTCGCTTGCGCACGTAATCAATAATTTTTGCCAGCTGCCAGCAAAGTCTCGAAACGCTGAGTCTGCTTAATGCGAATCTCGGTGTAAACGAGACTCTACGACTTCTTTCGAGTGCCTCTCGAGGTTGCAGCCATCGGTTATCTTATTTAGATCTGCGCGGCGCGTTTCGCGAATGGCAAGCACCGCACAGTCATCCAAGGTACGAGACACTGTTAGTCGAAGGTAATACATACAATTATCTTCGATGGAGATCACAGTCCAGAATGTAATGCTAGAAAGGAGAGATAGAGGAATTAAAACAGTGGAAATTCCAGATACTTGAGAGTACTCGGCCGATTTCATGCACTGAGCGTCTTAAGGCTGGATTATCCTGCACTCTCGGATCACACTTTAAACGCGCTCGCCAACGCCGCACCCAAGGCTCTCAAAACCTTGCATATATCCGTCCGAGATTCCGATTCGAGACACCACACTATCGCCGATAGTGCCTGGCAGAATTTGGCACAGGCTTGTCCCAAACTCACAGTGTCTTATACGATAGGTAGACCAAATTACTATTGATAACTACAACTGATTTAACGATGGTAAAGACTTCTTGCTCTCCAGAAATCCTAATGTCCAAGAGAATCATTTTAATTAATTTGGTTTGTACTGGCGTGAAAAGTGGTTCTCGCTATTTTTATTGTTAATTTTATTGCGGGCACGTGTCCTCTCATTTAGCTTTTAGAATTTGACCACTTAATTCTAGTCCTGTCAGTAGAAAAATCAAAGTCTTTTAATCAATGGATCAGCACTCACACATGTCTGTGCATCATTTAGCCCTTCAAGTGTGATTTTTTAGTGAACATCTCGCACTACGAGGACATGTGCTACTTACTGCTGCCTAGCGTGCCACTGGCCAGATTCCAAATGTTTAGCGGCCACGTATGGGATCAAAGTAGATCGCGGAACTTTCGCAGTACCGTCGGACTACTCATCACGAACTATACTACCACCCTGGGTACAAAAAAGCAGTAATAAGGAGCCTGATTATCGATGCTAATGCGCAATTCGAAAGATAACAGTTTCTTTCTGATTAGTGGAGGTGATGCTACAGCTCAGGAACAACCGGGAGTCGCTCGACGACTTGCTGATATCCATGTTGGTGCGATGTACTCGCCTAACCAGATTACAATACGACGGCATTATGCGGAGCCTTGATACTTTGCGCGACATTTGTCAGCTTCAGACGGAAAACAAAACGCGTAAGTCGAGAAGCGCAACGTCCCCCCAGAGAATTTTAATACTGATATCTGTGTGTGTGCGCTCGCACACCTGTGTTTTGCATGCGGAACAGGTTTCCGTACGATACATGTAAAGCCACGGAATGTGAATGCGCAAAATCGGGCGATTTTACACGACATCACTTATAATTACGATCACAAGCTGACTGAACAGGGAGTCGACTTCCGAGTAGAAGATCCTGCATCCGTCTTGGTCTTCTATTGATGAGTCATTTGACTACTTCCTCGAGCCATGAGTCGAGTCGCACGAGCCCGGCGTCGCCCATATCTTCGATCACTCTGACAATCGGAAGTGAAGCCTCCTACTCACACCTTGGCGACGGACCTTCTTCATCTCTGAATCTTTATCTCAGTACAAAGTACTTCGTCGAATTGTTATTTTGTCCAATCAAAATTTCCGAGTAAATAGGATTTGAGTCTCTTTTATTTCGTTTAAAATCTCTCTCGTCTTTATAATAAAAACAGACAGTGCTTACGTAGCAAATCGATCGATTTTTATACCTTTCTAGTTTTTCTGTATAAATAGCAGTAGTAGGAATTCGTCTTACGCTATTCTAAACGTTACAGTAAAAAAGACTATAAGAAAGTCGAGTGTCAGTTGCAGTTTGAGACAATCTTTCGTAATTCAATACGTAGAAGGCGTATACTTACACTATCTGGTAGTTGTATAAGTCTCAAAAAGTAATATAGGAAACTATCAGTTCCCGCAATTAGAAAGTATATCACATAAGTGTCACTTATTACATGATACTCCAATACATTCTGATCTTACTTAACAACCTTACCACGTTCAGAAATGAACAACTCATAATAATATTATCATATTACTATAAATAAGGACGGCTCGCACTGTCGATGTTCCTTTCCCAAAGGATCCACCAAGTGAAATATGTAATCCTAAGAATTATACTACAAGTTTTGGCATTTAAAGTCCAAACAAAATTGAGAATAAGTTTAGCTTTCTCACGTGATAAACGCAAACGATTAAATATAGCTGCCTGCATTTTTCGAAAGAACCTTGAAACATATGGAATACAATTGTACTTATCGCGTTACATTCGTTCTTTCGCAAACTACGAGAAGGTCAATCTACCTAGCGGCACGATTTCATATGAGTGTTCATCACAGTCCTGGTAACGAAACCCTTACCACAATGCGAACATACGTACGGCCTTTCTCCGGTGTGGTATCGCTTGTGGACGACTAGGGTAGAGCGTTGCGTGAATGATTTCCCGCACTGATCGCACGTATACTTTCGCTCGCCGGTGTGTGTGACGTTATGAGTTCTGAGAAGAGTCTCGCAGGCAAAACATTTGCCGCAGATTTCGCAGGTATAAGGCTTTTCTCCGGTGTGAGTCCTATTGTGGATCTCCAAACCCTTGGCAGTCTTGAGTTCCTTGCCGCAAAGGGCGCATAGATAACGTCGTCTCTCGTAACGCGGCACGTCCGCGTGCGTATTTACTTTGTGCTGTTTCAATACTGATTTGTACTTATAGGTTTTATCACAAATATCGCACTTATGCTTGAACGTTTCGGAAGCATGTGCCTCCGATTTCTCCTGGCCGAGGATCGCAGGGTCGAAGTGGTACAGGCGGCTGTGTTCCTTTAAACTAATCAGACATTATTTGGATTTCAGTGCAATCAATAATATATCAGCCACAATTGAAGTTTCTGTTTTTTTTAGATGAATAGAATTTTGTGGAATGTTTGATTTCAATTTTAATTTCCAGGGCATTGTAGAATGATATGAATGTTGGCAACGTACCTGTAGACATCGTCGAAAGTACTGCCGCACGCTTTGCACTGTTGGTATTGCATGAAATCATGCATTGCAGTATGCGTCAACAGTGCCTCCTTGTCGACGAAATTTTCGCTGCAGATCTCACAAGGGAATCTGATCTCTCGGTGATGCCTTTTCCTGTGCCGTTTGACATCGGTCTCGTTAACCCCCATGAATTTGCACTGCTCGCATGGAATAATTTTGGGCGTATGGGATTTCTTTACATGGGCATTCAGCATGAACTGTTGGGGATATGTCTTCTCGCAGGTGAGACACTTAAAGGGTCGATGAATGCCATGGACGATCCTTAAATGGGCTACTAATCTAGTCACGAAGAGGAACTTCTCGTGGCAGAGCTCGCACGCTTTCTCATTGGCCTCGAATCTAAAGAGCAATTTGAGAAAGGAGAAACTGGTGCTAGTGCTGTGGCGAATATAAATGCCAAGTGTTACCGAGAATGGGAATCATGAAATTGTCTTGCAATTGGTATAACTTACTTTCGTTCGGGATCAGCGAAGATACCGTCGTTCTTGATCTTGTATTTTTCGCAGACATCGAGCTGATGGTGATTATTGCTCCACTCGCTGTAATTAGGGAAGTCTCATTGGCAAACATACACATTTACAGAAAGCATCATGTATACCATCACATAGGACTAAGCTATTTAAGTATCACGGAAATCCCCACGAAATCAATGCTCTCTTAATCAAATCGATGCTTTTGTAAATGCGTTTTTCGTGTAGACAATAGGACATTTGATAGATGATTTGATGGATAGGAATTGTGAACAATTGCTTTTAACAGGAATTAATATAAGTCAAAATAGTCGAACTTTATTTTCATTATAAAATATTGTATTACATCTTTATCGAATGTATTGTTTATCACAGTGGAGTATCCTTTTCATGGATCTTTCGATGCTTTCTAAGAAAGAAAGCTGTAATGAATCCCTTTCCGCAATCACTGCATTGAAAGGGTCTCTCTCCAGAATGGCAACGGAGGTGCAAAACCAATGACGTTCTTTGCGTGAATCGTCTACCGCATTGCGAACAAGCATACGGTTTATCTCCCGTGTGAGTCCTTTCGTGGATCTTGAGATTCTCCTTGTCGGTGAATCCTTTGCCGCACAAGTCACAGATCACTGATTTTTCGTTGAGATGACACCGTCTGTGCACCATTAAACGCCTTTTAGACGACAAGGATTTACCACAAAGATCGCAGAGAAATTTCCTCGTTTCCTTTAGATGGTGTTGCTTCTTCAGATGCCTATCGAGCAGGAGTTTTTGCCTGAAAGTCTGCAAGCACAAAGTGCACACATGCTTGTGTTCCGGTTTTTCTTGAATTTTATCAGCAGGTAAAAGATTGGCGTGCTGGGTTTTGACATGTGCCGTTAAGTTTCTCTTATAGGGATAAGCTTTGGTACAGTAGTCGCATTTGAAGAGCTTTTTCCTCGTATGGACATTCACATGTTCGAGGTACTGCGTTTTGAGGAGGAAGCTTTTCTCGCAGGTCTCGCATTTGTACGCGTAATCCCTCGCGTGTCTACGACGATGTTGCTCAAGATTCGACTTCTGATTGGATGTGTAGTCGCAGAGATCACAGGCAAATCTCTTCTGGCCGGTGTGAATAAGTTTGTGGCGCGCAATGTTCATCGGGCTTCTGAAGGTCTTGCCGCACTCGTCGCAACTGAAAGCTCGATCGATCCCATGCAGGTTCTTCAGATGCTCCACCAATTTCCTCGTGTGGTAGAAGCAAGCCGCGCACTTGATGCACTCGTGGACCGAGCGTGCCTTTGTTCTTCGAGATCTGAAACAAACGGGGTAATGAAGTGGCTGTGGCTGTTATAGCCAGCAGACCTATTTTTGTACGGAATATCATGCATCGTTATGAGACATCTGCAGGCTTTATTTCAAGCAAATCGCTCGATGTGTACACAATCCAATAATATTACTGTAAAGATTTTAGAATAGCGGATCAAAGACTGAACTGTAAAAGGGTCGTTAATTGTATTTGATACCTACCTTCTAATTAATTCTGCACAGGGAAAAGAGGGAAAGGTATTGCTATACACTCGATACGTTTTTATCATATAAACAGTATTAAATTTTGTTATTATGCATGTTCGGACGGGCTAGCGAGACACAGAGTTTAGTTTGCACTTTATTTACACAAAATAGATACAACGTTATTGTTCGTACTATTGCTTTCTCGTGTGAATTCGACGAAAGGTGTCAAACACAACGGGAGAAGCTCGTCGTATAATTCTCTTACTTCGAGCGTAATAAAGATATAACGGATCTTTAAAAATGGGTGTCTCGATAAAATCTCCTTAGTGTTCGGTACAAAACATATAACCAACACTTAACATGTATTTAAAGAACTTCGAACGATATAAATCTTGTACCACGATTAGTATGAAATTCACGTCGATGGCTGAGAATTCGTAACTGAGAAAACTCGAAATCGGATCACAATGCTTTCCCGACGATATCACTAACAGACTTCCTCTTTGCAATTGCTTTTTGTTTTCTGATTGCCCAAGTATTCTTCAGTGAAGTCGTCAACGATCTTCTTAATGGAGACGACTGGCAACGGTGGCAGAGGGCCAGGGTGTCGCTTTCTATGGCAGATTAGTCCTGGCTTCTGAGCGAAAGCTTGCCCACAAATATCACAGGTGTACGGCTTCTTGCCAGTGTGGATGAGGATGTGCTGCTCGAGGCCGGTTTTCCTGGGGAAGGATTTCCCACAGACTAGACAGGAGTACGGTCTGATGCCCTGATGGATCCGAAGATGAATCTCAAGGTCTCTTTTTTGGCCAAAGGTTTTCCCGCACGTTGGACATACGAATTTCTCTTTTCTTTCGTGCCAGAGGATGTGCTGATCGAGATACACCTGCGTAGTCAACCCTCGTTTGCAGATCGGACACTCGAACTTCGGCTTATTATGCCGGTACTTCATATGCGCCTTCACCGCCGGTATATTCTTGCAAGCATGTCCGCAAATCGTGCAGAGGATTGGCGGCGCATCAGTATGAATTTGCTTCATATGTTGCTTCAAATCGTTCTTGACCTTGAACTGCTTCTCGCAGACCTTACACTTGTACTCGAAGTTGCTCGTATGTTTTCGCGTGAAGTGGTCCTTCAGAGTGCACTTGTTGTTGCTCTTATACTCGCACATGCTGCACGGAAATACCCGGGGTCCGTGCGTCTCATAGATATGCTTCTTCAATTCTCGTCTGAGGGTGAAGGTTTGCTGGCAATCCTGACATTGGTACTTGTGGAATCTCATGTGCGATATCAGTATTGACTTGTCCAGGAATTTTTTGCCGCAGTAGTCGCACACTAAATGTTTTGGTGCATCCGGACTCTTTGGTTGGACCGCGGGTACTTCCTCCTCGATCGCCACTGGTTCGCTTTTCTCAGCAGGCTTTGCCTTGCATTTCGCTTGCCCCATAATGTTTCGTATATCGATCCTCAATAAGCGCTTCACCGATCTTCTTCCTCTTTTGCGGCGGTACTTGCTCGGTATGATGATCTTGTAAAAGTCCGTGTCGGCGCCGTTCAGTGGGTCCACTGCTGACGAACTAAAACATATTAAATGCCAGGCCTGTTAATCCATCGCGTGAACGGGACAATTGGATCTACCCTGTGTGTAACCGACTTACTTACTGCAAAATATTACAGTCGGCTACTTCAGATGTATACGTATCTGCTATTACGACAAATGAATAACCTTCACGCGAAAATGGCACGCATAATGAATGCCAGTCGATACTCTTTCCTTGAGAATCATGTTCGTATGTTTTTCTCTTACTTTGCAAGGCTCATCTTCATGCTGCTAAACGGAGCGTTACTTTCACTACATGTTTGTACTTACTTTTACTCCTAGCGACGAGGATATGTATAACGAAGTTGCCAGGATCAAAATATTAGAGTGAGAAATACAAATTTATTCCAAGGGTGTATGTCATACACATTTTTTCGGTTTGTGAAAATAAAGAAGGATGATGGAGATATATTTTTTTATGAGTACCACAAATTTTATCTGCAGCATCCATACAGTTGATTACTCAAACGACTACCATTGAATCCTTGTTAAAGTAATCGAGTTTTTTGGAAGACAATATAAAAGTATAATTAAGTGTATGATGTATTTATTAATTTTTAATGTCGCATTTTATTTATTATTTTATATAACGCATTGGTATAAAAGGAACCTCGATCAATCGATTCTAAGCGCAGCATTCTTCATCCTCGTAAATTCCTTCGTAAATTCCGCTACTATACTTTTGATCGACACACCCGGCACGGGCGGCAAAGGCCCAAGATGTCGGCTTCTGTGGAACATAAGTCCAGACTTCTGTGTGAACGTACGCCCACAAATATCACAAATATAAGGTTTCTTGCCAGTATGAAGAAGAATATGTTGTTCTTGAGTAGGCACACTTTTGAAACACTTCCCACACACTGGACAGGCAAACGGCTTGATGCCAGTATGCACCCTCAAATGCGCGTTTAAATCACGGCTACGAACAGTTTTGCCACATGTGGGGCAAAGGACCTTCTCCTTAGTCTGATGCCACTCCACATGTCGCTCGAGGTTCTCCTTCGTGGTCATACCTCTTCCACAGATTGTGCATGCGAAATGCGGCTTGAAGTGTTTGTATTTCATATGCGCTTTCAGAGCGCTCCGATTCTTACTAAAGTGACCGCAGACATCGCAAACTATCGGCGTAGATTCAATATGTATGCATTTTATATGTCGGTTCAATGTTTTCTTCTGGTGGAATTGCTTGCCGCACTTGTCACAACCGTATTTGTATTTGCCGGTGTGATGACGAACGTAGTGATCCTTCAGGGTGACTTTATGAGAACTTTGGTAATTGCAACTGTATATCTGGCGATTGTGCGCCTCTTCTATGTGAGAAGCAAGATGCTGAGGAAACTGAAATGTCTTTCGACAGTCACTGCACCTCAGACGATGTGTCTTCAAGTGTTGTACGAGAATACTTTTCCTCAGAAATTTCAAGGGACAGTGTTCGCACCCTAAGATCGTCGTCAAGTTCTCTTTTGACTCCTCTTCGGGTTCCGACATGTCGTCAAAATTGCTTTGTGCTCGATGATTTTCGAAGATGTCCTCTTCGTTCCAGATACTCAGAGGGTCCCGAGGGCTAAAACAGAGAAGTGGACACTTCACGTTACCCTCGACATCGCGATTGATCGTGAAATAGAAACCTTCTTTTCTTAGGGAAGTGTATTCTTATGAAGAACATATTGCTGGAGAGAAAAGTAAAGATTTCCTTTAATTCTTTCGACTTCTTCACTTGTACTGCATTTGTATACTTATTGTGTTGTGTTTGTCCTTGTTGATGAGAGATGGTGGTGCAACATTAAAGGAGAATGGAACGAATGCGAAACTCCGTAAAAATATTTATTTCAATTCAATGCTATACACATCGTGTATAGATTGGTGTTATTCTAGTAGTCGTGATAATGTAGCGATATTAGAAAAATAATCCTTGCTGGAATTCTGTATACGACTTTCTTTCGTATGCTGTGTATACCTTTTCAGTCGCTTTACGTTTACTCGAATTATGCTGTAGTGATGCACACGGGTGAGAGGACAGCTTTTGATTTAATCTAAATTAAATCTGTAAGGAGACTAGTTCGACATGAAGATAAATCATGTCAGTATCACAAGGTATAAACGAGTTCTTTTCTACGCCGAATTGATCCTCATATTAAACAAGTTTTTGCAAACTTGAGCACGGAAGGGAAGAAGCCTATACTATCGCGAAACGTAAATTGTGCTGCTTATGAATAAAACAGAAAAAACATTTATTGTAAGAACCAAAGGACTCTGTCGATACTTTGCACGCCCAAGAAATTTACAGGACTTTTTGAACTTTTACAGAGGCTCCACGAAGATACTGCGAAATGTACATATTGTTGGTATGAACAAATGTGACGATACTTAAGAGTTAGTAGTAAAATTTCCTGTTACACTGTACGAGAACGGAGACAGGTGGAGAAACTTCGATGCGTGATTTCTTACTCTATTTAATTTACAAAAGCTCCCAGTATCATCCTACGTATCTTACACTTCTATACTTACACACGTGTTCGAGCTTCGATTAACAAGCTCCTACAAACTGTACATACGCGTCTTTGAACGAACTATGGAACTCTACGTAAGACACTTGTGTATTGTTTGTCGCACTGCGTATACCCGAATGCCAAGGCTCCAATTCAGAGGGGTGGAGGTCGACGAAGTGCTGAATTGTGCCAGTTGGTCGAAACGACTGAAGCGAGACTCTATTTCCGAGATGATTGGTGTTCTTTTACGAGGTAGAAATGGAACGAAGCTCGACATTCTTTCTTACGCCTCATCGTTAAGCAAACCCTCGTCGTCGCGCGTGCCGGTTTCCTGCACGTATCCTTCGGTAAACTCTTTGACAATGTCAGCAATAGGCATAACTGGTAAAGGCGGGTGGGGCCCAGGATGCGTTTTTCTATGGCATATGAGGCCAGGCTTTTGCGTGAAGGCTTTGCCGCAAATGTCACAGACAAACGGACGCTTTCCCGTGTGTATCAGGAGATGCTGTCGAAGCTGGGATCTTCTGGCAAAGGGTTTGTTGCAGATCAAACAGGAATGTGGCTTGCAGCCGGTGTGAACGGCCATGTGCCTCTTAAACGAGTCTTTCTTCGTGAAGGTTTTCCCACATTCCGCGCACACGATCTTCTCCCGCTTCTCATGCTGTGTTAATAAATGCTGATCGAGGTTCTCCTGAGTCACCATGCGCCGCTTGCATATGTGACACTCGTACTTCGGCTTGTAATGTGCCCACTTCTGGTGCACGTATAGAGATCCTGTATTCTGACATAGCTTGCCGCACACATCGCAATTAATCGGCTTCTCCTTGTGGTGGAAACGCACGTGGTTCGTAAGGTCACCCTTCACTTTAAATTTCTTCGGGCAGAATTTGCATTGGTGCTCGTAGCGGTCGGTGTGCTTTCGAATAAAATGCGACTGCAGAGAATGTTTGGACCGACAGACGAAGCCACAAGCTGCGCAAGGGAAAACCATATTGTTCGCTCGCTTCTTCGACCAAGTCTCGTGTTTCCGTTCCAGGTGTGCAGCGAATAAGCTCTTCTTCAGTGTCCTGTAATCGCAGACTGCGCATATGTACGCTCCATCTTCCTGAATGCAGACCTTCTTCTTATGCGTCCAAGCAACGTGCTTCCTGAAAGAGATCGCTGAGCTGAACATCTCCGAGCACACTTTACATTTAAGGGCGCCTGTAGTGCTTTTCGAGAGTTTTCTTCGACTTTTCGTTGGCGGACTTGGTGCCATATGATTGTTTTGGAGAGACAGCATTGCCTCGTCCAAGTATTCAACGTTTACTCCAATATTGTCATCGGTGTATTCTTCGTCCTCAATGTTCTCGTTAGTCATCTCTTCTAGATGTTCGATTTGAGACTCTGCGACTTCCTTCTCTTTATCAGACGATGCTAGTTTCTCAATAGTCACCATACTGCCTTGAACTTTAACTTGATACAAATCCCCGACGGTGTCTTTGTCGGCGTGTGCTTCGGACAAGCCATTAAGCAAGATCGGTTTCACGTCTTCGTCCTCCTCTCTTTGCTGCAGAGCACCGTTTAGTAATTCCTCGCCGTATAAGATCTCTTCCGCCGATTCGTACAAGATCGAGGAATCCTCGTCCTCGTAAGGATACTGCAACTTCTCTTCGTCGTTCGACAGATCTCCTGGCATCTCTTCTTCTGGCAAAGGTACGTCGTCTTCAGGTACGAAAGCGTAATAAGGCTTCCCGTCGAACTCCAGAATCTGCCATTTCCTCATGACGACGGACTCTCGATCGAAGATGAAGACACCGCGAGCATTGTAGCCCTCGAGCATGTCGTACCTGAAACAATTATTGATCGGCACAGTTATTACACGGATTACACGTTTGCGTTCTGGACTACAAGGCTTTAAATGCGACCGCGTTAGTTCTGCGAGACCATTCCGACCGAAGTCACGCGAGATTCGTTCTGCGCTTGACACGAGAACGATGTCTTCGGCTCTGACGGTGACACTCACAGATTAGACGCAGTATCGGCTCAAATGGGCTGTCACCCACTGCTGTACCATGATGATTAATGCTTACGACGCTTCGGATTCTGGGTCAAGCGTAATTCCAATACTGTTACATATGTTCCTTACGCGAATGGAACAATTACGTGTCACGTGCAAGGATGAAGAATTTTATTTCACTTTTACACGAAATGTTATTTTCACAAACCTAATTAAAAGTTTTCATTGTAAGGAATCTAAGAAATAAAATTTATTTCTTGCCTACGCTATTGAACGGAAACTGTTTATTATGTACAATATCTTTATTTAGAGGTTCTTTTTCTCAGCTGATGTCTGTACGTCGGAGAAAATAGTAGCCAGTGAGCGCTCGCCTAAAACAGGAAAACGAGGCCCTTTATTAGCCTTCTCCGCACTTAACATACTTTGCCTCTCGTCACTACTTCCACTTGATGGCTAAAACGGGTGATATGTTCGATAAGGCAAGGGTAAAATTAGTTCGCTCTTGCTGATCGGTTGTGTGGATAAATTCAATAAAACACGTTCACTCCAGTCACGAAACTTGGGCTCTCGTTTCAAAGGTCAATCAGGAGTGAAAATAAATTCTCGTAAGTAGTCTAAAAAATGAGGTGCTATTTATAAAAATAATGTGGCGTTTGAAAGATAAAAAGTAGTGAGTTGTAGAAGTACTTGCGGCACGTGAGAAATAAGTCATTTGCTTGCGGGTTTGACACGGTTTACGTGTCACACTTTTAACACATGTGCCGAGAGATTAATCGGTCGGTTAAAATCTGTGCAAAAAGGAATGCTTTATCTCCGTATTGCGGCAAGGACGCACATATATCGATTCCCTATTAAAGATGAACTCGTTAAAGCGCTTATACAATTGCGCTGGAGAAGGTTGCCGAGGCTGCTTGTGCCCCGCAATGACTTCCTATACTCGCCCTGCTGAAACAAAATGTGTCAAGTGAGAAACAACGAGTATAATCGCGCTGGCGCAGGTAACTCTACTTATACCGAGCCCAAAATAGACTGAATGCAAAATCCGCCTCCGCACTTGCATCTGGGAATTAATGGATACTTACAGCTATTTGACCTTATCACACATTGAAAATTTTGTTGTTAGATGGTAATGTAAAGTGAAAAGTCACGTATCTCATAAAAGAATCAGCGAGAAAGCATTTGAAAAGATAAAATAATGCGGCTGGTAGTTTCGTGCAAGTTTATATTAATAAACCGTCATACACAAGGTGCAATGTGTAATAAATTCATGTCGTTAATATTAACATAATGCATAGGCACAGCTGATTCCTCCAACATCCACGCGGTTTGGGTATACACAACGTTAATTTTCCAATTCGAAAGATGAAATAAATACCATAAAACATATTGTACTTAAAATATGATCTTATAATTCCACTATCTTCTTTGTACATCGTCAATTGTACATTGGATTCATCAATTCCAAATAACGAATTAACAAAGTGTCGCTCCCCGTGTGAGATTCTTTTGCACACGGAAAACTTCGATCATCCTCATAAAAATAAAATTGTCATTGTCAATTGGTTAATACAATATCTCTTCTATTCTTTGTATCGCTGTGAAAGCAGGTCAGTTTTCAAATAACGACGATTGTAAAAAAGGAAGAACAGTAATAACAACTCGAACAAGAACTCATGTCGGTGACTTCGTATGGTGGTCGGGAGAAGAGTAAGTAGTGATAGAAAATATAGAAAATATTGAGCTAATCACTTTAACAATTCAATCTTATATACAGATTCTGACGCGATTATTCCTTCTTCATGAAGTCACTGAGTATGTGTTCAATGTGCACTACAGGGAGAGGCGGATGCACACCCGGGTGAGACTTTCTGTGACAAATTAGACCCGGCTTCTGGGTGAATGTCTTGCCGCAAATATCACAAATATAGGGCCTCTTGCCCGTGTGGATAAGCAGGTGCTGCCTGTAGGCGGTACGCCTAGCGAAGGCTTTGCCGCAAATGTGGCAGTCGTATGGTCGATCACCGGTATGCGTCATCATGTGTTGCTTGAGCCGGTGATTTTCTGTGAAGGACTTGCCGCACTCCTCGCAGACAAAGCTTTCTCGCCTCTCGTGTTGCAAAAGAATATGTTGGTCGAGATTTTCTTGTGTAACCATGCGCCTCTTACAGATCTCGCATTCGTACTTCGGCTTGAAATGCGCCCATTTCTGGTGCACGTAAAGGGAGTTGCTATTGGAGCATGTTTTGCCGCAGACATCACAGACGATCGGGCCTTCCTTGTGTTTAAAGCGTACGTGTAGCCTCATATCACCCTTGACCTTGAACTTCTTGCCGCAAAACTCGCAATCGTACTTATACTCCTCGGCATGCTTGCGCTCGAGGTGCTCCTTCAGTCTTCGTCGATTTTGGCACTTAAACTCGCAGGCGTCGCAGGCGTACTCCTCCGGCTCCGCTGGGAATCTATGATTGTTTTTCCGCTTTCCGATCTTCCCACTGGAATGCTTCCTACTGATGTGCGAGTGTAACGTCGACTTATTCGTACTCTCGTAGCTACAGTAGTTGCAGGTATACGTTAGGTTCTCAGCTTCCTTAATCTCCTGCTCCTCGGGCTTGTGCTCGAGTGCCACGTGCATTCTGAATGCGACAAGGCTGCGGCAAATCTTGAAGCAGACTTTGCATTTGTACCGCTGTGCCTGCTCGTGTACCGCACTCCTGTGCCGCTTGAGCATCTGCATTACTGGGAAGCAGATATTACACTCCTCACAGGCGTACACCTTATTGTCTTCGCTCAAGAGTTCTTCCGCCATCGACGGAGCCTCGTCTTCCGAGACCTCTTCTTTTTTTATCTTCATTGTGTAGAAATTCTCGGGCGAAGTTGTTTCCTCGGCGGCTTCCTCATCCGCTGCCTCGGCAAACGGATTTTCAGCTTCCTCAGTGTCGTTCTTCACTAATTCGTCACTCGACCTCTGGTACGCCGGGAGAAAAGCATAGTAAAGGCTGCCTTCGACATCGACGATCTGCCACGGCTGCATCAGGATTGATTCCTTGCCGTATATGAAACGGCCATCCGCATTCAAAATCCTGAAAATCATAGAACAGTCAGTTAGGTAGACGAAGGACATGCAAAAGTATTTTATTCGACTGTTCAGATAGGATTCAGTTTTTTGCTCCATGCGAAGATCGTATTATATGAGAATGAAATACACAGTATGAGCGTAAGAATTATTTCCTTAGCGAGTAGAAGGGTAAGTATGAATGTATAATTACGTTTTTCTGAGCGAACGAAGAATAGTGCACTAGACTTGGCCAGTATGACTGATTTAATAAAGACACTTCGATCATTCGGTATTCACATTTTCGCATAGTACACTATAATGTCACGATGGGTGATTAATACTTGATCGACCGCTTGAAGCATAGTTGTCTCTTTTTAATAATACTGTAAATTGCACAAGTAAAAAAAGGTTTTGAAACATTTAATACAGTCCCGGTATATAATGAGTACATAACATTGATGGTGCGTGTGTTAAAAGTACGCTCGTGATGGGCTTGTCAGAAATGTTTATAAGGTACCCTATATTTTTTACAAACATTTACAACATCGATGACAGCGGAGGGAGAGATATTGTATTGCTCGTTAACCTAACGCCAGAAATCGTAGATTGAGATTCGTGTTCGGAGCAGAAATACTCTGCGATACATAAACATTTCTAGAGAATTCTCATTCACCGCCGAGCTATCCTAGATTTTCCGAACAATTAATTCATTTTTCACATATAAAAAAAACTTAAGGCTATACTAAGCTTACGTTACATACTAATGTCGCCATTAAAGCAAGCAATTTCTCATGGAAGCTTCGGTATATTGTACGATTACACGTATCTTAGGTAGCAATATAATGTGCGCAGACATTAACGTAACAGTCAGTAGTACGTTTTTTTTTCACTATTCTCCGATACAAAGTCAAATATGCGATGTCACTGTGCCCGGTCGACAGAGCTGTCGCATGTCTCGTTGCGTCAGTTGTTCATAACATCGTTCAATATATGATCGATCAGAACTCTGGGTAACGGTGGATGCGTGCCAGGATGAGACTTCCTGTGGCTGATGAGTCCAGGTTTCTGGGTGAACGCCTTCCCACAAATGTCGCAAACGTACGGCCTGATGCCAGTATGAATTAGTAAGTGTTGCTTCAGAGCAGTCCTTCGAGCAAATGATTTGTTGCAAATCGTGCAGGTGTAAGGCTTGTCTCCAGTATGAATTCGCATGTGGACTTTAAGCCTGCTGTTTCTTGAGAAGGTCTTGCCACATTCCTCGCAGACCACATTTTCTCGTCTCTCATGTTGCCGCAGCATATGTTCGTTTAAATTCTCTTGGCTTACCATACGTCTCTTGCATACTGGGCACTCGTACTTAGCTTTGTAGTGCGCGAACTTCTGATGGACGTACAAGGAGTTACTGTTTAGGCACGTCTTACCGCAGACATCGCAGATTACAGGCTGCTCCTTGTGGGTGAAGCGTATATGGTTGGTCAAATCCCCCTTCACTTTGAACTTCTTCCCGCAAGTCTCGCAGGAGAATTTAAAGTCATCCGTGTGCTTGCGCAGAACGTGGACTTTCAGTTCGTATTTGTTCTTGTTCTTGTACTCGCATTGATTGCAGTAGAAGTACTGTGGCACAGTTTCGCCAGTGCTGGTCTTTACTACCCTGTGCTTCCGTTTAATATGCGAGTACAAAGAGGACTTCTTCGACGTCTTGAAGCCGCACTCATTACAGGAATATACCTCGTTGATACTCTCGGCTTTATGCTGACGTTTATGAGAGTGCATAGTACTCTTTGCCGAGCACTTGAAGTCACACAGATTGCACTGCTCTTCCACGGATTTTTTCGCTTGCTTCTTAGGCACCGTGTTAACTGCTGTGACGTCTTCGTTTTGATCTTCCAATGTGCCTTCGTTTCCCACATTTTCGGATTGATTTAGCAGTTCAAGAGAAGTCCGATCGATGTTTTCTTTCTTCGGGTTGATATTAGTCTTCGGTGATCTTGATCGCTTTTTCGGCGATGGTTCCACGTTTTCGTTCTCATTCTGATGACGCTTAACCATGTGCGAGGCCAGCGTACTGTTTCTTTTGCATTCGAAGTTACACTTTTCACAGCAGAGATACTTGGAGACAGGATTCGTATGCTTCTCAGTAATATGCTTGTTCAAGGAGTCTTGAGAGGTGCATTTAGTGCCACAAATTGTACAAGCAATTTTTTGAGAGGCCACTTTTGCTTCGCTGGTTTTATGCTTCTTCCTTGCATGCATCGTTAAAGTGACTCTTCTATTACACCCAAACCCACAGAGTGAACACACATATTCATATTTCTCCAGCTGCTCTTGTACCTTTGACTTTCTGCTGAGCTTCTTCAAGCTGGTCCTGAGCCGATGAATGTACTTGTCTCGAAGCTGATCCTTCCTCAGCCAGGAATTCAGGTTGTGCGACAACTTGTGCCGAGTTAACATACTCTCGATAGGAAACTTCATCTTGCACTTGTCGCATGAGAAACTATCCCAAGACAAAGACAAAGCAGTTCCTGTTTTCTGTACGGATGCCAGCATTTCCTCCCCTTCGGTTTTGATAGATGAAATGGGAACAAATGTTACGGGATTTTCAGGTAACTTTGATGGGGTTTCCTTTTGAGATTCAGGGGGTGATAATACTTGACGCCTAATTGTCGATAGTGCGTTGCTGTTTCCTGCGACATCGGTGGAAGAGTTGGCGCACGAGAGATTGTTGCGTTTTCTAAAACAAAGTAAAACCAGTTTGTTAATACTTTAATACATAATAGGGGCAGGTACACGAATGTTACTTACTGGAGATCTAAGCTGTCTTTATGAAATTGTTTACAAGCAGACCGAAATATTATAATAAGGGACATTCTTTCCTATGTGGAATCTTCGCACAAAGAATTGGGAAAAAGGATTAGTTGCACAGGCTTATATTTTCAGTTTTATATATAAAATACATCTTACATTGATCCTGTTATGTTGTTTAAGACAAGACCTAAAGAAGTGAGAGAATTATATTTATACTAATATTTACAGACTCGATTATTTTTACATTACTCGATTGGTTCCCTATTTTGTGAGACTCGGAATTCAAGGCGAAAGAGACATCAATAATATTATTCTGATACGATTGGATTTTAGAATATATCAAAAATAGCCATCGCATTCAACTAATAGAAGAAGAGATACAACAACTTATTTCATAACACAAAAGGACTATTACATTATTGCTTTCGATTTGGTCAGTCTCCTTGCGCACTGAAGTAGAGTTCTAAGTTACATCATTCGGATTTTATTTTTGCACATCGCCTTGTCATGTCTTCAATAATATTCCTTATCGGCACCGCTGCTGGCGGTGGCACGGAAACGTCCGGATGCTTCTTCTTCCAATGAACGGAGAGGGCCGGGCGCTGCGTGAAACTGTAGCCGCAAATCGTGCAGATATATGGCCTGATTCCCGAATGAGTTAACATATGTACTTTTCTTCCACTGGCACTAGCAAATGACCTTCCACAAATATCACAGGCATGTGGCTTTTCGCCGGAGTGTGTCCTTATATGTTTCTTGAGAGCACATTTACGCGTCAATGTTAATCCACACTCGTCGCAGATATATCGGCGTTCGTGTTGCAATAAGTGTAGTTCAAGATTCTTCTGGGATTGTAACTTCTTCTTGCATATTGGGCACGGGAAAGTGGTTTCTCTGCTGCGATGCTTATAGTGCTTATGGAAGTACAAGGACATTTTGTTGGGTAAACTCACGCCGCAGATATCGCATATGCAGGCAATACCATCGTGGGTGATCATATGCTTTTGATAATCTGCCTTGACGCGGAATTTTCGGTCGCACTTCTCGCAGGGAAACTGGTAGGAATCCGTGTGCTTGCGCGTGATGTGAATCTGCAATAAATGAGAAACCGATGTCTCTTAATATTGGAAGGCTGCCCGCTTCCGTTTAGTTTAAAGGATATGGATTCACAGACGATGTCTTTTCGATTGATTATAAAATAACTTATATAGTGGAAGTAAAAGTCTTTAACTTACATTTAAATAGGATCTGTGGTGTGTCTTGAAGTCGCAGTAGTGACAAATGTACGGATCGGATTCTCCATGCACGGCCTTCTTATGCTTGTCCACAATGTACTTCTTCTTGAATTTTAGCTTGCATATATCGCACTCGTAGATTTTAGGTGCATGCACTGTCTTATGCCTTTGGTAACTTCTCCTCGTGGTAAAGGTTTTGCCACACTGATCACAATTTAATATATTTGTCAGTAGTTTCATCTCAATTTGTAGAGGGACCTGCCGATGTACTTTAATCTTATGTTTCCTTACAGCGGCCATCTGCTTGAACTTCAGTTTGCATATATCACACTCGTAGATACTAGGAACATGCACTGCTCCTTTATGCTTAACGTAACTCCTCCTCGTGTAAAAGATTTTACCACACTCCTCACATTTTATTGTGTTTGTAGAAGTATTAGGCTGCACTTCTGGCAATAGTTCGTCATTTATGTGTATCTCTTCCTGTTTTATTTCTACTTTATTCGGTTGATTCTCTGGAGTGTTCTTTGCTAGGCTTGATATTCGATTCTCCTTCTCTTTTTCAATTCGACGACGCTTCTTGGACTTTACGGTCGTGGTTCGTAGTAAGCTGCTGACGTGCATCCTTTTCCTCATCGCATGGACTGCTGACTTCGTCGTTGTTCGTGACCTAAACAATCCCGTGATCAGTGGTTGAATAATCTTTCCATTACGTTCTGTACTTTCGGACTAATTACGGACAACTCGCTTCTTTCGGGGTGAAAATGATTTCAACAGGCAATCCCATGCATAATCGTACAACGAAAATTTAATCCACGGCAAATACATTGGTATTATCGAAGCACTAACATTCATATGACTTCAAATATTAATTTGGCGTGAATACCTACAGCATGTGTGTTTACTTTATATTGGACATGAAATTAGAATATATTCACATTAATTTTATTAATACGACATACATTCTTAAAAATTTCCTGCAATAAACAAAGTAATGAGGTAACATATTTTTATATTATACTTTAGATTGAAATACTGCACTTACTCTAAACCCTTGGCGTTCCAATAAATTCCTAAAAATAAAAGGATCATTAGTTAAGAGTAGTTAAGAGCACAACCACTCGAAAAAACAATTGCAAAAAAGACTGAAGTAGAATAATAGGCGTTACTTTTTTACTTACCCGTTAGTACTTGATAAAATATACATACGCTTATTAATTATGTATGAATTTGTACTGTTTTATAATGGGAGAGAGTGAGATTATCAAAAACATATACTTTATTTTGTATATTACATTAAACCTATGCTGTTCAGTGTGTCGCTATGTAGAATAAATCGACGGTAACGGGAATCGAGTTTCGTATGTACTTTACCTGAGTTTGACGTATTCGCAGTGATTTACAAGGCTGTATATATTAATCAGATTGCTGGAATACTCGAAAATTATAAGTAAAGTATTTAACTACGCCGGATGAAACATGTGATTAATTAAAAATTTCACAGTTTTCATTTCATATATGTTATGAAGATTACAATCATATGACTATTGTATCACCGGCAAATTAAAAACAACTAATGGCATTTACAATTTCTGATAGTAAGGAACAACGATCACTGTGATTTACAATGATTTCGTTTTGTATAATCTCCAGGTATGAATTGTAAAAGAAATATTGCAATGCATTTGGAGTGGAATAACGTGATAGCGATCGCGTGAAAAGAAAATAGTCACGCATAGTAATTTTGCGAGCGCAACGCCCGTGCAATATTATACACCACTTAGTATGCAAATATATAACAATGTTATGTATATATGTACGCATTATCAAATATAGACAATTTTTACAACAAGGCTGAGACTCTCATCTACGCAGAGATCTGTTGCTAATGCCTTTAGAACGTACAAATCACCAACGGCATCTGCCTAAAAATAGATTTGGTATCCGATATATCAAACCAATCACTTCGAAAATCTCCACCTCTAATTTACAAAAGAATGTCTTTTTTAATTCGGTCGGATTTTAATATAATTCTATATTATTCCTATAATCACCGAACACTTAACTTTGTTCAATAAATTTCACGAGCCAACTGTTCAGAGAACATCACTTTATACCGAGTTTTATTTAGTAGTTTTGTTCACAATGATTTTATCCTGCACTCCGTGAAGCAGGTTCGTAATTTTGATTGGCGGCGGAGGAGGATGCGAGCCGGGATGCTTCCTTCTATGCAGCATCATAGGTGATCTCTGGGTGAAGCTCTGCCCGCAGATATCACACACATACGGCCGTTCGCCCACGTGAGTGAGCAAGTGAATCTTCTGCGAGCTTAGGCAGCCGAAGGTTTTACCGCAAATCGCACAGAGATAAGACTTTTCTCCGGAATGTGTGCGCAGATGCTTCGTCAAGCCGTACTTGAACTTGAACTCCATGCCGCACTGCTCGCACACATACTTCATCTTGTGCAGCTCACCGTGGGCGTCCAGATTCTTTTGCGTCTTGAACTTCTTATGGCAGGTTTGGCACTCGAACTCCTTCACCTGAGTCTTGTGCTTGTAGTGTTTGTGAAAGTACAGAGAACTTTTGCTGGGGTAAGAAGAGCCGCATATGTCGCACACGCATGACTCTGCGTCGTGATCTTTCAAATGAGTCGTGTAGTCCGATTGCACCTTAAACATCTTGCCACACCGTTCGCAACTGAAATTATAATCTTCCGTATGCTTGCGGATATAATGTATCTTTAAGTATGTCTTGGCGCGTGCCTTGAAGTCGCAGAGGGAGCAGGCGTGAAGATTTGTTGGTTCGTCGTGGATTTCCATGTGTCGCGTTAAGTAAGATCCAGTCTTAAACGCTTTCAAGCAGACCGTACATTTGTGTGGTCTCGAATCACTGTGCTTGAACATGTGCCTTGTGAACTTACACTTCCGATCGAACGACTTGCCGCATATCTCGCAGGTATGCTTCTTCTTTGCACGAGCTTTGCTTGCTCTCCTCTTATCCTTGCCACGCTCCTGCTCCTGCCGCTTCCTAAAGTCTAACGGTGTATCATCAATTTCGTCAAGATCGTCGTCATCGTCCAGAATGACATCGTCATCCCTGGCAGTGCTCTCTTCCGCACTCTTTTCCTCTTCACTCGGTACACGCGTGGCAGCTTGTTTCTCCCTTGCTTTCCTAGCGGTCTTACCCTTGGTGGATTTACTTTGCTTCCGTTCGCCAGGCGCAGGCTCCTTCATCATGAAGACGCTCAGTGACTTTGGTATCCGAAAGTAATCATCTTCGACCTTTACTATCAGAAATGTCGGCGCGAGCGGGTCTAGTGCGTACCTAAAAAACCACAAGATTAGTCAGCCAATTTCATTGAAATGCTAGCCACACATTTATCTGTCGCATGTTTACGATTATTATCGCGAACATGCACCCAGCGATGCAACCACATCTGAAGTTAAAGCGTTCTGTTTATGATGGATCGTTATGCACAGTTTTATTTTATTACCCTTTCTTTAATCATGCTTACAAAATCATACGTTGGGTTTCGCTTACAATTATTGTGCGAGGCAAGTCATTCTTGTCACTTTACATCGACCAGGAGAACTTAACTTCGGAAGGCTAAACATCAGCGGATATGATACGAATCAGCACTTTGATCATGCCGGCTCTCAACAATACACATTCTTTACATATCACACTTTCATTTTCCGAGCACCATATATATGCGCGTTAATAATGTAATCTGGTACATTTTCTCACAAAGCTTTTACGTGATAAGTTTTTTGTTGAATTCTGTTTCGTTTACAACTAAAGTGCGCGCATGTTTGTATTTCATTGCATATGTTAGATCGACCTACTAAGAATAATTCACGCTTTATATTGGCAGCTGATCTTTCAATGGGTTCGTGTATTTATATCAGAGAAATAAGGATTGTGTATCTTTTTCGGATATCGTATAAATTACGTCTAACACAAACTCATTTGATTGGTCTGTATAAAACACTTCTACAGTTGACACCGTAAATACATTACCTCTACACGTATCATCGATCTCGATGCCAAATACTTGCGCTACAAAAGGAAAGTGAAAACTGTCTTGCAGTTTATATTATTGTCTGATGGAAGATTGCTAAAATGTGTGTGGGGCAAATAAAATCGAGTCACTGGCCTATAATTTCAATCTTTCAAGCTTACGATGGCAATTCATCGGGTGAAAATAGTAAAAATGATTGTTTGCCATAGCACTGTTCTCGCACTGTTCATATTATCACGTATTTTTTACAATGGATGTAGTCTAAATAAGAAGTCTGTAATGCAGGATACTGTATTTACATTGCGAAAGTAGCAAGATGCAGTCTCTTTGGCGCACAATGTACAATGTTCTTGGTCACCCACAAAATTCCGAATTGCTCTTCAGATTCTTCTATACGATGTTTTCGATTTTTTCACGAAATATCATGATCGATTATCGTATCTTCTTCCACTATAATGTCTGCCACTGTTTCCACTTTTATGTCCTGTTCTACAGTCGAATCCTGTTCCATTGTTGTATCATCCTCGAGCATCGTAATATTATCCGTATCATCTTCCTTCTCTTCTTCTTCATTAGCTAAACTTTCGAGCATTCGGCTGTTTTCGAGCTCTTGCAAGTATCGTTTTGCTTGGTAGACAATTTGGGGCTGACTCGGTGGTTCCGGTGGCAGAGGGCCAGGATGCTGCCTTCTGTGTCTCAGCAAGCTCGTTCGTTGTGTGAAGTCCTCTTCACAGATATCACACTTGTATGGTCGTATGCCGGCATGCGTAAGCACATGCAAATAGAAGTATCCTACGGCAAAGGTCTTCTCGCAAACGATGCACTTCAAGAAGTTCGACAGACTGTGCTTGTATCGCCTGTGATTGCCCAATTCCTGCTTCCCTGGATACACTTTACCGCAGTCCTCGCATTTCAAGCCGTTTTCGTGGCGCACCAAGTGCCGGGCTAATCTATCTTGATCGTAGAATTTCTTTCGACACAAGTGGCAAGGGTAAACTGTCTGTGCGTTTCCGTTCTGCTGCTGATGTCGCCATTCGTGCCCTCTAATGCTCTTCACACTCTTACCGCAGTACCGGCATATATCTAGCTTGCGTTCGTGACTCCTCTTTATATGATACTCTAAGTCCTTCTCCAAATGATAGCTCTTCCCACAATACTCGCACATGTATGTCGCTGCATTTTCCTCACTATGACAGCGTAACTTGTGGTTCTTCATACTCTTTTCTAGTCTCCACTTCATATGACAAATATCGCACTCGAAAACTCGCTCCTGCTGGTGTGTCGCTTTGTGGAGCTCCAAACGGTCCTCGGTATGAAACACTTCGTCGCATTGATTACATTTGTACGGCGGACGGTGTGCCTTTTTTACGTGACTGTTCAGTTTATTCGGAGTGTCGAACACTTTCTCGCAAATCGGGCAGGTGGTTTGTAGTGAATTGAGAATTTCGTCCACGTCGTCTTCGATCGCCTCCAATGTGGGCGATTTATTCCAGTCTCCGTCGTGCTTCTCACTTTTGAGAGTTTTAATGTCAGTAATAGGCAATGTGGTATTCTTCAAGACGCTTTGGAAAACGGTTACTTTCTTGAGGGGTTGTGTGGACACGAGATATTGCGATGCTAGCTTCTGGGGCAGCGGCTTGAGTGTTTTAATTATAATTTGTGGAGGTTTCTTAGGCTTCAATTGGAGTTCTTCATTCTCCTCATTGTTCCCATCTTCAGCAGATTCTGATTTTATTTCTTCGAAACCGTTCTCTAGTTTTCTTCGCTTGGTCTTAATGTCATCCGCGTCCTTAGATCGTATAAGGACAAGGCGTAATCTTCCCGTGTCGTCTTGCACTATCACCCCTTTCCGGCGAGGCTTTGCACTGAAACAGAGATAGATGGTGTCAGTCTTGGCGAATAGTTGCTATGGTCCCTAAGAGCACAGATCCCGCAGTAAGAATGAAAGATCCGCAACACAGGTCAACTACAAAAGAAAGTTCGATGTTCAGCATTATGTCGCATTCTATCGGAAAATCTGATAAGTCATTATTGTAGAAAGTGAAATGTAAGTCTTTCGGAGTCGATGAAAAGCAGAAATTCACATTATAGACCAAGGGGATTCAGGATATTACACTTTTGCGAAAATTGTATGATCATTTAATTTAATTAGTTCGTATTGACCAAGTCTCTCAGTGAGTAAGGTTTCCGCTCATGATTATAAACATGTTACCATTGATACTTAATTAAGCAGAACATCCACTTATAACGTACACCGTCTGTGATTCGCTCACCAACTTTCATTTTTGAATCATACAATGATTTTAGAATTTTATGTACAGGAAATTTTGTAACATCAAAATTCTTCACGAGTACAAAAGAAATTAATTCGGAAGTCGTTCTCCAACATTTGGATGAATACACTAGCTTATACTGGAACTTATCGATAAGACAATAAAACGTGAAACGTATTATATTATTAAAAATACGTTAAGTGATAATTATTAAATCAGTCTTCCGACTACAGTTAGCGATGTCTAATATTATATATAAGAAGTAATAATCGCATATCAAAGAATTCTGTATCGTTCTCTGTACTTTCTGTCAGTAAAATATCTCAGTAAAAAAATGCGAGTGGTGTAGAATACTTTTATGAAGTCGACATATCTTCTCTTGGTGGCTCTTTAAGGAACATGATATACTAATCTCCTTACATCTATTATACTACATATTATAATATGTATAGTTTGCGAGAATTGATGAGATTCAAATCGCCTCTATCATTTTTACATCGTTACATGCCACCCTAAGGAACATTTCCACCTTTCTCTCATTGTCTTCAAATCTCTATAGAAGGCGATCAGTCAAAGTACATTATAATTTCGATTTTTCTTAAATAGTTCATAATACTATGAATTTCCTCATTTGTTTTGTGAGTGGACAGATTTATGGTTACTTTTTATCGGAAAATTTCGACGATTAGTGTCGCAACAATAGTTACAATTGTACAAAACAAAATGATTCTAATAACGAAAGGCGATTTTTCACAGTTCTGTTGGACACTTCGCGCCATCACTTTCTACAGTACTCTTCATGCATTCAGTGCTTTTGCCAAAATACTTCTTGCTATGTCAGCAATACGCGTCGCGGTATTCAGAGGCGGCAATGGCCCAGGATGATTTCTCCGGTGCCTGAGGAGGCTGGATCGCTGTGTGAAGTCTTCCCCGCAGACATCACACTTATACGGTCTCACACCTTCGTGAGTCAACACGTGCTGATAAAAGTTACTTCGGCACTGGAAGGTCTTCTCACAAATTGTACACAACATGCCCGGCTTGTGCTTCTGTTGCTTGTGTCGTACAAGTTGCGCCGGCCCACGCAGGACCTCATTGCACAACTCACACTTGAAACCCTCCTTGTGCAGGAGCAAATGATTGTCCAACTTCGTGTTCGTTCGGAACTTCTTCGGACACAAGTGACACGCGTAATTAAAGCTAACTTTCTTCGCGATTTTCTCATGTCTCCATTCGTGATGCGTTAGATCCTTCACTGCCTTGCCGCAGAATCGGCAGATTTGAATGTTATTCATGTGCGCTCTGCCTATGTGCAGAAGCAGGTCCACTTTCAGTTTGAACCGCTTGCCGCAGTGGTCGCACATAAATTTTGGGTCGAGATCACTATGCACTCGTATTTGATGATGCTTCAGTCCTTCCTTACGTTTGTACTTTAAGTGACACACCGGGCACTCGAAGTAGAAGTCATTGCTGTGCGTCTTCTGGTGTTCCTCCAAGGCCCAGCTTGTAAAATAGGATCTCCTACACTTGTCGCAATTGTACGGTCTTTTGTGAATGGCTCGCACATGTCTTTCCACCTGCTTCTCGTCTCTAAAGCGTTTCTCACAGAACGGGCAAGTATCACGTAATTTTTCCAGCATTTGATCGACTTCCTCTTTCGATGAGTCCAGTGTGCAATTGGATGTTTGTGTTCCTGGTGGTTGAGCGTTCTGATGAACAGTTCGAACGTGTCTCTCCACTTGCTTCTCATCCTTGAACTCTTTTTCACAGAGTGGACAAGTATTTCGAAGATTGCCCAGAATTTGATCGACATCTTCTCTGTCGATATTGGGCGGCTGCGGCGGTGTTGCCAACTTTTTATCAACGGTCGTCCCTAATTCAGGATTACTTTGGCTTACTGGGAATCCGTGATATATTATAACAATCTGTGGTGGGACAGCATTCGCTGTTTCATCCTTCGCTGCAATCGCTGACTTCCTGAAACACCCAGTCATTTAGTCAGTTGAAAGAAAGAATCGATATGATGCGGTGAAGGATATAAGGAGCTTGCGGAATACAGAATTATTGCTTGTAGTCTGATATCACATTTAAGATCCTCTGAATAATAACAATATGAAACAATGTGGCTCGTGGGAGTAATTGGCAATTTTTGGGGCTTCTTAAGCGTAGGCAAGATGAAAAGTAAATAAGGAACAAACAATGTGTCTATGCTTTGTTCGATGCAGATACTTTAATTACTCAATCGCATCACGCAAGCTCTCATGTATAACTTGCTTATTCTTCTGCTCCCAAGTTTAGTGTTTCTTCCACCTTGTCGCAGAAAAATTCTTCCGCATTAATATTAACACTTATAGTTACGCTTGCTATATATAAGAGTTTAGAGTATGGTTCCAATTAAAGATTTCCACGCAGGGATCAGACTTTGAATTCTTGTTTTATTAAACGTATAATAGAATATTAATCAATTAGTGGCATTGAATGCAAAGTTTATTTATTACTGATTGCGCTCGAGAGTGAACAAATTAGGAACAGGGTTTACTTTATACAAATTACAGAACGCCAATACCGTGAAGGTGATGCCCACTCTCGCCCAACTAACAAAGAAATATTAACAAACGGACAGAACAAATTGGCGTTTTCACAATTTCATATGCTTCCTACCATCCCGCAATGGTAGATACGATGAGCAGCATATAAGAACATATATAAATGAGTCGCGACACGTCGGAAGCGTTTTCGTGTTATGAACAATATAAAAATGGAACTTGCGCGTAGTAGTTGCAACATACCTACAAACGAAAGAAAAACTCATTCGCCCGATTGTTTTCCACTTGCGCGTGTGCATTCATACATATACACATAATTATCGATTTGCGCACATACGTAGAAGTGCCTTGTGTCGTTGGAATCAGGTAGCCTTAATTAATAACCGCGCGAATTGTCAAGTAAGAAGTCTCTGAATGCTTGAGCACCAAGGAGCTCGTCCCGGTCCATCTGTCCTTACAAATATCCATCGTGTCAGATCGTAGACGTAAGTGTATGGTCCGCGCAACGCTCTCTCACACATCATACATATTAGACGACACGTCTAACGGACGCCTAGACGCAGGTCGATTTCTGGTGGGCTGTCAGATTGCCCTGACAAGAGAAACCACGATGACAAATCTGGCACACGTAAGGCCGTTCCCCGGTGTGTCCTCGTCTATGAATTGTCAGAGTGGATCTCTGCGAGAACGCTTTCGGGCACTGATCACATTTGTACGGTTTCTCGCCGGTGTGCACTCGCCTGTGCATTCGCAGATTCTCGGAGTCCGTGAATCCCTTCCCGCAGATGTCACACACATACGGTTTCTCACCGGTGTGTATACGCCTATGTTTCTTGAGATGTTCAGCACTACTGAGACTTTTGCCGCAGTAATCACAGAGGTAAAGCTTAGTCGGATTGTGGCTCTCTTTATGTCGGAAGAGCGACCTTTTTGTGGCTAGGACGCGGCCGCATATGTCGCATGCTGTGCTCGTTACTTTATTCGCCTTCATCTCCGGATGCAGGCGTCTGCAATGCGCTGAAAGCTGTCGCCGAAGGTAGAATGCAGTGTTGCACAATTGACAGACGAAAGGCTTGTCACCGGAATGGATGTTGTAATGCTCCTGGAGATCGATCGCTTTGCGGAAGCGCTTCTCGCACTCGTTGCATTTGAATGGCAGGTCCGCCTTGTCTGTGTGTCGCAACATGTGAATACTGAGAGCTGCCAGTACCGTGGTCTCGTAGTCGCACTCCTTGCACATATAGCTTGGATAAAAGTGCGTCTTCTCGTGCCTCGTTAAATCACGAAATAGCCGGAACTTCTTGGGACAATGCTTGCAGGTGAGATCGCCCACGGTATGTCGCAGCAGGTGCTTTTGATAGTTGCTCTTGTGTCGAAAGGCTTTGTTGCATGTTTCGCAAACGAATTCGGGCTCCGACTTCTCTTTCTTGACTTTTCTCAGCGGTGACGATTTGCTGATCGTCGTTGTCGTCGTCGTCGTTGCTCCCGTCAGATTGCTGCTCTTGCGACCCCGTTTGCGCGCTGTGTGCTTCTTCATGTGCTTCCGTAGGTTCACCGAGTTCCGGAAGGTTCGCCCGCATTCAATACAAGTGTTCTTGCGCTTACCCTTGTGCTCAGCGTCGTGGGTATCGAGCAAGGCTTGTGAGGCGAAGAATATGCCGCAGATCTTGCAGCAGTACGCGAGCGGTAGGTCATCGTCATCGATATCGATCTCCTCGCACGGCTCTTCCTTCACACTCTTCTCATCTGTTTTCGAGTCAGGTTCTTTTGTCTTTTCTGACGCCGGGTCCTCCTTCGGCTTTACCAGTGCCTTCTTAGGATCGATGCTATTCTTCTTCACCAGATCGAGCTTCGCAAACATTGCCACTGGATAATAGTCGTCGGAAAAGGGTAGCTGGTTATATCTGAAATAGAAAAATTCAACGAGCCTCATCAGTATCGCCTGCAAACGCCAGTAGTCGGGTATTCCTTACTCAGACACTGCGTCTAACATATATATATGTTATACCAAATTTTATACCTGCAAGTGAGATTTTGTAAGTGAGTCCACCGCACGTAGACTTGAACTAGTAAATATAATGTTAAACTTAGATCAATGAACATTCCTCTGGCAAATATCACGAGTAACCACAAGCGTGCGCATTCGGGAAGTATGCAGTAGGTTATTTATTCATAAAAATGCTTACATTACAAATAAATCTGTCGTCCGCTGCAGATCACATAATGTCCATTTTGTTATGAAACAACACTCTTAAATCATACGTATTTTGTAAAATTCCGTAGTTATTTACAAAAATTGTCATTTACTTAGTAATTGCAATAATATGAAACATGATCTAGGTTTGTCAATAAAAGTAATCTTTACTTATCTTTGTCTGAAGTGCAAATTGTGCGACAATACTAATAAAGTAAAAAATCAGGTTTTTGCGTATGAATTACGTGAGCAGTCTGCTATATATGACAGCTGGTTTCCGTTATTGCTAGTCAGTCTACACGATAGAAACGACATTCAAGATCAAAGATGTTTATGTCGTCTGCGGCACAAGCATTCCATTCGCAGTACTATGAACTTTACTGTGAGTGTTCAGCAGCGCCCTGGAAACGAAGGATTTCGAACACAAGGTACATTGATACGGCCGCTGCCCCGTGTGATAACGCTTGTGTATGACTAAAGTGGAATGCTGTGTAAAAGACTTTCCGCACGTGTCACAGGAATACGGTCTTTCACCCGTGTGGGTTCTCTTATGTACCACTAACGTGGTTCTTTTGTGGAATGCTTTCCCGCACACGTCACAGATCAACGATTTCTCGCCCCCATGGAGTCGTAGGTGATCCTGAAGCGATCCCTTCGAGGACACCGATCGCCCGCAAATGTGACAGTCATATTTGTTTTCGCCAGTGTGTGATTTCATATGCACCACTAGTGAGTTCCTGTAGGCGAAGATCTTCCCGCACATTTCGCATTGATGTTTCACGGGCTTGAAGTTTGGATCATGGATTTTCAGGTGACGCACCAACGTATGATTGTTCGGGAAAGCCTTGGTACAGTATGTGCACACATGCTCCTTAGCAGCGTGCTTCACATTCATGTGCCCATGGAGCTCGGCATTCGTGAAGAAGCCCTTATTACAAATCTCACAATATCTAGTGTATTTCTTAAAATGCCTTCTCTGATGGGTCGCCAATTGCGAGCCCTGAACGAATGCTCTTCCGCATACGCAGCAGACAAAGTTTCGCTCTCGTGTGTGTATCCTCTTGTGGACGGCTAATGTATTCTGCCTCTTGAAAGTTTTCCCGCATATGTCACATTCGTGAGGGCGATTGTCACTGTGCGTTATCAAGTGCCCCTCGAGAAGAGTCTTCGTTTTAAAGAGTTTCGGGCACAAGTGGCACTTACGGAATTCGAACTTCCCTTCCTTCACGGGTTTCCCTTCATCTTTGTCTAGGCTTCTTTCTTCCGGGTCTGCTTCGCTTTCACTCGGGTCTTCTTCTGGTTCTGTGTCAGTATTGCATTTATCTTCCTTTTCTGATTTTACATCACACCTGCTCCGATTCTTTTGTACGCGTTTGGCTTTACTATTGATTCGTTTCGGTTCGTTTTTCTCGTGCTTGATATCATTTGTTAAAAGAATGTTCTCAGTTTCCCTCGTAGCGAAATCGGCAGACCATCGAACGTGCTTCTTGGATTTCAACGGAGATTTGTCCTGCCCAGTGGAGATACCGTGTTTCAAAATTGGTGCGCTTTGCGAGATCGAATCGCTACTAAGGCGCCTTCCTGCGATCGCAGATCTGCGAAGAAAATGAAAGATTGGCTCATCAATAAAGGTTTTCAGGTGGCCGATCGAAATGTTGATTTTATAACACAATGCGAGTTTATTTAGAAAATACTTTTTACAGTGTTTACAACTTGATATGAACATAATGAGAGACGATGGCAAAATCTATGTCTTGTGTCCTCTTCTTTCTTCTTTATGATACTTGCATGTATCCTTCGTCAAAGTACATTAAGCAAACACGGAGTAGTTTGGAAAAATGTTTGTCAATAATTTTCCGTCACAATTTATTAGAAACAGGTAAGAAAACAGAAACCTTCTTTCATTGGAGTTTGATATGTACAGTGCTATTTTAGTTGTTTCATGGTAGTGCATGGTAATAACGGTGGTCAATAATTAAAAACTACTTTATAGCCATATGAGACATATCTTAACTTTATATATACATTACTTAACTGAAATGTAATTGCGCAGGCGTATGAAGAATGACTTATGATGGCACCTTAAATCCTATTCATATGATATATAATTACATCCTGCATTTGGAAGAAATACTTGTATATGTTTAACGGAACTTTTTAATATTACTTGATAATAGTTCGTAAAGCCGCAATTCTCATATGTGACTCCCATAACAGTTCAACATTCAATCTGTTGAAGTGAATATTGTGAAGTTATTGAACTTAATTTTTCGCTCTACTGATTTTGTTTCGTTCGATTTCGACCACTGGTACTTTTCACTTCGGGATGAAATGTCTTCCTGTGCGAATTCATAGAACTCTGTTGAGTGAATCTCTTATGGCAGACCTTGCATTCATATGGTTTCTCGCCCGTATGTGTTCTCAAGTGCACGGTCAGCGTCTTCCGCGCGACAAACGACTTTCCACATTTCTCGCAGACATGCTGCTTCTCGCCCGAGTGTATCTGCATATGCGTTCGCAGATACGTTTTACCAGAGATGGTCTTCCCGCAGATTTCACAAGTGAACAGGTTCTCGCCGGTGTGCGTTTTCTTGTGTACCCTCAATGCGCCGCTCCAGTAGCTTTCGAAATCGCACAGAGTACACTTATACTTCTCCTTCGGCGCGTGAACTCGCATGTGTAGGCGGAGGTACTGCTTGCTGGCGTAGGTCAGCTTACAAATTTTGCAAGCGTATGGCCTCTCGCCCGTATGTGTGCGAATGTGCCTGGCAAGAGTCTGCTTCGTGTAGAAACCTTTGTTACAATACTCGCAGTAACATTCGTACTCCTGCTTGTGCTTCTTCATGTGAAGGCGTATATCGAACGCCGAGACCTTTCGGATACCGCATATCTCGCAAGTGAATCTTTTATTGTGTTGCCTTGAATGCGTGTTAAGGAACTCCTGGGTTTTGAATGCCTTCTCGCATAGCGGACACTTGTACGGCCTTTCCTGCTGATGCATCTTTATCATGTGCCTCCGCAGCTTCTCTGGCACGAAGAATTGCTCGCCGCAGTGAATGCAACGATTGTCGAGCGCCTCGAGATTCGCATGATCCTGTTTGTGTTTTTTGTACTGACATGGCCGACGCATTCGCTTATGGCAGATCTCGCATTCAAAGATCGCTGGCGCTGGCTTCTTCATAGATATCGGATGGTCCTCCAGGGAATCACGTGAGATTACGATATTGGCGTTTTTCCCACTTTCCACTGATACTATCTTCGGGTTGAATATCTCCTGAGCTTTTGGCTTGGTGTTGATATCTGTTTTTACTTGAGGGCCGATCTGGCATGTTTGTACTGCAACAGGGTACAGTATTCCTTGGGGTTGCGTTGAGCTGGCACTCGTCTGATATGCGATTATCGTAGCGCCGAAGGGCTGCAGTGCAACGATTGTCGGCAATATTACTGGACCAACATTCAAGTTGACGCTTGTCGTTGACGCTTTCTGAGACCTGCAATAAACAAGAATTATCAGTGAATGGACGAAAACGGAAAAGTGGTTTGTGGACGACACTGCAGGCGTTTCTATCTCGAGTGCTAATTGTGCCGACGCCATTCCGCAGTATGCTAATATATCACCAGATCCTTCCAGCAGCTTTGTATGCATAACATATGTACTCCTATATTACCAGAACACGTTGTTATTGATTTGCGGTACGAACAGAATGTACGATTTCAAATTGAAATCATTGTAAAATGTTTGAACACACTTAGGCATTAAACTTGCAATGTGTATATACAAAAAGTTATACGCTTTCTATAGCGTTATCGCGATTTGACTTTTGCAACTTATACACTATGATATACTTACCGCAACTTGGAATGAAGCAGCCCGGGATCTTTCAAAATATATACGAATGATGTGCATATGTAATTTTCCATTTATGTTCCGCATATATTTAACATTTCATCTGAACAATTAAATATGCAAAACTGCGAACATGTCGGCCAACTAATGTCGAAAATGTTACGGTATATCTTGCAAATAAAGGATTGCTATTTGCATAAAATTAATTTTGTTACAAGATCTAATGATCAGTGAAATATGAGTGCGTACGAAAGTTCCAACGACATAGGCATTCGACGTTATTTCGAAATATGAATGATATTCAGTAAAGTTTATTACTTATTGTTAGGAAGATGAGATTCTAAAACATAAAATTCATACTTACTCTTTCTGCATGAATGACGTCAATTGCATAATGGGTTTCGCTTGAATATAAAAACCTTGAAATTTATTTTTTTGTGTATTTTATCTTTTTAAAAACTTCGTGGTCCTTCTAGTTACAGTGAAATTTATCATACTTTTGATGTAAATTGTATATGATGATTGCCGGTTTCCCTATACTTTACATTAGAAACGAGTCAAATAATGAAACAACTTTGTGAACACGTAAAAATAACGCCGCAGATAAAAATAAAGTTCATTCTAAAATAAATTTCTATTTTAATAATGTACAAACAACTCGCGATTACACTGATTCCTTCTGCGAGATCATTTTAAACAAACTCAAACCGCAAATACTCGACCTTGTACCTGATAACTCATAAGGCACTTAGATAGTGAATCGTCATTGATAAATTTACATAAACGCTTTCCACGTTAATACTTCTTAAACAAATCCGAGTATTTGAGTATAATAAAGATTGAGTATAGTAAGTCAATTGCAGACGTCTATGGACGGCAGATTGCCCACTCAGCTACCAGGCACCTTTTATGATTGACATTTAAGAATAATTGGATATGTTCTCGAAAATCTCAATTGCAAAAGACTTCCTATCAAGTATAAGACAACACTTGCAAAGGAAATAGTGTACACCCAGATAAAATTGAGCACCCAAGGTATTGTATAAAATGCAGGGTCTGTAAAGTCTATGATACTGGCGGTAATCTCACATTAACACTGGAACTACCAACGATTAAAATATTCCTACTTCTACGGAAGCAGACGAATAGCCTTTCAGACTGGTGTGGTAGTTCCAGTCTTAATACGATACTTAGGGATATATAGGAATGTATTGTAAATTATATAAATGTCATAAATGCCGAAGTCGAAGTCGGTAAAAAGGAATTCATTACATTAAGGCCGTCGGATTGTATTGCGAATTGCATAAACTGTTTCTCATTTCCTCAAGATTTGTCTAAACGGCTTTTCGTAGTGTGAAGGTCATTCACGCATTAATATCGTAAACTGAGATATTCGATGCTATCACGAGCTCTCATCCAACCCAATGATGACATCTGGGCTATACCTAAGTATCTCTTCTGTCATTCCTACTTGCTGCAGGATATCTTGTCGCCGCACTTGCTCCTGTTGCTGGCGGGCAGTGTGTTTAGCGTGAGTCTTCAGATGTGAATTGAGCATGGTCTTCGAGGCGAAGGACTTCTGGCAGTATGTGCATTGGTATGGCCGGTCGCCGGTATGCCCTCGCAAATGTACGACGAGGGTGGTGCGCTGTGTGAATCGTTTGTCGCATTGCGGACACTGATGCGGTCTTTCGCCAGTGTGCGTTCGCCTGTGCACACTCAGATAGTTCTGCGAGGTGAATCCCTTGCCGCATAGATCGCAGACGTGTGGTTTCTCGCCGGTGTGCTTTCGCAAGTGGACCGTCAGGTAAGTCTTGCTTGAGACTGATTTTCCGCAGACGGGACAGTGGTACTCGGTCTGGGGACCCTTCAGGATCTGATGGGTCTTCATGTGCACCGTCAGCACTTGCTTCCGCGAGAAGCGTTTATTGCATACCTGGCAGTGGTGCTTTCTCTCGGGTGCTACGTAATTCGGTTCGTGGAGCTTGGCGTGTAATCGCAAACCCTGGCGATATCTGAAAGCGGCGCCGCATACCTGGCAAGCAAACAATCTGTTCTCCTCGTGTGTCGATTGGTGTTCCTGATAATGATCGTGGGAAGCAAAGCTCTCGCCGCAAACCTCGCAGTGGTAACTCTCCTCATCCTCGTCCTCATTCTCATCATCGTGGTTGGTCTGATGAGAGAGCAATAATTGATGGGTGGTCGCCATAAAACCGCAGACCTCGCAACAGTAGTTGCACTCAGGGTCATGCTCCTTCAGATGCTGCCAGAGAATAAGTGCTTTCGAAAAGCTACCGCCGCAATGTTCGCACATATACAGATCATCATGCATTGTCCGCTCCTCTCGCAACTGCTGGTCGTGCAAATCGAAGTGGAGGGCCAGTGCCTCCTCCGAGACTAATATAGCTGAGCAAAGATTGCACTGGACACTGTTTTCGTTGCTGATAAGTACTTCCATGCCGTGCACCTGCGACGCAGGCAGTGTCTCTTCGTCGTACAGTTCTTCTTTCACTTCGGCACTGATATCGTCATTCACCTGCTCCTCGCTTTGCTGCTCATCCACAGGCAGCGTCTGTCGCTTTCGCGCGAGAGATCTGGAAAGAAGAGAGACACAAAACGGGGATCAATCAGGGTCCTTCCTATCTGGCGATTAACTTTTACTGTCTCCAATCTTCCACACAGGCCAGAATACTTGATTTCAGACTACCGTCGAGGATTGCTCGACCACGCGGTTACAGTCAGAAGTAGGTGATGAATGAACTGCCTCTGTGCTTTCCAGTATTCTCTTTATTTACTTTCTTGCAGTGCATTTGTTCCTGTATACCCATATGCGTATATTATCGTACTATTGAAAATGTGTTTTTTCTTTAAGCCTAACAATTATCGGTTCGTCCCATGTTTGTATTTTATGCATTAGTATTTGTCGTGCGGAATATTATTAGTTTCGTACGTTCAAAGAATGACATACAGAAACAACAGAAACGTACAATACTGAATCATTTTTACGTATCTTAATGAATTATTCTACGACATCCTTATCCAAGGATCGATATATGCGATATTATATCAACCAGCTCTAGAGAAGAACACTAACATTTACCCTAACATTAATTACTAACGCGCTAGTTCACATTAGAGCTTGTAACAAGCATCAACTTCATATTTCACGTCATCGTCAGATCTCATAATTTTAATTATAAGCAGTCAGACTTCCATTTCTCGTTTTGATTTAAAGTACTATTCACCAACAATTGCGATACACGATTCAACAACATTAAAGTTATTCGATGTAGTACTACTGACTTACAGTTACGCGTTTAATTTATTGTACTCTTACATATGACTAGAAAGAGGCAATTGAAGCGTCTTCATGTTTACACGTATTGGTTACTAAAGTGAACATCTGTATTATGGAAACGTTGATGAAAGGCACATATCCCTTTAAACTCGTACGGTGAATTCAGATATCTTAGATTCGGACTGCAAGTTTGACTGCAAGTGTACTTTAGGTGAGTCGTATACTTACTTGTTTCCATGGCCAGCATATCTTGAAATATCTGATAAACATTGAACGGCTCTTACAAATATTACACACCTATTCTCCGTATCTCCATTGTAGTACATGATTCTTATTTACGGTGAGAAATCGTCGAAAATCTTCGTCGGACTTTAGGCACATCGAGTTTTAAAATAAGTTCGCCGCGCAGGTACTTGATTTTGCCACGAATAATTTCTTGTACTTTGAAAAACTGATACGCGCCCGAAAACTTATGAAAATAAGGCGAGCGAAATTGCACTTACGGTGAATAAACATTATCACAGTAACGACATATACTATACTGTCACGATTATTAGAATCTGCTGTTTAACGTTACGACGAATTAACAATTTATCACAACTGAGAATACATTGAAAATGCCAAAGAACAGTTCGTCCCATTAAACTTTCTGAAACCGTCAACGCAATTAGTCTAGAAAAATTCTATTCCGATTATTCGCATGTATAAAACTAGATGTGAGTCTTTAGGCACTTCAATATCAATATCTATTAAAAAAAAAAAATCTTCGCCTGAAACGATCATTGCGTGCAATTGGAGACAACATCGACCACCAACTAATGACTTACGATTTTCACGCTTACCACGATTTTTCATCTAACTTCTTGCGCGAAATTGTAACGACTTATTGATTACCCTACCACTTGACTCCGAACTGAAGGAAAATATTTTGAATCGAATTCTTTAACATCCGTTTGAAGTTCGCGTACTGTACTTCATTCAGTGCTTCTTCATGTGATTAAGCATAATCGTCCTGGTAACAAATCCCTTTCCGCAGAGGGTGCAAGTATACGGGCGTTCTCCGGTGTGATAACGACGATGGACCGTAAGAGTGGATGCTTGGGTGAACGATTTTCCACACATTGCGCAGAGATAGGGCCTCTCGCCCGTGTGAATGCGTTGATGAACGACATAGTACTTTCGATGGGTGAAACCCTTACCGCACACATCGCACACGAGCGGTCTGGACCTGTGGACGGCCTTATGACTTGTCAGAGATTCGACGGTGGTGAATTGTTTCGAGCAAGAGTCACAGGGATACGAAACCGCCGTCTTATTAATCGGTGCGCCTCCGCTAATTCCACTGGTAACCAGATCTCCGGAGACCATACTATGCTCCGCAATGCCATCGTTTCCTGGCATGACTGGCTTGTGAGTTTTCGCATGATGATTGTACATTGTCCGCGTCTCGAAGCGCATTAAACATCTCGGGCAAGAATAAGGCTTTTCCTGGCCGACATCGTGCATTTTTCGATGGCGCTCTAAGAGGGTTCGATACCGGAAAGTGGCGTCACAGCGATCGCAGGGAAAAGTCTTCTCGATGTTACTCGGCATCGGCGTAGCTGAGGTGGTCGCGCACGAGGTCACCGGCACTGTGTGCGTGACCTCGTGCATCCTCAGGTGACTCAGGGAGAAGAAAGTTCGGGAGCACATGTTACACGGGTATCTTAGCGGGCTATCGATACTGTGCTCGAACTCTAGTCGCGTAGGGTGGCTGGTTCGCATGTGATAATTTAATTTGAGCGCACTGCGGAACTCGAGGCCACAAGTGGGACAGGGGTGGGACTCCGGCAGGATCTGCACGTGTTCCAAGAGGGATGGGTCAGGGCAGAGGGAGGGCAGCTGCTGTATGTTTTGCAATGTTGCGGGCATCATGTATGCCTGATTGGGGAAGATGGAGTTAGTCTGTAGGAAGGTGTAACCGATCGGCAAGCCGGCATCTCCCGACTCGGGCGATGGCGATAGTATTTGCCGCAGCATCCCGGACAATCCGCCAAAGGTCTCGCCTACTTCCCTGAAATCGACAAAACCCAAGGACATTGCAGCGCAACACATATGATTGTTATAGCGGCACGTATAACAAAATGCTCTTGCTGCTTTCCAGTGATTTCGTTCGTCTTGCAGTAGGCGGTGTGTGATAGAGTTGTAATACATCGAAGAAGGGAGACAGAAAAAAGAGGAGGTTTTTACTGTGGCGTGGTTCTTACAGCGAACAAGTGACCGTGCAAAGTGCGCTTGGGCGTTGTGATTTCGCTCGGGGCACAGCAGTAGTGCGACGAGAGCATTTGGTGCATATCGAGCATGCATCCGTTGTCGTCATTTCGCAAGTTAGGAAATGAAATCCTTTTTTAATCGTAGAAATAACACTGCGTATGGTACAAAAATGTTAGTACCGCCTCCACCAGTATTTACGCTAATTTAATAAAATGTCAAATGAATGAAAAAGATGTAATTGACCTTCCTTATATTGAACTTATGATACATATATTCATTAGCATTTCGAGTTATGCATATTCGCGAAATGTTATAAGTTGAATGTAGAAGTTCCAGCAGAAGACTACAAGGTAATGTAGAGTAGATTTTTGTAGCGAAGGTAGCGGGGAAGAGAAGGATCAGCTAAGAATACAATGAAAAGGGTCGAAAAAGCAATTCTCGAGAAAAGGAAGTTTTTTTGGTATGAAGAAAATTTCAAAATCGAGTTACTGTTTAAGAAAAGTTAAGAGATAATCTCACCTTCGAATATGTCCACTTCTTGCATAGCTTCCTCTTCCTGCTCTTCTTGAATAGTAAGTTAACATTCACACATAACTTCGTAAACATATCGCACACTCACGCGCTACTACTCCAGTTTCGCGCGGAACATACCGCCCACACTGTATTCATTCCCACACTTTCGCATTTTACTACACAAGATCAAATAAATTAGGTGATGGGTGAGGATAAAAGAAATATTTTTGTTTTTAGACACGGCGCAACATTATGGCAAAATTGTAATACCAAACACAGTATTACTTCCATTTATCTTTTCAAAGAAAGGTAATGATAATAATATCGCAGATTTGTGCTGCAGCCAATTACTGGCGCAAATACATTCGAAATAGAACACACAGGTTTAAAAATTAAAATTTCAGCGGGAATCTGAACTATGCGGCGCAAGCTTTGCAGCCAGCAGTTTGGTTTTTAAAAGTATATCGTCGGATATCTTTCGTCCATTATCATAAATATATATGATACAAACGTAGTAACTCATAATTGTTATCATGACACGCACATGTATCCAAAACAAAAAACCCATAATTAGTAAATAAGATACTCGCCTTTTAGTTGTTGAGATGCTGCCGTTTCTTCCATTTTCATACGATGCCTCTTCTCTCTTCACAATTAAAGCTCACTGTTTTTACATCGTATACCTTCAGTATCGAA
This sequence comes from Ectemnius lituratus, assembly GCA_910593735.2. NCBI lineage: Eukaryota > Metazoa > Arthropoda > Insecta > Hymenoptera > Crabronidae > Ectemnius > Ectemnius lituratus. The sequence goes on along the minus strand of OU343036.1, from coordinate 5,442,267 downwards.
GGAAAAACTTTCCACAAAAATGAATTGAATTCGACTAGCGCAAACGGCAACTAGTTTACGTGGCGGAATTCATACGCGTTAATATGATCGAAAGCATCCATCAGTTGACCGTAACATTACCGAATTATGTAGCCCTAATAACGTAATGTAAAAAGCGCAGGCAATTGGAAAGCACGAAGACGACAGGAAACGCAATATTCATTGTCTTTCGCAGAGCTTGGCGATCTTTCGCTCGACCAAGCAATTCGCAATAACGTGACGTTAAATAACGAGGAGATATCGACATGTGAAGTTCTTCGGCCTGGTTTCGACCGAGTGCGGCATGTGTGCCATCACGTAAGCGTGGGAATATTAATACTGGCAACATGTAAACATCTGAATATTCGCGTGGACAGAGAGATCCGCCTGTTTCTTTATGTTACGTGGTGCACTTCTTTCCGGGAAGAGATCTTGCGCGGCAGAAAGAAAATACCATAAATAAATCTCTGCTTTGTGCACTGTATGGTTGCACCCCTCTGTCCATTCATGATACACATACTTAATATTAACTACGAATAGAGTTCGTTGGAATGAAAGCAGTGAGAAAACTAAGATTCCAAGAATTGGATCAGGAGCGATCCTGTGAAATTAAGGCAGTCTCGAGGTTGTATTCATTAAAACGAACTCTATACACATGCTGGTACATGTATAATGAGAAAAGTATTTCGCAATTTGCATTGATTGCTTAATTATAAATTAGTTTCCCCCAAATATTTAACTTGAATTAATAGTCATTTGAATATCTTTTATAGTTAAAAAATTATAGACTGTTTCCAAAGTTGCGTCACATATCAAATTGCGAAATAACTAGAGCCAAAGATGGTTGTGGGGTGTGTGCTCACTTACCTTACCTTTTACTATTGCATCTACTTAGAAAATAAGACAAACATATGTATACTATTTTCCGCAATTGATTCCAAATTTGTACTTGGCTAACAAAACTTAAGACCACCGTATTGATATTAACAAATTATTTCCTGTTGTAGTTCCTCACTGATGTAAAACAAAACTGATACAACTTGAAGAAGTATTGTATTAGTAACATTCTAATAAACTTTTTAATCAAATATTAAGTTTGAAATTACTTTGCTACTTTAATATAAATTATTTCCTGCTGTTCATGTCATTTTTAAATGTTTCAACACGAGTTTCCAACTGCCTGTGATACAACGTGTGGTGTTAGTGTTTGTGTTCACCACAACAGTATGACACCTTTGGCCCTTCAATAACATAGAATGAATAGAAAACTCACCCAGATTTGGGATCCCCGTCTGGCGTCTGCGGTATTGCCATTTCTGGCATTTCAGTAATCTTCTGTTGCTGTAGTCCAGAAGGTCCTGCTTCATCACAGGCAAGGGATACATTTACAAAGGTGGTAGGCTCTATTGTCCTGTTTGGATCTTCCTCGCCTTCTTCCTTCACAGGTAGGCCTGTAACAACCAACATACTCTCTCATTAGTGTCTGACAATTTTTTATCTCCAGGAACAAGCATTCTCCAAGAATACAATAATACCTTCATCTCCATCACATTCATCATCGGAATTCTCATCTTCTTCGCTTTCTTCCTCTTCTTCATCTTGCTGTGTGGTATTCGTTTGATTTTGTTGTATTTGGCTATGTGCAGTTTGCGTACTTGGTCCAGGCACTGCCTGAACTGTTTGTACAGAGTTACCACTGCTGTCCATAGGAACTGAAGTAATTTGTTGTTGGTTGGTGTTGGGCATCATCATTGGCATACCCAACCCCATGTTGTCCATCATCCCAATACCCATATTGTTTTGTTGCTCGTCTACTTGTTGCATCACAGTCCCATCTAACCTGTTCTTTGTATCCTGATCTGGTTTCATACCAGCCTGTAACAAGACATTTAAGACAAACATTGTCAATTCCAGTTAACAAAGTTGTAGTAAATATTGACTTTTAGTGTTACAGTACAGTATCAAATTCATTTTCAGTGGAAACTAATGAATTCGTGATATTGTACGTATATAGAAAATAAAATTAAAAGTGTTAAAAAATTACCGGGTTCACGACATTGGTAACATAACCCTGTTTGTCCTCTAGGTTTACTTCGCCCAACCATTGTAGCAACTGCTTTTCCGCGCTCGCGGTAGTATTCCAAAATTGATAAAATAACTCTACTTTATACACACAATCGTCGCATATCTTCTTCGGTAACTTGTCTTCCCTGTTAACCTGTAATGAGAACATATTTTTTTTTTCCTGTCAAAGAGGTATACCTTTAATATTTTAATTTAGCCTAATTTACAATTATATTAAGAATAACTCTCTTTATCGCATAGTTTATGAATAAAATAATATCCAATTTTGTGCACCCAGTGTATAATGCCTCATGTACTCTACGCTATGTAAAGAGCATGTGAACAACGCGTGCCATAATAAAAAATGTGCGCGTATTTGCCAATGTATAGATTTTTAATTTAATGTTGTTTTACAGCAATTGAAAGCTATAATACGATAATATTGTCTGAGATCTAATATTGCTGCCCAAAGCAGTCTCAATCTAAAGATGTCGAAAAAGTTCGACAGGTCAGTATCGCGACCATGCATTGTTACTTGATCGAAACAATTGATTCCGGTAGCAAAGGGCATCCCTTCGCGACATATCAGCGATGCCTAAAACTCATCATTATAGCATGCGAGGATCCCTAAAAAAAAGCGCGCTAAAACCCACGCAATAAATAGTGGCGTCGCGTATATGGGGATAAGGGGTCTCTCGAAGAGAGGAATAAAGAGAAAGGTGGCTGGGAGAGAGCGAGAAGCTGCGAAAAACAGAATAGCGCTATTATTCAATATCTCGACGAGTCGGATAGTAATTCATAGCGCGTCTCTCCAAACTACAGGTCGATTCGGATTGGCAATGGAGAGTGGTGCAGACACGACAGCTAATGTACCGGGAGGCCGAAAAGTCGGGGGCTCGCTGAACGTGGAAACCGCGATGGATAGACGTAAGAAGGCTCGAGTTCTTGCACAAGATGGCGGAGCACGGCGGATCACAGGCGATGGCGTAGTTGGCTTACCTTGACCGGCAGGCAAGCGGCGATCTTGAGGAAAATCTGCCGCACGTCGCCTTCGCCCTCGAAAATTGGCACGGAGACGCGCTCCTTCACGAGGCAGAGCCGGCACAGCTCCAGATAGTCGAGGGAGGACATTTTCCCATGTAAAACGCCAGCTCGAGACGCAAAACCGCGCCCGTGGACGCGAACGCTCTTTCGATCCAAGCCGGAGAAGACCCCGCGTTCTTCGCTGCGCGTCGTTCGTTCACCGTGCTTCGACTGCGCTCGGCCCTCCTCGGCCGTTTCCGTATCCACTTCGGCTCCACACGAATCATCACGAACCTCATTGCTGTGACGCTCGTCTATCGATCCTGGCGCGATCGAAGCCAACCGCTCTTTCTTCTTTTAAACATTCCAACTTCTAACCAACTAACAGTGAGTCTTTGTTATGTTACTTTCACAATAAATCAATGCAAATTTCCAACTTCTTGTATTTGCAATGCTATCGAATCCCTGAAAAACTTCTACCGTACTGTTACCATTGATCTGTTCGGTAAAAGAGGTATCGACTTTGCTTAGTGGATATGGAACTTCATGTTTCAGCGGAGCATGCTTCGACTTATGCATTCGTGCGAAAGCTTCCCATACGAAGCAGCCATCAAATAATCAATGGAGTGGATGGCGGATCACCATAGTATTCGGTACTTCATTACTCTAGTCATTTTCCAAATCATATAGCCTATATAAATATTGTTGTTACAAAGTCATCAATCACGGTTGTTTGTTTAATAATTATTATCATACATTAATACTACAAGTTCCAAAAGTGATTGAATTTTAGGTTGACAGTTGTCTTTCCTGTATATATAATAAGAAAATTAAACATTTGATGCGTAGAACGCACTTCTTTATTCCTGTTACTGAAGTACTAAAGGCGAGTTGTTCGTTCAGACTTCAGACCTTCAGATTTTAGCTACTGTGCTGCCACAGCCAACTTCACAATATCAACAACTTCATGTACCTGGTTTTTTAAAACTTTTCACAGAAATGAAGTCGAATTTTTCTTCGAATATGGACCCATTTGCCATGGAAATTGAGCTCTATAATATTTTATGAGAGTTCCGAAGAGCCATGAAAGAAAACTTAAGCAATTACTAAACCGGAAGGCTTAATTTCCAAATATCTTAATTGGTCCAGCATCGACTTTACAAACAGAAAAAAGCACGCTGCTACGAGGCGCAATTCGGCAACTTGCCAGGCTCGCTGTGCGCGAGTACTCACTTTGCAATCGAAATCGTGAAAAATATGAGGGCGATAAGAAATCGAGTGTAAAATCAACGTGCGATAAAGCAGGAAAATATGACTGTACCCCGTGTCCCACGGGTGCAATTAGATAACTCGTATGCACACACGGGCAGGATTGTGGGCGGGAAAAAAGCAAAGCGGCACACCTTTAGATAAAAAAAACTGCTTTATTGTGGCAGAGCACATGTATTATCATATACCAGCATATAATTAGGAAGTCCATAGTAATTTACAAATTACGATCCAGTTAAACGTCGGTACACGTGGCGGTGTATGCAGGCAGATTTTGGAAACGATTTCGATCACATGCATTCTCTTTTAGTGGTTCAGCGTTTCTTTCTTTTTAGCTTTTAACTCTTAAGTCTGTCTTCGGAATGTGTGTCCACCGCGTATTTTTTTCGCTCGCTCGCTCAAAGCTCTTCACTTTAATATTACACTCTCAATTTCTCGCTTGCTCTCCCTCACTCTCAATTTCTCGCTTGCTCTCCCTCACTCTCTCTTTCGCTCGCTCGCTCGCTTTCACTATTTAGTTAGTGGTACCTTCTAAAGGTCCCTGCAACGACGGTGCACTATTTATATAATACATGAAAACAAGGGATATGTGGTCTCCTTCTATTAAGTGTTTCCTTTTTTTCTTGCTTCAGCGATCTGTCGTTGCCATGCGTGCCAGTGGGATTCATCGTCCCCAAACCCCTCGGTTCAAGGGGGACCTCTGTATTTTTATATTACAAGTAGTCGTGAGTATTGCAAATTACATTTCTCTGCCCTGTCTTGTTCGCGGGTAAAAGAAGGAATGACGCCTACGCGTTCTTGTCACAGAGTGTGAAAAGATTCTCTTCTCTACATCGAAATTAGGGTCCCGAATATTTGGAATATCGAAATACGTAAATGCACACTGTAAATCCACGACTTTGTTCACAGTTTCTGCTAATGTGGCAATGAGTGGATAATGAAAGGTATTAATGAAAATCGAATAAGAGCAAAGCGAAATATCGGAGAATGTAAAAATACAAATGGTGGACTGATGCCATTCGGTTACTATCTGTCAATTTTGTTAAGCAGCCAAGTTTTTCCATGTCTTTGACTATCATTTACGACCTTAGGTCCGCGCTTGTTATTGGACTCGCAACAAAACCATATCAATCTCTCGAAATGCTCGTGAACAATATTTCATTTGATGGGTCGTTCAATTGAGTTTGTTTTTTTTCTTTTACATTGGTAGCTAGTTTTTACTTACACCTTTAATCACTATAACAATAATAGCAAAACTGAGTGAATGTGTGTTTGAAGGGTTCGCTCCGTTTAAATCCCCGTATATCTTCGTTTTCGCTTTCTCGCTAACGCTCTCTCGCACGTGTTCAACTCTTTCTCTCCCTCTCGCTCTCTGACCCCAAGTTCTCGTTAATGTAAATTTACAGCTATTACAAATATTATTGTTTATACTCGTGTAAGGTAACATTAATAGTTAATCCTCGTGTTCGCTATCTACTAATACAAAGTTAAAAATGCGGGAAGTTAAATCATCGCGGTATAATACGCCGCTGAATTTTTTATTTTTTCTCAGCATGTCTGCTTAGACGTGCACGCACGCCAGCATTGCTCAAAATATTCCTTGAGCGATTGCTTGAGTCGTGGCACTCGAGAGTAAGTGAAAGAACGTCCCATTAAACTTGTCCGCAAAGTGTTAGATGATTTGTTAAATCCTGAATGATTGAGAATTTACTTGAAAATCGAAGAACATCCGTATATTGGGGAATAATTGAAGTATCAATTGCTTTGGAACATAGAATAATTTATTGGGTTTCAGAACGAAACGTCCCTCTTAATCTCGAGGCGCACGCGAAATTTTGTATCGCCAATTCTCGGTTTAATGAATTTTCCATGGCCAATTCAGAAGGTGGTAAAGTTGCGTTGTTAAACCTAATACTTCTTCCGTCGCGGGAAAGTGGGCGAAGATTCGTAATGCTTGAATATATTCTCGTAGTGTGTACATACTAATCTCGCATGATAGATACACATACTGAAAAATACCAGTTTTTATAAATGAGACGACAACGACAATTTATAAGTGTTACATGCTATATACAATCTCCCTTTCGCGAAGGGATTATCTAGAGACGATATTTACAGAAAGAGTGAGTGCGCACCGCGCGCGGTGGCAGTTCGAAATGAATGAACGACGAAATCAGCCCGACAAAGTACACGATTTACCACGATTTACAAAAAGGTTTTCTCGTCCAGATCTCGCTTCGCTAATGGTCAGTATATTTATGCCGTATAGACTGGCTGACCTCGACCTTAAGTATACATTAAGTATATATAGGGTCTTAAGGTGATCTCGCTTATGTTCGGCAACGTTGGGACTAATTAGACTAGTGTTGGTCAAAGAATCGTTGACAATTTCTGCATATCATGGTTGCCGTCGCGCCGATATGCTACCGCCTTTTACCCAAGACCTCTTCAATCTCGCTCTAGTTAATACTCGCTATATTAAAGGAAGAGTACAAGGTGTGAGCTATATTTCGCGCAAACGCTTCATCAACATCGAAGATACCACGAATCCTTTTTCTTTTTATCATTCATCGCTTTCATTTCGAATTATTCCCTGGAGTTCTGGCTCTGGTCGATTCTTAGTGGTTTGACACCTCGAACGGTTATCATTGAACTCAAGCAATTCGACGCAGTATTGGACCAACGAGCCCCGATTTTGTGCCCAATTTTGACCCCTGACTTCCAAGGTGAGTGAATTGAATAGTCCAATAACGTTGGATAGTCAAATCGAAACAACTCCTGACTTACTTCCAAGATTGAAGAGTCACACTTGGAATTTCATTTTCGCACATATCGCCGCAATCAGACCCGACGCGTCTACGTTCGAGGTGATCCCCAAGTTTGAACTGGAGGTCGATGCCGAAATTATTGACACCAGGGCTTATCACTGACTCGCTACACTCTAGGAATTACTGATGAAATCTTTTAATCACTAATTAATGGAATTTCTGTCTCGCACTCTGCTTCTCTAGCTACAATCGTTAGTCGCTTAATCGCCGCGCACACTTTGTCTTTTGTCGTCTATATTTCTGCTTTTTTTTATCTTTTTTTTTGGTATACCGTCTTATACGTGTTACGATATCTCGGGCTTTTTCTTTTCTTAGCAAAGTAATATACGAGGACTTGAACATGCATAAGAAAAAACGATGGCACTTCGATATAATTCGTGACATTTCTTTGAGCTTTCATTTCGTTCGTACGTACGTGTGTGGCAATTTACTGGTCTAACTATCCCTCGATTATTCCTTTTTACTGGATTTCAAAGCGCTTCACGCGCGCTTTGCCGTCGCGTAACACGGCGGCTCCAGTTCGCGCTTGGTTTTTTTTGGCAGCACTTTTCGTCAGTCAGTGTGAGTACGCGCATATTTTCACGCGGCGCGGCGTGGGTGAACATTGTCTTTTGTACGGTGCTCATTCGTACCTTCGCACCAGTGATAATTTCCAATTCACACCTGTGTCCGTATATGTATGTATGTCTAGACGACTTAGTAGAACAGCGAATGAAATTATACCGAGTAGGCGTGATCCAACGATATGCAACATCAGTTAATTAGTTTTAACGGCCGTGCGTACCCGACACAGAGATCGACTATATATACCCGTGAATTCCTCGCCAATATAATTTTGTTTCATCCCCTCTTCGGTTCTCCCCCTCTTCCGTTTGTATCCCCCGGGGGGAAAACTTGTCTATCTGTGATAATAATGGTCGGTGTCTCTGTACGTCTCTGTACGTGTACTCCGTTTAAATGGTGTAGAGTGGCTACAGTATCTCGAAATCTTCTCGTAGGAAATGAAAGAGGAGGAAGAGGAGCTGGAGGCTTCCTTACAGTAGTAGCTAGAGTATTAAGGGTTAAAGATTAATGCAAGCTCACTTACTCTCCCCCGTTACGGAATCCTGCTATAAATATAAAGGTATTATCTGAAAAGTTCCTATACTCGTAATCCTTGCATTAGTAATTCTTAAAAGGCTACGACGACGTCCACGTTGAGAATTTAATAGAAAAAACGAATGTGTACTGTTGTCTTACGTTTTCTCTCTCTGTCCCTGCTTGTCTACCTAGATCTCGGATTAATAGAAACTTTTTATTCCCGCGAGCCCGATACGGCACGATAATTGTTCGCAATCTTTTTTTATCCTTTTAAGTCGAGTTCTTTGATGTAATAAAGTCCTAGATTAAGAGCAATTGGGAACGTGGGGGTGGAGGTCGGGGCTCTCAAGGGGGTGAGAGGTGGTGGAACTCGGAGTGGATTAGTAATAATAGTTTAAGTTTGGAAAGGCTACCGCTCGTTGCTGCTAGCCAGCTTTTAAACTATCACGGAAGTATTAGATAGTCATTAGGAGGGTGAACACAATGTGAACCTTTCTTAGACGGGAACCCAGGTATTGTGGTCGTGAGACGCGAGATTCTCTACCCGCTCTTCTCGACTTCGTTACCCATCCCTCACCGTAGACATTATTTGCGAGCCGCACGATCATAGTCTTTTGTAGTCGACATTAAGGGCAAAGCTCTGAGAACTTAGTCCACCTCTCGTTTCTGCCTCGGTTTGCAAACTACTTTTTCGTGTACGAGGATTAAGAATATTGTAATTCTAGGAGGTATGACGAAGTAGTAATCGAACTGCACCCTTCCATCAGCGTGATTGCAATATTCTATTATGAAATGGAGGAAAATGAATCTTGAAAGACTAGATACCATCTGATAAAAAGTGATTGAACGTAGATAGATTGAGCGGAATAATAAAAAAATAATAGAGTGACAGACTTAAAGTTCTTGAGGAGTTGAATTTCCAAAAATCGAATCTTGAATTTATTAGAACTGATTGAATTATCGTTACGGCTCGCATGTCTGATTAAGGTCGAGAGGACACGCAGCGGAGTGGTGCAACGGGAGATTGGGCGCCTTCCACCATGATCGTCGATGGAACGTGATCGTCTTTCGTGGCTCTCACGAACGGCCAACCGGGTATAAGTACATGTAAAACGGAACTCCGCTACATGACGTTTGCCGTCGCAGGTAAGTACATACGGCGTACACGTGCAATTCAGTGTGTGTATCTCTTAAAAATACTCGAGTACGTTCTACTTGTCGATAAAAGGCAAGAGAATTGTTCCGCTCGTGTTCGACTATAGTATTGCGCGCGTCTACACAGTGTGTGTACACTGGGAGAAGTACGTGCCACGCGTCTCTCCATGGAGATTACTCCTCCCAAGGATCGCAAACCAATCTAATATTCAGGCATCAATATTACTCGCTCTCTGGATGATCTACCGCGCTTCCTTTCGCATGGTAGTTTCGTTACAATGATTGAATAGTCTCGTAGTTTTCCTACGTCCACGCATGTTACCATTAAAGTGTGGAACACGTTCTTTCATAGAGCAATCGGCTCGTAGTCCGAGTTACACTCTGGCTAAATCGAGTTTCCAGCGTAAGTGCGGGAGTAAGGTAGAGCTACTCCGTCCAATAACGAAGTTATCCATCGTAATGGCAACACATACGCCATAGAGCGTCCTCGCCGAAATCCTGTGTGTCCATCTCCTACCGAGCGTCAGTTCGTGCAATGAGGAAGATCTACTGGTCAGCTATTACATAGTCGCTACGTAGCTAGAACCCGTGATCTCGCAGTGATCTGGATCAGCGCTTTTGAACGATAATTAAAGAATGAAAAATCGAGAGTGGTAGTGGAGCTCTGCTCCTGTCTCGTATGTTAATACGTGCACTCGCAATGATAAGTAATACAATGATAATAATAATAGTCGTCATCATAATAATGTACCTCGCAAATATGTATTTATACACATCGTAAGATTCGAAACGCCTTAGATCGTATCCCCACCTAAATTGTACGCATAATAATAGCCTATGGTTCATATATACAAATTGTAAAATGTCTCTTTAATGAAAAAAGGTCAAGTTGAATCTCGTGTATATCTCCCTGGTGTGTGTACGTGTGTGTATATATTTCGATTCTTCATATATATTTGTTTATTTATATATATATATATATATATATATATATATATATATATGTATATATATATATCTCTCTCTGGTTCCTCTTTAGCAGTGCGAATATAGGTATGTGTGTATCTGTTGTCTAACTCTTCGATTCCGTTTCTATCTTCAGCATAGCACTCTCTTTCTACCTCTCTTTTTTGTATACATCGGCTCTTACTGTGTAGTTTCCTCATTTTCTTTGGCTAGGGAACACATAGTCACCCGTACGCTGTATTTTCTACATGCGCTATTAAGTAACTTAGTTTCATTTCGTTTTCCTTTGACGCGTTTGTTGTTGTCCACCGCTTCTGTTTAATTATGTCAGCGACGCGAGATTCTCCTTATTGGCTCTCAAGAGCTCTCGCAGGCTTGTTCTTGTGACGTGAGATTCGACGCGGCTCTAAAACCGAGGAGTTGGAGGACCGAGAAATCGGCCCTCCGGAAGATCCTCGATAAGAGTCAGCGTAAATAAATGCAACGGATTATACACATGGTATTGGAAGAACGAGTGGAACGATAGGAAGCGCATCGACGCGTCGAGGCTACGACGCACCCCGGCGCGATCCCTTCACATTTAATTGTAATATTCGAATCTCGAATCTAATAATGGAAGTACAAGGACTTTCGCTCGATTAGGGTTTAGTGTGAACTCTGGGCTCATGCTACGATAAGTCTGATTGAATGACCTCGCGCTCCCGAATGCTTTTAGAAGTGTATTCTCGAATTCTGAACACAAATGAACTCAGCGCTTACTAGCTTTTTGCTAGGTCCCCTTTTGGCGAAGTTTAGGGCTTTACGATACGCTGTACGTTGCTTGCGATCGAATAAGAGGACTTTGCTTCGAATCTCGTCACTATTGCGATTCTTCCGCGATCACCTCGCAACCTCTCCTACCGCGCGCGCATGTGTTTAGCCACTGGGAGCATTGATTTCCCGTGAAAACTTCCACTTCTTCCGTTCACATGAAAACCGAACTAATATTACTAGTTAGATGGTGCCTAGTCGTCGTAGAAAGTATCGCGAGTTCGATTTATCGCTCGTCACGGACGAAAAGAAAGGCAAACCAATCGGTGGTAGACGAAGTAATAGCGCAGTTGGTCGCGAAAGTGAAAAGTGGTATGAAAAATTTTCGTAAAAAGTGAGGGTGACACGGTGACAGCAGTATGTGAAACATGTTCCTCTATGAAAATATGCTCCCAGGATGGCTTACTAGGGCGGTGTGGTCGGCGTCGCGGTTTCCGAGTGTGGCAGCAGGCGGATGGGTGGGTGGCGCTCGCCTTCAAGAGGGTGAAGCCACGCTGGCTGGTCGAGTTCGTTTAAAATAGCCTCGGTCGGGCATGTCTAAAGCTGGACAGGCGAACCGAACTTCCGCCAGCTCGAGCAAAACGAAACGCCTCGGATTCTGTGCTATCTGAGATTTCGTTGAATACACCGGGGGCCGGATATAATGGCCGCCATTCATTAGACACCGAGACCCGAACTAGTTCGCTTTATCCAACAACAGTGTTCAGCCGTAAAACATCAAATCCCTTCTTGAAACTGGTACGAACAAAAGAGGAGTCCTTGGCAAAATAAACGACGCTCTAAAGAGTGTTACCGACAGTTCCTATTGTCCGAAGTATTAGAGAAATCCCCGGAGTACCAAAGTACTCCGAAACCGGCACGCCATCTGCCATTTCAAATTTCCCAAATTAATGACTCGCGCTTATATCGCTCTAATTAATCTTTGAACAGTAAACGAATTCAGTACAAAGTCGACTGAGTCTGCAAGCCTAACATAGTACATTTTGCCAATAAGTAAAGTAAGTAGGTACGAATGGTATTTGTCGTTCCTTTCCCACTTAATCCTCGAAGCTGGCATATTGGTAGGTTTTGTCGAGTGGTGGCTTCACCCTGCCGCAGGGAGTATCCGGAGGGTTGAATTCGTTGATGCGGCCTCCCGGCTGACGTCCCGGAGGAATGGGTCTCAGACAGACACCCGACGCGGCAGCTGCTGTGCGAGCATTGCTGTCGCGTCAAGCGAGTGTCAAATGCTGGCGCGCTGCAAGTGTAGAGGCGGCAGTTGCAGAAGTGGCGTTAAGGGTGGACGCAGGTCACCGCGCACGTTCAACGCTGGTAACTGTTCCATTGGCAGCAGGTGCGAGATTTTGCCGGGCGATCGTCGCACCGTGAATCGCGGTCTCCGCCGTTTCTTCTGGAAGCCGCTGCAGCGGCAACTGCAGACTGACGCCTCGTCGTCCAGCGAAATCGTCTCGCCGTGGTTGCCCACCTGGCCGGACAGTATCGAGCCGTTCGCTGTTATCACGTCGCCCTCCAATCGAACAGCACCCTGCGCTGCCTGTAAAACATTGCATGTTTCGTTTCCCGTGAGACTCACTTTCTTAAAATTTGCACTCTAAGTAGCAGTGTATTTCCAAAGATTATTTCTTTCGTAAAGAATTAGATTTCTTAATACTATTGTTGTTCTTCAAATTCAGTATATTCTTGTAATTTTTATTATTGCTTGTCACGTTTCATAGTACGCGACGTTTTGTTATGTCATGTGCGACGTACGAGTAATTATAATAGGTTCGTGTTCTTACCTGGAGGGCCTCCGCCTCATCCCGCCTCTCGTCTTCCGTGTTCATCGTGACGAATCTGAGTACGAGCAAGTTAAGCGAGGCGGCCACGATCGCCAAGCCGAAGAGGATGAATATCAGAGCGAACATGACGTACTCGGGCTTGTTGTCGAGCGCATTGTCCTTCTGCAGGGCGACCATGTCGCCGAAGCCGATGGTCGTCAGGGTGATGAAGCAGTAGTAAATCGAGTCGAAGTACGACCAGCCTTCGTATCTCGAAAACGCCGCGGCACCGCCCGCGATTGTCAAGCAAGACAAGGTCGTCACCACGCATATCAGATTGATTTCCGAGGCCTGCAAATCAGTCGGTCGATAGCGACTCTTTAAATTTATTAAAATTAATTGTGCATTTCCTCCACTTCGTAAATGGTGCTTGAAAATTCTCAAGGGTGTGAAAGTTTTAGCAGAGAGTACGGAAACGAAAGTTACTTTATATATCCGCGAGGATCCGTGTCACCAGAGTTAGAGTTTCCAGAGGAATTTAGGAGAGTCGGTGCTTACCTGGACGTCCTTGCAGTTGAGAAGCCGCTTTACATTTCGTATGACGACGGACGAGAACTTGTTCAAGCGTTCTCCTATGCTCTGGAACATCACCAGTCCGAGCGGGATGCCGACGATCGCGTAGAACATCGTGAACAACTTGCCGCTTATCGTGTTCGGCGTGGAGTGTCCGTATCCTGGTGAAAGACAAGATTTTCTTAACTCCAATAAAATATTACTCGGTAAGCATTGAACTGTAGGCTATCGCAAATAAATCGCACGAACCTATAGTCGTGAGGACTGTAGTCGCATAGTAGAACGCTCCAGCGAATTTCCACTGCTGGCCGGCTTTGTGAGGCTCCGTCTTCAGCACCACTGTTTCCATGATCTTGAAGTCGTCCTCGCTTATATTGTATTTGCGTATAACCATCTTTTCAATGGCTGTTAACAAAAGCGACATACGCGCGCATCTATTAGACTGTTAGAACAGGATCTCCTTGCCTAATATTAACAAGTGCCTCAAGGTTTTAGGGTGTTCGAGCATCGTCGGATTAAATTTAAGACGACTCGCGATGAATAACGAGTTTCAGCTCGAACTTTGAACTCCGAGGGAGAGGAAGAATAGGGGTAGGATTCTGGCTGGTGTATTTTAGGCGGGAATATTTTTGGAGTTCGCTGAGTCGGGTAAGCGACCCCTTTTAACACGACAGAAAATCGATACTCTTAACAAAATTACGTTTCGAGCTGCGATAAGGCCTTCCTCCCGGCTGCGGATTGCCGGGAGTATCGTGTTCCGCTTGTACTCTCAGGAAGTACAAAATTGGCTATCGGAATTTCAACTTTTACTAGATTTCCCACTCTCTTGGCACAGGATTTTTATAAGAAAAAATTACATCATTCGAACGTGAAATTTCCGAGATTTATGCTATGTGAATTACCGTCCAATGCTTCCTTGCGTCGTTTCTCTGTTTCGGACTCGAGAACGTCGAAGATTGCAGCGCCAACGAGGAGGTAGGTGAACGTGAAGACGATCAACGATAGGGTCCGGACGTTTTGCTTCTTCATTCTCTAGTGAGCCACATGCTCACTAGCAGGGCCCCGGCCCTAACTACTTGCATCGCTCAGTGGGGTACGATTTGGTGTGCCGGGCCCATCACGACCCCTTCTGCTTCCTGGCGATCTTCCTGCGGGCCCTATCTTCCTGGCCGAGCGCTACAGACTCGGTGAACCGCTCCCCTTCTTCAAGATCTCGTCGTCCTCACTGCGCACACCTTGTAGCCGCCTTCGTTCATCTAAAAGATTTCATCGTCCTAGTCTGAATATTCTTTTCATACACTTCTCTCGCAAAATATAACACATCTACTAATAATAGCATCGCATCGAAATACTCATAATCGTATTTTTTTCACGAATCACTTTGACTTCTACGAAACTTAAGAGTCACCACTTTAAGAAATTCTCATCACATCGAATGGAACATTGTCTGGTATATATAAAGGAGCTCAGCGACAAAGACTTGACTGATCGGAAGGATATCGTTTTCAGTGAGGAAAGGAGCTTCGCCAGTGACTTCCGGCCACTCGAATTCAGAGGAGTATCCTCCCTTGAAACGCAACCTGCCAGCCGCGTTGAGGAGAGCAGCGACGAGGGTCTCACAGAACATAAAAAGACGTAATCGTTCTTTCCCCGAAAACGAGATTCCTTTGTGAATCGTCCTTTGCTCCCTTGAGGAGAACCCCCACTCAGGGACACCCGAGAGAGAACGGGGCAGATGAAGTAAGGGTGGGGGCAAAAAAAATCTGCTGATAAAGAAGGGTTCACCTGCAGCCTGTTCCGGGTTCTCTTTTACGTAGGACAAAGGGTTGAGCAGAATGATACGGCAGTGCTTCCGCTGCTCCCACTGCCATGTTCCCTCCATTCCTCGGCTTAGCACACCACGCTTTCAATGCCGACTGAAACAGAAGCGTGCGTTTGCTATGAACAACAGTCCCTTGACTACAACTCCCATCCCCACCCCGCATCTACTCTGTGCAACATGTGCAAAACAAGGAATCCTGTCTCACCGCAGTTTCGTAGTAATTGCGACTTGACTTAATTTAGGCAGAGTGTGAAGGAAAGCCTCGACTGCGCTATTCCTCAACACAATTTATGCCTTCCAATGGAGCTATCATTTATTATTCTGGCAGATCGATAGAGTTTTCAGTAAAATCGTGCACGTAATGGTTTAATTATTAAATTATTTAGATGGATGCAAACATTGATTTAGGGGCGTTGTAGAGTACCTCATCCATTGTGTTATGAAGGAGATACACTTAGGTAAATTATTCATCAGAACTCGAGAGCTCATCTTTTAGACACGAGATCGAGTGGAAAGTGCATGAGTCTGCGTTTCTGAATAATCTGAAATTCGCCTCTGCTCGTGATAAGAAGACTTCGAACATTGTGACATCAGTCGAGAGTGGTAATTGCTCTTTGTCAAGTCCGGCTCGTTAAAAGCCAAAATATCTCTGCACTGTTATTTGTGTTTAATGATAGAGACGACGAGCGCATTGTGTTGTGAATTGTACGTACGTGCTAAATTTTGTTGGCATTCTATTTAAATGTTAATGAGTATGGGCTGTAAAGGAAGGGGTGATTCGGTGGGTAAATAAAGAATGCCACTTTTACGGGTGGAAATTATGCGCGCTCTCAGCGCTGAAGCGTAGGCCTTCGCCCGGTGGTAATATCATTCCTATGTTATTGATCGCACGTGTACCAACGAAACGGAGCGTCCATCCTCTCCTCGGCAATTGGCACGTTACGTCAATACACGGTCACTGAACCGTCATTCAAACATTTCGGATGTACACGGAGGGATTCAGACGGCCGGCCCGCACACTTGCTTTGCCAGTTACAATCGATTCGCACTCCAAACAATCGTTTGCTCATCATCAGCAAAATAATACCCGCATTAGTACCTGTTTGCGTATGTATAAGCGACGTGTTAATAACGGATCAGTCGTATAATCAATTTTTGTGTATAGAATGGAAAACACCTTTTCTAAAAAATAAAAACCATTAAATTATAAAAAAATAATAGCAAAGCATATTTATTGCTACGGTGTGACCCGGATAACGCGCGAACACATTTCATATATGAATACAGTATGCAAACTAAATATTGCGCGTGATAATTAATTTCAAAATGCGAATTTTTTTCACTGACGATGAAATACTGATCCCTCATTGGGGCGGCATCACCCGAGTACGTCAGTAAAGTGTTGAACTGGACTTTAATGCCAGAGTGGATTACCGTCGATAAATCATCGGAACTTGGCAAAACATCTTTCGATCAAATAGCGTGTGTGTGATCCGGTGTTAAGCGCATTGTTCAGAAAAGCTTGCCGTAGTGATAAATTTCGGCCGACTAAGCGGTCGGAGTATGAATAAGCATATTAAACCGGCGCTTCTGCGGCGCCCCGCGGTACTCATTATCGCTCGCGAAACCTATTAACTCAGGGGTCGCGTTAACGTTACGGTAATCATGTTACATGGGTGCTCAATATGCGCCGAACGAAATTTATTTGCCCCCCTTCGTACCGTAGAGATCGTTAAGAGCGCCTACTCGCTTCGTTAAGGCTTCAAAGCGTTGCTGCCGTATTGAATCTATAATTAGTAATATTAACTTTCCAAAGGCAAAAGTATCAATAGCTCATATATTGAGCAGTAATATCATTGAAGAGGCTCGCAAATGAAACTCGGTGCTGGGATGCCCAGGTCCTTTGGCATAGTGGCCTCTTAGATATTGCCACTTAACTTCCGGCGTATGGGAGCACCCGCTTACTCAGAAATCTGGCAGGCGTCTGATCGATGAGCCAACTGCATTTCCAACGAATTCACGTGGATATCCCGGAGCGAGTATGCTTATCGGCTATTTCCGTAGGTGTCGAGCCAACATCCCCAAAGAAATAACAAGCAACTGTCGAAATGCGCGGCACACAGCTACGACTTTTATTGCGTGGCCTACATCGGCGATAAACGATTCGAAATTTCATGAAAAATGGAGGAGCATTCGAGGGTCGTGAGCAGTGAAGGAGAGTAATCGCCAGCGGAGATTTCGTTTGAGGAGCGTATGTCTACTGGCGAGATTGGCCCGACTAGGGTGGGGCTTTCGGGCGATCGTGATTTCGCCCGGGGCTAAGAGTTAAAGCCCTTAACCTTAAATCGAGGCGAGAAGACGCGCTGGAAGAACCCTCGGCCATCTAGGAGCCCTTGATTACGCCACTTGGGATACGATCGGAGCATTTCCAATAAGCCGCGCCACGTGGAGGAAGGCCGTGTGCCATCGACGCAACCTCCGCCACGCCGCTCTTCCCGTGGCAGCACGAGCAGCCTCTCTTCTCAACTTCTTCTCGTGATAAGTGGCTGTTTGTTGGTCGACTTCGAGATGCTCGCTGCCACCGCCGCCGGCTTCAAAGGCTAAAGCCATGGCTAACGGATATCTGCCCAGGATGAAGATCGAATCGCGTTAATTGCCTCTAGCCTGTCTTGACACTTTCTTCGTCGCTCGATTTTATCTTTCGTATCGAACCGATTTATCCCGCCGATTAAAGAATTCACAAATACTTCTGTAGCACTGTTTACTATTTCAAATCGGATTGGAATTAGTCAAGAGATAATGTTACAGTTAGTGCAATGTTCGACATTACCGGGTTTAGGAATCCGGATGCCCTAATTGTTATTGGAGATGGATCAGGCATCGAATGTATCGTACAATCTTGTACCACGACTTTCCGTATAGTCCTCGGGTATTCAATTACATCACTAATTATCGCTGTGCCAAGAAGTCATGTTCGAATTATGGAGTAGTTTGTGCCAGGGCAGATTACTGGGGTAACTTGCTACCTTGGACGCGAACGGTTTACACGTAACGACTGAACGTGCCTGCAGTGCACCTTGTTACTGGTCTTGCAGAACTAAGCGAAACGCTGGATCGCATTAGGTGTAGTTCCAATTTTCCCTTTCACAAAATTTCAGATTCCGAACCACCGCGCACGGGGTGGAACTGAAAGCTTGCATAATAAGTCTCAGACATAATTCAATAAATTTGCCAGTTTCGAAGTATGTGCATAGATATTCTCGCGCTCATGAAACAACTCACTATATTAAAATACTAGTTTCCGCCTTGTGTATTTTCCTCCGACAATACACGTATTCAATTTCCTCGCGGCGAATGTGCACACGTTAATTTGTAATTCAAAAGTTCTACGCACGCTCCGCATAGAGTGACGGGAGCATTCGGGCGAAATTCCCTGGATAAAGTTTTCGACGACTATTATAGTGACTGCTGGTCCCATTCGTGAGCCACTGCGTTCCAGAGGTTTGTGGTAGTTAAAAGAAAATCTCGTGAGTTTTCAACTTCAAAAGCGTCCTGAATTTCCTTATAAAATTTTTCGTTTAGGGAATAAATACAAGCATTTAGTGTGATTTATTTTACATTTCAACAAATATTTCAGATTTTACAAAAAGCAGGGCGCTGATCTTGAAATTAGTTTGGAAACGCAGCCGGGGATTACAATGATGGAGCATGTCGTCATGGTCGAACTATTTTTGGTTGAATTTTTGTTGGAAGAATACGTATTGTTTAGGAGAGAGGTACTTCCCAGCTCCCACATAGCATGACATTATGCGGCTCTAACCAAGCAAATTCACCAACGGGCACGGAATGCGACGTTATTTATGGGAATGCGAAAAACTGCGCGGCACTGTGCATCGGAAGCGACGATTTCGAGGATTCAACGTTCAACATCCGATAGTGTCAGCGGCACGCGGCGAATATCGTGAGTTAGACTGAAACCGCGCTCTACCGTTAATGTCGTGGTTTTCACGCTTCAGCGGAGGAATCGCGGAATTTCGCTTGTCCGATTTCGCATGGTAAATGCCTATCGCCTCTCAAATAAGCTCAACTGCACGAAATCACGACATGCGGCGAACGCTTCACATTCCAATTGAAAAAGAGTGAAAAAATGGCAAGCAGTCAATAGGAACATTTAGAGAACAACGTTACTCGACCCATTTTTTGGAAGGCGGACCACCTTCTGTACTAACCAGGGACAAAGCTTCAAATCTAACAAATTTCAAATCTAACATTTGCTTCCCGAATTGTCTTTACTTCCTGAGAGAACGTTACTGCGGAACTAAACCCGAGATAATGCTGAGTTTCAGAAATACTGCCACAATTTCTATAGGTGTACTTGTAAAGTTTTATTCGAAGCAATACTCTTCCGGCAACGAGATATCGTATCGAGCTATTGTTGAATATCAAATTCTTTAATATCGTGAGATCGGGAATAGGAGGGACATTTTCTCGTATGCATACAGCTTCACGTGAATCCGAAATTTATGAAATTTGTGTATGTACACTGGTAACACATGTAGGGCTGCTGCGCTTGCCGATAAAACTGCCGGATTACCAACTTCGATCCACTCGAGGACGATTGAGCCCTTTATTCATATAATATATTTGAATCCGCGCATGAATAGATTTAAAATTTTCACACTTTACACACAATAGATGTTAAAATGCAAAAAAAGGTGTGCAATGAAGACAAGAAAAAGAAATATTATACATTCATATATTGAAATAATGATTCACCATTCGTAACTCGAACTTTCGTTATTATATGCAGCATCCACCAAAGACTTTCACCAAGCAAAGGAGACAGAACCATTAACCGAGTGAGACACAGCAAAGGTAGTAGACGTCTGAGATTGAAAGTTGGCGGACGCGTCCTTTGAAATCAGTGCCGTTCGCCAATGTGTTCTTAAGGTCGATCTGGAAGGCTCTAAAATTGGAGGTCTTTGACGATCCGATGGATGATGACCTACTTCCCTGTCCAAAGAATAGTCTGCCTGATCAAAGGCACCCGCGAAACAAGGGGATGTTTCCTTATGCGAGAAAAATGCTGCCCGTTAATGCTGCAATTATTGCCCACTCTTCTGGCAGATTCCTCTCGCATGGCTACTTGATATTTTGCGTGGCGAACTCTGCTGTATAGCCAGTCGCATGCTCCAATGTTATTTGAGTTTCATTAAGGGAGTAATAGAAGGATTCATATGCCGAGTATAAGAGGCATGCCGATAGGGCGAGTTGGAATCTAGGTCAATCGCTCTGAAAACACGATAACAATTTTTATTGTTACTCTGCGGCCTGATTGATGGCCTTCCGGCTCCCTTTCTCGCCATGAGCAAACTCTTCACCAACGAATCCTATTTTTCGTGGGCGAGTATACTACCAACTTGCCTCTTTTAATTGGAACGAAGCTTTGATTGTTCTCGAAATATTGTTCGATTTTATTGTAGTATGGTTTTTCAAATTCTAGATTTACATTTTCTAACATCTATACAGATGATTCAAGTCTATTGTGAATATTGTTTCTTTAATGTTCTGCATTGTCTTTCGTCGCACATTTCAAGCTGCATCTAAAACCTGGATTTTATTGTCGGGAAACTTTTCACCGTCTACATTTTGTTCAATCGATGAAGCGGCATTAAAAACTAGGCGTCAGTGGAAGATCGTGTGCCTCTTGAAGCCGAACCCACTAGATTCTCAAGCAGCATTGCACGCCTGACTAATATCGGTCGCATTCTACCCCCAATTTCTGGTTCTCGGTACTCGCGCACATTTCTCTGTTAGCTTCCGTGATATTGCTTTATTTCCGGCGGCAA
Source organism: Ectemnius lituratus (assembly GCA_910593735.2). Classification (NCBI taxonomy): domain Eukaryota; kingdom Metazoa; phylum Arthropoda; class Insecta; order Hymenoptera; family Crabronidae; genus Ectemnius; species Ectemnius lituratus. The sequence goes on along the minus strand of OU343036.1, from coordinate 5,421,053 downwards.
TGGTGCGTGCTCGAAGCCCGTTGCGTTTCAGCCTCATTCTGACTCGACTTCCCTTAGTCCTTCGTGCCGTTCACGACTGTCTGTGTGCGGCGTGCGGCTTAATTAGCCCAGCGTCGACTGTTCTGCCTGACTTCTAAATTGCGCATTGTGCTTCCATATTCAGTCGATCCCAGAACCGGGCCTTGGACGAGCTTCTTAATTAATCCTTCCCTTTTTCACGATTCTATTCCCTGATGCTTGCTTATTTCCATTGATCTTCTACCTGCGCTCGTATACATAATAAATAACGCTCTCCATTAGTCGGCTTTTCCTTCTGGCTCTGGACACGGGAGACGCAAGCTTGACAATTTTGTTGTACCGCGCAGCTTCTTCTCGTTCTTTCTTGGTAAATAGACTTGCTACCTTGCAGGCATGACTTACAATTTATATAGTCAGCGCACTGCTTTCATTTCGGTGGCCCCCTTTCAAGCTCCTCATTCGAAATCTCCAGGGATTCCCTTTTAATTACAGAGAAGCTTCCCTATTTACCCTTAATGACGACTTTATAGGTCGAGCGTAAGTTCTTGAGTCGCCTAGAATTTGCTAATGAAATGATTCTTATCGTTTTCACTTTCATATAGTCGCGCAGGCATTTCATTTCATTATTCTCTTCTCTAGAAAGAGAAAAGGTAGGAGTGTAAAAAGTCTGCTAACGCGATACTGTTCTCTACCTACCAGCTTTCCAAGTTGAACCACAACTAGCTGGTGAATAATTTCTTTTCCCGGGTAGAATTGTAGACACGAGCGGTTGCGGGAACTTTCGCCCCTTCATTTCTGTCGTTTCGTCTCCATTTTCAGTCGGCTGAAACGGCGTCTCGCTCATATTTCTTCCCCGTACCCAGTTTCATCCTACTTATTCCCCCTCTACGACTCATTTCATTCGGCCGGTGGAATTACCCGGCTTGCCGCGTAAATGTCGAGTGGCACCCTTCATTACAGGAGGTGCTAAACTATCTGCGGTTACCTCGCTCGGCTAATGTGCTTGCACTAAACCTATTTGCGAAACCGTTTGGGTCTTCAAATAGCTTTTTAGCAGGAAGGTCAGACAAGTAGGAAAGCGGAATGCCCCAAACCGCAGTTTAGGAAATTCATTAGTGTGCCCATGGATATTTTGGTATGCCACCAACAGTCAGGTAAAGTACATACGTGAGGCATTTAGGATTCAAGAATTGCTGAGCTTGAATGTAAATAATTCCAACTTGAATAACTGCAAACGCCACTTTTGTAGAAAAGCGACTGGAAGATATAACAAAGATGTTCAGGAATCACGAAGACAATGATTAATACAGCAATTGTATTTCTTCGGGTATAATTTATGAGGAGAATAAATCCAAGGACAGTATCACTTTTTTCGGTAGGGCGTCCACGCGTCTCCAGCGGGAGAACAATTCCTTCCTGTCATTTCGCTTCCATTTGTCGGTCGCCTAGCTCACTGTCCACTTATATTTCTTTCTCGGATATTCGCTAGTCGCTACTCCCTCTTTTAACCTGCCACCCCCTTCATTTCCTCTCTCCCTTCCCTTACTACCCCACATACCCGATAAAATTATCCTAGAGTTCGGAATAAATGCAAGGCCTTTCGGAATCCGCGAGGGAATTTGCAATGGTAAGCGATCGCACGACTTAAGATTACCTTCTCATTCCCACTTCCTTTTTCTCCACACTTTCTACCCTGATACTCCTGCCTCCTTGTCCGTCTCCCTTATCTGCCCGGCTTTATCGTTTTTGTTCCTCCGACTACTTATTCATTGACCTCGTTACCGCCGGTAAAACCTAAAGCCTACTTCGCCCTCTTACGAACAACTTAGCGTTCTTACCTCGGGACTTCTCTATTCGCCCAGCTTCATCTGCTAAGGCTGCCCAAAATTCAGAAGATTCTAAGTGGAGAACTACCTTTAAGCGTTCTAATTGCTTTCTTCTACGATACCTGTGAGAACGATATTCCATAATCTATTCGCCTTCTTTTTTTTAATAAGATTATTCGTATATATAACACTGATAGTTTTGTTAATATTCTGACTACTTCTGGGTTTGAAGGGATTCAGTTTCGGACAGACTAATGCCTGCCGACCCTTTTACGTTCGCATGACGGATATAGTATAAGGATCTGGCGTGCCGATGAGTCCGGCAAAAAGCAAGGACGCGTGGTTAAATCCTCGTCCACCGCAGTACAGCATCCACACTGGCGATTCGCAGGAGAGATAAGTTCAGCCAATTTCACGAGGCAGAGTGAAGCGGGCCTCGAAACGTCCGCCCGAATCAAATCCATTCCCCTCCACCCTGGCTAAATTAACGTCCTCTCTCCTGTGCGCGGCTCTCCTCGACTGCCTAGATTGGTGGCTCCGTGTTTTATTGAATTTATGATAAATTGCTTTTAAAACTCTCAACCATGCTCCACTGATTCTCTCTCTTGGTGAGTAAGCTTTGCGCTCTCCTGCTTTCCCTTATATTTCATCTCTCTGTCTTTCGCGGTACTGCGTTCGTCCCCTGACTAACGTCTTTCTCACTTTACACCCGAGAGACGAATCCACGAGAGGCTCTGTTTGTCCGACGACACGACCTCGGCTCTCATCACCGCCGAAGTATTTACCCCGGAGCTCGCCTTATTTCGCCAGGCTCGGCTTATTACCCCGCGAGACACGCAAATCAGATGTAACTGACGGCGAGATTGGAATCGCTGGAACGACGTCTGCGAGTCCTCCAAAAAGACATTTCTACTTCCACGCACTTGAATCCTGGATAGAACTGGATTAATAGTATGTTTTTTCTTGATCAGTTTCTTCATAATGGAAGTCCTTGTTATTATTTGTGGATTCTCGGTCTTTTAACATTGTTTAATTATTCTTTTCGGTGTCGAATGTTTTAATTATAAAAAAGATTGTTGTCTCACTAGTTATGGCAAGTAAGAAGCAGAGTTGTCGAATTACATTTCCGAAGGATTCTGTTCGAGAAAGTGTGAAAGGTGTTCGTATATTGTTTGGCAGCAGTGGTAGTTACTGTTTCACGATATCGGTTCTTCATTGTCGAGCCCCTGCTAAGGTCTCGTCGATTTAATAGGGCCGGTTATTGCCTAGCGCGCTGCGTTGTCCAATAATATCCGTTATTATTTGCTTGATTGTGCCCCCCCGATGATGGGCGAGAAAGAGTGAGGGCGTGCTTGTTGTTCCTGATTGAGACTTATTAGTTCCACTGAATTACCAGGAACAATGAGCTGAGGCGCCAACTTAACCAGAAACTTATCCACCCAGTCACTTACATTTCAGAATTATTAATGTGTGTGGAATTATTTGGTGTTTCGGAAAACTCGATACACAGAGATTAACTTTAACTATTTTGTAGAACAATAATGATAATATTCAGTGGAATAAATTATGGTAAATAGTTATAAAAATGCGAGCAGAAAAAAATTATGCAATTTTACAATATACTTTTCAAACGAAATATAGAGTACTATGTCCATCTATGTGGAACGTCTGACTTGTGACGAACCCGTACTACTTGCTCAGTAGTGGCAGACCGGACAGCGCGCGGCTATGTAAATTTCGGGCCATGTAGCTGGTGTACACAGCGGTTTACAGTTTACATTATCACGACCAGGCAGCGGCCGGTTGCGTGGCAGAACATAAATTACGCTTTGGCACGATAACCTATCGGCAATTTGTCTCCATTAGCGATTGTCAGTATAATTCAACTTCGGTTTTTCCAGTTAAGTATTATCGAAATTAAGTATTCTACTCATTACTACCTTGAATTGGGAAATTACAATACGTATCAATGAAAATTACAGACATATTATAAACCATTATTGTAATATACATTACTGTTCAATGTTAAACGTGTTGTTGTTAAACAGGAAGTTTCAATACAAGTTTTCCGTTCGCTTTTGCCCGTTATATTTGTGCCGGCTAGCAGTGGTAAATCAAAGGAACCGCGCAATAAACCATCCACGAACGCAAACATCGAGAAATCACGAAAGGGCCTTGGGGGGAAATCAGAAGTTTCCGCTTATCTCAGCAAACGGGAGAGAAAGAGCGGGTTCCTATTGTTTCCGTCATTATCGGACGCAGTCCGCACTGGCCACGTAATGAAACATGCTGGAAGAAGATGAAATCTGCAGTTCACCACGAATCCCCTTTTTCCGCTTTCATCGAAGGAACCTCTGACACAGTTGCAGGTAGCGTGTATCTCGCTTCCGCTCTCTTTTCTTTGATTCAATTACATTAAGGGATTCCAAGGATCGTTCTTTCTAGTTGTTCCAATCCTACCGTTCTCCCTATTCCACTTATTTCGTATCCTTCAACCTCAGCTGCATATGCTCGAACGTGCTTTTTCTTTTGTTTCCTGCTGAGAATGTATTTTTCTTACCACGCCTTGTACCTGCGCGTTTCTCTCTCCCGAATAAGAAATCAAATTAAGTTTTGCGTATGTGTGTCAGCATCAACCGAATTAGATGAACTTGTAAAATACGGAATGGAGTGATTAAACAGTAAGAATTGAAGGAGTTTTAGAAAAGTGTTAATGGTGAGATAATAGCATGAATTACTTGTTCGGTAGTATTCTAACCGACGAAATGGCTCGGGAATTGCTGGGAAGCGAAGGGATCAAGAATCAAACGCTTGGAAATTCCACTCATCATTCCGCACGAATTTGCTCCAACTTTTTGTCATGCAATCGAAGGTCTGGGTTAACCTCGAGACAGAAAGAGTGTGGCTAAGAGAGACAAGGTAGACGCGGGGTGAATCGAGTAACCCCATGCACCAAGTTGAAAGCACTCCTGACCCCTCATGAGCGACTGGACCGCCTAATGATTAATGGTTACTCGAGAAAAAGCTTTCAACTTTTTATAGCCGCCCTCTCTGACTCGCCCTATCTTTACCCCCAGCTTTTTCTCGCCGTCGATCCAGAACTCGATCTTCATTCTTCGTAAGTCACTCGAAGGACGATTCAATACTGCGGCCAACGGCGCGCCCGAATAAAAAATCACATTCAGATGCATATGTAACGGACCGCCGCGGTTTTTTTTGGCTGTCATGAATCCTGGGATTCGAGCGTAGAATTTTGAGCGACATGAATTCATGATGTGGATGGAAACAGACGATACAGGGCTAAAGTAACTTTCCTTGAGATTGGAACTCCGGAGTTTTCAAGCACAGGATACTTTATCATGATAACGAGTATTTATTGGAATGTTCCTTAGGGCAATAATATGCGATGATACAAACTTTTATTTCTAACTGTCTTTAAGGATGTACAATCACTCGGACATGAATATATATTCTTAAAGATAGTCAGTGTTCCTATGCCAGTCTTTATGTAACCGTGAAACTTTGACAATTTCTTAAATTGGATTACTCGTCAACCCTTTTGGTGAACTTCTAATTGAAAAAGCACCAGGGATTCTCGTCGCAAGTTTGACAGATTTGCCGTTCTCCCGGCAAGAATCGAGCATCTTTCGGGGAAAGTAGATATCACGCGGCACTTATTCGCCGGTGATGGATGACCGCGCGAAAATGAAAAGCTGCTTTTGATTTATCGTTCGAGCAGGCTGTGCCAGCCGATTATCCTGTCGTTCGCGGTGGTTGGATTATGCACATCCCTTTCAGATTCACACAGGGTTACCCCTGCGTGGCTGCTTCTCGAATTATCCTGCTATTAACGCGCACTTCTCACCAACCGTCGAGAAAAGTGTATACACGTGTCTGTGTGCGTCGCTTAACGATACTAATGAGAGACTAATTACCAGCTTCTGACGTCAGGTATTCCGAAAAGCTGGCTTAATTCGGAAACTTACTAATGGACGGCTGAATACAAAGTGGTGCGATGAAAGTTGTATCTCGGCCAATCACTCTTCTAATAAGCACTGTAATTTCGATTCAGAGATGTGTATTTTACTTTCGATTCACTGCGATTTCGATTGCGATTCATTTTTTCAAAGGAGTTATACAACTGAAAAATAGTTTAAACTCTATTTTTTTTAACTGGAATCATATAGAGTTTTATAGATGCAAATTTATTTCTCTTATATCATAATGTTTGGATAATTTCTGTATCGGAATGTATTTGATGCTATCTCGAAACCGTTCAGAAAAATCGGGCCATTGATAAGGGAGCTGCTAATATAGGAGTGCACTAGCAAACAGTTGGAACAAGTCCAAACTGGCGAATGCAGAGCGCATCGGCCCCGGGCAAGGAAAAATCAACATTGCAAACAACAAGAGCTCTGTTAATTATGCCGTGTGCATTCGAAAGCCGTGTTTAATTCGCGAGAGAATGCTGCCACTGCCAAAGCTCGTCTGCGACTATGGTTATTTTTTTCAACTGCTAGTCGCCTATTAATTAGTAGGAGAAGTTCTTGTTTCGTGGAGACAAAGCCAGGGCGTTTGAGATCTAAAATCATATCGCTCAAAATTATTAAAATGTCTCTTTCAATAAACGCACGCATTATGTAAAATCGTAATGGTAAGAAATGAAATTCTCTCCTAAATGTAAGTAAGATACTATCAGTTGAGATTTTAGAGTGCACGTCAAACTTGGTATTCCATCAACAAAAATCCGGAAGCAGGGTCTCGTCCAGCCAAAATAACATTCAGCCGGTTTTAAAGCCTGTTACACACGCCATGTACAATCGTACATAGAATCCGGCGGAATGTGTCGGATGTACAGAGTGGACGATACAGGTTGGGGTGCAACAAGTCTTCCTATGAACCCTTTCATTCCGACGCGGCCCAACATTCGCAGTTGAAGTACGCGCGGCCTCGCGCTCGTGTTCACGTTGGCCCGGCGGAACAATGAATGATTAGTTGAACTGTTTTGCTCGCTTTTCTGTTATGCAACCCGCACCGCCAGCAGCGAGCACAATGAGCCCGGTGTAATGAAAGACGAGGACGTACGAAGAGAGCAGAAAGAGATGCCAGCTGGAATAAAGGGTGGCAGAAGGGACGCGCGGTATTTCCAAATGTGCCTGGCTGATGTACGCGCACTGCCCGCTTCCAGCAGCTTTTTCCTCCAATCCTTCTCTTAATCCGCGTCCCCCACCTCTTTATCGTTCTGAAAATGTCCTGGAATGTGCCACGATTTCACCTATGGAGAAATCGATTTTTTTCCCTGCCATGCTAATACCGTTTTGGTATTAGTCTGTACGAAGTGTAAGCATTCTTTGAATTTGATGGATAGTGAAATTTATAGACGAATTTCACGAAATCAGTAGACGAATATTCCCGGCAAGGCCTGTGCCTCGGCGGTTAAATGGCGTCAGTCTAAGTAGTATAGGAGATTCAGTTAGCCTGAAAGGAAACTGTGCTGGAGAAGCTGGATCTCGGGCGTTGGTAATACGATTTCCATGCGGATATTCGAGCTGAGCCGAACTGAGTCTGTAGAGCAAATCAGGCTGCACGACGAAATAATTCAACTAGCCGGCTTTTACCAACGGGATTAGATGAAATGGAGAAATAAAGACAGAGCGACTACTAATCTTTCTCCAGACAAAGGAACTAACTCATTCTAAAGCTTTATTAACAACAATACAATGAAATCACCCTCGAAATAAAATATGATCCAAAATACAGAGATGCGAAAAAGCACGTTTATGTTTTTCAGCAAGGTGTTTTGGCATTCCATTCAATGAAGCACATACATATGCAATTTACATCCACGCTGCCGCACAACTGTCATTTCATTTTATTTCCAGGCAATTTCACGTTCGCGTATGACGGCCAGAACAAGCTTCACCGAGAATAAGCCTTGTTTATGGTGAAACAATAGGACGCGCGTTGAAAGCGATATGCACCTCAGCGAAATCATTTTTCCACGAGTAACTCGGCAAACTGGAAGCTTCCAACTGTACGGGTTTCCTGAAACCGTAAGATGCAACCCTTGGCAAGGATGTAACATAAAATAAATTATACTCGGGGCGAGGTACAATATTCCCATGTTTGTATTATGGAAATATTGCCGGACCGCAAAATTAAAAGTTTAGCATGCTCTCCGTAGAAAAGTTTTAGAGAATTAATCCTGGAATGTTCCAATTTCTCTGGCACTCCTGCATCCGAAAATTTCCTGAATTTCTGTCTTATGTAAAAATGATTAAAGTTTCGTTGTACTGGAATTCGGGCCACTGGTGGACAATATTGCGAGTTAAGGCCGAAATTGTACGGGTCCAGGAAAGTTCTTGGGGAACTGGCACTGGAGAAATATCCGAAAAGTTAATATTCCCTGGCACAATTCGGCCTTCCTAAGCAGGCCGTGCGCGACACACAATACAAATGCGCGGATCTTATCGGTGGAAGGTTGGGGTTCTCTGCGCACTCTGGCAAGTCGAAGACCGTATAAGACGATTTCGTGAGAGTCGTATGGGCACAGTAACATTCTAATATCATATATTAGGCGGACAAGAAAGCGAAGGTTTAAGCGGTCGACGCGTCTCAACGATCCTACGGGCGACAGACTGTCGCCATATTGGATGCACATTTGGCCAGCACAACCACCGAAAGAATAGTCTCCGAGACGTTTAAGAAACTTTTTCACTGGTCCTTTTACCAGCCAGCCGAATGACTAACGCGCCATTCAATGGTTCAGCCAGGAACCAGTCAATCTTATACTTGTATCCCGTCTTCTACCATCTCCACCCCATCTCCACTTAAACCTTTCAGCAATTCCTTGCATGTTTCATAAGGATACATTGGCACACTAAATAGAGAAGGAATCAATAACAGGCAAATTTTATAGAACTCAAGTTATTTACTAATTATATTTCTCCCATTACTATAAGCTGCAAACATATTCAGAAAAATAGATTCTATATTCACGACTCTTGTGACGTCATTATTGAACACTAATAAAATTAATTGAAACATAACTTATTTACTGAACGAATGCGTCGGTATAATAACGCGAGGAGTTGTGCAGGGAGAGAAGGATAGCCCATTCTTTTACGTGGATCCAATCGACCTCGTGAAAGTGTCCTTGATGCTCTGCAAGCACACCCACTCTCCCGATCGAAAGCTCGGCCACCGAAGGAAAACCACGCACACACACACGCACACTACCCTGGTATCTATGTATTGACGTTGAGTAGCCGCCAAGAAGTAATCTCGGCATCTGCGAGCGCCACATAGTGTTGCCGGCGGCCCTCGTTCCAATTGTAAATCTTCCTGCATTACGTATGTACACGTTAGATTCTTTACGGGATAGTGTGTAGACTTTTGGACAGCAGCCTAGTGCTGTAGTTTCCGGGCGAATGAACTTTTACCTCGTACATTCCACTGAACGCTTGTCCGAACAAAGCACTCAACCATCCGCAACCTATGTAAAAGCCTCGAAAACTGTTTTACAGATCGTATTCACGAACACCTGGATTTCCAATATTTCGAATTTCCCTGCTGTTTGTAAACAAACACGGAGATTAAACCCTATTTGTCTCTTTCATAATCTTTTGTTTTGGTGAGCTCCATTTTATTCCCTCGATTCGTTTTGCACTGGTCACTCCATGCTTTTTATAACGATAAAAGCACTCTTTTCGCGAAAGCTCGGGACAAACAAAGCATTTATTCCGCATGCCGATCACGAAGAGAATGCATCAACAGCAACCATCAGCTCTTTATTGAATTGTGTGTGATAAGAGAGCTTTATATTTAAATTGGATAACGGTTCTAAGATGACTCGATACACTAATACAGCGTTATGATTTGTGCTAACCCGTTTTCTAGTATTACGGGCTCTTGGCTGTGAACTATTCGGCGACATTGAATAGCTGGTAAGCCAGCCGCGCTGTATACTCTGCATTCAATTAACTGTTTTATGCCAGTGTAATGTTACTTGCCAACGCAACGCGCGCACGCGCGCTTCGGCAATTTTCTTTGACCGCGACAGCCGATCTTTCCCTTATAAGTAATTGCCAGTTGCTCCTGCAGGATCGCCACGCCGACATATGCGCGTCCTGGCGATACTATGAACATGTCCTTGATGCTCTGCAAGCGTTCACCCTCGCCAGGGATAGCGGGACGACGATGTAATTACGAGGTATAACGGTGTCGGCTCTCGGCTAGTGTTGGTGCTCGATAAACCTCGCTTCGCTTGCATTACAATTACACGTGCGCGCCTCTGCACACGGATTGATAGAGGGGGTTGAGCGTCCAGTATTTCTGGATAGATATATTCAGCCTTTAGTGTAATGCGATCTTCTCATTAAAGCTGTAAAGCTATCCCTTAAAGTTACTATAATACATATCATCTTACGTTGACTTTCTTCTTACTTTCGATCACGAATTTGAAAATAGAGTTTCAGATATTATATGATTCGTGAATATAATTCATCGCCGATCAGATTTCTTCAGCATCTCCATGATAATTCATATTGAACTTCTGACATTTTCAGCCAATCAATTCCGATTAATTTTAGACTCTACCATTAATAATGATTAGTTCTGTGGTAAATATTTGAAAATCCTTCGTGATTCATTTATTCCACATCGTTTATTCATCGTTTACTCTAGAGGGGCAACTTTAAATACTTTGCCCGCGTGCACATGAATTCACATGAGTTTCTTCACTCGGCCAAGTACTCGCAGCTGTTTAGGAGTCATTGCAAAGTACGTAGATAGGATAGCGTAGCATGTCGATCGGTGTGTATCTGTTACCGTGTGTATGTGCACAGAGGCTTTTAGCCCTATTAGGGCTATTTTTGCGCTATTAATAGGTTTATTATCCGCCGACCTATCAGTAGACCCTAATTTAGTATTTGTTAATTAATCGATAAACCGCTGATATCTGTCGTGATTTACTCCGTGTAGTGCTCAACGGCACACGACACAAGTGACATTATACGGCTACCAAAACAATTATGTAATGTCGGTATTACCGATAACTCGATGGTAAAAAGCTGATTCCCCGTCTAGTGCATCACCCGGTACACATATGTATATCGATTGGTCCACAGGGGTGAAGGGACGCCGGGCGCCATGGCGCCCTCCTTCCAGTCCCTCCAGACAACAACGGCCGAATATAGCCAAGCCGATATGGGAGCTAATGAACCAATTACGCGTAATAGGGCCGCCGCCTTCGAGGAATGACTGTCTCGCATTTCTTCTTGCCTTCAAGGACGCACCCCATGGAAACAATACTCTCTCGCGCTACATCCACCTTCTTCCCAGCCTGGATAATGACACCCTATGCATTTAGACCGCACTCGACTGCAGTATTCGCCGATATTCTTTTTACATATTCTATTTACTAGACCGCAGGCAATACTCTAAGATTACTGTTTCACTTTCAGTGCGCAATCGAAAGGAAAGACTTTTATTTTTTCCCATTCACTTATTGAAACGAGTGCTCTTTAATTTAATAATACGTTCCATAAGTTTTCGGAATGATCCCGCAGTTCTTACAATCGTTTATATACCCTAGGCTTTTGTATGTAAAGAAAAGCGGAATTGTTTGAGTATGCTGTTACACGTTTTTGGTGTAATCGTGCTGAGATATGAAATGATACCTCAAGAAAGGGATAGGAAGTCTTGATCCGAGCAGCATGCAAAGAGGTCGCATTAGCTTTGTTCCGCACAAAGACTTGGGTAATAAAGTTCCGGGAGAAACGTTGATATGCAGTGCACTACTAACAGCGACATTCCGCAAGGAAATGGCGCGTTTAAGCGAGCATTATTTGATAAATAGATACTACTACCAAACAGCAGGTGGATAGGCTTTGTACTCCGGGGCCATGTAGAATTCTCTCTCACTCCCTCTTTGTTTGCTGGCTGCAAACCCGTGCTAATCCACATTTACCTGACCCGCTTCCCTTCATGCTTTGGCCAAGTGCAATCCATCCACAACCGGGAGCATGATCCAATGTGATTCCCGTGTAAACTCTCGCCACGCCATAGTATAGCGCAATGCAGACTCCTTCGTTTAAGTTAGCTCGTATCGGCTCTGAAAGTGTACATTTCCTGTCCAGGAATGTCCAGATACCACAAAACATTCGAGAAATCCTATAGTTTCTCTTGAAACACGATTTTCTCACGTAGTTCTGTCAGAAATTCTTCGTACAAACAATTTCATCATATTACTTACGTTCCGAAATAATTTTCGAGATACTTGGTAGAAGATAAGATACGAAGGACATTAATATAAATATTGAAAATAATTTACGTGGTTTTCAAAAGTTCATCTCCTATAGAAAAGGCCGTCGCGCCTTGTCGCCTAGGAGCGGCGGGAAAATTGCCTGGCTGAATTATCAGCGAGACTGCAGGCACGTAGACTCAGCCCGGAGAATGGGTATCGCGTTTCAAAAGGACTAGCGGCCAACACGCACGCAAGAAATTAAATTTTCATCGATTAGAACGTACGGCCTCTGCTCCGGCGATTGGCTCTGGCGGGGGTGTTCAGGATTGCGGTAGAGGGCGTAGAAAAAAATTGGTATTCCTTGCGAGCGTCTCTCCTCCGCTACGCCCCCTCTTCGTCCGGCTTTTCAGCGATAATAATATTTTTTTGTTAGCCGACCTACACCTGTGACAAGCGACCCAGTTTCGCGGGCGCGAGGAAAAACTCGCATAAAAACAGAACGGCTGCGTCCATTCGCCCCTCCCACCCGCTGTTGTTATTCAAAATATTTCGGCGTTCGGCCGTTTCGGCCGAGCCCGACACGCATGTTTTCATTCGGTATTTGCATATAGTGATAGATATATGGCCACGACCGATTTATCATCGGGGTTCAGCAAAAAATAGATGACAAAAGCATATAGTTTTGAAGTGCCAAACGTCATACCTGTCAATCATAACTTTTGTTTACAATCGAGTTTCAGTAGTTAGAGTTTATAAACGAACTTTATTAATTATGAGATGTCTCATATGATGAACAATGATTAACGGAGAATAGGTAACTTGGAATTTCTAAGTTAGAAAACTTGGTAAAAAGCTGCTGGGCAACTGAAGTTAGTCTGCACGATAGTAAGTTACAATTAACTTTAGGGGAAAGTCGTTATGAACGCTTACGGGAACCTCTGCTTACCTTCGCTAGCAGTAGAATTAGATTAGCTTCCTATCTCGGTTACACATTAGGAAGTAAGTTAAATTAAGAGTCGTGCGTAAAGATCAAGCCCTCACACGCGCACTAGGTAAATACTTATGAAATGGGAGTTGTTATTCGTTGCGCTTGTCTACTCTGCTTAATGGAAAGGTAAAATTGCGTCCCTTTATGGCGCCCCTCTCCTTTATAGATGGGCGCGCGCAGTTAGGATATTACCTTCTGACCAACCGCACAGCTCCGCGGCCCCGTAGCTACTCTCCGAAATTAATAATCAGGTTTCATTTTAGTAAAGCATTTAGGCTCAGCCTCCTAGGGAACTACCGGCCTACTGGGCTCCATTCTCTATTCCACGTATCTCTAAATACCAACTTAAATGTGGCCATTTATTTTTTGGACAGAAAGTTTCATTCAATTTACATAGAACGTCCCAGAAAATACTTCAACCGGATTAATGAATATCGAAAATGCTCGAATAAATAAACGTTACTGTGATATTCTCGGAATTACGTTTAATTTCGATGATGCAGCGAGTGATTTACAGGCGGTGCCGACGCGATATTTCATTAGGAAAATTAAACGCGCCTGTCTTGTGATATTAACGACTCCACGTAAGAGTGATGGTACCTGCCTCAACTAACTATCACTCTACTATTTCTGAAGCTTCTTTACTTTAATCCGTGTCGACTATTCTTCACTGAATTTTATCGTTCAACTGGTGTGGACGAATACTTTAAATCAGTGCTCCATCATGTTATCTCGGCGAGGAGAGTTGAGCGAACAGTTTGTACGTAGCAGAACTTGGTGAAGCAGCGGGATGATATCTCAAATTTCTCGATCAGTGTGCACGCTCGACTGATCCCCGATCAGAGTTTAATCCACTCCCTTTCTCCCTCTCTCTCTTTCCCACACACACATACACTCTCTCGCTGCCTGAGTCGCTGTGAACAATTACAAATTTTCCGGACCCGCGGGTCAGAAAGTCTCGGTGAAGTTCAGCGCTTTCGCTATCGTGTTAACGAGCTTAGATAATCACGTTAAATGGTGGTCGCGATCGCACGGAGTAACCTTCTTCGCATTATTGTTCACACAACCAGCCCGATTGAGTTACATAAAATTCCCGGGACAAATACACAGAGGGTTCGTGGCAGTTCGTCGATACGAGAAAATATTTGACAGCCGGAAAGAAGGCAAATATTCTATCCCGGTTGGAAGCGTATCAGCTGGAAGAGGCGAGGCGTGAGTTAAACAGTGCCACACTGCCTGGCGAAACTGGATTATCGACTTCTCAGCAGAATCGTTCGATATCTCTGTAATCATTGCATTACAGAGTGGAGGCTCGAACAAGCGCGCGCATATCGGGGAGAGAGCGAGCGTGGTGAGAATTCCCGATTAGAGTCGGGGTAATGTCCATGCGTGATTACCCGAGAGACTTCACACCCAAAATCAGCACGTGCGCTTCGATACTCCCAGCAAATTGTATTTCAATGATGTCGAAAATACGCTCTGCATTGGTCACCTTTGGCTATACCACTTGATGCATTTATTCGCCTCCATTTATCACTGAAAAGATTCAAGGTTGCAATTGCGTTTATTTCCAGTGCTCCATCGTAAAATTCTAAATTAACAAGTTCTTCTTCTATACCTCAATATTTAAACAATGAATAGTTCAATAAACAACAGGCATCTCTATTTCCAAAAATACAAAATCTTCAACAAACTCCTACAACTATTTGTTCTTAGACCCACGAGAATATCCACGGAAAACATGGATCTTGTTATTTAAGTTTGAAATGGATCGAGGGAAACTTCTCTCTCCATAAACATTCGCAATCTAGCCATAACACACGGAATTCTCGGAGTCCCGCATGGAAACGGAAATAATGTGTAGGGGAGAGGACGAGCAGTTCCATCAGACAACTGTAACTTCAGTCTGGCCGGGCAAGGAATAATGAGGCATCGAGAGTTCGACTGGGAAGAGGAGCACTCCTAGCCGTAGTGGCTTGTAGTTCCAATGGGGTGGCTGGCGAGTGGAGTATGGGCAAAGGAGAAATGAAGAGAGTGGCGGGGATAGGAGGGGGTGAGGAGCGGAGAGGAGCGGAGAGGAGAGGAGAGGAGAGGAGAGGAGAGGAGAGGGCGATCCGCAGGGGTGGTCGGGCGCCGACTTACGAGGCCGTGGCCCATTTTCACGCAGTGACGTCAACCCGTATCCCCGGATACGTCACCGGATCCGGTAAGTGTGTTAAGTTTTACCCGCCATGGGGGACCGTCCGGCTCTCCTCTCACGATCGGCTCACTTCGACCGCGACAAGTGCTCTGCTTCATCTATTGCATACGGATCGCGCACTTCCACATCGAATTAGGGCCACTTCCACCGCCCTTTCCACCCCTTTGCCCCCCCCTTGAGTATTCCTCGACCGAGCTCTTCCAACGAACGACTCCGTATCTCTATCTTTACCTCCTAGCAAGAATAACTACAATAACTACCGCACTAGAAAGCTGTGCTAAGAAGACAACAGTCGAGAACTGAAAGAGGAACTCGACGCCAGCTGTAAAGTGAGGAAGGCGAAGTCTCAAGATTGAAAGATGGTATCTTAGGTATCCGAACTGTTTCGCAAGCAGCACGTAACGTTGCCGTTCTCGAATTGCTAGCAAGGGTTTTTTTTTGCGCGCGCGCGACTAGAATGTTGTACTCAGTTGAATTGCGTTTTTTTACATTCTTCTTTTGAAGGGGCCGTGAAGCCGAATTTGTTGAGGAATTCTATGTACATTGGATGGTTCTCGATTGGTTTGGTTACGAAAATGTGATTCGTAAATGTGGCTTCTATATCTGTATGTATAAGTTAGGAAAATGTCTTATGGTTTCTGAGACCAGGTGTTACAAGTGTGAAACGAATTTCGATGAAAGCTTCCTATCGTGGGATGGGGAGAGGCCTCGGATGAATAGGCGTATTACCGCTTCACTTCAAGGATGCGGAACAACTGCAGTACTGCTATACAGGCATTCGCGAGTGTACTGAATCTACTTTCTTGATGTATAAGTAATGAGGCACAGTAGGGATTGAAGGCGTGCGCTGCGCAATCAACACGAGCCACCTAATGAAATGATGAATTATGTATGCCTTCGTGAGGCACACGACGCTCCTAATAATTTTCCGGGCAAAAATAGTTCCCAAGGAGATGGGAAAAGTGGCGCTCTCATGCTTTCGTATACTACAGCTACGCTTTTTAATGCTACCCTGTTTTCCATATATGTGTTTATGGCTTCTCGAAGGAAGTTTCTCCACACGCTCGAGCGCTCCATTACATAGCAGCGGGGAATTCGTCATTAACCCCATTATTTCGGCGGAATTTCGAGCGGATGCGGCTAGCGCTGCTCTCAGTAGGCAACCGTATCCATTAACGTCCCCTTCGAGCACGATGCTCTTTATTCGCGTTCAATAGTACCGATCTACTTGTACCGCTTCCCTATCTAGAAGCTAGTAGTCTACTCTAACCTTTCCACTTAATACAAATCCTTCACCACATGTTGTAATAACTAAATTTCTAACTAATTGCAATTTCCAGTACAGTATATTGTACGATCTTATATCACATTTTAAGTCATTATTCGTACCAACTAAAAGGGCGCCACTAAGTGTAGACCTTTGTTGCTTTGAATCATTCGATTTCTTACGTCGGGGATACAGTAATTTACGAAAGTCATTCCTCGATCCATTACGACACAGGCAAGAAAGCAGATTAAATCAATTCGGCCCAAAGGCAAATGAATTGAGAATGATTATGCGGTTTCGTAACATTGATGATGTATAAGGTTACATTGGTAACATTAGCTAGGAGCCGATGCTTAGGCACATTATGATGAGGTCCAGCGCATAATTAGTATAGACAGCTATTGACCGTTTGCCGCCGACTGTTTAACGAACTAATTACGAGGGTGGCCGGGCTGACCGTCGGCCACCTGAGATTATCGTTACCAGGGAACACACGGATCACTGCGTATGCATTTGCAAGCAGCACTGGTGCTGTTACAGAGAAAGCCATAAATGGATAGATCATCTGGGTAACAATCGAGAGACGCATTTGGTTGATGAGTTTCAGGTTCAGGTGCGGTTTCTGGAAGATCCGGAGGTGAAACGTTATCCATTGCAAGCTCTTTGACGTTCGCGCGATCACTAAATCGAGGTTGCCTTTGGGGAAATGACAACCTACGTAATTTCACTCGTATCCACGGATTATTGTAGCTTCACTCTACCATTGTCTCTGTCTCTCCCGATCGCACGGCTTATGCGATGAGAGAGCAACGGGACAAAAATAGAGGGCTGAATTGCGAATTCAATTGTGAATGGACAGGCTTCGATCAACGCCTGAGAGCACCGCTAGCGGCATATCGAATTACATTGAGTATTCCGTCGATCGTTGCTGGTATCTTCTTACCGTGAAGCATGGGGTAATAAAAGGTGAAATGGAATTTTATGGTGTCGTTGTTCGTTTCCATCGGCGACTGACCTCGCAATTGTAGTGACCGCTTTAGATGCTGGAAAGCTGGAACGTGGATCTGAAAGGTAAACAGCCGTAAAAAAAACTTACGGCTTGATATTGACGTTCGCGTACTTAAAAGAATTCTTGCAATAAGATACAAGAAGTTCGATGTAATACATTCTTACGAAATTTTGAACTAATTAAACAAAAGTAACATAGAAAATTTGAGAAACCAACTTATTTTAATATTAATTCTTTTGAAGATTGTTCCAGAAATGAATAATTTATGATAACCTGTAAGAAATTGAGAATTGCTAGTGAAAATTGACGAAGAGTTAGAAGTTGGAAGAAATTTGCAAAACAGATCGGGTCTCATACCGTCACGATTTACAGCACGAAAGCAGCATTACAAGCAGTCATTCTTTGATTATACGCAGCGTTACATTCACCCGTATTCCCTTGGAATCGAACAGGTGCACTCGCACGTACGTACGCTCAGGGATTTATGGCTGAGCGATTTAAACCTCATGTTTGTACGCCGTGGAACATCTGTTGGCGGTGCTGGCTAATTCGGCAACGCTCCGACGATCTGCATCGGCTCACGATTTTCATCAAATTTTCATGAGCTGGCTAATCGTTCGCGAGTGTTTAAATGCGCGGGAATGACGTTTTCGTACATCCACTTTAAACAAATCCACTTATACCACTGCAGAGTCCAATATACAGCCTCGGCTTATCCGACTTTATTCCAGCTTTCGTTTGGATTCCTCGAGTTTTCGGTTATACAAAAACTTCGCTCCAAATCCTCCAATTTGAAATATTGAAACACGTACGTAAAAGTACAATAATAAGCGAATGAGAAGAATTCAAGAAGAATTCGTATGAAATTCGAAGAATTTATATGCGTCAATTCATCGAAATATCAGTCTATCTTTCATGGTATATTACTTCTCGCGAACTGTATTTCTTAAAATAGGAATTCATTTTTTCGGGTCATTCAGGATCGCGCAAATACATTGTGACATCAATCTGACCACGTACCAAGGCAAAAACTGACGGGTGTAAAACCCAGGTCAGATTGTGTGAAGGTGCAAGCTGCTTGCATTATTTTTCGGTAGCAATCTTTTTGCATTGGCTAACGACTGACCCCATTCGAAGAGCACGAGTGTGCAATGTGCGCATTCGGACTCGAACGTAATAACCACAATTATCGCGGGCCACGCGGTTTATCAAGCTGCGTAACATATCATCGTCGAGCAGATTTGTGCGCTGCCTGGCTGCCGTTCGTCGGACAAATTTATCACCGCCATGAAAATGGCCACCGCATCGACCCCCGAAAAATACTCGACTCTGATTGCCACTGCATCGGCGCTGCCGATTCCAGCTACTGCTCTCACCCACTGCTAATTGGCTGCGAGCACTTTTCTGACGCGCGACACGTGCAATTATCAGCTCGCTGATTGACGTTAATCCTGATTTTCCCGCGCGCGTTAAGAAGCACTTGCCTCTGCGTTGGGCCAGGTGAATTCTCATTTTCATCGGGGAAATTAATTGGCAACACACAGCCATCCGTTATTGTAGATATGTTGTTGTTTTTTTTTTAGAGAGAGAGAAACCTGACGTGAAAATATTCAATTTGGCAAAGAACGCTGTGGGAAACTGTACTACAAACTCTGCTGAGAAATTCAATTAAGCGACACGATTTCCGATCCCGGTATTTTAAGTAATCAATTCAATCCAAGTTTGGCCACATTCTTCAAGCGCCGCGCGGAGTTTATTCTTCGATCGAGCTGCATCCACAGCATTATCAATAAACCGAAGTGCGCAAGCCGAAATTCCGAGTTAGCCACGTCTGCCGCAAATACTGCCAAGATGAATTAAATATTACTTTCCTCCCAGTGGCCCCCGTTCGTACTTACAGCCACAGTGAAACTTTAAATACCCCCGGCACTTTGCTCATTTTGTAACCAAGAGCAGTGTGTACTCAGCTCCGTGGTTACAATTTCTGCTATAATATTTGATACCGAGTTATTCGACGATATGAATGACAAAGAATAGAAAATTCAAGGGGTAGACAATAAATTGAACTTATCAGCTGGTATTCAGTTATAGAGTTGTTTCAATTTCAGCGAGGCTATAAAGAAAGATCGCAAAGTTGAAAAGGCCGGAAGGCTCTCGAACATCTTTTGACTGATAGCACGATCCTGCCGGGCGCGAACGACATTTCAATCTCTCGTAGTCTATCACATCCTGGCCACCCTTGCCCGTCTCATTCCATTCCCCTCTTTCCAAGTATAAATTTTCAACGAGACATATGAACGTGCCGTGCGTTCCAACACACTTTGATCGCAGGGAGATATGCAGGTACGCTTTAATAAGAACTGGGCTAAAGGGTCAGCTCGAGAATTCTGCAGGCACCTGGCTATTGCTGTCCCGAGCACTCTAATAATATGCGTACTGATCAATTTCAAGTATAGTGCGGTGAAAATAGCTCCGCCGATACTCTAATACGCCCGGCGCTTCAGCCACTTTACGGGAATTGTATAGTAATATCTAAAACATACCTTGTACGTATGCCTTCGATCCTAGCAGCTAGGGAAATATGCTACTACAGCTGCGCATAGAATTTCCTCGGTAACAATTTTTTCGTAGAAACTTTGAAAAATTTATTATTGCGAAAGTCGATTGAAGTAAATTGAAATAAAGTTGAGTTAACATGTGTTAGAATGTTGATACGGATTTTTAGTCTAAGATTAGAAACTTTAACGATAACTACCCTGAAATATCAAGACGATCTCACAGTAAAAATGGGTATTCATTTCACCACAAAAGCAGTACGTCTTCACCCAACTTTACGAGAGTAGCTTTACTGCTGCGATATAAAAATGTTCAGTGCAGTTATGTTTTGTGGTGGGCCATAATGCGCTGGATCATTGTGCTTCGTGCCACGGACTAAACTTATGATAGTGCACACATAAGTATTTCTATGATGTAGCATTGCGATTCACGTGTTTATCGCAGATTATTGTCAGTACGGGCCAACTTTATGACTTCCTGTGCGTATGTTCTGATTATTAATTTTTAGTCCTATTGAATGAATTGAGTGAATGCTAAACGATCGATATTCGCACAGTTCACAACGTAAAATCACGTGGTGCAATTTTGTACATCATATTTCAAGCATCTATTAGAGCTGCTGAAAAGTGGTAATAATTTGATGAATTATATTGCTTTCAAGTGGCTACTTTGGTCGGACTTTTAGAAGAGAAACAAGTTGAATAGCGCTAGTTATAGACGGCAAGTTCAGTAGTTAAGTTTTTAACGAAATTCTTTATTGTACCATACTAACGTTTAATCCAAGGAAGAGGTAATTCCTCTGGGCGTAAAACCAAGGACATCTCATCTACTTCATGTCACCTGATGCGACATTACAGGCCTTTCATTCGAAAAAAGGACGGTCCAACGATTCTAAGGGCGTAGTTAGGAAGAGACTCTCGGGCTGAGCAAGGCGGACTTGGGGGGATGAAAAAGTTTCCAAGAAGTATCCATTGCACTCAACTAATGAGGTGGAGCTTCACCGTCGTATTCAGTACAAGATATCGGGTTCATGATCCCTCGGCTACGAACGGCGTCGACGAGGAAAAATTAAATTGATATCCAACTTCTCCTCTTCCGAAAGCTGCGCTACGATAAGAGTTCGCAGGCGAGAAAGAACCGGCCGTTTACACAAAAAGTTTCGCGTTCCCAGAGCGTGAGACTCCTCGAACAGGGAGCTTGCAAGCTTCTCCCTCGTGTGAGCGTGCAGGACAAATGCAATTTGAAATTGAGTTGCCAGCACTTGTGATTAATCGGTCCATTGAGCAGTAAAGATGCGGTGCGACCCTAAAGTACTTGTAGAATTCGATTCTATCGAGGGTGTGCTAGACATTCCAATTCTGACAGTTTTATTCAGATGTCTCACAAAAGCCAGTCAGTCGATTTCTATAAAGTATTGGACATTAAAAGTTGGCTGTTAGTACGGAAATTTAACTTTATACAATTTTTATTCTCCGTAGTAAAGTATAAGTAGTGAAGTATAAAAAGTAAAGTATAAGTTCTTCGGGTCAGTATATTTAAAAGTATCGAAAAAGGCAACTGTGTTATTGGAAAGGGAATAAAATCGACTATGTCCTTTAAAATCAATGTACATATTGAAATTTGTATCGAAATGATGGTCAAGCTTGTATGGCGGGGTGAGAGCTACACGATGCACTGATAAACGTGGCGGGAGAAGGGACTTCGTAGATAAGGTTGGATGGTGTGATAACAGAGCCGCATTGCGGTACAACCACCATGCAGACCCATTGCAATCACCTCCCGGCGACTATACGAATTCATTGGCTGCACTATTTTCGACTCCATGAAATCGTGCCGTTTCGATAGACACTCTAGAAAACCGATACTTCCATCCTGCACAGTACAAACTTGTCGAAGCCACTTGAGAGAGTTATTTGCAAAAGAACAAGCACTTTGAGAGTCGTATTGTGAAGAAAGCCTTTCAAGTTTATTCCGCTCGCTCTGGTTTCTTCCATGCAAAAAACGGGATTGTGATTCGCGATCGAGAAGAAAAAGCTGGGAGAACATAACTGTCAAATCCGTCGTCGCCGTCAACGGGAACTCGATAATCCGTGTCTGGATAAAGAGGCGGAGCGACGGTTAAACTTTCGCCCTAGAAGACAGATTAGGGATGCTGACTCTTCCTCGCAGTTTGCGGAGACAATCCTGTTTGCTTTACAGCGAGTTTCTTTTTCGCTTTGATGTTTAAAGTTTCGCATTTCGGAAGGAATGTTCCGTCGGACTTGGTAGGTAGGAATGTTGAGAATGTTATACCGGCGGAATAGTTAACGAGATTAATTTGTGATGAAGATATGGGCGTGGGAATAGTAGCACACTACATTTCACCTTGAACACCGTGCTTTTGATGCAAGGTGAAGATGGAGATTGCCTGCTTTAGCTTGGATTCACGGCTCGAGCGATGTTACCTCGCCAAGAAAGCGAGACAGACGTGTTCGGTCGTTATCCCTTGTAATTAAACGGTCTGGAGGGAACTATCGATCGACGTACATCGAATTAACGAACGATTTGTGCCGCACTTGCTATATGCATACATAAGGGAGGTATGTGTGACACTCTATCAACCAACACACTTTGAATAAAACGCACACAACCCTCGAAAATACAAACTGGTAGAAGCACGCAGATTGTCAATTTTCCAAAGGAAATAGAATACCCAATTGACAGAAAATCAATAACATGCACTTTAGCGAGGGCTTCCGATTTCGCAAATTTATGGCAATGATTTACAGCATTATACCTAAACGAGAAATTTTGATGGGGATATACGGTTCGATGCACTTGATGGAGCCCCGTTCGGGAGCAAACATAACCGAAAGGCAAGACGATTGTGTTCAATTAATGGGATCGGCAATACCCATGGCATGCACGTGCAGAGATAGAGAGAGGGAGCGTTCGAACAATACTGGCTTTGGGCGAAGCTCCCCCATAGTTATGTATTTATGCATCGATATTTCCGCGTACATACATACATATATACACCGATGTATGCACACGTGTCGCACGTGCTTAACCCAAGATTGCTTTCCCGCAATTGTTAATAAGCATCCGTAAATATACCACTGAACGTCGTACGGGCATTCCGACTGTCGTGCCACTTCCACTATGCGGTGGTACTAATTGTAATTGAGAACAGGTCCTTTCGCTGTACTGAAATACACCAAGATACACTTCGAACAATATCTATATGCATATTATTCCGACATAATAATTAATAGAGAAATATAGGAATCTAGATAATAAGTTAGGAAAATAAATTAAGCTACAGAGTTCAAAGTTTATAAACATTCGGTAGTACAAAAGCTAACAAATGCTAACTGCCTGAAGATGAGAACGGAGAATTCGTCTACCTTAAATTACCCGGCGATTGGTCACCGTCCGCGAATCCCCTGGAGCACGCATTATACGGATGAGAACACATTAGCGATCCGGTCTTACTCGTACGCTCGACCTGTCCGCGCACTAATTACCGCCTAATTACACACGTGCGGGGACACACGATCCTGACTAACTACGTTGCTATCGGGCGCCATCGGCCACCACAGGGCCGTGGCGAATCCTCCCGAAAGTAACTCGACACGAGGAAGGTATACTTCCGACTAGTTGCAAGCACGATTCATTACCAATTCCCTCGGAAGCAGCCCATTGAGGATCGCATCCGTAATGAGATGGAGCCGAAGGACGATTCTGCGAGTAACATCTAATTAGAAAACAGGTAGAGGATCTCTCGAGATCGAAAGCAACAGTTCCGAGATCAATCGGGTTGGGGGGAGGAGGGGTAGGGCAGCCGGAGGGTCGAAAAGTCGATTCAACGATCGCGTAACAAAGGTACTTGCGTTAACCAGGCGCAGAGGAGGGTTGGAATGGGGGGGGGGAGTTGGGTTGAAGTCCAGCGGTGTTGGTGCGCACGGGCGATTGAATTGACGCAATTGGCAGAGCGCAGTAGCCGCAGAGCGTAGCAGCGAGTGCGTCATCGGATCTTGGGGGCGCCGGGGCTGGCTGCTTGGTTGCGCGGAGGCCCGGGGTGGCCGGGCGCGTGTGAATGTACCTTAAAAGCTCCTAGCTGAATGGGTGCGCTGTATTTTCACGTAAGAGCCGCGCGCGCCGTGCAGCCCACGCGGTGGGGATGCACTGGCCTGGTTTCATTGAACCCCTGCACCGCGTACACCTCGAACCAACACCACCGTCAGCGCGCGTTCGCCCCACCAAGTACTCTTCCTCTCTCTTGCTCACCCGCAATGTGACTGAATCTCTGTGAGGCGGACTCTCTCCCTCTCGCTTCTTCTCCCTCATTCCCGTTGCGCTCTGGCTATGCACTGGCAGGAGAAAGCAGGGGCTTGCGAGGTCGCTGGTCGGCGGGGCGCCCGGGGTGGAGGCTATGCATAGCCCACCCGGTCTATATATAGGTCGTCCTTTCTATAAATAGAACCCAGACCACCCCCACCAACGCGGCACGCTCGCAACAGAGCAAGCTACGTCGTCGGCGGCGAGGAAAGGGGCGCGAGAGGGGGGATGGTAACTGTGAGTGGCAACGAGGGTGGCCAGGGGAGACCTCGAGAAAGTCCGGGGGGGGGGGGGGTTGTGCACGCCGGAGTCGCCCTGGCGTGCAGCGCGCGCTGCCCGATGTAAAACTTTACGGCTAAATATACAGGCTACGCCGCCCCCTTTTCATCTGGCGCACACCACGTTGCCGTGCCGGCCCCGGCTATCCTTTCCACTGCGGACTCGTCGCCACTTCGCCAGCCGCACCGCACCGCACTGCAAATACTTTTTCCGCCGCACTCCCTCTTTAATCTCGCCCCTCACCTCCCCCTCCGACGCCCCCTCCGCCCTCTCAACCCCTCTGCGTGTCAGTGCCAAACTCCACTTCTGACCAACTGTC
Source organism: Ectemnius lituratus (assembly GCA_910593735.2). Taxonomy (NCBI): domain Eukaryota; kingdom Metazoa; phylum Arthropoda; class Insecta; order Hymenoptera; family Crabronidae; genus Ectemnius; species Ectemnius lituratus. The sequence goes on along the minus strand of OU343036.1, from coordinate 5,396,025 downwards.
AGCAGTGTGTCTGTTATCGTGAAACAGTCGGATTAACGAAAGCTCGGTAATTCGGAGTTTAGACTTATGCGTAGGTACTTCGGATTGGTAATACCATTGCCGTTGAGCTATGTAACACCTTCAGCCGAGAGCGGGAGCGAAGGCATTTCGAGAATTTCATGGGAATGCGTCTGAGAGATGAATGGGAGCTTGTAGCACGATTTATGTAGTGTGACTTTGATACAATGATAAGGAGGATTTATACAAGTGAGAATGTTGAAGCTTTGGATATTGAACGCGAGGATTATTCTTCGAGATAGTTGTTAATAGGGAAGGGTGAATTTAATAGGGAAGTAAAGGGATTGTATTGGAATATCAATGAACTGGGAATGTTTCAATTGATTTGATTTACAGTGAGAATATTACAATTTTGTGAAATTCGATTAAATGAATAAAGTAAAGCTGAGAAGAAGATTGAAGCGAATTTCCCGAGACTGCAGTCGCGTTCTATTATGAAAGGGAGATACGTGACCGGGAGATTATTAAGGCGCGCGGGATTACTCGGCGTTTTAAAGAAGTGTAATATATGAGAGTAATATAGCGAGTGGCGGGTGAAATGACACGTGTGACACTTGGCGAGTAAGGCCTCAAATTCTATTTTCACCGTTTTTACTTTCACTGGGTATGACGAAGGTGAGCTGTGTGATAATGAAAGTAATTGTCCCACCCGTTGCGTGCGGTCTCACCTATCGCATGAGTAGCACCTGGAGATGCGTGGAATGTTGATTACAGGCCATTAAGTAAAGAAACTGGTTAGGTGACGCACACGAAAGTGGGCGTGTGCCAATTTCTATGTGACATTTCGCTGTGTCGCGTCGTATTTTAATGTCAAAGTCATGCGCGATTAGCGTGCCCTTAGTACATTTATAGTACAGTTTTCTCTAACAAAGAAAAAGATTCCCACCGCGTGCACTTAATTAGTCACTCTTCTCTTTTAATTTTCTTGCACAGACTCGAGTATGCTTCTAACCGTTGAACATTTGGAACAGTCAATTGGAGAAACAGAACTCTAATTTTGTCAAATTTTTCCATTTTGCAGAAAATACCGTTTTTAATAGTTCTTTTACCATGCTGTTTTCCCAGTATATGAAAACTGTCATCTTTAGGTAAATCCGCGAATTGTACCTGAAACAAAAAGAGAAGTATTTTGTATAAAAGCCGTAAATTCACGAATGAGGGTATGCTCGCAGTTTCCTCTCGTACAATGGAAAATTCACTACGCATATCATACGCCAATTAGTTCATCACGTCTAAAAAAAAGAACAGTAGGAACTCTTGATTGGTCTATAGCCGTCGCTGTGAAAATTTTGCATAGCTTCGAAACTAACTGTGTTACTTCACATTAATGCCTTAACAACTTAACTCGACTACCGCACGAGCTGCATAGGAAGTATGAAGTGGGTTAGTTGATAATGGAGAAAAGAGGTTGTAGCGCGCTTCATTATCTCATAAATTTTGTAGCAGGCAAAAGCAATTTTTGCCATGAAAAAGTGGAAATTCTCTCCAGAAGAATTCTGGCATTCCAATCAAAATCTGATGCTGTGTTTTATTGCACTAAATGGCAAGTCTATTACATAAATATTCCCGCACGATCCAACAGAATATATATCAATCAGGAAACCGCAAAGGGGGTAATCATTTCATGGCATTTAATACAAATGGATTCACATAAGTCACTGTTTCAAAGTGAATTACAGTTCCATTTAAAGCTATTAAACGCCATTCACAACCACGTTTGCGTTTGTCCGCACAGGCAATAGAATATGAAATTATACTCTGCTGATGGAAGCCGTACTTTCCCGCTCGTAAACAGCTGATAAAAATCAATCGTGCTAGAATCTCTTGTTTCATTGGTTCAAAGCAATCTGTGTAGTATTGAGAAACGATTTGCGCATGTGTTTTCCAGTCATTAAAACTAACTTTAAAAATCGTCAAGTGTTAGGTAAGCGCGCGATCTAACACTGAAAGCATATTTTTCGTCTAACAGCTGCGGGGGCCGCTTAAGTGGCCGTCAATAACATGGCTCGTTCGAAGTGTACTTTTATCGGCACTCGACCCGAAATACCCTCTCGCGCGAGCCAGCGAATGACGGCTTGTATCCCAGCATTTAGCGTATTGATCATCCAAGGAGCAATAAATAGGAGGAAAGTCGCTCGCATCGTCAGCCTGATTAAACTTCGTTCAACGCGCCGTTCATACGTTATAAATAGTCGATTTTTCTCTGAACACACCAAGATCACACGCACTTCATTCGATCTCTCGCTATACTAACAGCTTCCACACTCCGTTCATTACCTCATATCCTATTATCCTCGTCATGTCCTCGACAACATTATTCAGTGCTACCTAAGCGTATTTTACTGGGAACTTGTCTGCTTGCCCGGTAAAAACCATGGCGATTGAGAGGATGCCTAAGACGGATGCTACGTATCGACAGTTTTAATGGACCCGGTTATTCGATGCCACGGAGATAAGTGTGTCCAAAAGTATTAGCGATGCCAGGAAATTGTAATTTATATCACAGACGTATTTTTCTCACTGGATTCGTCCTATTACATTTGTAGTATTACGTTTCGAGAGTTGATTGCATAATAAAAGATGTTTGTACTAGTATATTTGTAGTATTGACCGATGACTCGCAGTGATATAACAGCTCAAGAAATTGATGAATTATTAATCAATTAATCGGAATTCAACATTTGCAAAGCATTACGTTGGCTTGTCAATGAATTTAAAATATCTCTTGAATAGTGAGAGGGTTTGTTATGTAAACGGAAATAAAAAAATGGAGATTGAATCAAAGCGTTATGAATAAAATTGTCCGCCTTTGAATGCGAAAAAATACGCTTGTATTTTCGTTGAAATTAGAGCGGGAACGTTTGATTTCTCTGAAGTGATTACTTCGGAAATAAGAAGGAAAACGTGATGAGACTGGTGAGCTTCCTGATTGCTCAATCTCTTTGGCTGTGTTGCGGCGGTTCTTTGTTTGTTTGTAGCGGAGGCAGAGGCCTCACGGACACACGCTCGGGAGCAACAGTAATTTTGTCTATCGATCGACCATCCTTTCCGGTTCGCAACCCGGAGAGGTACGAGCACTCCGAAATATCACCGCTGGATTAACGGAAAGCCAAAAGCCGACGTGATTCGGAGCCGGCGATAACTGTTTCGCATTTTAATTGAATCCCTACCCGTCTCTCTCGTTCTCCACTTCTACCTCACGGTGAGCCAACATTTGCGCTACAGCATTGAAAAGGACGCTCAACCACAAGGACATTGTCTTGTTGACACTTCAACGAATTTAATGACATTTCAGTAACCATTCGTTGCACCCTTCGCTGCCAATTCTATCATTTCAATTGAGAATACTCAATGCGGGTGGTACCGAATTTCACCAACTCCTCTTCCATATAGAATCTACTAATTCGGAATTTGTCGATACTCCGAACAATTCATGAATAGTTCGAGGCTCTCGAAATTCAGTTGTTTCAATTGAAAGACTTCATTTTAAATACTCTCGTATTATTATATTATAAATTGTTAATATTATGAAGATGATAATTATAACCTTCTATTTTTTGTATAACTGGTGAAGGGAGCTTTAAGCAGTTTACGTAAAAAGGATATGCCCTACATCTCTATATCTCCAATAGAACTGAGAAAGACAGCGGAGTGGGAAATAACGTAACCTGATTAAGAAATATGTAATTCCAGAGAATACATATCGTTGCCACCTGGGAAATCAATATTTGCCTTCCGAGAACGAAGCTGAAATTGGCCGGAGTGAGGACTGCTCTTCTTTTTCTCCGCCCGACCCTAATTGACTTCGGCAGCGAAGAAACGATATCAGGCAAATCATATTACTTGCCTTGATATTTGCAAGCTCGCGCGAAACTGATTAACATTGTGCACAAGTGACGTGTAAAATATATTACTCGAGAAATTTTAAAGTTCCTATGTGAAAATCTAGTTTACCCTAGTCTCGACCCACATTCTACAAATCATGCAACCGGGGTTATCGTGCTCCGATATAATCGAATACTGAAAATTGAGTTAGTCCTGCACTATTAAGCTGGAAAGTGCACTGGCGTACTTTCGATAACGCTAAAATCGTGTTGTTAGAAGAAAAATATCGAGGGAAACCGAGCAAGGGTGTTCACGATGTAAAGTTCTGCTTGGTGAGACGGACAAGTCGGGAGGGTGTGCGCGTGGGCGAGGGTTAATGTTACCAGTAGCCCTGTAAGCGTCAGTGTCACTACGATATGAACTATGAACTTTCAAATGCCACGGGTTGCCCGATACAGGGTCTTTCTTCCCTCTCGATGATGTCATTACAATGACATCCCCTCGAGTCTAAGCACTAGATAGAAAGTACAGAGGGTGTATGAACATTGGCTTAAATTATTATCTAACTTTATTAGCGACTTATTCCTCGAATAGGTTATTCCGCACATTATTTAAAATATAATATGTTTCTATAGGAAATATTGTTCATAAGTGTATAAAATTGGAAATGTAGAGTTACACGATACTACATGCCCACTGACCTTTGGTATTTGGATCTGTAACAGATGAAGGCAAATATAGTATGCTGGAACGAACCTACAATCTGTTAATTATATCTGAACGTATATAATGTTACGCTTGGTATCATATCGTAGACACGAGTTAAAAGAATGAAAGGAAAAATGTATGTCTAAACGAAAAAGCCATCCAATAAGCCGGATATATGCACTATTAGCGTCGAGCAGGGCTGTTAATAATGGCTGCAATAAACAAAATTCGTAACACTAACGATCCGTGCAACGAGGTTATCTACTTGATTGGGGTAATTTCGGGCACACGCAAAAATCCCATTATCCTTAAAGCTCCCATCCGCTCGTGATCGATGTCCCCATTTTGATAACAATACATAGCGATCAAAGCACACTTATTTGTCGGATTCAGTCATAAGGACCTGGTAATTGGGAACAACTCGGCCAACAATCGCTGGAATCATTTTCGAGTGTCGCAGAATCGCCTGACTTCCACCATTCATACATTCAAGATTCGCGTCACATTTCTTCTGAACGAGAGAATACATTTCGAAAAATTCAATCCTACCATTTATCCAGAGGCTTTACGCCTGACGATAATACGATGAGATACGCCGTTAAAGTCGGATTCAGCCTGCAAACTCATTCTTCCGGAAAGCGTACGTTTGAGCGCTCGAGCATCCTAGTCGGCTCTGACCTTTCCTTCCTCGAGTCACTCTATCTCTTGGCTGCTCTACCCAATTTAGGGTGGATTTCTCTTATGATGAATGCTAAGTCCTTTGCCGTATGAGTTACCGTATGCTGCTCGTTACACGCTATTTCATCTACTAAGAATACAGACTTCGTAACACTGACATTTATCTCAATATTGATAGTCTACTATAAACTAACGTCTAATATAATGTTAGCGGAATTTAACACTGTTACAACTAATTGTTCTATCAAAAAATCAAATACTAATACTTTTATTTTCCTAATCATTTCGTGTCAAGTCGAATGAACGATCCAAAGTCCACAACAAAAAGGACCATTAACCCTGATATATGTATATCACGTAACACCAACAAAATTAAATTCTAGAAGTGCACGATTCAAGGTAGAAGAAAATCCCTTCAGAATACCGGCAACTGTGTACGAACGGAACAATCAAGCGGGCAGTTTCCTTGGCTTCCCAAGCTTTCAATTCCGGCGAATCCAAGACGCCTCTTCGCAGCAAACAATTGAGTGCTCGGAAGGTCGGCGGGACTCGAGAGTCGTCTGAACTCAGTTGACATTGCTCCCCATGGTCGGAGAACAGGTTAATTGAGGCAAATTGTCAAGATAAGGCTCGCCGGTGAAATTGAGACACTGCAGAGGGAAAAGTCGGCGCGAAAGATAGAACTTGTCGGAGTGCTTCTTCGGCCGAGGAGAAGTTCTCGGCCGATTCGGTGTTGCAATAATGCGCGTCTACTTTGTGAAATCTGCGGCGGATCACATTGGCGCTGTCAAAGCAGATCGTCAAGCAGGCTATGAAACACCGATTTCTAAGGCGGCACGATTTCATGCACTTAGGCAATGTTTACCTTAAATTCGACGAGATCCTGCAGAAGTACAACTGGCGTGATGCAAGCTCAGCTGCCGCACACGCTTGCAAAAAGGAGGCTTTTGATGTAGTTCGACCGATCGTAAAGGGCATACAAATAATACTCGATGTACGATATTAATAATGACTCATTGTTCCCCTAGCGTCCGACTGATAGAATTTTCATGATAATTGGAATACATTGCTGAGCAACGGAGTTGGATTATATTAACATTCGATTTTCATCTGCTCGATTGTAAAAGGAATTTTTATAACAGCGCATGAGGGCTTTTATCACTTTACAGTACTTTATTGAAAGGGTTCTTCAGCGACTGTAATAAAAGTTCATTATACCGGTAAATAAGTCATGAAAAATAGTGGACACTTCGGATGAGAAATACTGACAGTATTTTCAGATTAATATAACATACTTGTGATGAACTAATACGCTTGAGAGCGGCCTTTTAACACTATTTATAGAAGTTCGTTTTATAGCTTATAGCCTTTTCTTTCCTGATGGTCTCTCTTTACTCGGCGATCGCCAAAGGCTTCGAAGGCTCCGAAGGCTCGAACGATGAAGACTCGCAGTCCAGAAAGATCAATTAATGAATCGCGTCAAGAAGCAGTTGCAGGATATTAGAAAGTTGAAACAAAGAGTAGCGGAATATTCACGGGTGGTTAACTTTCCTTTGGTTAGAAACTTCGGAACAGAAGACAAGATTGAAGAGAAAATTCAATAGTTTAACAAGCGTATCGTGCACATAAACGATTAAGGGATTACGATTATCAAAAGTTCAGTTAGATAAGCTCGGATTGTTCATCTTATTGTTATAATGAGGATACTTTGGAATGCGACTTTCTTCAGGGCGTATTGTGCGCCCCGAGGAAAACACCTGTTCCTACCGAGTTGTTCTGTTTATATTTATGGTTTACAAGCGGAGAATTGCCGTGGCAAGTTCGCTCGGTACATTGGAAGCCGTTTCTTATCCTTAGGGACTTTGTAAGAGTTCGGCTGGGGTTGGAAGTCGTAATTTCTGAACTTGTATTAGCCGTCTTACGTAATACTTCAGAAGCAGTGAACCCGAAAAGGAAAACGAGCGTGAGCCTAATTAGGTGAATTATTAGTGACTCTCTCGTTTCGTAGAATTGGCAGGGTGCTTGCGTAATTTCTCATTGAGGCATGAAATGTTCCATAATGAACGGAATTCCGGGAAAACCGGTGATGAGAGATGGCACGTTTTCCAATGATGGAAAATAAGCTCGATGACATTCATTGGTCTTTCATTCGTGCAATCTTCCTCTATTACAACGCGCTATAAATTAGTATAAGTAGTACTAATTTATTAGTAGTGCTGCGAAATTAACTGATACCAATATAGATGGGGAATAGTTGAATTACTGGGTAAACGTCTATTAAATCTTGTACCAGAGTGTGCGTGTCCGTGTAAACTCAGCAGATTGTATTTGGGCTCTCGGCAAGTCAAACTTTAGGCAAATATTCTTGCAGCCCTTTCGTGAGCTCGTACTTGCGGACGCTTTGCACATCACTCGTGCTTTCTCTGCCCGCTCGGCTACACTCGCTGTCTCTCAGCATTAGCATTCGTTTACATAATCAACGCACCGCCCGGACCTACTCTACGCCCGAAAGTGTGACAAAAAATGATTACTGTAAAATAAAGCAGCAGTAATCCTAAAAGATATCTGTGAAAAATGCTGCCAGAAGAAGAATTGGACTCTCAAGAAGAATGTGATAGAAGACAAGCTGTGAAAATTGAATTTTAGTTAACTTTCTGAGTGATGTCGAGATTCTCCAAGTTTTTTCCCTTCCGCAAGATTAAGAAGATATCGCGAGGGTTTTTTCACTTAAGTGGCACTGGCCGTCAAAGCTCTTTAACGATGAGTCGATGTCGCATAAGTGATCGCTGCATTTCCACGCCGGTGGCTTCTTTCTCGACTGCGATCCGCATACGTTTGCATGCTAATCGCACTATCGCCGCTCGTCCCGCCGCCGGCGATTGATCAATACCCCGTCCGTATGATGGAAAAGTTAGCCGCATGCAGATGATGTTGACGTTCTGCCAGATTTAGACCCCAAATTGAACGGGCGCCACTGGTAAAAGCGATGAAAAGACCAATTCAAGAATCGAGTGTTTCCGTGTGCTCCGGGTCGACTAATGTGTTAGCTTTATTCGAACTTTATTCGCAAACTAGCTAAGCCTTTCGCACATCCCCAGCTGCTCCTGATGATCTTTTGCCGACATTAAAACAGCAAAAAAGTCACTGTGAAAACTGCTCTTACATGTTCCCTTTAGTATCGCGTCTCTGCCACTCGTTGCAGTTTTTAAACTGCCATACTTTTAATTCCTACCTTTTTAAAAACTGCGGACTTGAATTTTTAGAAAGCATACATTCGAGGTTAAAGTACACTTCGCGTATGGTAGAAATGATATGAAGTTCCATTTACTAGTGTTTGTTTGACGTGCAATCGGATTTAACTTTATTGATGTAGATTGAGTGTCGCTTTCGATTCGAGTGAACTTTTACCTTCTGTTCCATCTTCTTTAGGGTTCGGCACACTAGCAAAGTTTGCCTTTCTAATCTGTCACGTTTGGAGAGACTCGCCCTCGTCACGGGGCTAATTCGTCGTCATCGCTCACCTGTAACCTTCGCCGATAATAAGCTTGCCTCCGGCAACCTCATTCCTGAACTTCCGCTATAAATACTGTCGACGCCTACTTAAACTTCGCCTATGGGCGAAGCGCCGCACAGAAATAGACGAGCCTCGGCTGATCAACGAGTGGGCTCTGATTACATCGGCAAAATTAGCGAGCACATCATTCCAGATTTTATGAATCAGCGACATCTTTGGAAAATCGCGTAGAATTATTGTTCTCGATAAAAAGAAACCTTTTTACTGGGATGACACTTTACGTCCCTTGCTCCAGATTTCTCTGGAGCCCGGATTTGTCCTCGAAGTATGACGTCCGGTAGTCATGGAGGGAGTTATGGTGCACCGCTTTTTACAGGATAATCAACAGAAAGCAGTCAGTAGAATCGAGCGATATTCTGTCCGAGTTTACAGCTTTTTCGGAGTGGAACTAGAATATCTCCCCGGTAATCATCTTTTTGCCAGAGTTTTCCTGCTTCCTCGAGCTTTTTATTAAGCGCTTTGTTCGTTGAACGAGGGAATGTGAAACAAAAACTGTAAGCTCATTGGATGATGTTGAACTTGATCGTTTTAACGAGTCGATCCTTGCGCAAGAGGCATAAGAAGATTACTCCCTCAAAGACTGCCGGGGGTAACATCACCCCTCACATATCGCATGTTTCTGCAACTCGTTTCCTTTCCTGGAAATCTAATTTTTATAATCCGCCTGTGCTCACTTACACACTGACACTGGCCTCGTTCCGAGCCACTGGCTGTATGTATGCTCTTTCTCTTCTAACTTTTATGAGATCCTTGGCGCTTTAAACGATCGCCTTTCGCAATGCTACCCCGGCAGATGGAACAAGCTTATGCGTCACTGGTTTTTGCTTATTTACGAGTCTCGCCACACAAAGGATTGCATGAAACTGCTAGCTCGCTCGCTACGTAAATTGAGATATAATCTTCTTCTAACAATACCTTGTGTAAAATAGATCACGTACAGATTTAATAACATTTCCAAGATTTCCCTTAAAATATAATTAGACATTAGGGTAAAGATTCAAAAGTGACAAGCATTCTGTCACAATTTAGGTTCCCCGCAATTCTCTCTGACATTGGACTTTTTACAATGTAACAAGTAACTTACAGTTAAGGTACAAACTATTTCAGGAAGTAATGCGTTACTGTTAATTCACACAAACGAAGTGGTTGAGTTAGGGGCAAGAGGAAAAGCGGGCGTATGAATGTGTTCGCGCAAGATGGTGCGGAGGAAACGGACGGTACTTCCCGTTTGGCCGAGCTTTTGGCCGAATAGCCGCGTTCCTTAGGAAACACGTCCGGACTCGCAGATCTCAAGGCGGCTGAGGCTAAGGCGAATGCAAGGGAAGACGAACGACTTATCTTGCTCTTCCAGCCGAGCGCACAGCTTCACGCTCGAGAAGCTCAGGCCGCGTCGCGCCGCGCCGCCTCGTGATTTTCTCTCACTTCGGACGCTTCCCCGGTACTGACTCGTTGCCAAGACGAAAATTAGCACTTTCTACGTGACAGAACTCCCTTAACCCTCTTTTAACCAAATTAGACGAAAAAAGTGCCCCCGATTCGTGGTCCGTCGACGCGAACCTTGTTAGATGCAGCGAATACAGTTTCTTCCGTTAAAGTGAGTTGGATTTGTCAATACTAAGTCTCGAGACTTTTCATTGAATTATCGAATGGACCAACTGAACATTGTCAGATATGCCAACTCTCTCAATTTAATGCTAGTCTCAATGGTAGATTTGAAAGTGTACTTAATGTTCTTTTACTAAACTTAATGACAAATCGTTCAGGCCCATTTCATGTTGAATGGGGCGGAGGCGTTCTGTTTCAATGGCGCGTGTCAGAAAGTGCTGGTGCCCGATGAAGGGCGAGAGTGGTTACACCTGAAGGAGAGTCTCTCGGCAGCCTGAAATATTCGGCCCTCGTATCTCGGCAGAACGAGGGTGACTATATATTCTTAAAGAAGGGGAGAAGAAATGAGAAGCAGGCAGAAAGTCGGCAGAAGAATTGAACAAGAAAGTCCAATCGCCGCCGCGAATAAGGTACGAAGCCGTCAGACGGAACGAGACTCTCGGCTCTCCCGACTGGAAAAACTTGGCCGCCACCAATAGCACTCGTTTCTTTTCAATTCGTCTTTGTTAGCCTGATTTATGCAGACACGTGCCCTAAAACTGAGAGGCAAGCTATCATTCTTATTCCTTGCGAAACTTTTCCTTTGTAACTTCAGGAAACCTTCAAGGAAATACAATTGTTTCAAGTACTTCATTTTTCAATTATTTCCTTCCCACATTAATGAAAAATCTTCACTTCTCAAGTAATAAGTAAACAAACATTATTAATATAATACTATCTTAAACTCAAGTTCGCTTGGAAATAAAATGATAAGTAAAATAGTTGCGGTAACCTTATTGTCACTTGAAAGTTCGGTAAGTTTCAAATATGTGTCGGCACTTGGTCCACTTTCACCCGTCCTCGAACGTGGAAACATCCGGACAGATTGAAGGATAGAAAGGTCGGCGTTTGTCCCGGCGAATTCTGCAAATGGCTTCGGAACTTCAATTACTACGGTTCAGCGAAATCATTCTCGAACTGTGAAGGAGGAGAGAAATGGTGGAGGCGAGTGAGAAATAAAAGACGGGAAAAGGAAGAGGGATGCAAAATGCAAAGGCTGAAAGTATCTTCGTAAAAATTCTTGTTCGAGTTGAAGAAGGCTACTCGGTCCCCACTTTATGCTTTTCTACTGTTACTCGCTATGTCGACCCCACCTTTCTGAGCTGTTCTTTTCCTGCATTTGATTTCTTCTGGAAGCGAACTCCCCTATCTCCTCCGAGACAAATTGGCCGCTCCTAGAGTTACGTGAGTTACCCGTCGCAGTTTCCGGGAAAACTTGTCCAACGGGATTACGAATTGACTGGCGCACGGAATCCGCAGGGTCTGCGAAAACCACCGAGGGAGATTGTGTTCGCGCACGGTTTGCATTGTTACTGACACACATGGCGCCCGCACGAGTATATCTGAAAGTCGCAGCAACGAAACTGTCCTCCCTTCGAACTATTTCGCATGACTGCTTCAAATATAACAGCTTTACATACACTTGCTGAATAATACTCGAACAATATTTTGAATTCAACGTAATTCAGCTTCGAAAAGAGTTTATATATTTAAAAAACATACATATTAGATTCAAACAAAGAATATAATTTTATGTATTATCACCGCGAAGGACTACCCGTTAACACTTGATTACTTCCCAACATTCGATGACAGACTTTCGCGGCGCCGAGATCGATCAGCTGGTTTCCTGTTCGGGACACCTTGAATAGAGACGAAGCCATTCAGGTCAATGAATTGGGCGGGATAGTGGGGTTCTTTAGAATTCGTGGGGGAGTCCATTCTGCTTCACGGACTCCAAGGAAGAGTTAGTAATGGTGGTACAGGAGATACCTTGCCATGCATTACGCCGTCTCACCATCAAGTGTGTATCGAATATGCGGTCGAGGATTAAGAGGGAAACTTGAAGGCGTACTGGCATTCAAGTGTAGTTATCGCTAGTGGCGCACCAAGCTCCTTCTCGCATTAATTTGCTTTAACGAGCTGATGTAAGTTCCAGGTAATATCTCCCGACAGAAAAGCCCGATGTGAACTTATGCTTATAAGCTCCGGCTCGCTATTGTAAATTGCGCAAGCCAGGAACAACAATGCGCGTCGTCCGTGAATAAGCCGCCATCATCCTTTCGAGCTACCTGCAAAATACTTCGGGCTCTAAGTTACCGTGGAAATTCCACTTCTACTCTGTGAGACTGAAGGAAGTTACGGTGCTGTAATCACTAGTAATTACTGTTCTCTCAATGCATCTATATTCGGGCCGTGATAGCTCGCTCCTCTCCAATTGCGTGTAACACTAAAATTGCTTTCGATACTCGCTTCGCTTCGGCTGAAAGGTAATCGCGTGAAATATTCCACCGCAGTTAATAGCTTCCGGTCAGCGGGTGATCCAATAAAAAATGCCAGCATTGGTTGCGGCGTATGCTACTGTTACGATGATATATATACGATAAACCGATAAATACACCGAGGGAGAATGTTACCTCGCTTTTGATATTAAATGGCACTCTGAACGAGCCACGTGTCTGAATCCATCTCAATTGTTCTCGCATGTTCATGCGAGTAAAATAAGCACTCTAACTAATACGGAACCGTGTTCTAAATGTTATTCAAGTTGAACCTAGAAGATTTGAAACTAAATCGTAGTATTAATAACTAGCTTAAATGTTAAAATTTATGAGAACTGTACTGTACAAGATAAACTACATTTTGTAAATAAGTTACAGAATAATCCTGACCGAAGAAATGCACCAAGTTTCAAAGGTCGAAATGAGTTTTCGGGGAAGTAGAGGGGAAAGTTAGTGGTGGTTGCATCATTTACCAAATGTAATTGAAGTGCTAAACTCGTTATTCGGCGTGGTGTGTGCCGCGCCCTGAGCGTTCCTTTCGATCTTCTGTCCTTCCGTTCTTCCGGCCAGTTGGCCTCCGACAATCCCTTGACAGTTCACCTCTTTTGTCCGCTTTCACCCTGTCCAGCAGCCTCGCCTTTTTCTCCCTTCACCCCCCCCCCCCAATCCTGTTCCGCCCACCCCTTCTCGCGGCGGACTCTGTTTGCGATAGGAAGAAAGTGGAGCGCCGAAAATAGTCCTCGGCGGTGGCGCGGGCCACGAGACAGAGGGTGGATGCCGCCGAGGGTAAGAAAAGTTTATTATACCTTTACATGATAGTCCTACACTGTATTCGGGCGGAGCTTGTATTCGGCAATGTCGACTGCGAACCACAGTGAATGAGAGACAGAAAGACTGACTGGGTAGGATGCTGTAGATGGAGATGGAGAAGGTCGGAGAGGGGATCTAAAGAAGGGGACCAAATCCAAGAGTCGAAACTCAAAGACAACAGCCAGGCTGCTTCGTTTAACGAAATGAAGACGAACAATCTCGCTGAATCCAATCTTGATTACTACCACTATTTCCTTTGAACTTTAATGTCAAGTTTCTGCATCCCGATTGACTATACAACAGGCGTAAATTGGATTGCAAATACACCTGGTGCAATAACCACCTAACAATGTTGACTAGCTCACTGACAGTTACTTCAGTTTCGATGGTTCGGTACACAAGCGCGGCGGGATCGACACTCGGCGACAGAGTACACCCCAAATTGCAAGAATGCTTCATCCATTTTAACTACCAACCCCTTGGAAACCGGCGCATGTATTTGCATTTGCGGCAACTTTTTAAGGATGCTGTGTTGTCACCTCGATAAAACGCCAACTATTACTGCCACTCGCGTGCGGGGATTTGAAAAGGGTGTGACGACGCATGGTTTATTTAACCGAGGTTTTTTCTCGCATGCGCCACAAGAGATTTCAGTATTGCGAAGTTCAGCTTTCCGGTAACAAGGAAGTTGACGTTCGACGATGTGCTCGAGCACTCCCAGCATTCGACAAGCATAGATGCCGCGTTGCTGTAAGCTCCAAATGAATGTTATTTTTCAGCTTCCGTCGCGGGAAATCGCGGTGGGAAAGAATTACTCTGCCGCCCGGAAACGCAACCGAGAGTAAGGCGAAAGAGGGAGCGTTCGTAATGCGCTGCTGTGTTGCGAGGCTCGTAATCGCGTGAACGACTAGAAAGCCTGCGAAAAAATACTGGCTTCATGAAAAAGGAACTTGTAAATGGAACCCACTTTCTCAGTACATACACAGCACACACTCGCACTGAGTGTACAGCATTCTTATCCTGCGTCTTACGAATTAATCTACTAACGAAGCAATGTAAAAAGGTGGTACTAACATAGTCAAAATAACGGATTAAAATTCGTGGACATAATTACTCTTTGATACTAAAATTATAAATATCTGTGTTCACTTCGTGTTTACATCGATATTGCAATATTAATACGTTATGTACAATTACAAGAATGGCATTAGCCATTGGTCCTTTGCACGAAGAGCTAGCACCAGTTATTCGAGACAACTACGGAAATCAGACGAGTGAAATTCAAGGAAGAGCGCACTCAGCGCGGAGCAAAGAGCTCTAGTTATATGTAGAGCGTATCAAGAGCACACTTCGGGTATACGAAACTGCAGGCAAATCCGAGGCATCGCAGGCGTAGGATAGTTGAAGGCCCAATCGGAGGAAAGAGGAACCTGCACAAGTCGGCCAGCGGTGAGGAGTAGCTGGCCGAAAGCAGCTTTCGATACGTGCTACACCCTACGTCCATTTCCCGTTACACAGAGAAATCGAGTGACACGCCCAACGAAATTTTCACTGGCGTAGGCGAGTCCTGGCACTGTCCCAGTTAGAATTACGGCAGCCTTGGTACCAATGCTCCCGGAAGATCGACTGCGGGAAACTACCTGAGCAATATTACAGGGCCAAAGACCCGTTCTATCACTGTGCGAACCTGTGTCATTAGACATCTATACAAAGGAAGCCCGATGTATACTAGCTCTGACAATAATTCAAGAAAATTGATCAAAATAATAAAACAAAGCAAAAAGAAAAGACGAAATATTTTCTATATCTTCTAAAGTTAATTACTATTACTTAGGTCTTCTTTTAATATATCGATTGGACCTACTTTGCATTTGCGAAGACCAGAGAGACCTCAATCCTACGCCCATGGGGGTATGATTCACGTAGGGGCTTGGCTTTGCCCCGCTGAACAGGGGCTGTACTACCCTCGTTTCCTTCTAAGCGAAACCCATGATACGAACTCGCCGTCTCTTAACTAGTGTTGAATCATGCTGCACATCACTAAAGCGATCCTTTCGCTCGATACTTCTGTTCCACTATCTTTCATCGTTAACTATACTTATAGTTCTGTAGTCTGGAAAGTGTGAAGCTCTAACATAAATGAATTGTGGTTTCCTGGGGGATAATTGTTGAATCCGATAGAATGCAGTTGAGCTTGTATTCGTGCCGACGAGTAGTCGTTGAAATTCGCAAGCCGAGGCATGCTGGGCGACTTGGAAGTAAAAGCGACTTTCCGGATAAAGGGGAGTTCTTCCTCATGATCTCCGCAAGCTTGCAACGCCAAGGGTGGAAGTGGGAGTCACCGTGGAATAGGATATGCAGCCTTTCGAATGCTTCATGAATAAAGTCAATCCCGAAAGCGGCGTGGACATAAGACGCTGGTACACAGTATACACGGGCACCGCATACAAAAAGCCTCTGTGGACAAGCCTGACACGTTGACATTGAATGAACTGCAGCTCACGGCTTCTTACCCGGAAAGGAAAGGAAACTTGTGTTTTCAAGTAGAAAAAGGTGGCAGATGTTGCTACACAGGGAATTTCACGTTTTCGTCCCTGTCATCTTTATTGACTCATTTTTATTCGAAATGTATTACGTATGCTTGATTCTATAGCACTATGGTATTATAAATAAACTTCATTTTCTGAAAATTACATTACAGTAAGTAATTAAAACCCTTTAATTAATTTTAAACCGTAAAGTACCTCGGGTGCACATACTAAGTCCTTCATTGAGATAACTGTGCAGGCAGTGAAACACACTCAACGGTATGATATTGCGAGCAGTAATTCACAAAATTAATTTGTCAGTATCATCGATAGCTAGTACGGCTCTACGAACTCGGCGATATCAGGTGACGGTGATGCATGTGCTACTCGGTATACAGTGTACACTAAACCGCCCGTACAATTCCACAGTGATACAGCATCGAGAATTATGTGCTCAATAGTCGTACTAACAATAGCCACCTTTCTCTTGCATGATTACATCAGCTTATCGTTGCAGCTTGTAAGAAAGAGATCCAGTGAAAACTGGCCGGAAGTAACAGGCAGAGTATTACTGGTCCGTTTATCGTTTTGCCATAAACTAGGCAGCGGGTGATTTATGAGTTAGTGGCGTTACCTGTTGCTTAATGAATAGTAATCACCGTTCGATAAATAACCAACAGCCATCCATCTAAATAATATTGGCGCGCGGCTTGAATAGCAAATCGTCATTGCGCGGTCGCTAATCTGCTCAGTGCCCATCGCGTGCCACTCCTATTAAATGATTCCACATTATAGTACAGAACACGCATGAGCCAAGCATCCATATACATATGTATGAGATAGCACGTCAAGACATAATATTCTCGAAATTCGCATGCGTGATAATATTGTTTAATATTAATGAATAACCATAATATTATTTCACATGCCAAATTTTCTAACCAGCGTGCGGATCGAAGCCGTAGAAAAGTAAAGTGCACATTACGAAAGTAATGTACAGCATATTATGCTATGTCCGTACTTATTTGTCTGATAAATAACACTTTCATATGCAGTGACGAACACTGCGGGTGCGTCACCGGGTTTTCAAAGTGCAATTCCGAGGAGTGTTGCGTGGAACTAGCACATTTCTCATCAGAAAATCTCTGCATAGAATTACGTTCCGTGAGCGATAGAGGGGGTGGGAAGAGCAGAGGGAGTCGACTATATCCTCTTTTCTGAGTGTGCCTAGAGAAATTTCCGCGGGCTACGTAGTCGGCCTGGCCAATTTCTCTCTTCGCCCTGGCTTTTCGGGTTACCATTACCGCGGCAACAGTGACGGTTACTGCAGTAACCACGTCATGTCCTCGTTTCACTTTCTTCTCTCCTGGAATCACCGACCTGCCACTGCTCTCTGCTCCCTATCGCCACACTGGGGCCGACCAATTCTTTCTCCGATGAATTATTCAATGGAAATGGGACTGAAGTCCACTGGCAGTGGAATACGTCGCTTTGCGCAATAATTAAATTTGTGAAATCTACGAATGCTCCCCAGAAAACTTTGCTACTACATTTTTAATTAATGCTACTAGAGTTTTGGTGAACGTGGATTTTTGGGGAATTAAAAGACATTCACGCAATTCGTTTTGATTTCATTGCTTTTTGACATCGAAAGAAATTAAATTCGTATTTCTAACAGCATTTACAGTAATCGGGTTAATTGACGGCTAATTTTCTGGACCACCTTGTCAAGTGATGTATTTACTTTAGTACGTGTAATTTCGATGGTGAAAGAATTTTAATTACAACGTTCTTTATCCTTAAATTGAGCGTGAAACTTTAATTTCATTTCTTTGTAGAATTCGTGTTAAGTGCGATTGGGTAATTGCAGTGGCGTGCGAATTTTCAAAGGATTCGATTGCACCGCTGTGGTTTGACCCCCTCGGAATCCCAGTGACAGTTTGGCAACCGAGTGGCTAATCTGATTAAGGTCTTCTTTTAATCAGTCCGTCAATTAGCCCCGAATCTGATTAAACACACTTTGGAGTTTAATCTTCTCGACCGCTTCCTGCTCCCATATTACTCCATCGGAGAATGTTTTAAAAATAAAAAAAAGCTCCGTTGCTCACGTCTCTCCATATTTACGAAGCCATTTGCGTTCCTTCCATATTTATCTTATGTTTGATACCAGGATTCATGGATACTAGCTTTTTTGCTGGAAGTCGAACTCTCGTAATGCATTTTTTGTGTTATCCCGTGCACATAGATTATCGTGCAAGCATAGTACGCGGCAGCCTGTTAAATTTTCATGGACATCAAGTATGTTTCGCGTGAAATGCGAGTGACTCCCGCAATAAATTCGTGCCTGACATCGTCGACTCCTCATGCCCGAAGTAATTTTTTGTCCCACCCACCACTTTAGTGAGATAATGGATGCCACCCGACACTCCACGCTTCTCTCGACGTGGTAAGCGATGCGTAGGTAACGAAGCAGGAATTCTCGCGTCTCATTTTTACAAATGATGCCCCTTATTTTTCGCCAAGCTGCATGATTCTATTCCACCATTTAACATCGCCCATTCCGGCGAGAACTCATCAGTGTCACGACAGGCTACCAAAAATTTTGCAAGCTCCTCCCGTTGTGATGGAGATATGTCCACTGGGCTACGCAGCGTGTATTTCCGGACAGAAGACAAATGTTTGTACCACTGCTATTAGTACACGAACATTTTATGCATCAAGTTTAACTGAGACCGTGATAAAAACACAGGGACAGATTTGTATACACATTATTATTACACAGTTACTTGGGATATTGGAATTCAAAGGGTTGAGTCATGCTTAATAAAAACTTCGAAATGTGAATGAAAAGGGTGCTGAATGGAAGTCTAATCAAATCCAAGTAGCTTTTAACGAGTAGTTGTTAAAACATTTTTTAACAGTGAGTTGCGAAATAACATAAATAAGCATTTACAAAATTTGAGGATGAGTAAAGCACTTCCCAATCAACTAGAAGTACCCAGCTACTTCGCGGTTCATTTCTCCTACGTGGTCTAGCATTAAAAAGATAGTTGGATGGCGCAGACGCGAGTAGGGCCGAAATCGACGCAAAAGGGCTTCCTTCCGGGATGAGAAGAGAAACGTGAGTTGAAAGGTCAGCTCGCAATGGGAGCCGAAAACCGCTATGAAAAAAGCTCGGGGCAAGGGCCGAACCAATGGACAGGGATGTACAAAGTGTGAAAAAGGGAGGAAACGCTCCTTCATGCAATACAATCACTGAGCTTTTTTAACAATGGCCACAGTGACCAACCCGGTGTACCTAGAAGCACGACTATTTTCCGATTGCGGTGCACGAACTACTTTGAGGTAACACCGTCTATCCACTGCTGCCTTTTACAAGCTGCTTCTCTTTGTAGGGAGCAGTTCGTAATAGTTTTATTGAAGGGCTATCGACCCCCTTTTATTCCATTTTCATTCTACAACCGTCTTTTGTTCAAGCACGATAATTCATATACCTGAACTGGAAATAAATATTTCCACGAAATTTAAACAGGATCTTTAGAGACAGTATATATTTTTATTCAGCAGAGGAAGTAGAATAATAAAAATAAAATAATTCACAAAAATGGAGAATATTTCACATGTATTGCGTTACAAATATCATAGTGCAGAAGGAGACATGAGAATTAGTAGCTGTATCACGTTCTATTCATTCATCAAGAGAGTGCTCCAAGATCCTGGAATCCCGTTGGTACCGACTGGCGAAGCTTCTTGTCGCCAGGCGAAGAAATCGAATTTGTCAAGGCGCCCCCAAAAACGAAGAGTCCCGTTGACCGTGAAACAAACGAGACTGTCGTGAAAAATCTTTATGGCATCGCATTGTTACCTTTTGCCAAGAGAAAAAGGAGCGCAGCGGGGAGGAGATCGATTCGCAGAGTGGATTTTGTCTGTTTCGTTTACATGGGGAAGAGGGTTGAAAGAGGCCACCCGAAGGATAGCGGGTGGACTTGGACCTGGATATCGTCCTTTTTACCCTCGTGTTGCCACGTTTTCGGAAACCTCGCATCTTCCGAGGGTTTCAAATCACTGCCAACGATCGGCTTCCCGACGATGGGGTATGAATTTGGCCACCCAATTTTTTTCTAAGCACCGCTTTCGAAACTAGATTTCCCCCTTTGCAGAGACACCAGAGGAAACATTGTCAGAATTCAAACGTCCAAATGTGAATTGATGTGGTGGATGATTTCAGCCGTTTCTCATTCTTCCAACTTACCTATCAACTTATTGCATTATCATTTGTAATGTGTGATGTATAACATCGGCTAAAGGGAGGCTAATACAAAGGAATAAGTGGGAAAATTTAGAAGTCTAATAAGAATGAGTAGACGTATTCCGCAGAGTACAGAAAACGAATTCAGCCGACTGCCATTCATACTGACCAAAGTTCTTCGCACAATGATTCCACAGAAATAAGAATAACCTTAATCAGCACAACCAAAAAAAGGCAATCCACACCAGGCGCAAAATAAAATTGGACGGTTTCGAATGAGTAACGCTGCTGTATCAGCTGGTGGATGGCAATTGGCCTGCTCGACGTGAAACTTCAGCGTTTCGGATATTTCTAGTGGTGCCCTTGAGTGTCAATATTACTTCGTAAGATACCTTGGGTACGAATATGGCAAGTCGGCCTTGTTTTTTTCTATTTATAAAAGCGCTCTATCAGACCGCCGCTTTCACCACAACGTCGCACCCTTTTGCCACCATACTTTTTTTTTCAATCCTTCGTGACTCTGACGTACACGAACATTAAAGATGTCTACATCACTATTCACTTTCTATTCTAATCTTAATTTCGCAACCTTTTCATATCCGTATAAATCTAAAATATGTGAATTTAGTATTATTAATGTACCAAATATTCTCTCACTTTAACAGTAGGAGAATTCGTAACGATATCAGTATTTAACACGTACTAGACGGAGATCGCAGATATAGCTTGTTGTCCCGTGGCAGCCCTCGGCGACGGGAAATTATACGAGACAAGATCCATTAAGCATCCGTGCTCGCGGCCGTGTCAGAGGGAAATGAAGTCGGCCAGCGAATTTAGTGCCCCAGTCGGTGCTTTTAACGCGCGGCCAGTGCTAAAGAATTCCCTCTTTAACACCTCCTCCGCATCGGCCTCTTTCGGGCCGCTGCCAGTCGGCCTTTCCTGCTGTCCTCCCTTCGGCATCCCTCTCACCCTTGCAACCCCTTCCTGACACCTTCAGCATCCTCTTCTAGTACGTCGATCTCTCGCTCCGCGGCCGTGGACCGACTCTCTAAAAGGTATGTCGCTTGAAATTTACGACGGCTCTTAGAGCTGGCCGCCTCGGCGCGAATGCCGCGCGACAAAGCCGAGCTATGATCTAATAAATGGTGCCGAAGATAAGGCGACCTTCTTTCGACAAAGATCCGCCGGCATTCGACCGTCATTACCATCGACGAACGACAGCGATCGGGAACACTTCACTTCGAGAGCAGTGGAGCTTGAAAAAATCCTACTGGCAAAAGTCGTTCGACTTGAGCCGCTTCAGTATCGGATATTTTTATGCGCGACTTGTACCTGTAGTGTTATAGCCACGAGAAGTTTGGGAAGTCATAGAAAATTATTATAAGTTATAGGAAAAGTGATGCAAACAATCTTGGATGTCCTGAAAGACATGTTTTGGAAGTGTGGGTATTATTGGGACTACAATTTTATAAATTCTTTGTCTTCTATACATATATCCAAATAATGTTACTTTCGAATGTCAACTGCCAAATGTCTTGGGAGTGGCAAAGTCGTTGGAAAATTTTCATGTCACTTTGATCCTAAAAAAAAGTTTACTGCGGCGAGCGAGTAGCCGGAGTCCCCGGGGTGTATTTCGCGCGCAGCCAGGCAAATTGAAAAGCGTTTTAGGGCGCGAGTCACGCCGGAACATTTTCCTAAATAATCTATGAAGGCTAAGTGGCGAGAGAGGATCAGTTCCTTGAAGAAACATTCACTGAGTTCGAGCACTCTCACTGCAGAATTCCAGACCAATTGAAACTGAAGAAAGACAAAGGTCACGACTACTTGGGCGCCGAGTTAGTAATAGTTCTGCACTGCCTCTACTTTCGTAAAGTTTCTATTTTCCGAGTCGGTCTTGGCCGATCTGCTCCATTGGAAAAGTCTGGGAGGCTGGGAACGGTGATCTCATCAATCTTGATTCAATGTTTGGTGTTTGGACAAGGCCCCTTCCGACGAATTCATTTGTAGCCGCTCGTAAGCGCGACCTTAGCTTTCGCTCAGTATTGGTTGCTGCCGGCTGGGTCGATATCGTTCCGCAGGGAAGAACCAGCATCCACACAAGCGCCATTCGGCCTCTGCTACGTTACCCTCCTATACACTCTTCCTCCACGATTTTATCACCCTCGCTCCCTTTGCTCTTACGCAGAGGAAGACGGAGGCTCAGGCTCAGCCCTACTTGCCTCACTACGAAAGCCGATTCTCCTTAGCCTCGACGCCACTGCCACTGACAATGAGCCAAAAACTCTTGAGACTCTTGATTAAAGAGAAATGTTGTAAATGAGCCTCTCACAGAAGTAAAACACACCCCGTTGAAATTATATTGACTTAGGTGAGGGTAATGAAAAACTTATTATTAAGATTCGACTCATATTGAAATTAAGCAATTTCTTAGTAAATACATGAAGGCTGTGTTAAAAATGAAATGCTACGTACATTTGTATGATAGTTTTAAACAGAATTAATTATACGTTTTCTTCACGAGGAATATTAGTCATGATAGTTAGTTCTCACCGCGAGATAACTTGGGTCGAATGACGTGGGAGCACACTGGAAGGCTTAGCTCCAATTCGGCTAAGTATTAAACGGGGGGTGAATAACATTAGGCGGTTATTACGAGCAGTTGGCAGAAGCTAGCGTCTGCCACCCTTCTCAGTCGCCTTATCCGCGTGCCTGACCGTCTGCGAATGCCTTCGGATATGAAAAAAAAAGTATGGACCCGCTCGAAAATTCATCTCGGACGAAAGAGAGAACCAGCGGCTCATCAAATAAATGGGGGGATGATGGAGCGGAAGAATAGTGACGTAATTCTTGCCGGAACTCGCGTCTTCTGATGAGAGAAACCATTATTCACGAAAGAACGAATTGTAATGCGGTAATTTTCGAGTATTGTGAATTCCTAGGAAAGAAAGTTGCGCGCTGGCGAGACCGCGCGTTTCTAGTGCCGTGATTTTGTGCACGAATGCTACTAGACGTCTTTCTTTCCTCCAGGAAGGCATTTCTTTCGTGGGATTGCAGAGCAATAGCGCGGCGGGAGCGGCTCGAATTACGCGCAACGTCTTCGTCCTTCCGTAGTTCTGACAGGCACGCATGAAACCACCACACAGCCGCTGCTTGATTCTCGTACGATCGTAGTGCTAGGTTTGCCAATAAATTTATGAGTTCTTTTAGAAAAATGTTCTTTTGGAAAACAGAACATGATGTGAGATATGTGACTGAACTGGCAGTACAATCATTCATCTTAGGCACTTTGCTGTAAGAAGATACTGTTACAAGAAACTCTGATGAAAGGGTAAAAAGGGAAGAAAGGAATCACAAATGATCGGCGTCACTCATTGAGGCTCGAGACTTCCGACGAAAGGACGATACTCTGCGATAGTACAGCTTCTGAGAGCGAACACAAAGTGCTCGCATTCTCACATACGAAAGGCTTTATGAGGCTGTTTTTGTTACGCCAAGCATCGTTTTCCTTTCGACAATTCGCGCGCTCCATGCGAATTCTTACTTCAAAGCGCATTCCGTAGGCGAAGATATAAATACGATCGGCTGCATACAGACGCCCTTTCCTTCCCTTTCGCTTTGCCTCTTTTCCTTTCCGCTCGCCATTTATCCCTTTTGTTCCGTACTGCCTGGTGGCATCGTGACACGCGCTATTGTAAATGAATTATACACCACAATGAGGAACGGCGGAAAAACAAAAGGTGAAAGAAACGCACGGCAGATCGATCGGAGAGAGCCTAAGCCCCTTTCACACGGGAAAGCGGCCGCACTCGCATGTACGGGAAAGCTTTTAGCGCGCGAGTGAAAAAAGATCGTTCCGCTAGGAAAGAGTGGCGCGAGACAAAGGCCGCGATCTGTCCCTCGAATTTTCTGGAACGCCATTATTCCGAATGTCACCTAGTGCGAATACACACGTATGGCCTCGCGCGTCTAGATTTTATGTTCCAGATTATTGTCACACATTTTATGGATGCGAATATCTCGGTTATGCAATGTATTGCTATTTCCAAATTGATAAATGTTTGCATATTTTACGATTCAATCGTGTTGAAGAATCTCTTAACTATTTGCTCGCTCGCCTTCGCACTTCGCACAAGACTGAAGCCCAATTTCAATTTAAAGTATTCACAGATTTCCATTTCATTCAAACCACCGCTTTTTACTATCTTGTTGGAATAACCGATCCCGGTTTAAATATGGCAAATGTCACCGAGAATCTTTCCCGTTCACTGGTTGTGCATGTTCGCCATTACAAATGGCGGTATCACCAATCGATCGATCCTCCGGGAGCAATCGGGACGCGCTATCGCGAGCGATAAAAGGGTATCAGATAAAAAAATGATTTGACGATGTGCCCTCAGAAGGATGTTCTAATAGAAACTAGTCAATCAGAGTTTACATAGCTGGAATGAAAAATCTTTGCATCGACGACTGATAATAATTGAACTTCCGCCGTTATAGTCAATTTAAGTCCACGGATTGTGAAGATATCAGTGAAATGTTTTGATACACAGCTCATTGAGTACTTCGACGCTCTTATTAATCAGTGAATATCATAATTTGTATTAATAGCAGTATTGTTTCTCCCGCCAATACTAAATCACTGTCTCCCTCTGCGCTGACACAGTTCATCGTCGATACTTGTAATTGGACCTTTACCATTCATCAAATTACATCATTACACGCGCTTTACGGGATCGTGCAAATCCAGATATCCTCGAACGCAACATTATAATCGTGTTGCAGCGCATTCTATAAAATTGAATGGCGCGGAATTCAATTGTACGCCGTAATTGGATGAATGTCGAGGCTCGCACGGCCGCCTGACAGCTCGCGCTGTCGAAAAAGTCCACTTTTGTCCATTAAATCCTTTCACATTATGCTGTCCACGCGCCGTAAAAGTAGACCGCTCATCAGCTTTGTGTCGAATATAATAAATAACCGATGTATTTAGTCGACAGTGGAGCATTGTGAAATCCGACAAGATAATCGGCTGTTCTCATTGGCAGAGTAATGTTAAATCGAAGCCGACTGCACTGCGACATTCATCACGAAAGTGCACGAGCGGGAGAAATGGAACTTGAGATCGAAATCCGATGAGGAAGAAACAGGAGAACGAACAGGAAGGAAAACTTGATATTGATTATATGCGTCCGTTGGCAATGGGAATTATTCGGGGATTGGTGGGTGAAATGGGAAGGGCGCGGGATAGGGTTGGGTGTAGGTACAGTGGTTGGACGATGTAAGCACTACGGCGCACTATACTGTGCCAGGAGGACCGATAAATCTTTATCGGCTTTCTACGTACCGCACTTACCGTGCGTAATAAATAAAACCTGGCAAAGAGGATGTTGTTCTCGATCTGCAAGAGTAATACTGAACGTGCGGACCAATAAATATTTTCCACACGCTCCTATTATAAATTGTATTCCCAGTAAGTTCCAAGTATTACTGTTCGTCGATCGTTTCTCTTTGTGAAAGTTCAGCTCTCAAGGAAGTACATCAGGATTAAGATACATCTTGTACCGGTTTACCATTCCTTTGATTTATCGATCGATTGCGTTGTAATTCTTTCGTAAGGTTCGCGGCATCAAACCTCTTATGTAAATTCTCGCAATTCTAGGGTGAATCGTTGTCGTATGCATAATAGATCTCGGCAGAAATATCGTTCTCTACTATAGAGAAGGGAGAGAAGGTAATAGTTATGCAGACATATGCCAACGTCAATCTGTCGATAGAGATCGAACGGAGAAATGTATTCGCAAGTATGCACCGGAAGGTGAACTCCAATTTCTATCTCATTACCAATCTTCTCGACATACATAAGTACATACATGCTCCGTTCACATCGTCTCCAGTTCATTTCCATCATCCCTCATTTCAGGTGAGTGAAAAAGAGACATACGCTTTTCTCTCTGTCGCGAAAGGGCCCCGCGAGGCCGCGTAAAAAATTCACAGCGTCATTCGGGAGGAATAGATTTCCATGTGCGAATACTTTGAGAGAATACACAGCCGGAAATCCCACAGCGAATCTGATGAACGTATGAACTGTGATTCATCGCACTTCGATTATTAAGTGATAGTCTTTTACATAAACATAGTACAACTGAACGAAGATCTGGAAAGATTATGCGTCAAATCTATTCCATACGCTGTGAAATTACTAAATCCATTTTACTATATCTTAACACATATATGGAAATTAAAATGAATTGCAATATCAAACAGATTCCCAAATATCATAGTATTAATTGATTGGAAAATATATGCCATGTGTGAATCAAGTCAACATTTTAGTCCTTCATCCCCTAAAGGGTCGATTCTCCCTCTTATCACTTTCCATCAGAACCGTAAAGTGTATCCTGGTAATTGCACGACTGGCAGCGGCGCCTTAAGATACGCGTCTAAGGGAGCGCACTCGAGATGCATTGGCGGCAGACCAATTTGAGGCAGAGGACCGATAATGAGATCGCATTCTGCCAATCGAGCCAAATTGATTTCCGTTTAATCGTGCGGCCCCTAAGTACACACGCTGACGCTATCCACCTTCACCCGGCTGCTGGGTGGCTAACAGTGCTCAAAATCCAGCGCAAATTGCCTTTCGAGTGCTCGTTCAATCTTTGCCAAGCAACAAGCGCGCAGGAGTACCGGAAACTCTACGGCCAAGTTAATAACACTCAATTGCAATTCGAGATATATCGAACTCATCTCGAGATTGTAAAAATGCAAGATGTTAATTTCGCGAGAATTGCATCGCTAATTCACGCCTTGCGTGTGTTTCTCTTCAGGAATACTGCGGCAGAGGGGTAGGGAAGGGGTGAATGGGCTTGGGACAATGCTCCGTACTCGGCTCAAGGTGAGACAAAGTCATGTACCAACACTGTCTCGTATCCGTAGTGGAAGGCAACATGTTTTTGTTGTCATTTTGAATGTACCTCGCAGAGTCCCTTTAAAGTGCTCTCGGCTATGCGCGAGCTTCGAATGTACCGAGAATAAAATTACTTTCCATGACTAGACAGACCAGTGCCTTTAAACTCCGATGGTTCTTACGTTTCTTGCTCTTTTTAAATATCCGGTATCAATGCTGTATTTGACAAATAGTAGGATATTGTAAGTATAATTGGAAAGCTATATAGTTTCAAAATGTTCTATTTTTCGAGGAATTATTAATCGGTAAGTGTTAATTAGGTTAATGCAAGAAGACATATTGAATGAAAGTCCAACGAAATGCGATGGTTTACTCGGTGCAATGTTCGGGTTTGGTCGCTAGTGTTCGCGTCGCACAAACTCCACGGAGAAGCTGGTTACAGAGCGAAGCAAGGTAAAGCCTTGAGAAACGTTTACCCAGTTGGGCGAGGCCTGTTGACATTCGTACACTCCTAGCTCTCAGTGATAGACAGACAAAGGCCACTTCCAGCTAGCCTACTTGTCAAACGGAATACCCACTCGGTCCTTGTAAAAATGTCTTTCTGCCTTGTTTATCGCACTTAGCGTGCGCCCGTTGGAAAGTTGAGACTTGTTGATTTTAAGTAAACAGACCTATTGTAGACTCTAATATATTTTGACATTCGAATAAAAGCATGAATCCTTGAGAAAAGACTCGATGAAGAATCAAACAAGTATAGACTTTTATTCGTCTAATATATACTTGCATCTTGCGAATTAATTAAACTTTTTACATTTATTCGGTTTACTTTTACTCGTTGTCTTCGGGTCTGTCAAGCGCTACTTCTGTCGCCGGAACTTCCTAATTGCTGCGAAACAATCTGCACGGTGACTGCATCTGCCACGAGTCATCCGGCGGCGACTAAACCTCTCACAGTAAGTCGGACTATCGTTCAGCCTCGGTTTTCATTTCAACTTGGACGCGAATGAAACTTGTCCCCCGAATAGAATGGCGAACTCACCGGTGGAAGTCCATTCCCTGCTTCGCTTCAATTTCTCCGTTCATGTCGTACCAAGGATGATGATGTTTATATAACAGCTGCATAAGGCAACGAAGGAGCGGTGCTGCCAAATTGCTCATTAATCGTTCTCGTAATTAAGCGGCGAGTGCCGCTCCCGGCAGCAAGGAGAAAAAGAGGGTACTGTGAAAAAAACAAGGGGGTGAAAACTCGAGAGAGTTGGAAGCCAAGTGGGTTCCTGCCAGATTGCTCGAAAGCTTCGCTACAAAATATGCCCCCGCGGAATTGTTCACCAATTGAAGGACTTCCCTGAACATTTAACACAGGAGTCGAAGTAGTTAATTACAGTAAAAAAAAATATTATCCTCCGGGGAACGCTTTGCAATCGGAAGCAAGGGTGGTTTTCTTAACAATACATGGGAGCAAAGAGCGAAACTTATTACACGTGGATATCAACCCTTGTACTCTCAACATCTACCGAAGGATATAAGAATGCATTTATCGACTTCAAAATATTATAACGACTCCATTTCTTTTGAGTTCCATGACTGTATAAAGAACTTCTTGAAAATTAATAATACACGAAAGCGGAATAACTGACATTCTTCGCAGCCATAGTTTCATTGATAATTGATAAGTATAATAAAGAGGCAGGGAAGGCGAGATCGTCGCACCGTCCTCGGAGCAGTCGTATATCAAGGATTATTTTACGCTGGCCGGATTTATCGGTGATATAAACGGGCTCATTACGCCGGGATGGCGTTTCTTATTTCGCGCTCGCGGAACTTAAACCCGGCGATAAAGCTGCATCGATTGCATGCCCTCGCAATTAATGGCTGTCGTCGTTGCTGGCAGGAAAGCGACCGTCGCATAGCTCAGTATAGGATTCTTTAAGAAACGCCGCTAGTGAAAATACTCATCAATTTCTCATAGAGATAGAAAGATGCAGTTAGAGCTTGTCGTCGATTAAACTACAACCCTCCTTTTTTACGTCTACCGACTATTATCAGCGATTCGATCAGAGCGGATATCGACGAGAGTGGCGAAAACAAGGAGCAAGAGGGGGGAGCACTAAAGCGATGTTCCGCTGATGGCTAACACCAGCACGAACGAGCGATTTCCACTAATTAACTTGCTGAACAGAGAGGAGAGGTTTTCGCAAGTTATTTTTGACCCGTGGGAGCCAATGTTCCCTCGCTGCATTATTGCAGTTCGCCGACCGATAATTGCCGCCAGCAGCGCCCGACAAAGTGGACATCAATGGAATCATTAAGCGCGTCGACTTTTCTCCTGAAACTCTTTCTCAGCAGAAGCGGAGCTTGGCTCGGAGGGTTGAATCTTCTGAATTATGATTACTGAGGATCCGCTCGCGAAAGTCAGGGAGAAGTAAGGTTGAACCTATAACTCAGAAAAAGCGTGCGAGAGAGAGAGAGAGAGAGAGAGAGAGAGAGAGAGAGAGAGAGAGAGAGAGAGAGAGAGAGAGAGAGAGAGAGAGATCGGAATGACGAAGGGTTGGAGAAGGAGGGTAGAAAACATCAGTGGAGGCGAACGCCGAGGGAAAAGTCTGCCAACCGCAGAACGCCATTCATTATTAATATCCGGCAAACGCCTGGAGCGCCGCTCCCACCTCATCCCGTTCCTATGAAAGCACTTTCTAAGTGCACTGCTTTTAATTACACATCAAGCGCATCTTTTACTGTCCCGTCGAATGCGCCCACGTGCACCAGCTGCATCGGACGCCAACGGAGCGAAGTTACACGATGGGCTACGTGTGTCAAGCGGGTTTGCACTACGCCTTGTTGCATGGTGCTCCAGAATCAAGAGCAGCGCACCGGAGAACCATGGATACGTGAGAACCCTATTTGTCATCGCGCGATCGCGACAGCCCGGCAACATTGTGTGAGCGCACGGAACACACGTGTGTTACACCGTTCGTTCATACGTCCTTCACTGTGGCACGAGGTGAAATTTAAACGGGCGGGGTTCTATTTTCACTTTTTACAACTACTTAACAGACTTTGCCAACTAATTACACGGTCCCTTACCTGAGAAGGTGCTTATAAAATAATTACCTATTAATTTGCGACCCTTCACTTTTTTTTACCATCCATCAGTCGTTATTAAAAATACCAACTTAATTTCGATCTCGATTACACCAAGCGATGTACTATTTATATAAAATTCATCTCTAAAGGATACATTATTATTTTCCACAACTTCCGAACTGCTAGAGACTATAAAACGCAACTAGTTAAATATCTTTGGAAAAGCTCTTTTATACCGAAGGCTCTAAACTCTAAAGCGGCTGAAACAGTTTGCGCAAATCCCCGGACGATTCTCTAAGCGAGAATAAATTCGTGGTATTAGCAGTGATCCCGTAGGTTGCTCGGGGCTGCTTGTCCAAACTATCGGTAGTGCATGTGTCAATGCATATCGGGCCGATGCGATGCTAGGGCATGAGGGAGTACGACAGGACTTTGCAGGTATCGTAAAACGACATCCGAAAGCACACCTTCCCCCGCCGCCCTCCGCCCACCCCTCGCAACGAAACGGGCTTTTCGCCGGTGACGTCATCGTGGGTGCGCAAGCGCCCAGACACCCCTTACGTGTTGATCGTTACCCACCTACTGCACCCTCTCGTGGCTAAGGGTGCTTTCACACGCACTGCACGCTGCAGATGAGCTCCGGCGAAAGTTTCGGTGTTCCTACTTTGCCAAGTAGTCCAACCAGTTTCAAACAAATATTTCACCCAATTCTAATGTGTCAAAAAATGAATTTTAACGAGTTCTACATAAACGAGATTGCTTTGAAATAATAACAAGGTAGCATATATAATGTGGGAAAATCCAAATTCTGGTATTCTTGTAGTAAATTTAAATATAGGCACAGCTATAATGCGAAGAGTATCATCTTTTGTAGAAATCTGCGTCATGAACATCTAGAATAGAAAGTGGTTTGAAAGTATTAGAAGTGGATGTGTCGTAAATGTGGAACGAACTTGACGTGAATCCTGTTAAAAGTTCAGGTTCATTTGTGAACCTGGAGTTTTTTACGGGCAGCTATCAGGCATTCCCGACATAGGCGGGGCGTTTTACAGGAATTGATTGGCAAGTTGTTAGACCACGAAACTCCGAGGGTCGGAGGCAAATGCCGAGTGAAATGCGGCGCGCTGAGAGATTCGGAAATTCTGTTGACTAAGTGTTTGAATCCTCGTGTACCGACTGGCTTGGCAAGAATTTAATTATTAGACCAATAGGACCGAATTCGCTACCGTTTCTGGAACCGCGTGTAGTGTTAGCTATCTACGCGGACAATAGGATGCTACTAATCACAGTTCTCCTCTTGCTAGAATCTAGCATACAGGACGAATTACTAGGGAGAACTTCATTCGTAAACAATGCCAGATCCAGCCGTACTCTACGATCAATCTAAACGGAACGTAGACATACTGTACTAATTAGCATTAGAAACAGTTTTAAAATTGAAAATTGTTGCGATATTAATACTCAAGTGTGAATCTATAAATCTTCACTTCATGACAAGTATCGAAAAACTGACTAATAATTAATGAAACTTTTGAAACTCAATATTTTTCTTTCGTTTTCTATTATGTAGTCCGCTTTTAAAACAATAGATATTTTTATATAGTTGATAAAATGTTAGCTAATAATAGCTCACTTTTCCTCGCACGTTAAGGTGTGCATATTGTAGAGACGAGACCGACCTCGGAGGGTGAAGAATCCCATATCTTTCCGTTATTCGTAGCTCTCACCGTAGCCAGAACCGGATGGATCCGAGCCAGTGGAGATGCGAGGACAGATTCGCAACACTGCCGAGAGAGCCGAGGAGCTCGCTCGATGCAGTTAAATTTGCATCCCCTGCACATTATGCAAATGGGCCGGTCTCTCCGGCCAGATATCTTCAAGGCAGGGGATACATTTCCTGGCGTGGCTGACCCGGCCAAAGTCATTTTCGCGGTTGAAGACTTCAGCTCGCACACCCACCAGTTCAAATGATTTCCATTTTACACACGTGATATGCCAGTCGCCTTGCTTGGACTTCCTCGGTTCATTCGAGATCGCTAATTTTAAATAACCATGCATTCTTAGCTGTGGAAAGCGCGTCGGCCACAGGGCGGTCGCGATATATAAAGCATATCGATTCCAAGCACCCCTTTGTGCTTCGGAGTATTTTTAGTGCACGCCCGTACAGGCCTCGTAAACAAATAAGGAGTATGTCGCGGCTCTATCCTCTCAAGGAGAAGACAGTAGTAGGAGAGATTGCATCTACGCTTGTCCCCCTGCATGCCAAAGAATTTTTTGATACGTTAACTTAAAGAAACTTTTGATCTTTCTTGTAATATGAACATTGTTGGAATATTCGCAAATTATATCACTGCTTTGTATGTGGGATATCATATTAAATTTGTTTAATATAAAAATGGGGAAAACTTCTTAATTTTCAGTAAGATTAAATGTATTCTTCGTGGTGCGTGAGACATAAGTACTTGGAACGGAAAGGGTTGAGGCAGAATTGCTAAGAAGAAGTGGGTCCATATCGGAATACTTCTTATTTGAAGTTTAATTGCCTGGCCGGATGCAAATCTTGACATACTTTCGGCACCCCGAGCACTATTGAAATCTATTCATATATTCATGCAAATGCCCGATTAAATTACCGGCACACATTAGGAGCGCACGTATGCCGAAGTCCTTGGCGGTAAATATCCCGAGAACATATTGATTCGATTATAAATATAGCCGCGATGCGTTTTGTCGTGCCGGGTAAATGTTATTTCAATGAACGCCGTAATATATACATATATTTTCGCGCGCGTGGTATACGCCACCTGCTCGCACAGTCCAACTGATTTGCAAATTGCTGACGACATTTCTCATTTAGCAAGGTTGACTAATTACCCTGGCATTGTTCGATTCACCCGTGTTTCGCCATAACATTTAAACTGTAGCTAAATGAGACACATTAAAAGTAATGCAGTACTGTACAAAGAGTTTATTAAACTTGGAAAAAATCTGAAAGAAGAGAAGATCATTCGCCATTAACCCTTCACGAGTCACTGTATTTAAGATAAAACCTACCAAAGGTAATTGAAGTACAACGACATAATATGACAATACCCAAATTATTCGTCTAATTAAGGAACCCGCGGCGTTTCGCCGAGACAATTCTCTGTCTAAAGGATTCGAAAAAGGCAGCGAACGAAAGCAAGTGAGGCGAGCGCCGAGTGTTCGCCAGGGGGTAATTAAATGCGTCAGAATTGCGGTCTCTTGTAAATGCCGCCGGCGAAGAAGAGGTTCGAGCGAGCCAAGAAGCTCGGATAATGAGAGTAAAATTTATTCTAGCTCCGCTGGGGAACGGAGAGAGCATGGGCGAGAACAGGAGCGCCCTTGAGAAAATTGGAAAATAAACCGTCCTGCCTCCCTTTGTTGTTGGCAGGAGAAGAAACGAACGCAGATACTTCGGCGTATCATGGATTCCTCTCAGGTTATAATCGCGATGCGATAATAACGCCTCCATCCAACCAGATTCATTCTTGTAACAAACTCCATCATTACTGTACTGTAATTCTACGGGTAGAATAATACCCTCTACCAAGGGTTACAAATCCGACAAGAAATCCTAAGAGAAACCCAACGAATAACGGTGCTCATTAAAATTTCGTTCTTGCCAGTCCGTAATATTTCCCCAGCATACCGAAAAACGATCTTATCGGATAATGTCTGGCGTTAAGAATGGACAAAAAATCTTTAATTCGCGTGGGCGCCCATCCAATTTGGTCCGATCTCGTAAAAATAGTATCATGGTACGAACCAACGCTCCTTCAACGAGATCCGTTAATTTGAACTGGTTGTGGAACCCTTCACCTGCCAGCATGCCTGGAGCGACTTATTATTTCACAATTCATTAGATCGCTAAAGAGTAAGAATGAAATGGTGGCGCGAGCGAGAGAGGGAGAGAGAGAGAGTGTGTGTGTGTGTGTGTGTGTGTGTGTGTGTATGAGAGAGGAAGCACTACTTCGGCTGCAATTTACAGCTTGTAGGAACTCCCCAATTACCGCGAGGGTGAGCGTCTGAAGACCCCGTGGGTGCACGTACTACTAACGTGAGTATGTGCTCGAAAACCACGAAAACGAAGAGGCCGACGTGGTGGAAGGGCAGGAGGGTAACATGCGAGCTACCTACTGCACTCTCGAGATAAAGTTTCATTATCTAATGTAAACTTCCTATCCCGAGAGCCTTCACCACTTCAGACCGGCAGTATTATATTATGTTGCCTTTCAATGCTATCTATTGTTGGCAAGATCTCAACTGCGCCAACACTGTCTGCAGATGATGCACACACTCCTGCTTTATAATCAGGTGTGAGCCTCTGGGCTTCAAGCACTAGCAGCCCTGATCCTGGAATTTATCAAACGAAAAACTTTCGTATCAATAGTCTCATGTATCGAAGAAATAAAGACTGATTGAAATAATCAGACAACTTTTTTGCTCTTAAGAAGACTTTTTAGTCGACAGCCCTTTGATCATTGAAGTCCCAGACTATTGAGTTATTTCTTACAGATACCTTACATGAACCCAACGAACTCTTGCTGTCAGTGTTAATGTTTCGCCCTTACACTCATTCAATAGACGGATGAGCCTCTTCTTGTTACAGGAGATGTTCATGAAACGTTCATTCACGATCGGACACAGGATTTGTCGATATAGGCTTTGGATCTTCCCCGGGGAGTATCACGGCGGCGCGGCGGAGGATGGAAAAAAGATAATGTAGCTCTCTCCGAACTTTTTCAACGTGTCAATCTTTTTTACTACGCTATCTAATTCCCTGCTCTTCCACGATCGATTACTAGACTAATTACAGTTCAGTGAACTTCCTTTTGGGGGAGTGAGAATCCGATTGCGACTTCCGACCGATCGTGCCGCTTTATCAAGCGGGAGAGTTCACTTCAAATCGACTAGATTGCGCAATACACCTGGCCTTAAAAACCAGCATTAGGGGAGAACGATCGGGCGAGCATAAGCTGGGAATAGCGTGCGAATGGTGGGGAAATGGCTTTATTCAGAGACATGGAATAGACTCGGGTCTGATAGCCACTTGCCGTGTTCCATTTTGGGATCTCGATTTCACACTTATGTTCATTTGGCGACGGATATTTGCAGATGCATTGCAAAATCACTGATAAAGAATTGTTGTTACTTCTGTCAACGATTCACCGGGTTTAAAGATTAATGTCCAAATGATTCAATATTGTACATACATAAATATTAAGTCGACGATAAATGTTTATAGCTACTACACGTATAGTTAAACGAGGTCGATACGAGCTACTTGATAGGGTTGGGGATGAAATCTTAGTGGAATCAGGGCGCACTCGGCACAATATCCAACAGCATTTCGGAGGGCTAATATTTCGAGAATAGTCTCATCCATCGCACTGATAAGAACAAGAAGCCCGTAAAATTTGACTTTCCATTTCCCCGGGCGATTCTCTCAATTTTGGAGCAGCCTCCGGCGTCAACGGCGTTCCACGTTCCACAGCGGGTAGGTTGGAGGTCTCGTCGTGAGAAACGAAATGCCGACAGTTAAGCCTCAAGCCTGGCGTACGTGTGCGTGTGTCTCCGACAAAGAGGAGGAGAGTGATCTATGAGCCAATTTCGAGACGATTTTCGAGATCTTTCATCATCCAGTGTGACAAGACGGCGCCTCTTCGCCTCGATAATTTATCGAAATGCCAACTCGTATGCTGGCCGACCCCGTCGATTTACTTTCTCCCCCTCTTCTTCCTACCGTTTCGTTTTTCTTTCTAGTTTCTTTTCGTTACGTTTTTCTATACGGACGACCCGCTCGCAACACTGACGCGCAATTACCAGAGTCCCCCGCCAGTGATCCCGTAAGTCCTCAAAACCGAAATCAATTACGGTAACTAGACACCCCTCAGTCGCTCACTATTAGTCTTCCATCAAAGTGGAAAACCGAGCCGCCGCCGCCACTGCCGCCATTCCTCGAATTGGGCTCAAGAGTAAACGCTTGTAAGCCTTCGAAACTCCCTAAGAGGGTTTCCACAAAATAAACTCGGATATCCAAGGCTACGTTATGCCAGTTTCTTTAATGAAGACTTCAGCATTTTCCTAGTTAAACAGATTCACTAGCAACTTTAATAAATATCAAATACCAACCACTAGATTCTTCTAGAATTTATCATAAAAGTATGTACATCACCTTTCGGACGCTAACACCGACAAGATTTCGTTAAGCGTATCAAAGACTCCCAGCACGATCAAAGTACCCATCAACAATTAGAACTAATTCTTTTGTGTCGCGTTTCCCATCAGGGTGTCGTCTTGATCAGTTAAAGAAGTAAGGCGACTGGCGGGTTGCCTAATAAAATCAGAGTCTCATGCGCGCCAACTAAAGGCATCAGCGCCGGCTGGGGAGACTTTCTCAACGGGGTGAGCATGTGCGTCAGCGCGCGCTCACCTGACCTGCTAACAGGATTGCCGCTCCGCTGCAACAATGTGCGCTTGTCACGCGCTTATCAACGCCACCGACGAGCGACCTGAGCATCCAGCGACCACAGGCGCCAGTGATAACGCAGTTAGGTTGCAACTCTCCACCAGGTATTGAATCCTCGCCCCAGTCTAGTACGCGCATCCGAGTACTGCAACTACTCACTCGTTAGACACTTCCTCCCTCCTACCACCCGACTCCCTCCAGCCCTACCTCCATCACGTTAATGAAATTAGTCCGTGCGTCAGTCGAAGCGTTTTAAAGCCCACCGCAAACTGGAAACCATAAACGATTCCAATGTTTTGGAAACTATGTGATATCACTGTTGGTTAAACCTTTGCGTTCTTGGTTCGATTCATGTATTTTTATGATATTGTGGTGACGTAAATTCTATAGATTAGTTACTCGGTAGGATCGAAATAGTATTGATTATAATAGTAGTAATATTTTGAGCGATATTAGTTAAATGCTGCTAAGTACCACTAAAAACCAAATTTCGCAACAATTTATTTTTGCATCCGGACTACTTGAGCCCTCATTTTAAATTAAGGTAGTTCCAAGTACTTCGAGAAAGAAACTTTTCTCCGGCCTTTCACTTCAGTAATAAAGCACAAGGAAGAATAATGCGGGCGCGGTTGAAAGTACAGAAATGTTAGAAGAAGCGGAAGAAACCGAGGGACAAGTTATGGTAACACCAAGAATACGACTAACCTCGCTCCTTTCGGAATCCAGAATGGATTTATGTCATTTATGCTGACTATCTAGTCCGTCTGTTTCCTATTCTTGTCGATCTTCCGGAATAGTGGGGAATATCAGAAATTTGAATTGAATAATTCATGAACTAAGATCAGTATCTTTCTGCCGCTGGTCCGACAGATTTGTACACTCTCGCAATATGCTGATTTATTTACCATTCCACCCAGAATTCGTTAAGTCCATTATCATTTTAATGGGGGGTCGGCGGGTATGGGATTTAGTTTAACTGATATAGTGGCCAGCAGCATCCCTTGGTCAGCCGAGCACGACAGCAGCGACGCGTCATCCAACCACATGTTATTTACACAGTGTGGGCGCGCAGGAGGATTCCACGTTCTCAAAGTAGCCGTCCTCCCTCTCTTGCCTCTCTTTCTCTCCGACTTGCTACGATCACCGCGTGCTAAACTTGGAAATGTTAGCAGAATCTCAGGTAGAATTGGGTCGCCCATTCGAGACCTGGACCCCGTGGAAGGAGCTAATTGAAGATCCCACGAAACAACTGGCTCTTTCATCGCAAATGCTCGGATCCGAGATAATGACGCATTGTGCGAAGTCGCTTTCGCCACCGCCGGACCCACTTACGCCCTTCGCGCACATTCAAGCACGAAAAACCTATATTTGATATTCGCCTTGTGCCACGAATAACCGCGAAACTGTGACAGAAAATGAGAGAGAGAGAGAGAGAGAGAGAGAGAGAGAGAGAGAGAGAGAGAGAGAGAGAGAGAGAGAGAGAGAGAGAGGAGTTAGTGGGAGAGCGAGAGAGAGGGAGAGATTGAGAGAGGGAGAGTGGGAGCTCTACGTCTGCGACTGCTAGCGCAGGGAACAAAAGGATTTCGAATAAAAGCGGTGGCCGTAGTCTTTTCAGCTAAAGAGAACGAGGGAAGGAGAGTGAGGTAGAAAGCGCAGTGGAACAAGTAGCGATTGCCAGCCAGTGGTATATGACGACGTCGTGCCAGACACGACGAAGGCGCGCACGCGGTCGCCGTTCGTGACTAGCACTCGCTTCTACGCTTTCCCGGCTCAAAATCGAATATCGCCGCCAATTATTGGGAGTGACAGCGCGCTCCCGGTAAAGTGGCCCGTCAATCGAATAAGAAACTCGATCGGCGATTTCCGCATCCCGCCAAAGGTAACTGCTATATCCATGATTTTCCGCAGCGACGATCCTCCGGCGAGTTACCGGAACTGTTAAGAATCACATTGAAAAGGATGTACCAATATCTCCGGCGGTCTTACCTTTCCACGTCACGGCGAGGTGCACGCGAAATCCTGCCACGCCATCCTTCCTTGTCTTCCCTCGCTCTCCCGGCTTTCCTTCTGGATTCTCGTAGTTGGAGAGAGCACAGCACCGCACTGCACCACACCACAGAAAATACACTCCTGGAGCATGCACTGGTGCTCGGAACGCTCTCGTGTAGCGTCGCGACGGCGGCAGCGGATGGGAGCCGGCGATCTTCGCGGCCGGTATATCTTTCTCTCCCCGGTTTCTCTCAGTGTGGCCGAGAGAGAGAGCGAGAGCGAGAGAGCAAGAGAGTGCGCTCCCGACTGAGCGTGTCCTTCTTGCCCTCGGTTTCAGCCGCTGCACTACTCCCCGGTCTCACCCTCGCGCGCGTTCGATCTATGTTTCACCCTGTCTCTCACCCTCTCGTTCACTCCGCACCCTCTACCTTTCCTCCTCTCTCTCGCGCTCGCCCGCTCGCCCTCGGTCTCCGCTCCCTCGTCTAACCGGCAGCCAGGAACAAACCCCGGCGTCTACTAGCCTCCCTTTCTCTCTGTCGCGCTCGATCTCTCTACCCTTTTCCTCGACGCTGTCTCTCCGCGTCTCTGTCTCCCTTCACCGCCTGCTCGACGCGCTGCGCTTCCTCTCTCACAGGAGCCTTCTTCACGGCCACCTCTCGCCGTCGTCGAGTGCCAGTGAGATTCGATGCAACTATGTACTATCGCCGGGTGAGCCGCTCTCCTCCTCCTAATGGATACGAGGACGCACAGCAGCACAGGACGAGAGGACGTTGACCGTCGCGCGTACTCAAAGGACTGAGAGGACCAGAAGACGAAGGTGAAAAGAAGAGTACCCTCCCTGCGGCACGCGCGCACGCGAGAGAGAGAGAGAGACGACCCAGCATCCAGCTACGCCCGTGACAGCGTCTGGGCAACTACTGAGGACGATCTGCGCGGTTCCGGCGCAAGCTCTCGTTCGAATTTTGACCGGCTTGCGGCGCCACGTCCATTTTCGTTCAACCGGGGGTGGATTGCGGGAGGCTCGCTTGGGATGCGTACCCTCCGTCGCCGCCGCCGCCGCCGTCGTCCTCGTCGGGGGTTGATAGCGGGCCGCACACGCGCGCGCCACGCGCCACCCTGATATGATCCTGCGGTGCGGCTGGCTATCACGGCCGCCACACGCACTTCTCGCCGGCCTGGCATTCCCCTGCGCCACCAATCAACTGCGCTTCGCACTATTCATTCATGCTCGATCTATAATACCGCCAAACACGTCAGAGATCGCATTTTATGCATTTTAGACAAACTGTCGGCATTTTCGGGAAATAAATGGAACTGATATGGTACAGAAAGTTCTCAGATACCCCTGACATGCTTTGAAACCTTGATTGCGCCCTTCTCCTTCCACTCAATGCATTAAAATGCAAATATAAACCGCCAATGACCAATTGATGATAGGTTTGTTGGACAAGCGGAGAGTCTAATAAGCAGGTTCTTGTATACATAGGAGTAAATTTACACAGGAGAAGAAAGCCGCGCTGTCTGGTGCCTCATTATAAATGCAGTGGTCATTCAATGATAACATCCTCATATTGCGGCACATACGTTCTTGGCAGTACGTGACATGATCCGATTGCGATTTACGATTTGACGGAGATACACAGACAGCGACGAATCGACAATATTTTGTGAAACGGCAACGTGACCGGACTTCCGAAAGTTACACGGGTTGCCTTTCTCGGTGAATGCATTTTTCAACGTGGTCCGTGTACAAAAGTCATGATCTCATCTCTTTCTCTGAATGGAATACTCCTTTTCGTGAATTCGATCAATATTGTATCTTTTTCCGTTGGTTTTATAGCAACACGACATACTAGGTTTTTAATAAATCACGGCACCCGTTGATATTCTCGCAAACGACACTGTAAAAAATAGCATGGCTATGTATAAAATTAGACCGAATCGATAGAGTGGTTGTACAATAATTCTTTTTCGCTTTTAATACATATTTTTTGTATTATCCGTAAAAGCAAGCAGGTGCTATATTAATCTTGATACAATATTAGATATTCATTTATCTCGTTTCAAAAAGTAATTTACCTCGAATACCAATTTAGCGAAGAACTTGAGAATCGTAAGCTCTTTACGAAATTACGTTAAGGCACATTGAACGAAGTAAGACTGTTTTGTGCGTAGCAGTTGCGATCAAAATTATGCTAAAGAGTGGTCCTAAAGTTGCTCGGAGGGCGGACAGTATTAGTGGTCCGTCTAATTTGGCCGATGATAAAGACGGCAATTAACCGTGATGTAGGAGCAGCTCACGGGGGCGTAACACTTTACACCCCCCATTGAATTAATAATCCTGGCGAAAAACGATCTACTCCCGTGTAGGAGAAAGTACTCGAGTAGGCTCCGAGTCGACGGGATGTCGAGCAGTCAGTTTCGA
Source organism: Ectemnius lituratus (assembly GCA_910593735.2). Taxonomy (NCBI): domain Eukaryota; kingdom Metazoa; phylum Arthropoda; class Insecta; order Hymenoptera; family Crabronidae; genus Ectemnius; species Ectemnius lituratus. The sequence goes on along the minus strand of OU343036.1, from coordinate 5,354,781 downwards.
GTTGTCGCTCGTCAGGAAAATGAAGACGAGGCCCGGCAAATATTGCTTCGGTTACGCGGTTGGATTAAACCGATGGAGCATGAGATTACTTGGTTTGTGGCCGCTCGACAAACGGTTCTCTACTCTCAAATGGTCCGTGGCCTTCGTAGTGGCGCTCGTTTTCCTTTTCCCCTCAATGGGACGTATGGTAACACTAATAGATTGGAGATCGATATTGGAGCAGGCCGTATTAACGGTTCCGCTCGCTCTGCTCTTGATGAAGCTCGTCTACATCCGACACAGAGCGAAGAACTTCAAAATTATCCTCGAGACTATGATCGATGACTGGGCGAAATTTTACTACTTACCCGATTGGAGCAAGGAGATTATGATCGAGTATGCGCGCACTGGAAGGCGAGTGAATATCATCTGCATCGCTTGCATGGTTTTATCGATTATAGGTGAGTCGCCGGATCTCTTTCTTCCAAATGAATCGAACAATCAACTTGATTTCAGAGTTTCTTTCCAGTTTAATTTCATAGTTTAATACGTGAAAGTTACGATTTCGAATTCGATATATCATTTCCAAATGTTCACTTTTAAAACAAAGTATTGAGTTACAAATATCCAGACTGGTTTGTGGATCAGTGTTCGTGCGAGTGGAATTTCTCCGTAATACGAGTGATATGTTATTACAGCTACTAAAATACGATTTTTCGTGCCTCTGGATACAGGTTACATGGGATTGCCAAGTGGAAGCAACTCGGAGGAAGATCACGTGGCGAACATGACAGTCAGGAAATTACCCACGGAAGGGCTCTATCCGTTTGACGCTAAAGCGTCTCCAGCTTACGAGATAATCTACGTCTCGCAATCCATTGTCTCCTGCCTCTACTGCATGACGACATTTTCAATTGATTGCTTTCTCTCGGTTATCGTCTTCCACGCATGCGGGCAGTTTTCTGTTTTGGCGAAGATTCTGTCACGATACGGCAAAGCAACTAAGCATGATCAAAAGGAAAACTCTTCTGTTTGCGCTTGCTTGCATTGCATTGTTCAACGACATGTCTTAATAATCAAGTACGAAACTATCTTGCGATTTACGACAAATTCTTTTGCAAATACTTTGTTTAGTATTCGACTCAAATAACGTTAAATAGATACTCAAATGGTGCAATGTGATAACAATGTCATCACTACCTAATTACAATGTTACTAAATTAATAATTGAATGCAAGAATTAAGTGGATATACGTACCTTGCTGCGGTTCTATATAACTTAAGATTTTATGTGTTTACAGACAAAATGTTTGCAAGATGACACTGCATATTTATGTATTGGATAGAATTATTAGCAAAAACTTTCAGGTACATGGATATCGTGGAATTATCCTTCAACGACTTCGTATTGCTACAACTGTGTGGAAATTATTTTATTCTAGCAATCGAAGGATACGGCCTGGTCGCAGTAAGTTAATTGTACACACATCCAAATTTGATCGATATAAACAAAGAGATACTTGTTAACTATTCTTTGATACCACTACATTGTGTTTAATATAAACAATTATATTTTTACTTTCATTGTGTGAATAAAATGTAGCTATAAAATATAATATATATAAAATATAAATACAAAAAAATATTGGTAGCATGCGGAGGACAACAACACATTGGGTTTCTTGACGTTCGTCATCTACACGGCTACTGTTACTTACAATATGTTCATATATTGCTACATCGGTGATTGTATAATTGAAAAGGTAACCCAAACAATTAATTAATCAAGTCAATCGTGAGCTTAGAATTTAAGAATAGCAGAAAAACCTGGAGAGGTGCGTGATTCACAAGAATTCAATGATCACTGCGAAATGTGCACATTTTTATTAACCTTTGGTATGTGTTGTATTTGAGATGAAGTCGTAACTTATTATTACCAAATTCAGTATCAGTTTTGCATTCATATAATGTAATCGTTTGGTACAAAAACATTTTAACGTAATCCGAATATCGGATAGCACCGGCGGACCTAGATTTACGTTTCTCTTCGAAAATTTATTCTACTAACCGAAAGCCGATTTCAATGAAATCACATGGTAAACGAAGAGCGAGGAAATTGCCGACACGGCTTACAACCTGCAGTGGAACAACCTTCCACAGGATTTGGCTAAACCACTAATACTGGTAATAGTTCGTTCCCGAAGGCACTGCAAGATCACTGCCGGCAGATTTGCCGTGATGACGCTGTCTTATTACAAAACGGTAGCTATACTATTAAACGCTTTCATATTGTTATTTTCCCATGTAAACCGTTAATACCGCCAACTGCTTCTTCTAGATATTAACAACATCTGTATCGTATATATCTGTTCTTAGAGCTCTAAACTAGTCAACTAGAAATACCCATAGAGGATTCTACACTTCAACATTGCTGCTGTTGACGAACAGAACAACTTGTAGTTTTGTCAACAACTTGTACGAACTAAGACAACGATGGAAAAATAAAGTTTTCTACGAAATATACCAATAGCCGCACGACAAACTTAACATTTCAATATATGATCTATCGAAAAAAGATAGTACACGGTAAGATCCCGTCTATATGGCAAATACGCAATTCGCCCGCTCTAATTTACCGAAAGTTAGGAACTGGTTGTGAGCAAAATGCTTTTATATAACGCAAGGTCCTAGGAGAATGGATCTTTGCGCAATACTAGCAAAATAAATAATTTCCGATAAATTATAAGTAAAATTTCACTCATTAATCTCGGGGTAATAAAGAGTGAAATAGAGGTAACAGCTTATCTTTGGCTTTGTTAATTTAGTGTCGATTCAACTGATTTTCGGTCAGCTGATATTGTAAATTACAGAGACTCACCCATCATTTTTGTGTCTCTTCACGTGATTGTTATACCAGCCAACAGACATGAATGATTTCGAGCATACATCGCACACGTATTTTTTGGTTTCGGCTGGTTTGTGTTTCGTATGTTTCGATTTCCTGTGTGCGACAAGAGAGGATCTGTGCCTGGAAAACAGATTCTCACGTGTTACTTTTTTGAATATCTTACGATGTGACCATTTATTTATCAATCTTTGCTGAAGCAGTTAGCGTTACCTATATGCTCTCCCGCAGTCGTCACACTGAAATCTCTCTGTCAAGCAGCGGCAATTGACGATGTGCCTATTATACGTGTATCGTTTATTAAAGCGTCTACCACAAGTTTCACAGACAATATCGTACAAACCTAAAATCAAAAGTAATCGTACTGAATGTCTATCAAGATTTTTGGCGTCTGATTACTCTACCTTTGTGAGCTGCTGCCATGTGCAACGCCAGCGTGCGCTGGTGCCTGAATCGTAACGGGTTGGGACATATTGAACACACAAATCTAAAATACGAATTTAGTAATAGAGAATTTCCTACGATTTATGCTAAAAACTATTACTTTTAAATATAAATAACGAAAGTTAAACTGGTTTTCACAGAAGATATAATTAAAATAATCTATCAAAATGCAATCGAGAAATCTTTTAGTAAGGAAGATTCGACATATCAGTACAAAATCGATACTTTGTTATTAGACCGACACAAGTTCACTTACTTCGTCTTCTTCAGCTTCTTCCTCCTTTTTTTACGCAAAGTCGCCGCCGGGCAATCATTCTTTTGTTCCGTCTCGTTCATCGAGCTGTTACTGTCATTGTCAGATGTAAACGGAGATTTCGGTGTTTGTGAACTGTCCGTGCTGTCGTCATCAGATGATCCCGTTGTCCACTCAAGCTTTTTGTCGCCAATATCGTTTCCAATGTTAGAACATACTTCTGTCCCCTTCATTTCTTTGTCGTATATATCACTATTATTATTATTCGAAAACTTTGCTTCTTCCTTCTTTTCATTAGATTCGTGAGTAATATTGGAAAATGCTTCTGCCTCTTTCGATGTTTTGTTGTTTACATTGTTCGTACTGTTAGGATACGCTTCTTCCATTAATGCCGATAGCATTATTTCGGTTAATTCTTCGGAAGACAGTGTCTCGTCACTGTCTATCATGCCACTGTTGAATAAATCTGTCGTATCAATCTCATCGATTTCTTTCATTAGGGTTTCAGCCAAATCAACGTTTTCCAAGATTTTCTCTTCTTCCTCGTCACTTAGAGGAATATCCGGAAAATCGAAACCATCTTCTATCAATTCAGCCGGAGGTACGTTCGTCTCGTTCGAATTGATGTTTAAAGTTTGCGCGGCTGTACCACCGGTATAGTTCTTTAGCAAATGATCTTCGAGATCGGAGTTATAATTATACTTTTCCGCGGAACGTTCAGAAAATCTTTCGCGAATGTGATTGTTCTCGAATATCACGTCGAGTTCTATTTCTTTTCCTGATAACCACTCGGTCATCCAGTCTAATTCTTCTGCCGATAATTCATACTTTGACAAAAAACTGTCTCCTAGTTTTGGAACATAGTTCAATGACTCCACCAATTGTTCATTGGCGGTGGTGCGACTTAGGTCGCATTGTGAAACAAATGAATCGCGATTAAAGGACCAATTCAAAATCGACTGAATGTCGTCTAAGCGTTCATTAAGCTCGAGTGAGGATTCCAAGCTCTGTTTACTGTAGCTGTCATAATAACATTTGCTGAATATATCATTGCTGGAGAAGTCAATCAATTCATCGGAAAGCATTTCCCCCTTTTCATGGGAAACTGTATACTCATTTGGGTATAGAAACTGATCTGTTAAATTGTACATATTACGCACAGACATTTCTCCCTCAGCAATAGCTAATGATGTCTTGTTGTGAAAGACCTCTGTGTTTTCACATGGAACGCCTGCCTTACTTTTTAACGTTTCTTTGGTTTCTTTCTTATCCACAGACAGCCTTGCCATCTTTCTGCCTTTTTCTTCCCTACTATCACTAGATCGTGCCTTACGTTTTACACCTAGATTCCAAAAGGGATCATGCCTTATATTAGTCTGTCTATAGTCCTGTTTTCTCTTACGACTGCCTGCTCTATCTACCTCTGTGATCCCTTGAAAATGTTCAGGCATAGCTGACTCTCCATTTATCTCATGTGTCTGTGACAGAGGTAAACTAATCTTTGCCTCCAACTGCGCCTTGGACGTGCTGGTTCTTAAAATGTTTGGCAGTACACGTGTTTGTTTTTTTGGGCTGATAAACTCAATTTCACTAGACACAACTGGAGAATTGTATATCTCGATTCTCTCAAAGTAGCTCTTCTGAGACTCCTTTTTCATATTGAGCCAAACCGTCTCAGGGCGACACTTTCTAAAGACTCGCCTTCGATAGAACCCAATTTTCCTGTCCGAAAATATGTTTGGCACGGCCGGGCATTTCAACATTCTGGTGCTTTAAGTGTTCGCGACTGTTGAAATGTATTCGTCAGTCTGGTTTCTCGAGTCGTTCGCTGAGTCTATGAAATCAAATACGAACACGATTGTACTTCGTCTTATCTAGCAATTACTTTAGATGAGCGTCACCACGAGAGACTTGCTGGGACAGGAAAAGAATGGTTGCCCGAGATCAGCGGAAATCGAAGTCCCAGATAATAGAAGATCCTCCGGATATGCGACAGAGTACCGGTGCTTAAAGAGTTCAAGTATGACATATTCTTACCCAGCATCCGTGACAAGTATTCCTTGTCCTGCAAGGTTGTAGAAGAAATGTATTTTGGCACCTTCGCTGCGCACTGTTCACTGATTAACGTTGCGTACACACGAAGTGCGACGAACGTATCGGTTCACATCGCAAGAGATCTCCTTCTCAAGTGGTTCTGAAGCCGAATAATACGAGTTGCCGGCTAGCAGCACATGGGGGCACCTACTCCACGTGAATGTGCGAGCTCAACTGATTCATAGGACTGACGACAAGGGACTGCTTTCCCTCCCCGATAGGATGAAACGTGAGAGCACCCCGATTCCGAACGAGAAGTCATAAACATTTTGACGCGAGTAAGCCGGCACTCAGGCCCACCAGTGCGAACCAAGCCAATAAAGCAAGGGACCAATCTCCTTCCGCTTAGTTGCCGCTAAGCGCGTAAGAAATCTACGCACGAGACAAGCGCCTATCGGCTGCGTTCGTAAAATAATGCATTGTTTTGGTTCACTTGAATACGCGACCTTCTTTTTTCACACTTCGGAGTTGTGATCGTCTGTGATTCCCGCGTATGAATCGCGTTAAGTATGGCTTGTGGTATCTACGAGGATTCACAATTTAAATTCGATTCAAGAGCAGTTAAAATTAAAGCACACGAATCGTAGTAATTCTGCTCGCCGGAAATATCGTCGATCGGATAAAGGGATAAGTGAATCATTGTGCAGTGAATATGATTCCTCGCGTTAGAAACCGCTTCGTGTATCGGTGTTGGAGAATAATTTCTAGTAAAAGACAATATGGCGTAATGATAAAATACTTTATTCCAGTAAATCGTGATTTCATGAATCGCAGTAACAAAATTTCCAAAATAAGAAAAGATCCATGCGTGTTCGTGAGCGTGTGTGTGTGTGCGCGCGTAGAAAAGGTGAACGTCAAATAAATAGAACGGAGAGAGTGTACTGGATCGTAATACTTAATGGGTGAGTTCCGATTGACATAGTTACCTATTGCACACTTCAGTTACCAATCATTGCACTCTGAGAGATCATCATTGTCAGATCTCAGTTTGGAGAAAAGTACATCTTTTATTTTTGGCTTCGGGTCTTCTTTAATCTTTGTTGGCACTGCTTCTGCTTGGCCTAACATCCATTCTAACTCTGCAAAATGGAATTTTATAATGTTAATGTGCACATAGTTCATACATAATAGTGCTTCTGAATATTTGGTACCAAAAGACACATACCAGCCTCAGTGAGTTTCATGCCACGTAGTTCTACTGGTCCAATGATTTGTTTCACCATATTCCCACCGTGGTAAATGAATATGGTTGGAAGGTTAATGTCTGGCCAGTTAGGAATGCAAGTCGTAGAAATGCTCTTCAGGAATTTGGTTTGCGGAAACTTCCTTGCTAGACTTGCCAAGTATTGATTGACAAGTGTACATAATGGAATTCTACACAGAGAAAGAATTGTTATTAACTTTCATCTGTCTATTAGAACATAGGAGCTAAGTTTAACTGATAACTCACCCAGATTTGTATAAATGAAGCACAACAAATATATCATCCCCAGCATTGTTCACTTCTTTAACATAATCCACTGCAGAAATTTCTTTCACTTCTCCATACTTGGATTTATTAGCAAGTTCCTTCATCTCTGCTATCCTCTTTCTCCTATACTCCAATAGAATTGCTTCATCCTCATCGTCCTCCAACTCGTCCAACTCATCCATCATTTTATTAGCCAAGTCATTTTGTGCTAGGGTCAATCAAAAATAACTTATATACTACAAATTAATAAATTACAAATGCCTATAGGTATTAGTACCTTTGCCAGTTTTTTCATTTATAGTATTTTCCATCATATCCAGTATTTCATCCTCCGTGACTTCCTTCTCTTTTGGTGGAAGTATCCCTTTACTCCTAAGGATATCGTTCCACTGTGTGTCTTCATTTGGATCTTGCTGAAAGAGAAACTTGTTGTCAGTACTATGATATTGTCAAATAAATTGACATTTGGAGAATTGTGTCGGGAACTATTATTATGACATAATTTTTCTACCGGGCCATGGGCCTTGCCTTATAAGGAGTCTAGGTGTGGGGGTTCAAGCCTAACCTCACACTAGACAAGTATTATAGTGATTATAAGACTTACCATTGTGCCGATGATAGTCTGGCTTTAATAGAAAAGTTCGAAGTATCGAACACACTAGTGACAGCCGATTCAAGTGACTAGAATTAATTAAAATAACGTGTCCTCCCGATCACCAGCTGATCGCGTTTCACTACAATGAAACGACGTACACGCCTGTACACATGGGATCATCAATGACGCATCCGTGCTTCACGCATACAGTGTTATTTCATTCTATTTTCGTCGCGGCATTAGTAAGCAGCGCCGCTACAATTATGTATCAATCGAGAATGTTTACACTTTTTGTTATATTGAATAATCTTATTCATTACATGATCATTCTAGTATCTATTTCCTTTTGTACTTTAATTCAAATTAACGCAAGGAACACTAATGATTTTTATCACGGGAGATTGTTACCATGTGAGCCGTATTCCATGATACTGTTGTAACGAGTGTTGCTTAAAAGTATAATTGTAATAGTACTTCGGTTTCTACTTGATAATAACTTGTAAGTACTTTAACATTAAACGTATTTCATTTGCAGTTACTTAGAGGTTTCACTAAGAATAGAAAAGTGTACAGGAGGTATTGGAAAATCCCGCGTGATCCTTTATTTTATTGCTTTATTGGGACACTCATTAGATACCCAAGTTACAATCGAATCCCTTATTGTTTTCGCATCTGGCAAATTATATAAGGACATCTGGTTAGCACCCGGCGCGCAGGTCAATTGCCGTCTATAAACCAACATGCGACAAACTTAAATTGCCGGGCTTAACTCCATAAATGCTCACTTCGCACAAACCCGGAAGAACACGTGGTCATTACCCTGCGGAGTAATACCTGAGGGTAACACCTTATGCTAAGCAGACCTTGCAGTTTCCTAGAATTTCGAATGGTTATTCTTTGCCGAAGATTGAAGCTCTTTACCCTAAAGACTTCAAGTATTCAATTACTGAAGGCAATAAACATTTCCGAAGAAAACGACTCGGTAGTTGTGTTCCAATGACATCTGGTTCCCTTTACACACGCCAAGCCCTTAACGTTGGTGTATTTCAGAAAGTGTGTTTAATTGAGACTTCAATTAAACATACTCTCATATATTTCATTAGTACACGAATTAGTTCAGGCAAATGATTAAACCCATTGCGTTTCCGGCGCTTTTAACGCAGAACTGTATAATTATGTTTTGTATTTCTGTTATTGAAGTTTATTCTGTACCGCCGAAAACAGTTCTGTGCAGCATAATTTTGTCAAATAATTAATTTGAATTTGCATACGTAAAATACACGTATAACCTGGATGCGCCGAATCGCCAAAGTAACGTTCACCCGAGTTATACCTGGATTGCACTACTGCACTCTCAGATGCTCGCAATCAGGTAAACCGGTTAATCCTGCAGCTGTGCTGGACCACAGCCATGTTTCGTGTCTCCCACCGAATCCCTAAAACCAGTTTGACCATCACCTCTGCCGCCCTCGATAGTATTTATAGTAGGACAGAATGATAATTTCTTTTCATAACGGTACCCCAACAACATTGGATTTCGAACGAATGCTTTGATTTGGAGAATCTCACCTTACCAATCTTATCGAATAAGATAAGGCGGGTTTTAAAGAGAAATGGATATTCTTCACTAAATAATAAGACTGAACTTTTCATTACCAGAGTAAACCTTTTTAATAGGATACGAGAACGGTGCGTGCGTGTTAATCTGATTAAATGCCGTGGCATCTCGAGCGCGAGCAATCATTTCATGCGAGGGAGGTTGATGAATTCCTACTTTGAGTTTATTCGCTACGGAGTTACCAGTCTCGCGCTCGCAGTACGTGTACCAGGGAGAGAAGAACGTTCAATCCGTTTTCACGGTACTTTCACGTCGCGTGTAGTACCTTTGTGCGTGGTAGCCTTTGTTGGTCGGGTCTCTCGCCAACACAAAAGAAGCATGTTTCTTCAACGGCGGCAGGCAAATTGCGGAAAATGTGCCGCCGCCTCTAGCTGACGAATGCGGGCTTACGCACGTCACGCGCTCCAATCAGCTGGAAAGGTGGGACTCTTCGCGAGTCTACCTACGCAAAATTAAAGCTGTCCACGACAGGAGTTGCCCGCTCCTAGGAGAAAAGGCCGAGTTTCAAAAAGCTTTCAAGGGATTACGAGAGAGCATCGGTATTACAAAAGGCCGCACGCCCGAAACTCGCTCTGTCCGCACGCGTGCGTGTACATGCTATTGCAGCCCGCGTTCTGCGTTATTGTTCGTTCTATTGTTGTGCCTTTTTTCCCGATGTATTGTTTGACCGACCACTCGCGTTTCCGGTTGCGTGCTGGCCATCGGCCTAAAACTGCGTCCAGATACCACGATGTCATTCGGCCGGCCAAGAATTTCTGCAATTCATACTTTCATAGCGCGAACACTGCATGGGTCAGCGGCCGGTTTAATTTGCGGGCTCCACTTGGATGCACATGGTGCATACCGTAGATGTCAGATATTCTTGTCAATCGCTTGTACGTATTAATCTCTATCGATAGATTTTGAAGCTTTTAATTAATCATGGAGGAACTGTCGAAAATCGCGGAGCTCTTTCATATACTATTATTTGCAGTTGAGTTATGCTTGAAATTTGCATAAATGTCTATCATTTATCGACAATTTCATGTTTCCTTAGTCTACGTTTACGTTATGCCTGCAGCCAGGTGAGCCTATAAGTATTCGTCTTCTGTTGTTTGCCGCTGTTTCGTCCTGCGAACTTACCGCAGAGCCGCAGTTCGCCCCTTCGAAGGGCGGACATCATCTTGCGGTCAGTGAGGTCAGGTAGCAGGGCTTCTTTGACCTTCTTTCATCAAATTACAGCCTACGGGAATGAAGGTAAAGGATTATTGCCGATAGGTGATGAAGCCCATTCCGCTTTCCTTTATTCTTCTTTCGTTTCAATGTTTAACTTTATTTTATCTTTATTTCGCCAAAGGGTCTTCGTTATAATATTTCTCGTTGGATTTTCCTGTCATTGTCAATCTCTTGAACCAACGTTGGAAAATCGTCAGCGATTAAATAGCATGAATATGAGCGGAATAAAAATTCGTCTAGTTTCACATAACCCTACCACATGGAAAGACACGAATTACTAAATTCATTATACATTTTTATCTACTTCTCTATTATTCCTAACCTGTCAGAGTTCTTTTATTTTGATATCTCTTGAAAAACTGAAATAGAGAATATTTAATGCTTTCTGACCGAGAGAACATTTTCCCTCACGCTACCTTTCCCAACGTTGCACAAAACGGACGCACTCGCTGCGAGAGCGAGTCCTGCTATCGCTAGAAAAGCCGTGCGCATATCGTGGCAGCATAATGTCTAGTAGGACAGATTCATGTAAAGCTGAGATTTCAGTGGCACACGATGATAAGGGGTGACGTACACACTTACAGTCCCCAGGTTGCGTTCCTTCGAGCATGGATAATATGGCGGCATATGAATATACAGGGTGCGGAGTATGTGTACATGACCGGTGTGAACTGACAGGGCGTATTTGTGTGTACAAATCGCACGTTGGCCGCCAGAAACCCATAGCGTTTCTCGTAAACCTTCGCGGCAGCATCGCCCTTTTGCAATTTTCTTAATGATCAACACGCACACATGCTCGCATTACTCAAACACTCGTTAACAAGTCCGCGGGAAAGGGATACTCGTCTTGGAAAACCATTATGGCCTTCGGATGTAGAAATCGCGCAACTTGTGTTCTAACACCCGCTTGCACACGCACACGTGGCTCGTTTACCTGAGAATTATTACACCTTGCTCAACAGTCCATCTGTAGAGCAATTTCGCTGGACACTGGCCGAGCAATTCTAAAGTTGCCTGAGAAATGATGCGTTTATGCTTGGAAAGTCGATTATTCCGTAGTGCCAATATAGAATTCTCAAGGTTCGGGGATATCCTATGCTGTGATGCGCCGACAGGATATAATCAGTAATAATTTTAAATAATGATCGCTATTAAAGCGCTAATAATATCATTACCGTATTCAGTAATGACAGGGTAGATAGGTATTAGAAAATGTGAGAAAAGCTAACGGCATAGATGTCTCCTATCCAATAACTTTTTCTGAAAGAATCTACAATTTGATATTTTACAGACAGTATCAATGAAATTATCGGTGTCTGCTTTTTTGGCAATAGAATCAGCTATCTGAAATATATACGTGTATCCAGAAGCGTGAGGGAACGACCTTGCAGATTCTGTGGAATTTCGCGGGAAAGGCATGAAGGAGAAGGAAGCGAACGAGGTGGAATCGGAAGCAAGAGAGGCTCGAGGCGATACAGCTGACAGAACGAATCCTAGAACGGGAGAAGAGCGTACGCCCAGTATCCAGTTCGGTTTAGAATACGGCTTACCGGAAGTTTGCAGTTACCCACATTCCTAGGACGGGGTCGAATACCCTCGGGATATCGTCATTTGCGTGATCGTTAATTGCTCCCGATGCGAGCGGAACTCCGAATCGCGAGGATCATTACATGCTTCTACGCGGAGATGTCCAAGTAGACTTCATCATCGTGTCATCATTCTACATGCGCTCTCAAGAGACGCTGACTTGGCTCGAGTTTCTTATTCATTGCTACCATTTCTTTCGATGATAATTCAAGTTGCATACAGCGCGACACCTTTTTAGTCGTCGTCGACTGGCACTGGTTATTGTGTCACTAAAGAAAGGAGAGCTTGAAGTACTAAGACTTGCGTAACAAAATCAATGCCCACTGCAGATCCCTTCGCAATTTCGCATCTAGGTTGCAATTAGCGAAGTGAGTGAGTGCTCGTGATGCTCTAAATTTCAGGATCGATCGAAGGCCATGCGATCGAGCATCCTGGCGTGAACCCAACAGGTTTTCGCGCCCAGATTCAGCTAGGATAGAGTTGCCCTCTCGTATTATCGTGCTAGCTGCAAGTTGATATAAAGTGCGTTCTGCGATTCGCCAATCTATTCCGATAACGTGCTAGGCTTCACTGAGCCCTCCCCATGCATCCTCTGTGCAAATGATACCCGTATAAGTGGAACCTATGCGCTCCGGATCTGCGTGGGAATCAAAATGAAGTGTCTTATTATTTAACACTTACATTACTAAGATTTTTACTGCGGAAGCATAATATTCTTATCAAAGTATAATACGAGCAAGGCGATAAGAGCGGAACATACACTCTACTGAAACCACGTATTCAACCTTGCTGTTACGAGCAGTTTTCTACTAGCATACTTCTTAATTATTAGTTAAATAATAATTACAATAGTACATGATTTATAGTAATCTTTAATAACGAAAGAATACAATAAACAACCGACAATCATTACAGACGTTCAGTTTCTTCCAAGCTTGAAAATAATAGACGAAACTATTAAGGAGGGTGGAAAGCTAGTATAATAGCATAGTATAATAGTTCAGTTATCAGCGTGCAATGCGAGCGGAGCGATAAGGAGTTAGCGGAGCAGAAAGCACACCTGAAAGAGCGCAGGGCCGCCAATGGTGGCGAAGCGGCCGACGCTGGTCGACCATCTTGCGCGGTTCGCTCGGCTTTCGAGAGTTCGTAGTGCGTCGCGTGGCGCCGAGTCGAAGCCCGAAGCCCTCGCCTCGCTCGCAGTCTACGCCGACTGTCGAGCCGTGACTGACTTCGGCAGCGCCGCCTGCTCTCCGAGTTCCGTGTGTGTTGTGCTTGGTTCATCGGCGCGCAACTCTCGCAACCCTTGAATTATCAATGCGACAGGTTCTCACCTTTCTCGCATCTTAAATATGACACTTCATTCTGCCGCGCATTGACCATTCACAATAAACGCGACTGACAAACTGTGTGTGGATTGTTTTCGATTGTTTTACATTGTTTTCCTCTGTCGATCGCTGGTAATCGCTAAGGAACTTTCGCGCGGACAAGCAGTGCGTGTTGAGTCTGACGAGCTGTTTGTTGTTGTTTCGCGCCGGACTTGCCGCCGCGCTCGCATTGACACTTCCAGCCGTGAATGCCTGACAAGTTGTCATCGAAGTTGAGCCGTGTTGTTGAAGAAAGGATATTATTCAAGAATTGTGCCTGAAGGAATTTTGAAGACGGCGTTTGATTTGGGAGCTGCTGCATACGGGATGTCCTGAAACTTGACAGTTTTCGGAATCATTTACACCAAGAAGGTTAGCGTGACACTCTGTTTAATTCTTTTTCTATTTTCATACTTTGCATCCGATGTAATTGAGAATTGATTGATTCATGTGTAATGGAATTATTGACTTCCAATTCATAGACAAGCATTAAAAATTATGTCTCATTTAGATTCTAATTATCATTTAACTTTTCGATATTATCGAGTGTGCCTTTTATAGATTTTTCAAGAATTGACATTTATTAGTGTAACGAGGTAAACAATAAACATTTCTGTCTGAATGCCAGGATTATTGCGAGAGCGATTGACAGTAAAGGCACTAGATTCCCTAGCGGTTCCCTATTGTGTAATGTTACTTCGACCATATTAGCAGCGGCAACTGGCGTTAAATGACATATGAAGTCTCACGATGGGAGTTTTGACGTTACCGCTAAATTGCACGTGCATTCCACTGTGATAAGTGGCCTTCATTAGCCGGCGCGGCACTGACATCCTTGCGGGCTTGGAAAGCGTGTCGTCGCAACGACACGTAGAAGTTGCCGCCCGAGTATTCGGTGCAGCAGGGCGATCTCGTTCGGCTTGACCTTGCACTTTCGTCGGCCTGCACTCGATCACTCGGCCGTCCCGTCTTTCACTATAGATACTCTTGAACTTTCAATTTAAATCACTATGATTCTCGTGACTCGATTTTCGGCGCGACGTTTCGTGATCTCCGAGAAGGTTTCTTCCACACCTTCTTGGAAAGGTCAAGGCGAATTGTTTTCTTTTCTACTTCATTAACATATCGATGTATTATTATTCCTGCACTACTGATACATTTTTATTATATTCAGTGCGTCTAGTTTCATTTACATTTTTAATGGATCCAACTGACTCGGTACTTTTAATTTAATCTCGTTCTGTCATCAAGTGCTACCAGTCTATCGAGCGACTCGAGTTCCAGTAAGTCTTGTATTTAACCAGTATACATTTGCAAATTTAGTTGCTACTATTCTGCAATACTACTTTCTAATTTAATAGTGGTTCAGTTACATAAACAAGAAGGTTTGTTTGTGTGAATATCATTTAGAGTTTAATATATTTAATTCGCCCAAAATGGTGTTAGGTAATTATGGTAAACTTCAAGTATTTTAAATTTTGACTGGGGGACATAGTGTAACGAGACCTGTTTATTTTTGTCTTGGATAAGTGACAGGAAAATTTCTCTCGTTGTTATTTTTATGCACGTGCGACACGCAAAATATACATAGGCGGCGGCTGTTTTTCGCAAACGCTGGAATCCGGCGATTCTGGGCGCGTGTATGATGATGGCCTTTTTTTGGCCTTTTCGAGCTATTGTTGCGCGCAGAATTTCGTCAGAGCAGGAAGACTCCCTTCCGAAAGACCCACACGTCATTGTCTACTCGACGAGAACAATGAACCATTTACCATGTTCGACACTGCATTCTTTTGATCACACGCATACTCGTGGACAAGAAGGATCACTTCGATTCTTGCATGCGATTTATCTCCGTCAGATATATTGATTTGCCGGTCGATCCAATCATCGCTAATGATTCATCACCGCGATGATTCGTGTCACATGTCAGGATTGCATGTGTGCAGCGTACCATTCAATGTAACTGTGACGAAACTGATAACGAGGATGTCATAGCTTGTAATTTGTTGTTTGCTTTGTAATTTCACGGTGTTCACTTGATCCTTCAAGCCAGTTATTTTATGTTTCTGCTTTGCGCTATTTCAAACTTATAATCGAACGTAATTAAATCTACAAACATTTTAACTTTGTATTAAATACGAACTCATAAATGCATTAGCTTGCTATTTTTTTTGGCAAAGTTCCTTTTCATGTTTCTGAAATATATTATGAAATGTGTTTGAAAATGCCGAAGGATCGATCGTCGAACTTGCTGTTTCTTGCGAAAGTTTAGTGAGAGTCTCGTGTTTCGCATAGCGTGCGGATGTTGTGGTAGCGAAATGCAAAGGAAATTCGAAGTCTCCAGCATGTTACAGTCTTCTGCAAATTACTTGCTCCATATCGTTTCTTTTTGTTAGTTTACCTTTACTGCGCGTATCGCTAACATTTGATCTTGTATTTCATCCTTTCTCCGATACGAAGTATTGGCTGCGCGTGGAGGAGCAGAGAAAAGCGTCTGCTGGCATTCCTTCATCGGCTTCCTCGTTACTGATCATCCTTTTCCGCGTGTCTTCCGTTGCGCCTTGTATCAAGATTACACCTGCCTTTTGTTTCCTTTGCCAGCTAACTGTTACATCTTCGCCGGCAATCTCTCGGAGATGAGAATTCCAGTTCGCTGCACCCATACCCCTTCATATTGGGAATATTTTCAACTCCATTCTACGACTTCCGCGCTTCCCTGGCTCCTTTGCCTCGTTTGCTTTGTGCAAGGCGTCCTTCAACGAGTAGTCTCCAATGGAAATTGCAAAGGAACTTTGGAAAAATATAATATCACGCTCATTTCGTCGAGTATTTCTGCTCTTCTCTCAAAGTACAGAGGAAAGACCTTATTCCGAGCCCTCCATAAGTCACATTGATTCCTAAATGGTTGTCATCCATGAAAATAGAAGTCAGGAAATTGAACAATTGAAATTCCAGAAACATTGATTCTGAGAGATATGTATAATCATAGTGTGCTGGATCAGGTTATCATGTTCCTCGGAATATGGTTCCCTTTGAAAGGCACTATAATAAAATCCTCCATCTTACTTTGTGCTTCACCCATAAATCGGCATTTTCATAGGCAGCAAGTACTCGCAGTTCATTGATTCGCGATGTTCCGCACTTTATGCGTGATTGCGATGCTTTTATCCGAGCGTGGCGAGCTTTTCACTCGCGCGTTTCCTGTATGCTCTTTATTTCATTGCGCCTCTCACCTCCTTCCCAGATCGTCGTTCGCTCGCCAGTTTGCTCCATTCGGGATTTCCGGTTAGCAGCGTGCGTCTATCGCGCGCGCAAAACTTAACGAGCACACGTGCACTTCCGAGGGAGCTGTCAGTTGATGCGCGTGAAATCCCGAGTGCATCGGCGAGCGATTCATTAGAGACTGATTAAATTAAATTTGTCTGCCTGTCACTTTCAACGGCACAGTTATCGTGGTTAAATATTTATGCCGCCAAAGTGGTTGATAAGCCTCGTTCCATCGGAACTCGTGCAAATGCCACAGCAAATATGTCAGCCTGGCAAATATTGATCATCCTCGAAAAGGCAATTGTGTGAACAACGAAGGGTTAGTATCCGAGAAAATGCTCCTACATGCAGGTATTTCGTGATTGTCGAATCAATTTTTGAAAAATACTAGCTTTCCAAAAGTCTCGTTTATTATATTGAAACTTGATTCGTCATAACTAACTTATTCAACTTTTGAGAAACTTATTTGGCGTTTCCAACTTCAATGCGATCGCATTTGGAATTTTATTAAATTTCAAATTGTTAGTCGAGAGCGAAATAAACCGTAGATTCAAACATCGGTATAGCAAGGCTTGCCAAACGAATTTTCGCACTCCATAGCATCGACGTCAATATCGCAATCACCGTGGAGCTCTGGACCCGGGATGAGCAGAGATACGCGCGGACCGCCCACACCGAGAGCTCTAATAATTCTCTCATTACATTATGCGACTTGACAGAAGGGGTTGAGCCGAACACTCGAGGCGCAGACAAGGACTTGACCACATTAGCCTCACTTATTGTCTGGGAACTAAGCTTTAAATAACTTGAGAACTTTACTGCTTCATTATAGAATATTTCCAAGAGCTTTCAACGTTTATAAATGCATTCAATGATGTTTCATACATCTCTTTTCTATAAAGCTTCGCGCTAAATAAATCATGAATGCCGTTTTGCTTTGGATTAACCAACCCACTGACTCAGACCTAAGTCCACTCGTTCCCACTTGAAATATGACTCTGACTCAAGGGGGCGATTGTTTTTCGGATAAAGAAACTCTAGAGCTTATCCCAGGTCGGTCCATAGGGCTACGCGAGCAAGAGAGAGAGAAAAAGAAGGGTGAGAGACTCGGATACTGACGGCGCGTCGCGAGACGCCCACCCAAGCATAGCCCGAAGCTCTCGTAACATACAGGGTGTCGGCAAAGTTCATTGATCGTGTCAGCGGCGTTCCGGCCTCTCTCTGATGAGAGGGAAAAAGAGAATAGAGCACGCGGACTTGACGGGAATGACCCCCGTTTTACGCGACGGCATATTATCTGATGGCATCTAGATACCTTAAGCTCGCGTAACGACCTCGCACCCTCCCACCTTCCTCCATGGAAAAGGCCCACCCTTCCATTACACTTTCCCATTAACTATGCAAGCCTCGCTCTACAATCTTCCGGTTCAATTTTTCATAAATTGCCACTTCATACTCTTCATTAATCCTACAGCGAATCGGGCTGTTTTTCGTACTTTAATCCTGGAAATAAGTATTCGCCGAAGGATGAAGTTGGGATTGTTTTTAGATCGAATTACGTGCTGGGAAGTAAGCATTGCCAGAGCTACACTGTTGCTGGACAAGGGAAGCTTTGTCCACTGTTACAGTTTCACTTGGAGTGATTGACGCCATTGGATTCCTTGAGAGCGAGCGAATGAAGGTGTGATTCACGATGTTGGGTGGCGCCGGTATCGCCTGGTAGACTTTGGACGATGTTATTCGTGGCGCGCTACGTAAGAAAGGAAGGGTTGCACGGAGCCCTGCGCGCGTTTTCGAATGAGGAACGGCCTGCGCCCAAGACGTTCTTGAGGCTCTCTCAGGCTAGCACTTCTTATGTGGGACGCACGCCATTCACTCCTTTATGCTGGCTTCTCGCTGAATGGCCAGCCGCGCGCAAGAACTTCTTCAGCACGAATTTAGCATAGCCCTGGGTACTTCTCGATTCAATTCAACGCCGCTGCCGCTCCTGCTCTCACTCTTTCTCAGCAGACTTGTTTTGTATTGCGTGAAACGGCTCTGATTTATAGCGGCACGCCCGGCGCACGTTTTGCGAGAGCACTCGTCTTTCCAGCCGCTCTGCTTTTCGAAGTACTCGCAACATCGCCGCGAAATGTTTCGGCCGGAAACCCGGCATTCCTTGCTCGCCCGATACGTAATATGTCAGGCGATATTAATCCTGGGTACAAGTTCTCAGTGCGGACCACATTGGATGAGAGTGGAACGCAATCGAGCCGCGGGCGGCTTTCAATTTCTCTGTGACAATAGCCGTAACCGATCGTATAGTCGAAAGAGCGACAGAAGAGTATGAGGATTTGCTCTTGCCAGGCTTTCGACTTTTATTGTCGATCAAGAGTTTCAGACAGATCGTGGTTTTGAGCCAGGCATCCTTTGATATTTCAAAGGATTGCGAAGTCAAGCCAAAAGAACCATTTTTTTAACTTCGTGTAGGATGAATTGGTTTTGATATATTACAGTTGTTTGTGAAATTCAATCAAAGCTTGATGAAAACCAGTTGATAAACAATTTGTACCAGCAAAAATTCTCTGATATTAGTTCGTTGTTGTGGCCACTTCGGTTTGGTCACGTTACTACGAAAAATAAAGAGGGAGGATGTTAATTTATGCGAACGGTAGATGTCAGCAGAGCGATGAGTGTGCCTGACTTAAAACTTGACGGCGATTGGGCTATGGCGTCTAAAAGCCCAGGCCTATCAATAGAATACAGTAAACGCTGCTCTCCGTTCTCGAGCTATTCAGCTAATTCCATTAAAATTCTGTAGCGAACCAGTGCTTGGGGACTGGAATCCCAAATCGTAAACTTCCTACTTGACGCACGTGAAACTGGCCGATATTTAGAGAGGCTGAAAAACTCGGGACTGCTACTTTTTTTCAAGCGAGCAATATCCATCCGCGGAGTTGCCTTTGGTTGGTTGATCGACCAACATCCATTCGAAAAACCGTGAGAGAGTAAAAGATACGCAATCAAGTACTATTAACCTTTAATACGATTTCTCTGTATATGCCAATATGCCTTTCCCTCGATGATGGCTAGGTATACATATGTATTTCAAAAAAAAAAAAAACATTCGGAAAAGTTAATCCAAAGAGAAATTAAAGATCGAAAGTGGGTTTTTATTGTGTTTCGGGATTGAATCCTAACATGATATGATTTTACGTTTCGCAAATTGGAATTGTCAATGCAAGAGAGTTCGACCTCTTTTTCCATTGACACGTTTTGTTCGATGACTTCTGCTCATGATCGTACCAGCCTTTCGAACTCTCGTGGCTTGTAAAAAGCCACAACGATACGAGTGTTCGGATGCGCTCGCGCGATTGTAATCGGCGCGCTTTTTCCAGTGAAGGTCGTGAATGAAGTTTCTATGTACGCGAGTGCACACACCAGCGTCGCTCTTTCATTCACGCGCTCTTCGCTTTGATAGGCTGCTAGTGCCTCTCGCTGATCGGCTAGCATTGCGAACGCTCTTTCCCATGTCCTCTGACATCAGAATATCGCTGATGCAGGTAGATCGCATTGCGTTTTACCTTAGATCGCATTTTGTTAGCATACCTTACTTGTTACATCATTATCTTTACAGGTTGCAAAAGACAATGTATGTAATTTTGAAGTTTAATAGTTTGACTTTTAAAAAATTTGATCTCATTTAATCCAACACAATAGTTATCATGTGTGAGTGTTTGCCAATGCGAGGCAATGTCGAGTTCGAATGCAAATGACAATCGGCTGGATGTTTGTATACGAGATGAATGATCTAGCATCGTGGTAACAATATCCCCCATACTAGCTGTAGGCACAGCGTACCGCCGGCTGCCAGCTATGGGGAAAGTTAAGCTGTGACCTATATTACGAAGTGTAACTACTTTCTTTGTGCTGACTATCTCACGTTGTCGAGAACTCTTTCCCTTCGCCGGTCGCTGTTGTTAACTCGTTCCTCTGTCGTTCTGTACAAACCAGCCTGCATCATTCGTGAGAATTTGCTAGCTTTGCGAAAATTACTTAATAAAATTATACTTTCTGTGAATGATGCTCGCGCTGTTCACACGAACCTCCATTGTTTCGCTGAATGGGTGTAAGATCCTGAGTTGAAGTACTTTAGTTGATTCACAAATCTCCTTAAACTCCGTATTTTAGATTAATTATTATTTAACACTTTGGAAAGCTGTTTTCTTGGAAGACAGCTATTCTCCAGCTACTGAGAGGATTCCATGAACAATAAAGAAAACTTTCTAATAACTAGAAATTCCATATTTAATATTTACAGTAGAAGTTTCGTATTTTCTAGCACCACACGGTAGAATTATTTACTAAAGGCTTTCCAATTCTTCTGCTAGGTTCCGGAGAGAGTTTTGCCGTAGATATTTCGATCGATTTATCTTGGGAGGAGATGCTGTTAGTATATTTGTCGCGCGAAGCGTGCCAAAGTTCAACAAAGTTTGGCAAAGGAATGACAGCGGGAGCGATCAGGGTGTGTTTGGAGATCCGACAAGTTGGCCGGGTGACGCCGGAGCTGGCGGAAGTCCCGTCTGGTAGGATCGCTTTTCGCACCACTGATTTCCGGCTTCGTCGCTGCCTCTTCCTTTTTCTCCCTCGGGTAGTGACACGCACGATGCATCTTCCATCGGCCGGCCTTTCTTCACCGCGTCTTTCCATACGTACACGAACGCCTGCTCAGCTCCGTCTGCCTTCTTCCTCTTCGTACGCACATACGGCTTCGTTTGTATTACCATCGAGAACTACGCTTCTCCAAGCTCGGAGAGATGCTGGCTGCGGAGGCAGTCGGCTTCACCGGGAGGGAAAACTCGCCGTGAGCGGAATCTTTAATCGCGCGTGGTCTACCGGCTCCTCGGCTGTGTCATCGGATTTGTCCGCGGCTTTGACAAACGACGTCCTGTTGTTAAGAAGCTCGCCTGGCCTTATACTTAATCGCTTTTAGGGAAGACGCTTTCGTAAGAACCGGTTGAGGAAACGCGTAGTACGACCAGGAATAAAAATACATACTATTACTGCTGCCCTTCCTATGATTTCATGTTCGATGTTTCGTCAAGCTAAACCTACACTGATTCCTCGTCATTATATTTTTTTACAATAGAAAGAAAATAAAGAAGGTCTAGATTTAATAATTTTTAAAAGTGAAATGTAGCTGTACAAAGGGATGAGCAAGCAGTCATAAATTGCGAATATGAGCTCACATTTGTACTCGCACGCAAGTACAGCTGTGCCTGTCTGATAGATGCAGCATCCCATTGACTTATGTGCTGCGAACGGGTCCGAAGGGAGGACGAATTTACATACAGAGAACGGAACAAATTCACGACTTTGCATTCGAGACCTTAGTACGTCTCTTTCTCTCACTCATCTTGCAAGTATGCCCGCAATCTCTTCTTCTATTTGTGTCCCTTTCCTCGTAAATTTAGAACAACTCTTCTCTCGAATTATCGTCAAGGTTCGCCCTACTTCCCTTTCGACCCTGCGTCTTTTACTGCCTGGGAAAACATTGGGTGGGTTATTAGTTTGTTACTCCTGTTTAATTACTTTCTTCTGTTTCTTGACTCAATTGTTCACGCTGACATGTTGAAGTGACGTTTACAGTGGACGGCTTTAATTGAGAGTCTACCTTCTGTCCTCTCAGGGTTTAGCACCCTTAAATTGCGTGGAGCCGTCACGCGATTCCACCATTTGGCAAAGTGCTCGGTGCTCCTCTGCAATAAGCGACGGGATGGAGATGATTCTTCAAATACTCACGGAGGCTTGATGAGCGTAACCCGAGCATTTACGAACTAATGAGTATACCCGATGAAAGGATAGCGCGTGCCGCCTGCATAGACACACGCGTGTATGCCGGCATGCATAGTCGACGAAATCGCAAAGTTCATCATTAGAAATAGAAAAGGAGTGAAAATAGAACTGGTGCAACTGCGCGGTTCCTCTCCAAATTACTCATAGGTGAGGCAGTCAAAAAATAGGCCCTGACTCATTAGCAGTCTGAACTAATAGGTCACCATAGCGCAATCACATCCAAGTATTAGATCGCCGGGCATTTGAAACGTCGAGCTCTTCGCCGAATTGAATCACTATAGCCTTTTGTATCTAACAATCTAACGTGTGGTATTTGGGGTGCGAAGGTCTTCCTAGAATTTCCGTGTATCAGCTTTGGACCACTTTGATGTACTAAATTCTAACAGTCTTAATCAAGAATTCTAGAATATAATACTCTTGACACGAAATATAAGTATATGAATTTAATAATTTACGAGGATCCGTGTTTGTAAAGAACTTTAAATAGCCAGAACAAACAACGAGGAGTATACGAAGGGGAGAGTCGCATAATTCTCTTCTTTATGCAGTGTCAAGGGTTGACCTTGACACTGTGCCTGAATATAGAATTTCGCGAGCGCTAACGATGCGACGAGCGGAGATAAAAATAATTTCGCGCGAACAAATCGTGCCTCGGTGGCAACATATTTATCGAGTGGGGTTGGTAGGATCAGGACGCTGGAGACAGTGGCGGGCAGAGGCTCAAGGATAAATGCTGCCCGCACGACTGCATAATGCAATGAGAGATGCAGCAGAGGAGCTGAGCCTGCGACTGGCAAATCGCCATGGCCGCAGTGTCTGTCTGTCGTTTTAACTGATGGATTTATCCTTTCCTATACACTTGAGCGTTTACGAAAGACTTGGAGTAAAAGTGCTTCCTGGCGTATAGAAAACCCATTGAAATTTATAATATTGACAATTCATCAGTATTTAACACGTTGATTCTCGCATCACATATACATGATTGAAACGGATTTAACAAGAAATTTGTAAGATGTAAGTGTACGTGGACTAATTTTAGGACTAATTTAATAAAGTATAAATTGGTGTTGTGGTCAAATCAATCAACGTCATTGCGTTAGCGTATATTTAGAAATTAGAGATTCGAAGGTTTACTATCGAAACGTGCTGGTTCTATCGGAGTACGTGTGTTGAAATAATTAAGACTTTATGTTAAGTAGACGAAGACTTGTTGGACTAGCGACGCGAGGCCATCGTCTGGAAGGTTGTACCGTAGTGGAAGTGGCCGTGACGCTCGTCCTTCGGGCGTCGCTGCTCCTAAACTTGAAACGGCGGCCATTAACTTCTAAGACCTTGCTGCGACCCGACTTCCTACTTTGCGCGAGACAGAAACTAGCCCTGAGGTCATTTATGATTACGGTAGTCTATGCTTGGCGTCCAATAAAATTAGTGCTTTTTAACCTGGGCAGTCTGCTACATCGCTAAGCGTCCTGGCCGTTTCAACGAATTCGCACTTTCATCCTTGGCCAGGTGTGCGCCCGGTGAAGTTTTGTGGGTTCTCCTCCGGTTTTTTCGCATTATGCCGCTCTCACACTGTTACATTTCATTGTAAAGAAATTTCTTTGACCGATCGACAATCAAACCAATCGATACCATATTACTTCTTGAAATTTTGCAAGCATCTTAATTCTGTTAATCAGACTTACCGAAATTTTATAATCATTCCATTGAAGAAAACTTTCAAAGTCGTTCAATATTGTTTTACACTAGTTTAGCAATTTCGACTTGCATTCTTGGTGTTCGTACATTGTTTAAAAGATTTTGGACTAGTTGCATAAGTGTACAGATTTTGAAAGTGAAAGACAGCCTTAAGTTGGTCCACCGAGACCAGGATTGGTTGTCGAGGGGTGGAACCCGGGGCCAAATAAGTGCAGTGGCAGGCCCCGAAGGGCCCAGGGCCACAACCGGTTCGCCCTCGGCCGTCATTAGGACGTAACTTAGGCGACCCTGAACAGTCTTCGGCCAGCAGGATAATCAGAAGGCCGTATTATTATCATGGGCACGCCATACCACTCGCACCGTCTCCAGTTGTAAGCCACTTCGGCCTAAGAGCTGCTCAGCCAATACTGATAAAGTCTGTCATTTTATTACATCACAAGAGACATAAACAATGCCTTACGGACCCACATATTCCAGAAATGCTTGGTCAGCCCAACATAGTAAGTCGAATCTCATTTCTTCCATTCCTATGTCCCCATTTCTTTGAATTCTTGATCGAATTGGATTGACGCGTTTACTTATGCGAATGTCTAAGTTCTCCACAGCCTAGTTCTATGTTTGATTAAGTCATTTGCCTACCAGCACATTTATTCCACCTGTCAGGCTCTCGGCTTCGCTGAGAGCCCGTGCGAAATGCGAACTCCAACTATTGTGAATAATGACGTCCCATGATGAAGACCTTCCCGCATATGTCACTTGTTTGCCACACATTCATCTTTCTGCCTGCTGGTGCAGCGATATTTGCTCCACTTATACTGTCACACTTTATCACAAGAGGATCGGCTTATATTCTTGGGTTACCTAATTAGTACTATAATTGAATGCGAGTATATTTGTCTTTCTCTTTGATACTCGAGTTGTCTTGCCACAGAACTCAAGTGAACGAGATTTTCGTTGGAAATATTGGAGAATTTCTTGTCGGTGGGCCGTGAGGGTAAACAGTATAGGATTGGTATTGGCGTCTGTGGTGAGATAAATCAGCTTCGATCTGCTTATAAGTAGGGTGGACAGGTTGGAGTATAAACAGAAGTGAGCTCAGTACTGTGCTTAAGACATAAAATGTTTATCCAGCCAGTCGATACTGCAAAAGGACGATTGGCAGCGAGTGGACGCTTCACCACAGAGAGTCTCGTGCTCCTTGCGGATTGCTCGGTACCTCTTTGGTCCTCTTGTCAAGAGACACGGGATATTTTACGCGTGACCGGTCCAGCGAGTTTTTCCCGAAGACCGCAATCGCGATGTGCAACTGGGTAACATTCGATACTTCGAGCGCAGCTGCAGCCCACGAAAAATGATAGAGGAACGCTCCCCTCACAGGACCGTCCTTTTCAACCTTTCGATCTGACAATTATGTAGCTTCTCAATCCGATGAATTCTCCTTTGCTCTTTGTACTTTTCATTACGTACGACTCAACGGGAAACAAATCGATAACGATAAAGCGGTTTACTTCAATCGGGATGGAAAAACAAATACAATTTGGTACAAGTGATAGTCGATCGACACTTCAGTCGATAATTTCAAGTTGCTCGCTGTCGT
This sequence comes from Ectemnius lituratus, assembly GCA_910593735.2. NCBI lineage: Eukaryota > Metazoa > Arthropoda > Insecta > Hymenoptera > Crabronidae > Ectemnius > Ectemnius lituratus. The sequence continues at coordinate 5,328,859 of OU343036.1, read as the reverse complement.
ATGAGAGTGCACCTGTCAATTGTAGTATAAATAATGAATAATTCTAGTAAAAATGATGTTATAATCGTAAAATAGACTGCAGATGTTTTGGCTAGAGGCTATCATGTATCCAAATGCGATTTTGTTCGTGCCAGGCAAACGTGGCCAGCCTTCAAATCTCCCAAAAGGAACACGCTAAAGAAGGAGCACCTGTGCGCGGAAATTACAGTAATCGATACTTTCAAACCTCAACTCAGAGCGCGGTAAGGAAAAGGTAGAAAAAGAATGCAGTGGATTTGTTGCGATAATTTGCGCTCGAGGCCCATCGAGTGTGCCATGATTGGCGTTCCCTGGATTTATCATTTAATTGGACACATCAAGGGAACGGGCAGGCATTCAGAGAATCGAATATTCATACAATTGAAATTGTATCTGTTTGAATTCAGACATTCGATACAAGTTAATTAGACTATATTTCTTGTCAGTGGTTAAATTAATAATACCCTATTGCAAATTTTATATTAGTCGCCATCAACATTTATCTACGTATTTGTCAGTTTTTATACTATAAGTTTTGTGATCAATTTAAGATTAGTTTGGTTCATATTTTTAATTATTGTTTCGTTCAGATTCACGTTTAGCACGTTTCAATATGGACCATTTATGTAAATCGCACTGGCAAAAGTCAATCACTTTTTAATCATGCCAGATCACAATCGCCTATTGAAATACTAGAATACTACGCAAATCCTCGATATCATTTTCACGTCAGTGTTTTGCGCTAACTGCAGAATCCCTGCAGTTACATCCGTTTCGTTTCGCGCTAACAAGGGAAGTCAGTGAGCTCGATTTCACATAACTGCCACAATACGGGCACCGGGAAAATCCGGGCGATGCTGTCGGAGGTATTTCGTTTGTGTACTTTCCAGAGAACGACTGCTTTTATCTGGCTTTATCACCGGAGCGTGGCGCGCGATCGCAGCACGCTCCGCTAGCCGACATTATTTTTGTCGGATGAGTAATACCTCCGTTCGATCTCTTTTTCGGCGCCGATCGCATATTGCCGCGCCGCCTACTCGTCCGTGCCAGCCTGCTAGTGACTTTTTGTTTTTCTGAACGAAGTATGTGTGTTATTCGTATACAACTCTCGCATCGTCAACACGATTTCCCAGCTTATTCTTAACAGAGTAGGAAAAACAATCACCCCAGCATCTCCACCAATTTCTATACTAGAAAATTTCTAGTACATAGTATTTTTTGGTTAAAATATATGATTTCATTGCATGTCTACTTCGCAGTTCTATTTTTAATCATAATGTTATAACAACGTATGGAACAAATAGTAGTAAAAGCTTTTAACAACGAAAAAATTGATATTATCATACTATTATTATAATACTGTTAACGATATTTGCAAAATGGAACGTGTTATAGTTAGTTCGTACGTGTATGTATGAAATCATTTTCTGGCAACGTCCGTCAGCGTTGGTGACTTTAAAGGATAGTTCGGAAATCGGATAGCTTGCAGGCGAGAATTGTTTACTTCTTTAAAATTTTATGCACTTCGTCTGGCAGTGAGTAGCCAAACCCATTGCAATGGATACGACTGTTGACATACGAGGTGACTAATCGTAAACATACCGCGCAATTACGATCTGCAGGCTTTCCCCAGACACACGCGCCACCAGCGTTGGAATCGTCGCGGCCTAATTCGCGTGTTTTCTTTTCGACACGGTGGGCGTCGCGACGCAACAGAAATAACCTCGCGATTGCGGGAGCCCCGAACTTTGAACCATAATAGCTGAATGCTTCTTCCCGCAGTGGAAGCATTCGTATAATCCCCGATTTTATCTTTATGTTTGTTGTAGTAATTTCATATTTTTATATTATACTTTTTTTAACTTTAAGCACTATTAGCACTTTCTTAAAATTATATCTTTGAACGAATATACATTCCATTCAAATTTAAGTATCTAAACATAAACAATGTACATGGAATGGATTAAAGTACGTGTAATACATAATCGTTCGTGAAGGTTTATTCTTGGAAGCTTTGCAGTAGATTATAAATTAAGTTACTTGAAAAAGTATACTAGAACGCTTAGCTGCCATTCATCCCACCGCTTTTTGCAATTGCTGAGGATTTAATTTTCCTTCGCATCATAACGCTCTCGTACACCAGCCCCGGCGTCGAACTTTCTTGTTATCAATGCACTCGTGTTTCCGTGCGCGTCATTACCGACTCCTCTTCGTGGAAGCGGCTCGTCTGCCTCGTATGCCAGTATTTTCGAGCTACTTGTTTTCCCGTGGAGTGCGTTCTACCAGAGCAAGAACAATGCGGTTTCCCGAGGATAGCGTGGTAAACGCGATCAGACTATGTACTTGGTCTTGTAGGTATTCCCTTCGCTTAAACGACTTTACTCGCCCGGGCACCTGAGAGACCACCAGAACCTATTGAACCTTTGAACAAAGCATCGCACTAAGACTCCGAAAATTGAAACTTCCCACCACCAAAGCGATTTAGCATTCTTTATTAATACTTTTGTAAGAGTTTTATTGAATCTTTATAAGTCTTTGTTTCCTCCCTGGATGACTATATCATTTTCTAAGTCTTACATTATGATAATTTTTCTTTATTCGTATTTCTCCATTCATATAATTTATTTTGCATCAAAGAATAGCATTCATCCGTGGATTATGTTTGAATGATTAAATATTACAATCGATAAGGGGATAATCGATATTGCAAAGGCTCTTATCCCGAGTTAAATCATTTGCCAAGTCAGTGTGGTGTTCTCCGGTAATAGGCCATAACGGGAAAGACAAGTATTGCCTGGCAGTCAACGAAGATAAACACGTGGAACAAAAATTAGTAGGGACGCTTAGTCGAGTGTTTACCGAAAATTCTTTGGCTGCACGAGCGAAGGTGACACCTATATTTGCTCGATTCGCCGACTGGTTTGTTTACTCTGAGTTTAGTAGAGTTTTAGCGTCCCGTCGAGTGCACCGTTATAAGTCATCAGAGGATTCGCGGAAATCTGGAAAATTAGAATGAGTTTGCCCATTCTTTGAAATAATGCGCGGTTGAAATTTCGATGTGCCACCCTGTATAGCCACGCGGACGTAGATGCATTGTCATTCAAGAACCGAAGGGCCTACCATGTTCCTTATGCATAACACGTAGACAGCCGCTCTTGGTGGAATATCGTTGGAAAGGGTGTCCACGTCCGCGCACCTCTTTTTCCTCAATGCGCATTGTTTCACGCGGAAATTGAGATAATGCTCGGTGAAAAAAAAAATTGTATACACACGATTGTGTTGTGAATTGAGAACGCATATAGGCACAGTGCCGGAAAGCACAATTGGCAACGGTATTCTGGTACAGCATTTCCGTTATATTTATTTCGGTCAAACTTTGTTTTCCAATCAATTTCCTTTTATGTCTGTTAATAATAATGGAAATTTATATGAAGTATTGAAGAGTAATTCATTCATTACTAACACGTAATTTATTTATAGAAAAGTAGGTCTTTGATTCCTTCATCCTGGGATTAATAAAATTATATTTCAACGACTCCGGTATGGTCTAGTGGCTAGGATACCTGGCTCTCACCCAGGAGGCTCGGGTTCGATTCCCGGTACCGGAATTTCTTTTGCAGTTTTTCGTAAGAACTCCACCCACGTTCTTCCTGTCGTGTTATCATCCAATTTTATCATTTTGGCGTTGTACCAAATTCTTGGTGCCCCAAGATTTGCGGAATTTCAAATGTGACGCAGAAAACTAGCATGCACTGCGTAGTTATTTAAAACTTATACATTGACGCGAATTGTTGGACTCACTCATTTCTACTCCGTTTTTTTTGAGCAACTAATTTATTATTTTTAAAAATTTTTTAATGCATTTCAATGTGCCTGATTCCCCGGAACAGCAGATGATTATGCTTCACAGGCGAAGCTCTTTCACAATTCGATATGCTCGGCTGGTTTTCATTTCATCAAGATTCCCACAGTTCGTCTGAAGACGACTCTGCCCGGCGGCACAATCTGAAATTAGATCTAGGGACTACAATACACCTGGTGGAGGCCAGGATTGATCTCCGCGAAATTCAAAGTAGTCAATTGTTTCTTCCCAGACACTTCTCCATCCTCCTATCAAGCTGAATGGGCCCGCGTCATTTCCTATTCATGCGTCAAAGGAACTTAAAATAACTTGCCCCTTTCTATGATCATAGAAGTCAGAATCTATCTAGTATGTATGACTAGTTCAAAATACAAGTCATTAGCGATAGTGCAAAGACCTTCCTTAAATAAAACATAAGGTTCACCAGGTATAAATAGATTCCTTAATTTAGAACCATTCAATAGTAGATGTTACTCACTACGGGTCTTCGAGAGGAATCAAAGAAGTATTGCGGTTGCATTGTCGCCAAAGTCTGAAAGCGAAGATAGTAGAGCGGTGGCCTCGACTGCTTGCTCTCGAGCACGTAGCGGTTCCGGCAACTTTTCTCGGCCCTCGAAATTAACGGCGACCACTCAGCCATAGCATTTACCATGTCGACTGAACACCACGAGCAACCACCTCTTTGCTTCTCCGAGCCACCCCACCTTTTTCCCGCTCACCTTCTACCGGTTTCTCTTTTTGCTAGAGCGAACTCTTTTCCCCGTGTGTGCCACCCTCTTTCGATAATATCGTCTTTTCTCAACGAGCCTGGCCAACGTTTCCCTTTTCCTTGAGTGCCGAGGGGAGCACTGCATGTACTACCTCGTTGCATTGCCAACCTTCGCCCAAGAGGGTCGCACTTCCCACCCGGAAACTGAACGCGAAGCATTCAAAGCCGCCGATTCATAGTAACAGGTGCACAGGGATAAGTCGGTTGTACTGAAAGACTGGTGGGATACAGTTTACCACTGAGATTCGACCATTGGATTTAATGAGAGTACATTTTACAAGGTGAAGTTATTCATTCCTACGTCAATTAATTTACTTTCGCTTTCGTTGATAAATTACGTGTTTCTTAAAGGGTATATTGAGACAGATTTTGTAATTTCATTCTATGAATTCATATTGGTATTTTTGTTTCGACTTCCTGCAGTCAAATGAAATGAAGGAAAAGATTAGTTTCAGAGGAATATATTTTTGCAACAAAAAATGGAGCGACGAATGCAAGAGAATTTATATGTGATGTGAACATCAAACGTGGTAGGAAAAGCGTAGTTGGCGAAACTCTCTTTTGATAGAAGCCTCATTTGCAAGCCATCGACTGACCAATCGTTTTTCAGTGTGCCTTCCAATTTAACGTCTAGTCCTTTGGCAAAGCGAACATGTATTGGCTATTGTGTTTTCATTGAATAGTATGACAAACTTAGAGAACGCTCGACGAAGTAAAAGTGCTTCAAAGCCCGTGTGTTAGGACAGATGTACCGTTAGAGCGCCTCCATGTGGGTTGCACCTGAGTTAAGTAGACCAGTCATCTGAACCAAAACTCGAAACTCCACTTCTATCTGCCCAATGATTAGTCCGATTAATGTGATGATAATCATATGGAGAAACAAGTTTGATACTTTTAGTCTTACTTTACATTTATTTGTTATTGTTGTCTCACATTAAAACTTGTATTTAATATTTTGTTAAACATTTTAATTATCTACTTTCCACGAATTCTGTGAAATGATCAGAGTTTATAAGTAGAAAACATTATCACACTTATTAATTGCTAAGGTGTTTCATTCGGTATCTGAAGTCATTCACATGGTGAATACTGAATCGGTATTCATTAATTCAACGGGCATTAGTTCCCCGTATTGTTGGAGTTAACGAATGCATGTTGCGTTACGCAAATACAAGTGGATGTACACGAGTCAATTAAGAACGAGAGAGTAACAATTATGCTTATATGAACATCCGTATAATTTTTTTAATATTCGCGTAATAAAGCCTTTTCCATATCCGGTCATTATTAGACATTCCAATGTAGAATGGGTAAATGAAAATTTCAGTTGTATCGAAACCGTATTGATTACCTGTAATTAAAATCTAATGAGTTAATTTCGCGTCGAGTTTATTGAAATTGCTATTCGTTATTATCGATATGAAGAGCAGCATTCCTGCCAGAATTACCTGGTAAAATGTATTCTAGGTATAAACGAAAGTCATCAGGCTCATAAATGAATTCATACACGTCTGCTATCGGCATTCGGGACGGCCTGAAATATCTGCTCGAAGGCACGAGAACAAACTATCAATCGTGTCGATAAGTGTCACATAACATTGCGATCTTTCAAGTTCAGAAACATTTAGTATGCTTACTGGAGTCGAATGATAGAAAGTCGATCACGGAAAGAATAACGGAAATAGTATTGAAAAATTTCAAAGTAAATGTGGAACTCTGAGTCATTATGCCATTTCGATTGGGAGAGCTCTACGCCTTGTTCGCTCCTGATAAGATTGCGACAGCATCTCACATAACTCTGCCAAGTGCTACATGAAATTGGCTAGCAGTCAAAATCACTTTGTCCTTCCGCTGTAATCTCAAGATTGCAATCTACCGAATCACCTCGCGTGAGACTGACAGACAGGAAATGCATGATTTCTTAATATCTCATTCACGGTATCTTGACTTTCACTCTGACATTTTAAGTAAAAAGTCGGAATATTTCTAGTTAACTATTGTGGATTCAAATAAGTACACGGCTAATGAGAACGTTCGATTCTGATTGCAGATGACCCAGTGTTAAATGATCGACGATGGCTTCTATCATGGGTTTACAGCAGCAAGCTGCATCCCAGGACACCGTCGATTATTCCCGTTACTTGCAGACGTCCCAGTGCCATTCGATCAATGAGCAGTTACACACGAACCAAAAACTGCCGCAGGCTGATCAGAATGCCAGTTTCACCAGCACCAAAGGTTTACTCAATGGCCCTGGCCAGAATAACTGCTTCCTCAACAGTGCTGTCCAGGTAAGTCCAGTTCTCAAGTCTATCATTAATAATCAAAATTTTTTTCCCTCCTGATTAATAATCCTTTTAACACAGCTAATTTGCTGATTGCCATTGATATTTTAATATGTATTTTAAACAACAGGAAAATAAGATAAATGTATCGCTAGAGTTATCGAGTAACTTAGCATTACGAACGGCAAAAAACGGGGACAGTAGAAGGTCATAGAAGATTTACTGACAAAGCACAAATAGCAGGGCATGCAATATTTACTGAGCAGTCAGCGAGTGAAGAGTACGTCAACTTCAATATTTCGAGCTGTCTGCGGTTGTAGACAGTTAAGAGAGTATTATTCAATATTCAATGAAGAATGGTGCGCCCCGATAGTGAGAGATAATAGCTAATACGCCGTGAAGCCGACTCTTCCCACCATTCGCATTTCGCATTTATTATGAATGACTATCGGGCCGGTTTTCCCAGCTCTTGCAAACGCTCACGCTCAATCCTCTACCTAGCGGTAAGTCGAGCTTCCGCAGGAAACAATTACGCTCGCATCGCATTCGATTACAGCCGATTGATTGAACCGCTTACAAAACGTCCGATCGTTCTTCTACAAAAGCTTCCGCTCTGCCCTTTTCCGATCTGAGTATTCTGTTAGAGAAGAATTGGATTACGTCGCTTGCGAATTAAAGAGAATTCGTAATTTAGATTGTAAAACCGTCGTGAATAAATAAACATTGGCGTGCAGTTGCACATATTTCAATATTGAGTCGGTCGGAAGAATAATACATTGTAAAAGGGACTATCAGTTTGGTGTGTAAATGCATGAACCTTGTACTGCGTATTTCTCGAGAGTGCAGGACAGTGAAGTCCGCAAAGATCAGCGAGCGCCTTTCTGCATGCAACCGGACTCTCAGAGGTGCATTCTGGCAGACGGGAACGCCTTCTAACTTGAGCGCTCGATCTATTCTTTATTCAATTACTCACTCGATTAATTCCCACAAATATTATCAGATATCATAAATCAACATTTATTATAACATAATATAATCTAGCATACAATAATACATCACAGAATACACTTAAAACCACTAAAGAAAAATTAAAGTTCTCTGTCAGTTTTCGAATGTCAAGTTTAGTTTTGCTAAATTTTCGACCAGTGTCTTCTTCAATGTGCTTTTCGTCCGCATAATCTTGAAAAACTTGGCACATGCTGGCAACTGGTGGCAGAAATTTATGGCCACGAAATCCTTCGGGTTTCCAGCGGAGGCGACATGGTCGTCGTTGGAAGGTGCGTAAATATTCATGCGCGCTAAGTGGCGAGACACATGGAGAGTATCATCGTAAAAACGACAAGCGTCGACCCTTCCCGTTACCTGTCCGTCTCTAGTCTGCACACTCTGCACACTTTACACACACACAGACACCCTTCCGCAGACCGAATCTCCTGAAGCCCCATGTGGATAATGGGCGGTTTCGAAATGTAGCGGCGTCATGTTATCGCTTAAGCTTTGACTTGACTCTCTATGCCAAACTTGGACCAAAGGTCGTGCTAGTTTGTTCCTGTTAACGCAGTCCCCTTATGGTGCCCGCTCTAGTCATCTCCTTATACGCGTTTCCTACGGGATAGTCCTGATTCTGTGAGCGGTAGATGAAATTCAAGATGAATATCTTAACGATTGTCAACTGTCCATTTGATTATTTATGTATTATTATAATTTTATTAAAAAATTGTATTTTCCGAGAAATTGACAGCGTATAAATTTATATATTGTGCAATCAGCCGAATTCGCACTTTGAACGAAGTTTATGTCAATGTTTTAGTTTATAATTGACAATGACTAATAAAGTTACATAACAAGATTGAAGTATAAATATGTGTCACTGGTAATGTGTTAGTTTTTGAACTTCGGGTCTTTTCCATTATTCAAATGAGTCGAACAAAATATTCTTTCGGAGTTTAGGCGATAAAGTGGCGCGATTTATGGGCCAATTTGTGCGAGGCGACGGTAAACACGTGGCGTACAAATTAATTCAGTACCCCGGTAACCTTTGGAGTAAAAGAAGCGGTGCGTGAACCCGGCGCGCATACCTTAGACTCGCGGCTCCTATCGTAACGTATCGAAATGAGCATTTCATTAGTTGTCGATGCCATGCTCGATCAGCGTGAGATACGCGTACCAATACAGCGGCTTACGTGACACGTGATACAAATGTTTTTAAACGTAACCCTGTCCGACGCGGCCAGGGCGTGGTACTGCTTTGTCTCGTGCCCTGAATAGAAAGCGAACGTCTCGAATGGCGTTTGTGCCATGGTCGCCATCAATTTGTCTTATTTGCAATTCAAAACGAGCTTTGCCTCTGATCTAATTTTTATTGGTCCACCAATTTACAGTTTTAGTTCTTGCATACCCAATTAATATTCGTTGTATTATTAATAGTCTCTTTAGAATTTCAGTAAATTTTACTGACATTTTTACACAATTGATCGGAATAAATTATAATTTCGTGGGACTGGTTTTTCGTACATGTGTGTCAGGTGCAGTTATTGTAAAGTTTAAGGAGGCCGATGTGCCGAATTAAAATTCTATTGGTATCCAGAGACAGTGATTCGATTTGATCGGCTGCCTAATTAAACTCTAATTGCGTTCGGCGACTTTTACTGATGGAATGGAAATAGGCGATTTCATCGACCCATAAATTCGTCGCGTGAATTAATGGAGGTCCGAGCTGCATCGCTTAAACTGGCTTAAAGGGTTTACTCGTAGCCTTGCATTAACCCCGGCTCACTAATGAACGAACTAATGGCATAAAACAGGATTCACTGCCGCACATTGCGACTCTGCTGGTCTAATACAGTATTGTGTTCTTTTTATCGTTGATGCTTCGTGTCGTCGAATTCATACTTTATCAGCGGAGACGATTTATCTACTCGAGCGCCGCCCCTGACAGATGGGAATGATAATATTCCTATAAATATCTTTTCGGTATGTTGTTTTCGCGGTTGCATTTCGAGTGTACCGTCATCTCAATAAAATATTCGACAACCCGTGAAGCATAACATTTATTCCGGTATTGAAAGTGGATTATTAATTATTATTTCTAGTTCTTTATCTACTCATTTATTCAATTACTCGTAAACTATTAATACTTTAACGTTTGTTATTTGTAAAAGACAAAAGTTTTGCGAATTGTATCGACGAAACTCGCTTGCATTGAATTCTGTATGAATCGTATAAAAGCTTTCGTGACTGTTCGTCGCCGACCGCTGTAATTGCCGATAACACAGGAATGCGTAATGAGATCGCCCTTGTAGCCCGTGTAATTCGGCGATTCCCTCATCTCGTCGTCTGTGTCGCCCAGATATATCGGACTTCGAGGATGCTTCAAAGCCGGTCGGAGCCGGTGACCCGCTTCTCTTCTTTCTTTACCATGACCCTAATAGATCGGACTCATTGTCAGAAACGCGTACAGTCAGGATTCGTGCTATATCATCGGCCAATTTGCACCGGGAATTAATGTAACTTGACCGCGCCTGTCCAGAATGCGGAGCGATTAATCAATTAGTCGCTGACGCGGTTTCAGCATGAAGACAAATTTCACACCAACCAAGAACAATGTCAACTCGTTTTTTCGTTCGATTTATTATCGCGGTGTACACGCTAATGTATCGCAGCTGGAGAACACTGTGCTTCCAATCTCGTAATTTTGGTACAATGTTCGTTTCATGGGACTGCAGTCGATCATGTAACTCTGGCACGCTTTTCGTCCGCTCTTTGTAATACTGCCAGCAATTTAGCGCCTGATGCAGTATTATCATTTATCAGTCAATATTAATCGTATTGGTGAAACAGCTTTCGATATTGTACTGGTTTTGATCATCCAACAATTCGTAATAGGAGTAGAGAACAGTTTGGGATGCTCGGCTGTCCCATATTTGGCATCCGCAAATGGGTCGGGCTTCATCCTGGGCATTATGTTTCACTGTTCAGCGATCAACGATTTGCTCGGCCATTGGAACGTCTTCGTGCCTGCACTGAGGTCAAACTGGTGGGCAGTAAGGTACTTCAAGAGCTTCTGCCAGAACTTTGAATACTAGCGTAGTTGCAGGTTTACTCTCGACTGGAATAGCATGATTATTTTAAGTAAAATACGGTAAAATTTTTAAGTTTAATATTCGCCAGGAAAGACACCCTTTTAAAAGAATTTTAATAATTAAAATCTGCGTAATATGAGCAGAAGTTTTCGGGAGATGAAATTCATATTTAAAAATGTTCAACCATCAAAATTCGTTGCTGTCCAAGAGGACGTGGCACGTCTGCCTCGCTTCCTTCCTGCCCGCCGTAAAATTTGAAGTGGATTTATTACAGCGCGACGCGAAGACGTCCAGATAAGAGTGGACACGTGAAAAGAACAAATGCAACCGCTTTATCTCAGCGCCGTGCCCGCTGAGAAAAGCCTTTGCTTGCTGGAGTAGGGTTTTGTTTTATCTCTCGCCACGTAGCGTAGCCAGGACGTGCATATTTGTCTCTCGGTACGCCAAGATAGCACTCGGTTGACAAAGCAGAGTAAAGTGTAGGGTGAAACTTCGAAAAAGTTTCCCCGCTGAGGTTGCGCGATACGTGCTACGTTTTAAGATAGACTTCGTCCTTTATCTTTTACTACTTTTTAACGCCTCTTTACCGGCATTACTAGACCTGCATAAAAAATATGAACTTCCCAAACACAATTCAATTCATATATTGAAAAATACATTAATTAATAATCGTTCATAAATCACTCTATCACAAAGTAAATCTGAACCAAGGCGGAGAAGCGTGTCGGACAAAAGTAAGCCAAGACAAAGCTACCTGCCCATTCGCCCCTCGTTTCCTGTATCCGTTAACCGTAATGACAGCGACGGGAACATGTACTGGCCCTTCCATAAAGCAAGCCACATTTCACCAAGCAGCACCATTTCTCCGTCATACAAATGTAAAGTTACTTCCGCCAAATCTGGCCCAAATTTAATCGGTTCACGGTAGCTTGGTTGGGAGAGCTCCCCAACTAGTGATAGGAACTTCCCCCACCGTCGTGTCGCTAAATGAATACCGCGTAAAGTAACCATTAGTTACCTTGGCAGTCCCTCTGAAAATGCTGGAACACCGGTGTGCCGGAGGTTGACTTTTTGCACTCTCGGCGCCCGGGAATTCCTGTGCGGGAGGCGCTCGAGTCATTAGGGTGACGCGTCATAAATTTCTACCGGCGAAGAATGAAACGGTGACACGGTGGTCCTGTATCCTTCTGGATCCGTGTTTCCTACGCCCACGACACCGTGCCACTTATTCTTGGGGTTCAAGGTTCCCTGCACGCCGACAGGATTCCCTTTCGGTCTCGCAAACTACTTCACCGACCAACTGCAAAAAGAGTTGCCCTTCCACTTACCTTATCGATGCTGCAAGGAAACCACGTAAACGCTAATGCACTTTGTTTCGCAAAGTTGCGCCAATTGGCTCCATTATCCAATCTCCGCTCGGTCAGCTTCTCTCCTGGTAGTTCTTCCCCGCATGCTTTGTAAATGGTGCTTGGCTTGAAGAAATTCTAAGCTCGACAATCGAGGCGTGGATAAACATCCATTCGGCGATGGCTCTTGAAGATTCGATGTCGGGAAATACCACTTGGTGAATCAGCCGTCGAGATTCGGGTAGAGGTTGGCGGCTGTCGAGTGCGGTAATCGAACCCACGCGCTCTCTCACTTTCGTTGAATCCTCACAACCTACACTCTCGAAGGAGTCCTGTAATAGCGGCCCGCTGGAATTTGTCATCTATTCTACAGTTTCAGAATTAATTAAATTTTGTGAGTCAGTTCGTTATGACATTAATCGAATGAGAGTATTAATCTCGTAGTATACAAATGGCACGTGGCTTTTAATTAGTCTCAATTTCTTTGTGGCCCAATGACGTGTAGTCCAGGTTTGCAAGGTGTTCCTGTAGATTGTTAGCGAGAGCTATTTTAGAAGGTTAGGGTCGCCAGTAAGGTGATACATCATTTTGAAAAAGGGCAGGTTGAAAAAGCAGGATCTAGCTGTCCATCTGGTGGCACGTGCCCGATCTGCACCTGACCCGATCTTTCCTTCGGGATTTTGCTTCTGCGATTGGACAATGGGATAGAATGCCAGCGCGTGCTCATCCTTCACGAAACATCTGCTTCCTTGGACACTTCTGGCAGCTCCCTGCAGTTGGTGCATCCATGGATTACTTGGGATAGAAGTGATCCAGCAGAATGTCGCATTTACGTTGAACCATCTGGACCGAGCCTCCTGCACATTCTTGTTCATCTTCTTACTTATGTTTACTCATTCCAGTGGTGCAATGAATGAAGCCCGCAAAGTAACTTTCTTCACGCATATGTAACCTCAAAGCTTAATTGAATATTTCGCCAGTGTCCAAGGTTTAAAAAGTATCGGGTTTAGAACCAGCGCATACCAATTTATCCCTGATTACATAGAAACAATAACCAATTAAGCGTACGAAATTCGAATACCTGTACTTTCTATTACACCCATAATTCTTTTAAAATATGATCGATAATATATTAAAAATAATTTAAATTATTATGCGGCAGTTGTATTGACTCATTAAAAATCATAGGCGTGGATGATGACGCGGACTATACCTGGGCTTTAGTATCGTTTAAAATTAGATATTCTATGAGCAATTTGAGGGGTTCTGTATACTGGAAATACAAGGGGTGGTCTCAGAAGCATAGTGGCACGTCATGGGACAACTCTTCAGAAATCAGTTCCAAGCATGAGTACGAGGGTCTAAGGTCCCCGTGATGTCACAAGTCGCTGGCCCATGAATCCGGGACTCGTTTCGGGCGTGTACAATAGAGGAAGAGTAGGTTCGTTTATACTAATGCGCACTACTATGTATAGCACATAAGTCCCTGGTGAGCCTCGCAGGGGAAAAGTACACGCATGTTTAATGGCGGATGGAACCTGCTACGCGATTCGGGCACGGGGCAGCAGGTGTCTGGGAAGCTACCGCACTGTCTCGATGAGTCATCGAGCCGCAGGTGATGCCGACAGGAAGGAACCGGAAACATCGTAAGAACACTCCAGTCTTTTCTTCGAAACGACTTTGAGAGCCAAGAACGAGAATGGATATAGTTTGTCAAAATGTCGATGGGTTCTGACCTATTATTATGTGGTCCTTCATATTCTCCTCACTGTGAAAGAAGACTGTAATTTCTGCACAATAGAAAAAAGCTGGTGCAAAAGAGAAAGCTTATACTTTCGATAATTCGAGAAGTAGATTTCTCCAAACTCGGATGGTCCTTTATTAGAACACTGAAACTATTTAATATTCGAGTGTCATGTGAATAGTTGACAAGTTAAATTTCATTGAAAATGATGATAAGAACAGTATCAGTATAAAAAATGCAATTTTAATGAGGTTAACATAAAACTCGGGACGAAATCCGAGGTCGAATATGGAACATTGTGAGACGACCGTCCACTCGAAGCAGGAAGAAGTAGCGGCGCTGAAGTACGAGGAAGGAGAGAAGCCGGTGTGGAAAAAGAAAAAAAAATGGGAGAGAAAATACTACGTAGTAGAAAGAATGGTAGAGCGGCGAGTGGGTATAAGGGGGTTAAGACCGAGTCAAGTCAGCCTAGAAGGAGAGGAGCACCTAACCGGGGCCGTGGCTTCGCCTCGAAAGAACCACACGTGTGGGAAAACTCTACGATGCGAGACTGAGAAACGCATGCGTTCGATTGTGAATTCGCACGTGCGTGAGTGTTCGTTCCATGAGCTCATACAAACACACCTTTCAACAGCCAGGAGTCGATGAGAGTGTGGGTGTAGAACTGCAGCTCTCTTGCTCTCTTTTCCTTTCTATTTGCCAGTTTTCCACGTTCGATCGAACTTCTTGTGAAATGGGCATTGTGCTTAACAGGCTAACAGGACTCAATGATTCAACCGCATGAAATTTAACAACTCCAAGGTTTCACTCGATTTATTGCACACTTTCTCGTATCTCAGAGACAATCGTGCATTATCCTAATGCTAATAGGATAAGTTATTAACGTTCATATATCTTCGACCTGAAACTCCTGATTTTTATTGAAGGCATTTGTTATTAAAGATAATTAAGAAGAATCGATTGGATACTGATGTCAGACTGTTGTACTAGACCCTGAATTTTCGAGGGCGCCCCTCACGCTTGGTGGACTATGTTAATCCAAGTGTCTTCGCTTGGTTTCTATCTTAGGCATCTTCGTGCTCCAGCGGCTTTTCTTCCAGTGATCAGCCTGTGAAATCTAACGCTCTCTCGACGCTCCGGCGACTCTCCTGCAACTTTTCCCGTGAAGCCCTTGCACTCCCGCGTGATCCTCCTCCGAGGTCTTAGTGGACCAGAACTGTCTCACTCATCTCAGGTTCTGAGAACGCGAAGGGAATCCGGCACACATATGTAACCGGTATCAAGTAATAGGCGCATCTTCGTGTAACTCGGAACTTGATCTTGAAATTATAGCTATTATTGGAACGCTCCTCCATTTCCGATCTCACGGAATCACTATCGTCGAGCATCGTCATTCACTGATTCACACAGATAGTTCAATGGCATTCACTTTACTACACCAGACATTTAACTCTGTCTAAAAACGCGGAAATAGAGATTGCCAGTACACTTTAACGATTTCTTGCTCATAAAGATTAGAAAAGGCGGAAGACTATAGCGAAATCGTCGAAGTGCAATTTGTTCTTCCAACCGTGATGAGTCATCATCGTAAACTACTATTCACGAGGGTAAATTATCCGACTAATTTTCAAAGGTTTCATCAATAGAAGATAAAATAGGAAATTTCGAGATTATTGAAATGAAAAGGGTTCAGTTTCATCTGCCAGTCAAGATGAAGTATCAATCGGGGAGTATAAAAGAACACTGACGGGGGTCCAATTTCGAAATCGAAGTCCTTAAACCAAGAGATTTAGCGTTGAGTCTCGGAAAGGTTAATGCGCTTAAAACCCGTTTCATATGACCCAGATTCGCTTGTACTTCTCGGCTCCATTGTGACTGGCAGCAATCGAGTGTCGCTCTAACGAGACTCGCACTCGAAATGTGTCGAGGTCAGGACGTATGTGTGCATTTAGTCACGTGCACCCATACACTATTATCGTATGCCAATAGTTCAAACTGTTGCATTTAATAGTATCGCCGCAAAGGATCTGCCGAGACCATATTTCTGGTTCACTATAAATTTACTACAGTCAGTCTAGCACGCGTTGCTAGCAACGACGTCATCGCTTGTGAGTAATCCGACTGAGTTCTTGTCGATCATTCTTGATCATTAGAGAGTGCTCTGTTCCTTTTATATGGGAGTGCTTGCTACACATTTTAAACCACTCTCCTTTTTCTACGTAGATCCCAATAATTAGTATTTAACTGATAAAATTACATAAAATTGCTTTACTATTTTGTACGGTTTTGTTTTATGAATGCATTGCTCTTGAAAATGAAAGACATCAAAGTTTTTCTTTTACCCTGGAATTACTGATTTCTCCGTATTAAAAAGTCATTCTCTCACTGGCGAATCCCGTCGTGTCAACAAGTCACTCGTGTGGGACCTGTTCAACGCGTATAAAGTACGGATAGTCATTGTCGCAAAGGGAGACTTCCTCGGCAGAAGTACAATAGTCAGTCTGCTAACAGTAGAGTGACAGAAGAGAGACGCTCGTATAGCGGAGGAATGTCTACATAGAATTGTAAACTGTAAAGGAGAACATTATGGGCGCGGTCGTGCACTCGCAAGTAGTAGCCGCGGCTAGTGAGGTCGAAGAAAGGCGAAAAATATAACACGCAACCGGCACTTAGCTACTGCCAATACTCTTGTTGCTTCTTGCTCTTACGGTTCTTCTTACTTCGAGGATATTCAAGGCATTCCTGACCTTCGCGTTGCGAGATGCATTTTATAATACAAGCCTTAGAAGTTCAAAACTCGATCATTTAATCTACATTATAATGTACGATTTGTTTTTCCCGAAAATGTACAAAAATAATTTACATTTTTGTATATATTTTGCTCAGTTTTAATAGTTTACATAACTACTATCCTGAGTTCAGGGTAAACATGCTAGAAACGAGTTTCACTGGTTCGTTTCGCGAGACAGCTTCCGGTATCTGGAATAACATGCACGAGATTTCATTCATTTACTCAGTAATAGATTGGCACTCGGTATACATTGAAATTTTCCGTTCTTACTAAGTTTCATTGGCTTCATGTCGATTATATATGGCGGGTAATAACTACTGGGAACTCGTTAGTATTTCCTCCAGCAGTTATACACATATATTTTAAAGTTCCGTGAGATAGTTTTCTGGTAATACGGATTTGATAAAGCGGAAAATTATGTATCCTTGAACGAGTAATACTGGTTGCGATAATTGCATTGTTACAAAAATTTGATAACCGATTTATTAATTTAATCGGTGAAATCGATGTTAGTTTAGAAATGAACGAACGTCACGGCAGTAAGTTGTGATTAGATTGGTCACGTCAGGCTGGGTGTTCTCTGGTAGATGCTCACTACGCGCGCCTTTTTCTCCACGCTCCATATTAGCCTACTTGCCGGAGGCAGTCGTGTTTAAAATTATTACTGTCGAGCCTGGTACCGCGAGGCGTATTAATATTCCGAAATATCATCCGGCCTCTCGAGACGAGCGGTCATTCATCAAAAATGTAAATTGGACAGTGTTCCGAAAGGGAACCCAGCCTTCCTTCTATCCACCACCATTGCCAGATTAACGAGGGCCAAACCCTCGAATAAGCTTTTACGCTTCAAACTTTTATGTCTTGTACTGATCCTATTACTTCCCTATTGAAGAATCCATTGAACTTCAATTACAGTCGAAGAGCAATCGCAGTGCTTAAATATCAAACATTTTGAAACTACCGAAAATTGAAGTCGAGTGTTAATAGAACAATAATTGATTTGTTTAAAATTACAAAAACCAAACATTCTCGAGGATTGTCGCTCGTAACAATCAGAGACAATTAGGTGCAAATACCCGGAAAATCAGTGGTTATATTTACTTCAACCTTTAAACAAGAGAACGCCTTGAGCACAAAGTGCTTGGAATTCGACAAATGCTTGGTGTGGAAATTGCAGATGTCCTTTCGATGTTTTCCCGACGGCTCGCGGAACACGATGCACTCTAATGACGATGATTCCGAATCTTTTCTTACGTGGAGCTCGTGCCGCTCATTTCTCCAAGAAAATTGCGAGAAGGGAAAGGCGGGGAGGGGGAGACATTTTTAAGGTGAAGTCGCAGAAGGCTCTAGTAGAGAATCGTAAAGTCCAGGAGTTAATGCCGACGTTGAGTGCCAGCTCACTTCTTTGTGCTTCCACCCTGAACGCCAGTGCTCCTTCTCCCCTGGTATTCTTGCATCGTTTCTTCCTCGCTACACGGACTTTTGTTACTCTCACTCTCTCCCTCCGTTCTCCCCTCTGCTTCGAAACGATCCTGCGGATCTGGTCATCCTTGACTTACGACAGTGAGATCTGCGAATACTGCATCTTAGCCTGCTGAAATGTCGGGCAGGATTAAAGGATATTCAGTATTTTGTACAACTAAAGCTTAAGATAATTATTCAATGGAATCTGATGGCGAATCGATTTTCAAAGTATACTTTTGATTTTATATCCTATACCTTGACTCACTAATAATAGAAATATCCTTTCGCCTCTGAGATAACATTCGTTATAATTAACATTTACGGTGATTAGCTTTTGGGAAAAAAACTAGGTTTAATATAGCATTTAGAGTTTATGACATAATAGTTCTGAAGGAGTACTTGCGAACACAAGGTCGAGAGACCTTTCACCCGAGTACATACTTCGTACTCGTCTCGTGTACTTACTAACGCAGAAGCGTCACAGTGCGTGGGTGAGTAAACCTGTAACTGCGGGACACTCTCGTGGGAATCGTCGTCGCTGAGACATTCAGTGGCAGAATTAACACCTGACAAGCAATCATCCTCGTAATTTCGAGGCTCTCACGAGTAGTCAATGCCTCCTCGCGCGTCATTACCAGCGGCTACCATCCATTTGGAAGGGTAATGCTTTCTGCGATAGTACTGCCGATAGAAACATCTTAATGAAAGCCGGATTTCCATTTTTATTCAACGCAATCCGTGTGCGAGTCTTGTGGAAAAATGATGATGTTACCATCATGATTTGCGAGATAACAATACAAGAAAAGCATGAAACTTTAGGCAACCACTAACACTCTCAACGCTTAACGAGTTGAGGGCAGACTTTGCACGTGAGATCCCTGATCTTGTACAAGGGTAAAACGCTCTTACCTGCGTTCCTTCCTGCAATTGTTTTCTGTCGCCTTAACTTCACTCGGAAACGGATGAAAAAGATGAAAGCGCTCCGTTTAAAAGATTAACCTTGCAAGTGATGAACACGATTTCCTATTCTTTTTATACATTTTTGTATTATTTGCGTTATTTGTATAAGTTTAAAAGCCTACGATGCATGGTAAATATTGTCTGTATTCACTGTATGTGAGCTTGTTTTTGATAAATTTCTACTTTAATCAGGGAAATGTAATCTTTACTGAAACTTGCTGAATCATTAATTATCTTGTGCAAATTGGGTAGAGGGACATCTACGGGCAATGAGGTGGTGGATGACGTCGCGGTAAGCACATTGGTCACAGGCTAGAGTTCGTTGGACGGTCGTGCAAACGACGGGGATTTCTTTCTCAGACACAGACACACGAGTGTCTTGAGTGGAAAGGTGCGCGATTATAAATTAATCGAGTGGAGGAAGAGAGCGAGCCCCTCCGACGCCGTGGACACGGTAGCTGAGCCACGTGGGAGTCGGCGTCTCGAACTAGTCTGGCGCCGCCGCCGCCGCCGCCGCCTCAATCTCGTACGACTTTCGCACCGTAATTCGGACGCCGCTCTAATTACCAATCTCTCTAAAGATAAGAATGAACTGAAAGCCTAGTCTTCTACAACGATTCCTACGTGTCTCACAATATTTTTAAAACAACTCTAAGAAATATTCTTATTGAATTTCATCGTTTTTTACTAACTTGGTTGACCTGTTAAATTTATCTAGTAAATACCAAGAAGTATAAAGCAATCCTTTTGCAGGCACGCGTACTCTCTGCAGCCACGTTTAAAGTTACACGTACATCTGTGAAGTATTACACTTCATTCGCACCGAAAGTCTCAAAGGCGTCCACGTTCCCAGGTCATTTGCGCGATCGGGCAAACCTAGTTAAGCATCGTGTACAAACAAACGCGATTAAGGTCAGGAAAGAGGCGGCACGGATGGTGCACGCGACTTTTTCCAGTCGTTCGTACAGTATAAGTGAAGCAGATTGCGCGTAGTAATTGAATCGAGGTACGCGAGCGTGGTACTGCGAGGATTGCTCGGATTATGTTAATTACGAGAAGGGCAAAAGAGCGAAAGGGCCTGGCGCTGGGTAGGGAAGATCCCACGTGGTTCAACAACCGTAATTGCACAGTCAACTACGATGACTACCTGTGATAGTTTCATCCACAATAAAGTCCAGTCATCACTCACACACGCTCATACGTTAGCCACGTGACGCCCAACGAAGATTAGTCCAAATTATCATTGTGACGCAAAGTGTTCTGTAGTTCCCCAGCTTTTTACGTGGAGGCCAAGTCGAAATTGGCAGGATGTACGCGTAGAACAGAAGCCAGGAAGTTCGCGCGCTGTTTTAGAACGAGTCAGCCCTCATTTACACCTATCACTTTCGTTTATCATCCTGCATGCAATCAGGATCGCTTCAAGCCCTACGAACTTTTCTGCTAGTCTACAATTACTGGCCTGCACTTTGTGGACGCAACAAGAGATCCGGCGCCAAAGGAAGCAGATAATAGAAAGAAAGGAAATCAGTCGAATGTTTGTAGGGATTGTTTCTCTCTATTATTAAGAGTATTACTTCTTCCATTGAATTTCTAAGGTTTAAATGCAGAAAATTCAAATCATTCTTAAGTTAAGTTTCTTTAAATTTTACTTTAAGATACTTTTTGAAAGATTCAGATATTGTCTGTAGTTATTAAAGTGTGAGATCTTTGACTGCGAACGACGTGAACGCAATACGCCCACAAGAGTTATCACCTTTCCGATCACTTCCAATGTAATTCAGCTGATCAACCTGCGGGCGAATGTCTAACCACAACAATTAGAGGCAGACGCGTATCCCGTTCGTGATACAAGCGATAAGCAACAGGGCAGGCTGGGCCATTAGTCGAAGGGAGAAGACGGCTCATAGGTGTGAGGGGCATTGTTCCACGAGGCTTATGCTAAATAAGGGGCGGAGTGGGAGGGTGGCTGGAGGGCACCGATATTGCAAGGTACGGCAGATCCCACGTGGTTCAGCAACCGTGACCACGTGGCGAGCAATAGTAGAGTTAGTTGCTGGTACCGGCGATGTCGGCTGAATGAAGAGTACCAAGTACACACATAGAAAAACACACAGACACACACAAACGCACGTAATACATAGTACTTGCAGAGAAGAACAGATATGTATACATAGTAGGTAGGCACAGACGCACGCAGAAGGAAAGGCGAAGGAGGGCATGACTTAGGTTAAACCGGAAGCCGCCACCGGAACAGAGACTCTTGGTGCCCACGTAGGTTCACATGACCGGGGTCACGATAATTTCCCCGGTGTCAGTGCAGGTGCTTCCATCAGATAACTCACACCTTTGCACTCACCCTTATACTTCCACTTTGTTTTCGAATCGTTTCCAGACCAATACTTTTTTTTTTATTTTGTCATCGTTTTATGAAATGAGTTCATTTACTAGTAACTCCTGTTGTACAAGAAGTAGAGAATTTTAGAAATCGATCACTTAGTTTATTTCACATTTCCTTTGTTTGATTTCTCAAAGTATATAGTTTTTGAGACATTTATTGTAAGTGATACACAATTTCAATAAGATCGTGCGAAGTGTATCGCAATTGGAAATCGTCCTGAAATATCCCTGGTATTCAGTTTATAACAAGTGGAAAGTAAGGCGTAACTGTAAAACGCTCCAATTCCGCACGAGCAAGTGGAAGTTGCGCGAGCATCTCATTAACGCGAGCGGAAATGATAGCCGATATCGAAGGTTGTACTGCATGAACGAGTGGCGTTACGTGCGCGCGAGTGCACCGTGAGAAACCACCCTTTCCGAGTGGAAGATTGCGAGGGTAATAGTCCGTGAAAAAGAGCATTAGAGCGTGTATTATGCTTCCCAGTCCTATCAGAGGCATCCATAAGCGTGATTAATTCCGGCAGTTCTGCCTCGGTAGAAATTCAGAATTTCTTTTTATCCCTTTATTTCTCTCTTTCTCTCTCTCTCTTTCCTGAGAGAAACTAACGATCGGTTTGATCGCAAGTTTCGTCACCTTCGCAATGCTCATTCACCAGGTAATCAGGATAAAAATCAGCGGCTACTACCTTCCACTGAAATCATTTCATTGGATGTGTTGTGGGGCAAAAGCAGTAATGGATACAGTCGATCGGCACGACCGGGTTAATTATCATAAGAACCTGCTCGCCAGGCGGCAGCATTTCCACGATAAATATGCAAACATGTGAATGAAACAAGTAGGTCGTCGGTAAGTGGTGGGGGAATAGTATACGCTACACCGTTGATTTAAATGGCTAGTGGGCTATCGACAGGTGCGTCTATCGCCGGTTGTGCAATCTCTCAGCCTCCGGGTCCCAATCAACTCTCTCCTTGCGAGAGATTCTTTTCACATTCATCTCACCGCGAGAGCAATCTGGCAACTTATCTCATCACTTTCGCCAGTTTATTGGTCCTGGCATCGAGCTCGAACGATCTAATACAATTTGTAGAATTACAAGTGCGATTTAGCTTTCGAATCTTTTGTGGGAAAGTATAATTATCTTGGCCGCTGGACAATATTCATGGGAATGTATACATATGTATAGAAGATACGGTGGTTCTGGAGAAATAAGAAATGCGCATGGACTAGCGCAATGTGCACAACAAGTTATAATAAAGTTGTAATTTGTGCGAAGATAGCGCTAATAATGGCTATGCTTTCATAATTCCAAAGGACTAATGAGCTCCGCTATGGCTTTATCTAATCTAAATGCCCTCCGACCTTTTCCCATTAATAGTACCGTGGTATTAATATGTTACTATGGCCTTCGCGTTATATTAATTGGTTTACCATTAATTACTTTTTATGTGCAATGTTTATTTAGATTTTATTGCACACCCCATTATTTTCTGATCTTGAACTTCTCCTTTCAACATCCTACTATATTTCCCAGCATTGTATCAAGTAATTTTCATTAAAATAGATTTGTGCTTAACGAATTGTTCAATACAACTTGTGTGATAAAATATTTTTCATTGAATGAATGAACTATGTTACAGTACAATATTAACACTTCGGTCAAACCATTTTGGGTTATCATAAAAGACAGGAGTCAAGGGATTTGACTAGTTCAGAAACGCCGGAGTTAGTGAGCACGGACAGAAGTCATAATTCAGTGTTTACATGCAGAAAGTTAGGGTGGGCGGGTGACAGGGCGGTGAAAACAAGGCGATAGTACAATACAACCGTGAAAGGTTTCTGATAGGTTGCCAGTACAGTGTCGTAACAATGACTCGGCACGCGTGATCTACGCGTGATAGAATTCTCTCGGCGGGAAATGCCATTGCAGATCTCGACCCACGCGAGCCGAATCGCCCGTAAACAATGCTTAATAATCGTAAATCAGCTCGGTAAACGAATACACACGCGAGATTTTTCCACTGTTACCTAACACCCCGCTTTGTTCGCGACCGGTATTTAACTGCACCGACGTAGGATGAGCTCCATTGTGTCAGCAGAAAATTGGCATCGGCGCGAATGAAATGGAAAGGGGACTTTTGTCGAGGCTTTCATTCGATGGTAGATCTTCACATTCGATACAAACTACAAAGTCTACCGGTTAATTAACATTGCTGAATCCAATAACTCTTGTTTAACTTTCGAGATCTCTTATCGTTTAATATCAAATATCCACTTGCAATACAGAAATACTAATATCTATTTATTACAACGAAAATTGATACACAGGACTTCTATTTTCTGAGAAAAGTATTGTTTCTTTCCATCCGAAATCAGTGAGGGCAAACAAAAGTATAAACTCTGAATTGCAAATCCTTTCATGAGGTTGATCCTGTCTTCCTGTGTAGCGATGAGCTTGCAAAACAATGCCCATAAACGAGTAGGATGCATACTACAAAGCAGCGTGCACGTAGCGGGAGATAGAGTGATAGAATCGGGTGTACGTGCTTTGAAAATGATGACTCCTTCTTTTCCAAAGGGGCGCGGACGCGTAGTGTGCCGTGCACGAGTGGAATCTGTAGATGTCAGCTGCGAGTAGTACTACGATCACGTACACCCCATGCACCAAGATGGCCGCTTTAGGTCAACATCCTGGCTGGCCAGGCTGGAGAACATCGACGAGGATCCTACGGGAGCCTCGGGGACGCACCACCTGAAGGCGCCACGAACGGTATTTTTTCGCGAAAACTGGTTTTCAGTCGGCACCACTGGCCCATGGCCGCGCTAACGTTTTGCTTGACCTCGGCCAGCTCAAGAACAAAGAGCCACTTCGCTACTGGTTTCTACTTCTTTGCATGCTCGCTCGATATCCAACGGAATTCTTAATGTTAAACTGGCCAGCTGCAATGGTGATCGATCTTATTTCAAAAGCTAAGTATCAGCGTACTATCTTTGTTGCCCATATTTCTCTTGAGCCTGGTTTGCCTTTTGTGACTCTTTCACCAGTGTGTTTGTGAAGTCCTCGTATTGGTTATTACTGAGGTCAATCAGGCTATTTAAAAGCGCTAACTTCGATCGTTAATATAAACAGAATAGTTAAGAAAATGGTTGGATTTTATTATCTCTACAATCAATCAGTTCATTCAGTTCGTTAATCATTGCAAGCTTGGAAGTGATTGTGGGTCTTTTCCTCTTTCTATTGTTCTTCAATGACCATAAGGTCTTAAGAACGTAGCTCTAGGAAGTCATTATAGAATATAGAGTGACTACTGCAGAAACTATTACTAAAATGCGGGTAGTAATTCAAGCGATCGGTAGATAAGTACACAAGTATCAAGCCAAACCAGTGTTCAGAAGAAATGCAGGGTATGCTAGTCGGGATATGCGCTACAAACAGAAACCGGTTTGCAAATTTCATGGCTTGCGCCTGGTTGAATATTAATTACAGTATATCTTCTTTATCGGGAAATTATCTCTTCTATGGGATACGTCCAGTACTATTTGGAAAAAAGAAGGTGCTTGAAGTACAATATTCATTACCATCATCGTATTATGGAAAGTTCTTTCTGACATGGTAGCATCTCCAAACCCAGCTGTTCGTTGGTTCAAGGATAAATAAAGGATCCTGCTTTGCGCGCCCCCAGCCCCGAAGGATCCATTTCGCATTTCAAATCAGCACAGTATGGCGGGTCCCGGCGCTCCAGCTTCCCGCCAGAGGATCCGTTGGCATTGAAATCGCCAACATCACGAAGGCAGGCACTCTCGCGAAGAAATCGCGGGAACCCGCTGACCAATCGGCTCGCTTCCCGCTCGATCCCTTTTGTCCTTGATCGCAACGGTTGGCCTTTTTCCATTGCCCTGCGCAAAGCACATTCCATCCTTATTAGCCTGTTACAAGTCTTTTTGCTTGTAACCAACAGTTCGCGCCGGGAATCCTGCATGCAATTATGCAGCAGGCTAGCGTGGGCGTGGGACTCTTCCAGCCCGATCTATTTCTGCAGTAGCAGTAGTTTGGCCACCGGAAATACATGCTCGATACCGTCAATGAGAATCTCATGACAGCCGGTTTCGCAAGTTTTTCCCTCTTCTCTTTAGAGTTTACTCTGCCATTACTTCCGTCAGCTTGCCAATAGTGACACGAGCTGCGTGATAGGAATGGCACGTCAGCCTTCGACATCTATACGTGACAATGGTGAAAATGTAAATCAGTGTCCTTCTCCCAAGATTTTTTTCATCGATCCCTCTCATTGACAACGTTCTTGTATCGTGAGACAATCAAGAACTGCGATGACGTCTTGAATCTGTCAGGCATCTCTTTTATACCGAATTCTTCAATATTGTTTTACGTAATGAGAGTCAGTGATCCTTTTATAATTAATAGTTTTTATAATCTTTTAGAGAGGTAATTAATTTTCTTATCAACATCGTTGTGCAATTCTGATTATCCAGCAGCAGGCTTTGTTTCCTGAAGTTCGGGGCTATTAATTCTCCGCTCGCCGTTAAAGCCGGCGTAAACAGTGGTAAAAGGTGGGTAAGTGGGGGAGGGCACGCGATACAATTTGGCGAGAGCCGAGCGACGATGCAATACACTTTTACTCCAGTTTGAATCGCGAAACCGGTTTCCTCTCTCGTAACAGCTCGACCACGCTAGCCTCCTTTGAGTGTAGTACACACTGTCGTGTACTCCCGGTGTGCTCCTTGAAGAACCGGTTTCTACTTGGTCCTTCTTCCTCTCTTGGACGCTTACTTTCCTCGTCTTCCCATTTTTCTCGGGTTGCTTGGCCTCCTGCAGGCCACGAAAACAACGCCGCAACGGGTTTTCTTCTCTTCCACTGGCACGGAGGACTCCCTGAGATGCACAACTCTCGGATACGTGCCTTCTTCTGTTCTTCTTCGTCTTCTTCTTTGCGGTTACAATGCAGTCGCCAGCTGCGTACTCATCCCTTTCTCCGCGAATCAAACACTTCCACTGCGCTCCATTTTCTCGATGACCTTTTTGCCTGCCGCGACGAGACAATTCACAAAGTCGATTATCCCCCTTGTTTTGATGACATTCGTCTGTCTTCTGTGATTGGTATACGTCAAGCCACTGATGTTAGTAGAGGAGGTCAATCTATGATTGTCAGACGTAAGAGTACCACTTTCAATGAGGACTCTATTATTACAAAATTTCCTCTGAAATATAGTACAAAGAGTGTTGCATCCTTTAGCAGTAGTTCATGGTTGCTCAATGAAATGCGAGGAATGAAGTTGTAAAGGCAAGAAAGGCCCAGCTGCGTTGTTAGTCTCCTGGTGACTCCCAATTAAGCAACGTCTCATTACCGGGCATTCCGTTCGGACAAGTTCTCATTAGAGTCGTGCAATCAAGCCTGTACATTAAAATACAGAGGGGATCAACATACAACGAATTCTAGATCGAATCCCTTGGCACTCAGGTTTCTCGTGCTGAGCATGCTTGAGTCAGTATAGCACGTGTATGGAGTCTATGGAGATCTATTGCAAAAGAGGCTTGTGCAAGTTCCGCTCGTCTCTGTTCATTCGAACGGAACAGAGCAATATTCCTCGATCTCATAAATCGGCATTGCTAAGCAAATGCGGGTGATCGGCTTGGCAGTCGTTGCTCGATCGCCGCGCGTGGTGGTACGTGTGTGTTCGAGGGTAGAACTTCGTCATGGTGTCTCCGATGGACCAATGCGAAGCCAGCATCATCAGCCGCAAACCTGTTTTGCTCACTCGCTGCTCCTTTCAGCGTACTTCTCCCCACTGCTTCTTCCTCGTCTTCTTCTGCTTCTTGGCTCATCGATCTTTTTTCACCGTGCGCCTTCTGCCAGTACTTATCGCGGTGAGCGGCGCACGTGCGAGCATCACCTTGGTAAATGGAGACTGTGCACGACGCCGTACGCTCTCTCGCCGAAGCTAGGAAAGCCTCCAGCGGCGGCTCCAGACTCAGCTGGATGCTGTGCGTTCGAGAGACCAGAAAGGAGAAAAGGACAGCGCTCGATACTCCATAAATCTTGGCGGCCGATTAAGAATCCCCCTCTCAGTCTTCCTATCTTGCGATGGGTACTCGCCGCAGCAGTAGCGCTTCGCTTAATAGCTTTGATCGTAAATTTGAATGGTTTGGAAACCCAGGCCTTAACAAAGTATATTCTAGTCACAGTTACATTGAATTACGATGGAGGGGTGGGTCCTACATTAGCACAAAATCATCAAAATATAAAATGTAAAAGCAACAGTAGTTTTTGCTCATCGATTTTTATACTTGTCGCTTTGCATAATAACAGAATCTTGTTACTTCGACGAAATGGAATTACGCCGAGCTTCGTTTCTTATTATTATTAAAGGGTGATAATTTTTCTTGAAATCCGAGCGAATCCTTCACGGGTGTCGCGTGAAATTCTCGCAAGCTTCATTTTAACTCGGCGACGAACGAAAGAGAGAAAGATATGTCTACGTGGATGTCGTCGGATGACATTCTCGCGTTCAATGCCGCGAGCCACCCTGTGTGTATCACATTTCGAAGCTGTTCATTTCCCGCGTGCGCTCACTCACTCGCTCGCGCCAGAGCGGGTGAACGGCGTCGCAGCGCACGTGCGCCGAGCAACCAGTGCCTGAAACTTTCGCGCGACCGAGCAGACGTAGGAAAAAGCAGTAGCCGAGATTTACCGGCTGGAGACTGCAGTGAAAGGGCTGTGATAAATTCAGAGTGATTACATAAAGTGCCCGCCTTCCACTCTGACTATGAAGAGCGCGTGGCTCGCACCGATGATGTTCGCTCTAATAATAAATGTCATTTTGAATGATTCGACATCATTCATACCTTTTCCAACATTAATTATTACAATGTACATTCTTACGGACAGAAGACGTAACTTTTAATATTATATAAATATCTATTTATGCTAAGAATACATATTGACATCAGTAAAATTCATCACGATTTCTTTAAATTTAATACTATTATATATAAATATTCGCCGCTAAGAACTTATCATCTCATGAAACTTTTCTTTTTGTCAGATATTCCTAAGAATCTCATTACAATCCTTCAGCCAGGGCAAAGTCGTTCACGATTTAATAATTCACCTTTCTTGTTCTTTTTGCTTCCATCTACCACCGATAGATTCAGTCAGCCGATAAATGAGCACATTCCACGGAGCGAGCAATAATTCGTCGAATTCTTTGCGACAGCGCTCGCTTATCTTTTGCTCGAATGAACGCCGAGCAACTCACCGATCCAGGACTAGGTAATCTATCAAGGTGATCGACTATAGTTATCAACTGCGAAATATCCATTTTTCAAAGTTGTTGTTTTCATGATTGACACGAATTCTCTGACGGATTGTATTTCGATATAGGAAGTCATTTCAGCGAAGGTATACATATGCATGGTGGACGTGATGATTGAGTCTTTCTCTCTCTTTCTTTCTCTCTGGGCAGAATTGATGTTATTGCCGAGAGCTGTAACACCAGACGCTTCCTATTCGCAGGTGCAGCATGCCACATGCTGTGTGTCTTAATAAATTTCAAACTCCTATCGGAAATCATTCCATGTACCAATACTGTAAATTATCATTGTAGACGCTTTTACTTCAAGTTAAAACATATTCGCAGAATGTTGTTGATTGATCAGTATTTTGTTACGTAAAATAGTGTCGCGTCTAGTGTTGCATAAGGAGACCGATTAATATTCGAATCGAATTATTACCAGGTAATATTGGCAGTAAGTGACACTGTGATGACAAATGAAGTTCATTAGTAATACATAGTATAAATCTAACATCTTAAATTACTATGATTTATTGATGTCTGATGTCTACATCTTTGGTGGCGTTCGTGCAAAACCAGATTCCTTCGGTTTTACCGTCGATATTTATCGATTAGCATAGGTTAATGTTAATCTGCGAGTAACAAGTAATACAACAGTGTTCATTCGGTTCGTTATCGATGGTGCGAATCGTTTATTAGGAGAATCTGCAATATATCTCGGTGGTAGCTTCAATGAAATCGCAAATCTCGACAGCGGCACCGTGGAGGAGGTCAATGATGCACGCCGCAGGTGTTCTTGGGTCATCGAGCCCGGAATAAATGTCATCAGAGGGCAGCGAGCAGAAGCTGTAGCAACGAATTCCCGCTCCTCGCGATCGAATCGCGGTGAAAGGAAAGGGTGCATCGTCGTCTTAGAATCGAGCTCATCTTCCCCTACTTTCCAAACTAGAAAAACAGTCAAAGGCAGTAGAAAAGAGGCAATGAAAAACTTGCTCCAGATATCACAGCCTCTCAATATTTTTGCATCGAATATTCTCTGAGAAAGAAGTTTCAGCATCAAACCAACTCGTTTGTACAGTAATTACAAAGTAGACAGCGTAAAGAGTGAGTGTCGATCGCAAATATAAAGTGTCACCTTGTATTTAATATGAATGATTAGCTCAGATCTTTATACCAATGCGGAGAAGGAAACCAAGTTCTCTTGAAACTTAAGAAAGCTTCGCAATACGAAGATAAAATCTTTACTACGTTCCACTCGCTTTAAGAGAACCGGTTCTCATCAAAGTAACGATGTATAATTCGCATATTTCCCAGCTGAGTTTTACGTTAGACAAATGATCTCTTTTTCCCATTTCTGACATTATTTTTTATCAACCCTGACATATTCGAGTCCTACCATAACTTCGCTCTAAATTCCACATCTTTTTATTCGCACTATTGTTCAATACAATTCTATTAAGTTTATTTGACGACAATCTTGCGCAACGTGTGTGTTCCTCGAGATGGTTAACGGTTCTCCAAAGAGAGCAAAGCGCTCTTTAGAATCTCATCGCGGAGTAAGGGCAATGGACGTCTCCATCGTAATCCTAAGACGATAAGCGGAGAGCCGGAGGTCTAGCTTCGAAAGTCTAAAGTCTTCTCTCTCAAGTTTCACGAAATCAAACACCGCGCGTCCTTTTTATGGTGCTATCATCTCGTATAAGTGCAGGCCGTGACTGCGGCATCGCCATAAAGTCACACATCGCCGAATACGAATAAGGGATCAAGCTACCAGCCGAGGGAGCCCGAGCTCGATCCATCCCGCAAGGTAGACCTTTGTGTGCGGAGGGCAGCTTAGGAGAAAAGCGGCAGGTACACTTGGCACGACCCCTCGAAAAACCCTCTACCTGTTCCTTTGTACCTGAGGGCTCAACCTGCCTCCCCTTATTCTTATTCCATCCCTCGTACCTGCTACGTGCTACGAACTTTTAGTGCCACCTGCCCCACCAAATTGTCTCGGCCTAACAGGTTCCCTTCGACCAAAGTAATCTTACCAACAGGTACGAAGTCTCTGTCGAAATTGGAGTCCTTTTTATAACCAGTTTTCGTAAAGAAAACATTTTGTGAATGTTTAAAATGATTTAAATGATTTCTGATGATATTATTCAGTGAGTGTATAATATTATATTTTTGGGGATTAATAATTCAGTAGAATTATGGAATCATAATTCTATGTTACAAAAATGACGATATAGTATGATGGACCTGGGTCACCACCCGGATCGTCGAAGGGTGTGGTGTTCCAAGACGACAGATGCGTTCACGAAACCCTGCAAGATGTGTGCATATCCAGAGTCACCTGGATTACTGGCTGGAACGTGCGTGCGGCATTTAGAGGGAATATGAAAAAAGTGCGTGGCCGCCTTGCGCCGAAAGCAGGGTCCAAATGACGGAAGCATTATAGGAACGAAAATATTTTCTGCAACCTGGCATGCGAGCGAAATTAGGGGTGTCGTGATAGCCGGGTACTTTACGGAGTATTGCCAGAAATTACGTGAAGGAACATCTGCTTCATCTTCAATTTAACGTCCTTTAAACTTCGAAAACTCACCGAACGAATAACAGAACGATGTATCTTCTGCTTTCTTTGGAACTTTCTGGCAAATTGCCGCTCGAACATTCAGCATTGTTCTCGATAGTTCGAGGAATGCATGTTCCTGATCTTTACCCATGCCGTGTATTATAAAGTGCAATACAGTTTGGAAATCAGTACACGAGCTCTCAATTCTTCTCACTGCACATGAATCCTGTCGCGTTCGTGTCCAATTGCTTTTGCGGTTTCAGTACGTCCGTGTAAATGAAATAGGATTTTGTGAAGCCAAGAGCAGTGTTTCAGTGTTCTTTGTAAAGTTTTCTGCTTCGTTTTCGAAGCGGATTACAAGGATTATCTCTATTTTTGCTCCAGTTGGAGTACTCGATGACATGGAGCGCGCAGAATATCATCGGCGGAGCATGTATACGTTATTAAATGCACTCGTCGTGCACTTGTAGGAGTGTCGATAAGTGGGATAATCCATCGAGCATAATGATCGTGAGCGCGCAAAGGCAACAACTTTCTCAGCTTGACATTACCCCCGTTCATATCATCATCGTCGAGGCAATCCAGTGCTTGCAAACAAAGGCGCTTGTTCTTCCAGTGTCGCCCACGTTATGATTTTTCTGCGAACGAAATGATCATTGGGAATGCTTGAGACGTCCTATTATAATTGAATGCAGCTCACTGTTCTACCAATCATTCCAGTAATTCCAGATTGCATTCAAAAGAAAATGCGACCTTCCCACAGTCATAAAATCTTTATATATTTCTTGTGTTTCATATTGAGTAAGACAGAAATGTATGAGAATGTTTAAAGCAGAGATGAGAATGTTGGTCTACGAGAATGTGACACGAACAGTTTTGCAAGTCATGCATTTTGCCTGGATCCACATAGGAACGGGTCCAGGGAAATCTAGGGCTTACCGGCGAAGGTAAGACAGAGCCAAGGCGGAAGTGGATGCGGGAAAATCGTTGGGCAGAGAGATAGCCGGGGTTGTTTCTTGAAACCGTGAAAAGAGGTCTGCGAGGCATCAAAGCAAAGAGGAGAGTCCGTGAGAGCAGCAGCCTCTTTGTTATCGTACTTGGCGTCGCTCCTTTCGAAAGAAAGTCCCTCATTGTTGGCGGCCTCGACAAGTGGCGTCTGGAAATCCTCAAATACCGCCGGGCCCATGGAAAACTAGCGTCCTTCGTGTTCAAGAATATCGCATCCTAATTGTCCAACCTATTCCATCCAGTCCAACTCCACTCACTTATTGCTCGACACGTGTTACCCTGGTTTTAGTGAATGCCATCCCCTGCATTAGCTTTCCTTTTGTCCTTTTATTGCCACCCCCCGCAGTTTGCAACTTCCGGTAGCGGATTCAATAGAGTAACCTCATTCATTAACTCGTAATTCTTGCACGCATGGAAGCTACTATGAAGAATTATCCATAATTCTTTATTTAACCCCCGCGTAATCAAGAACAATGAAGTAAGAAACTCCTACTGGCTGGCGCCGCTACTTTCCTAACCCATTGTCCTTTTCTATCCTTGTGGAATCATCTACTTGGGTCTGATTGTCAGGCAGCAGACTACCAACTATGGCGCCATGCAAATAAAGACCGGTTGTGAGGGCGATTACTATATCACACATTAGGTTTATATCCTTGGCTGAAAAAGGAAAACTAGTCGGCAGGGAACCCAACATTCAATTGCCATTCCTACGAAATCAAACCATCGAGAACTGCGAAGTCTGTAATTTATTCTGAACTCCTTAATCCCTCGTTGTTTTTCGAGCCAGTTACAGTGGCGATCGTAACCCTTTGTGTACACATGCCAGAGTGGCTACTGTTGCAATCATGGGTGACACAATATCTAGCAGGGCTCGCCATTGTTCCGGTATATCGGGGAAAAAAAGTATTACCGGGCGTTTATCGATCGCCATGTTGTAAATCACCGGTGCAAGCGTTGCTGGAATAATTACTGGCTCTGGCGCCGAACAATGAGCTACTCTTGCAACTTTTTGTTTCGCGAGAATAGTCCGAGAATGCGAGACTTGGTAGGAAAGCTTAGGAGAAAAAAAATAGCAGAACCTTCGTGACCGTCGGATTATTGTAATGAGGCCACTATCGGACGTGAATCACCATACTCACTTATAGTAACATGTGTGGGATAGGTGGGAGAGGCGGAGGGAAGCAGTCCCCAAATTACCCGGCCATTCTTTCCCCAATCAAATTGCGTAACAATCTTGTAGCGTCGTAGCATAACGTAAAATGTTGTATGTCGCGTGAGAGTCTCTTTTTCCCCTACCAGTTCCAGTGACACCGAAGTCACACGTCTCTTTTGAAGCCGGTTTTACACATGCGAGGCTTTACACGTTTCTCCAGTCATCTTGTATTTTTCCCAAGTCACAATGACTCGCTTGTATATATTTATGCAAATAATTGCTAAAAATATGCAATAGTCATTGGTAGTATTTAGTTGGTGTGTTAAGTTATTTGAGTAGTTTGGGTGTAGAATTCTGTAGAATCTTAACTGCTTCGTCATGAATTTGGGCCT
This sequence comes from Ectemnius lituratus, assembly GCA_910593735.2. Taxonomy (NCBI): domain Eukaryota; kingdom Metazoa; phylum Arthropoda; class Insecta; order Hymenoptera; family Crabronidae; genus Ectemnius; species Ectemnius lituratus. The sequence continues at coordinate 5,294,722 of OU343036.1, read as the reverse complement.
GATATTTTGGTGCATTGAGCAGCATTGCATTCATAATAAATGAGAAATAGAAGGGGGCAGGTCTTTGTTGAACATGAAATAGGCACAGCCAGCTTTGAGATTCCCTTCTTCAGACGTAAGTACCATCTTCTTCCGTGCTCTCTCTCTTCACCACTTCCCCTTTCCGCTCCTTCGAAAACCCGGTTTCCCCTTCCAGGGGCCCACTCTCCACCACCATGGTCAGGCATATACAACTGACCCCGGCCCTCTCACCCACGCCGGTCCTCGTAGTAAAGATGGCCGACGATTGTGTATACTGTAGTATAGGGCAGGGACGCAAGTCTAGACATTTCGAAATAGATGCTTTGAACTTAGACTTTTCAAAACAACCCACTTTACTGATACCACTTCCCAATGAAGTATTCTCATATTAATTAAAATGAAATTGTGACAGCATTTGAATATCTCTTTCACAGAAATTTGCAAAGAATAATAGGTAGTATTTTATTCAAAAAGTATTGTTTTGTGCCAAAACACCAAATTTCACCGAAATCATTTTGAAAGAGTCCTGTTTTGCATTGAGAACCTGTTTTATACATATTTTATGTTGATTTTGGCCAGTAGGATGCGACGATATGCAAAGTCGTTAGAGAGTCAGTGGACTGCGTCCCTGGCTAGCCGGAGGGTGCAGTAATACGGCGTAGCCGGTAGTATAGACCGTAGTACGAGAGCCGACGATACTATAGCAGGCACGACAGGCCCAGGAGCGCGTTCACCGGCGATCTTAGTTGGCAACCTGTCCGCGTGAGTCCCAAGCGGCGCTGGCGTCGCGTCGGAGTGGTCCCAGCCCTATCTGGGCATTGTTGCACTGACGCCCGGCTAAGAGAGTACCCAACGCGCAACCCTCGCGTAGCATCCTCAAAGTGGCCGTTCAAGCAATCGTGATTGCAGTGTTTACAATGTACTGTGCTACAACTTCCGGTACACGGATCGCGGCGTGCGACACACGATAGATGATTCGTGCGAACTTTCGGCCGATAGAGTGAGGTGATAAATTGCGAGAGAGGATCTTTGGATACGTGGCGAGAGAAGAGCGCGGCAGCTATGAAGCAGGAGCAGAGACCGCGCAGGCAAGCCCTCTTCCAGATCGCCAAGGTTCGAATCTACCTTACCACCATTTTGGCATTACATTCGGCCACGAGCATTCGATGCTCGGCCAGTATTCGATCTCATCGATGCATCGATCGGCTCGCATTGCCGAAGGATTGCTGCGGTTGGACACGCTGGAATAACGCGTATACCGTTACATCTATCTACCTGATCCGCACTGTTCTGTATATACTCGCTGCTCTCTGCGTGTGTACCTGTTGATTCTCCGCTTCGCCGACCTTCCGTTTAAATCTTGCAGTCCTCGATGAAAAACTGCAATTGATAAAAGAATTGAATCGGCAAAGCAACTTGATCTTTCGAATTCTATGAATAGTAATCTTAAACCTTAGGATGTTTACATAAGCATATGTTTTATATGTTAAACTTTGGCAAACGTTGAAAGTAGGCTTGCCCACTTTCCTCTTGGTAAATGAGGACATCCACACGTGCGAGTACCACGCGAAATCTCTGTTGATTCGTGGCCCCACTATTACAGCGCCAAGAGAAGGCAGAATAACTAAGGCTGACCTGAAAGGAACAATCACTGCTATGATCTCCATAAAACTCAGCATACTCTTACAAGTTATCGATCATAATCGCAATTGCCATCGTCTTTTATTCTCGACCAATAAGGAATGTAGTAGAATGCAAGATTGCTGCAACTTTTTGCGATCTCCTTGTTATTGCAACTGTCAATGAACCTTTCTAACGTTAGCTAATCGCATATGTAACATATTTCGTTATTGACGGACACTGGTTGAAACTGGAAACTTGTAGACGTTTGATTGGTAGTTTATTTCTAGAGAATTACTAGTTACTATTATTCCTTTTCAACACTGGAACACTTCTTTGTGTGGTCAGGCACTGTTTTGCCAGAAAGAGATATAATTTCGCATTGACACCCATGTAGTTTGCTTGTTTACCAATGGACAGGTTTATAACAAGAAATTGGCAGTCTGGTATTATCTGGATTAGCAACTGTTGAGAAAAGTATACGGTTTGTGTGGAACTGCGGCTTTTTGGCATCGACACCTATTCGATGCGGTAATTCAAACAATCGAATTGAGAACGGATTGATTTCTTGTATGAATAGATACCTCGTTTAAATTCTTCTCCGAAGCTTGGCAGTTTTTTTTTTATGAAACTCCAGCAGTGTATAACTGAAATTTCAATACATATACCAGCAGTCGGGAGGGGGCGCCGTCATGCAGCAATAACTGGGTATTTAGAGCAACTCATGGCACCAAACTAAAACCACCCACACTCTTCGATTTTCATTGCGACCAGCGCAATATTTCAGCCGGTTGACGATATCGCGAGAGCTCGAGCGGATTTTTTATGTGCCATCGGGAAATCGATGAATACACTCCTGGTTAATGAGCATCGGGAGCTCCGAAGTATCACGTGAACTTTCCTCGTTAATTGGTTCGCATACTCTGTAGCCGGCAATTAAAAGAGACCAAGGAACATTGAATGCGGAGCTCGTTTGTTAAATAATAACGTTGCGCTAAGAAGAATCACGAGAGTTCGTTATTAACGATTAACATACAGTTCTTGTTAACCACTGCGTTGAAAATTGACGCAAGCTAATAAGTAATCAGACTGGCTCCAATAATAATTAATAAGGAATCAGACTGACTCGAATAGATTGCACCGGATTTTAGGTGGTAGGGAGAACCCCCACTTTCTTTCTCCTTAATTGCAATAAGCGGTTCGCTGGTTCCCTTGTCCTCGCAGCCCGCTCGTGACCGTGATCCGCACGCAATGGTAATTAAAAATTCAGCAGCGAACGAGCAGGTGCCCTATCGAAATCAGTGTCAAGATTTCTGTAGAGTGCGGATACATATAGCAATACATTTCACTTTTCCTCAGATGTAAGAACCGGTCGCCTTGCTCCTGTATTAAATACAAATATTAACTCTAAGTTGCTCGAATAATTGAGTACTCTAATATAACAAGTGCGTCATGCATACCTAATTACTCGCACGGCAATGTAAAATCTTGCCCATGACAAGTTTACAGTTGAATATGTAACAACTAATGACGTATCGACAAGATTCCTGATATTAAACGTGATTATTTATTTCACTGACATTATAAGATATAATACAGTAACGAAACTAAGTATTACTTTCGAAGGAGCGGTAATTTTGCTGGCGTTGCTTTTCGCGAAGATCCGCGACAGCTGTCGGATCCCACGGATCTTTCAAAACAGCTCCATTCAACGAAAACACTTTCCCGTGGGTTGGCGGTTCGTGATCTTCGTCGCACGATAACAGGGTTTCAGGTGGCAGCGAGCGGTTGGCGTGGAATCTGTGAAACTGAATTCATAAGGAGAGTCTGGAATCGCAACACCCATCGTCGCGTACCGTGTACCGTTTAGAAGTATAGTAATCGCCCGTCGGCTATTATGCATTGCGTAATAGCTATCGCATTAATGTGTGCACTCATTAAAACTGTGCCTTTATGCATGCACAGTGCGCGCATTGAAAATAGTAGAAGCTAACGGTACAACTTACGGTAATGAGAAAATGGATATTTTTTCTATTAATTCCGCTTTTAAATACTCTATATTAAATGTAAGAAAAAGAGGGGGGTGAAAGGTACGAAGGGTAGAAGTTAGTCGTAATGTAAATCGAATGTCAAGGGGTGTTCAAGGGTTTGCGTAAATTCGGTCTCCGTGCTAAATGCCACCGGATATTTACTTGGCAGCGCCGGAAAGGGGGAAAATTATGTTCCGTTGCGCTGTGGGGACGAGGCTGCGGAAATTGTGATTTGCCTTTCCCTCCCTGTAATAATGCGATCGCGATATCAAGCCGCGTCATCGTTCTCGTCGTGTCGCATTTCGTTTGGTCCATTAAATTACCATTAAATTTCAACATTTGTACTCCGAAATATTAATATTATTATCACACATTTTCCATGGTTTAATACAAGTGACCTGACCAAACATATTTTGTAAGCTTACAAATTTGGAAGGGCTTGATAATTTATGAAATTTGTATTCGGGCTTTGGTAAAGTGGTTTGATACTGAACTTCAGTTTACGATATTTGTACTAGAGATAAATCTACGCGCTGTTTCAGCGTCGACGCTTTCACACGAACCTTTCCATCTTCCCATTTCCAACATAGCGTGTACCTTTGCCGATAGGGAGTGCCAATTTGCAGATGGGCGTCTCTAAACCCGACCCTTTTTCATTTCAGGTGTTATGGCACCTCGATATCTTCCGGCGGAGCTTCAGGGAGCTCTCGGGACATGCCTGCATGCGAGAATCCTGCATCTTCTGCGCCCTCAAGGTAAGCGAGATAAATCGACTGAAAAAATGAGCATAACGCCATTAGGACCGGTATCGGCCAAGCCTCTGGCAGATTTCTAGCGATACGGCCAACTTCCACTCGTGAAAGTTCAAACAAGCCGGCGAATAGATTCCCCGGAGACGATGTTATTCTCGAAAAGTTTGCGCACGGATGTTTCTTGTCAGCAGTAGTTGCATACTCAATGAGATATCGGCCGCCCATCGGTATGCAACTTACCACTGGCTGAGTGCTATATCGAATTCTTAAGTTTCCCCCTGTAATCGATCGCAAGGGAAGTCCAATACTCTTTCAATCAACTTCTCCGGGTATCGCTTGTATTGTTTGCAATTCTTTAAGTGTAAGATATTTAATTATAAGTCAATTCCATTTGAAGTTTATTGAAATCTTTGAAATTAGAGGGAACCCATTATAAATCTTAATAGCTTTTTATTTGACTTTTATATTCGAAGTTTACGATTTCAAGTATTCGACATTAATGCCAGTTATTTCAATAATGGGCGAGGGAAGTTGCTATAATAGGCTTTAAATCATGCATACAGCAAAGGACAATACAAACCGCTGGCAGTTTATAGAGAGGCTCCTTGACACCTTTGGGTATCGACGTGCCTCGATGACTTGGTGTAGAAACTCGCCTGCCTTGAATGGTTTTCGCATGCGACAACTAATAAAACGTAACTTCAAATGGCTGCAAGCCCTAAGAAGAACGTACGTGCCCTTAATACACGAGGGCTCCCACGATGATAATGGTGACTGTAGGCTCAAGCAGCCGGGAAACTGAGGATAAAGAGCGTAAGTGCTCTAAGAGGAGGACGTGAGCGGTATAAAGATTATTTTACGTCCGGTATATTTGGTATCCGCGGTGAAAATGTCATTGCAATGATTTCGCAGTATTTTAATTCTTCGAACAAACATCTCTATAATTTTAATTCTGTCGAATTAGTCAGAGAACATACGTAACATTTAATATACATAAATGTCATGGGACTTTCCGAAATTTCTAATCTTTACTACGTGGTTCCCCCCGTTGGAGTTTTAAGTTCCAAGAAACGAAAACGTCTCGTACGACGCGTAGTATACGAAGAGATACGAGCAGCCATTGTAACGGACTCGTTGGTCCAGGCACCTTTCTCCAGTCAGTAGGTGTTCGGCGATTGGTCCAGAGAGTCTTGGTTTCCTTTCCATCCTCGTGGATGGACCACGCTACGCTCTCCCCTCGAGCACCATGACACTTTACGCTGGAAGGTCAGCTGTTTTCGTTAGCAGTCCTACGAGAGATATAATGTTATAACGGGTGATCCCGGAATATAAGAGGTTTCAGAGTCCTCTATCAACTGAAAAATATAGTTTCTCAGTTTAGATTCAAGAATTCTGATCTTGGTTCATAGTTGCTGAGTTTTATATTTGATGCCATGTGTTTTGAGTGAAATTTTAGGGTTTCTATGGTTGAGGATATGTCAGTTTTATAGAAAAAAGTACTCTGGATACGTGAAGGTACAAGAAGCGGAAGGTAGACGAGACAGGGTAATGTCGGATTCAGTCGAGCAGTAGGTAGAGACGTAGGTTCCTCCCTAATGTTCTCACGGGGTTAATTAGCAATCTCGAGAGTTAATTGCCGCGAGCGAAAGGTACCACGCCGCCGTGCCGAACAAAGTTCGCAGGAACTACGTCCCTGCACTACGTGAAGTCGTATACTTCTTTGCTGCGAACCTCCCCAGGCGATAGTTTCCTGCCTCGGGTTATTGTTATGTCGAAAATCTCCTGGTGTGATTATCTCCTGCACTTCGACCAGGCATAAATATCTCAAGTTCCGCTTCCTTTGGTCATTGCTGCTACAACCCCAAATCAGTCACGTAAACCAAACAATTGCGAGAAGTTTTTGTCGTGATAATTTTTTTTGGACACGATATTCACAATATGTTTAGAGTGGCATCGAAAATGTTGACATTGAAAACAGGAAGCGGAATTGGATGTAAAATTCATAATAAGTGATTGAAATGATTTTGTATTTTCTTCCATTGACACAATGCTTTTCAGTACTCTTTAATCCTCTCGACGGGATAAAGTCGTACTTGAGAAAGCATTATAGCCTTGAGTTTTGCAAATCGTCTTATGCTACTGTGCTGAATTAACAAACTGCAAGCCAGACTTTAATGCGCTCCGGACGCAAAGCACTGCGGAGCTACAAGGAAAGATAGCAGTGGTATTACGTTACACAATAGCGCGAAAGGCACGGCTGCATCATACAGTTACAATGCAATTGCCGTAATTTCACGAACACGATACACGTCACGTTTGTATTTAAAATTCAGCAGTCGAAAAATTGCCTACTCGGAAGAGTCGTCGTGCTTGTGTAATGTATGACGCGAGCCAATTCTCCGCGTTATCTTTACACCTAATTATTTCTGGCTACACACATGCTGGACGCGTTTTCAAGTGGCCGAAAGCATTACAGCGCAGCCCACTAATTGAATCTAATTAACCACTTGCTGCACTCGGCTACTATGAGGCCGAATTCTTTCCCGTGATTTAGTGACCGGAATGCCGGACGTAATTTGCGCCCGAATTCATTATAAAATTTGCGAGACCTACCTGCATGAAGATATTATAAAAAATTACTACATGGTAGGAATGTTAAACGAGAACATTTTATGCCCAATTTTCTAATTAAACATCATTCTACCTTGCATAGTTCACTTTCTATATACTTTAATTTATAAAATTTCAAGTCAAGAATGCGTAATTTTGGATTGTGAAGAATTAGAGTTATTTTATGAGGTCAACTTCTGTGTAGAAGGAAGATGTCGCATACCAATCAGAGCCATGCATGCACCGCTTTCTTCTCTCAGGAATTTTACTCAGGATACCTAGATGATTCACCACGGACGCATTCAAGGGTCGAGACTCCTCCGGGGTTAAGATGAACCCTACTCGGCACTTGGCTACGTGGCTCGAAGGACTTGCCTCACCACTTCGCTGCCTCCCGTGGAAACTATTAATTATCGCGTTGGACCCTTCTCCAGAACTATTTTAAATATTTTTTCACTCGCCTCAAGTGTTAAAATGATTAAGAGTGCTTCAAGATATATCATTGAATCGAATGAGACTGCTTTCACAATTTCGACGAATGGCATTTTGAATTGTGGGTGGACGAACAAAGCTACTCCCCGCAAAACTATTTTCAGATTGCCTTAAAAATATATGGAGATGACTTTGACAAATCACTCTTGACACATGCTTGATTTGAGTATTCATAAACGAAGAAAAGGCTTGACTGATTTCCGCCCACTGAATTTTTGCTCAAGATGTCACAGGAAACTGTCGTCTACCGACAATTCCATCATCACAGTCGAGAATGAAATTGCATTCTCAATCTTTCATTGGTTTCCTTTTAATTAATTCTCACGATTGCCAGCGCCCAACGGCACGGTCGTCAAAATAGTATTCCAAGTGCTTAGAGTTTCGCTCCACACCGAGTACAGTTACACCGTTGGTGGTGATGATAATGGTCGGGCCATTCGAGTAATTAGGGAACGCATCAATTAAGGGAGCACGGCGTTGTCACTGAAATAAGTACAGTTACTCGCAGGAAATGTAGTATTCACGTAATCCATGAAGGAACAGTATTTGCTCCACTTTGTTCCCTGCGAGAAGTGCGTTTCGCGGTTGTACTTGCGGTCGCCTGCGACGATTACCGTTGCCAACACCCAACTACCAAGTATCCCAGACACTATTGTCCAACTTCGTTTCCGGTAGGCTTCAGCTATCCATTACTCGCCTGTTTGTCGAACAGACCAAATTTCCAGTTACTACTGAAACTTCCCCTTTCCAAGGAATTAAGTTCTCCCAACTGTAACTTCTCATTTAAGTTTGGCAAACTCTTCATCTCTTCAGCTTTTCCTCTGTTAGCCTAAGGATCGATGTTTCTGTCGTCTCGGATAGTGTCTCTGACTCTCTGACATTTTGATGTTGCCAAATAGATAATTACATTGTACCCGACTCTATCTTCGAGGATGATACCCAATTTTCTAGAACCCTTCGATCACTGATTTATCGGTGCCGTGCCCACGTAATTGGAGGTTGATGGGATTTAGGGATTCTTTCCAGGCTTCAACAGAATTCCCTCCGAAAGTAAGCCTGTTTAGAAAGGAATTTATATTTTGTAAAAATTGATGGGAGGGTTGGTTATGGGTTCATTATATTCCCAACTATTTAAATGAGGCCTATGGCATTTCTAATCGAGAGGAATTTATTAGTATTATTCAATACGCCTTAGTCGTAGCAGGAAACATTATTATTACCAGTGGTTTAAACGGCATCGGGCTGACTTTCCAAAGAAGGCGACTGTCCAGGCCACCGGTTTCACTCTCGCGGGCGGTGAGCTCCTTGATTAGCATGCAGTTTTGTATCGGAAAGGAGGAAACACCATGGCGACCCACGCCGCTCGTCTTGTTAGCTACTTTACTTACGCTTACGCGCGTATTCGCCCACATTGAGTACTTTTTCAGGATTCCACTACCGAGTGAATGGCACGAGAGAGATAGATCTACTCTCCAGCAAAATATGAGATCACACACAGCCCCCGTACGATATGTAGTCTCGACTATGATCAGAGCATAGAAGGAAACGAGCGCGAAGCACGAAATTGGCAATCGGTGGAACAGGATTGCTCGCCTGCGCTAGGAATAAACAATCATCAACTGCGGAAGCGAATGGGAAGCAGTAGCGTGCGATGGTAAATGCAATTACGCGTTTCGTGCGAAGATCTACCTGGTTCACCAGAGAACTCAATGAACGACGGTGACCTAACTGTACCGCTCGGTAACATTTCCCATAAATATTTTACTCTACCTTGCGCCAACCAGCATGGTGATACCAATCGCACTTTACATTAGAGTCCTGGCGACGAAGGGATTTTTGCAGTAAGATCGAGCACTGATAAAGCACGCAGGATAATTACACGCGTAATTATTCAATCAACCGTCCTAATCGACGTTTCTATCTTTCGCTGAATGTACCGTTACAGATGGACTTTTTCCAAACTCCTTATCGCCACTTCCTGCCTTCCTCGCCATTATCTTGGCGATTTAAACGTTCTTCGCGTGCACCATTACTTATGGACTTAATGAATTGGACTCGGTTGTCTGACTGTACTAAAATATTGCTGACGCATTACACACAAGTATTCCAAGCGCAAAATATAAGGATTCAAAGTACTTTATAACCAAAATGGATGTTCTGTTTCCGGTGAAAGAGAAATTCTGAATCCGTGGTTATCTACATCATCATCAGAAGAGTTGGCCAGGTATACCGTGGTCTACCTGCGGCTACTTTTTCCCCGATACTTTTTCGTGCGGCTCTGTTTTCGGCGGGAGCGTGTGTGTCGGTGACAGGGCCCAAATCTTTCGTATCTCTGGCGCGTCGTCTCGGTGGATATATGAGGCCCCGCTTTGTCCAGGCCCTCCCCCTCCTCGGCGTACTACACGCTACACTACGGTTGGCGGAGAGCCTCTCGTATTCTCGTACGATTCACGTAGCTCTATGTTATACCTGCACGAGCACCGGGGCCTCGTGACTCTACGAGAGAGGCGCGGTGGACTTCAGGGACGTAGAAAGGGGCCTCATTGTCTGCGTGAAAAAAAAGCCGCCTGTCCCACGAGAATAAAAATAGGGAGCCCGTCGAACGCGCGCTGGTGCTATCGTGCACTAACGATTTGGTCCATTAGCTGCTTTACTTCGTAATAAGGCTCATTGTTCCCTCGCGGCCTCTCTCGAGCAACGATAAGACGAACTTGCACGAGCACCGTCAAAGATTATCATTTATGATTTAACGTGTCGGACTTTCTCCGGTGATGCAATTCGATTAGGCAGTGGGCGTGATTAATACGAGCGACAAGAAAGCACTAATTCCAGTCTCAAGCATTTTTTCAGAGTTGGAATGAAAACCATTAATATTAATCGATTAATAGAATCGCATCAAGTGTGATTTTGATATTATTCATAGAAAGAGGTTAAATTTCCAAGAATTGAAGAATAATTCGAGCAACGTATAATAACGTAGTACAACTGGACCATTAATCTACGTATGATCGACTCATGGAGCAACAAAGGATTACGTAATACCTCGCACATAAGAATTGTGGTATCGAAGAAAACTATGCAGTGATTATACATGTTGGAGCACTCGTCTGGAAATGGAGCGTTGATTCATAATCGTGCGAGTGAAAAGAGGGTCAGTCGCGTGGAGCCTGAATGATACAGTCCTGGTTGGGCCGGAGCGGTTGGGCCCAGGTTGGTGAACGTAGGACAGCTAACCGGATGACGTCATTGGTTTCTTGGATCTATGGCAGGGCCGTGAGAGGAGCGGCGCGGTGGGAAGGGGCGCCTTAGAGCACGAAAGAAGAGGAAGCCATGGAGAGACGAAAGGCTGCTGGGGTGGGGGATGTTCTCTGGTGCTCGGCGGTCCGCTGCGTTCAGGTACGATCGCACGCTGCCGCCGCACAGGTAGTCGTCCCTTGTGTTCGTTCGCCACGTTCCTCGACGCCGCGCCGCTTTCTTCGACCCTTTAAAAGAGCCTGCGCGTAAAAACTACCCCCCTTTCGTCCGCCGATTCGATCGGGGGGTGAAAACTATCGGCCCGTTTAGTGGTACGCCACCTGGGACACAGTGCATCACGCCAGTGGTGAACGCGACGCTTTTCGGCCAACACGCAGCAGCAAGTGCATACGGATTTTTCGAACCTGTTGATAAACTCTTACAATTGGTGCTCGGAATACGTGAATAAAGTGTAGTTAAAAGCACTTGAAGAACTTAAGAGTGAAAGTAAAAGGCAGTGTCGATTGTGCCGGTTTGGATTAAGTGTTGGATGCTGGCGTGAGTAGACGCGGACATCTGGAGCGAACTTCTTACGGGCTTCAGCAAGTCGACGGGGATTTGAGGAGAGAAGCTGAAATTCTTGTATTGTTTTAAAGACGGCTAAGATCGTATTGTGGTATTAAGGATTTCGGAAGCTGCGCCAGCAGATGAGTATCGCGAAGCACGTGGTACGCCGAAGTGGAACGTGAAATTGAGGCTAAGTCTCGATGAGCCGTTAGAGCACGGAAGTACCGATCCTCTCCGAAAGCCATTCAAGAAACTGGATTCGTATGCCCGCGATCATCCTCCTCGAATCTTGAAGATTATGGAACAGATTTTAGACCATCTGATACACGCGCTTCTACTTGCTTAAAGAATTAATGCGATAATCTAGTTCCGTACTGATTCGAATTTGTGAAATTGTTGTACGCTCTACAAGGAAACGAGCGACGATTGTACCGGTGGTATTCTGACGAACGGAACGAGAAAACTAGAAGACGATTTATTTAAACCCATCGAAAAGCCAGTGGTTAGATCAGAGGAGGTGGTAGCTTTTACCGGCCAAACGAGTTTCTATTTTTCAGCGGGTCTACGACTCGTCTGGCAACGGGTTCTACCAACACATCCGGTATGCAATTGCTGGATATGATTCCACCACCTCCAGCCAGCGCGCTCGGCAGGCGAATCATCTGCTACGGAGTATCGCAAGATGCAACAGATGCGCTTACTCGTTCTTTCCACATCGTGCTACCCCTTTCTTCTCTTTTCTTGCGCACTGAGCCTCGATCGTAAGCCGGCCAATAGCAGCTAACCACTGATAATCATCGATTTGGTTATGCAACCGCACGTATTACGACATATCACTCCAGCAAAAAACCATTAAGTTTTTGTGTCGAAATAAGAAGGTGGCGAAAAAAAAGTCACCTTGAAAGAAGAAAGAAGTCTTTCCTCGGTGTTCCCTAATTTAAATTCACATTTAGATCCACGTGGTCGTTGATGCTTTGGGGAAACGAGTTCATGCACACTCGTATGGGGAAAGATAATGCTCGTTATCGTTGTTAAAAGAAAGGCGATTCAGAGAAAGGAATACAGCGCATGCTTCAGCAGCAAGTGCCACAACGAGATTAGAGACGAAGCACGTAACGAATAGCGTGTGTGGCGACGACAAATACAGCTATCTTGCAACCAGAAGAGATCCACGTCAAGCAGAGACCGTGTGCGTTTCCAGGGAAGTGGGAATTTGTATTTGCTCTGCACCACCGGGAAGAACTCGTGCCAGCTTGTTACGTCGTCTGCGGTTATCACAGCTCTTCAAACAAGCGACCATGTATCCAGGAGGTCCTGCGCTGGGATTTCGACAAGCGAAAGGATCCACGAAAGGATTGATCCCCGAATGCTCGAGACTCAACGGGGAATCTCGTATTTGAGATGAGAAGATCGATACATTGAGTGAGGAAAATGTTGAAGTGGATAAAAGTCCGGCAGGACGCCACGGCGTCGCCGGTATCGCGGAATCATGAGAAGAAGGATGAAGCGAGAAAGGTCGAAGTTGAAGAAGCCACGAGGGAAGAGGAGGAAGACAGTGGCATGGAGAGGGAGGACACGCCGTCGAACATCGAGTTGAATGATCTCAGAAAAGTATGCTGAATCATACCCTCTTTTATTCTACGTTCGCACGAAAGTCTGCCATTGCTGAAATCAGCTTTTCTTGAAATCGATTCCGTTACAATCGAATTTAATTTATACTTGAGAATCCACTCGATTCAATATTACAACTCGTACATATTCCATTAGAGTAGTGTAAATTAGGTCTTAAAAGTGCATTAGTATCGGTAATGATTTCTTGATCACTAGGAAATGTCCAACTATTGATAATTGTTTCTCATACTAGATGAAATTCTTCTTAGTTTGCGATAGCTCTGCTGAATTCGGTGCAGCGAGAATTTTATTAGTCGTTAATAGGATGAGTATATTTGAACAAAGAGGCGGGTGTACTCGAACGGAAAGGTTCGTAACGAAGCTTGGAGGGTGCGAGGCGCATATGCTGTTCGAATTGCACCTGGTCGATTCTCAGCGGAGGGCTGGCTTCATTCATTGATTTGGCTGGATGAGCGCCGTAGTCGTTTCTGCGAGAACGCCCGCTCGTTTTTCGTTCCTAGGGCAACCTGCTTCGCCCGACAGGTGCGAATGTCCTCTCCCGGCAGTGCACGTGGCTTATGTCTCGTCGTATTTCTTCCGTGGCATCAGTCCACGTAGTGCAGCTGTCGTGCTATCATCACCGATGCCGACATTCTCGATATTCCAGACATGTTAGATGATTCCAAATAACTTTCACCATTATCATAGTTAAAAAGAAATTTATCATATTCATTTAGCTAAAAACCATTTGGCAATTCAATAAAACTTAAAGTTTCAACTATTTCAAATCAAATCTTTATCTCAACGCATAGAAACTCTTGTGACTTTGAATGGTTCAAGATTAAGCTCGGTGACAATCTCATAGTTAAATCGTAATTTCGTAGTAAATGCTAATTCGTTGAAGGAATAGCAAGGAGAGGCGTCGTGTGCGTTGCGAGCGGGTTTGTTGTCATTTGCATAACACCAAATGCCACTCGGTCCTGGCGCGCTCTCATTCCAACGGCTTACGCTAGTTTCTGCAGGTGTATCATTTACATCGCGCCTTCTATGCTGTCCTTCTCAACTGTCGCTCCTCGAGCTGAAGCCTCCAAGGTGTGCATTTACGTTCGCGTTTTCGCGGTTGAGGTTTTTCTCGGCCGCTTCGAGGAAAACGCCTGCGTTAAGCAAGCGCGCACCCCGCAGCGACTTTCTAGCCTCACCGCTGTTGCTTCGTTCATACGAGAATTTCTTACGAAACATACTAGTTCGGATCGCAGCTGCGATGTCTCGCGAATTACCCTTTTTTTCCTTCGGCTGACCCTCTCCCCCCTCTCTCTCTCCGCCTTCTCTACCACCTCCTCTCAATCTCACCTGGCATCGTGACGCGGGGAAATCTACTAGCGATGATAGAAATGCTAGCGGGTTTGTATGTAACGCTGAGTTGTACGCTCGTAGCGGTCCATTGCATAAGAGGTCGAAGGTGCCTTAGTGAAATTGAGGTAGTCCCAAAGAAAAGCCATAAAGATATTGAGGAATAGTGGTACGTTGCTTTGATGCTAACTTTTTCCTGATATTTTTCTCACTCAATGATTGTTTCATTGATTGAACGTAATGTTGGACTTCGACTTTTAGAATTTTAAGGGTCTTCGGTGAAAATATTATGCTTTTATAAAGTATGCGTTTTAACAGTAATCATTGATTCAACTGTACCACAACTTTCCCTGCCCACCGCAGTTTTGAAAGGCACTGCAACTAGCGTGGATGTCGGCGCGATTATCCGGCAGATATGTTGATTAGAGGAGGGAAACAGAGCGTTTCGCGGACATTTTTGTAACACACACGTTCTTCGCCACCATTTACATAAGCCACGGACCCATTTGCATATACGCGCGGTTTCTGTAACGGAAAATTTTCGGCTCCGTCTCACATTCGCATCCCAGCCAAACGCAATTTGACGCTCGCGTAAGATTGGAGTACCGTTACATTCGTGAATAGGATTAATCACGGCAGATTTGATTGGAATGGAGAGTGGAAAGGACGAGTGTAGAAAAGCGCAAGAGAATCCTTTTAAGATGGTAGTTGAATCAGTAGTTGAACCTTATGGAAATGTGCGGCCAGTAGGGAAATACCCGAAAGTATCTGGAACGAAAGAAATCCGCTTTGCGTCAGGAGCAAGGTGGTCCGAACTTGAATTCATTTTCGTGGTCTATGAATAGCATTAAGTCTATTCAACAGGCTTATACTTGAAAATTCGACACACCGATGATTCATATCGTATTCAAGAACTAACGACGCCTCTCTTGAAAAGCCTATTGTTCACAATTTCTCTTTATAAATATCTCATCCATTTTTCAGAGAGTGGACAATAGAAATTAGAGAGGAAATTAATTCTGCACTTTTCAGTATATTTCCAGTCATAAGTTTTGGTTGTCTATGTTTAAAGCGCGTGCCTTTGGGTGTACGTTTCCTTGTGCTAAATGTTCGTCACATTGTCTGTTGCAGGACCTGTTCTCCCAGCTCCAGTTTTCGCAAGAAAGCGCCCTACCACCGGACACACTGCGCCGCGCGCTCGCCGAGAGCTTTCTCGATCAGCAGAGGTTCCAGTTGGGATTCATGGACGATGCGGCGGAATGTTTCGTAAGTACCAATTAACCAGATACTCTTTCGGTATCATCCGTTAAGGATCGAATTAACATCTGAAACTGGTGGTAGCCTAGTTTTCACTGTCGATAGTGACACTTCACGTAGAATAGAATTAATCTCGTTCGAGCAACGGAATTACCTTTAACTCAGCACTGTTTTGAAATTGCAGAATTCATTATGAATTCCCATTCGGATTTGCTACAAGCCCAATTCGCTTTAAAACTTCTAAGAGCATTTTGATAGGTGCACAAACAGACGTTATTAAATTAGAGATATGGTATGTTTCAATCAATGCAATCAGACAAGACGTATACCGCTTCACTCGTGTCTGCTCGAGAGTTATTGCAAAAATGCTAGGACAGATTATTAGAACGCGGACCGCTATAAACGAGTTGGTCACACTGGAACCGTTGCAACACACTCGCGCTCGGTGAGCCGCCGATTTTTTTTGTCGGCGTCGACAAAATGATTTTATAAGCCGATTGCGTTCCTCAATGACTTCTCGGGCGAGCCAGAGCTATCTGGTCGGCTCTGTGCAATGGCTCTTAGTTACCGCGGAGTTGCTGTAACGATTCTAACCAAGGAGCACGGCGAATACCGTGCCAACAGTCCACTTTCTCGTTTATACTGGAGTCACGTTTGCACTGCAAGCTGAGCACACACACACACTCACGCATATGCGTCTCAGCCCTGTCGACATAGCGAGTCAAATGAATGCAACCCCTGAGTAAGTGCAACGCGCCTAAACAATGGTCCTAACGACACTCGATAATTATTGCAATCCTGTTCTGCGCGGGTGGAGTACGTTGTGCTAAATATGTGACTTGATCAGATATCATTGGGCATTAAGACATCGAATGTCTGTGTCATGCGTGGCATTGCATGTAACACTTTCTCTTGGTTTATTCCAAGTAATCGTATCTTATTCACATTACTCAAGAATAGAAGCATAAGAGGATTATTTCATTCACAATTCAAAGCACGTGTGGAATACGTAAACATTAGTGAGATTCATCTTTTACATTTCCACGGCTGCGATATGACCAGTTTTTTCTATAGTTGCGAAGACGGTTCATTTGATCTTCCACTTGACTGACATAGACCGACTTCCAATTGTTATCCAAGAGAAAACCTGGTTTACCGTCACATACCAGCACGCAGTGCTCGCCCTTCAGCTAATTGCACTGAGAAGCGGGACAAGAAAATACTGTCTTGCTCGAGAATTCTCGGGTGGACAGAGTTGTTCAAACACCTTGTGATCTTGGAAAAGAAGTACATACAATATGACACAATTGAAAACCTAGTAGCTTGAACATGAGAGATGCATTCATCCGTGAATTCAAATACTGACTGTCTTGAATGTGAAAAAGGATTGTTACATGAGATAGAAGAATCTTCTTCGTGCAAGAGATTGAAATGCGGATGCTGCGAAAGATTACGTTTCTTCCAACAGCTTTTTTTCCACTTCTCATTGAGTTTCTATATTCCTTGGTGCGTCATTGCTAATAGTGTCTCAGAAGTCATGCGCTTGCCAGAGACATTAATCGCTGTATTTTTTTGCTTGCAGGAAAACATTCTCTTACGCATCCACCTGCACATCGCCAGCGGCGAGGCCGAGGATATGTGCAGTGCGAGACATTGTGTGCCGCATCAGAAGTTTGCGATGACATTGGTCGAGCAAAGTGTCTGCGGAGCTTGCGGTGCCACCTCGGAGCCACTGCCATTTACACAGGTTTGTCCATTGAAACTTTCTCACTTACAAGTTCCTTTGGCTCCACCCGCTGTAATGAGACATAAAAGTAAGGGAACCGAGAAGAATTCGTCCAATTTATAGTTCCACAATATTCAGTGGAGAAATAATTGTGAACAGCGTGGTTAACTTTCAAATTAAATTTATTAACATTCCATCCATTGTTATGGAATCTAAAAGCAAGTTGGACATAGAAATTTATATAAGTTGTATTTTTTTATTATAATACTCCACATCGCAGTGTGCAGTAGTAATTTCCATGGCTTAGTAGGCGTTCCTTCATCCAGTTCTGGTTTGAATGCGAGAACCGCCATTCTTAAAGATTCTGTTCACGTTTGGGCAGGTTTGCCTTTTCCCACGGGCAGGTAGGCCTGGAGAGACGATTTCTAAGGTCCAGCATCTACCTGGACCCCTGAAGAACGTTTGGTTGAAGGAAAGATCTCCTTTGTTTGCGAAAACGCAGCCTGCGAAAATTTGGAAAGGGAACTAAAGCGTTAGAGATGCAGCGGTGCAATTAGGAAGACGGAGATAAGAGGAAATGAGCCCTTTCTCGGGGATTTAGGGGATTTAATGGTCTTAGCTGAGAAGCCCGAGCGCGTACGCTATAACAATAAGACACTGCGAATGGAAGTCAGCGCGGCTTAAGTGGATTAGGCGATCAGGGTTTGATAGGTCATTAGCCACGATCGAAGAAACCGCATCGAGTGAAACTATATCTCATTACTTGACTCGCGACGCTTTATTTTTAAGCATCGACACATCGCCGTAGAAAGAAGTATCGTCGTTGCAACCCTAAGCGTAGATCAAGGTTCGCCAGCGTCAGGCTGGCCGGTTTCTCGGATTGAATTACACTCTACTTAAGTCAGCTCTAGCCAGCGAGGAAGAGAGCGTTGAGTTGACTCTGCTACAGGAACGGTACCTGCAACTGCGGTAATCTGATCGCACTCTATCTATCGGATGTCGAGCGAATAAGTCGCAACAAAGAAGAATGGATTGGCAACACGTGCCAATCGAATCTGCTGCGGAGTTCGAGCGCGAAGAAATCTCGGTTTGGTGGAATGATCGTATTGGAAGATTTGTCGGTTCCGCCGTGCTCTGCTCGCTCCCAGATAATTACGTGTCGTTGCCGCGTGCGCAGCTTGAAGTCTAATTTCACGATGTAGTCGAACCCGACGTAAATCTACGGCGAAAGTGCTCTCGCTTTATTGCTCATTATCTGCTCGGCCGACGTAAAAGTAGAATGTATTTCCTCCAGCGACTCGTAATAGTCGAGTCTGATTGACTATCCAAGCAAATGCCCAGAGAAATTTCTCTCGGTCCAGAGTTTCCTATTGGATAACACTCGCACTAGTGATACTTTGATTTCCCTGAATCATACATTTTCCTCGGGGGTAATGGATCAATTTTCCTTTCAAATTTCACTCGGCAAAGTTGCGTAAGTTTCCTGGTGAATCCCGCTGGCTACCGCAACAGTTAATGAGAGGGATTATGCAGGTTATGCATGAAAAGTGCATCCAGCGGAGACTATTCGCCACCGCCTGCACGACTTACAGCCCGTGGAAGACTTAATTAAATTCCCAGTTACCAACGCGTAATCACCGCGAAACTGTATTTCCACGAAAAAGTATGTGTGCGAATTTCATCTAGCGGATTCCGAGATCTGCTGGGATTTTGCGGTGCGCCGGACTTTTTCCCTGAGAAAGTACGACCTCATCAAAACTTCGAATCTGTTTGTCAGCTTGGTGCACGCAGTCATATGGAGGTCGCACTTTGGCGGAATCTGTAACAAGTTTATGGTTGATTTCACACCAAAGAGATGTTTTATAAATTCTGTTTTCTAAGAACATAGCATTAGTTTCCTGCAAGCAGTACTTTCTATTTTCCGTGAAAGAATGTTCCTGTCGGAGGTCAGCGCTATCTCGAGAAATTGTTCTCATCATAGCGTGACAACACGTAGAGTCCACTATCCATCCGATTTCACGGCGACAGGACACGAGGGACAGGCGAACGAATAGGCGGAAAATGAGGTGCTTTCTCGATTCGCAGCCTATCCTGGCTTGGCACCCTTCTTGCCAACGCGGTTGTACTACAACCGTATCTCATGCATAATCCTCGATACTAACGTGCAACCGTTCGCGTGGGTGGAGTTGTTTTCCTCCGATACATTGGTATAGGTCGCTCTGTGTCTCGAATCGTTCGCTCACTCGTTCACTCGTAAAAACGTGTAGAACTCGTTGCAATCTTGGATCGGTCACGGCCGATCACTTTTACCGTTTCGCCTCAACCATTATTCTAGCGAACCGCACAGCAGTGAGAGAAATACTACAAAATTTAGAGCTCCCAGTGTCGATCCTATCACACTCTCTAGCATTATGTGGAGCTCCGCTTTTGTATTATAATTTTAACCTCGATTTATACTCTCCATTAATCTTCTTGTCAGTCAGACTTGTCGAAAAATTGCGAATATCTTTTCATGAAGTTTAAATTTTTTTTCAGATGGTCCACTATGTTTCGGCATCGGCGCTGACGTCTCAGGCACGACAGACTCCACCGAGTGCCAGGAACAGTCAGGATCTCTTTGGTCAGCTTCTCAGAAGAGCCGGAGGCATGGGTGACATAAGAGACTGTCCGGTGAGTAAAGTCTTTCAGCTTGTGAAATGCACCGTAACATTGACACCCCACTTAAACGTCGCTTAGTAAACTGCAATCTCGACTTGAAAGTGAATTTGATCACTCGGCCATTCATGCTGCACGTTGAATGGCACAAAATTATACAGTTTCATGCTTTGACAGATGGTGACGAATTTAACAAGATAGTAGTCATCCAGAATTGAGAATACTAATTAATATTAATTATCAGATTGACTCATCTTCTTTACGAGAAAGTAAAATTTCACCGTGCTTCCGGAACGAAATTCCTTAAAGCCGGTTCAGCGCTGTCCCTCACAATAACTTAAATCCTCTGTGCCACACACCTTGCACGAAATTCCCGGTGAATCAGCTCCGATTCACCCGGGTGGCAAGATCAGGTATACTCGACCGCAACCTTTCTTGGAAATAGTACCGAGCGGATACTTTCTCTCGGAAATGGTCCTGCGTTCGGTCCCCGAGCGGTGGAAAATTCGTTAGAGGAGTATAGATAGTATAGATGGGATGGGAATTTCTGTGCTAGAGAAAGGCCACTGACTTAGTAATTCAGCCGAGCAGAAAGGATTAATTAGGATCACCTAATTGGCTTTTAGTTCTTAATTGGGTTATTGTTCTTGACTGCAGACCTTGATCAACAATTCAATGAATTGTATCAAATTATCGTATTTATTAAGAAGTGAAACGCAAATGAAGTTTAATTACTTCCCGTTGAAAAGTAAGTACAGTTCAATAGAGGTCGATTCTTCGAATTGCAGAGTTCGTGTGGGGCAAAAATCCAGATCTGCCGGACACTGATGAATCGTCCGGAGATTGTTTCCGTTGGGGTGGTATGGGATAGCGAGAGACCGTCCTTGGAGCACATCATGGACGTTTTCGCAACTGTGGGAACTTCCCTTCGCTTGAGCGATGTCTTCCACAGCGTAGTCGATTCCCGATGGGGCGCCTCAACCGTTCACAATCTCGTAGGGGTCGTAACTTACTACGGGAAACACTACTCCACCTTCTTTTTCCATACAAAATTAAAGGTAAAAACCAAGGATCAATTGATTTACTACTCTTTGTATTTTAACATTAAGATTTATTTTAATTGTTTATAATCTTGTCCATCCATTATTCAGGTATGGATTTACTTTGACGATGCGACCGTCAAAGAGATTGGTCCACGTTGGGAGCAAGTCGTGGAAAAATGTAGGAGAGGTCGATACCAGCCGCTTCTCCTACTGTATGCGACTCCCGGTGGCACACCGGTAAACACGGAGAATGCCCCGAAAACAGTGACACCCTTCCCAAACAGTAACGGGCTGAAAACGCCACCGAAGAACAATGTTCGTCGATCCATCACTCCCAGTCCCGAAAAGCCGTCAATTAACAGCACTGCCAGGCGCGCCATCACACCAAATCCTGACAGCCCACCCCATCTTTACACGCAACGTAGGATTTACAGTGACTATCAGAATCTCACCGACATCCAAAACAATATCTTCGGCAATCAGGTACATTTTATTAGCCATTCTTTCTACTAAAGAAGCTTTTGTTAGACTTTTTTATCAGTAGAAGTTCAATTTGCCATATTTATCATTTAAAGGGTGTCGATGCCGTGGATGGAGACGTTGAAGCAAAATACATCAGTCGCCGGGCAGTTGAAACCGTGATGCAACAGCAAAAGAAGCAACAGATGCAACTGACACGAAGTCTGAGCGCAGGGTCAACGCCTCAAGATGGAATCAGTATTCCAGACCACCTGAATGTACCACGAAGACGAGACTCGGGAAATTGGTCCGGTGACCGGAACAGTGCTTCCTCGAGTTCGTCGACCACGATGGATAATCCATACTTGTACATCGTGAATAAGATGCAGAGAAATTCCGGCGTGCCGAAAAGTCCCACTAGTAAATCGGGTGAACTTTCGAGCAGCAGTAGCGGTCACTATGACGCTGGATATGACTCATATTCGCTCTCTTCCACTGATAGTCTTCCTCTCCAACAAGGTCTAAAGCACAATCTGCAGGTAAGGCCCCTACTATATAATACTGAATGAATTTAATATGTCGTTTGTTTAAAATTATTCAAAACGGATATTAGTTTGGTATGTTGCATGAAGGAATTTGTTTATTTGTTGCAGCTTGCGCAGATTCCCGAGGGTTATCAACCATCGTCGGGTGATGATTGCGAACGACTTTGCAAAGAGACCGATGCTTTATTGGATAAGTCCCGTGCAGCTGAAGACGCTGGCGATCTCAGTACGGCAGTCGCTCTTTGCAGTGCAGCGAGTAGTAAAGCAAGAGCAGCTATGGATGCACCTTACAATAACCCACATACCATTACAATAGCGAGGATGAAACATAATACCTGTGTCATGAGGACCAGAAGTTTGCACAGGAGAATGTTGCAAGAACAAGCAACAGCCAATGGTGAAAAGGACAGTGACATGGTACCGGAACCTAGACATTCTCGCGAGAACAGCAAATCTGGTCAGCATTCTCGGCAGAGCTCACGGGACAAAGGAAATCATTCGAGGCAAAATAGCCGCGAGTTATTGGTCACCGCACCATCAACTACCACTGAGAGTAAGCCTGCGTCGAAGAGTATCGAGATATATGCAACGTTGCCGAAGAAGAAGACTCTTCGAAGTAAGGCCACTGCAGTAAACGTGATCGAAGATGAAGAGTATATGTTGTACGAACGCCCAATGCAAAGGACAGGTTTGTTTAGCCGTGCAAAACGATGTGATGAGGACAAGAAAGATAAGAAACGTGCCCGGAGTGAGGAAAGGAATAAGAATGTGTCTAAAGATTTTTCAATTGCACCATCAAGAGCCTCCCCCTCACCAAAGGGGTCGAAAAGTGAGAAATCGAAAGATAACATGGACACTGCATCAAATGCCCGGAATCAACAGCAGATTGGAGTACCCGAGCAGAAGCAAGGAAAGAAACAACACAAGATCCGAAGAAAACTATTAATGGGTGGGTTAATCAAGAGGAAGAACAGGAGTATGCCAGATTTACGAGAAGGACAGGACGGACAGGCGAACGTGAATTCGGAGGGAACCTCCAACACCTTACCGAAGCAGTCAGTGGATGATTCTAGCCTTGGCTTGAAAGGCAATGAAGTGAGCCAATCTTTAAGCGGCTATTTGTCGGAGGGTCACCTGGAATTTGCCGGCAACAACAGTAACGGCAGCAGCCCCAGTAGTACCAGTAATCCGAATCTAGAAAGGAGCCGCCTAATGAGAAAGAGCTTCCATGGCAGCGCCGGCAAAGTGTTACACGTGGCGAAGGTGCCTCCGCCTCCACCGCTCAGAACCACTTCTCAGCTTAGCAAGTCTAAGTGTTCGGGTGAAGTGCACAGCGAGCAACAATCTGAGAAATCAATGTATCCGCTTGCGGATGGACAGTGCAACATGAATCCAGCTCAGGAACAAAATGGAACTTATTGGAACCATATGAATACAACCAATGCAAACAACGGAAGTAATAGAAATTCCAGCTATACGGACTATTCATCGGAATCACACTCATTACCGTACATGCCTTCATCGTATGGGATAGAACAGAAAGGCAATGTTCCTACAGCGTGCCAGCCAGCTTATAACAACAAACCCAGAATACAAGATGATGTGGTGCAGTATGCCAATGGCATTTTGTACGAGCCTACCTTCGTCGTCACCCGTGCAGATGTGCATAGTGAACAGAGCCCAGTGAAACAGCAAACACCTATGGAATCCTTACCACCCTATCCTGAAAGCGGGAATGTATCTCACTCCCGACAACCTAGTGAAGATTTTCCACCACCACCCTATCCATCGATTCACTCTGTTTCTCATTCGCGGCAAGCCAGCGAAGATTTTCCACCGCCACCTCCACCCATTGATGAGATCAACCATATTCCAGATAATCACCAGCAATATCAGCAGCAACAGTCCTTGCAACAGCCACCACAGCATCATCAGCAGCCACAGCCTTCAAACCAGGTGCACCAACATCAACAACAATTGGAAAATCAACAGATTAGTAGTTTGTTGGCACAGCTGCAGAGTAAACGTGATCAAATCATGGCTTTTGATGGAAGGGAAGATAGGAAGTCAGACGAACAGGAAGAAGAAGAAAAAGCTTCTAGTGAAACTTGGTTGCGGGAATTACAAGCGAAGCAGGCAGAGAGAAGAATGAAGAAACAAGGTGCTGTGGATCAGGATATACCAAAAATTAGGAACTCGGTTCCAACAATACAAGGTCCGACAATTGCCAGAAGAACTAGTGACCTGATGATGAGCAGTCTTGGACAAAACTATGAGCCAGTCGGTCGCGACGTTCCAGATTGCCCACGAGTGATTTCATCCGTGAAGGACATGGCTGCAAGGTTCGAACAAATTAAGCTGCAACCACCTCCGAAATCAGAACCGGAACCGAAGCCGATGATGAAACAGAATATGAACTGCGCCTCACCTTCTCCTTTATCGGACGCATCACAGGATATTCAGCAAATTGACGATTCTCGACCACTGAGGCAGTCTTCCGAAACTTTGACAGGTTTTAGCAAAAGCGATGCAACACCTATTCATCCAGTAGTGAATCCAAACTTTGAATCGGCTCCAGGCCAAAACACATTCATTTCCAATGTGACACAAAATAATCCTGTAATCACTCAACAAAGTGGGATCAATGCTGCGTTAATGTCTATGTCCCTGACACTACCGCACGAAAACGGTCTCCCCATCGATTACCCTGAAGATGACATAAGCGAAGTTGCCTTGCAGAATACAATCCAGAATACGACAATACTTCCTAACGAAGAAGACATTGCGCCCAGAAAAGTGAAACGAAGGATTGGAAAAAAGAAGAGCGTATCCTTCTGTGACCAAGTGGTTCTCGTAGCCACAGCCGAAGACGATGAGAAAGATTCGTACATACCAAACCCAATACTAGAGAGAGTTCTCCGCTCAGCAATGAACAAACCTGAAACAGCACAAGTCTTGCGTGAAATCAGGAGTCTTCAAGAGGCTGAAATGAACCGCGAAAATTGCCCTACCACCAAATTCCAACAACAGACACTCCCATTGAAGAGTGAAGCTGATAGTGTTCCTGCTACTCCATTTCAAGATCAACTTCGAAGCGTTAATCCTGTCCCAATCCCAGATACGATAAAGCCAACATTCGCGCGTCAAAACTCTAACGATTCGGTGGGATCTAACTCCGACTCAAAAATTGTTGGTGTTTATTTGAATGAAGGCCAAGATGTTGTTCGCGAAACATACCCGGTGCCAACAAGTGTTTCTAAGCCGCCTACGTCGTACTCTCCACAACTTCAACAACAGATAAGGTACTCGCAAAATGGATACATGCCATATCTTCAATCTCAATCGCCCTATCCACACACTCAGACGTCTCATCCGAGGAATCAAAGTACGATGCCCCTATCGCAAACCCAGAAGCCAGCGAGCCCTTATCCAACCCAAATACATGGACAGTACATACAGAACAATATGCCTCAGCAGAAGTCTGTCTGTCCAACGAAAAATAGTTATCAGGCATATTACCAGATGGAACAGCAGCACAATCAGATGAATAAACAGATGACTGTTCAGCAGCAGCAGCAGCAGCAGCAGCAGCAACAACAACAACAGATTAATTTGAATCAGAGAATACCAAGCCAGAATGCTAGCCCTATAACAGTTCAGCATTCGCAGCAACAGTTCGCGTATCCGCCCACTCAATCACCAAGTCCTTATCAAAACCAGTACACTCACAGTTCCTATCAGGGATATCCCTATCAATCGGTACCCCAACAAAATAGGGGGAATCAATCGTTGCCACAGTATCAACCACCGCCAAATCCAGCTGGCACTTATCAGCAGCAGCAACAACAGCAGCAGCAACAGCAGCAACAGCAACAGCAACAGCAGAATATGCAGAACATGCAGAATTACCAGCAGAGACACGATGCTTATCAGAGAGCCCCACAAAAGATGGAGCAGCAGAACATTTTAGCTCCTAATCAGACGTATCCCAACCCTTTGCAAAGCGGGCAGATACAATCCAACATGAAATATCCTACGTACCAGCATCCTCCCGCTCCTAAGCAGAGCAAGCAGATCCATTTTATCCCTGCGACAAAGGGCAGTGTCACTCAATCGACGTCTTCGTTGCAGAAGCCAACTATTATTACTAATTCGGTGAGAATGGCACCTTGTCACTTATGTAGAAAAAAACAAGTTGCGGAACCAGCTATTTACTGTACTGATTGTGATTTTTACATGTCTCGGTTCCGACCGAAGAATTAAATTTCTTTCGTAACTCCTTAGTCCGTCTTTCTTTGATAAAGATTTTTTGAAGTAATTTAGCTTAACTTTGTCGCAAAGCTGAGCCATATACAATCAACTCGAGTATTTCGCATTAGTTCATATTGCTTTGTACAAAGAAATTAGGTAGTAATTACATCTGGGCAACCTTCATCGAGCAGCTATTAGATATACGTGTGTACTATTGACGCATATTAAGTATATTATTGTTAGGCTTTTAATTTGTAACATTTTTACTTCGTTATTTATGGTAGTCCCTGTAGAGAAGGTGTTAAGTGTTGTATGTACTTTTACTATTGGAGTATGAAGAACCCCTCGATCGAATTCCCATAGAGCATGTGTCTCATCTAGAAACTGTTGCATCGTGCTTCAGATTTTATGAAACTTTACTAATACTTGTAGATCCGTTTCACGTAATACTGACGTTTTACGCTGTATTGTGTAAATACAGGCTCGCCGCTTTAGTAGTTAAGCTTTGTATAAACCGTTCTAAGTTTTTAGAAATTAATAGATTTAGGCTTTAGGCAGAATTACTTAAGAGTTTATCAATGCATTGTACTTCAGCGAAGAGGCAGGATGTCTGAATTGTGATACTAGCCATGCTACGTAGAACTTACTCTTAAGCTAGGGCATACGTGTACCGAAAGTTTCAGCGTGAAGGAGGAAGATAATCCCTGTACGTTTTATGAATAGGAACGAGCGGAGGAAACATGATCTCTCAGATTGCGTGAAGTCTATTTTATGTTAGTAGCCCGTCATGTTAAATATTGTGTACTTAAACATTGCGTTACTATGTCTAATTGTTAATGTGCTAGGACGATGTACAAATCACACCCCCCGATTTTATACCTTTTGTATGTGAGTATTTTGTTTTAAAAATACTTTGTTCTCGCCCGTACGAATTCAATAAAGCGCCATTAAAAATAATCTTGTTGTGTATCTTCTGGTGAAATAACAGTACCCAACCGAATCATTATCAATCATATATTTCTCAAATTGTTTACGTACAGGTTGCAACTATCATTTAATTGAGTGCATCAGAGCGTATAATACGTAAATGCGTCTATGTACCTTATACTTTACTGCCATAAACTACATCTCTCTTGACGGTTCATGCTACTGGTTCGAGGACAATTGAAAACCTCTGAAAATTCCCTCATGTTTGCTAAGGAACCTATAATACGGTATTTGGCTGGACTGTGTTCCTCATCAATGTGTGACGTGTAGTAATAGGGTCTTGCAGATTGACACCACGCCTGAGACATTGTCAATTTGTTATGATTCATTAAAATTTGCCTAGGCGCGTTTTTCTGAAAACATCTATACTTACGGTGGCAAAAGATAAGAAGAACAATCTATCGTCGGAGACATTTTCAAGGCCGGGTAGCTTCATTAATTTTCCATTCTTTCTTCTAGCTTTCTTGTAAGCAGCAAAGGCTGCCTGGATTCCAGTGGAGTCCGCTATGTTTTCATTTTCCGTAGATACGCCGTCTAACTGCAGGGATAGGAATGAAAGTTAGCACGGAAAAGGCTGATATCACTGAAGTGTTTTCAATTATACAGATAGACTTGTTTTTATCGAAGTATTTGCTAATTGAAAACTAACTTTTGTATCTATAATGATAGAAGAACATAGAGTACCTGGATCGGAGAATCCCATTCATCGTAAGTAATACTATAATTATTAAACTGATTCACAAAGCACCTCGCATGATCCTTGTAAGCGTTTAACACATCTTTGGGAATCGTTGATACTTTATTGCCTAGCTTGTCGTGTAATATTCCTGAAAAATTATTATGGTTTCTATTAAAGGCGTTCTGCCGCAGGCAAAAGGAATACCTCGACTTTTTCTGTTTAAATTATAATCACCATCGTTGTCGAAGGAATGTGAAATTTCGTGTCCCACCACGAAGCCAACGACTCCGTAATTAACAGAGCTGGGGGAAAAAAAAGTTAAAGCAGAACTCTATTCTGAAAAATTACAACAAACCTTCGAGTTGAAATACTAGTTTTACAAAAATTAAACTCACTCGGGTAAAGATTCGGTGAAATATGGATTTTGCATTTCAGCGGCAGGAATAACTAACAAATTTTATAATAGTCATCAAAGAATATAATATATAATATTTTATCGACCAGTTTGAGACTCAAAAACTTACTGATTGCGTTAGTGGTTTCGGAGTAGAACGCGTTTACTGTTATCGGGAAGTCGAGCCATCTGAAATTGGAATTTTTAAATTTAGCGAATCCCTTTTACTTATTATATTAATCAAGGTTTCGCCATTATTAGACAGAACTCACTCTCGGACACGATCAGTCTTCTCTCTGAACAGCTTTGTATTCTTATTAAGGTAGAGCTTCAAGCAGTTCAAGATATTTTGAAAGAAGCTCGGCCCAATTGACAGCTATATAAATGAATAGAAATGTCTTGAAATTTAATGTGTGAGAGTAATGAAAGCATATCAATCAAGACTTACGTACACCTTCGTATTCCTTTATTAGAGCTGTCCTGTTATTGTACCATTTCGGGTATCCTATTTGCTTCACCATATTCTGCAACTTACCAGTCATGTACACTTTCATGTCGGAATCGATCCACTCAGCTCGGTTTACACGTGCTTTCAATTCATTTCGAATGTTGTCTACCATTGTTGATACCTACCCAGTGAGATGAATAAAAGTGCATCAATAGAAAAGGATTCAGAATTTCGGGGATCTACATACAGAACTTAACACATCGTCCGAGATGTGTTTCTTCACAAACAAGAACGAAGCAGCGTCTTTCAATTCCGTCAGTGAAACGCAAGTCTTCCACCTAAAATGTTTCATCGTTGATTAACATTTGAGTGTTAACAAGTTTATATATCTGACTATTAAATTCCTATATTACCGCGGTGGTTGGCTGATATTAAATTTTGAATAGTACAGGTCAAACTTTAATGTTCTCAAAGCTTCATTCGTATAAAACGCAAGGTTGTGTACCATGTTCCATTGCAAGTAGTTAACTGTAAATCAGTCAGCAATTTGAAACAGTCATCTGGTTAATAGGTTTTGAGTCTTGTCGCGATGCGACTTCACAAGATTGCCTTCAAAACAACGATCAATTCTTCCGAAGTCCATGGGACAAGATTTTGCGTAACTTCTACGAAGATAATGTCTAGTAAAATAAAAATGTTAGAATTACCGATGACACGTTCTCTTGTATTTGCAAGCAATTCTGCCATCTTTTTTAGACATTTCTCATTGTAAATAACAATTGGTTCGCTAGCGTTTATTTCGACCCCCCCTCTTTGGAAGATGTAACGAATTATTTCCAGGAAATTAAACTGCAAGAAGAATAGTTGCTCTGCTACGTGAGAATGTCATTCTCTTAGCGTCATTTGATCAGCCACTCGTTAAAAACTCACCTTGGCAGTGGGTGAATCAACCGTGAAGTTGTCGTACCATTCTTGCAATTTCTGAATAGTGAATGTCACATGTTCTTTGCCAAACTGATGTGTCTTCTTTTCATCCTCGAGAATCTGCGAGGAAAAAAGAATCAGTGGAATCCTGACATTGAGTCTGAAAAACAACAATGTACTCTGGCAGTGCGGAACGCATAATTACCCGGATGAGGTTCAGTTCAAATAAAACCATGTTTTCCACATCCCAGCGGATCTGCTGTTCGTCCAAGCTATAATTCTGTTCTGCGGCGAACATAGCGGCTACGCGAACAATTGTATTCATGTAAACGTCATTGAAATCAAAGGGTAGCGGTAATTCGGCTTTCTTGCCGCTCATCGGATGCTTGACATCCGTGTCAACCTGTAAAAGAATTCCCAGCTTTACACTTAATAAATTAGGTTTCAATTAAATGTGCGGAAATATCCTGTAACTCATTCAGGAAAGCAAAAGAGTTTAAGTTCGAATTTCCTTTGGAAGAAATAGTAAGAAAGTCAAGGTGGTAGATCGATGCTTATCAAGTTTTATGAGCCATTCAACGAAGCGTGCACTCACTGTCAGGATATTACGAGTGGTATCGTTTTCGTGATGCTCATACTCGAAATTGAGGAAGGCACTGCTGCCAAGCATAGTTAGATAGTATTTGTCAACATCTTGCCAGTGTATCCGATCGGCATCCCACTCACCCGGTGGCATTGCCATTGGCCATCCGCCAGTTTTGTTGATAATGTCGAGCAACGGTTGAATACCAGTACGTTCTATTGTGTCTGTTGAAAGGTAGGAAGAGTGCCAAAGAAAGAAGAAACATTGTTTTCCACAACATGAGCCATGTCTGACGTACAAGTCTTATCAACATAGAGCACGCACCCAAATCCATGCAGGAACGATAAAGTTGCCTGACCATTCTTACGGGTTCTGGGTCCGTCGGCTGGTCTTCTTGTTCGAGCTCATCTGGACGATTGAATACAAACAATTCAAGCGGAATAATGCATAAGGCAATTACGATTAATGTGTCGCATCTCCAATTAAATTTCAAGGAATTCTCTGTATGACTCATTGAGCTTACCTCTTATTCTTTGGTACGTCATTTCGGTGACTTTGTCGTCCTCGCACCAGACGAGCTCCGTGTCGGGAATTGGATTCCATTCGCTCCAGGATCCACAGGCAAAGTCGTAAAAGTTATCACAAGGATCAACCGAGCTGTCGTGACTATCGATAATCCTTTTAGCTATGCGATAAGGAAGTAAGGAAAGATAATTCGACCTTCGTACTTGAGGTGCGTCGGAATGATACGATATTCGAGCGCGCTTCCGTTTCACGAGACATCATCACGGAATAACGAAGACCTTTTTCCGTTCACGTTTTCAGCATTTATAATGAAGTAGATTCGTCGACGAAAAATCGTGTTTTATGTAAGTGTTGCGTCAGGGAGATTATACGCACCGATTTCATGACAATGCGGTGTGCGACAGACGTCAGGATCACCTGCGAACGGGTGCACATCATCGTTTGCCACTATGAGAACAGCTTCGGAGATCGAATTCTCTCTCAATGGTGTGGCTGCTGCGATTGTTAGACAGCATCTAAAGTTTAAGACTTGTCTTTGAAGAAAGTTATCCTTCAACAGGTATGGGAATCGTAGATTACAGAAGGAATAGATTTCCTCGTATTGTAGTCTTGCTTGAGAACTTGTAAACTTCGGAATTTCTGAGAAATGTAATTCTCTTCAATTGCTTTACAGCTCACGAAGAAGTTGATAAAATTAATGGCCCCAGATAGGCGTGAAATCATTTACTAGAATTTCTCCAAAATAGTAGTGCTCCAGTATTTCGCATAAAATACTTATAATTCATGTTGAACCGTGTAAAGCATTTGATTCTAGATGAATAACAAGTGACAGTAATGAGCAAGACACACCTATTTCTACTTGCTACGGCCCAAGCAGTTATCTTTCCTGATGCAGAAATTGCATATAAGACGAATTCAATGAAAACTATACTATAAATTTCCTGGAATATCAGTTTCCTATATGAGTCTATCACAAAAATGCAATTTATTAAATCATGAAAACTATATCGTAATGATAGCAATTCCAAGTGACGTATGCAGCTACTTACAATATCCAGAGGAGACGCATGCTTGCCGAACGAGTGAAACTTCGTACTGATATCGGTTGAAGCAGCGTGCAAGTTAAAAGCCGATGCACAGTTACTATTCCCTTCCACCCGAGGACGCGTTTTCCGCGCTCTTTTAAATCTAGTGAGTTCATCGATTCGATCGAGAGGTAACGCCACTTTATGAACCGCCGCCCGTTAGAAAGCTACTGAAAGATAGGTAGGCAAATTTGCAATAAAAAGGGGTTATTATCGTTACACAGAAAACATATCGGATTAGCTGCTTAGAGCCCATAACTCGTGCGCGGCTACACTGACGCGAGGCTGGCTGGCTCGCGATAGTTTTTTACTATTTCATTGGAACTTCAATCGTGTTTGTTGTATAATTCGTTCAAGTTGGTGTTAGATAATACCAGATGACGGATCGTAATACATATTATATGCGTCATTTTATCAAACAGCTATGTACTATGTATGATATAATAGAATTCTTGATTCTCGATTCGCCTCTCCGCGTGTTATATATCCCATTTTGATGAACAAGCAATGTTCATGGACAAATACATCAATTTTCAGGGACATATTAATAGAAACTAATTTTTCTTCACGTGAGCTTCATATTACTTATCATGACTTCAGAAATTTAAAATCTAGAAAAGTGATCTTTAGGATTATAGGACTGGATAAAATCTGGGAACTAATAAACTGGTAACAGCATTGAATGAACATTTTTATTAAATAAACACATTATTCATAGTGGTAATACACACATTCTTGCGTATACCGAAGCATTTCCTTAGATGCGCTTTATAGTTAGCGCGGACAGTGGGGGAGCCGCAAGGTGAAACACTATCCGCGTTAGAAGAAAACTGTCGTACCAACTATTACCAATTACATCAAAGCAGATCTCTTCTACAGCAGCCATGGCATTATTTACAGAATTGCAGAATCAGTATCCTACTACAATAACTAGTGGGCGCCACGGTTCTACTCCGACACGTCGGTGCGGAGCGTTCGGTGTTTGCCGGTGTTGTCGGGAGGTGGTGCTAGTGGCGGCGGGGAGATCGTAATGGCGTGCGACGGCTAGTGAAAACGGGCGAGAGAACGCGGACGGCTGTGCTCGAGTTTTTCTGGGCTGGCAAGCGAGAGCGGTTCAAGTGCGTGGCGGTGTGTGACGTGCGTCGAGCGAGGATCCCGGAAGTATGACGTCCGCGACGAGTATCCTGCCGTCTTACCAGCGGTTTGTGAACGGCGTGCCGGTGCCCCTGTTCTCTCGGCGGTCCTTCCGTCCGCGCGAGAAGTACCTCATTCTCCTGGTCTTCCTGACCTTCGGGGTCGTCTGTTTCGGCGCGTTCTTCTTCCTGCCGGACTTCCGGCCGGGCGGCGGCGGCGGCCTGGCGGTCGACAGTGTTTACCGTGTCTATCAGCGCATGCAGAAGGCGGGCCCGGAGCTGTTAATACCGGCGCCACCTCGCGCGGCCAAGGACGAGCATCGGCCAGGAGGAGGCGGCCTCGCGCACCCGAACGCCGTCCCACCGGGTCACGAGGGCCTCGACCACCAGGACATCCACCTCATCGAGGACAAGCAGAAGCTCCAGGTCCGATAGTGACCCGACACACTCGACCTCATTCGCACGAACCGAACAGCGTCTGTCTTTCGCCTTGTACTTCACTCGGTATCCTTCGCCCACTCGTGCACAACCTTTTGCAGTCGTGGAAAATCACGGCCCACCTGTCAGTCCGCTCCAAAGCTTCGGTTATTCGGACGCCACTGTGCGAAAGATAGAGAGAGAGAGAGAGAGAGAGAGAGAGAGAGAGAGAGAGAGAGAGAGACCGAGAGAGTGTATGTACGTGTATGTGATCTCGAGAGAGAGAGCGAGAGAGAAAGAACGAGAGAGCTGTGGTTTCGCGAAGCCTTGACATTCACTTCGTGAAAGTGGCCGCCTTTTTCGCGCACACACCTTTGCGCCGCGACATGCCACGCTCTCCCCTCGACCCCCCGCGTTCAGCTGATACGTGGCTCTGCCAGGCCCGTTTGTTTACATGCGGCCATCCTAACGCGCACTCTATGTGTACGCATATATCTGCACGTGGCACTGACATTTAAATCAGCCACGGTTTCCTATATCGTTGATGCAGTACAATCGCAAAGCGATTGATATAAGCGAAAGATATAAGCATATTTAGTAAAATCGCTTGTTTTCAGAGTAACTCGTCGATTGAAATGTGTACGAGAGGATATTCGTTGGTTGGAAGGCTTGTTGCCTGGCTTTCGAGGATACCAGATTGAAAGTAACCTGTTTCGTGAGATACAGCGTCATGCGATCGGTCCATTTGGTTGGATCTTTTCTGTTTTGAAGAATTGACGGGTACACGGTTGACCTATATTACCTAGTGGCCTATCTGTTAGCGAGTTTTTTGTTGCGAGAACGAATGTGTTTGGGTACGAGGGGTATTGTGCGAGCTGACCTGGTTCCCGCTTAGTTTCTTTATGTCAGCCTCTGTGTATCCTCGCGCCGCGAGAGCGCGGGAACGCGCCAGAACGTGTTTACTAGGTGCTCGATATTCCAGTTAGGATAGCTTTCGCAGTCGACCTGGGACTTTCGTTCGTTGAACCTTGTGTTTTCCGAGTGCTGGAACGCTTTCACACATTCCAGGACTTCGTTGCTAAATACTATTCTCGTCATTTGGTGTTGCTGCCTTTTTCGGTAACAACAATTCAGGATAAAAGTCAGCTTGACATTTTAGATTTATTTCATTAATCTTGGTCAATTGGCGGAGCCATTGTAGGTCAAGTGATTTCAGGTCTGAGAGTTTCTTGGCAGTTTCTACTGCCTGGCATCGAATTCCTTCATCCCTTGGCTCGAGTATTTAGTTTTATATCTTACTGTACTGACACTTTCCGCACTACGTCATGTTTTAATAGCTTTTATAGGTTCAAATGAGCTCTGATGAGCTCACCCTAAAATTTCCAAGCCCAATATCTCCGGTCTACTTACGCGATACGTTTAGTGCTCCGGTGGCACTGATGCGTAGAGCGACAGGGAATTCACGACACATCCTCGCCTCTATTTTCTATCATTATAATGTTACATCTCTGCTACCATGTACTTTTTAATTTCACGGAGCAATCGGAGAACGGTAAATTGCGCGCTGCTCAACTTTAGCAGTGGACGCGGAACATAAAAGGGATTTCGCGTGCTGATTTGGTGCTCGAATTCCAACTAAAATTCGATCTACAGCCGAGTCATGAATACATTGAAGCTTTACTGTTTTCAGTATTTATCCGATATTTCGCCCACCCGCCTGGGACAACAGGATTTATCTGTAATTTGCATTCTGTTACGTTGGTGCTTGTGTGTGTGTGTGTGCGACTCTCTCGAACACGTGGATGCCACATGCACGTTGCTCCTTTATTGACGATAATTTGATCCGTCGGCATTAGCTGTAATTACGATCTGGCCGGAGTCGTTGCAGTCTTTCGTTTGTTCACGGAAAGGCTTCGAAATATCAATGGCAATTATCGTGCCAGCGCATCGAGCGAATTAATCGCTTTAACCATTGTTAGTTACAAGCCCGAAAGGCTGCAACGGGAGCTCAACAATTAACAGCACTGATTCTCCTATAAATCCGTCTACCTTTTTCAGTACTCGGGAAATATCGTTTCTACGTATAGTTCTTTTTCACAAAGTAACCATCTAATTGGTAGTAATAGGGAGGGATTCACATGCAACGTGTCGGAACAGGATCGAGCTAATACTCGCCGATTGCTGAAGGCAGTTTGCATAATGGGGCTGATACATTCAAGCTGGCCCGGCTCGTCCAATAGCAATAATCGGGGGAGCCCTCTTCTTCACGAATTAAATGTGGAGCATAAGAGGGACTGGCAGAGTAGACATGCATACAACGAGGGGAAAAGGGGTATACGCGTGTCACGCGTATATCAGATTGAACGTTCAACGTTCTCATGAACAAATAGCATTCCCGTGCTCGAGCTGCTCGATACGCGATCCGCTTGGCGCGCGAGCGCCCGCCGCGTAATCTCGCGGCGAATATTTTATGCCGCTTAACGTCATTGTTACGCTTTTATCGGGATGCTGTCAGGGCGAAGGGGTGAATCGAGGGGGAGGTTTAGCGAGCCGGCGGATTTGCATCGGACTTTCGCGTGCTCGTTCGCTCGTTGTTCGCCCGCCGGGCGTATATGGGATAATTAGATCACAATTGATCGTGTAATAGATTTTTTCACCGCTTTCCGCACTCAACCCTTCGCTCCGGTTAATACACGTTGTTGTTCCCTGTGGATTTTGAACTTGTTAACTGGGAGTATTCATTCAAAATAAGTCGCATTTCTTTATTCACATTATTCAAGAACTTGTAGTCGTTATTTATAGATTCGACGAAATGTGAAAAATGAAAGATATCTACGTTTAATTGCATCATTACGTTTCGATCGGGAATGAGCGGTAGGTCTAATGTTTCTTTTATTTCGTTCTTAATTGGGATCGATAATCGGGTCACGCAGAATTGGACCGGTTACCGCTCGATTCCAATGATTAATTCAAGGGGAATTATGCACCACTGGATCTGTTTTCACGTGAAGTACCGGATTGTTGTGCAACAACTTTCCTGGCTGATTTCACTTGGCCTGTACCCTTATTACCTCAGCTCTTAATAAATTCGTGTATGCGAGGGGGATGTTGTGTAACGGGGAACCCTGGTACACTGAGAGCGGTCGCTCTCAGTTGCATTAGTATAGAGTCGAACCTGTTGAGTAAGCCATTTAGAGACGAGTAACCCGATCAAATCTCGGGTTTCCCTGATAAGCCCTATCTGATTTCCCCGCAGTAGCCTCGATATTATACCAGAAGCTACATTCCAGCCGATACCACAGCCAAACTGTACAAATCTGCGTACCGTATAACTTTCGTCAATTTGCTTTTTAATGCATGAGGTTTATGAATTTATATTAACGATCCGTGCTTTTTAATAACAAGTCGAAAAAAGATTTTTAATATTTTATTTATAGTGTACAAAAATTATAATGTACGGTTTCTTCTTTTCATTTTTCGCCAGTATTTATAGTAGTTGGGTCGGTTAATCGAGCACACATAGAATAGTAGCAGTTAAACTCGGTACAAGAGAAAGTAGTTTTCGAGACGTTTCCCGTATTCCCGACATAGTTAGTCGGAACGTAGTGTCCTTTCCCAAGGAAGATAAGGCGAAAGACACGTATGTTTGCTGAGTTCTCACGGGCTTGCTCAGATAAATGCACTGGTCTACAGTTGAAAAAATCAACTCCTCAGATAGAGTTTTCAGTGTGTGCACATATGGAGTTCGATCGAGCCCAACTGGGGCGGAAATCATGCGCATCTGTACTTTGGGTATCTGTCGAAATAGGATGCGAAGCTGAAGGATGTAATTGTAAGAGACGAATTATGAAAAGAATAAAGGTTGGAAATAAATGGAATCACTGTTCAAGTCAGGAAGGACTTGTGTCGCAAGTTACTGACCTTTCCAGCACTCAAGTGTCCCGAACTATACCTTTACAATTGAATCTCATCCATGCTCCAACCTTTCCTCTTAACGAGCACTCTTTCTGTCATCGTTGCGTGTTCTGTAATTATTCGCTCGCATTCTTACGGCAATGCTGAGGCACAAGTACTCTCGCGTCGTATTCGCAGATACCCATGGTCTCCGTCTTCCGGAAAAGCGTCTTTGTGTATGTAAATGAATATTTCGATCTCTCGTTCAGTCATTTGTAAAATTGTGTCATGCAAAGACCAGTGAATTTACTCGAAATTTGAATGTAAATGACAATGTAAATGTCAATTCGGGAAGTTCGATATCTAACGGTCGTGTGTCGGGTCTTTCGACGTTCTGGCCTTTCAGGCGAAAATCGACGAGGAGTATCAACATCAAAAGACGCTGGAGAAGCCGGAAGTGGGTAGTGATACGCGAGTGCGTGCGAGTAGTTCGTCCTCTTTAGTTGTTCAGCAAAAAGATGATGTCCCTCAAACTGTGCCACCAGCACCCGCGGACAAAATGCCTCTCACCATTGGTGGAGAGGATAAGGACCCCATCGCGAGGGAGCGGAGGGACAAAGTGAAAGAGGTGAGTACTGACATCCCTCAATTTTATAGAACGAATTGAGATATCGATATCTACAAGTCACCATTCACGAAAAATTAAAAGAATTAAACTGAATTTTGTGTGTATGAATAATGAATCGAAAACGATTTAATTATCCGTTTTTAAAAGCGTGTACGATATAGAACTCTGTTTTGAGTATCGCAAAGTGTTGGATGAAACATTTAGCTGGTTTCAATGAAAATGCGGAACCCAATAAGCATTCAACGGATACACTAGGGTCCATGTACTCGCCGACACACAAACGAGATTCCCAGAAAGTTGCCAACTCGCAGTTTCATTTGTTTGCGAACGATCGCGCCGAGTTTTGCTAAATAATGAAGCGGCCTTTTTTAGATTGACTCGGAGTAGTTCAATCTCGCGGCACAATGTGAGTTTCCGCTCTATATGCAAATCGGTCCCCCTGTAAAACCATAGCTGCTCACAGCGGCCTACCCCAGAAAAAAGCTCGGCTAGTGTTCAGCTTGGGAGTTCATGTACAAGTGCAATTTGCCGTGTTGGAACCGCTCTCGAGATCCCTCATTAGGCGGTACTGTAACATCCACTATTAGTTTCGATCCCTCGTGTCGCGCCATTGGCTTCAAACTATATTTTTATTCTAACAGTCTTTACTCCCATGTATTGGTATATAAGCTTTTTAATTAAGAAACATTAACAGAATTACTCTTTTAGATCGCATTAAATTAAAAGAGCCGTACGATTGATTTTGAAGTATTGGTGTTAAATTCAATCTTTGTCCCTCATAGAAATCGCTTTTGTAATTACAAATTTAAGATCGTATCGCATGAGTAATTGAAAGCAATCGTCACGCATAAGGAAAGAATTCCCTTTATGATTGCGGCTCGCACAGCTTTCCATATTTTATCAGTCGCAATGCACCGACTCGCTCTTCTTCCCACGGGAGACGTTACTTTTCGGTGCAACGAATTGTACGTTAACTGGAGTTTCAGGCATTATTATCAAATAGAGTATTATCAACAGGTGTGCTTCCTGCAGTAGCAATAACTCATCGTTATCCGAGGGTAGAGATGAACTGTGTACGATGCCCGATAAGGACCGTAGAGTTCTGTTTTTCAGTAGCTTGGTGCTCCACTGTTACATGCTCCCAAGCATTTGTTTTTCAACTTTTCCCATTAATTGCACTGTCACGTTTCGTTCAAAGTTGGAGCACAGTTTGGAGCTTAGTTCGACCCATTTCGTGGCGAATCCCAGTTCCACTAAATATCGGCAGTGCATTCGAGAACATTGACTTCTTCCGTGACAATTCTCAGCAATTTATATGCGATTCATACGTACCAAATGCAGTTTAACAAGCATGATTTATTATTTACCATCGTTTCTTTATGGATTCAAAAATAATTCTTTAAATGAAGATAACACTTTATTACCATCGAGTGATCTCATTTTGCCGAGCACCAGCTGCATTCCCGCGTAAATTGATACCTCGAGTGCCAGGGACATACAGATATTTCAATTGAATTTTCTCTCACAGTGTTGCATTCGTGGGAAAAACTGAAACGTACATACCGAAAATATGACTTGACATCGTTTCAATTTTTGGCTAGTAAAGAGAAATATTGAATGGTAGTGGAAACGGTGGGAGTGATAAAATCAAGGTTAAATCTGTAGTTCAAGTGTTAAAACAGACACATTCAAGATGCATTCTAGTCACTACTATGCTATGTGGACGCTGTGATATATATGATATTGCTCTAGATTGATGCAGCGCTTATCGTCGGATAGATAAAGACTTGGTTTGCGCAAGTGATGATAACAGCTTTTGCTGACTGACCAAGATTGCCTTGTGGATTAAGAAGTTGCCGCCCAATCATTTAGTCTGCATATGATGGATCCATCCAGCTTTGATCAATCTCTCCTTAATCTGGCAGGTTACCGGAGCTAAAACGAAGATTATCCCACAAATTTACAAGCCACTTTCGAAACTACCCATTATTGTAGCTTACCGTTTATCTCCTGGGAAAAGAGAAAGCAACGTCCTATTTGCGCAAACTCTTACAAACAACGCAGTTACTTCCCAAAGTACAATGGCATCCATTACCTACTGGCTGCCGGAGAAAAACACTGTTTAGCCTACTCTCCGAGCGATGGGGCTAATGAAAGAGAGCTCTTTCATTTGCAACGGAATAGTTCCACTGGGTCAGCCATTGGAAACGCAGCCGGCCGATTTTATTGGACTATTGCCGGGGCTTCACGGTCTTCTCTCGGGCTCCATGCATTTTTCCCCCGACAGATCGAACCGTAGCGAATGGTTTGCTTCCCCTGTCATTATCTATTTATCACTCTATTAAGTCCAGCTCTCGCCGCTCGTTGCGCTCCTCTCTTTTTGTCAATTCCCACTGTTTGCATATCACGAGTTGTCACTGATCTGTGTAGCGCTGCGTGTACCAATCGCTGTCGGACGTTACTATCTTTTTCCCACCCCTTTCATTCCCCGTCATTCCACCCTGTATTTCTCGCTCACATGTTTTTTTCTGCTTTTTACTTGGCCGTTCGGCCGTTTTTACCCGCTTCCTGAAATTGATGGCGCGCTTCCAATTCATCCAATTCCGTGAGTATCGGCTGGTAGGGGGCGAATGAGTGGGAAGGGGTGGGTGCGTAAGGGGATAGAGATAGAAATAAAATTGGTTTTTCGTGTTTCGCGCGCGCATTACGTCGCCCATCATCCGCCCGCCGGAATTAATCGGTGATTGTGCAGGCTTGAATGCCTCGTCGATGTAAATCCCATCATTTATTCGACAATGTCGGATCGTTTGCACCGCTGCTACGTGTGGTGCATTCGTCTGCATCGTGCGCAGTAGCTTGAATTTGTTGATCAATGCCTTTATGGGTTTAAGTGGACCTGACTCTTTTCGTCCCAGGTATTAATAGAAAACCATGATGACGCTTCACTTTTTTCCACATTTCATTAATGAGCAAATGCAAATTTTTTATGCGAGATCCAAATTAGAAATCACTCACATTTAGTTGTTGGTTTAGTAGCATTATATTTTCCTTAGAAATAAATGACAGCCCTTCTTAAATTTTGGACCTGTAAACTGATAAAGAGGATACTCAGATTATCATCGAGTGGTAGTTCAGTGACGAAAATCGACAGGAGTTGTGGGAAACGGAGTGGGCAGAGATACTTTGAAACTAGAGATCTGGTGGGATGACACATGGGGGCAGAAGTTTGCGAAGGGATGGTCGGCCCATTCAGTAGGCGGGATTCGTTTGGCAACGATTGTGGCGATCGCGCCGGTAGCTACAACTACCAAATCCGCGTCGATTTCCATTTGAAGCGCTCGGTGCTGGCTGCAGCGCTACCCGAATCCTCCAAAGAGACACATCCGGCTTTCAGTCGCGAATGCGTTCACGCCGCGTTATAGTTTAATCGGTTGCATACAAACACTCCGGAATCGCATCTATCAGAATGCGCCACCGTGATTCCGCGTTACTTAGTGACAGTTCCAGATTGGTGCATTCATAATTCTGCGGTGTGCGAATAGTCGGGCGATCACGTAGGAAATCGCGAGTAGAGTGAATAGTTTCACTGCCCAATTATTAAATTAGTTGAGAATCATTTCAGTCCTTCAATTCATATTGTGTATAAGTTTGGTCATGATTTTCGTCGACAGTGGAATGATATTTTTTAATTATTATCATTCGCAAGGCTGCCAAAAAAAATGTCCTATTTTTTAACGGAACCACGAAGTAGTTGGCTGTTAGAGGCCCCATTAAAAACTGTGCGAGACGGGTGGCAGAGTAGAAATGCGCATTTCGCTCGAGTAAATACGCACGCATCCCCAATCTATCGATCTCTCTCGCGGGCATTTGCACTTCACTTGCCAAACAACGAAAGTGTATCGCTAGTCGCTTACAGCGTTACATGCTCGGAAAACCCTCCCGATGCAGTTTTCGCCGTTTTCGGTCGCGCGAAACAAAACAAACGGCGCGCATTGTTTTTCCTGCCATTCCGCTTCCGCAACCGCGCGCGCGGCCCACATTTTCAGTGATCAAGGATGCGTTTTGCCTCTTTTATGTTTGTGCGACTCTAGAAGTTGTCCGCTTGGCCCTCTTCCCCATCCCGTTTTAAGCTTCGGCATTGTTTATTGTCAGCAACATTCGCCACTTGTCAGTGTCGGGTCGCAACAATCGCTGTTTGTTTATTATGCTACGCAATACATAACTGTGAAATTAATACTGGAAGATAAATAGATTGTTTAATATTATTTGACTGAAATTCCGCGAGAATATAATAGTTATTAGTGATAAAATAATAAAATTACAGAGATCCAAAAGCGTTTTAAACCGATCTTCTTACATCCACTTATTACGACAAGGATTGAGAATCGTCCTTAATTACCAAAGGAACCGTTTGCCGTTCTCCTAGCAAAAGGTAGCTGAGATGCGTGCCGTTGAGGTTAAGAGAAGGGTAAAATTGGGGTTTCGTCCGTCAAGGAAAGATGTAGGGAGAGAGAGAGTGGCTTTCGTGTTTCAACGGAGTGGTGAGCGGCACATGCGACTGCAGGGAAGCGCTCCTCGCAGTTGTGCGCGCATGAAATTAGATTGCACTCACGTTACCCGCGGCAAAAGTTCACAGCACCGTGCGGTTAACGGTTCCTCTGCCGTGTTTCTGGGTAGGTCAGGCATACGTGTGCATGTGGCACATACGTGCAGCCGTGCAGTCCATGTCGAATTCAGTTTGCGTGCCACGCGTCGTGAATACGTATTCTCGCTTACTCCCGGCCAAGATCCTCCGCGCTCTCACCATTGCCTGCCTCGATTTCCCTCTTTTTTACAAGCTGTCTTTACCTATCCTTTTTGCTCTAAAGCGTTCAACTGAACAGCTGCATCTCTCAGTGATTCTATTGCAAGGATTCTCCATCGCTGGAAGGTTTCTTCCAGCATAAGAGAACCTCCATGTTGTCGATGCATTCGCTTCCGCCAGAGAGCAAGTACCAATAAGTCGATGCATTTTCTTGCGCATTGAATATTTTTCTGGTTTCTGACACATTCACTGAGAGCTCAAGATAGTATTTTATTTTGTGTTCTATACAATGGAAGACTACAGTATAGTATTAAGAATTTTGAAAGAAAGCATACAAGAGAAAAAACAGACTTAGTTAAAAGATTGATAGAGATCTTCCAATTACAATGCTCAATTATTGTTACAGAGTGTTTAAGAAAAGAAGTTGTCCAACAGTTCATTGGCATCTGATTTTCGTCTAAAGAGTTGTTGATTACATAACAGGTGTTAATACACAGCCTGTTTCAATCGGTTATCGGTCCATCCCTCTTATTCTCAAGATCGCAGAGA
Organism: Ectemnius lituratus; assembly: GCA_910593735.2. Classification (NCBI taxonomy): domain Eukaryota; kingdom Metazoa; phylum Arthropoda; class Insecta; order Hymenoptera; family Crabronidae; genus Ectemnius; species Ectemnius lituratus. The sequence continues at coordinate 5,251,449 of OU343036.1, read as the reverse complement.
TTCGGGTCCATTAGCGTGGCGAGGTTTACGCCGCTCGACGCAGGTGGCTATCATCTCTCATCACGCGAGGCATCGTAACGGGCAATTGTCGGGAGATTCGGCCGAATTTCGGGCACCGCTAATGACCCCACTTTAGGGGACCTTAATGCGAGCGGAAAGCGGCTGTCCGCCTCTTATTCGGAGACTATAACACGGAATCAGAAACATTCGCACCTGACGGATGCACACTTCCGGCAATTATGCCACCGTTCTAATGCCAGATTCACAGCGCGCGCTCGTTATTAGCAACGCAATCCTCTTTTTCCACGCCGTTTTCGCGGTAATGGCAATTACAACGCTGGGAGGAGTCACGCGATTCAGTACTCCTTTGTTGCTCGAACATAACACGCGTCAAGTTTCACTGATCGCACGACAAAAACCCCGGTCGGATGAGCTGTCTTCGCTCGCGACCTGGTGATTGATCTTCCCATCGCATTCTGCCCGATTTCACCGCGAAATTGCTGTGAAATCAAGTACGTTTCATCTGATTTCACACCGTTAAGTGAAGTACATTCGAATTTTTATTGTAGTAGAGTATCTTTTCTACAAAATTCTATAGTGAGAATGTCGAGAATTGATTTGCTGGCTATAATTTGATTCTCGAAATAGAAGTGCTAAAAGTGATCTTGTGTAATTGGTTTATAATTGTCAGGACGAAATCCCGCGATCGAATTGTCTTGCAGAAGTGGCTTTCGTATACGTATCCGCAATACTCCGATTTCAGAGAGCAGCCAGGATCAATTTATTAAATTGATTAATGGCACGTTTGGCTTCATTTCCTCTGAGCACGGCCCGCGCCAGGCATAATATTAACGGGCTAATGCGTCCGAATTACTAAATCGCTTAATTGGAACGTTCGAGCGTTATGAAGCTATCAAGCTGCTATCTATCCGATCCACCGGGGTTATTAGCGATACGGTCTTAGGTTTCTCTTGTTGTGCTCCCATTGTGGTGTCGCACGTCGAGCGATCTATTTAATTAATCGCCTAATAGACATTTGAATTTCCACCACGCTATATTTGCCACGAAATCTTCTCAATTTCATACAGTTCCTTTTTCAAAATACACTTAAAGCAGAAGTCTTTTTTTAGTCTGTTTTATCTTTATCCACTATTCTTCTTGCTTCTTGCTTCGCTTCATGCTGGCCAATCTTCCATTTTCGAATCCTCTCATTCAAGCATTCATTTACTTGATTAATGTAGCTCGTACATTACATTTAATAGTGTCATTTAATAGTGGCAATTATAACAATGTAATCGAAGTTGAAACATTTCCGAACTCGACGGCTTTGCGCCGAGCAACAGATATAACATTTCACGGGCCTGGAGGTGTTTTAACTCTCTCGTAATTCGCATACATCTCTTTGTGCCGGCGAGCACTAACGAAACCTGATGCCACAGTCGTAAACGTAAAAGCCTGGCGAGCTGAGTTTACCCGCTCGAATTCGCATTGCCCGGGGCCGTTTGTCCGGCGCGGCACTAGGAGTTACTTTATGACGGTAGCAAGGCTCGAGGTCATCGAAATTATGCGGGGATTAACTATCGTTAAATTATATTACGAGGCATAATTATAGCGAAGCCGCGGCCTCCAATTCAACTCGATCGGAAGCAACGTGCGGCTTGGAAAATGACCGTTGGAATCCGCAGAGTCCATTCAGGAACGTGGTGGCTTATTATAGTGCGCCTTGTCAGCTTGCTATGAATATGTGTCCGCAGTGGAAAACCGATCGAGCGGCGCACCATACCTGCCCCGATTACTGCTCCCGATGTCATTCATTTACTTTCCGGGTGGCGCATTCACCGGATTTCCGCAGCCCGCCACTGCTGCACGCACTTTCAAAGCTAGCCGCGCATTGCCATTGTCGATGGATGCGCTTCTTCGCACTGTCAGCTCTACCGGAACTCGCTTGACCTTTCAGACAGTTTTATATTACCAACTTCGAACCAGTTGTACAGCTTTCAATTTGGTTACATTATCTTCCATCATCGTTCGAGCGTGCTCTTATAATTATGTACTAATGGGAAGCAACAATGAAGAAAAGATTGTTTTACAATTACAAAGTTAAAATGTAAATCTTAGGGAAAATGAGATGTTTTGTCAGGGATTGTGGAAGTTCGTGTTAATGAATCACCGCTTGGTATTTGCTTTTTGACAATTAGTCCTTCGTTTTCGGGCTTACGTAACGAATGATCCAGTTCCCTGGCGAGCGTCCATAAGTTTTACGGGTCACTTTCCCTCTCTCAGAAGAGTACTCTCACTTGTGAGTCGGGCCGCGAGGTCACGTCGCATTGGTTTCACACCTGGAAAATCGATCCTCGACGACGGCGCGCCATGTCGCGCATTTATGCGTAATTTCCTGCTCCGCTCCTTCTTACCAACGAGATTTCACTCCATAAGGACCAGCCTGCTCAGTTTCTTGTAAAAAGGTGGCCGACTTAACTGCTTGGAAGAGAAGTGAAACAGAATAAAAAACTTCCCGAGACCTTTCTGTCTCTCAGTCAAACAGTGAATTTATCTGTCTGGGAGAAGTGTATCATTCCCAACGAATTTATATGGTAATTTCATTCGGTCGGTTGTTGAAGCGAAACTGAATCCCGTCGAGTTTTGCCCTATCACTTAAGCTTTCTCGCGTTGGCATCGGCCTCATTTTCCTCGGATGAAGAGGGCTATTACCGACAGTCGGTGGGGAGCGAAGCTCTTCTTTCGTGGAAACCATGCCACCAGACGGGGACGTGGCCGCCCCTTTATTCAGTAGTCGGTTCCAGTGGGACACTGGATTTTCCAGAGATGGCATCGGAACGCTCCAAGCCTGGATGACACCCGATCTTCTCTCTCTCCAATCCCCCCCCCCCCTCTCTCTCTCTCTCTCTCTCTCTCTCTCTCTCTCTCTCTCTCTCACTCTTACATCCTCGACGCGACGATGCAAGTTTTCGCCCTGCCTTGGAATATTAATGTCCCTTGGCTACCAGCGGCTTACTCGCTTGAAGTTTCTTGCAGCGCGCGATATACGCCTAACTCTTCCTTTCCCGTGCTCCTAAACTCTTTCGGTCCAGCAAGTTCCTAACGTACTGCCGGCATCTGGGTCGAGAGTCTAGCTCTCCTACGCGCCCTCTCCTACTCGATGTCGGCCCCGTAATGCATTAGCCGTGCTATGGGAGCAGTTAGACACTGAACAATCGCCCACCACGTCTGCCATCCTGGATAAAGCAAAGTTCCTACAGACTGCTAATCTAAATATTTTAAACCTCCACTCAACTACGCTTCTCCGAGAACCGGCCACATTTAGCAGTATTTGAGAGACACGCGATATATATCTTGCAACAGTTAACAGTTGGAAACTATTCCATCTACTCTGACAACTGAGAGACTGTCCAGATTTATGTTTAATGAATCTTTCGTGAAGTGTCGAAGTTCACTTATTAATCTTAAATGAGACGACTGCGATATGTAATACGGTGTCCTTGAGGTGGAATGGAACCACGGATTTCGAATTCTAATGTCAACGGAAGTGCAGAATTACTAGTAGTGTCTGGAAAACGTATACGTATGTAGAACGGGTTTCTAGTGTGCAATATCGATCAGAGCTATATCTAGCAGTAGACAGCAGAGTATGCGCGATGGATAATTCTACTCATTTGAAAGTAGAACAGTCTGTCTGTGTAGTGTATGCAACTGCTGCCAAAGTTTAACTTTAGTACCATTTGATCGACTTTGAATTGTGTAACTTCATCAATCGCGTTTGGCATCTGTTTATTGGTATCAGCTCATTATAGATTAATTAGCTACGTTTGTAACTCGAGCGAATATTGTTTGGAATTACTGTTTCTATCAAAGTTAAGTCCGACACTATGGATGATGATTTCACGACTGATGAATCCTTCAGTTCTCCGGAGAATTCCGTGTAGCTTCTGCAAGCGAAAGAGGGCTGCAGATCGCTTTAGTACGGAAGCGATATGGCCAAGGATCAACCGAAGCATCCGTTATTCCTGCTTTGTCTTCTTGGTGGTGTTCCCGAGGGACGCCCGAAGATGGCAGTTGCCATTGTGGACAAGCCGTATAGTAACGCGATGGCACGCGAGCTTTCGTCTTTGACTGGAATATTAATACGTTCTCGAGCAGTGAGAAGACCTACAGGGACGCACAAAGTCATTGGCGCAGAAGAACAGCGCTCGCTTCTAATGCGCATTAGGTCAGAATGCACATTGTACTTGTTGCCATCGTAACCGTAAAGCTCGTTCTCGTTCCAACCACCTCTTGCGACATAATACTAATTAGAAATGTTTCGCCCGCTGTACATTGTATTTTCAACCCCATTTTTGGTCTTCGGGAAGTTCCGTGTCATTCAGTGTCGTGAATAAATGTTTGTCGACTATTTTTCTTATGAGTTATATGAAATGGTATTCATAGAATACGAAAAACTAATTAACAATTCTCCAACTATAATGGTTTCTCTCAAGACTTCTTTAAGAGCTCTCGTTCGAAGAATTCCTGTAATATTCCCCTTAAATTCATTCTCGTCTTTTCCTTCCGCATCCCCATCCTAGAAAGACAGCAACTGTAATTAATGCATTAAAGAAATTCGCTTTGCCCAGGCAAGTCTCTACGGGCGCAGTAGTATTTCCAGGATAATTCCTTAATTATGTTATAAAATTACATCACGTTGCCGCGAGCGTACTCCTACTCCTTCCCCGACAACGACGAGCTTGTTTCCGAATCAAGTTACCGCTTAATTAAGCGAATCAGATCCTCAAGAATGGAGATTCCCTCCACTCGGAAACAGCTATTTTGCGAGAGAGCTCGAAATTTTGAAAGCTTCGTTTAGATGAGATCGAAAGCTTCTAAGAAGATGTGTCGAACTCAAGTTCGTGCTGGCAAAAATGAAGATTTCACTCGTGCTCATGTGGTACGGACCGTGGGCATTGTGAATTATAGACAATAAGCTACTATTAGAGTGATCTAATCAAGGGTTATCGAGTTGGGAGCTGTGAGGGGCGAATCTAATGGAGCGCGCCAACTGGTCCAGGCCAAGCGGCGGATTTGCTCCAGTACTTCGTGCCACAGTAACCCGCGATTAAGTGCTTATTCGTAATGATGCTTTATGAGCCATCGCCTCGAACCGATTCCATTTTGCGCGTCCGTTTACAGGGCAACGATCTTCAGACCGATTTAATTCTCTCACACTCTCGATATTTCGCCGACACGCTTGCAACGCGAACGCTCATTGAATTCATACTAATTCTATTCCCACGCCTCCTCCTTTCTGCAGGTGTGGCTATTCTAATTTCAATGAAATAATTAATCACTCAAGCTATTTATTTCAAAAGCTAATAATATACTTTCCAAGAAACCAAATACATAGTTTTTCTCTATTTTACGTGTATGCAATATATTTCGAAGTGTAAACCTCGGGTAGGGTAACTTCGTCGGCGAGAAATGTTTTCGGAACATATTCGAGCGTCTACAAGGGAGTCGCTGGAATTTCCTCGCAGATACTTGAGGGTAAATTTACAGTGTAACTTGTGATCGGTGATAACGGTGGGGGAGACAAGAGGGACGAACAGAGGTGGTACTCGATGCCACGTCAAAGTTCGAATTCTGACCGAGTTTGCTGAGTAATGTCTGTGTTACGTGGTCGTGGAAGCATAACATCGTGCTGTATGCATAGGTTCTTGGAAGTGAGATCCGCTGTACTATCAGAACAGTACGATTTCTCTCTCCTCCTCTCTCTCTCTCTCTCTCTCTCTCTCTCTCTCTCTCTCTCTCTCTCTCTCTCTCTCTCTTCGCCAAGGATTAGTTTGGTACAAAACGAATGTCTAAAGTAATTCCACGGAAATTCTCGGCGATCTATTTTCTACGATGGAGGCGATGAAGAGTGGGCTTTAATGAGATTCTCGTGTGGCTCCAGCGATTGAGTATTTAACGGGGCAGGTGATGGCGGAAAGGGCATTCTCCGGTCGACGAGTGTTCTGACCAAACGAGTATTGCTTCGGCAGGCAGACCGAACTCCACGCTTGAATTATTCATACGTATAGAGCGCGAGGGGGGCACTGTACCAAGCACCGAAAGAGAATACGAAACGCGTCGATGCACTTTCCTATCGCACGGATCAAACGCCCTCTCTCTGTGTCAGGGCACCAAGAACTGTTTCATCCGCTCGAGAGACAAAAAGCAACTGATCCGTACACGCGCTTCGGTAAATCATGAATGAGGAGATTCGTGAAGAAGGTGCGAAAATTGACGGGCAAGGGAATCCATTCGAAATTTATTCTAAACAATTGGAAAAAACTGAGTCTGCGGTAATAAAATGATTTTGAATGTTTGCAATTTCTTAAAAGTCCTAGAATATATGGATCAAATTTGAGGAAAAGTCGTGGTAAAATAGTGGGAAAAATAAAATCTATCGGAGGGGGTGGAATATTAATAAGGGCCAATATAGGAGATTATAGGATTGTAGGAAATCCCAGTCTCTAGACGAATTTGGTGGTTGAAGGGTGGCAAGTATAGGGTGGATGTGGGTACGTCGAACCCCCGAATCAGCAGAGGTCTGCCTTGATGCCTGCTAAGGGAAGCTGGCTTGACTATTATTGGATTACCGTGCCCCAGCACGTTCCACCACGTAATCCGAGCGTCGCATAAGGGTTACCGTGTTACCAAGAAGCATGCGCTACCCTTTGCTCTTTCATTCAACCCCTCGCTCTTGCTCTTTACTACACAGCCCCTGACCAGAACGTCCTTACGGGAATATCGGTTGGCACTTGCAACACGGTACACATTCTGTGGGAAGCAACACACTCGGTGACTACTATACCCTTTTTTATTCTTTTCAATTCGGTTCGACGCCATTGCGTTTTGTAGTTTGCTTTCTTCCAGTTTGTGGAAAGTCTAGTATCGCATTCTAGTAATTATCTCAATAATTGCAACGGTCAATTATCATTTTGTTGTCCCTAGCATTTCTCGAATATCTTAATTATTATGGAAGGTATTCTTATGCGTAGTTTTCGAGAAAGTATACGACTTGTTTGAAATTCTTTGGAGTTTCCTGAAGCGCGTTCAACCCCTATGTAATACAGTCATTCTCGGTTGCTGCTGGTATTAAATTACTAGCCGTTTGCACTCGAGGATTTACCGAGCTTCCACCATAGCGGAGGTAAAAAAACTTGCGTGACGGCTTGAAAGCGCATGCAGATGGACGGTGGATTCTTGGGTTAGGTAACCCATACCACTTTGGGCCGCTTTTTTTACCGGCAGAGTAGACGCGCGTGTAAAAGAGCGAAAGAGAGAAAGAGTGGGACATGTGTCCGAAAGGCTTTGATCGTTGGTAGAAGAAGAGGGAGCGCCGTTCGCATGGTCGAGCCGTTCTTCAATGTCCGATTGGCAAGTGGCTGGCGATCGGCGAATCGAGGAATAGCTGCAAGAAATTACAAGATGCCTGTACGAGGGCTAATGGTAGCGACGCCGGGGCAATAAGAGCGCACTAAGTGCTCCCCTGAATCACGCACTGACTGACGTACGGACAGCCGGTGTCCCGGACAAGTAACCGGAACATTCCGACACGTACAACGCCGCTCTCTTTCACCAAAATCCCTCCGGCCCTTACCATCGATACCTACCCGACACTTTTTCTCGAATTTTCCTGGCGAATCACACCGCTCCGACGACTACCTCGACCCGCCTCGCTTCCTTCCCTCCTGGGACATCTTGTCTTCGTCAGCGTTTTTTCTCACCACCCAATTCTCCCTCTTCGTTTATACTAGCACCTTACACGCAGTAATCCCACCAATTTTTTGAACTGCCTCTCACCCAATGTACAGCCTGATTCGGATATATGCGGATCGAGAATGTCGTCAGTTATTCCGCAAGATATTGAAAGTTGTAGAGGAATTTCTTCAAGACGATTTTAAGGTTGGAAATTTTGCTCTTTTATTTGTCGAGTCTGTGAATGCTTGTCTTATGTACAGACAAATAAAGAGTATGTCAGACTTCGAAAATATATTATTTCTACTATGTGGTGTATTTATTGATTATTCTTATTTTGATATCTTCGATGATGGTTATAGTATCTGTCAAAATCTTGTGCGGAAGTTGTGAGAACTTGACGAATGCGTTTTCCATCTGCTCGCACGATTGCCACGCGCATACCAGAATCTCGAGTAGATAGGCACCGGTTAAGATGAAATGCGCTTGCAAACGTCACAGTGACAAATGGGGACCGAAAGCGGCTGAGCGTAGCTATGACGTGACCTCTGGCAAACCTGTCAAGGATCGTCTAGTACTTTCGTCCTGCCCTATCTGCCTTTTCTATGTTGCGCACTAACGACAGGAAGAAACCCGGAAGTCGTTGAGAGAAAGCGAATATAAACGGAGATTTATTAGTGACAAATTGTCTCTATTTCTCATGTCGTGCAATTGTCAGTGGTATTGAAAGTAGTGACAGTTGACGTTCGATTGTAAATGTATAGTGCGATAAATTATATTTTCTCAGACGCACTTTTAAAATCCACAATACCGTTTTGTCTTACATATTAAATATATTACAAACTAGTCGAAAGAACCAAGCATACACGAGTGTATTAACACCCCCAAAGAAATTAAGATTCTTTTTGCTACTACTTTAAAACTGATACTGTACGAGAAATTTGCTGCATGCTGTGGTCTACTTACCCATATACATATGATTAAAGTATATCGGTCGACACTACGTAATATCAAAGTGTCGAGTGCTACTGTCAGCATCGATCGGCATTCGTCGAGATTTTTTGCCAAGATGAGAGGCGGAGAAGAACAGAATCCGGGATGAGTCAGGTGGACGTAATAAGATCCGTTCAACAATTGGCTTAATTTGGGTAAACTTCATGGCTGAATCAAGCATTTTCCTCGTCTCGATTACGGCAGCCGCGTAGGCTTCCGGAGATCCCCGGTGATAATAATGCAAGCCGCTTCCCACGGGGGTGGGAACAACGACGGCGGTAGTAGGAGCGAGTGAGAAAGGGGCAGACTCCGTGGAAATGCAATTACTAGCACGGGCCGGCTAAAGCCGTCTTCTTCGTCGTCCTGCCGAGCCGTCGTCCCCATCGCGAAAGAAATTCGAAGCGAAGGATCTCTCGAGACGAGCGAGAGAGAATCCAGGAGGGCAACGGGGAGAAACCAAGTGAGACAAATTACTTTGCCCTGCTGGATCGCAGTGATATAACCGCGTCTCCACCACTCCTCTATTTAGCAGTGAGCTTTGTTTCAAGATTTTTCAGCCACCTACAAAACTATTTTTCTAATTTGTCAGATGATAATCGCTCTTGTTGTCGCACCAATTAATGTGGCGATTTTAATATTAGTCGCCGAAGCTTTTGTTGAATAGTATTTTTATTGTTTGATACTGTGTAGGTGTTATTTGCTTTCTTTTGTACTCCGGGTCTCGAAACTTGCTGAAGTTCCAGATAAAGTTCCACGATTTGCCTTGCATTAGAGCCTTGTAAAATCCGGTATTCCCTGTTACATCGTATTTTTCACTCTTTGGTTTTATTCCCGGTAACGCTCTATTTCAGTTAAAGTCAAAGCTAGCCAGCCGTTTCTAAAGCGCGGCATAGCCCGTGGCGGTCTCCAAGGTAAACACACTATAGAATTCCGTATTATCGCTATAATTCTGTGGTGCACTTTAATTAAACCGGACCGCAAGTAGTATTACGCCCGTGTAAATGGTATAACGGGCTCGTGATTCCGGCAAGGAATTGAAGTTTTTTCCTCATACTTCACAGGATATGAAAAAGCGGAAGAACGAACTTTCGAATTAGCGTGCAAAGCCGTATAAAAAGAGGTTTATTTCACCCTTTGCTGAGTTTTTAATCGCCACTTCCCCTCAATTTTAACACAAGAGCTTGATATTTGAAACGAATGAATCAATATTTGAGAGATATTTCACTCTCAGTATTATACCATCTTGAACTCCAAAGCGTCAATTTGTACTTTTCTCTATTTCATCGCTTGTTTCCGCATGACTATATTTCGATAATCCAACATTTTAGCACCGCAGCCTTGCTGCGAGGTGCCTTGTAAGTAGGCGGCACGTTTATGAGAGATTTCCCGGTGCGCTGCCATGGAAAATTCTGCTGCGTGCACACATTTCTTGCCGGTTGCCGTCGAGGATCGCATTATCGCGCCAGGAATAATGTCCTACCGTAAAATTTATTGTAATCGAGTAATAAGGCGATGACAAAGGTCTGCGAAATATGCGGCACACGTCTAACTTATGGACCTGCCTGACACACTCAACTGTATGTGAAATATACCAACATTTAATATAGTATTAGTCGTGCGTGCAGGTAATCCAGATCTCAGGGAAAGGAGCTTGCCTTGAGGTAGCGCTGAGTCACGTGCCGGAAAAATGGCTTAATCCCAGAAGTCCTCTTCTACCGAATTTCCTGAGTCTGACGGCTCCTGCTCGACATGCTGCTCCTTTGCATTCGAGTCCAGCTGTTCTCTCAATGTATTGGCTTGATCTTTTTCGCTCCCCTTCGCTCCCACTTTCACATTTTCTCTGGTGATTCAACCAAGATTGAGATCGCTGACTATTTATTCTACTTGTTCTCATTATATTATATACGAAATAATCATTCTTCTAAAAGAGTTGAATATTGCAAAATGTAAATGTCCAAACGAGTTCACTCAAGTCTCAAATACGGCTGTCATAATGTTAAATAATGCAAAGTAGGAGGCGCGAAGTGGCGTCTTGTCTATTCTCACCGGTGACAGTGATTCCCAACGAAGTTCAGGTCGACCTTATTATCTTCAATGAAAGGTATTCTACGGCAAACACTTTATGAGCACCGGCAAAGGCTAGTGCCTCATTACTAGGGTGTACGTAGAAAGCGAACGAGGGATTTCCAAGGAAGCGGGGAGTGAAGAAGCAGAGCGTTCCTCGGTGGAACTTGTTAAGCCGAGAGGTACCTTGAGGTGGGAGTAGATACTTCCTGGCTCGAGTGTGTGTATCCTCCTGGCGTCCCGACGCATTCTCCGTGGAACTGTGACCATTCTAAAGGGCGTCCATTAGTGTCTAACGACAGAGACGCGCATCGTTGCCTCCTGCGACCAACTGATCTCAGCTTGCCTTTCCTTACTCCTCTTCCGCATTCCAAAGAAACGCGAGCAGCCGTTCTTCGTGCTTCTCTCTTGTCTCCAGCATGCTCTTACAGGGTTCGCACCGATAAGACGGATAACTGTGAGGTTACCAGATGTACTCTTATTGTCTTACATTCTCAGACTCACAATTACAGAATTCAACTATCTACTATTTTTACAAATTATGATTAAATATTAGTAACTTTTTATTCTAATTATCAAGAAGCACTTTCTAAAATACTCTGTCAAAGTCTTCTTAACAAAAGGAAAAAGTTCGCATCGCCATATTGCGACAGCATTGCTGGAATCATCTTTACTTTCGTTCAACAATAATTCCCTGGTGACATAGCTCGTCGTTGTAAGTGAATCGTATGACAGATTTGTCTGTATGAAAGATCACAGTTACATAAGAGCGTTTGAGCTAACCAATCCACAATTCCTGGTCAATAAGCAGTAAAACGTTTCGAATTCCCACGAGTTTCCACGAGTATACTCGTCGAATGAAAGCCAGTACCATTATAATGAATATTGTGAGGGGACGTGTTTCTGGGCTAACAAATATTTGTCATAGTGACGTTCAATCGTAACTCACCAAGACCTGTCAAACGGTGGGCGGCTGAAAGAATCAAAGGTGCTAATAAGCAGAGTTGTAAATTCAAAAGCAGAGCGCAGGCTTGTTATCTTAGTTGGCGAGGATGGAAAAAGGAAGGGCGGTTAGCTCGAGAGGAGCAAGACTGATACCAAGACGATTGCAGAAAAGGATATGAAGGAGAAGAAGAGAGCGAGGGAGGGCGCGAACAGCCGCGAGAGAACTCAGGGGACAATGAGGGACGCCACATTAATATTCGAGGCATGCCGTCCTCTCTCTTCTCTGGTGAGAAGCTTGCGGCCCGGGGCGGCTCGTGCGCCAGATTGCGATCACAACAGCTTCGTTAATTACTAGAATCCTCCCCGCTGCCGGCGCCGCGCGGCATTGAGAGGCGCATTTACACGCGATCGCTCCCTTGGGATCCTTCGAATCGCCGAACGCTCAAGAGCTCTCGAACCTTCACTTTCCCTTACTTCCTCATTCCAGCTTTCTTACGATTTCTGACTTACGAGTCTGCCAGATTTTTATCATACAGTATTTAGTACTAGCAGAAATGCACTAGTCACTTGCAAGATTAAGAAAATCTAGCACAACTAGTATAACAGACGTTTCTTAATGAAGAACTTCACAGCTATTAAGAATTAACGCGAGAACCGTAAACTTCGCAGGGGTAATTAATTACTTTCAATTGAAATACATTGTTTAATACAGCACAATAGGATTTCACAGAGAATATTCTTCAAAGACACTTGAAAAGCTTGCTTGTTTCCACTTTGGACTGATGACGAATTGTAGCAGCCGGTGCTTATAGAATTTTCCTTGGCGAATTCATTAGCCGATCAGGGTTCGTTCTTCTCCGGATGCCGCCGTTATCTCAGCTCTCGCTTTCATCAGCGTGGCGCCTTATTCCTGTGACGCAGCATCCGGCTACGGGCATGGAATTTGAAATATCTGCTTTGCATTCCCGGAGGGGTCCTTTTCTGCGAGAGCCGCGGCTTGCGTCGCACGCCACCGACTGCGAAATTTACCTACACTTAAACATTCAAGCCGCCCTCACAGCAGTATCGTTTGAAATGGGCCATTGCTCTTGCTCTTGCTCGGGCTTCGTTATCGTTTCGACCATACCGCCTGTAGGGATATACACTGTGCCGAGTATTGCACCTTTGTACTTCGCCTTTGCTCGCCTGTTGTATGTTACGACTTGCACTTCTCGTAATTCCGCGTGTACCATTGAAGTCGCACATACTAGCACAAACGATATATACTTTGACTCACTTAAATTCAACAATTGCGTGCAAAATGTATTCCTGCAATATTAGAGTAATAGACAGAGAAGTTGAAGTTTGGGTTATTATACAAATTTTCTTCCAATTACTTAGTTAGAATGACATTTATTGTTTCGACGAAAATCTTAATGCTGTAACAAAAGACAGAAAATGTACACAGCGGCAAGCGTACGCTTGTAAAGGGAGAAAAGCGGAGATCGTTGGAGATTAAAGCCAGCAGAATATATCGCGAAGCTTAATTCGAAATATTTCCCGCGTTGCTCACGGCAGTCGGTTTGGTCGCATTGTTGACTGGGAAATTTATACTTGGCCATTCAGTCGCGGTGACGGCAATATCGTCCCGAATGGGCCATTCCTCTTGGTTTGCCTTCCTTACCGAGCTATCCGTAAGGTCGCTGCAGCCTGGCTACACCATTCTACCAGCGAGACCTTAAGAGCGCGCTGCTCCTTATCGCTGCGTTCTCACCCATTATTACGAGTTTCCTTCATTCAAAACGATCTCCGTCCCGTTTCATCGACCATGAAAAAGCTCCGATCACCGATTACCCATCGATCGGCGTACTTGGGACGTGGTCGATAATTGGGGCTGTTGGAAGTCGCGAAGTGGACGCGAAGAGGAAAAGGATCCGTCGATTGACCATAACTGTCGATGCTGTTAAAATTCCAATAACAGACGTCTCCTTACATCGCCGGCATCCTCGCCTCGCCTCGGCACCGCCGGTGTGTGTCGTACAAGGTTTCTTATGCACTCGGGGAGAGGGCTCAGCTCGCTGGAGGCCCCCGATCCACCACTCCGGTGCGCCCTTTGTCTCAGCAGAGTTTTTCCCACAGCGCGCTGCACCTACGGTCGCATGCCATGCCGGTGGATAGCTGCGCGGACAGCGACGCGACGAACGCATATTACCGGCCCGGGATTATCCTTTTTCAGATTCTTTGCCGTGGAGACGGGACCCCTCATGCAGGATAATAAATGTCTCTCTCTACCTGCGGACCTTTCGGCCTCTCACACAACCGAGTTCCTCCACTCACCACATCCCCCCTGTCACACACATGTTAATGCACGTGTCCCAACGCGAAACTGTACCAGCAGAGAATGCAATTTTCAAAGAGCGTGATGAGATGTTCTTTCAACACTCAGAAGTCCTCCGACATTTTTTGTAATCGCATTTATAATTTTATACCCCTTTACACACGTTCTCATAGTATTCAGTGAACTGAAATGACGGTTTTACTTATGAACTCTGAAGAGGATTTAGTTATTTGCTGAGTATGGCAGTATAGTTTGATTAATTTAGGCAATATCGCCTTTATGATGATGGTCAATGAAAATTTGGTGAATCTCGCGAGGGGCCAATTTGGAGAGTTGACGGCTGCGGTGGCAGGGCGAAATAAATTTAGTAAAAGCCGTCATTAGGACCAATCCGAAATACCTGGCGTCTATTAAACCATGGAACTAAGATAATTATCTACGCACTGACCAAGCCCCTTCCCCAGGGCATCGCTTCGCAGCTGCATTGCTACAGTTCTTGTTACTGGCTGACGCGGGCCATCCTCATTCTCCGTCGGCCGCTCTTCCGCGCGCTTCACTACTCACCCTCTTTCACCCTTTCTGTCTCCGACCACCTCACTTCTCTCTTTCTCGTTCTCCAGCAACCACTGCTGGAATTCGTCCTCGTTCAGCGAGCACGTCGCGTTTTGCTAGACGAGCGAGTAAAGTGTTGAAGTGTACAACGCGTGTCGAGGAGACTACCGCCGCGGGATGCATGCTGCTGAGAGTCGTCGGGGAAGTTCGCCCTCCGAGAGTGCGAAGTTCCACTGAGAACGCGCGTCTGATGGTTCGACAGGAGGCGAAAAACTTGACGCACTCGATGCCAGGGAATTGTGTACCCCTTCTTTTCAGTAACCGTGGATATCGTGAAACGTGTTCCTCCATTCTGTACTTTTGGATTGTCTCGTGTGACTTTTTCCGAACCATTCGATGAATAATACGATGAAAATTGTATATTCGAATATCCAGTTTTCGAAGCATTAATATTGTGTTTCTGTTTATTTCTGCACAAGTTGTCGCATTTCTATTGTACTGTGTTTATTAGCTTTTGTGTCTCTTTGGCATTGTGCGGTATTAATATACAGTTGTATTCATTAAAGTTGCTTGCTAATTAAGGAGAAGTATAATAGATTTGGTGAGTTTGTTAGCTTTTCGCTAGGAACAATAGTTAATTGTCTACAAGTATATGATTATTACTGTAGATATCATATTATGGCGCACGCAAAATTCAAACACATCAATTTTGCGCATATGCGAAAATGATAATAACATACAAAATTCATAAGTTAATCCTTTGAGGTGTAACTTTTTCAGAAATTAAGGTGAAAGTTTTGTATCGATCGAAAATCCCTATATTTCCTTAGCAGTCACACGCTACTACTACTTGGCGCGAGACTCTACCAAGTCTCCTGATTAGAGCGACAGCTGGTCCCCTTGGAACTGCTCGGCGCATATTTCGGTGAACTTTTTCCACGGATGGATTTATCGCGTATGCTAACAAATGGCGCTCGATCTTCCCTAAATCACAACTGGATCATGAAATGATCCTGCAGGACGGCGTTCCTGAGCTCGCCGATTCTGAGACTTACATGTTAAAGGGCCGCGGCATTCCCGAAAGATTCCGGTGTGTGGGGGAAGAGCACACGGTTTCCGATGCCGGTATCCGACAAATGTAACGCCCGGCTAAAAACGTAGTTTAGCACTTTTTGCCAGCCCTTCCACTCCTTGGCTTCTCTCTCCTTCAAGATATCCCGGCTGTACAGCTGTGCCAGGATTCCACCGGCTCGCTTTTGCGAATTCCGGGCCGATTTACAGCGCGAGCCTCGTCGCTGCTCCCTCCTGATGCCAGGATTCACGTAAATGGACCACTACATATAATACCAGCCCCCCCCTCCCCCCTCAATCCCTTACATCTTGAGATCATCGAGAATCTCGTACTTCGGAGTTCAAGCAACTGTAAAGCTGCGATCACTAAAGTACACCGACATCTTCCAGACCTATAAAAACTTACAACTCCAGAAGTCTCAAGGATAGAAATAAAAAGTATTTACATTGATATCGATTAACTTTCGTCAAAGAAAAAATATTTCCCCTTTGTCAAATACATCGCATGTCTGCAAAGATGAAAACATTACAAGAGAATTGATCTGCTCGGCGAACGAAGGGTGGTGTCGCCAACAACTCGATATGCCGTACTAGCGTAATGGAAGAAAATTATGCGTAGAACTTGGAGGGCTTCGGGGCGCTCTCGAGTAATCACCGGTTGTAAATGTCGAAGAGAACACAGTGAACCTGTCGCCTGGAATTCACGGGCTCGCGTTTACCGATTGGCCACGCTTACGGGCGATGCGTGTCCTCTTCTGTTCCGGCAAATGTACCAACATACTAATCGTCCGTGTAGTTCGATCTAAGTGCGCGATAATACACGTCAGGTGTTTACGGCGTTCAGTGCTTTGCACGCTTTTTAGATAGCCAGTAATATTGTCCGGAACGTGGCAGTGCGGTGGGAAAGTAATGTGTGCTTCCCATAGAATGGTTTTAAAGTCTGCATGGCAAAGTAACTCCCCCTTTATCTGTATGATTAATATACCAAGATTAATGGGTGAATAATTTCTAAACTTTGTTCATTGGTCAGTCGTAAATCTTTTCTATGTTTCTGATTATACGTAAGCTTAAGTTATATGTATCGATACTCAAAGTGGAGATTGTTAAAGGTCCGTGGTCTTGCAAATCAAATCTCGTGTAACAGACATCACCGCAGTTAGTCGAAGTTTAATCCTGGCGCTCGGATAATCCCCGTAGCATTAGTACTGGGAGGGCCGGAATTAATTAAAGTTAAGCCGAGGTAAAAATGAGAAATAATCAGCGCGTCGCAGCTCATCGGTCTTACTTAGTTTTAATTCTGGATTTCGGTCGCGTAGCTCTCGCCGGCTTGCAGGAACTTGGACTATTTATTTCGAAAGTTCGCCGAGTGGACGAACGCAAGCGTCGCCGAGCCCGGTGTACGTGGGTCGCGCGCACTGGCTGCGAAAAGTTGGGGGATTTGATCCTCGTGCGCCGAATGAGGAAGTTCTGAGCGCCGCCGCCGCCGTCGGCTTTAAGTATACGCCGAGTAGAGCGGGTTAACGTCACGTGGGAAATCTTCGTGTCGCTATCAGTGACTTTCCACGCCGCTCCGCTTCGGCCAGACGGCCACGTTCCAATTTTACGCATCGTCGAACAACCGTAGCTTGTAAATACCAACACTAAATCGAGGATTACTGTGGCCAAGCGCAATCGTGTACTACGTTTGATGTCTTACTAACATTCGACCGCCACCCCAGATTACTTAATCCAAAGAATGTCGTACAATCAATATCTCATTGTACTTCGATTTCTTTAAGAGTCGACGTATTCTTTTTGCCCCGCGCCTGACATCAAAACAGGCTGGCTCATAGCTTGTTCTGCATGATGAATCGCTGGCTTATTGAATAATCGGCACGAGTAAAGCATATGTTGCCTTTTAATTAATGCGTTAATATTGCCGGCCTTTGTAGCGCTATTTATCTTCGCCGACATGTTGTGCGGCCAGATATTTTTATGTACTCTTTGCATTACAGTTTCATTCAACCTGTCCTCATGAATCTTACCACTAACGCCATAGCAATGGCAAAAATATTGTATGATCGAGAAATATATATTAAATGATATCTAGTATCATGAATAATTCCAAGCATTCGTGTGTAATTATTTCAGAAGCAAAATTGCAGCAATTTTAACTTTGGTGTCAGTGGAGCAGTTAGTACAGAACTTCGGTGGCAGAATGGAGTCCACAAGCTCGTTTAACGTGTAGTGTCAATGGGTTGCGGTTGTCCGCTCGTGTGCACCGGAATTTTGAAATCTAGGTGCACCTGTGACCTCCTAAATAGTACGCGCATTGTTGCAATGCAACATTAATGGATGCAGTGCATCGATCGCCAACTGATGTTTCGGTAGATAACTGTAAAATGGAATCAGATAGGTAGAGTATCACCGTTTCCGTTCATTGCACACCAATTCTGCTTAATTCCTGGGAATTCCAATAAGTAAACTTTGTAACTTGCTTGAGGTTGAGAAACGGAAGGAGGTTGCTTTTTATTCTCCGGGAACGTGGTCGAGTATCCCCGCAGAAATCAATAAGTTTATCACCAGTTTCAAACAGCCGGGTGCTCCAGATGCTTAGAGACTTTCTCAGTCGTTCGCAGTGAGTTCAATCCGGTCAGAAGATTCCTCGGACGTGATTGTCGGGAGGAATTCCGGCTAGATCGTTCGCTCGAGTAGACAGGTCTCCGGGGTCCTCTTTCGGTAAACGACGGAATGAAACGGGCGGGCAGTGCGCGCGCTCTTGCTCGCTTCATGTGTTTTTCGTTTATTGGACAAAAACAAATAAGGGAAAACTCATCATCCGACTCGATTCAACGGCGACGATAAAAGCAGTTGGAGGGAAAATAAGAAAACGCGCCGGGGTTACCTCTTCGTTTTCTGGACTTTCCGTTACCGCCACTACCACCCATCCACCCCCACACACACACACACATTCACCACCGCCCTTTGGAAGCTCTTTGTCGCGTGGATGTCGACTCTTTGTCTCCTTACTTTCTGCACCGCTCGCCTATTCTTCGGGAGAATCGAATTTCTCAAACGAAATGAAATAGTGACCGGCAGTTCCTTATGCTCCCGGTACACATGCCAACCAACTTTTGGGGTGAACCGGACTTTATTGTTCGTGGGTCATTGAAAGCCCTACAGCACTATAATATAGGGACAGATGAGTTCCACTTTGCGACATTTTTAGAAAGTATATTCCAAAAACGCTTTAATTCAAACTGTGAATATTTTTATTAAGTTACCACTGCCAGGCACCAAATTCTTTATTCGTGAGTTCTGCCCCTTAAAAATATGAACTTGCGGCATTCTGTAATTAATCTGGACGAACCGAGAAATTCACGCTCTAGAAAAGGTGGTTGAATGCTGCCGAAATACGCGGCGCGGCGAGTATCTTTGGGGTGAGATGGCGGGAAAGCAGTGCGGTTTCATCGTGACTAAAGGCTTTCGGGAATCTTGAAAAGTACTGTACAACGCAAAGCGTGCCACTTACTTGGTGGCTTGTCTCGAGAGGCACTCGGTGTGCGGCATAAAGTCGGCGGCTCCGCTCTCCAACACGAACACTCCGCGGGCGGCCCTAGGACTGTTGCGCTTCTCCCGTGGCTTTTGCTTCAGGATGAACCGGTAAAAGGGCTTAGCAGACACCGTGTGTAAGCCACACCACCGGCCCCGTACCTCCCCTTGGCAACTACTACTACCCGCTCTCGAGTTTTACGTGGGAAAATTCTCTAGGAACGCACATCTCGCTCGGTGCAAAAAATTCCCTTACTAGCGTTATTGAAACTAAGAGCTAGCTTCATTGAAGGAAGCTGAAATGTAAGGATAAGGAATCTTAAGGGAATATCTGATGTTTCCTTCAAAAGTATGTGCATACAGCGCAAGATTATGATTACAAGCTTGCTTTCTGTGGAAGCTAGATTTTTTATTTATAATACTGTTGCAGGATCCTTTAATCTTCAGGAAAGTTTGAAAGTTTTATGTACAAATGTTTAAGGAGTGTGAATTATTTTGTAAATTACGAAATTATGAAGGCTCCATTTGGATCGAGAACTCGGAGTGGCGGTGCGAAGTTGGTCTGCTCGAATGTCGGTCTTGCGGGCCTCTCGGATTTTCGAATTTCCGGAGACGGCGTCTCAGATATTCCGGGCGCCCTGTATTCCCTGGCTAAAATATTGCCTGACAAAATTCGTGCACACGGTGAACGGCGTGGGATAGAATGATAAAGATGCGCCGGCCGGGCGTGTATACGCAGAGTGCACCTTGTACTCAAAGTAACGAGGTCTGCCGCTACCTCCACTGTGGTTACGTACCGTGCCCATCCCATAAACCGGCGCATTTTGGTTTCCTTTGATCTTTCAGTTGAACACACTCTTCCTTTGAGTGTTTTCCCTCCTGCGCCAAGCCGCGGATAATTACAAATGGTAATTCTCTTCCGGCAGGATTTGAAATCTAAGTAGATTCAGTTGCCTGACCAGCGCTTCCTATTCCAAACCACTAATCCATCCCCACTTACCATATGGAAAGCCAGAACATTTCGAAATCCCCGTTTAATTCGAGTCAGTCTCAAGTGAATCTCCAAAAGATCTCGAAGTACTTAGGAATATTAGTTTAAGGACAAATGATTTGGTGTTAACGATCTTATAAGTATGAATGCAATATTTGTCAGGAGATTTAAAAGAAGATTTTGTATTCGATTTTACAATATTTTAGACTTCTCGTACAAATTATAATCTTTAATGGTTGATTGTAAATGGCGTGCGAATTCCCTATTCAACTGCTCATTTTCGAAATTACTTGATTCTCTTTAGTCCCGAGTCACCGCTGTAATCATTCACCACTGGGAGTCAGTTGTAAATGTAGATGCTACAACTAGGAAGCACGATAGTGACGTGCATAAATGTACATAGAACAAACTTACAACGCCGAGAAGCATAATCCCAGGATTACTGCCCCTGAAGTCTACATCCCCCGCGTTGCAACCATACATGCACCCGCCATTCGGGCTTTTGATTGCAGCCCTATTCGAGGATACCGAAATCCCTGCGAAATTCTACGTTCTCTATGTGGATCATTATGCCATTTGCCTGAATGCACTCCGAATCCTACGAGAGTTAGTTAAAGTTATTAATGTGCCTTAATAATAACACAGAGTAGATCGTACAATTCTAACTTTAAACAGCATTCTTACCAATGTACACACGAATTACACTACAAATAATTTTCTGTCAATCTCCAGTTTTTAATAATAGCCAAACGAGCAAACTTCTGTCGAAAAATTGATATATTTTTAATATATAACCTAACCATGGAGAAATAGTTTCGTCGATCAATACAAAAATATCTAAGGAATATCTCTGCGGTGGTACTAGATATTCAATTGGCAATCGGTAGAAGGATCTCGATTTGCTCGATCGTATCCTGCATATCTGTTAGTGGTCGTATCTCCGGGACTCACGATTTCATGCTCCTCGACTTCATCACTGGCTGCGGTCGTGTCTAATAAAGGACAGCTTTGCTTCTCGAAGACACAGGAGATGCACCGGAGACAATTGATACCGCAGTTTTCTGTTGGCAGGCTACTAGCTCGAGGCTCGAGCTGCGCACAATTTACGAGAGAGCGAACGTACGCCGAGCGAAGGTTGATCGCCGCCGCACAAAGCCCGCCAGGGTTTACCATTCACCGCAGAATCTTGTTAAACGCTCGAGACTTACGCAACGGGAGTGTATGTTCGCGTTGCCTTTCGCGAGTGCGGCTCAATCGAGCGGGCAAAACCACCACGAGCCTCGACCACGTGTTTGCGCCCCCACGTGATTTATTTCCCTCCCACAGCTACCGACACAGCCACGACGTTTGCCCAAAATGACTTTCCGCCGGGCAATAAAGCGCTCGGATAGATACCGACAGCATTATTGCGTTCTGTTTACTTTTACAAAAGAAGCCTTTACAACACGTTCTTTTCTACTTCTTAATAAATACAATCTGCACTAGTACAATAGTAGTAAAAACTAGTATAAAAGAAATCCAAGTATTAAACATGAAGAGGCAATTATAATAAATATAAATTACTATACTACATGTGAGTAGTTGTCTGTATTTCTGTGTATGTGTTGCGTCTCTTAGTTCATCAAAGGGTTATCAGATTTATCAGAGGGAGTACGGAATGGTACACGATTGAATCAGTAGTAGGATGGGTTGTGATCAGCTGGACTTAGCGGTGCCCGATGAGGTACGTGATGTCCAGGTACAAAAGGCAAACGCGCGCTACGTGCGACCATAGGAAGCCGGTGGTCGCCAGTGGAAGCACGCGATGCAGATGCCAACGTAATTGGCGGATAGCTGCAGGTAGATTATGCTCTCACCTAGGATTTACCGAGAGCCCGTGAGACGTGAGATCGATCGTGGCCCCGGCTCGCTATCGATAAGTCCGCTTAAAGCGCCCGACACTATCTCGCGTCGTTAACTCTTCGTTCTCCGCTCGTTAACGCGCGCGTGCGCCAGCGCGCGCTCGCTTTTACCCACACGTAATTAAGCTCGCTAGTATCTACTAGACGCAATACAGCAAGGCTGCCTTAGATCTACCTGATATCCCGCATCGCCCTCTCCAACCAACGATTGAGACTTGTCGCGCTAGCCGATTAATTCGAACGATACCGTGGCCGCTTTGATCCGCGACAGCGCCACCCTATTGGCCCCGATTGCTCCCATTTCTCATCACAAGCTATCCAATGATCATCCGATCTGATAAGAGTGTACTAAAAATTAGTAGGTGACAGATTACACTGTAAGGCAAACCTTACCGTCTTGCGACGTTTATCGACTTACATCTCGTTCGAATCTACTCATATAAATACTCACTTCAATATAGCAGATATGCTCGTTTCCTGACAAGCGATCTGCTATACTAACGATCAAGCATATACGTAGGATTACATTGGAGGAACTTTCAATTGCGCTCTAGAACGGCTACTCTCTCATCCCCGGTGGACGGTAGGGTTCGCCATCCGTGACTAGTTTCAGGCGTTAGGGGCCCGCCAGTTATAATAATTGCATAACACCGCTTCGGTGTAGTTTGCGGTCGGGCGAGGAAGGTGCGGGCCGCATTGTTGCTCTAATTACAAGCCGCAACTTGTGTCGGGGTCGGCGTAGGGAAGGTAGCCGGTGCTGCTCTCGCCCGGTATACATGGCTGTAGTTACACGCGCGAGAGAGCGTGTATAAGAAGGCTGCATCGTCCCGTGAACAAGAGGGGTGGTGTGTTGGGGAGAAGAGAGTGCACGGTCTTCTCTTAACGAGAGAGGGGGAGAGAGAGAGGGGGTCGTGGTGGGAGGAAGTGGTGGGCGAGGGTGGAAGGGGTGGGAGCCACTCGCCTTTGCACCAAAGCTCAAATCCTCGCGCGGAGAGCGTAAACGCCCGTTATCTCTGATCTCGTATCACAAGTGCGGCTTGTAAGGGAGATTCGCGAGCGCGATAACCATTGGTGCGCACACCATGAAAACTATCGTGCACACACCATGAACGACGAGCCCACGAAGCCCGCTTGTACGGACCCGCACACCTACTACGTGGGATTACACTGCGCGAAACTCGCTCGAGGATCGTTTAATTAAATCGTTCGCCGCGCAAGGGATCGCCGTGTTTGCCCTGAAGCTCCCCACCCCGACGATTGGTTGTCGCTCACGCCGATTCCAGATAGGGATTCCATCTTCCGTGAATGTCTGATGGTAATTAGATCGGACTTTAATCCAGCTCTGATCGATGTTGTTTGTGGTTCGGAGTGTGGTAGCCTTTGCATCGCTACGGTGGTATTTTCTGCTGTTCGAGCCAGATATGAGAGATGACTTGGGAAAATTTTACTTATTTTTAGATGTGCATGAAATGTCAATCGGTTGGGATATATGTTACAAAGTACATCTCAATGTTTTTTAGCTCTGATTAGTATATTGGTGTAGACACTTGATATGATGTACATTTAAGAGGGTTTACTTAGAATCAATTCTTGGCATTCGGAATATTCGTCAATCATAGTTTTACGTTATTGAATCACGTAGTTAAGAGAACGATACATTTTTTAACACTGAGGAATTGATGTGCTCGTTCCGATCGAACGGTATATGCCCTTTAAGTTGGCCGGGGTTCGCGGATAATAGTTCCCGAGGATTATTGAAGTCGACATCCATTGGAGGTTTCGATCGGCGCGATAAACTGCACGACACATTTTCAATAAGTGGGATTCTGGAGGGTCCTCTCATAATAAATCGATCTGAAGATAACTTTTTCCCCTCATTTCCAGCGCTGCCATAAAGTTTTCGGCAGACGTCGAGCTCGTAAAGTATTGGTGAAATTCGAGTGAGATTAGCAAAGCTGTCTTTCACTGGTAGAACGTGTAATTCGCGTCTCCTTACTGTTTATTCAGAGACCTTCGAGAAATAGCTGCAAATCTTAGTGATGTTAGTTGGCCCCTTGAAAGCAGCAAAGATATTACTGAATGTCACTCTGGCAGCTTCCCAATAGTTTGCGTCTTAAATTACCGCCTGAAAAAGGAAATCGGAGAGCCAGAAAGGTATTTTGAACTAGTTCCTTAAATTTAATTACTTTAAGTCGTAAAACTTTATTCGTATATTTTCCAAATTACCAAATTTAATAGGAAGAAGGACATACACGCTCTACTAAACATTACAGCATGCTTAAATACAAAGCACTAGATCAACGATATTATCCATGCCAAGTGCGGTTAACTCGCACGAACATAGGGCGCGTTCTTATCGTAGTGGCATATCTCGACTGTCGCCGCCAAGCAAAGCCAGTGTTTCGTAGCTTTGTGTAGCACGAGATGTTCGCAAACACGTTTGACAGTTTTGCGCTGGAGCGAGCGACTCGCTGGTAAGCATGTCCGGCTGTAACCAGCTTTTGAAATCAGAGCCGATCTAATCCCGACGGGCTTTTCGAGTCTCCAACTGAAGTCAGCGGTGAGTGTGAGTGCGAACGCGTTTCAAGAGCAGGCTGGACAACTTGAAACATCGCTTCCTAGATCTGGAATAGTAGGCTTACGATATGTCGTCGAGAATGCGAAGTCGATCGCAGAGGTGTCTCGAAACACACACGCTCGCAAGGGGGCAGTTCGATTTAAAGCAGCTAATACGCGTGGACGGTCTTGTTAAACGTCAATCTTGCCGATCTTCGCTAACTTCCCTGTCAATCAGTGTAAGCTGCTTTTCGGAGGCTTAAGATCGTGAGCTCGCATCCCTCTCGCACAAAAAAGACCAACAAGACCGAAATGTCATGCGTAAATCTTTTGAAGGCAGAAAGGAAACATTCCTTAAAAAGTAGCCCGAGCGCCATCCTGCTGATTAGTCGAAATCTGCTGGCTAAGCAACCCTTTTCATCGTTCGAACTTATTTTTTTGCCCACGTCAATTTTTTCTCTTCCTACTTTATTCGCATATCTTTGAAGTATTTTTCCTTACTTTTATCCGTACTGTAGCGAAAATATATGTATACATCCTTTAACTTTATATTTTCCGAGGCCGACTATCGGCGGAGTCCTCCTTGTTTATATACCACTTTCTAGATAAGCTGATAAAACAATCAGCGGGGCATCATCGCGTCTGAAGGCCGAAGGAGAAGAACCTGGAGGTTGTTAAGCTTTATTAGCGTTGTTAGCTACTCCCGCAGCACCGGCGTCGTCGAGAAATTATCCGCAGCCGCGCGGGGATAATCGATTTCCTCGGCAGTGAAGGCGACACGTCGCGGATTTTTGCAGCGCCGCGACCGATAAACCGGTTTCCGTGATAACACGACGTCCTCCGATCGTCGTTTAAGCGGCGGGAAAAAGCTCCAAGCGACGGATAAGGAAAAATTGCCAGACACGCGTAAATGGTGCTCGAAACGGATAAAAGACTCGATCAACCCTCAAACACCTTTCTTATTCTGTATTCAGGAGCTCATACTTGAAGTTCCGCAGGATAAACCTGTCGTTTACCACTTTTCCGACATCATATTCAATGAACGCGTAGCAGTTGTTTTTGTTAACTCTTATCTGGTCAATTGGTAAATAATACTGAGCATTCCCAGCAACGAAATACAATCAAGTTACTGAGGGAATCCTGTTTCTATGGTTGTTAGTATACAAATATAGAGTTACAGTACAGCACGTATTATTAAAATTCTTTCCGAGTAACAGACCATCGTTAGGAGCATTAAATACGCGGCATTTTTGCTAACATATCAGTTTACCAATTTATTTCGTACATTTAGCGTTTTCCATTACAGAAAAGATGAATCAAAGAATGTCTATTTTAAAGAAAAATGAATGCCCATTTCTCTGGTTGCCTCGGAAGAATCTAAATGTTCTGGAAAACTGTTCCATTTCTCAAACTGTACCTGTTTCAAAATAGTATTACAGGATCCATTTGAGGAAATAGGAACAGTTTGCCAGAGTTGGCGGTAAATGCTTGAAAAATAGACATGGCAAGGTTGTTTAAGCCAGCTTGGAGTTAGCAATATTGGCCGGAGTGGCGTCTAGACGTATCCGACAGGGCGTCGTTTTAGCAGGGATCAGAGTTCCATCGAATCCACCGGCAGGGCTTCGTGCACTTAGTGACCAGGTATTGGATTATTCCCGGCGGTTTTGAGGATTACGAGAGCGAAAGAGCTCTCTGCGGTTATACACGCATATACACGCGTCTCTCATCTTTCAATCTTACACTTTGACTGCTTGAACCCTATGCACAGTACACCGCAATCCATCATTCGAAAACTAAATGTAAAGTTTCCACTAATTTTCTTCATGAAATGATTAATACACAATTTTATATAATTTCGAATTAAGTATCGACTTCCTTTTAAAAATATTAGCGCATAGTATGAATCAGAGATGAAGTATGCTTCAAAAATATCTGTTTATTCATGCATTTAATGGAAGCACGCTTCACTAGGCCGAGTGCTGAAATGTATATCAAGCAGCCAGTGCACTTAATATCAACGAATCGGAGTACTTATAGTAGGCGTAACATCGGCTGAATGCGACCGGATACGCGATGCGATTGCTGTCCGTTTCGCAATCAGTCATGATTGCATACTCCACGGAATAGAGAGTGTGTCTTGAAAGTCAAGTCACTGGAGACTGTCAAGATCGTCTCAACACTACGTTTCCGAAAGTTTAGTTAAGATCTTCGAGCGTCTCACATAAAACGTTCAAGACTTCGCAAACCTCCCAGAACAGTATCGAGTGTCTAAGTTTCGCCAAGGTGGAATTCTCGAATTTACGGATTATCGACAATTTCCCAGCGCGCCGAGACTTTGGTAGCGATAACGTTTGCAGGACATTTTTCGTGCAAAGGCTTGGATCGAGTTATCGGCCTGAGTTGCCCTGGCTTTTGCTGGATATTCGCCCGTGGGACGACGCTGAGACGGTCGGGGGAAATTCTCGGCCGGCAGATCTTAGATAGCAGATTCATCCATTTTAATGAGGGGAGCCCGCGCACTCGGCACTGGGATATAATGAATATAGATCGGGCTAATGCGCTACGTGTATATGACGAAGGATATCGGCCGACGACGGACAGTTTTATTAATACACGCGGAGGAGGTGCTCGTGGAGGAGGAGGAAGGCACGTATCATGAAACTTCTTGTTTAAGCAGATTTGCGGTCGCTTGTACGCCGCATAATTGAGTTAAGCGGTGTGTATACTGGCGGGCCGGATATTTAGCCCGGCGAGTAATAGGCGCTCCGGGTGGCATTAATATCAGTTAGCCCGAATTGTGTCGGTCTGTTCAGGCATGCCTTGATCTCAGATAATCAGCGTTCCACACTTCTCCCTATTAATTTATTCATCCGCACTTTCTACTCGGTCCCCTGTAGTCTAATCCAGAACTCCCATTGCACTCCAAGGATTCTCTCGGCACAGTCATTTGCACGTATGGCTTAGACTCCTATTGCAATTAGTCTGAATCATAGCTTTCTGTAACTAGGCAATAATACATCGGTAATCCGATGAGATAGCATTTGAATAGTTGACTTATTTTTAAATTCTTCAAAAATGTACCTACATTTTTATTATACAGAAATACCGCACTGTTTGAAATACAAAACATACATAGAAGCCTCCACTTTTACCACCTTAAATTTCTTGAGTTTCTTCAATGTTTTTCCCAGGCATAATTTGTGAGAATTGGAAAATTCATTTTGTATCAGTCCGGCTGCATTTCCGAAGCGACGGATAAGATGTGAGATTAAAGTTACCTATGATGACTGTGATATTGCCCGCAATCTCGGTGGGAAAACAACGAGTAGGGGGGAATGGCACGGCGAGTGTAGCCGCGCAATAATGTCCTGGTGGAGAGGCCCTTGGATTCGTGGATGCTCACTAATAACTGAAGCACACGACAGCCTTTTGTCCTTGGTGATTTAATATCGCCCTCTCGAGCGCGCAGCTGCAATCAAACTAAGCGAATGGAACTGAAAGTATGAGAGACGGAGGCGCCACGGGAATATACAACAATCAAGATTGCCCAGGCAATATTCTCGCATAAGTAGCACACAAAAAAGTATAAATCATAAAAACGTATTTGTAACGTCTACTTTTTAACTTGTTCAGTCACGAATCATACTCATCTGTGGTTTTCCATCCTGTGTGCGGGATGAATAATTTTTAGAAAAAGTTTGAGTCTGTAATAAATAAATAAATACCTATATTTTTATAAACGAGTGCAGTGTAACCAGATATGGGAGATCAACACAAAGTAAAAAATCAGACACAAAAAAAACCATCTGACAGTACGTACCGAACGCCATTAATTTGGCAAACGTGAAAGTCGACACTAACTCACTTCGACAGCACTGAAGATTTAATATCTCGGGGACTGCTCCTCCTCTCTGCTCGTCGCAGAAGAAGTGCTCTCTTTTAATATGCATAACCGGAAGAGGTTTATCAATATCATGAAATATTCCCGGGACTCCGTTCCTCGGGTGCCAGCAGTGGCTGTCTACTTTTTCGGTGTAAGCGGCACTACCCGCTGGGAAATCAATATCTTCCAATTTCGCATTTCTTGAGACTTTCGGATTTCTCGTGGGAGCGATCCCTTTAACATTCCTGAGCAGAGACGCGCTGTTGCATTTGGACACACGTGATAGTCGATATTACAGGGTGCACATCTAACAGGAACTGTAATGCTTCACTCGAAACGTATGTGGACATATGCACTGCAGTACGTAGTATATATTTTTGCATCAGTCTTCCATTGCAACGTAACATTCCCGTTGCAATGTTCTTCTTATGATAAATCGCTTTGAAGATACGCAATACCTGTATAATCGTATTATGATACATTTTAATGATTTCCTGCGAATATTCCGATGGAAAATGGATGGTTTCATTTGTGTTGAAATTTATGTTATATTGGAATATGAGAGTTTATGGTCTTTTTGGTGCATTGCTATTTCCAATAGCAGTAAATCTTCTATCTCGAAAGCCTGAAAAAATCAGCGATTACTACGAGAGTTTACCGCAGACAGTCCTCCGGGATCTGGCACGACGAATTCCTCGTTTTCGGCTGGATTAATCCCAGCGAGAGAACATATACATAGATATAGTACGACTGAAAGAACAGACTATTTAGTTTACGGAACGTTCACGGTCTGATTTCGTTTATTCAACACAGACAATTTCTTGGTGGCAAGAAACAGGACGACACAACATCTTTGACGTCAATGATTACATAATACTGAAAATTTCGAACTAACAATGAATTGTGCATGTTGTCACAGGTGTTTCGTAATACAATTTCACAGAATTCCTACGTTCTTCGATAGATCTTGCGGTGGTAAATATGCATACTTTCATAGTAAATCGTCAGAAAGTGAGGCTAAGGTTCTTGGCGATCTCGAGTGGACTATTCACTAGGCGACTGCGGCGATCAAAGGGCGTCCGGAGTACTCCAGCTGAGTGCGTATCTTAATAGAAGCTGGATGTCCATAAATATCGGACTATGTAAATTGGCCAGGAACTCTCGGGCGTACAGGAGCGAGTGAGAGCCGATGAATAAAGATATCCGCTTCGCTGGGAGAGGCGGTTGTGTATGGTTACTTGTAGCGTGTGCGTCCTGGCGGATCCGACTTCGGCGGAAGTTCCCAGCGGGTGGCTCGGCTTCGGCGGTCGCCGCACCGAGTTCCCTCCGACGCGACAGGTTTTGCGAAGTCACTTGATTCTTTTGCGCGATCGCCGATCCTCGGCTTGAATGCTGCTGCTTCTGCTGTGCTCCTCGAGTTTATTTTGCCTCTTCGCATTAACAGCGAGCGAGCGCGCTCCGGCGTCGATTGAGTCGCAGGATTCATCAATCAGTGGACGGTAACCCCGCAGCGGTTTAACCCGTTCCTCTCTCTAGTTAGTATACCGAGTACTCTCCGAGTCCCTTTTGCAGACCTCGCACATTGTGTGTAAAATCTGCAAACCGTCGTCAGCCGCCAGTCTCGATGGCAAAAGTTCATGGACGAAGCTGGGAATGAAGTTATCAAAGAAACCTGAAAAATTATCTCTCATGACTTACATACTTCTATTTAACAGATTTCTTTGAATCTCCTTTATTCATACATCTAGTTTTCAATTTGCAACGATAAGAGAAATTTGCTATTTTTATTTTTTTTATTTCCTCAATGGTTCCTTTTATTACTTCACACGTAGTGTGAGTTTACAGTAACTGTAACAATGTGGTGTTAACGACGAGTGCACATAGCAATAGAGGGAGACCGGTTCTGGGAATTGGAACACTCCAGAAAACTGTGGTTTCGCTGGGAGAGTGGGTGGCGCATAATCATCGACTCTTACGACTGGAAAGTCCAGTGATCCTGGTCGATTGTGGCTAAGGCTAACACGCGGTTTCTCGGCTTAGGTTTTTCCTCTTAATGGATGCGACGGTTGGTCGCATGGCTTGAACTGCAGGGGGTTCGGCACGCGATTTGCATCATTCGAGATAGCTACATACGTATCTATGTGTGTACGTACGTATGTAAGTTTCGCATACAGTAGCCTGTTCCGCCGCCGCTTCCTGCCGTGCGCCATGTTAAGGTCTCCTCGCAAATTACAAGCAATGATCTATGCGCGTCGTAGGAAAGTATAACCTGCCGCAGCAATGTAAGCGGAAGATGAGACCCTCGAAAATGCCGCTTTTGACTTTGTAATCTTGTGCTAGCTTTTACATGCCTGCAGTGTCGATCGACCAGTATTCCTATAATTTCGTGCAACATTGGAGGATAATGGGCCTAACACGTACGTCGCAATAGGCTTGAAGATTCCTTTATTATACGGCCGCAGGGTAAAGGTATTTTACTCGATAAACTACACTAGTCATCGGAGGACCACATAAAGGAACACCGAACCGAACTTTGTAGAAATTTATTAACCTGTAACTCATCACAGCTAATACAAATTATATAATTCTATTCTATGGCTTATAGAATTGTTATTATTAAGCACTAATCGCCATCGTTTGGGGAAAACCGTGAAATTCTGCAAGAGTATACATATAATATGTTGGATGATATCGAGTGGAGGATTGGCGAGCAACGCGTTTTGAACTAGTGGGTCGCGTGACTTGACCAGCGGACGTCGATGTTGCTAGCGATAAAAGGGGGTGGTTTGTCGGCGAAACTCGAGCGGGGGGAGAGAGAGAGAGAGAGATCCTGATACAGCCAGCCGGGGCATGCGTCGTTATCTTGTATTTATTGCGAAACGGTGTAGTCGGAATTAGCGCGCGCCTCTAATAGCAGAAGGAAATGAGATTTCAGAAATTGATGAGGCTACCCCACGGATTTGTACTTCTGGCGTACGCCGCTACCGCCTGGAATTAGCAGAACTCTAATGGATTACCTACTCCCACTCGCAATTGCCTATTCTTCTGTCTTTCGAGCGCTTCACTTTCCGCAATGCAACTTTGATTTTCATGTATTCAGAGTGGCTTTGTCTGAGAAGCAGCTATAAATGTATTTTTAAAGTCGATCTTCAACTCACTGATTGCTAACCGTAAAAACCGATGAAAAATTGCATTCCACTATATTTGTCCCAATATTTTTATTCCATAATCTCAACAAGTGTAATTCGTATGACATTTATCGAAAGTTACAAATGCGAGAAATTGTGCGAATAGGTTTTATACCTCTGAATTGATGTAGTCTGAACTGGCGGTATTCTTGAGGCAACCACCTGCGGAAAATTTGATAACCAATCCGATAATGAAGCTCGTACTCCAGTTGGCGAAATTAACGTTTACGAGCCCGACTTAACAACCTCGACCCATTGTACATGGAGCAACTCCTTCTCTTTCACATACACAGGCAGACAAAGCGAGCTACACACAAGTGGTTTCGCTCCGAAAATTCTGCGCACGATTTGTTGAGGTCTAAGGTGCCCCGGCGTTCGGTACGTTGCCGAGCTTTCGCAGCTGCAGCTTGCGGGCGAGTTGCGTTGATATGCAGAGTACGAATGCCAATAAACCTCCACCGCGAACGAGCGGGTCGTGCCTGCCTCAGCACCGACATTCTGCTAACTCCCCTAACGTAGAAGTTAAACTGGATAGAATAGAAATGCCTCGCAGATTCAACAATTAGCTTGTCAATATGTCACACTGTGCTCGACACAACTTCCACTCAAATCTTAAACCATTGCTACTTCCACTAACTCATCATTCCTTCTATTTTATATACTCGTAACTTTCAAATCTGAAACGGAAGCTTGTCAAACCAATGACAGTCTGTAATCGAAATCTTACTACCTTATGACAGCTATTTTGAATGACTAACCTTATAGGAATCGTCGATATGCTTCTTGTTCATCGAATGTCTAATTTATCAGAGTATCTAATTTCATTGTGAATTGAAGGGAAGTTTTATTTATGCATCCTTGATCCAAGCTTCCCAGGGCTCGTACATATTTCAGAGGGCGGGGCGTCTGTTGGTTACAAGAGCGGTATGCCAGTGAGTCCGGCGCTTTTGTTTAAGGGGAAGTATCGCGCTGGTAAGCGTCACCCTCTGATTGGCATAGGGTCTATGCCAGCGGCGGCACGCAGGGGCTGCAGGTGGGCGGCAGGGGGCTTTTAATAATAGCCAGGGTTGCCGGATAATTAATTAGCATAACGTCGCATTATAACGACGTGACATCGAGCCCCGGAGTCACGCTAGGCGCGCTCCCGTGTCGCTTGTCACGAGCCGTCACTCGGCTGCAACCCGCCATTCGTTAGGTCTACCACGCCACTCACGTTTGCTCTCTTCCCTTCCCAGTTGCATCGATCACGAAACGCGAAAATACTCTCTTATACCGAGAAGCCTATCTTCCACTAGCCTCCTCTATTCCCCATCATTCTATCCTTCTCTATATTTTTCGAGCCAGCGCAGTTCACACCAGATGCTATTGCCCTCTTGTTAACCTTCGAACTGTCAGACGCGCGCGTTGACTTTCCTCGAGATCGCTGCGCTACGTAAAAATCGCCCCGCTTTCAAAGCGAATCCTCTCAAGCGATTGCCACGCTTTCTCAACAGTGGACACGACGTGTGGCTCTTTTTGAGACGTCCTCTTGCGAAATCAACGTGAACGCATTGGCGTACTTGAAGTTCAAAGAGTTATTGTATTCTGACAGGAATGTACATGTAGAAATATTTTTGAATTAGTTAGAATGTTTCGTCTTTGTTAAATATATTTTATATACACCGTGACATAATACGACATTCAAGTAGTTCTCAGTCTACAGTCACTTCAAGCCTATCTTGCATTCATGTCGTTTTTCGGTGAGCGTCGGAGTTTCAAAGCAGCGGGGAAGTTCTGAGCTGCCGCTGCGCTTTCAAGGTGCTTTAAAGAGTGTGTACTTATTATCAGATAATTACAGCTTGCCAAATATAGTACACTTTAACACGCAGCCAAAGCAGAGGTTAGCTAGTAGCGAGCTATTAATTAGCACTACATTTTACCTTTTTAGTCTTTTTGTTCACCCTCTCTTCCACCTCCCACCCTGCTTTATGGCCGTTATTGCGGTCCACAGTTTACCCATGGAGAAGTGAAAATTTTCATTTCGTGAAAGCAAGCCGTCGGCTTGAATTCGCGGCCGCCGTTCTATTCGGCCAGTGTTCTCGCAGCCGAGGCAAGAGCCGTGAAAATGAAACTTCAACGAGAGAGAAAGAGAGGAAGAGCACGTCTCAAACAGCTGTGTGTGCCGTGACCGTTATACTGAAGAGAATGCATGCAAACTCTAACTCGCTTACTTAATGCAAGTGTCTATTCAGTTTCTAGCGTCGTACACTGGCTAGCTCTTTACTGAATCCACTGGGAAATAGCTTCCGTCAGTAGCTGAACATTATCCAGCATTCTTCACGCTGGCTAGATCCGGAACGTATAATAATTCTGGCAGCTAGTTGCAAATTAAGATATTATATTATTGAACCACAGGGATTAATGAAATTGAGGAAGAAAGATACATTATTCTGTTTATTAATAAATAGAAACCTAGCGAACTGGTTACTAGTTTATATTCCTAGTGTGATTTTCATCAACTTAAGGAATAATCGCAAACGTTTGTCGGGCTTCCAGGAACTCACTATGACGATTAATGCCTGGGAATAAGTCAGAATTAATCCCAACGTTGAGGATTCGTCGAGGCCTCCTGCGGGATTTACGATCCCGTCGCTCCGCGTCAAACGCAATGCGCGATGGCTTTGTTGGCCTAACATTATGATTTAATCTGTCGACGTGGACTTTACGTCGCACGATTATAGATTGTCGGATCAGTCTTACTCCCCTAACGAGAATTCGCCCTTTCCCCGCAAAATGGTTAATGGGTGTGTGTTCGTTAGCTTCAATGCAAATCAAAACATTTATAATTAAGTCGCGAAGAAACTGGTTTCTTTCTAAAAAAAAAAGAATGAATGTTGTTCGCGATCCCAGGAACTATTACAGACTGGGATTGTAATGTATCGCGATAAATCATAGAACAGTTGGTAACCGTTCGAGTGTCCACCGTGTGCCAACGAGAGCCGGACTGAAATAGTTGCCTCCTCCTACGGGAGAGCGTCGATCGTACGCAGTAATTGAAACACGTCACCGCGGCATTATTTATTGCCGGCCATAAACGGGAAT
Organism: Ectemnius lituratus; assembly: GCA_910593735.2. Lineage (NCBI taxonomy): Eukaryota > Metazoa > Arthropoda > Insecta > Hymenoptera > Crabronidae > Ectemnius > Ectemnius lituratus. The sequence goes on along the minus strand of OU343036.1, from coordinate 5,216,642 downwards.
TTACCTATGTGTTTGCCTTGTATCGCTTGAACCGATTTATGGCGATAGCAGCGCCGTTCTTCGAAAGCCGTCTGTTTCCCCCCTTGTTTCTAGTGATTTTCAAGCTTTTTCTCCGACTGGTGTGTCATACACGATGTGCAATGCGTAATGCTAGAGGGATTCCCCGAAGAGCGGAGTCGGTTTTTGCTGAATCGAGCGCTGGACTTTTTCCGTGCACGGCGTGTATAGGTATGGCGTGCGAGAAAAGGGTAGAGTGGCCTCGGCTCCGCTGGGATACGTGGAGCCACGTCTCAATTGTCGTAGATTTTCTATGGGCGCGCGGGCCATCGAGGAAATTCGCTCGGGGAACCTGTTTATAGTCGGGTTGCCGCGAACGCTCTGCTGGCGAGGGGAAAAATCGGCGAACTTTATCTCGTTCGCCCTGGTCGCCGTCGCCGAGAGCTTTGAATCACGTGGTTTTCCTCTGCCACTCCTTTATATCGGCACAAGCCACAGTGTTCGTACACTTTTTTTGTTTTCCTGTTGTGCTATACCGTTTTGCATTGGGCTCCATTCCTGCATCTTTCCTTAATGTGTACTGTATGAAATTCCTTGTATTGGGGAGAATATGATGAAAATAATGACATACACTTCGATAGTCTGACATAAATAGATAAATGGATTCGTTTTTTTGTTTCAGGTAAGGATTTCTATCGGCTTTTTCCAGTGATCGTGGAAGAATAAGTATAATAAAAGTCAACATCTCTAGAATTTACAGTAAGTTTAAAAGTAAATCGATTGAAGGAACGAAATCTTGATGTTCAGCGATTTTTCTTTTCACTTCTTATTGGGTTACGTGGTTCTACCTTCTGGCTTCGAAAGTCAGACATGGCTCCTGGTAGCGGATTTCTTTTTCCATGGAGCTGGTGTTTTGGAGGCTGGCTGGGCGTCGGCTGTAAATCTGTTTGCGTTTGTCGGTATCCTTTTCATATTTAGCCCACGCATCGCGACATAAATATCGCTCCTGCTGACCGGGATGTACGATATTACTCGGAGCGGACGAGCGGGTAGCGGCGCACGCGTGACCTGAGTCAGGAATTGCCCTAAATGATGTCACCTCCCATCACCGTCCTCATTTGCCATCCATCTTCGCGCTGTCCAGCAAGTAACGTACGCGTATTGCGATGACAGTTTACCATCGTATTGGATTCACAGGATACATCGGAACCGATAGAATCAATACAACGGGCTTAGTTCTCCGACAGCTACTGTTCGGACTGCTATCCGCAGAAATTCCACTCACGTCTCTCTTGGACATAAACTGAACCAGTTGAAATGAACATTATTCACAATTTTCAGTTTATTACATATACTTTTACGATATATTGTAAATAACGTTCAATCTCAAAGTATATTTTACAGGCGTGTCGGGCTTTAATATTTTTTCGAAAGATATCACTATGTTGCAACTGCAAACATTCTTTCTTACAAATAATGTAAAAAAGGGGGCACGAAAATATGAAAGAGCGCTGTAAAATTAGCATGTATAAAATAGTAGAATGGAAGAAAGTAACTAACTGATGTCTCATTTTCCACCGTCTATTATCATCCAGAATGTAATTTTGACAGTTGTTGATGACACACGTGTACATTCTAATATACTGGTATTACATCTATCTATGTATGTACATACATACGTATTGAGGGCGATAGTTAATGATGGAATAGTGTGCAGGATCAAACGGTGCAGAGCATCAATCTTCCTAGTGATTTCGTCAGGACACGTCCTAGAACGGGCGCGCTATTTGCGGTATGTGCGGTTAACTGGCAATGCATATCGATTGACGGATTAAGAAGTCCGATTTAATTACGGAACGTCGTCGTTTAATATTTCAGAAGGCCAACTGGATATGATACGTCAGTTGATATGCAATTCCGCCAAAATAGCGTTTAATGAGAACTGTGACTTAGTTAGATTTTTATTTCTGAGTTTAGTACTTTATTTCCTTGTTGCTCTAAATTCATCTTAATCAATTTAACTTCTATAAAAACTAACATGTGTCAACGATTCAATAATTATATCTGAATTCAATTTATTTGCATAACAATATATCAGTGCCGATATTATTTATCTGCTGTATTCCCAGAATCGGAAAGCCCTCATTAAAAGATGGTTGCACGAGACAGTAGCGATTCATGAGGAATTCGCAGCGAGCTATGCGCTTTCGATTCAAAACGGCTCCTCTCGCCAATCGCGTGATCATAACACCTACACACTGCACCCTATTATTCCTGGTCGCAGGGATAATACAACGTTGTAATCCCGCTCGGCTCGTGGCTCATGCGAAAACGCATCTTTTAATTCGCTCTCGCGCGTCCGAACAATGGGATAGCTCGCTATATGTATGCAAAAGCAGCTACCAGTCGGGTTATGGGTGGGGGAGAAGAGGGAGAGAAGAGGTCAAAGAAATCATAGAGTGAGAGTGAGAGAAAGAGCGTGGCAAAGGAGTAGTGTAGGGATGAAGGAAAGGTGGGGGAGGGTTGGTTGGTGCATGCTTCGGTATAATGGTCCCTGGTGGAATCTTACAGGAAAGTCTAGGGCGCCGAAGGGATAACGGGAATCCGCGATAGGATACGGTTCAATTATCCTCGTTCCTTTCTTCCCCGAGTGTGGGAGCAGGAGGGGCAAAGGGAGTTGGAGAGGGAGAGCGCGCCGAGAGAGGCGAAATAACAATGCGCGCAGTAAGATAAACACACGATAAGCGAGTACCATTGCGAGAACGAAATGAAACTGCAGAGGCGGCGGCCCTCCTGCACAAAGCCACCCCCAACCACCACTCTCTTTTCGCACTCTCTTTCTTTCTTTACTTCCTGTTCCTCTTCCCATTTTCTCATCCACTCCCCCCCCCCTCCCTCTCTCTCTCTCCCCCCTCTCTCTTCCCCTACCGTCATCTTATTTCTTTTTTAACTCGACTCCTTCGTTTTCTGATCGCTGACAATGAGATCTCCTTTCGGCTGCGTTTCCTTCGTTTCCGCCGCACACGCTCACCCCTCCTTATTTTCATCGGTAGGCTACCTTTTTTGGCGGTCCTCCGTCGACTTGATTGCTTCTGCGTTTTCATCGACTATTGTATCATACTGTACTTTCTTTTTCGCTCTCGCTTGAATTCGTTACCCACTAATTCCCCTTTTGGTGAGCTCCGTAATTGCTGTTATTGCCCTTGCTTCTTTTTATCTTGCGTTATTTTTGGTTTTTTTAAAAGGTTTCCATGTAAGCTCCTTTTACAGAATTAAAGAACGATTCTTTTCTAATGAAGATACTAACGATGTCAGAATGTTCACGATTTTTGTGACGCCAGTTCTTGCTTGTGTTTTTAGGGATCGAAATTCGAACCCTTATTTCTCGGTTCACGGTTTCTTTGAATCGAGTCTCGGTTTTATAATTATTGCCTTCGAACGCTCACGTTCGTTCGAACGTGAGCTCTCGGCGATCGTTACTTTCATAGCCGCTCTCCCCGGAGTGCTTTTTCTATCGCGGTTCGTCCTACCCGCAGCTCCCTTTCTGTACTTTCCTCTGTGTCATCGTGTTTTTCTGCCCCTTGTGTTTCATTCTCGTTAATCGCCTTTCAGGAGGCATTCCCTTTCTTCGCCTGGTAATCGCGTACGTAATCCTAAGCGTTTTTCTTTGCCCCCTTCGGCCACTTTAAGCTAGCTACTGTTCCTTTTTTAAGGTCGCGCCTGCCTTGCACCCCCTCTGTTCTACTTTGCTCGGTGCCCGCGTTAAGTGGTCGCAAGTACTGCTAGTTTATTATCTATCCTCACCACTACACTTTGAATTAAAACGTTGCTGCTACCAGATTTTGTTTTTAACATTTATTGACAAAATTATGAAAACCGATTACCTCGTTGAAAATATCAGATCGAAACAAAAGGGAATCAAGACAGTTTCTTAGGCCAATTTTATTTTTCTATTCATCATTTTAGGTTGCACTGCGGTATATTCAAGTTTTCTAACATTTCTCCTTGGGAATGCTGTACAGTTGCGATCAATCGGCTTTTCTATGAAAGTTGGACACGACATATCCACGATTCTACTGCCCAGTCGCTTTTCGCATACCACGTTTGATCCGGTCGGCCTTTCTTCCTTTATTACTTTCGAGCGACCCGAGAAAAGTTGCATCCCATATCCGATTTACTCATGTCCGGACCGCGTAGCTCCCACGGCTGGTCGAACAAAAGTTCCATTTGTCTTGCGCCTTTACTCGTATCGGTTTGATATCAATCGAACCTTCGTGCCGCCCTGTAAGCGGTGATCCAAAGGATCGCATACGTAAGTTCGAAGCTGGAAGCATGCCAGCCCTGCTAGTACAAACGGCGAATCCCTTTCGCAGAGATGTTTAAACAACTATCCGGTAGCAAACCATTCGAGACGGACAGCCCAGACTGCTGCGTTGGCCGAGACTAATTGGTAAATGGTCTCTGACCTTTGCAGCTTGAGAATCGGCTTCCTGTTCTTCTTTAAACGGTTCAATGCCGTCTCTCCAGTTTCTCCCACACTGTGCTCCTCTTGGCCTACATTTCGCACAGCCTCTTATTTATAGTCGAGTTATCCTTTCTAATGGAAATCGCTTCATTCATCTTTTATTCTGACAATGCGTAGCCTAGAAATGTCTAATAAAGTGAAGTAATAGAGACAAGTTTTTTACATTGCAGTTTACTCCAAAGGGAATTTCTCTGATAATAGATGTTATAATACAGGAAGTTTTAAGACTCGTGCAAACAGTACAAGAGCGATAGCAGTGAGTGGCATAACTTATGAATGGTGGATGATAGTTCACGCTGTGTTCCTGACGTCAGTGTAACTAATGGTGCTGGCGCATGGAACGTCCCACGTGTGAGGGCTGCGATATCGATGGCCATTAGGCTTGACAGAATGCAAAATTCCGGCGATTGGCCTCGGCTCGTCGTCGTCGTTCTCTAATCTCTAAGCGTCGTGCAACGGCGTCGCTGCGCCTGGATAACATCTTCATTCAGCAAAGCGCGCGACTCGCTCCATTCACTGGGAAGATTAAATGTGTGCTTCGCGCGGACTTCTTATCGGAAAATCACTTCTAAGCAGATCATAGATAGCTCAAACCGGAACAAATTGAAGAAGAATCTTCACCGATCGTGTTGCGCACTCGCGCCGCCAAACATTCGCATTAGTTGGCATTGTGACCACCCTGCCAGCTGACATTTCGCATGAAGTCAGTCGTGTCTTGAAGTGAAGCGTTACGTTTGGTAACGATACAATGTGGATAATGATTGCAAACATTGGAGATAACATTTTGCACCGATTGATTTATGCAACGTCAAGCGAGCGTTATGTGCGCACTCGCTCGCGTTTGCATAACAATTGGCATTCGCCAGTCAGCCCGCAGCTGGAAGAAGAGCTTTGGACTGCGCATAGTGTACACAAGGAATCTTTCCTCGCTTCTTGTTGGAAGGCGCATCCTACTAGATGTGACAAGCGAGTCTCAACGATTTGGTACGGAGGCGCGCGTGGGCGAAAGAAGCTGGAACGGTAGCGGATGTTGAAGATTGCAGATTCCTTGTTTGCTCTTCTTACCTGACTTAACTGAAAACAAAGATATTGAGTGGTTCCACTCAAGAGACTTCAAATTAATCTCTACAGAAGCATAACGGCTTGGAACTAAAGAGAATTGAATTGAAAATATCGTACTAAATATAACTTCTCTTCATAATAATAAAACTACAAAATTCGTCACGTATTTCTACAAAACGTGGGAAACGCAACCAATATATCTTTTCAAACACTATTAAAATCGATTCTTTCAATCCGTCCAACAACTACGTAGAGTTTCAGCACACGCTTGTTCACTCACCAAAGAATTCACCGACGGCTATGTATACTGGGGGCGAAAAGGCTGTCAGGCCAATGACGCATCTCTACTGAGAATCAGCTGGACGAAGGGTAGATGTTACTGTAGTACACGTACATGCGTGTGTACGCACGCGTGTTCGTAAGGTAATTTTGCGTTGCACAAGAGACGGACGCGGAAATGAACGAACGGATAATGTGGTGAGGACGGTGACGTGGAGAGCGAGAACCGGTGCCCGATTCAAATTAGCCGGAACTAACGAGCAGATGGAATGCGCGCCGGCGACACACATATACACACGCAGACCGAGAAAAAGAGAGATAGGCGGATAGCGGTTGGAAAGAGTGAAGAGGGGAAAAAGGCAAATGAAGCATGAAAGGGAGGAAGAGAAGCGGAGTAGACGAAGCATTTTGGTCCTCTTGCATTATGAAGAACGATCACCCCTGTCGAGCTGTTTGCTAGGGGAGCCAGCTACTGGGCCTTACACTTTAATTGGACCGCGGTGTATCTGCTACGCGAGATCAGATCTCACAATCGACGGCTCGATCCACTTTGGCGTCATTAACGTCAAGCGGAACGGTGACAAGCTCAGAAAAAGAAGAAAACATCCCTCGAGCAGAAGGGAATAATCGATTCAAGGGCCATCATAACACTCGCCAGGAAGGATTAGTTGAATGAGATGCTTTTGATAGCGCCATGATACCATCTTGTTCATGGCAAGTTACCGACAGCAGAAACTTTCACTATAAAGGGAGCGAAAATCAACACATGGGAATTTATGTGAACGCTGTTAATTGCGGCCAAGTGATTTAATTTTTTTGTCGCGCGACCTCTGTATAAGTTCGCGTTAAAAAGCTCGAGTACATTGAGTAGACTTCTGTCGACTAACGGAATTTTTACTCCTGGTTATGGCTTTATGGTTTTTCGAATTTCGCAGTTGCGGAAGTCGACTGTTTGCCAGCTGAATTGCCGCGGGCAAACGCCGATATTTTGCTGGGCGCATTAATTAAGACACCCTCGGCGAGAGCGCACTCCCATTTACTCGCGGTGACTGTTTATCTAATTTTTCCATTTTCAATTCGACGCTGCACCGGACAAGCCAGCCCGAAAGTAGCGGTTTTGTCAATGTTGAACTTGGCGCGCGATCGTTCTCCCCTAGTATTTAACCCGCTGATGATTTCTGCTCCGTTTGGTCTCCAACGCCTGCTGGGTGCATTTATATTGGACAAATCTTTTATACCGAAAGCGACATAAAGTTTAAAAGAGCATACATCATTTTTATATATTCTCATTGGGAAACCCATAACAATTACGTCTTCCATAATTTCGAGCATGTATTCTAAATATCAAAAATAGAATTTTAACACATTTTCACAGATTCAAAGATCTCACACATTAATTCAATTGTTTATTCTCACATACACATAACTGTGTAACTTTACTATTATCAAATACAATAGGTTTGTTCTTCATTTTAAACTAGTGAAATTCAACGGAATTCGTAATTAAAAGCGGCTAGTTTTGTGAATACGTCGCGTTCACCGTTCACCATGAAGGCGAAGTAGCCCCGATACAGATGGAAGGTTGGGACCGTCGGGGAATTCAACGGAAAGGAATTCGGTTCGATTGAATCGAACGTCTAGCCTCCTTCCGATGGAGACACTGGAAGGTCTTGCCGACGTGGATGAGCTCAGACAACCATCCATTCGAAGGCATCTCATACCATCAACGGCAGTGGCAGGAGCAGCAGCAGCAGCAGCAGCAGCAGCATCCCGGCCAACCCATTTCCCATTCCTCGAGAACCCTGCTGTACATTTTCCAGACGTGGCCCCAGTCGGCAGTCGAATGCCAATACGGCACTTATCCTCAAACTAAGGCGCCCCCCAACCTCCTGAACCTTTTAAACCATTATGGTGAATGATGCATCGCCGATCTCACTGTGGAATGCTTCCTCTACCACTGCGTTGCGTTGGTATATGTCTCGTAGTTCGCTTGTCTCTCTTCGCCAGTATGTAGTATATGTAGTTCACATTCCTATTTATGGAGATGGATGGGAAACTGTGCAAAGGAAAACGATTTCTGCTTTCGTGAACCTTCGATTTGTATAAACTTACATTAAATGTTAAGAGAGTTTTATTTGGAGCTCCTGGAGAATTTTTAGACTTTTTGGAGTTTATTTTATTATGTTTAAAATATGAAGCCTTTGAAATGGTTGGTTGTTTTTGTAGGATTGTTGAACGATGTTCAACAACTCCTTCAGTCATTGCAATTGTTTTGTACGTGGATGAATATTTGTAGGAGCGCGTCCGGGAAAGTTTAGTCAATTCCAGCACCCTTTTGGAGCGATAGGTTTTCATTTCTATGGAAATCCAAGGGCCGTGCTTAATATGGGTATTCCTGTGTACCTCAAAGTGTGAACTCAAGTTGTTCTTTAATATGGAACAGCGATATTCAAATCGGCCGCGGCGAGAGTATACCGTTCGATCGACGGTACGCGTTGTGTGTGCAAATGGATGCACCGTGTCTCAGGGAATCCTTTTTCGCATATACGCCATTTATCTTGGCCCTACCGACAGTATGTCGACAATGTTTATGGAGATGAATGCACGAGGTGCTCACGGAAACGAAATCGATTCGTTCCAAGTATCTGTTCGGCCTTTGGCAGTTCGTTCGCTGATTCGTAATTAAAATGGAACGATATTTCATCGAAACCGCTTTTATATTCTACTTCCGCATACCGTCAAATTGCTAAACCAAAATGCCCTTAAATTCTCACTGAAATACGAATAAAAAGGTGTCCCACATTTCGGATTTTCTATATCGAGGACTTATTTTGTCTGATAGCAGAAAAATTAGAGCAATTGCCGATAATCGAAGTAGGTCAAGTGGTGACCATCGGCTAATGGTTGCGGTGGGTGGTAATGCTGATTGAAAACAGGGTGTTTCCAGAGCCTCCTTTTACCAAGGACCTTCCGCTTTCAGGGCGCGGTCAACAAACAAAGCGGCGCCCAGAACGAAACCGGTTTACCTTGGGGGTATTAACTTCCTCCACGATAAATCGATCGGCCACTGTCATTCGCCTTCGACTACCAGCGGAACGTGTACGCGCAATGAGACTTCCACTCGCTGGACAATTACTCGTAACGATCGCGGGCTTTTCTTATGTTGCCATGTCACCGTTGACAAATCCATTACTGACTTGATACATCAATATGTACATGGTACTGCATACTTCATTCTTCGGCGCCACAAAGAAAAATTCCCCAAGTGCTTTTGGCGCGATGAAGTTGACTTTGAGCCAAGATCCAAGTTGGCAAACTGCTAGTTTTATCTGAATCTACATTTCCGGCTAATTGTAAGATTCGAGAAGTTTGAATTTAGTTGCCTGTGGTGCGAGGGAAAGAAAAAAGAGGTTTTAAGATTCCTGAACCCACGGGGCTCGTAAAACATTGGCGAAAAGCCGGAGGAAAGTGCTAATCGACCGTGGGGGATCAAACAATTTTCTCTCTCGTCGAAGCTAACCCTGCCGAAACTTACCAAGAGTTTGCGTTCGAGCAATCCAGACTTTATAGTTAAATACAATACGAAACTTGTGCCCGATTGAAGAACTCCCACGAAAGATACCTTACTTTACTTAACAGGAAGTTCAGCAAACCTTGGATTTGGCCGACAATCATTATTTTCGAACGAAGGCCTTTCTTTTCCTTAGAAAAGTTCACTAACAATTGGTTAGGAGAAATCATATTTTTGACAATTAGATTCTCTTTTCTATATAGTTCTCTAGAGTCACATATGACAAATGAAAAAGCAGTGAGGAAACAAGAATGGAAAAATTAAAACACTAATCTAAGTATTATCTGGTGAACGCTTGGTTGCCCGGGGAGCATCGTGTGTGTGGAAGCTAGACTGAGTTTTCACGGATGGATTAAAACGCACACAGCTTTTTGCCGGTGATGTATTACGATCTGGCAACCACGGCCGTTGCCCTTTAAGCCTATTAATTGCCGCGCATTGTCTTTCCGCTTGTTATTACCCCCCTTTTTCCTCTCCGGCAATAGGTTCTCGCACAATACCGGGGATGAAATGGCTGAATGCCGAGCTCGACCGCTCGAATGAGATTCCCGTCCAGCTATCCCGCAATCCACATTTTTCTCGTTGTGTATATGCTCTCCTCTTTCTCACGCACACTCTCTGCGTTTCCCTCGCTTTCCCTTTCTCTCTTCTCTACTCGTTTCTCGCGAAGCACCGGTTCTCCTCCACGCTCATAGAAATCCCGCACACGTATCGGGCGCGTATCCAGCCGGAATGATCGAACGAACGATTCCGTTCAGAGCCGATCAGAGCAGAAGGCCCCTCTCTCCCTTCGAAACATGATTTCGAGCCGGGCAACAGTTTGTCATCAAGTCCACAGTCGCTCTCGACGAGTACCGGTGCTGGAGCTGCTCCCTTTCAGCCAATCTGACCTCTTATCCTGCTGGAATTTCTTCCGCGCCAGCCGTTTTAATCTCCTCCCCGTCGCGCGAATACTCCCATCATCCCATCCGCTTGTTCCGCCAATCCGTTCCGTGCTATCGGTGCGTTCTCTTTTACACCGATTAAATTGAAAGCCGTCGCCAGTTTGTCGATGATACTTGCCTCATCACTGGAAAGTCCTGGCTGATTCGAACGCATAAACACGACATTGTTGTCGAATACAGTAATAATAGAGAGCCGATTAATTTCGAATTTTCTGTGTTTTTAACTTTAATTATTACCGCATTAAATCTTTACTAGTAAGACATTGAAGGTTACAACATTAATTATAACCTGTTGCTTATATAATACGTGGGAATTGTAGAGAGTTTAGGATAAAATAGTAAAAGTAGTAGGTTGAGTAAGATCGAAGCTTTCTTCCGGCGTAGGACGGTTTCTACCAGTCGGTGATTTCCGTGAGAGAAAGCGGGTCTTATGATAGGGGTCTTATCGATGGAAAGCGATTCCCGCATTGTTTGGGTAGACGGAAACGTCAGAATTAAAGAAGGGGCATTATCCCGTCTGGTGTACGCCCCTTTCCTGTTTCAACGGAGCCTTTGGTATTCCGATCTTTTTTTCCGCCAGCATCTCCAAGTGAATCGCTTCCTGTCTCCCGTTAAAGAAGCCTCGGTGAGTATGCGCCAGGGTCCCAAACTCTTCGGGCGTCTTTGAAGTAAAGATTAAAGGTAGACACGTTCCGGAGCGATAGATTCCAATTTCACGGGTTTCGGCACGTGCTTAGCATCTTCAGACTTTATCTCATCACTCGACGGCAGACCTCTCGGGCGAAGACAGTAGCTCTTGTATGATTAAATCGTCGAGCCGAAAAAGAATCCGTTTCGAGTAGATTCAATTCTGTAATTGAATGGCGAAGTGAAAAGACTTTCCAAGGAATTGGCGTCTTCAAGACAGAGCTAGAAACGTCGAAGGAAATAAGCGTGAAACTTTCCCAAGCTTCAAGCGCTAGTTTATTATTCGTTTATAAAGATCGCGTCGACAATGTTTATATGATTACCAATCAAATTGTTTATTACCATTGCATAATCCAGCGCAATATTGTGGCTGGAAAATTAATGGAACGATGAATACAATAACCTATAACAGATTTTACTATCCAAGCAGTATTATACACACATATGTATAAGCTGGGTGTTTGAAACAATTGTACTGGACGATCGGTATCAATCGGTAATGTTTCCCAGTCGATTTGGTTTGCTTTGTTATCGCATTAAAATGAATAAAATATAACCGAGTAACAATACAATATTTTCCAATAAATCATGTGGAAACGTCATCCCCGAGGTGGTTGATGGAAAGTGCATCTGTAATAGATAGGATCGGCCGTTCTGTGAAATATTCGATTTATCACATTACAAGCGACTGATTTCCGAACGAGTTTCGATGTTCGCATTGTTCCCGGATTTTTGCTGGGACGTTGGCCATTCATCGCGACGCCACGGGATGCATTTAAGTGATACAAACGCAAACGCACGTGCGTCCTTGGCTGTCGGGGGCGACAAGGGGCGCGCATTGTCTTACCTCTCTCGAGCTGACCCTCGCGGGGTCATAGATCAGGGGCTTCCTGGGCTAGTCCATGATATAAATCATCGAGGGCCACTCGGCCTTCGCGAATTTATCGTCCGCATCCGAGGCACTTAATTTATCAAGGGACAACGAGTGCCATACTGCAGAACTCCGCTCACTTCTGGTATATCCTCACTGGACGAACCTCCCTAGCCGGAAACCGACTACGTCCGATGTCTCGGAACATCCTCTTGTTGTCTAGGCTCAACCAGAACTCGTGACTGGCGCGTGCTTCTCGATGCAAGTTCAAGAAATATCGTTTTGTCTGAAAGCGTTGTGGAAATAGACTTGAAAAGCCTAGGCAGAATTTTCCTTCATTTCCTAGTCACTTTCTATGGTTCCTAATTGTTAGAAAATAATAGAATAATGTAGAATGACTAGTAAAAATTATAATACATCTTGTATATAACGATTTGTAATTGCGATTCTTGTGCGAAAGGATGACAAGACCAGCAGGAGTCTCATCACACGCTCGGAACCCCGAGGAACTTAAACGCAAATATTACGCTCTTATGAGCCTGCCAGCCATCATCGAGATACCTTCTTACTTCCGGTGGCATATTCCGAAAGGGTCAGACCGTCTCGTGTTTGCCTCTGGCGGCGAATACCGAGCGATCTCCCAGGGGAATCCCGTCATAATCCGAGATGTACGGAGACTGCAAAAAGATCGAGAGAGAGAGAGAGAGAGAGAGAGAGAGAGAGAGAGAACGACGTCGGCGTTGAAAGCATAAGGGAGCGATGTCTCCTCTAAAAGCCGGTGTCGGCTTGCAGCCAGGGAAATTACGCGTATCCATCTTCTTCCGGGCGCTCGGAGAGCCCTGAGCCAGAGTCCTATCTTCTCGAGAAAGGATAGAGCGAGAAAGATGGCATTAGGCGGAAACGCAGCTAACCATCAATCTCGGATCCTGAAATATCTATGAGGCGGATTCGTCGGACCTTTTTCGGTCCGTGGAATGCTGCAGGTGGCAGTTGAATTTAAACGCCGCAGCCGTTGGATCACACCCTGAGACACACCAGCGAGAGGCGAATCTCCACACTGGTATAAGAGTGAGTCTGTGTTGTATTAACGATGTACTCACACTTGAACATTTACGACCACAGCTATTTTGAACGACTCCTCTTAGACGCTTCATTTAGATTCGACTAGTTTTATGCGATTGTTAAAGCCCATTTTATTACCATTTTGATATATTGTTGCCTAGTAATAGCTGAGCAGCGGACACCTGGCAGTGCAATTGTATTGGTGTACGACTTATTGTTGCAGAATATTTGGATCTCGTCTTACTTGGACTAATTATTAAAATAAGATTGAAACGTCCATAGTTTCTTATTATCTGCCAGTCTTGATTAGGATTAAAATACCCACAGCTGAATAATTATCATGACGAGAGTATTCTCGGAATTAGAAAGCGGTTTCTGTGTGACTGACTAATGCAATTCGGTCTTGCTCGATATTGGGACGCCTCAATTAGGTGGGTATATTGAAAGCGCAATGCATTAACATAATCAGTCGACGTTGTATCGCACATACGTCGTGTTTTTCTTGCTGCCCGCGCGCCACGAGCGGCTCACTCGCATTTAATTACGAATTACTTTTCTAATTAGCAATTAAACGGCAAGCAGAACCGGGCTAATTAAGTAAATGCGACTCATAATTAAACGCGCACTCGGTGAATTATCTATATGTTGACGTTTGCGCGTTCAGTTATTGGCAGACTTGCATGCTTGGCCTGGGAATTTTCACGCGTATGTTTTTCTCTCTTTTCGTATTTTCTGAGCCAAGAGACGTCTCTTGGCTCTTGAGACACACTTAGGTTTCCTGTAAACAGGATCGATCGCAAACATCCGCTGATAATGTTACTACTGTAATTTCGTTAAAGTAATGAAGCGAATCGGGCTCCGGAAATAACCTGATCCACAATTCTATATTCAATTCCTTATGGGAATCTTCTACGATCTGCTATATTATCGTGATTCATTCTATTTCTACATTTGAAATCGCTCTTAGAACACGTGTAACCCCTGCTTGGCGGATGCCCGAGATCCCCCGTATCCCGGAACGAGTGTTCCTTGAGGATAAAGGATTCAGGCGCAAGGAAGCGCGAGCTCGAAAATTGAAATTCAAAGTTACGAGCGCTGAAATCTTCCAAATCCTCTTGCACGTGCGTGCTTCACATTACAGGACGCGACGCGGCGAAAGTGACCATGTCTTGTCCTCTCGTTTGAGAGCAGAAAGAGTACGTGCTCGGCCGAGGATAGACGTAATCCGGAAGCTGTGTTCCATCACGCGTAAAGAAAGCCGTAATCCGAAGGTCGATCCTTCCTCCGAGGCTGTTTCCATTTTCCGTTCCGCTAGGAATTTCAATGTATATCGTGGGCTACAAAACTCCAATAGACACGTGTCAATGGAATGAGATTTGCTCTTGCTGCGAATATCTGTAGTTGCGTTCTGCAGCCTTCGAGATAAGTTGAAGCGAAGCTGGACGTATTCCATAATACAACACACAGCGATAAAAGCATCGTCCATGGACAAGATCGTGAAATTCGTATTTCACATGGATTACGGAGGATAAGTGCATATTATACTTATACATAGTGAATTCCTTTCCCAGTTTATCTCGAATTACAAGTGCAGAATGCTTGCGGTTTGCACTTTACATTCCATTTCATTTTACAGCCAAGGGGAAGCGAAAGCCTTTCATTATTTCCAGAAAGTTCTTTCTCGTATTAAACAAGATAATCCGAAGCTAAGAGTATAATAACGGGAAGTGCTAGTATCGTTGGACTTTCCAATAGTTCAAAACCAATGTGTTTTTGGCGCCGATCCTTTTTGCCCGTTTGTACACATTTCACGTGCAGCTAGAATTTCGATGCTGTCAATTAGTTAATGGCATGTCAGCATTTAGACGTGTTGAGCAATACTGCGCGAAATTTAGAGCGCAGCGAATTCGCGCGTCCGAATGATGCGAATCCGGCGCCAATCCATTAAACATATTGCGCTACCCCGGCGGTGGTTCTTTAGGAAAAAGCTGGGGATTGGCTCGGCAAGAGACGAGAGCTATAAAAAAAGATTAAGAAATGGTAGATTGCTATCGGAGTGGGATGTAACCGGTTGACCGAAGGACTTAAATTCAAGCTTCGTGTGTTCGAAATCCAAGAGATTTATCACTGACCTGTGAATCATCTGTCACCTCTATATAAAGTGAAAACTACAGTGTAGTACTATTTTAATTAATTATTGTTTCAATTACGTAATGTACGAAATGTAATAAAATTTAAGCGAAATAGAATATGAGTATACTATAAAATATATTATCATTTATGCTTTCAAAACGAGCGAAGATTTGGATAACGCGACCATGTACGAGAAAAGAACAGAATGAAAAAACAGGGAAAATAAATTCTTTGTGTTTGGTCTCATGAAGAATTCATGAAACAATTGAATTCCACTTGATCCTCTTACGTTCTTCACTGGAAGGCTGCTCTTTGATTGTACAAAACGGTTCGTGCAAAGGCGACGTAATTACTCAAGTACGTCGTGTGTGGGAAAATGCGTATTCCTTCTATTATTCGTAGAAGAGGACAGATGCTTGCGGATGCCAGGAGAGTGCGCGCGCGCGCGCGTGAGCGGTTGAGTGTTCCGTTCACCCTGGAATCTGGTATTTTGACGACGGTGGGCTTAGTGCGGCTGCCGTTTGAAAGCCACTCGCCAGCCGGCTGCGAGTGCTCTTGCTTCGAGAGGATTTTAATTAAATACTCGAGCTCTGCCTCCTCCTCGAAGATCCCATCACCCTCGACTGCTCGCCCTTATTCATGCACTACCAAGAGCCTGCATTTCGCCATCAAGACATGTATTTCGCTAGGGAAACCCAAGGATACTACCACTTTCCCCTGGAAGTTACAGGCTTGCCCAAATTATTAATCGAACGAGAGCGACTGATAATTCGTTCTAAGAATAGTTTTTCAATTTTATCTAAAAATAAGTCACATTGTTACGTACGTTATGATGTAAAAGAATCCAGGAATAAAACTCGAACATTGTGAGTTCCCTTTTTATTAAGTCTTTTGAACCGATAATGAGTGTTCAATGGGCTTTTACAATTATGACTTGATAGCTTCCATTACGAATTTCATTAAAATATTAAGGGTGCTATAGTACGTTCAGATTCTTCAAGAGTTTCCATGAGTACGACTGTAAGTACTCCATCCAACACTAAGATCTTGTTAAAACTTGCCACTGTCTTTCGAGGAGAACGGGTTCGTTTGTCGATCTTCATCCTTAGCTCTTCGAGCTTTTGAACAGGTCTTATAAAGGGACAATCAGTTTTTATGAATTTTACGAGTGATCGTTAAAGTCTAAGAGGCCGGCGACGTTTTATAAGAATCCGCTGAGATGAGCAAGTGCTTCTCTAATAATTCTTGGTCCAGGGAATAGCGTAGCTCCTTGCTAAACTTGTTCTCTTAATAAAAATTAATGCTCGCCCGAACTTCTAGCGTCTGACGCTTGAAAAATATGGAGAGCTACTTAATGGGACGTTGGATCGATCCGCAGGCGTTATTCGCCGCCGGTTAATAGAGCATTTAGCAGCTGTCCGCCAGAATTGCTCTTGATTTATATTTTATTAGCGAAGCCGAGGATAATCTCGGCCGACCAGAAATACGAGTTCATTAATCCCGACGCGCATCCACACCCTAAATAATCCTGCATATGTTGTGCTACCGGGCACTTTAGCGGCCCACGCTAATTTACATCACGCGCAAACAATTGCAACTCCTAACGGTGCGAGCGCCCTATAACTTTACGGGCATAATGGATCGCTGTATGCGTAACCGTGCGATTTCAATCTTCGTAAACGATAGAGAGAGAGAGATAGAGAGGAGCGGGAGTGAGGTTGTGACGCCTAGACTAGATAGTAACGCTATGATGTTGGATTCATGCCCGAATCTTCAGTGAATCCTTTTATCTCTGCGCAACGATGATATTACAATTTTATTCGGGTCAACATCCGAGTATTCATCTTACAAATCAGTTATATTATTTGTAAAGCAGAACTTATGAAAATATCGGTCTCTGTAGTAAAGCGTAGAGAATAAAATAGAAATAATAAGTACATTTAATTAGCAGGAAAGCTACGAAAACATTGTTGGTACAGGGCTGCCCAAATGTTTTATTTTCACCTTGGGAAGTATGCTCGAGGAATAATGAGCTCTTCGCTGTCAACATTCTATCCCCTTATCATAAACATTGCGCGTGCCTACCGCACCATTAGCAGTGTGTCAGGCCACACTGGAAGCTTCCTTTAAAATTAGACACAAATTATATTACATCTACTTTTATCAAAATATTTTCAATTATCGCCCCTCTCGATGAAATTCGTCTTTAATAAAATCAATTTCATCCGGCTGTCGCCACTGTGAAATCAATCTAATACGTTTTAAGTTCGCCACCTGCCAATAGAGTGTAACAAGAAATTTCTCGAGGCGATGATGTAAAGCACGTTACGATGTTCTGCTCTGATAAAAAGTGTTCGCTCTCCCTCTCTCTCGCTCTCTCTATCGCTGGCGAAGATGCATTATGCTGAGTCTGTTATTTATGGGCAGGTAACATAGTTCGTGTCAACGGAATGGCATTATCTTGCTCGTTAACGGGGCCAACGGCAACTGGCCGTTGCTCTCGCCCGGTGAATAACGAAAGCACACTGTCATTAACGGCGCGAAGCAATATTGAATGCACCGAGCTCGTGCTCGCGCAAATGCACCCACACACGTACCACCTGGATTGTACGTGTGCGGAGTCTGGCCTGCTTTTTCCTCGATGCCAGAACCCAGAACTTCCCAGGGAAAATACGGCAGCAGTATTGGCAATACCAAATGGTAGGGCAGAACTTGCCCGCTGGACCTAAATAAGCCAAGAACTTGGTTACCGACCATACTATTCGTGGATCATTAAAAATTCCCTTCGACTTCTTAAACGCTCGAAAAATATTCCCAGACTCTCATAAAAGCTCCTATTATCCACTCTTAAACGTCCGAAGTGCGATGGAGTGCTTCTATTTGCTGTTTCTTGAGTCCTGTTGAGAATAGTTTTTAATAGAATTCTTGTAAGAAAGGATAAATAAGAAATAGGAACGAACACTGTTGAATAGGATCGTTGGTATAATTCTGATTCAGTTTGGAAGAATATACTGATTTCATAAGTAGGCTGTTCAATAAAATCCGTCACTATTATTAGTCACTGGTAAGGTAAATTGAATAATATCGTAGAAAGAAACTTTTATCTTTATAATAGCTTTCTGATGCATTATAATCTTGTAACATGATTCATTCAATTTCGAAAGAGCGGAATAATAGGTGGTCGCAGATGGTTTCTATGAATGCTGGTCGCAGCCAAGCAACTTCATCCATAGAGCGTCTTAATAATTATACAGCAAAAGTTACACCGATAGCCCGTTTTGCCTGGCGAACTTTTGCCAACGGTAGTTGCGCCAACTTTTCCGAGTGCTGGCCCAAATATTCAATTAAACGTCACTGCCGCTTTGAAGCCGCCCCGCCCTGATGTATCTGCCGAGCTCGATTTTAACAGCGTAGCCGTAAAACTTAGGCTAATTTTAAATTATCGCAAACAAAAGTGAGCCAGGTTCGCTGTTCCCATAGATTGCAGTCTTCCCGCGCACGTGTCGCCAACTCTTCGCCCCACAAATTTGAACTTCGACGAACGAGGTTCGTAAAGTTGCACCAATGGCCCCGACCGAGAAAATCATCGTCCGAAATCGACATAGAATAATCGCCTTCCTCCACTGTTCTTCCCAAACTTTTTATGACTCGAAAGTCGACACTTTTATACGATAAGATTCAAACGTTGTAAATGCAGTGAAATTCGTTATTAGAAAATTCCAACAACATTAACTTGATTACAGATTTCTGATTTACAGTATAAGTTAATTGCATAAATTCTTTTAAATTCAAAAGTAGTGTTATTAAACTCATAACAGAGGAACATATAATTAATTGTAAGATCGTCTACCTTACTATTTTCCATGGGCTGATTCGTATCTGATGCGATGCAAGCCAGACGCGGCAGCTTCAAAAACCGAACATTGAAAAAAAGTTCATGCTAGTATTGGTAGCGGGGAGGCTGAAAAAATTGTATTAGCATCGGGGATTTCAGCCGGCCGGTGAAAAGTAGTCGGTGCTTTCTCGCCAGTGGAGCAGGCCGGTGGCCCCAAATCTCTGCCGCCGAATGGCCGTGGAATCGGATGGTCCGATAATTAAAGCGGCCCTCAGGCGCCCACGCTCGGCTGCACTTTTAATTTCAGCATGCTCGATTATCGCCTTTGCTTCCGTCGGCATCTGCATAGCTTTCCTCCTGTCATATTTGCAGCGCACTGCTTTTACTCATCTCTCTTTCTTTCTACTAACTCTCATCTCTATCATGATAGAGTCAGTAAGCCTATGCATGCATAGAGTTATCATCTCACCGTACTCGCAGAGAAACAGTTAGCGTGCGCGCGCGCGCGTCCAAGTGCAAAATCTTTCAGCTACCGGAACTGGTAATAGCCCGCGGCGCCGTTTAACGCGCTATTTATGGGAACAATTGCAGCTCACCGACGCCGACATGCTTATTCACGCTTCACGAACTCTTGCTTTCCTTCTCCAATTTGTCGACGCCCGCTCTACTCGCTGAAGCCCAACCCTTCGCGAACCCTCGCTTTCTCGCTATCCTATTCCTCGGCCGGGTTACAGCGTCCCGTGGAACTGAAGACCGAGCACTTGTGAAGGAAACTCCGCTGGAAGTTGATAGATCCCGACTTGTGCTACATCGCGTGCTTTGTTTCAAGCCGTTCCGGCGATCCTTTCCAACGGAGCGCGAACCTCTATTGTAGTTTTCAATAGCGCGCCGCGATAAGTTGCAAGGGAATTGAGGCCTTTGCTTTAGAAATCGGGAGAAGTATAAAGAATATTTCCATCCGAAATCACTGTGATTTATTATCAATAGTAAATAGAGCTATTTGCATTTCGGTGATAATTAATGATAAAAGAGAGAGAATGAAAAGCAAGAATGAAAATAAGCGTATAAAATATGGAGAGCTGTATTGAAAGTTATTTCAAGAAAGCTATTTCGCAGAAAAGAATCGAATTGGGAGCTCGGCTGAGTTGAATCGGGCGTAGAAATGATGAAAAAGATTGTGGAAGATTGCCGATTGTAGTGGAAGTAGATTTTTGCGTTCTGGAAGTAAGCAATACGGTGTTTGTTTCGATCGGTACAGCTGGATGAATGGTGAGTCTGATGTAGGTTGTTTCGAGGAAGGCTAATTACGATGGAATAGTCGCTCTTTTGCTTTCGACGTCGGACGTCGACATTGACGTCGGATTGCAGGATTCCGGGCTATATTATCGGGCGAATTCGAGTGTGCCGTAGAATCGACATGCTTCGATGGACCACCGGTTCAGGCTCCGTGGGCCAATTATCGAATATCCGACTGCTCGGAAAACGGCTGGTCCACGCCCGTGTCTTCCTGGCAATGCCATTCGCCTCATTGCTGCGTTCGTACTTGTGACCCAGTTACACGTGACCTGCTTACCCCTTGCTGCCCGCCTTAATGGAATCGCAACACGAACGTCGAGTAATTTTCTCCTAATATTGGTTAACGATTGCCCGTCCATCGGCACTCCTGCGCTTTTCGATTCAGCTTGAGTTAGGAGCCTGCTCGACGATGAACCAGTTCAGAATTTCGGAAATTAGAAGTCAGAGCACTGAAATGAAACTTACAGTTTGTACTAACAATAGAATGCTTTCAATGTGTATTTTTAACAGTTGGGATTGTATTATCTAAATTTCTAAATTCGTTTTATGTTCTTCGTAATAGATTCTGAAGTTTCTCCATTTGATACGATTGACTTTTATTCGTTTATAGTTTGTTAAAGTATTTTAGTATTCTCTGATTGAATTTAAAGCTTTCGAAAATCTCTGTCGAGAAAAGCTAGGTGAAATGTAGATCGGAGCGATTCGATGTTGCCTATTAATCTGAATAAAGCCGAGTCAGGCCTGACGTTTTCCCGCACACTGACTCAGAAGTGTAAGGCGACATTTCTTCGTTAAAGCGCTCGCATTTCAGGCTGTCTTTCGACAGTTCGGTCGTCCCGCGGGGGACGAACTCGAAAAATTAGGATGAACTGGCGGGCGTGGAGGCCTCTTCCATCATTGTCGGTGTTACCGAAGAAAGATGTGCCACCCACGAACACGCCCGGTACTCTACGAAGAAAGTGATGTTAACGAGGCATCTCGCACAGTGTCCCAGATTTTCCCTCGCAGTCTTCTCACATGTCAGTCCCAGCAATTGACAAATCATCATCTCAGATTTACTTAGCGGATAAAATGTAATATTTCACTCCTCTCAAAACTTCCCTTATTATTTCAATTATTTCCTTGCACTTCTTTTTAATATATTTTTTATTCATGCTCCTCATTGTGCCTTTTTCAGTCGATTTTCCTTTTTCCATTTTAATCCTCGACAAGCCAAGGTACACGCGCCGCTCACTTTGTTCACGTTGCACTCGACGGGAAAGGCGATATTTTTCTTCACCGACAGTGGATCTGGTTTCAATGAAAAACAGAGCGCCCCGGGAGCAAGTACTCGCATCTCGCCCTCGGCAGTTTGTTTACAGAACAGCATGAGAAGTTAAATAGTGCGCGCGTGAGTATGCGAGGTAGAAATGGACCGGTGGAAATAATGTTTCAGGTGTTGCGCTCTCCTACATCGTGTGACGACTTGCCTTGCATTGGCAGTTTCTAAATATTCACGAATATCCTTCGACTTTCCTATACGAGAGTAAACAACTTCACTGCCAGGCGAAGGAGACTTCCGGGAGTAAGGGGGGGGGGGGGGGGGGGGGAGCCTTTAGATTGCAGACTGGCAACAACAAGTAGAGAAGTCTCGCGCAGTCAATCATCGATCGATCGGTGCAGTCGGAGATTTATATTCCGGCGGAATCGCGGCAACTCGATACAAAGTTACTCCGGAAGTTCTTGGTGTGCCGGGGGTGTGCGGCGAGTGGTTTCACGAGCTCGCGGAAAAGACGGGCCGACAGCAGGACCAACTAAGATCGAAGGAAGAAGGAAGAAAGGGTGGTGTTTGGGGGGAGGTGAGGGAGAAGGCGAGAAATTTATTGAAACACATTAAAGTCGCTCGCTTTTATTGGCGTGAGTGGTACGCGTTGCGGCGTGGCTGCTGGACTGGTAGGTTAAAGGGGTGCGAAGGCAAGTCCCCTATCCAGCCGTGGCGCTCTGATTTATGCGAGCTGGAAAACTTTATTAACTTTCCGTCAAGAAACGTGTTGGCCTGCGAACTCCAAGATGCCGTAGCGGCGGGGGCCGTCGGCATCGTGAGAGGAAACCGAAGCTGAAAATACTGGAGCCCCGAGGAACGCGAACCAACCCGGTCACGTAGAGTACACCTACCAGTAATTGTCCACGTCCTCGGTGATCGGGCGGCGATTTTTTGTCTCGCTCGTTCGCTCGCTCGCCGCGCAATCGTTATGAATTCATCGTCTTACGCTATTCTTGAATGAACGTGAACAGTGTTTCGAATTGACAATCAGCAACAGAGGACATTGGATTATTGAAGTGGGAGGTTTTTGTGGTCTGATTTCGTGAAGAATGACTAATCCATGCGTGGAATCGCGGAAGAATCATGCGGTGGTTTTACTGTTTTATTAGAGCTTAATTGGAACATAACTTGTTTATTCCAGGCGTGCCATAACGCAAATGACTCGAAGCTTCTATTACTGGAATGGGCGATGTCGATCGGCGGTGGGGGGGTGATCGTTAAAGTCACCCCTAAAATTTATATCGCGAGATCCCGAAGAGGGAGGGTCGATAATGACCAGTGCAGCGGTGTTTTAACACATGTTTGGTCTGACATTACTTAAGAGTGTGGGACACATTTAGACTGGCGGCCTGCAAAACTTATTACCGCAGTTTTCAGCTGCACCCCTCTATTAAAAATTTCGATGCCACTCGCAGCTATAACAGCGCGCGTCCGACATTCGCCTCGCTCGTAAATACTCTATTATCAGGAATGAGCATCGGCGTCTCCACCCAACTTGAAGTTACGGCTTCTCTGGCACGCATGAAAATAACTATTGCATGCGATATTAATGTACTTTTTGCTTGATACACTTCGGTCTTCGTTGAAGTAGCCGCTAGCCTATCAGAGACATAGGATTTAGATTTTTAATAGAGATAATAAATAGTCAGGACACAATACTAAAGTGCGCTTTGTATTCTCAAAGTTTCATGATTGATGTATGAACTATGACATAAACTGTCGCGGAAAAATAAGTTTTATCCCGTATATAGTTTTGGAATTTGATGGATAGGAAATGTGACTCATAAATTATCCTTATTTATCGACCATTAAGTCGCGGAACAAAACCGCTGTCCAACAGGCCAATGCTTTCTTTGTTAATCATGAAAGTGAGCTGGTAAGTTTTAGCGGGATCACCGATAGGAACTTGGCCGGCGAAAGCCACGGGAAGAAGGATTGCTCTCACAAAGAAAGGCGCGCGGGTAAACTCCTTAGCCGGTTTAACGAAATAATATATCTCCAGCTGTAATCCATGCTGGACACGGTGACAATGAAGCCGCAGAACTTTCCGGCGTTGCGCTGGAGAGCCGCTTTTCCAGAGCGGTGCGAGCGTCGCGCTAGAAGCTGGCTGCTGGTTCTCCGCCTGGTCGACGGGTAATCCTGAAAAACGGCGAAACTTTTTAAACGCACTGCATTCACGCTGAACCGGCCGCCTTACGGGAAATGCGAGCGACTGCACACGCTCGCAGAGCGGAGACCGCATCCGCTTGAGGCGGCCACTTCTTACTCCAACCACCCCTTTTTTAATCCGCTCTCCTTTTTCTCGCTCTCGGATTTTCATCTCTGCATTCCCCGATTCTACCTCCGATCAATGCATGCACTGCAGTAAATTAATTTCTTGCATGGAGTCGAGCAAGCCTTGTGTGTAATTCTTGTTATTATCCGTAAGCTTTATGACCTGTCAGTCGTGAGATTGTTTCTTTCCGAAGGCAATTACGTTCAATTGGCGGCAGGCGAAGGCCGATCAAATAAGGAGGCCGCGCGAGCCTCGCTATTCAGGAGAACAAAGCCCTCAACTTCACGGGGATCAGTAATAATGAGTAATAACTTAATGAAAATTGGCTTCCAAACATGCTTCATACTTTCACTCTATTCCATTCATTCTATTCTCTAAGAAATAAATGAATACATCTACAAACTGTAGCTTTCATTAGCGCACTTGTCAAAAAT
This sequence comes from Ectemnius lituratus, assembly GCA_910593735.2. Classification (NCBI taxonomy): domain Eukaryota; kingdom Metazoa; phylum Arthropoda; class Insecta; order Hymenoptera; family Crabronidae; genus Ectemnius; species Ectemnius lituratus. The sequence goes on along the minus strand of OU343036.1, from coordinate 5,192,368 downwards.
CCATTCGAATTCTTTTTCTCCGGAGAATCCGGCTGAAAAATTCCTTCATCGAATTCACTACTGTCGTGTCCTTCGAATATTCTCAAGGCACATTTACTCGCAAGTAGGAGCAACGCGCCACCGCTGTCGCCAGCCATCAGCCGTGCAAAATAATCTTTCGTCCCGCAGCGGAAGTTGCAACGGAGTTCCGAGTTCCGCGAAACGGGAAAGCGCTACATCCCAGACGAAACTGCTCATCAGGATGCGTTTGTGTACGGTCCTTTGGCGTCGGCTGATTTCTATTTGCCGACTCGACGTCGAGGTGTGCCGAGACTTTTCAGCGTACGAGACGCAGTAAGAAAAGGAAGGTGCGCTGCTGTACCAGGAAGATGGAAGCCTCAGAGACGAGAAAAGTCGTCCCTCGAGGTGCTTCAGGTATTTCGATATATAGTAACGGAAAGCAAGATAGAGCGACTGTATTACCAGGATGCTGCACCAGATCGGCACGTACCGTTGCTACCATGCGTTCCCTCTCGAAACGTCTTCGCCTGGTAAACATAATATTTAACTTGAAGATGTTTCCAACGAGGGAGTCCTATTACATGCCAACCCAGCCGTTTCGTCGAATTTTAAACATCACTGGTAAAAAGAAACACTGTACTACGTAATTGGAAATTATGCATTATTGCTGACACAGTAGAAATTATTTATTATCACCGCAAACACACGGTGTTCTCTCTCACTTACTTTAAAATGCGCGTCGTTTCCCGGAGAAACACAGGAGAGTGAAAAATCAACATTACACATAAATTATTCTTATTCCTTCAGGATACTTGCGGGCAACTTTTAAATGTGCGGTTCTATGTCAAGTAGTGAAGGATAGCACAGTGTTCATCAAAGTTCTACTATCAAAATCATTGTGTGGAATTATTAAACGTAGAAATTTAGTGTGAATATTTCGAGGATACTGATTGGCATGCGACAGGGGTAAAAACTTGTTTACCCTTTCAAACTGTTCGAGGAAACATCTCATTTATTTTCCTAGCAACAGTGTATCGCATTACGAATACTTGGCGCGGACAGCGGCTAGCAGGGCGGAGGAAAGTGAGAATGGCAGAGCAAGCGCGCTTATTTGGTGAGTGGATCATTCAGTATTAATGACGACAAGCGGGAAGCTGGCTTCGAGGGTTCAAGATGCCGCGTTGTTTGCACAATCTCGGCGAGTCCTCGCAGCTCTCGCTTTTGACTTTCATTCAGCTCGGTAAATACTTGGCGGGCCTTTGTCCGGGTGTTGCGAGCACGTCCGTGCTTCCTCGAGATTCCACTCGAGCGCGGCGGAATCGACTTACAGCGGAGCGGCGAAGGTACGCGCGGTTTGTACGCGCGGCCAGCAACAGCCGCATTGTACGACCTTCGAGGAAACATCGCCCCTATTGTTACACTCACGCCCAGTTCAATATTTGCACGGCACTCGCAGCAGTGTTGGTGACTTGCGAAAAACCGATACTACGTGTTGACTGCGTGCCAGCTCTGACGCTAGACGTCTGACCATCGCCCAGCCAGTTCTACTGGTCCCTTCTAACGCTAGTTCACTGCTTTGATTCATTTTTAGAGTTTCGTCGCGAGGTCGGAAATGGATTTCCACCCAACGTAGGTGTTCATACATATATGAACGTAGAAGTTATTGGGTTTCGTAATAAAAGCGTACCATGAATGAAATATTTTCCACGATATTAAATGTGCATATAATTCTATTCTTATAGAATCTCCTGTTTCATGTATCATTACTTATTACATTTTCATTCTTCAAATCTATCCATTTTTCAAGTTAAACACAGCTTCTTTTTGCGACATGAATTCCCTTCAACAATATCACTTGTCCGTGTGAAGGGTTAGGCTTGAGACTGGCAATTCGAAGAACTGCAAATCCTAGAAAAGTCCCTAGCGCATGCATATGAGCTTTTTAGCCGAACGCGTGAAAGGATCTCCTGCGGAAAGGTGCCAGTCACTCCGGCAGGATGTGTATGTAGAAGGAGCAGTTTCTGGGTGGGGAATGCTCGGCTCGTTGAGAAGAGTGCTGCACTCGAGGAGGCCGAGCAACTCGACGAAATCATTCCAGTCAGTCAGCGGAGGCTTGCGACCGTAGGTGCGGAACCAACGCAAACAGCTCGCGGGACTGCGAACGAAGACAAACAGAGTGTGTAGAGCTCCGGAGAGTCGAGTGAGCCTCCTCTTCCTTCTCCTCTTCCTCCACCTCCTCGAAGTTGCTAACTCACTTGCTTATACGCGCACCTCTTCATCCGTCATCCTTCGGCTTCGGCAACCAGACGTTCTGTCTCACCTATCCTTGCTCTCTTTCGGCTCAACCTTCTTCCTGCAACTGCTTCAGACAGCTGCAACTCCCGGTCCTCTCCGATGTTTGTCCAAGGCACTTGGCCGCCAAAGCGAAATACTCGATTGTTTTTCGAGGGCACAGCCGACCCAGCCTACCGAAAACCTACTATGTATACGTACTCGGCCAGCAGGTGCAAATGTATGTACAATAAATGTACTTTCTTGTAACAGAGAACGCACGGATGTATGTTTGCCTTGTGACGAAGCGGTTCGGATAAATCTGTTCTGCTTCCCGCTGCCGATTTATTCGGTGGCAAAAGTGGATAGCTTAGCCCACCACCGTTCTTCTCAAGTGACACTTGGTAGATTGTATTTCTAGGCGCTACTTGTCATTTCGTACAAGTGTTTTCTCTTAGATCCAACAGCTAGATTCTAGGACCTGTTAGATGCCAGACGAGGAACAGGTGTTCCAATCAATAAGGAATATCAAGGAGGCGAAGCCTGTTGGTTTAGTTCGAAGGAAGTAGATTGGTAGAGAGAACAATCAACCAAATTCATCCGAAGGAACAACCTATCAGCATCTCGCGCACACCGTGCTGGCTACTGGTATCCATAAAATCGACACTTTACTCTGCATTAACGTACGCTGGCCAAATGGGGCAATAAGTCCTAGGAAAAGTAGACAGTTTGTAGATAATTGAAACCTATTAAGGTCGCGTTTATAAACGTATTATCGCTCGGGCCTGCTACGTGTGCTATTATACTCGCACACATACAACCACAGAGTGAGAGGAACCGGTTCCACCACTGAATATATTATGCAGATGAACAGCCACTTATCGTATCGATTGTAAATCCTATCGAACGAAAGCACCAGAAACTACCTGCGTCCTAATATGTACAAGTTCTTTTGTGCGTCAATTGCTAATTGTAAAAACAGGTTTAGAAGTTCATCAACGCTTACATCGGTCGGAATTCACGGTGGCTCGTTGGTGAACGTATGTGATTACGTTCTGAAGTGTTAATGGTCTTACTTGGCGTTGGCGCCACACGCATTCGACGATGCGACACGATTAGGATGAAATATTCGTGTAGTTCGCAAATGCCCGTACACGCTCCAATCCTCACATTGGTCGGAGGGTTAAACAGCAATCATCGGGCGCGCAGCTGCTGACTGCTAATTGCTCTTTGACGCGTAGAGTCAGCCTTAGCTGGGATTGCCCAGGATCACTCGGAAATCGAGAGAACTGATTATTCAGTATTTAACGAGAACACTTATTAGAGAACATTTTCTGAATAATTTCGTTCGAAATTCAATTCACTCGGCGATCTGTCTTCACTTAAGAATCTTCCATCAGAGCACAATTAAAACAAATACGTCAATTCTAATTGATCATATAAATCTTGCTATAAGCACGAAGGAGTCTTTTATTCTGCATTTGAATTCAATGATTAGAATACCAAAAGAGGAAACTAGTTGAAATCTGAGGAGTGGCAAGGGTGGAGATCAGTATCCGATCAGGGTGGTTCAGGGAGGAAATGATGCGAGCGCGTAACTGGTGCCAGCCGGTGAACGGGATGTTTAGACCGCTCAAGTCACTCGGGGCTTGGACATATTTATTCATGTCGCCGCGTGGGTACCGGTATGTAAATGCGAGTTAGGGTTACCTGAAGCTGCGGCGACCGAACGGCCACCTGAGCCGAGAGGACCTTCTATGTTATCCGACTGGTCACGCGTCAGGCTATTAGCGTTCTCGCAGATCCGAAACCGAAAGCTCTTCTCGCTTCCAGCCTCGCAAGAGCTTTCTCGCGTACTTTCCGCTCCGCTCCGCTCCGCCCCGCTTAGACAATCTCAGCATTCTCGCACCCCAACCCGCGCGTGATTTCTCATTCGGAGTCTTTACACGTTATCTATTCAACACCGCGCTGGCATTCTTGCAACGACCCCCTCGCTAAATTATTCAGTTCCGGCGTGGAACTCTCGCCGTCCGGGCGCACCATCCCGCTGCCCGCCGAACCGGCATCCGGGAGTAAAGGTCACTGTACAACGCTCTTTAAGCGCGACACACTATGTAACACTTGAGTTTTTGATATACATGCAAATTCCATACTATTGGCAAACATTGCTTTTAGTGACGCCGCATCGCACGTGTCTGAACACTATGCGCGTGGATGACTGTTCTTTGTCGTTAGTTGGATAGATAATTGTTTTGTGTATGATGTCAGAAAGTGTTGCTTGGGAAAAATATTTAGTAATATGAATTTCGTTTGAATTTTTCGAGAGTACTTGTGTTACTTGTTTGTGAGTGATATGGCAGTTTAAATGTGGAGAGTATCTTTGTTAGTTAATACTTCCTTGAACCGGAGGGTATGAAAAATTGAGTGGGAAGTGAGATATTGCAAAAGTAATAAAGCAGTTCTTCCGACAGAGAATAAGTCTAGTCAGGTACGAATTCTCATTCTCCGTGGTTTCAGCTGGCACATTTTCCTTGATGCGCGCTGCTCGGTCTGCCCGCACGTCCACTCGAAAAGTGTCCAGTTCAAAAATATTCTACAATAATAACACATGTGTTTGCCACGTTAAAAACTCATTCCCGAGCCGACTGGCTGACGCAGGCTGCGCTTGAAGAAAATTAATCTTCGTACTCGCATGTGTGAAAGATCATTTTTCGCCGTACGGATGACCGTCCATCATCCAGAACGTGCGTGCTCACTCATGTGGATTAGCTGTTTTTTAATGAGGAGTGTGCAATTAATGCACCGGCGAGTAATAGGCGGACGTTTAATAAGTCTGCATTTTTCACCCCTAACACTCAATATTCAATATCTTTCTTTTCGCAAGTCCTATACGAACGACAGTGCTCCCTTCTGTTTCGTTCATAATATTTATTCAACCCTGAAATATAGTCTGCCTGTCATATTTCTCGTAAATTATAACGTCGACGTTTCTGCCAATGAAAAGTTCTGCTTAAAACTTTTTATCATCGAGCACACACAAGTGAACTTACTTGTCTTAGCTTTATTCACCCCGTATTTTCCCTTTAATATTTCGACGGTGCAGTATTCTTTAGCGGCGCCGGCGGCTGTTCACTATGAGCCAGTCGATTTATTGGAAATGAGACTTAACTTTCGTTGGCCCGTCCATGATACCACCGCGCCACGTGAAATATTAATTTCCCCCCCCTCTTCCCCCGCTTTCCCACTCTTTCTTGAACACCGGTAGAAGATTGCGCGAAAGGAATGAGCAACCGACGCTTTCGCACGTACGTGCTTCGGCGCTTCGGCGAACAAGGGTAAATAAATTGGCGTCGTGATTCTTGAACACCCCGAGTCTATAACAAGTGCAACAATACGGAAGCAAATCAAACGCGAGAATGTATAGGATTATATTCGAAATGCAAATACGTCAGATAAAATCGAGATAATATAAATCAGATAGATAATCGACGCTATTAATTTACAGAAATATTTCTTTAATATTTGAAACACGTATAAGCAATGTAGCTAAGATTATATTCATTGGCAGATATTCTTGGAAACTAATTCAAGCCGATCTCTCTGGAACCGATGCGGCCTGTCTTTGAATTATCGTCGTTACTTACGATTAGACAAAACGATAAAAAAAACCCGCTTGTTATATTAAAACTGGTCGCACAGGCCCTTGTAAGTCGACGTTATCAGGGAAGTTGAAAAATCTCCAGATTACAGAACTAATTACACGGATTTAATATGTATGTGGCTCTCGAGCGATAAAGCAGCCCGTCCGACCAGAGATTCCACTTTCTTGAGAGACGAGCGACTCGCCGGCAAAATAATATTATCGTCCGGTTTCGGTATTCCCGCGGGGTATACGATCGCAAGTAGACATATATACGTATACCTTCAGGTGACAAAGACCAACGACCACTATCTCCTGATGACCCTTTCAGTTCGCCGGAGTTAAGATCCTTCTTAAAAGCAGTCGCATCCTTCCTCCCCCTTCCGCCCCCCGCGCCCCCCTGTCGCCTCGGTTCACCCCGCGAGTAGAGACGCGATATCGTATACTATAGCCTTCGCGAGATAAACCGACGAATGGCTCGTGGACCTGCACACACTTACCCATTCTTTTCCTTAAACAAAACGAAATGGCTGGAAAAAAGTGGTAGTTATATCTGGTGATAAGTCACAAATGTATAATAACCGACAGTATTAAAATAACTTTAAGGATATTTAATCGATCAGAGATTATAGTATTAAATGATGGATTGCAGAATTATACATGTAGTAATTTGGATAGTGGTGAATTCTGATCCGTCTTACAGCATTGTATAATTTATTTGATAATTGTATGAATTAACGCATTAGCGGAGAGTGAACGGTGAATTGAGTTTCGCCCGAAGACGAGAAGCGAACCAGAAGAAAACGGATAAGTCACAAGCCCTTTGAGCGCGAGTCTGGAGGTATTCTCCGCAGGTCGCCGGGGATTATTTACTCACGGCGGGAATGCGGCGGTCGACTGTTGTTGCGAGAGTTGGTACCGTGGAAAGGGGAAAGGGTGGCTGGCCGAGAGAGGTGTCTCAGGAGGAGCGGAGGAACGGCGTAATCCACGTCGAGATTCAGGCGAGCGAGAGCGAAAGACGCGCGCGAAGCCCTCGAGCGATTCCTCCTCGACCGCTTCCACCTTGCCGTCCTCCCAAGCGAGTAGCTGCTCCTTGTCGCACTGTTCCACCGGCTTGCTCGGGCTCGTCCACCTCTACCTGCTCCTTTCTTACCGGGAAAGATATCATTACGCAGATAAAACCGCATTGCTGAAAGCCTGCCGAGCTAATCGGGCCCGCGCCGCACCGCGCCGCGCCGCGCTCCGCTGCGCCGCCGCGCTTCGAGTGCGCGCTCCTCTCCTTGAGAATCGCTCGAGAGAGGAGCGCTTCCCTTCGCTCCCCCGGGAATACCGATCATCCTGTCGATCGATCTCGGCGCGGCGCTTAATCGTGCCGTGATGCTAATTTCGTTGGACGCCGCGCTTCCCTCGCATTTCGATCTTGACGGATAAAACGCCGAGAGATGGGACGGAACTAAATAATGCCAATGCCTTAACAATTTCCCTCTTGATACCGCCGATCCGACTTTAATCTTTCGAGCGCCAGACGCTTTTTGCCGATGCCGATCAACTATCAAAGGAATTTTATTCATTTTTCTATTATCCACTTCCTAGGTTCATTAGTGAATATAATATGATTTTGTGTTCTTTACTCGGCGCAATCGTTTATAAATTATTTAACCTAGTAGTGGAAAACTTATTCAATTTGCACAAGTACCAAAATATAAAATCGCAAATGCCTTTTCGAGTGGTATTGTGGCGGTTGGCATCACGCAAACAAGACCGCACATTGGCAAAAACCTCTCGGCTTAAGAGGCTATTCGCGGGAATTACAGTCCTTCCCCCTGGTTACTGCTTTCCTTCTTCCCGCTTAAATCTTGTAAGCGCTTACCTTCGGGCGATTAATAAAATGGACAAAAGGAATTACGCGTTACTTCCCTGTAATAGCGCCAAACGAATAATGCCGGATATAAATTAAGAGAGGGTCGACGTTAAACCAGAGAATAGCAGACTTTCTCATCAATTATATATATTTCTCTCTCCGTTTTACAGATTCCGGGAAGTGCATTCCATTAATTCAACGTTTTAATCATGTTTCGGATTATCTTACAAAATGCATTTTATAAAGGACTGTTCAGTGCAATTAACTCCAATCTTTATTTACGACACTGTTAGGAAAAGATGAATAAAGATTCTTAATATCTCTGAATCTGTCATCGAATCAGAACGATATGCTTTCGTTGCGCGCGTGAAAATAGAAAAATGAACGGTGGCGCTTGAAACGTGACGAAGCCACGCGAGCCCGCATCCAATAAATCGCAGCGGTGGTTAGTCTATCAGCTGAGCGAATCGGTTGTACATCGACGAGGAAGCGCGCGACAGGCCGCAAAATCGCAGAAGACACGGCGTGTCGTGGCCGCGAAGTAAGTGCCGGCCGGTTGGAAAGGCCGTAACGGGCCGCGCAAGGACAAAGACGAAGGTAAAGGGAAGTTCCTCGGGTGAGCATAATGCTATCAGAAGCTGACCATCCGCGGTCAGGACGGAAGACAAGCGCGCTTGTGGCGCGCGCGCACAGCCGAGAGTCAAGTCGATGGAAAGAGAGAAAGAGTGAGGGAAGAGAAGTAAGTAAGAGGGTAGGCAAGGCAGTCCGGCAGCCTTGATGAACGTGCCTGTTTATATCTACCGGCTGGAACCACCAGCGAACACGCAGCCGCCGCCGCCGCAGCAGCCGCAGCAGCCGCCGCCAGTACCGACGAGGCTCCAGCACTCGGCACGCCGAATTCCGCTGCGTTCCAATAATTTTATTTTTGCTTTTAATGCGCGCCGCGCAGAGTGCGATGGGATCTTTCTCTCTCGCAGTGGCTCTCTCCTCGTTGCTGGCCGATGAACGCTGCTGGCTGCTCCGCTCGCTCGACTGCTCGTCGATGGCGCTTCTTGATACTAGATAAAGCCCTGCTACGACCGGCACTGCCGCCGCCGTCTCGTTTTTTCGGCCACTACTCTCTCCCCGCCACGTGTATGTACTCCTCTTTCGAGCAGACACTTCCTTTCCCTCCAAGTTTGCCGCCCGGGCGCAGCCTCACTTTACTTTGGTCCACCACGTCCCTTTCTCGCGGCGGGCAGTCAGCATCCTCGTTACCTTCCATCGACGCTCCTTTCCTCGCGGCAGCTTTTCGTTCGAGGTTGTTCCTTCGCGCGCTCCGCTTTTGATTCCTCTCCTCTCCGCCCGTGATCTCGCTCTCGTTCCAGGGGATGCGTAAGTGCGCCAGGCGGCGACGGATACACCCGTAGATGCCATCTTCGAAGGATACAGCGACAGTGCCTTTTCAACGGCGAGGATCTTCTCATCCTCCACTTCATCCTTCTCCTCCTCTTTGCACGACGCTCTTCTTATACACCGCCTACCGAAAACCGGGCGAGCGAGCGAGCTGCTTTTGCGATCGGGGCGGTTATTTATTGGCACGCCCTTAAGGATGTGGGCTACACACTACCTGCCTTCGGGCGATACATGTTCTCTGGCGTTACGATAACGCGGCAGCATGTGTGCTCCCTTGCTTTTCGGAGTAGCTCGCTTGCCTTCCCCGCTGAAAGCACGCGGCGCATGTAAAAAGAGGCTTCCACTTCGATAGGCCGAGCTGATCATGTGAACAAGTGCCTCCGGCAGAGCCTGCGACTTCAGAACTACCTTTGATCATTATATTTGCTTTAAATGTCTGATTTCCCAATTTCAAAGGGTCTTCCATAGCTTCAATATTGCTTCAGTGTTTCGTATTGGTTTAAAATATAATCTACATAGTGTTAAAGGATAAATAATCAAGGGTAGATTGGATATTATCTAGAAAAATAATTCAATTAGATTGAAATATATTAAGTAAAGCGGTCAATTCTTCGGCTATCATTAATTTTTTTATCGGAAATATTGTTTTTTGGCAAGCATGGTGCTCGCGCACTTATCTTCCGTTTTACCCGAAATCCTTGGAGCCTGTAAACGAGGGTCTGGCAAGTTTTAAAGCCTATTATCTTCGCTAATAGGTTTGCCGATAATTCAAGGACGAAGGATTTAATTACCTCCGTCGGTTACCTTTTTGTTTGCCCGGCGCTGCTTGAAATCGCGGTTGATTGATCGTCTTCCCCCCCTTCTCACAACGGATCAGCGGCCCTTCGGACTAACAGCCACTTTCTACCTAGGAGAACTTCACCCTGTGAGTGAGACCGTTGGTCAAGATAAATATTGAAGAATACCGAAATCTTGGTTCATTTATTACTTCGTTAGCTCATGTTTATCGAACGCAATCGTGCTTGCATACTTTCATATCCCTGACTTTCTCTGAATACCAATGGCGAAAGGCAAGATTTATCCAGTTCAAGGGCGAAATGTATAAAGCTCCTCGCTCTAAATTAATTAGTCCGTAATAAAATTAAACATTTGCAATCTAACTGTTAGCAATCAACAATTGCATTGAAGAAGCCTGATATAAATTCACATAGAACATTGCAATAAATATTATAAAGATCAACTGCAATGCGGATCTTAATCATACTGACAAGAGCATACCAAAAAAAGTTTCATATGATTAATACCGAAAGACGATTAATCCCTATTTCACATCCGGTTCAAACGGTTAAGTTACATTCGCTCTCACCTTTCATAGAGAAGAGTTATGTTCCGATCGTAATCGCCTACTGATGAGCACTCGCGCCGCGTTTTAATCTCAACCGGCGAAATAATTAACGCCGCGTGTTGGGAGTTTTCGGACTATTGCTGTTTTATCAGCGAATCCACTGGATTTTCAAGCGACGAAACGTGGCGCGCTGTCCAATGTGTGTGGCGCGTGCAGATGTCCGAATCGTAGTGCATTGAATCACAGCAAGCCGGGCCGAAAGTATTCATGAATAACAAACAGATTCGGGGGTTATTTCTCATATCGAGGAATGAACGCTGGCGAAAATTCGCCCTCTTTTCCATAGCATTTCCCACCCGCCGGCACACTATGTGTTTGTCTGGAAATATCGAGTATATTGCCGCTGGCTGAACGGCTGTGCCCTGGTGGCTGGCAGAGCGCACGGTAAATAATATCCATGCGTATATAACGCGCCGGCGATAAATCACTGTGGCCAGGCATGACAGGAAATTGAACTTTCGAGAATACTTATGCCCTCGTGATTATTCATGTCGATAGTGTATGTAGCCCTCCGTTCGCCTTCCTAAGTGAAAAGGTAGTCTAGATGGAAAAAAGACAGGGTAGAGCGACGTCAATGTCGATGGCATGTGTGCACTAACGCCATAGATAATAAATAATGCGATACTTCTTTTTTAATTCTACATCTTTAATTTTCTGTTTTTTCTCCTGGGAATATTATGTCACCCCTACTTTTCCGTCTTTACTTGCTGCTGACTTCCAGGCTCGCAGGGAGACTCTCATCAAGCTAGCCTTATTTTCAAAAGGCAAATAACATCCAGCACACGCAAAAAAATATGTCTCGGCATTCCTTGAATAAGGTCACACTGAGAATGCAGAAAACTCGACACGGAATGCCTTTGCTTGAGCATTTTTTCGAATGCGCTTGCTGAAAGGTTTCGTAAAGTGTGCGTTTAGGAGAAATGGATTTTTTAGTTTACTTCTTAATGGGAAGGAGAAGCTACAAGTTAGGGATGTTCACCTTATCGTGCACGATCCTCGTGTCTTTGGAAACAAGCCTTGCAAACGGTAGCACCGTTTTGCAGGTACGAGGGGACACGTTTTTAACCCACATCCCGGGTAGAAGCATTCCACCCAGCTTAATTAAGTCCTCAGACCTTAATTAAGTATTCAAAACACAGTTTAATTATATCGCCATTGCGGAGTTTGTAATCATGGCAGGTGTACCACGCTCGACATTTTTAAATGCGAGAGCAATTTTCAACTTGAAAGCATTGCCATGTGGTGTCTCTGTGCTCCAAATGTAAATTCATTTAAACAGCAAGCAAAAACCGACTCCGGTTAATTACTCCGAATTATTTTTACTAGAATAAATCAAAACCTATAGTGACTAGAGAAATAAAAGATTCATATACTCACTATACAATTACTTTTATAAAAATTATTTCACAGAAGTAAAGGAACCTTTCTTTTGAGCATATATAATTTATCAGGAACGAAACCAAACCCAAGCGGTTGCAAACGATTCCCGGAAGTTGGGGGCATAAATTTGATGGGTCTTCCGTAAACTAATGGGAAGAATCAAGTAGTGAAACCGTGTGGATAAGAAGAGCAATCCTTCAAAAAGTATGAGAGCCCCAGAGATGGCTGGTGAGTCTGGCGGGGCTATAATACTTGGAAAAGCGATCAGTTTTGGTAGAACGCCAAGCAACCCTCGCATCTGCGACTCGGCCGGGAGCCCGAAGAAATTTATGTGCTGGCTGCTTCCACGCTGGCTGACACCGCGCCGTGAGGGTGAAGCACGTGGACAGTGCCAGTTGTAAAGCGTCGCCTCGAAAGTTAGCCCCGTGTGCCAGCATTCGTACTACAGCTAACTTCTACCGGAGTTAATTACGGCGCGTAGAACTTTGCGCCCTGCGCGCTCCTCCTATTACGAGACACCAGACGCTCTACGCGGCTAGAAGGCTTTCTTAGAGTCGAACTAATCCCACCGCCCTCCAAGCAATTGCAACCCCTATCACTGGGAATAAATAAATTATCAATAAAGCTGACTAATCAAAGCCATTAATGCAATGGAATTGGTAAACGTGGGGTGATGAAACTTTGGCATTTCAAATTTAGTGTTTTGTACTTATATGGAGTGAGAATGCTGTAAATTGTTTTGTATTGATTTCGTGTTTAGTGTTCTCGGAGCCTTGGATTTCAATAATTTGACTTCCGAATAATATGAAATAATGTTAGTTTGCTGTGGGAATTAGTCGTATAGGTATAATATTAGCGCACGCGATAGGCTACAATTCCCCGATGTTCCAATAGATTATTTGGTATCTACTACAAATGGAGGATGTGCAATGTCAATATATTACCTGTACTCTACTATTTTCTGACTATCAGCATTAGGAATTCTCAACTTCCATCGACTAATGTAATTAACATCATCAATTTAATATCCATCGAAATGTAGATTCCTTCAATTTTCAAATGTGTGTGCAGTTGCCTGTGCAAAATTAGTTTCGTACAGATTCCGGTACACTGCGATCAATAGCGTCGGAGAATCGAGCTGCCGGCATGGAATTCACTGGGAATTCGAAAGACCCTTCCTCGTTTTCCCTTTTTCGCGCACATTTTTCCGTTTTTCTCAGGCGAAATGCAGGCGAGCGCGCGCTCCTGATTACGTGGCATTTCGCGGAGCAGGAAGTTCCTTCAACAAGTACCACCAGCCGACGTTGGTGGGTCGGTGCCGCCAGCACAAGGGCGACTTCACCTAGTTAATTATAGCCCGCGAAACTTCTATGCTCCCTCACTCTCTCTCTCTCTCTTTCCTCCCTTTACCACTTTTCCCCGCCCTTCTCCTCGCCCTCGTCTTATTACGTCTTCATGCGGCTTGGGGGGATGAAAGCGCGAGCGGGTGTGTACTTGCTTCTCGAGAGCAGCTACATTTTGCATTATATGGGTTACGCGTGCAAACTTGCGGTAATAAGTCTCGTAAGTTCCAACCTTATTTCCGGCGTGCCAATATTCCCTGAGTATGTTCCTAGCGTTTTTCACTCTTCGGACCATCTTCCTCAGCTAGAAGAGCCCTTTTGCCGCGCGCAAATTTCTCCCGCTCCATTAAGTACGAGGTACCCCATTTTTCTGGTGTCACGTGAGAATCCATTTGGTGAATCTTTTCAGTTAGAACGTGAAGTGAACTGTGTTAACCCCAGAATTGACGTGCGTCGATTTTTCGGGGTATTGAATTTTGACACACCCTTCCTTGAAAGGAATTATCGAGAATGTGGATTTTGTAAAGTCTGCCAGTGCTAACTGTGAATTTCAATGTCTCTTATTTCTTGAATTATTAAAAGCTCGGTTTTGTTTATCCTCTTGGATAAAAGAAAGCAGTAATCTTATAGGGATGGTTGAAGGGTGTAAGGTTCAGGGTAAGCCTTTTAAGAGGCGATTATTCGGGGGAATCGAGAGCGGATCGTTATAAAAACTCCCTGAACAAAGAGGCAACAAGGTTTCGCCCTTAGGGCGATTCGCTCTATCCCGAATGGTATGGCGCCGCGCAGCAAAGTAGCCCCATAAAATCCGAGGATTTTTAACGGACTGTCAAAAATGTTAATGGAGGGCCAAGCCAAGCGAATAATCAGCTGGTATAAGTCAGCGTAGCTCGTCGGCGTGTGAGGGGAGGGTGGAAGCGTGATGGAGGTGGGCAATATTATCTAGACAAGAGTGGCTGTAAAGCGTGTTGTCAAGTCGGACGTAACGCCGAGGAGGTGCGCGGAGCACTCTCTCGTCGCTGTGGTCTTATTACAGCCGTAAGCTGACTGTCGCTCTAAAATGATAGGACGATGTCGGCAGCCCGTTTCTCCTTAGGACTCTTTATGCCTTGTTATGCGTGTCACGTAGCATACGCCACGCTCTTATCACACTTGCCGATACCCGTCGCCCGTATTTATTACCTCGAGAGATTTACAGCACCCGCGGCGACACCTCCGTGTCCCACACACCTTTTAAACCACAATCATTCGGGGATTACTGATTTCCTCTTCGCCCCTGTACGTCGAACATCCGCTATACTCATGATGCTCTATATTCGCAAGGGGATCGTTCAAATTGAAGTTCTACCCGACTCATTATTCATAAAGACGGGTCTGAATAGTTATATGTTGATAAAGAGGTTTTTATAAGTGTGAATTGGCTTTGTTAATTCCTGTACGTTTAAGAGTATTCTGAGTTGTAGTTGGAGTGATATAAGGGTGCTTTGACTGGCGAGGCATTTGGGGTAAAACGAAGCGAGATGAGGATAAAGAAGGGTCAGCGAGGAGCATTGATCTCCGACGCAGGTGATAAAGTGCTTAACTTTCCAATATCCGGAAAGCTCGAGCGGCCAATCCGGAGATTACGAACGCACATAATGGCGCAATTATTCCGCTGGGTCTCATTTCGGTAGGAGCTATTTTTTAATTACGTACTGGTAGGTACACAGACATGCGCACTCGTAGAGACACAGAAGCAGAGAAGCGGTGGTCGGTTCGTATACGTACAGGTGTGCCCGATATAATTTCGTCGGCGAAAGGAGAAGAGGGCCTGATACGTTTCGGCGGTGTATTAACCCTATCGATGATAGCGCGGTAACGTCGGTAGGTACTGTAATTACGGTAATGTTATGCGAGCTAATTGGAGGACTTCGCGAGCCCTGATAAAAACGAGATTGCTCTCTGTGCCAAGGCACCGAATTATATATCGGGTATCCAAGAAATTGGCTATCGGCACATACACCCCTTTCGCCCGGCCACCGCGATTACCGTCCTCGCTCGTTCACCGCAAAAAGTCAGTAAATCAAGGGCGATATGATTCCCCACTCCAGATTTCAGTGAGAGGGCAGCCACCGGTGCGAAGCAGCCCACTGCCCGGTAATAAGAAAAACGCCCGGATTACTTCCTAATGTCGAAGCCCAATAACGTTAATCCTTGCAGGTGATTAATAGCGGTTATGTCGTTAACAGATAACGTCCAAATTCTTGCCCCTCTACCTCTTTTTCTCGTACACTCCTCACTCTCGAGAACCCTTCTCATGTTCTCATTTATCGGGAACGACTCGCTGCTAATGAACTGTACGGAAAAAGGTATGGATTTACTAACTACTCTGCATTTTTGCGTCCTCATGATATCTTCACTATTTTGAAAATAGTACGAAGAATTATCATTGTATTTTAAACCCTTGGAATTGTTACTTAACATTTTGCACAAGTGAGAACGAAGTTAGCAGTATGTAGATATGTAAAAAGTTAAAATATGAAGGTTTCACGCAGTCAAATAGTTGTTCTTGGAACCATCTAATGCTGGCTTTACACGAGTGGGTTGAAAGGGGAATTATGGAAGCGAGAAAAAGAGAGGGAAGGATATGCACTCCGCAAGATTGAACGGAAGTTTTCCGGTAGGGAGTGTTGATTCAGTTTTCACAAAAATAATTGTCGAGTATCCGAGTGATCGCGACTCCCTTGTGAACAAACAATGAGCCACTTGGAGCAGGTTCCCGGGCACCGACCGCCGGCGGAACAAACTTTGTTCGGACAACTAGTTAGAGCTCCGAGCTTGTTTTCGCGATTGCGGAGTCCCTTTTTCCGCGGAGAACCGCTCGGAAAGTAGTGGGTAAGTAACGAAAGTGGCTTCAGCCTCGGTCTGCACGTGCGCACGAAAGACAGCGGGATCAGTCGTGCCCGACGAGGAAGAATAAATGGAGCACGCTATATATACCTGAAACGCAAACACCGTCCTTTAAATGGACAGGAGCATTTCTTTCGCAGAACTGGAAACGCATCAGCTGAAACGATAGTTAATGTACGCGCCAACTTCGCGAAATTGCGTCAGTGTATTTCTAAGGTTACTTTTTCGTCTCTCGAATTCTTGTATGTATCACGAATAATAATATGATAAGAATGTAAATTAAAACAGAACTTAAATGAAAAATTCCGTGTCAAAAGACGATTTTAATCTTCGATTGCCTTTCGATTCAATATGATTTTAAGCTTGAAATCGCAATACTCCAGTGTTTCCTTTATATTTCCGTGGAATATGTCCGCTAGGAGTGCTTTCCACCTAAGTGAATATCACACGATCATTATCAAGGCTTGAGCAAGAAACGGAAGAGTGTTGGCCTCGACGTCACCCTCTAAGCCAGTGGGAAAAAAACATTTTAGCCGTCGAAAGCGAGTGCTAAAGCAGAGGGTTGGTACGTCGGGGTTCGTTAGTGTAGGTGCGGGCTTTACCGTGAAATACGGCGGTCGCACTCCCGGCACAATGCGCGAATATGGGCGGCCGTAAGTAATGTATGCTCACATTGTTTACCGTCGCCTTGGCGTGTCCCTGTGGGGCATTGCGCACGCCAAACAACGCCGGCGAACGCGCGCTCTTCCACTTCTCCACACTCACCAAACACATGCCGAGAGCAGCTCGGCCTTCTCACAGCACAACTACGTCTACTTATTCCTATCCCTTGAATCCACCAAGAGAAATACCGCACTCTTTACCAGTTACTCCTTGTTTCCTGTTTGCCAACTCGCTTTTTTCGATGCTTCTTATTGTCGCCTTGCCGAAGAAGCGCCAATAAACTTTTTGCGCCGGGGGTAATTAGCGCATGGCTTCACCTGCGTTCCATGGTTCTAGCTGGCTTTATTTGCTGCTCGAACCCGCGTCGGAGGCTTCTTGCGAGAGTGCCTGGTTTCTGGGAGGGTGACGCTGACGTTTACAATTTCTGCGTGATGCCTTGCATGCTTGCAGTTTAGGAGTTCCGAGTAATTAATCAATTAGGGAAGGTAGGGTTAATGATAGGGTTAATGCCACTATTTTCACCGCAATTTTAATAACAAGATGTTGTTGTGATTTTTACATTTGTTAGCTGAAATACTTAGGTACGGTTCATTGTTCGTAAAAAATATTATTCTAGTAAAAAGTCTGTGATTAAGCAGTTTGAAGGCATAGTTGAAAATACTGATATCATTGGAGCGCAAAGGTGTACAAGATGCAGTAATACTTTAAGAATATAAAAACGGTCACTTTGCTGGTTACGCAAAAGTGCAGCGGAGAACAGGAAAAGGTGCCGAAATCGAGGTAACCGCAGCGTGGGTTACTTAATTTGGCGTTGTGTCATGCAAATCGTGGACATCGCATGGCGTGAAAGGAGGGGGCAGGGGGGAACTCTTCAGCATCATTGTCGCATTCAGTTTTCAACCCTGAGGGCGGACATGCTTCATAATTCTTTAGCAAGCCCCGCTGCTTTATCGCTCTCAGCATCGTAATTAAAGTCAGACACTAAGGTATGAAAACTCGTTCTGAATGATCCTCGGCCCTGTTTTCTCTCGCATTGTTTGCTGCTGCGATTATTGCATTGAGTGCATTTCGGTTCATTCATATTGTAATTTAGGTTCACTGACTTGTCAAGGAAGTTTCTGAATTACATTCCTGAACCTTTCGTTCCTCCAACAGATAGTTCTGTAAAAGACATTCTCTTGAAGAGACATAATTCCGAGTAAAAATATGTATACTGCTTAGAACGAGTGAAGGTTTCTAGTTTTTCAAAAATCAGGCTAATCAAAATAAACAGAGATTTGTCGACTAATTCCACATGCGTAGAAAATACACTCGAATTCCTGGAATCAAGCTTAATTGGGCGACGGGTGAAGCCGGAACGGTTAGTCCAGTGCAGTGTCATGCAAATCGCGTTAATGAAAGAAGAGGAAACGTGACGGAGGGCCGGCGGAGTCATTGTCAAGCGCAGCTTCGCCTGAAAAAGAATCCCAGAGACGCGCCAACCACTAAGAATTGTCGTTAACATTCAAGCGTGCCGTAAAAAGTGCTTTGTTCCTGACGAGAGTGGCTTTAGCTGGACAGGCTTCGTAATTGAAGAGCTTTGCATTGGGAACGAGTGCTCTTTTGTTGACGTGTTACGACGATGCTTATTGTATTAATAGAATATTACGTACTACATTAACACCCAGCAATAATAATCCAAAAGTAAGATTGGAAAAATTAAAATTATATTGTAAGCAACTAATTAACATATAGGGAAAAAATACTGAATTTTATTATGTTTGTATAACATTTATTTTTTTGCATTATTTGATAACAAAATATTAAAATCTGCAATAAAATATTAAAACTCGGTCTAGTTCTTTGTCAGTTGCCTCAAGATCTGTTGAATCTAATATTAGCAGAGTGATAAGTATTATGGTCGCACGCATAGTTGCGTAAGCTGTAAGCAGCTAGTCGAACTACTTTCCATTCTGCTCTACAGATGGCTAAGGAACTAACAGCTGTTCTCGAAGTAGAAATGTGAGACGCTAGTATATTTCTGGGGGGTCACGACCGAGGAAAGTTAAGATCATACTTCACAGGATCATTTCTGTAGTATGATTTTCATGATCTCTACCCAAAAGTAGAGTCGATGCAACCATGATGAGGAGACATGACTCCTTTCCTTGAGCGTGAGGAAGACTCGAGATTTCGACTTTGTTCGAAGTCTCAGTCATCGATGATCGTTCACCCCTTGTACTCAGTGCAGGAGGCATGGGAAGTGGAGTTTTCTGAGTGGTCGCAGAATTTTAATAAAAACATAAAACTTTCTTAGGATTAAGCAAAGCTTTTTAATTAAGAATTTATATTATTAAAAAAGTATAGTACCTCTAACTATTTATGAAATACACGATTATCACATTATCGCAATATCAGAAAATTCTCCAAGATTGTTTTAGCTTTTAACTTACAAAAAATGTTCGACTAGGATTCAGAAGTTATATTAGTACTAGCTTCAAAAAATTATGCTTCACATCTTCTACGAAACTCTTCGCAGCTGCAATATCTTGTAAACAGTGGACTCTGAAGAAAATAATATTAAATTTTAGTACATTATACGTATAAAAATTATTGTATGTGTAACGTGGGTGAAAATATATTTGAATTAACAAAATTATATTTCGGAAAAATACAAAAGAAAGACGGTCCTCGTCTCGCAGTCGGTAGGACTCGAACCTACGCTCCCAGAGGGAATCTGATTTCTAGTCAGACGCCTTAACCACTCGGCCACGACTGCTGTTGGAGAACCTTATCTACCGACAAGATTTCTCGGGACTTTCACACTTTCTTCCAGAAAACATAGTATTACAATTCCAGCATTGGTTAAAAACACGCTTGTAATATTAATTATAATATTTCAATAGTACTAGAAGATGCTCCTAAACATAGCTTCAACTTTTCAAAGTTTTTATAGATTTACTTGAAAAGCAAGGTATGTGAAACGATAATAGATTTTACATTATTACAAGAATTCCTTTCCGTACGTGAAGTGACATCCTTTTCAACCAACAACACAAAATGCAGACGTGGTTTCAGTGGTGAATGGATTAATGTTGTTTCGAAAACAGGACGCGTGCAGGGATCGGCATTAGGCTAACGTCGCCAAGTAATTCAGATGCATTGGGGTGTTAAGCAGATAGCTTCACCCTGCGCGACAACACGCAAATGAGAGAGCGACCACTGCTGCAAAAGACGTTCGCCCGCCAGGTAGATAGATGAGAGGGAGGAGGAGAGAGAGGGGGTTCTAGGTTTCGCACGATCGTACAGATAATACGAGGGGTAGGTACAATGCCGGGATGTCATTCGCATTCCTCGTTTGTCAGGCGCATCTACCCGCTCGGGATTAAGAGAAGCACTCTCCTCATTCCAACGCGCCCTTGGTTTCTCCCTCTCTTCCCTATTCACCGTTGCATCCCCTACTCCTTCAAGCCTTTTCCTACCTCACCCTCTATCTAAGTACACCTTTTAGTGCAGACTTTCGCTCCATTCTATCCGCATTAGCCTCTCGTAGCCGCAGGAACGAGGTTTGTTATAGCTTAATGGTCGCCGAAATACGGGAAACCGGTTCGGGTCTGATTGGGACAATTTTCCAAAGCAGGAGATTTAGTGGAGCTCCAATCTCATTTATATCAACTGTCTCCATAGTAAGATTCCATCCATGGTAATAAGAGTTTTGTTTGAAAAAAGGATGGGAAGCACGATTGCCAGAGAATATATTTGTTGGAGAAAGGAATAATCGTTCCTTCCATCGGATCTGTTGAGTCCATGGATGTGCTTCCCTTCCGATTGCTTGTTGCCCTCTTACGATTTTCCCCCGTCTGTCCGAGTCCCTCTTCCGTTGCAATCTCCGAGTACGACTCCCCTCATGGTTGAGATTCCTCACGATACACCGGGAGAGACTCTCTATTTCTGGGGAGCGAGCGCACTTCGTCGACTCTGGTACGTAACAGAAAGAAAGGGCGCCGCGACGGTTACAAACGATAGTGCGGTGTTCTCCGTCAGGGGTTACAATGGATTTAAGTCACGTTCGTTCCACTTAATCCGCGCACATTCTTTCCGCCTCAGCTGCGCCGAACGGCCTTTGCACCCACCCTTTTTCTCTGTCGCACTGACGGCGCCGCTACGTTGCGAATAGGTACGCTCGCCGAGACTCGGATTCCGGGATCCACCGACAACACGCCCGTAATTAAGACGTAACACGTGCCATGCCAAGCCGAGAGTGCATTTGTCTGTCTACACGCGGCTAGAGTCCAAGTAATCGTCGGGATTAAACGGCAGGCATGATATTTTCAGGATCTCCGCTGCCACTAAAATTGCCCTCTGTTATCGACCGCCGGAGAAAGAATAATTCCTGGTCTCTACTATCGAATTTTGATCCTCTACCATTTCATTCTTATCCAATCCACTTCGGCTTCCTTCCGGCGATGTAATTGTATATTTATAGTACGTAACATCCTCTTTCTATCATTATTTTGTAAGTTTAAATTTTGGGTTCAACGTCTTGCTATCGTCACTCGTGTGGTGTAATCCCAACTTGAGAATATGCGACATAGTCTTGTTTCTAATTCTCCAGTACAGAACAGTATGGCAGTTTTTAGCCCTGCAATTGTCCTTAGAGTCGTAAGCATAAATAATAGGAATTCGCCTGGTGTGTGTGTCGAATTTTCGGAAGTAAACGTAATGGCGAGAACACTCATGAGCTGGCTGCCTCGACTATTCGCAGGTATCTCTGTGTCGAGTGAGAGAGGGAGAGAGTGAGAATGGGAAAGGGAGAGACAGCAAGGTAGAAACTCGTTTCGCCATAACAATTTCGCTTGCGGATAAGGCGAGCCGGAATTACGTACAAATGGGTGGCGTTATCCACTCGCGGGGCGCCTATAAATCGCTTTATCCGAGCGAAACGTAACCGTGGCCGCCTACGACTAGAGCGTTTATTTAAGTTCAGCCAGCCAGGCCATTTTTCTGAAACTATTCCAACTGGAGCCATTACCAGCTACGGACGAGCCGGACGTTAAGCGACTTGACTTCTGATACTATGTTCAGTTTTATCCCTTTCCACTGTACTCGCTCGCCGCCTCTTAAACGCCATTTACCTAACTAGCAATCTTTAACGAGAGTTAAAGAGATTGATAGCTCCCGGAAAGTATAACCCAATTTCTTTTGGATAGAATGTAGAATAATACTTCTAAGACTACATGTTTTATATATCTATTTTGTGTAAAGCGACAAATTGTATATTCGAAATTCTTAAGACAAATTAAACTTTTTAAATTTAATAGTACATCATCTTCAAAGACTGAAAGGCTATTTGTAGCCGTCGCCGGTATCCTCTGCCATTATGCAGACACCAACACTCTCTGTCAGGAGGATTTATTAGCTAGGTGGAAAACGTCAGATATAGTGATCGATACACCCACGAATAGGTCTGGGACTGGAGAGCCGCTGTATCGAGCTTGGCGGGGGCGCCTTTCAGAAAGATGTGAAAGAGACTTGCTTTCTCAGAGCTTCTTTACGACTTGTCATAAACACCCATACACGAGATCTCGCGGAGTTCCTGACTCGCTTCTCCCGTACAGTCCGCGGTCGAACCTGGAATTCCTTGACCCAATGCCATTGGTAATATCTCGGGAACTACACATATTTCCTGAAAGCCAAACTACATCTCGAATGGACAATGCTCGCCTCCACCCATTGATTTATATATTCCAGCCTTTGCCTTCATTGTTTCACCGCACTCACAGTTTCATTACAAAGAAGTCTATCGAACCTCTTTTCCACTTTCTTCATACTAAAAAAATACTACAGACCCCATAAAGTTTTCTAATACTTTTGGTATTATAATGTCTCTATGTTCCGCAGTCCAAAATTTGTATTCTACCTGTCATTCTTAATCCACAGATCGCTTTATCTCAGAAGAACAACATCCGAAACAGGCATTTCTCCGGCAGCGTAAGACTGTTTCTGATCCCCGGGTTCTCCGAGCCGAACATAAACTGGGGCATAAGCACCTGTGCGAAAAGCCGGCATTATCCAACATATCATATTGCACGCCTTCCCGCTAGACGACACGCCGGATTTCCGAATAAAAATGGTGCGGTTGGGCGCGGAGAGACATAACGCGCACCGTAAGAACACAATGCAGCAGCGAGCGGCCGAGCATTCTCGCCAGCACCAATGTAACCATCGTTATTGCTACTTTATTGCTCGTAAATCCTGGACACGGTGGGCACGCATCCTGCGCGCCGTAGAAGGATACGAGCGTGTCCTTTAATGGCGCCCTGCCATTCCAGGATCTTCAAGCCTGGCGAAAATCCGACGTGTCGTCCGCCTTGACCCCTCCACGGTGGTCCCCGCTCTCCCGCAGATGGAATACCCTTTCAAGAAGACTTTTCGCACCCTTCGCTTCTCTTTCCTTCAACTTCTCTCTCAAAGATTCCCATGCACACCAGTTAGTGACAATGGTTTAAGTGTCTCCGGAATGATTGGCTTGCTACTTCGATGATATACTCCGCTTGTTGACTGGTACTTAACTGGAAACTTTGACCGTGCACTAATGTAAAATTATCCGGCTTTATATAGATCCGATGCCTATAATGTAAAAGCTGAAAGTATCTTGAAAATGGTATAGGAATTATATTAATTGATTTAGCGTCGGTGAAGATGTGCTTTGCTACATGGTTCAGACTTTTTTCTCTGGTAATCATGCGCTTAAACTATGTTTTTCAGCTTATCGCTGGCAAAGCGATCACTCTCTAGCCGAGCTATCACCGGGGAATTAAAAAGAAAGGGAAGGAAATTAGTTTCCGAGTGGATTAGCCGGCGGGAGGCGGGCGGGAATACTAAGCCGATAAAAGGGGATCACGCGTTGCCCTGCAAATTAATATTCCGGATATCAGTGTACCTCCAGCGCTTTTTCCCATCGCGCTTACAACAAAGTTTTCCCTCCCTCTCATCCACTAGTATGATGGAGGTTACGCGTTTAATCGATCTCACCGCGTGCTTTTTTCGCCCATAGCCGACCAACGATTGGCTAGCGGGCGACGTGATTAAACTGGCCCGCTCGTACACTTCGATCGCCTTCATTGATATTCGGCCGCATCCCGTCTCCATCCCCCTTCTTTTTCATTTCCCTTTCTTCGCTTTGTTTCTTTCGGTCCCTCGCGTTGTTGTTGCTTTGCTCACTTGGTCGATCGCTTCCTTTTGTTCGCCGACCAAACAAAAATGTATTCTCGTTAAGCCCCGATAAATTGTGCAGCACGCGCGTCTCCGCGCCAATTAAATTCCCCGCGTCAAAATTAGTCGGAAAACTGTTCCCCGGGGAATTCTCCTTGATGCGAGGGTTTCATTCATTCTCTGTGATGTTCTATGCGCTGCCGATCGCAGCTGCATGATTGCTATCGCAATCGATCAGTATTGTGCTGATCTACGAGTTGGCCTATAATTCTCGCACACTGTGCGATTGGATACACAGCCTGGCTAATGGATATTGACCGGTGGTGTGTAATCGATTCTTTGCCTCGTCAAACATGTTTTCACCAATGCAGCACACGAATTAGGTTCAGTGATTTGATGCCAGTTGCTGTGAACGAGCTTGAACGTTCTATTCGTGCTCCCATTTTTCGACTATCAATTATATTTTATTAGCATTGCGAGTCTTTTATACTTGGACTAACTAGAACTTATTTTTTTGTTACAGGTAAGCAATGGGTTACCATTTACTGCTCACTGTTTATGACTAGCAAAGCTGTCGTATTGGAAATGTGAGTCCTACTATTGATAATTCCATAAACGAGATATTAAATTGCTACTGATCTGTTCTTCTTCCATTAGAAATCGACGATAATTACTGAACAAAACCCCGTTTTATTCACCGGCGTCGTTTGCTAATTAAACTTGGAGAAGTTTACTAACACTTTTAGAGTTGGACGGTTCCATTCATCGTACTCCGTGTTCGGTACAACGAACTTCCTCGTGTATCCCATCCACTCAGGGCGGGAGACGTAACTTCCTCTAATTACAAATTCGAAATTGACAGAGTATATTGCAGTCGTTATAATAATGTTGACACTAGCCATCGTCGAGTTTTTTTCACAACCGCCGTAATATTTCTCCCCAGATGGTGGAAGTCTACCCCATCGGGTTTCTCCAGGTTTGTCGAAATGTTCGGGCTCGTTAGTTTCCCGAGTTTTGCCAATCTCTTGACTCTTTGCGGCTGAGTTACTTCCCAGACTCTCTGTAGTTCCTTCCTCCCTTCCAGTCAAGTCTTCCTCTCTCCGTTCAACTTCGGATAAACATCCAGCCAGGGAAAGTCCACTTTGGAAGTTGCCGATCGCTGCGGCTATCTCTTTTTTGCTTGCGCTTTACTCTTCTGCCGCTAGTATCATGGAAACTTCCTCATTCTCCTCTGGCAGCCTTATTAAAATAGAGAGATAACTGAAACTATGATATACGAAAAACTTTTTACGTAAGTTATCCCCGCCCACTCAATGCTTTAACTTACAAGTTACATTATACGAGATATTAGCAAGATTTCCTCGAATTTCTCCTTTTAACAATTAAAGCTGGAAGAAAGTGATCCCCGTGTGTAATTCCAGTACACGCACAGAAAATAGTCAATAGAACGTAGTAGCTTTATGCGCAAGCTAGCTTCAAAGTTGTCCTGTCGAGGAATTCAATGCGTACTATTCAATAAATAGCAATCGAGCTCTCGTAACTCAGAGGTCCGGAGGGCGGAATTAAACTCAAATATGCAATGCACAACTCATAGCACGTGCTGCCGGTAAATCAGGACAACGGGACAGTATTAAATACGAGGCTGTTGGTGCTGCGAACAGTTCGATTCGAGTGGTGTCAGAAAAGCATCGGCTTACTGACCGCCCGAGTAGCTTCGGCCCATTAGGAAAGTCAGAGCTCCCAAGTTACTAGATAGAGCGAGCAGTAGCTCGCGGTTACTCATCGATCCTTACCGTATCGACTATGCAAAGAGCGCGCGCGTCGGTTGGCCTCCGCAGGAAACAGGCTTAATTTGATCTTATCTAGCCATTCGGGAGGAACGAAGAAACGAGAGTCCGGTGCAACCGACGAGATGCGAGAGTTCCAGAGCAGGCTGGAACAAGAGTGAACAGTTCTTTCTCTGTCTTCGGTTGGGCAGGCATATAAATTACGACCAGGACGTTGCCCAATGTAAATGCAATACAAATTGGACCGGGCCACTTATTATTATTCATTGGGGACATTTGTTAGCTTATCTGACGGCCCTACCGAACCCCTTCGCCCCCGCTTCTCCTTCCATCCGACTTTTTCCCGCTACAAGCGTCCACTCTTTCGCCCTCTCGAATCTCTGCCTGTATTGCTTTCACCGATTATTACCGGCTAATTTTCGACAAGCAACGCTGCAGCAATGTTGTAAAGTTTTGAATTGCTAATCAGGCATTTTCGGGGAACCGTATTTATCTCGTCCACTTGTATCAGCGATTAGCTTCTTCTTAAAGTTTTTGCCTTGAGCACCGCGATAATAGCAGTGCTTTGAATATCTACATTTAACAGTAAGTGAAGGTAATCTAAATTTTCTTCCGGCAAAAATAGTATACCTGTTCCAGTGGAATTTATTAATATAACTTGGTTAGGAGTAATGGCAAATAAAGTTTCAAGTTCGTGTAATACGATAACATAATATGGGTTAAGCGTATTTGGATACTGAGACGTCCCTTCAAACTTAAACAAAGCCAAAATGGCGGATCAGTCGTCCGGGGAGGACTATCGTATTAAGTGTGAAATCTCAGAATGTTATCCTATATCACGTCACCCTTTATCCAAGCGTGCCAAGATAGGAGGGCGCGAACCCTGCGGTCTCTGGCGCTTAGGGCTTCGCGCAGGATACGCCGAACTTCCTTATGCCAGTTATTCCAAGCAACTAATCCGGAGACTAGAGCCGGAGCCCGGAAATTCGGGAATTTGGCTGCGTGAGCCTCCGTGGGAGTTCATAAGCGCTCCAGCCAAGTGTTGGCTGAGCTCCACGTGCTTCTTCCACGATCTCGCACCCCGATATCTAAGTGGCGCAGCCCAATTCTTACCTTATTTCCCTCGGCAAACTCGTCTTTTCCTCGCGCACCAAATACACGTACTATACCCGGTGCACTTTGCCTAAGCCAACTAAATACGCACATATTTCTCGCCGGTGAATCGGTCTGGAATATTAAAGTGTCTGCTACATTGTCGAGGATGTTTTAAAGGTGCGCGAACTTTGCGAATTCGCCCGCTCAAATAGCAACTCTAAAACGATAGTTGTGCTTTATATCAAAGTAATGTGACATCCGCATCTTGGGGTACGACATAGCTACGCTCACGAAGATTATCGGCTTATTGTAGAGGAGGTATAAGAGTCTCCTCATAGATACTTTGTCTCGCATTCCTGCAAATTCTCGCCTCACGCGCTGTGGAATGATCCGTTAACTGTCAAAGTAATTTTAACTCCTCGTGGAACTCATTAAAGTACGCCCAGGTTTTAATACAATTTCCTCTGAAATGCAGGATTGTTCAAGTGCATAATTTTGTTTGATAACTATGACATTGAAGTTCAAATACAAGAATATATTTATTTGAATACTAATATAACAAGCTTTCGTAGAAGCCGTCCAGTCACAGCTAGTGATAGGTTTATAAGGTTTCTCGATGGAATAAGATTCCGGAACCAGAGAAAAAGGATCGTTAACCCATTCGAACTTCCTCCTTGGCACCTTCTTCTATTGTATGCAGAAAGGTATTACCATTGTACAGGAACACCATATTTAAGGAAGCACGACATTGCGCCCGGAAATTTCTATAATTGAGTCACGAACAAATTGAAGCTGGTTTATGAAAGCGTTCCGACTGATTCTTGTCGTTTCGGAGGAGACCGAAGAGGAGATAAATACCGCATCCCCATAATGGAGGGCTAAGAATTTCAGCAACTACCACTTGGGTCAGCTCGAACGAGGGAATTTTTTCGTTAACGGGACAAAACGATTTCTATTATTATCAGCAGCCGTTTGAAGACGCCTTTAATCTCAGCCTTCTTCTTCCTCCCCGCTTCACCGGCGCTTCCTCGACTGATTACAGCCACCCGCTGACAACGGGAGACGCTGTTGCACCTGGCTTTCTCTTAGACTCGTGCAGCTACTAGCTGCGTGACCGGTTAATTAAACGAAGTTAACTACAGGCTGCGTAATCCACGAAGCACTTCGCAGACGCATAGTAGGTTCTCGAAATTTGCAGAACAATGCCCCGATCGCGCAGCATCCACCATCCCGACTCCCGCTGAGCCACAGCAGCAATGTCAGCCTCTGCTCGCCCCTTTGCGTCTTCTGCATTTTGAAGCTGCGGGAGCGCATTGCACAGTAGAATTTTCACTCTACCTTGAACTGAATAGGAACAATAGCCGGATAAACTAGATCAGAAGGCGTTGGAGTGTACAAAAATAGTGAAAAATTGTGCACGATGTTTTTTTATGCAGATTTTTCAAGGAATTGTGGTACTTTCTAATATTGTTGAACAATATCCGATTTAATTTAAGCATGGACGATACTACTCATTCAAACTCGTCCTCTGCAAGTGTCAAAGGCATAGAATCGAAGTAACAATAGTATCAATGCTATCGCGTTTGAACCGTCACGAAATTGCGGATGCTGTGACAATGGCCGAACAATTGGGGCTTTGTATGCATGGACCAAGTATGCGGATACAGTTTCCATAAATATTATAGCGAAATCACTGACCACTGTTTTCTAGCCAAACGGAACTCCTGTCCCCGCTATTTTCGGCGCTTCCCAGGCCGGATAAAAATAACGGTGGATCGCCCTTTATTGCCTTTCGTTCAGCGGCGGAACTGCGCGCTGCTGGGGGTTCGCTGGTAGCTTTCGAAATATTTAACGAACACAATCGATCGCCCGACAAAGTTACGACGGCCGTGTCAGGTGTGGCACACACGCCAAATGGAATTCGCACCGCGCTTTATACCGCTTAATCGAATTAGCTATGCATTCGAATTCACACCCCAGCGCAACCTACAATTAAATTCACCTTTCTCGCTTTTCCACCGCCCCCGATGCCCTCGGTGTTTGTAATTGTTTGCTTGTCACATTCAGCGTGATACGGTGTACACCGTACGTGACCAACTTTTTGGTTCGTTCTATAAATAACTATGGGCTTCATTTAACTAACAATAAGCTCGCCTACGTCCGACACTATAATATGCTATTTATTCAGTTATTTGAACTTCGTGTATATTTATTCAAAGGGAAGAACGCCAGATTTGTGTGGAAACACGTGTTTTTCCAAGGAAAATATAATTTAAAAACGTGGCTCCATAAAAATGCGAGCTATTTTTATTATGAATTTTACTATGAACAGTTGCAGATTAAATTAATACTGAGTGAGATTTGGATGTTTTTACATTGGAATTTTCCGTGCATCTTATTAGGTATGATCTTCAAGTTTGATGTCTTTGACCGAAAGGCGGAAGGGTCCAATTGGACTGCTTTTATTTCACCCGACGAAGTATCGGGATATCAGTGGATCGCTAGGGATCGTCGTACTCGTGAGACTGCATACTTTAATCGCATTATCCTCTCGACTGTGTGTGAGAGAGACAGACTATGTTGAGCCCTTGAGGAGCATTGGCCGATCTTATCTACGAGGGAACCCTCACTAATTAAAGTAACCCGAATGTGCTACATTTGCACTTGCTTCACATGCACCCATCCTACTATGTATCACGGATTCCTACCGCGGGAAAAATGTGTGCTAAGATAATTAGGTTGTTTAATGAGCCACTATATCGGTCACTTAATAGGCCATCCGAACGACTGCGAACTTGTCGTGAATATAAATTTTTTATGTAGACGTAAAACTAGCAATTCTCAAGGTTTTCTACTCTACCAACTTTTAATTAAATAACCGGTCAAGCAACAGTAATATTTCAGACGATATACTAATAAAAATTTGAAAGTTGCTATATCTCCTATAAACGATGAAACGTCAATATTAATAGGAAATATGCGAGACATTTTCCAATACGTAATATTAAACTCGTTACTTGCTCCTTTTCAATCGTAAAACTTAAAGTTCCGAAACTTAAAATTAGTACCAGTTAAGTGGATGAGTTGAGGGAATAAGTTGGAAAGTGGTCAAGGCGTAACTCTGTGGGAAACTTAAAATGACCAGTAGCAACAACTATAAAAGTAGCAAGTTCGTAACAAGCGATCGGAAGGCGGTTCCGGGATCTGGGGGGGTGGTAAGAGTGGCGTCGGTTTGGACCGGTGGTTTAGGTAGAGCGTGCGCGCACGTCGTAGTCACAGAAATGGCATCGGCTGGAAACGAGAAATCGTCGGCACTCGATCGGTCTCGACGTAAACGAAGACGTAGTGAGGCGTGCAATGATCAAGTATATCTCGGCGAAAGATTAACGACTCGGCGGCGGGCCACGTGAAGGGCCGGCTGAGAGCCGAGAGATCGACGACGGGCATAAGGAAGCTCGAGGAGGGCCAATTACGGCCGTCTTCCGATCCGTCTCGCCTCGATTTCGACTGAATTCCCGATTTAATCGAAGCCGGACGAGCCGCGGCTACCCGGCAGCCCGCCAGCCGGGACACACACCCCAGTTCTCCTCTCCAGGTTTCGACAAACTCGGCAAAAACTGCCGAGTGTTACTCTGTCCGTCGAGTGTGTGTGCATACACTTGACTTGCCATCTGTTCTCCCGTCCACTGCCGCCACCATTGGCTGCTCATGCTGATCCACTGTCTTTCCACTGGAATTCCACGTCCACTATTTTTACACGCCATACCTTCTCTCCTGTGCCGGCTCGTTATTTACACGCCGAGTGGATTAGTTTCTATAATCAATGGAGATTCACAGAGTACACTCGCACGCCTTGCCCTCACTTTTCTTTACCTTTTCGTATTCTTGCTTTACAATCACGTTGAAAGAGTCGATTAAATAAACGATGAATGCGAAGGCTTTGCCTGGATTTTCCTAGTGAAACAAAAGGAGTATTATCTATTATGCAAGCAAAAAATGTGGAAATTGCATTGAAGTTCAAGCGCAAGAATTGTTAGCTCTCTAATTGCCCAAGAGTTCATTTATCTCCTTCATCTATTATTTTCGCTACACCTCGCTTCATCCAGTATGTACTTATGGCATAGCGCTTAAAAATTTCATCCCGCCAGTGAAAATCAGTCGAACGGCCGGCCAGTAATTAAAGTTAAAAATGTCAACTCGGGAAGTTTGACTCTATGGCGCAGCCAGTCGGCATTATTAAAAGTCGGCCGGTTTTTTATTGCGCCGAGCAAATCGTGGGACAAATTACGCGGCGAATAAAACGCATTGCTGGACGAAATAAAATCGCACTGATGAAATGATAATGACAGTATTTTTCAGCGTTTTTCGACCTCCTGCCTACTATCTCGTGAATTTTCCGCTAACATTTGTCTGCCACCCGTTTTCATGCACTCATGTATTCGTAGTGTAGACCACTCGGCCGGAATTTATCGAGAGGGCACTCTGGCAAGTACTTTTAAAATGCGAACATTCTATACTAATTTCCGTGTCCCAATGGAGTTGATATTTTCGATGAAATATTATCCACGCTGATCATTCATCTCAATGAACAGCACATCATTCTCCGTGTTGGCGACGTATCGGCCCGTGTTCCCGGATAATTTACCGCGACAAAGCTTAAAATCCAACAAATGCCGCGGGCACTTTTCACCTGTCGCTTTGATCGCATTTTTTCCCTATTGGTTCGAAACTTTGTTGGTAGAGTAAATAATGCGAACCTTTGCGAGAGTCTGCGTGGTTCTCTGACGTATTGTTGATTAAACTATTAATCGAACTATTTTGTATTACACGATGAGAAGTATCTTGGTTCTTACTAATTACAAATAATTATTAAGGACGTATCGCTATGATACAAAATGATGCTAAATACAAAAGATTATCAGCTTCGCTTTACACGTGGTGGTACTTTAAAATGGTTAACAATCATATATGCACCTGTGGAGACAAGAGGCTTGAAACTAATACGATTTTAATACTAAACTTTGCTATCGGGCACCGCTTATTCGTCCTTCAGTACTAGGCTAAGTCTTCTTCTTGTAAGAGGATAGCGTTGCCGCTACTTACTACGAACAGGTAACCGAGACGCCGATATTATTCGGGGCCACCGTCGCGATGGGCTCGTTGGGATTGGTTCGCGCGAGTTTTAGGTCCTCCATTATCATGAACACGTAATCCCGTAAAGGCTAACCCATTTTCTAGGAAACAGTGTCAGTACACCGGGAACTTCGGATTCCCAACTGACGCCATCGTGCGCATCATGAAAAGCAAGTATGTATACGCGGGGACGTCCGGAACGATCCTGCGAACGCGCTTACACTTAGCAAACTGTTCGTTGCAGGAATTTTGGGTCACCTGACATCTTACACGGGCAAACGTAACATGCTTTGATTTTAAGACTTTTGCCTTCACTTTTCCTAAATCCTCAACTATCTCTCTCGTTGTACTACAAAAAGACAGTCAAGTAACAGTTTGCAATGTCGAGAATCATTTAAAAAGTAATAAGCGAAGAAATAGTTGGTGTTTTAATTAAAATCTTTTCGTTTTCTATATTAGGATGTTAGTCGTTCAATATCCTTCATAGACGGATATCTTCCGAACGGCGAAAACTTCTCACTCCTTTTGCGGTTTTCCGGGCCGTCTGTCGTTATATATTATGCAGGCCTACGCTGAATAATATATCGTTGCAAACTACTCAACGAAATATCTCGCTTATTCCCCGTGCACCCGTGGCGATTAAATATTCATGGCAACGTGAAGCGATGAGCCCTCAATGCGAGCGCATTTTATCCCGGCTGAATTTCACGGGACCGCGATACCGCCGCCGGCCAATCGATCCCGCGCGGAATGTTGTTTACGGGAAATAATTTTTATTCCCGCCGGATAAATACAGCTCAGCCACGGTAAAGCAGAGCAGAAATTGGAATTAAAAAACCGGTTTGTATTTTGCCAATATGTCAATTCTGTGCCGTTCAAATCATCGATTGGCGGATTGCATTTGGAAAAAGTAATTAACAAGTCGCGGCGAAAGTGTGATCAATCACTTAAAAGTACATTTAATATCGGCTACTGTTATTTCATCAGCGACTGATGTCCGTAACGTACTCTCCGATAGTTCGACAAAGTCATTGATTGTGAACAATTCGTCGCGACCGACTGAAACTTGAACTCTTCATCATGACCGTAATTGCTATACCTTGCTTGACAAGCTGAGACCTCTTCTTGTAGTTAATAAAAAATATTTACAGATGACTTCTTGTACTTCGTCGGTGGCGGACGTTTATTTTGGCGGAGGCGCGACTCATCCATTATTCTTGAGGCTCCCTTAACGAGCTTCGCTTCTCCGAACGAAGAGAAACTCTTCTTCTTGGCAGCCCGACAACTTCCTTTTGCTCCTGCAGTGAAACTGTAGGGAATTGCTTCTTCTTCGAACCTCCTTGATGTTAAAATATCCCACTTGATATTATCCTCTTTTTCTGAGACTTCGGCAGTAATGGTTCGATAGGAAGGGTAAAAGGTACAACAAGGCTGAAATATCGTCAATAGATAGGTTTGCGCTGAGAATTCCTCCTAATAGCTGCGAGCTTAAACCTCGTTATTATAAAAGGAAATATCGACTCACGATCAAGCGAATATTTCACTCGACAATCTCCGAATATTTATTGGTCGTTACTGATCATTAGCAAGGATCGAAAACAAATGGACCTTTGATGTCACTGGCTTGATATACCAGGTAGCCGGCAGTTTCTCTCCCATTCGCCCAGGATACCTGTCCCAGAGAGGTTCCCGAAGTTCGCCCGTACTTCTTCTTCGAAGCGGCACCACTTTGCTTTCGAAGTATCGTATATTCTTGTTTTTCGAAGATGCGAAGTCCAACCGAGAGCCAGTTATTCCACTAACATCCGAATATTTAAAACTTGTGATCAAAATGATGAGCTTGATTCAATAATTAGAGTGTTCAATACTTTTAACAACGATCCCTGTCGGGAATTTCTACAAAAGTTTCACAAAACATAGTACGTCATGTTTATAGTCTACGATACGAACTGTGCCATCGTTGCCCCAAGTTGCACGGGTAATCGTAAAGATTCAAGAATGGAAAAAGGAGGTCCTCAAAATCTGGCAGTGGAGCGTCCGTCCCGCTTACAACCGGGCGGACAACAATGCAGTGCGGGACTAAAGCGTCCGTTTATATGTCCTGCTCGTTAAATACAGGCTTTATTGAAACAGTGTGCGCCGAGGCACTAAAAAAGAGAATAGTGGCAGTCGTCGAAGAAAAGTAGTCTCGCGTAGGACTCGTTGTTTAGCCCGATGTAGAAGAGAAAGATAGAAGGTAGAGTAGGAGTGCGCACAGGGTTTATCGTTCATAACACCGCCTTTACGATTACGTGTGACAGTTGTAAGCGGAAAATCGCCGCCAAAAGCAATGTCGTGCTTTATGAGTTCCATCTTTCTCTTTCTCTCTTCCGGGGTACACATCAGTTCTACTTAAAATTATAAGTGGCTATGTTTTGCGAATTGCGAAGGTACCGCATCCTATTTAATCGCGCGTGCTCCTTGCAATTAGTACTAGTTCACGTCGTGACGTTAAATTGCATACCGCCGAACTTAAAGAGAGGGAGAGAGAAGGAATAGCGGAAAGAACGGAAAGTAAGGGAGGCCGGAAGAGCGGGAGAAAGAAAGCACGAGAAACGAAAGCGTATAATTCATACGCGAGCGGCATCGCGCGTCCTATAAAGAGGACCGCAAAAAACTGGCTCTTTTATGAGAAACGCGTATATCTGCTCGCATAAATCTGTCGCTTAAGTGGCGTCTCTTATTTCATTGTCCGTTGTCTCGCGCACCGGCGGTGTACATATACCTACGTAGTACCTACTCTCTCACGTCTCTCCCGCCCTATAATACCTACATGAGAAATAAACTCGAAAGTTCAAGTACCGCGCCTCCACGTCGAGAATTATTTTACATTTCGTTTGTGCTCGCACGCGCCTTCTCTTAATTTATATCTCGTGTCTTGGGGGGATGAACCCCCTAAATATCGTACGCGCATCCCCAGAAAGGAGTTCGGAGAGCAATGAACATCAACTTGTATGTACGACAAATTTCCATGAAGTCGAGAAATCAATATTTACTATAAAACATGTATTTTACACTGTATTATTGTGTAAATTGCATTGGAAAAGACACCTAAAATTATAAATTCGAATGGAAGAGATTGCTGAATGACCCCTGCATGAATTATCAAAGATTCTTAATTCAGAAAGTTTCAAGAAAATCAATGAATTGTGTGAAAACAGATTAAGATAATCATGGCATCGTGATTCGCTTGGAAGCCATTATCCTCGAAACCTACTAGAGTCTGAACAACATGGATCGCTGAATTAGAGCGCAGCAGATGCCCAAATGCCCATGGGTTACATGCATGAGAGCGGAGTAGTATTTATATGTATAGTGGATTAGCGGTGGACGCATTCATTTACCGGAACGGCATTGCATCGAATGAATAACAACCGCATGGATTAATTAATTATATTCATTAATGCGGGTGAACGGTGATTCGCGCGCGCGCACAGACTATAACGGCATTATTAACCTCTTGAGAGATATTGGCGCATATGTGCTCATTACATAAATGTTATTTAAGCGGCAGCTACCGCTGGCGCCAGTGGTATTCGCTCGCTGTCCCGCAAAGATCCTGCCGATTCACAGTGGTTTCCAAGCGAACTTTCATTCTCTCTTTATTCTTTTTGCACTGCTTCGAACATGCCAAAGTGAAATGCTCGATACCAGTATTTAACATCCTTTTTTCCACTTTATTATTCAATTTTGTTACTCAATATCTTCTCTGCGAAACTGAATTCCAAGCATTTATTAAACAATTTTAAATTTTGGAATAATATAAATTCACGGTGTCACAAATCCTATATTGTCCTGTTGAAGGTGATCTGTTGCAACATATCCTAAACTATTGGTAACCATTTATTGCATCAGATTAAATTGCTCCGATTAAGAAGCTCCGAGTAACTTTTATAATGGATGAATATCCTCATCGAAATGTTCATTGAAAAGGACGGCCTTTGCTCGATAGGAACGATGGGAGTAGATCGAGGCGAAATTGCGGAGTAGGGCAGAACCGAAATCTTGGCGAACGGCTAGCGGCGGGCAGTGCGAGAAGAGTCGCGCCTCTAGCGAGAGGTTGGCATATCGCCAGGCATCTCGCGACGTATTTTCAGGATCGTAACATAAAGCCGAAGATTTACAGCGGCGATGCGAGAGGCTCTCGCTCTCGGGATCGGCGTTTTTTCGTGGCTGGGCATGAGCACCCCCGGGGGCCGCGGAGGCGCGGCCAGCCAGCCACGAGATCGCCCATAAAATTCTGATCTACGGCTTGCACCTACCTCGGAACCTCTCTCGCCATCGTTCTCGCCTCCGCCGCCACCCTCTCCGTCGCGCCACGCCGCTCCGAAACGCTTCCCTTTTCCCTCTCGCGTCGGCTAAACCGATCGGAAGGATAGAACTTCGATCGTTCAGGACGGTGTATATAAAAACTTCATTAACTTCCAGTTAACTGCTCTCACTGCTCCGATCCGAAGATTTGTTGACCGAGAGTGTATGTACTTCAACTGATTGAACCTTCAGTACCCAAAGTTGGACTCTGAAACATTTGAAATAGAACCGCTAATGATTTCTAAAGTTTGTCTTAAGTGACAACTGGAAGAGGAGTCTTTGGAGTTTGACATGGGATTTGGAAGTGAAATGCGCATTGAATTGCTGGGGGTTCTGGTGGGAGATTGAAGATGAGTCGAGATTAGTCTGGTGGAACTGTTGTATAAACAGATTATGGGTCGAACTGTCATCTGGGAGATAGTGGAATATCTGTCGAGTTACATTTGATCGGAGTAGCAGGAAGGCCCATTAGCTCAGTTGGTTAGAGCGTCGTGCTAATAACGCGAAGGTCGCGGGTTCGATCCCCTCATGGGCCACATTTTTGCCTGTTTTACTAAAAAATCGTATTTTTTTATCTTAAACGATGGTCTTGGCCACTCTGTCCGAAACTTGTACTGCAGTTCCCCAATTTGCATATATTTTTTTGGAGTATTGATGGAACTAATATAATAGGTTTACTTTCTTGCGAATACAAGTCACGGGTGTTGCACAAGCAATCAAGTTTATACATTTTTTCAGTATTGTCGAAAATAATGGTAAATCTTGGCTTTCAAGCTTCAAAATTCTTTCTTTCGATTCCTCATAGTATAAAACAATATTATAACTGGGAAAATAGGAATTTTGGATATTAGATGTTGTTTACATCTACGGATGAACAAATACGTAAAAAATAATAAAAAGGAATTCACGATCCTGCCAGGATTCGAACCTGGAATCTTCTGATCCGTAGTCAGACGCGTTATCCGTTGCGCCACAGGACCAGTTGAATTCAAATTTCTTAGTATCTGACCAGCTGCGATTAAACATGCCAATTATTAGAAAATTGCCAAAGTGGTGGAAGCACCGGTGCAATCTAGTAAGAGAAACAGAATAGTCTTGATGACAACATACAGATTCCTTCCTGCTATTCTTTAGATAACCTTTTCCTAAGACAGGAATAGAAAGCAGCCAAAAGAGTCCTAAAATTAACTCACCACTGACACAGATTCAAACAGAGATGAACACTTGAGATTTTAAAGAGGTCATAAAACTCCATGTATAACTGAATCTGTTATATGACACTTTGATTTTGCACGCAAGTAAAGTTTAATTTACCTTACTATTGCTATATGAAGCAAGTTTAAATGTACATAAGAGCAACTTCTCGGTGGAAAGTTCCTTAGCAAATCCATTTAAGTACATTAGCAATTGGCCGTTGAGCGAGATTACTTGGGAACGGGGCATAAACATGCAGTAACACCGAAGGAACCGGCACCAAAGGGTACAAGGTAACTGCCATACTCGTAAAGAAGGAGGGTGCAGTAAAAATGAAGTATCGCATAAATTAATGCCTGTATCAAATAATCAGTGAAAGTGCGAGAGCGCGGGCGCGAGCGGCAGGCACTAAGCGAGCGAGCTCTCGAAGGATTGGCGCAATTAAGCCCAGCGGCGCAAGCTGCCGGGCGAATAATTGGATATTTAAGAGCCTGACGAATATTATACTTGGCGAGAATTGTCGTCGATGGAAACGCGCTCACCGGTTCTAGCCACCTTCTGCCACCTCTTTTCTGTTCCCGAGACTCTCGCTGGCAAATGGGGAGTGCGAGAGTCGGCGGCGGGCATCGGGTAATCGAGCGCCAAGGAATATTTTAAGGTTCATTAAAAGCGCAATAATGAAGAAGTCCCGGGGAAGTTCCGAGTGCGGGGCCGCCGACAGGGGGCGAAACTTTCGGCCCTCGTGCCATTTCCTTCTCCAGGGCTTCATCATACTTCTCGCCGCCGTTGCCCGCTGGCCCACTCGAAACTTAACTCTCCGCCGCCTTTTACGCCCCGCACACTTCCCGCCCACTGCGGGAGCTCCTGATAACGTCGAAATTAACCCCTTTGCAATTCGACCTTTTCCCTTTCTCCCTGCCGATGCTTCGTCAGGAAGTCATTTTTTTCCTCTTGGAAATTGGCCTACTTACGCTTTCTAATTAAACCTGTAAAATGAAATACTGTGTACTCATTGCTAATCTTTGATAGAATATTGCATAATACGGTCTTCCTTTTAGATAGAGTTTTCAATATTTACGATAAACACGAAAGAAATGCATGATATCGCTGGATCAGTTTAAGAATATTTGATTCGTGCCTCGCAATGAAAGCGGAAGTTGAACCCCAACATTTTTCATGCGGCGCCGCTCTATGAAGTTCAGAAATATGTAAAGCAGGCTTATCTTGTAGGAATAGCAATGGAACCCGATCGGCCGTATTATCGATTGGAATGCATGCGTTGAGCGGCACCCTTACACAAGCAGCAACCCCATTAAACTTTTACGATTTAAGTTTCCGCGGACATAGTGACATTGGGATTCCTCTCGGGCGGAATGTGTATAAGGCTCAAGCGGTAAAGCGATACGGCAGATCAACTGTCGTACGTCACCGTAAAGTTGAGAAAAGAAATTTCATTCAAGTAACTGGTAGTATTATTGTTACACGATCGAGCGGGCAGCTTATCTTTTGCCCGAAGGACCAATTCCTAGAATCGAAGTGGATATAAAAAGTACAATGCTGCAGCAAGTAGTAAGTAGTATAAGTCAATTGAAACGTATCAGTTCCCTTTATGAAAGATCGAAGAAAATCATGTTCTCGGTGGTAGAAACATGATAGAGAGATTCTTCTTCATCGCATGTGACGCTTGATTTATACAGACGATTTGCGAAGGTGGAAGAGTGGGGTCATGCCCGAAGGTGATCGCTCTATCATAGAAAGCGATAACATAAATCTCCTTTGCCATCAGCATTCGAGGCAATATTTACTCAGTCGACACCGAGCATTACGCTACTCTGACTGGCGACGTTTCAATTCGTGTGGCTTCCCTTTCTGCCATAGTTGCATTTCCATTTCGCACGTGTATTATTGCTCTTAGCTACCTTGAATTTTGTATTTTGGCATCAAGCAGAGATGGAAGTTGAAGATGCAAGATAGCCGATGTGTTGTTCGGCTGTGGAGATGCGTGGACCCGAAGAAGGTGGGCCGAAGTGCCCTTTCAAGGTTTATTCCTCGTCGATCTTGGCGCCTTTCGCGACTTTTCCATAATTTACTTGGACGGGACGGCCGACGTCCCACTTCCTGGGCGACGAGCGTGGCTTATAGAGTTTAGAGTTTACGACGGAAGTCGCTCATGAAACGTCCGCATACTCTAACGCACACTCGCCCCTCTTCTCCCTCGCTTTACGAAGTACTTACTTCTTCCGAGACCTTGCTGTCTAACCATGCCGGATGGCTTTCGCTTCCCGATGGATCCGCTTGTTCTCTCGGCATACTTTATCGTCTACCACGTTTTGTAGGCGAGTGACAATAGTTCACATTCAAGAGCAAGGAAATACGACCAATAGAACGAAAACCCCATTTCTCAAATTAAATACAGAATACAAGTAAACTTGAATCACTTCCATATCGGATTAAGCTTGAGGAAATAGAAATTCCATTCACCAAGGAACATTTACAACTCATATTTTCTTTTCAAGTTTAAAACTAACGCACTCGTACGAGGCAGAGAAGTACGATCGCAACTCGTGCCAGTAAAGAAACCTGAAGTACAAAAAGCCTATATCACTCTGAACAATTCATTCTTTTGTCAAAAGGAATGGAAAACCTTTCGACCATCGTATACAAGTGACGCAGAACGCATATTCACGCTATTCCATTTTTAGCAAGTACTTTCTTCAAGCCGCTACTCGAGTGCGCCAGTACAAAACGCGAGGCACCTTGTTAGTAAGAAACCTATGAATATATGGAAACAACAGCCTTGAATATTCGATCGCGCAATGACTATCGAACCAGAAGGTGTGGGTGTTTGCGATGACTCCACACTCGGGCACCGGGCGAACTGGGTTGTATGCAGAAATTTTCGGAGAGTTGT
The DNA here is from genome assembly GCA_910593735.2 of Ectemnius lituratus. Taxonomy (NCBI): domain Eukaryota; kingdom Metazoa; phylum Arthropoda; class Insecta; order Hymenoptera; family Crabronidae; genus Ectemnius; species Ectemnius lituratus. Next base: position 5,151,857 of record OU343036.1, on the reverse strand, counting down.
ATTTTCGAGCGTATAAATATTCAATCCGATTCTATTCTATTCCCGCGCGATTTCAATTTTCACCCCGGATCTTGGCGGGCAGCTGTTGGGGGGGGGGGGGGGGGGGGATGCTTGTGGGCGCCACCTTTCAATAAGCGGGTTTTCCTTGCCGAAACCATTATTGCCGTTCGGTTCGGAGTCAATATTTACCTGATGCTTTCAAGCGTCCGGTAAAGTCCCGTATTTCCCATGCATCGTCCCTTCGCCTTCTCTTTCGCCATCCTTTTGCTTCTCTTCGCGACCTACGTGTTCTCGCTCGTATGAATCGCAATGAATCCAAGCTCGATTCCATTCCCACATGAATTCATCCATCGCTCTTTCCATCCATCGTATCCTGCGTCCGTTCTTCTATCATATGTAAATAATATCCCCCACACCACTTTCAACCCCTCTACTGCAGTCTCCCGATATCCAGCTCTAATGCGAGGAGATCACTCGCACGGGCCAAGCCGAACGCAAAGCAGAATTTACTTTACATGCGCCCACTTATCTAGCGCACGCGATTCACGTGGAATATCGATGAGTGCAAAGAAAGCTCCGAGCGACTCTTAGTCGTTAATCCGTACTCGTTGGATTGTAAAGGTCCATAAGAAAGAGAGCTTAGATAGAGATCGTTCACGTGAATGCAAATGAGAATCTGAATCTGAAATAGAATTTTTTTAATAATAATACTGCACTTTTATCAATAACTAAATGGAAGTAATAGCAATGAATATGTGGAACTCGCATTTCTTGTGTGCAAGCTTCACAGTTCCAACATTTTGGTCTCTCTAGGCATGAATCGAAATCGGCCTGAAGCGAAATCGCTTTAAATCTGTCTCGTAAAAGTTTCCATGCCTACACATACACACACACACACACACGCGCGTAGCTTTCAGTCGGGGGTCGCGCGATCGTGAGTTAAGAATCTATAAAAAGGCGCGGAGTACGTCGCTCACGAAGATTCGTTCTCGCGAGCGAAGCGTGCGAGTTCGGAGAGATCATGAAAAATTCCGGCGCGCATAAAAGAAGCGCACGCGCTTTGCTCCTCATCGGCGTGGAGGAGAAGAGAAAAAAGGTCCCGCAGCGAGGCACGAATAAATCCACGAAGGAGGTCCGGTGCGGCGTGGTGCGCGCGCGTGGTGGTTTACCGGGGCCGAGAATTTATGAAGTCGATCCTTTTAGGCGTGTGCCTTCCGTCCGGGAATTTGTCAGGGAGGGCAAAGCGCAAAGAGAGGAACGCGAGTCGCTCTTCCTCCTTCGAATCTAACTGTTTCTCTCGCTCTCGCGATCGTGCGAGCGAGTGCGAGTATCGAGGGTGAAAGGATTCCACCCGTACATTTATAAATATCGCCATTGTACGGGCGCCAAGGGCTGTATTTTTCATTCCTTATTTGTTGTCGCGACACACAGAGCGCCCTCGGCTCGACCGTTCTCTCTCTCTTTCTCGCTCTTCCTTTTTCGTATCCCAGTTCGCTCTTTCTTATTCTTTCTTAGGCTCATCTTCCTCTTTCTCACTCGCACATGTTTCGGCTCGCTCTTCCTCGTTCTCAAAGTCCCTCTTGGTTGACCATACGCCGCCGCCGCCGCCGCTGCCACCACGGTCGTACATTTCCAAGCCCAAGCCTGTAGCCTGCGACTCGCAATTTGCGAGGTACTCTGCTCCACTCTCGGGAGTCCGCTTGGCCACCAATACGTTGATCTTGCAGGTGAGCGCCCTTTGTCCTGACCCCAGCAAGCTCTCACGATACAGGTCACGATGACTCTCTGGGTATTGGAGCATGCTGATTTAATTGTTCCAACTCTGATTGAATCGTGTTTTCGAGCATGCGCTTTGCTCTATTTGACAATATTGAGATTGTAATTGACGCACATTGTTATTATTACGATGTATTTTCATGTATTTTGTTTGGATCGAGAGATACCGCGTGAAAAATGTACTACCGATTGAAAAAGAGTTATTGAATTTTCTTGGATATGCACTTGGCATGGCTGCATGGTTTACAAATCAGGATTAAATATTTTCAAAGCTTGACAAATCGAAAAATGCGATACCGCTTGCTAGAAAAATATCTGGATGGTAATTATTTGGCGGCGATGCATAAAACAGTGTTATCATCGCTTCGGCAGCAGGTTGATTTGATCCTTGGACATGCGGCACGCGCAAATTAATAATCCAGCTATTGCGATCGCGTTCATGCGTGCATCCACGCAGCCGATAAATATTGGAAAGGGCTGCGGCCCGTGCGGTGATAAATCACTTTATTTCAAAACCCGGGCAAAATGAAGCGGTCACGAACAAATGTTCCTGACGCGTTTCCGCGCAATGTGCTATCGCTTGCGTGGCGAAATAGCCTGTAAACGAGGACGAATTAATTCGTCGAGCTAGTCTACCGGCGAACAAAGTGTTCGGCAATTCTGGTCGTGCGTGTTCGACATTTTCGGAGCGCACCGATAGAAGTCGAGCTTTTACCATCGGGGATGAACTTTCAAATGCTGCAGTCGGATGAAAATATTACGGCAGTTTTGAAGCGATTGCAATCGATCAAGCCTGATGAATATTTTCGAAATACATTTGCTCTATCTTTAAGATCATAGTTATATTTAATACGAGCCTAGTGAAAACTTAGAGCCAATTCCAAAAGACTTACATTATTATCATTCCAGGACTTTACTTTATCGGTTTTAACAAAATTCCTATGGTAATTTCAGTTCATAGCCCACCCGTAGTATGACAGTAATCCTATGAGTTATTCGATATTAATACCAGAGTCTTCAATCATTACTTGATTCCTCAGGTATTTGGTGGGACGTAGCATATTACGAGAGAAAAAAATCTATTTAGTCGTAACATCGGCAAGAGGGACTGTACGAGACGTCAGCCGGTAAGATAAATGAAAGATCCACGAAGACAAGGAGCCCGAAGTTAGTGGCCAATTGAAAGGATCGCCACGTGAAGTCACCTGCGCGCAAAAAGCGATTATGCACGCACCAAGCGCTCTTTTTAATTCTGTCATGGACGGCAGAGGACTACATTAAGCGGACTGTCACACGCCCGGGCCAGCGTCCCGCGGCCTCTGCTCTGCCAGCGTCATAAATAATAATGAGGAGCTTTATCGGCAATAATATTTTATGTCGCGATCGGTGCCGTGGTGGGCAGCCTCTCCTCCGATCGGTCATTAGCTATGGCATTGCGCGAGCATAGGACCCTTTCCAGCCAACCACTCTGCGGGATGCTTTGGCTTTGGCTCGCCCCACGCCAAAAGAAAAATCTCTCCGAGACTCTTCTTTCTGATACGCCCAGCAGAGGTATACAATGATCTCAAGTGGAAAATTGAAATTCTCCTGCAGATCGCTTATTATGCCGATGGAGAAACGCTTTTATCGCGTGATATCAGCTCCGATAAAAAGACTGATTATTCTGCTCAACTCTTTCGCGAACAAACTATTACCCTTTGGCGAAAATGGTCTATTTTCGATCTTGTGGAAAAGAAGCTTGAATCGAAGGCTAGGGGACTGTGCATATTATGAAAACAAAGGGGCCTGATATTCGGAGATCAATTTTGGTCTCTGCGGAGTACGGAGCCTATAAATTAGAGTGCATCCGATTTCGAGTAATGACAGTAGTCATGTGAGTCAAAGTGCGTGCAGTGGCGAAACGATCAGACGATAACGGTAAAAGGATAGGTGTACTTACAGAGATAATGGACGCCAGAATGAAATTCGAATCCAATTCGTGGCTCTGCTTGCGAAATTGATCACAATAATGAAAGGCAAACTGAACCTGCGACAGTAAATGTAGATTTTGAAATTGAATGCTGGCTTGTGTGGTCGCGACACGCTGATATTAACACCGTTTACTGGTGCGCATGCATAGCAGATTTCGCATGAAATATGAGATTCCCATGAAAATATCCACATTTATTACAAAACACTAGGTGCGGTAGAGCAGGATTTTCAACAGGCTGGAATTAATAGGAGTTAATTTAAAAAGCAGTAGTAAGCGAGTAGGATGAAATACATACAATAGGGAGAATTAATTAATTTGTAACAGGAAATTCATTATCGAATAAGGTAAATGGCATCGAGCGATAACTGAATTCTATTCGGTTACATTATTGAATATGTAAGGCACGTGATGGTTAGCGCGCACGTCAGCTCACGGATGAAGTAGCGCACATATTCGCTCCCATTGACGCCACATATGAGTAACCGTCAGTAATCATCTCTAAATAAAATGACCATCGTCCCGTAACTATCGCAGCTGACAGGTTGAAAGAGGTGATTTGCATCGGCGGTAAACCATCGAATCAGAATCTTAAAATTCCACTCAGATCACGCGTGCAATGGTTGCGCTTCACATGTGGAGCGATAGAGAAAAGCCATTTGCCGGAGAGATGGCCCGGGCAATCAAACGAAAATTCCGACATTAAATCCAAACTACACTGGCTGCGGTTGCGCCCGCCGCCATTGCACGCGCTCAAATTTCATAGCAAACCTATCTCGCATCATCGAATGCAAATTCTGACGGTAAGAGAGAGAGAGAGAGAGAGAGAGAGAGAGAGAGAGAGAGAGAGAGAGATGCAGAGCACTTCACTAGTGAAATGCTAAATTGCAATGTGCAATAATCGAAAATAAACTTTTCACGCTCTGCTGCTGCGAAAACTTTCTCGATGCGCTCGATCATCATCGTTGTTGATGAATAGAAATAAAAATAGAAATATACGAATATTTTGGTTGTCAAGAAATAGGCTTTTAATGATTTGTATAGTTCGAACATCACTTACGAAACAATTATTTACAAGGAGCATTTATAATTCTTTGGCATAGCATAATCCTATGATTGTGTGTATTCCTATCATTTCTCGGCATCAGTTTGGAAACTTGATGCCTTCCGGCAAGGGTCTCGCTTGCTTGGTTCGCAGGCCAATGGGCCGCAGACCCAGGCAATCCGAGTGACTTCGTCATCGGTCAGCGGTGCCTTTGTTTGGGTCAGAGCAGGTCGAGCGCAGACTCCACAGGCCTCTGTCTACGTCCGGCTTCAGTTCCCTCAGGACTTTTGACGAAAGTGGATATATTGTAACCTTCTTTCAAATATTCAGTGTAATCCTTTGTGTAGTGAGCGTGCGTTTTACCAAATGGATTAGAATGTCGGAGAATTAAGCCTGCATGATGCACTGCACAATCGTCGATTTATAAGGAATAGCAATTAATTACGATAAGTACAATCTAACACATATTTCTTTGCTTTCCCATTTCATACCAATGGTTTTCTGTGCAAGGTCTTGCGGACCGCGTAGATCGTAAAGTCAGTTCAGCTGTCGGTCTATGGTACAAGACTCATTACATATCGCAGTTAGGTATGCTCATTCGGTGTTGACGCTTTGAATAATCTATGGGTTATAGTGTACGCAGAGGTCTGTTTGTTCAAGTGTTACTGAAGTCGAAGCGCCTGTACTCTCACAGTGAAATAGTAATTTAGGATTTCGAGACTGCTCCCACTCCCGCATTTCCATTTATTAACTTCCTTTGGATGTATTTGATCGCCTAGTCCAACAGCGTAATAATGACGAGGAAGTGTGAATGAAATTCGACGAGGAAGTCTAACTGCACCACGATCGCTATCTGCCGAAGTTTTCCCATTTCACACACACTACGGAATTGTTTTCGAATCCTCGAACGGCTAGTAGCATTATTATGGTAATGAAAAGGCGAATGAAGGTGTAAATGCAAACTAATTATACAGCGTTGAACATGCAAGATTTTTACTATCAGTGACACAATTTCTGCGACTTTTGTTATCAAACTTATTTATGAGAGGTAATTACAAAATTTCCTGTCCTTTAGTTCAGAGATTGTTCTTCGCGCGTGCATGCGAGATTCGTTATCAGTCCAGCCAAAGAGCATTATCACAGCAAATTTGTTACGCGCATTGTCCCGGGACAATAGTGTCAATGAACTCCAGGGGTTGTAAATGAGCGTGGGTGTATTTCAGCCTTGTAACGCGCTTTGGGCGAATTCCTTTTGAACGCGCTTAATTAATTGCAAGACTACATCCCGCGAGCAGCGCCAACAGGGCAACGCGGCCGTGCGAAACAATGCCAGGCTTTCGTTTCGAATTGTCCGAATGCGCAATTGCAGTGAATGTGGCGCGTTGCACTAGCATTTTGTTTGCGCGTTAATGATATTACAGCAGCGGGAACGGCGGCAATTCCCATCTATGTGACTCTGTTACTGGTCGGCCACTGTCCCCTTTGACCCGCAAATTCGCACTCACCTTCGCAGAGATCGCACTGAAATTGCGCGCACTACGATTTGTTAATCGCTGCTGCTCTACACGGTCTTATCTTGGTTGAGTGGAATACCCCGTTAAATTGACTGGCCAAGGTAAACCACTGATAAGAGGTAATCAGTGAGTCTGTGGATTCCGGGATTGCGATGAGGTCTTTATCGCTCTGCGTAACGGCAAGATGTACTTCGAGTTAAATGAGATTCCACGCTGATTAGCTTCAGTAATCGTAATGTTTGTTCAGATTGCGAAACTGATTTAAGTTGTCCGTTTTTGTTTCAAATTGATTGGATATTTACTTATTGTTAATGGAATAAGGAATAAGTAGGGAATGCCTTTCTTTTTGATAAATTGTTGACTTAGATCACTTGCATAATCACTCGCACGTTTGACAGAAGAGCAATCAATATCTGTCGTTTTGATGCTCGTCGATGGGAATTGGATGGTCTCTCCGTTTCGAGATTTAAACGCAAGGGGATCGCCGGTACACAGTGCAGGCACTCTCGCGCGTATACAACTCAAAAGCCAAATTTATTGACTTGCGGGGTCGATAAATTGTTTCGCCAGTCTGTGCCAGTGTGCGACGCCAGACGTTATTGAGCCATTAAATCGTGATTATCCGCCGGTTATTGGCGCGCAGACACGCAGACATGGCACATTCTTTTCAGCCTTCTCGACTAAATCCCGTCCCACATGACCATTCCCGCTAAGAATATGTCTGCATATCAGGGTAAGATGCATATTCTAGTTCATGGCAAATGGGAATCATCTTCAGCCCCGTCGTCATAACTCACGATTGACCCACTTTTATCAGAACTCATCTGTTTACGGTAATACCCAATTAAGATTCAGCTCAAGAAACTGTTATCAATGAATATCGCAGACAGTAAATATATTTTAATAATTTAAATACAATCATTAGGTTATCATTACGAATCTGTTTCCCATTTCATGTTCGAATTCAAATTGGAAACTGCATTGATGAGTTTCTATCAATGATGATCACTTCATGAAACTCTAATAATAAATTCAGTTTGCTACTTAAAAATCTAACATGCAACGGAAATGTTTTACCAATAATATTCCCTTTCCATTTGCCAATATTCATTGCTTCATTGGCTTGATCCGTTCGCTGGTCGGATGGAGAATCAAAGGGAAGGGTCGGTCAATTAAAAGTTGCAGGAGCGTTTCAAACTGCAGTATCATCGGAAGTTACTATTTTCTGGAAGTTAAGGATCGACATCGGAAGTTCCACATTCAATAATGAGTAATTAAACTAGATTGCCGGCTTCTCCCACCGCTTCCGCAGTACTATCATCGCGATCGAGTTTCTTCGCTAGATTCCATTCCCTCTCATTTCATTGGCCTTTAATTATGCTTCCGCGCACTTGAAACTTGGTCGAATAAGCTTGCGATATATCTCGACGCGGCGCAGAAGAGGAAGGAGAGAGAGATGGAGAAATTTTCGAAAAGTCGTTATGTGCACTGGAGACCAGTTGCACCAAGTTCTCTTCCTCTCGGCTGAATCTTGTTGGAGGAGTGGGCGGAAATTTGAAAGACACACATTCGACAAGAGCTACGAGAAAGTTCGTGAGGCATTGTTGCGCCACTTGTAGCGTTGCTTCTCGGCCCTCGGGAACGTAAACACGACAGATGTCAACAGGCAGGCGGGAACATGCCTAGAAAAAGGAACGCAGGCTAGCTTGTCGACCTCTTCCGCTTTCCTGCATCTTTAGTAGAACTCGCCGGATTACTGAGTTTAGCATTTCTCAAGTGGCAATTCCAGCGGTATTTTACCAACTGCGGTTACTTGAATTCGACGTCTATAGTTTGTGTTTGTAAAATTTGTACACTCTAACTTAAATAATGAAATGTTCGTCGAAATTTGTTAAGCCTGCTTAAACAATTAGAATTTAAATGAGGTATTTAATACTTCATTCAAACGATTACATTAAAACTCCAGAATTTATTACTAGATCCCCTTTTATTTGTATATCCTTATATTGTTGAATTGAACTTTCATTTTAAAAAAATCGTATTATACTGCATATAAAGGATACAAGAAATATTAAAGCGAGATTTGTATCCATTGAAATGCCTCGTGTTCTCCTCAAGTATAGGGGTCGGTTTTCGACGAAAGGACTGGCGGGGTGGCGGGTGTTGAGATAAGAAAAAAGAGGGGTGCAGCCGGGCAATAGGGGATTTGCGACGGCGGCGTGCGTGCCGACAATAGGTAAGAGCTGTAATTGCGGTCTAAATATGCATGCTGGATGCAGGCCCCGTCGCGACTGACTGTTCCATATTCAACGATTAAGTGTGATGTACGAGTTTTGAGTGTCGCGGCATATCAAACAGGCTCGGCACCCTCCACCTAACATCTCCCTCTTTTCCCCCACCCCTTCCTCCTCCTAGCAGCGATCGCATGCGCTGATGCGCTTCATTCGCGATAAATTGCGCCCAATTAACTAAAACGTGAGTCTGGAATCGGACGCGCACCCTTCTGCAAATGCGAATCGACGCTCTAGGAATATTAATATTAGCTCGGCATGCAGTACATACGGGAAGCCTACGTGCCCGATTTATCGGAACTGCTTCCCCCGCGTAGATAGCCCTTAAGAATTCAATCGATCGCATTTACATTCTGACAGACAGTCCGCCGTTATCGCACGTAATTTGTTAGAAGCTGAGATTGAGGTGATTTGTACTAGCTGATCAGATAAATCATGGTGAAAATAACGAAATGAGGAGAAGAAATGTTTTGGGATTTTTTGTAGGGATTCGTCGGGTTCGGCAAATTGACCTGAGCTTGGAAGTGGCCGCACCACGTGGCGTTTGGACCGACCGCGTGTGAAATACAATACGGCCAGGGACATACTATTTATGGCGGGTACCGAACGGAGCAGGGTAAAGTCTGCTGACTTAATGACAGGAATAATAACTAGTTTTTCGAATCTAACGCATTCTTCAATGGTTCAGATGGTTAGTTTAACAGAAATTACGTCAAAAATAGTAATGTGTATTCGATTTCTGTTAAAAAAATAATCCATATTTGAGTTTTTCCGTAAAATGGAGTATAATTAACAATTGATTTATATAAATCCCAAAATTACAATCCATATTTCAGTGTATCTGTAAGATGGAGTGCAAATAACAATAGATTGTTACAAAAAGACTATTTATCCTGCTTCGTCCGCTCTTCTGGAGTAGTTTGCATTTCTCCGACAAGAAGTCCTCGGTAGTATAGTGGTCAGTATCCCCGCCTGTCACGCGGGAGACCGGGGTTCGATTCCCCGCCGGGGAGGATTTCTTTTGATTTTAGTCGCTCCGAACTTGTTTCGTCACGTTAAGTTGTCGACTTAGAAATATTATAACAAGAAATCCTCGGTAGTATAGTGGTCAGTATCCCCGCCTGTCACGCGGGAGACCGGGGTTCGATTCCCCGCCGGGGAGGATTTCTTTTGGATTTTTGGCTAAAGGTTAGAGCTCTCTATAATAGACAGCTCAACTATCTCAGATGCTCCAAAAAAGTTGGTACTCAGGAATTATTTTGAGCAAAACTCCGAATTGGAGTAGTCGACGATCTCGATGTAAAGATTCCCAGCAAAACATTAAACTAAAATAAAATTTTGGAGTAAATTATATTCCAGTACAAGAGAGACAAGAAAGGGCTCTCGAGTACGGTTAAAATGTGCAGGGGTACAAATCCGGCCTCTTCAAATTAGGGGCAATGTGTTCCCATTCACGAAACCCTCGGCTGTTTCTCATTGTCTGGTCGACCGTTCTTCCCCCATTCGGTCTCGGGACCCGCAACCGTTTGCGACCTTTCCCAGACCAGTTCACTTATGCGAGCCACCTGGACGCTGCAATCGTCCCCTCTCCGTGAGAGGCACGTACCCGGGTACCGGGCCCAGAGAGAAAGAGAATAAGTGGAAGAAAGAGAGAGACCTCTTTTAGCATTTGGGTAAACCCGCAGCTCCAAGTCCAAGGGCTAATTAGATATGTGGCTAACAAGTGCGACATCGGTGCCACGATAACGGGCTGCAAGATAGCGATCAAGGAAGGGAAGCGCGCGAGCTCTGGCGAGCGTAAGTGGAAGAACATAATTGCCGAGTGTAATTGCCCCATAGCCATGCTTTCTTGCGAGGGAGAAACTGGCTTTTCGACATGGCAGCCGGGCAGGCTATGGCCGTAATAAACCTTAATCGTGTGGTAGATTTAAGATGTCCGGTGCTCGTCGGCATTTTTTGAATTACATCGACGTTACACTCGAGCCCTAACAGAACTCTAGCTATGGCATTTCGGGGGGCAGTCAGGGGTTTTGAGGGGGGAGAATGGAGCAATTCGAGCCGCGCGTGTCCTTTTGATAGCCACGACCGGGAGACACCTCATGAATTCACCTTAATTTCGTTCGCCCCCCGGCGATGATTTCGCCCGATAAATTTTGTTTACTGCTCGCCTTTCGCCCTACACGCTACTCTAGCGAGTTTAAGAGAATAACATAATTGCGATGTCCTATTGTACTTCACTGCTCGGTGAAATTGTTTTGACTTCAACATTGACACCCGCTTAATTACTGATCGTCCCGCTACTATATCTGACTAAATGCCTGTTCGACTGGGATAGACTGGTTGTCCCAGGCTTGGAATTCTAGTGTTCTGTTAATTTTCAACTGAATTAGTCGATTTCGGCAATTGCATGTGATCACCTTGTTGTCCCACGTGTGTTTTATATCGTGTCTACAACCTTCTTTACATTGTAAGTCACAGCATTGTACTAGTTAAAGTAAACAGGGCTCATTTATTTCATATTTAAAGCAACTATTTAATATCTGTAATTACTATTTATATTTCCAACTAACAATAAGACTGTCAAATATCAGTATCACTATCTCATTTACATTTAAGAAACGAGAAAGGACGGGCATCCATCCGAACTTGTGTGTCTCGAATATCAAACGGCGATGTAGTAAACCGAGTCCGGGCTGCTTCTGCGAACTTCATTCGACTGCCTTGTCGGGTTCCGGCTTGCAATTAGCAAAATGTTACGATGCCAGAGATAATAACGAATCCCTGGTAATTATTAATACGTACACCGACGCGGCAGGGGGAAATGTGGCGAGCGCAGATTTAGGTGCACGTAATGCAGAGCTTCGTTTCGCTGAATTACATCGTGGCAACACGCGACGAGAATCCGCAAGGAATTGCTCGACGTACGAAGGAGCAGCGAAGCTTACTGTAAGACAGTCGCGTGAAGCGAGAGAACACGATTAACTGAGAAGTCGGAGTGAAAGAGATGTGGAGATTGCGTATGCACCTTAATTCTGTCGCAGCCGAGGGCGATGATTCCTGATAATAAATTTCATCCGGTGGTGAGCATCTTTTCGCACTGCCCTCTATTAACGCATACCAGCCGACTTAATTCGTTAGGCGTCGCGGCGCCTTTCTGCGCTCCTGCTTCCTTCCTTTTTGCCAAGTGTCTGCCAAAGTGCTACCACGCCGCCGCCGGTCGAAATCCTGACTTAATTGATGCGGAAATAGCCACGTGTTATTAATCATCGTTTCCGCCCAACCGTACCAGACTCCATAAACTCTTAGTTGGAAACGGATCGGGGAAATCGCGTGATAATCTGCCTTCTCCACAGGATAATAATGGAAATGGAAAGATAATTAGTTGGTGAACGATCGTTTGCCGTTTTGAACCTGTTTCTTAAACCGGTGCTACTGGAATGCGCGAGTGCTCTAAGCCAGGCGATGCTTATAATAAGGATATTATAGATTTCATTCATTATGTTTAGAATACTTGTTCAGTATTTCTAAAACATAATGAAGAAAATGCCGTTCCATTTATTGTTTCATTTCTTGCGACCAGACAGCGTTCCAAGCAATGCTGCTGTTGCATACAAAGGTATATTAGCTAATTATATATATGCGTATCAAAAGGTTAATTACTCGTTATAAGACTAGTTGAAAAGGTTAAAGTATAATGGGGAAAAAATGTAAATGTAATGCTGGTTAATTTCCTTGTATTACAAACGAACATTACTATGCTAATTACATAAGTTTAATTAATACAATCCTCGCACAGAAAATGGTTATTACAATTTAGCAATTGTATGGTGGTTTTTTGTACCCCAGTAAACCCTGGCAAAATTCTAGGTGTCTTAAACAAGCTTGTAAAGCAGAATGACTAACTGTCGGTCACAGAGGCGAGTGATGACCGAGTCGGTTGATCCCAAAGCACCTGGTTTTAATTAGAGAAAAAGCGGACGAATGATCTTCGTCCTGGTACACGAATGATTGCTGAAACTCGCCAAAAATTCGTCCCACGGTAGTCCTGACGCTAATTCCGCCTCACACACAGACCAAGCGCGTATGTGCAGCGTGTGGCGGAGGCGAGCATTGACAAGGACACGAGGTGCGGGGAGAGCAAGAAGGTTGCCACCCAAGTAGCAGGATCGCAGCATTCGTCGTTGATTGTTCGAGGTCCACGGAGGTCCTCGCACCGCAACTTTTCTCTCCTTGTCACTCTTCCCTCCACGATCAAGCATACCGTGTACCCTGCGGCACTGATGCAGCGGCCCTCGGAATTACCGGTGGCCACCCTCGAGTCATACATTCGACGTCACTTTAACCCTTGCGCTCCCGAGGAATGTTAAACCAGAACCGGTTGCTGGAAATCTCAATGGCCAGCTGGATATGTGTATTATTTATTTTCCGTACTGCTAAAGATGTCGACTGCATGCCATGCCAACTTTGACGCTACGTTAATGATCAAATTTAAATTCTTATGCTGTCTTTAGTATCGTAAATGACCAACACCTGCAAAGAGTATCAATGTGGTGTAATGACTACTGGTAGGATTGAGGAAATGTTTTATGACTTGTAGAGTTTCAATTTATATGACATTTAACAATTAGGATTTTAGTTACAAAGTAAAGTGTACAGAGATTTCTTCGCGATTACAGTGTCCAGGACTTTTAACTAACTCTGTGTTTCTTTTCTGTTTCAGGTGAGTTTTGACTGTTTATGCACGCAAGGAAAAAGTGTAAGTGGTGTTGACGCCAGAAATGTAACTGCAACTCGAAAAACATCAATACTTTTCCTCAAGAGATATGAAAGAGTATCTAATACTCTGGTATAGCAAGAATACTGTTATCGGTGATCACTGTCAATATAGTCGAATTTGTCCGGCATTGTGATAACCTTTGCTTTTTATGATAAGTAACAGTATACCTACTTGTATCTCACAATCAGTCGGTTACACTTGAGTTCCGAGTGCCGTGTCATGCAGACACAAAATCTGTACAGAATTTTTCCCACCAATGATAAGAGGCCGCTTGAGAAGTTGACAACTAACTGAGAGCCTGATTATTCCAATATCATTCTGGAATTTTAATTCATCGCAGCCACTTATCAATTTCATGCCTTAAGCATTTTATGTATTATCGGCTAGTACCGTGTACTTTAACAGAAATGAGTCATTAGGTTCTCGTAACCCGCATTGCAGCGAGTGTCTGAAACGCTTTAGGTTCCACCTCGCTACTGGTTTTGCACGGAAGGCGAAAAAATCTGTTGCAAAACTCGGATCGTGCTTGAGGATCGCGTAAAGTACACCGGCATTGTCGTTAGTAATTGCTGATACGGCTTATGGTGCCGGCGTACGCGTTAACCTGCCAGTAGTAACCTTTAAGCCTTATACATTTTCCTTTCACGCTCCGTTCCGCCCGGAGAGAAAAGTTCGCCAGCGTTCTGTAAGGTCGCGCACGACACCTCCTCCTTAATAGTTTATTGCAGCCCTATGGGGACTTGAACCGTAGCGACGCTTTCGTCGAGATGGACGGCTAATAGGGGAAAATGGGAGATCGAAAATAGAGTCGACGGAAAAGTCTGTTTTCGCTTGCAACTCTGCAGTTTTTAAAAGTCTATTTCCGGTAGTGCAGCAAGTCGCACTATCCACAAATTTTTATCCGAGCATGATTTAGTTTAGATTCTCGTTCCTACTGCTAGTAAATTTAGTAAGCTCAGTAATGCATGATTCATACAAGCAGTATCATACCAGTCTTTACCTGATTGCAGCTGAATTATTCTTATATGAAGTAGCTTCGCGGTCATAAGTAGTATGAGGACTGCAAGGAGAATAAGATACTCGGTCAGACAGCATGTAGTATCGAAGGCCCATTAGCTCAGTTGGTTAGAGCGTCGTGCTAATAACGCGAAGGTCGCGGGTTCGATCCCCTCATGGGCCACATTTTTTGCCATTTTTACAATGCTTTTCTAAAAAAACTATTTTTGTAATTCACATACTATTTCGCAATATTCCAAAATTTTTGCTCCAAATCTGTTCGGAGCACGACAACTGCAATACGCTCGCCACCGATCGATCATGCGCGGTAAATACCTCGAGGCCATGTGTTTCCACGCTAGAATGTGTGAAAGAGGGAACTTCATAAGAAAAACTCATGTCAGCGGATGGCAGACAGGTTGCGTGAAAACGGGCGCGAGTTCCAAAAGCACTGCTCTAATTGAGTAACTTTTTCTACTTTCGCGTTGCTTCTTGTCCAAACCGACATCTTGTTCTTAATTGGGAAAAGTTTCGCTGTCTGTAAGGCAGATGGCAGTCTTATTTGGAGAATTTTCGGTTTTGGAGTACAGTTTCTCAGACTGGTCGTCTAACCACTGCACATTTATTCCACTGATGTACCAACTGATGTATTAGATTGTATATCCACCCGGAAAGTTGCAAAATTAGAAGCAATACGTTTCAGTTATGAAAATAGTATGATACTAATATTATATTTATTGATTTTGTTAAGTTTATGTACAAGAAATCCAAAAGAAATTCCGGTACCGGGAATCGAACCCGAGCCTCCTGGGTGAGAGCCAGGTATCCTAGCCACTAGACCATACCGGAGTATGGGAGCTTGTATTTTATTACAGGACATACTAGAAATTGTTAAAATTATATATATAAATAACGTTAATGCTTACATGGCATCTTCTAACTGATTAAACAGTTGAATCTGTAACATTCAACCAGTTGCTGTCAACACTTTTACCTGTTAAATCCACATGCAGTAACAATAGAGTGATTTTTAAGGCAGAACTAATACGAGTGTTTGATGAACATACTTCCAATGGGAGATTTCTTTCTAAATGTCTCCTTTGTATCCTCAGGTCTCAATGACCCAAGGGTCGACCCCGACCTTTTTGCGCGGTCACTAACACTGTCATGAATGGGACAAATGGGTCCTAAAATGCCACCCGCTGATAGGACTTGCACGTGCTTTCGACTATCGGAAAAAGAGAAAACCGTCTTCAATTCTTGACGATGTATTATTCATAAGAAATCCCAAACTAATTTGTGTCTAACTGAAGAGGATTGTGCCACAGGGTCGTTGAGTACCTTACATTACTCTCCCTGGGTTCTTTATGCAATTGGCATGCTTGAGATATAGTATTCATAAATTTAACTTATAGTTCGCGTAAGTTGTAAAGTAAGCAAAAAAAATTCCGGTACCGGGAATCGAACCCGAGCCTCCTGGGTGAAAGCCAGGTATCCTAGCCACTAGACCATACCGGAGTTGAGAGAACTTGTTTTATAAACAGTAGAAGTTCGATAATCAACCCCCTTGTATAATAATTATTTTGACAAGTGTGATAACAATTAATAGTGTCAGTTTAATCTTTACTACGACTGAGTTACTCATATACGTTTAATATATCTTTATCATTTTTACGGGCCACTAAGACACCTAGTTGATTTTTCAAAATACAATTTAACAGAGAATTTAGTCATTCATTCATGGTTTATTTCAATTTATGTTTTAAAAAAAACGCGGTAGGACATGAGAATTTCGACAAATCAGTTCTAATGGTCCTGTGGCGCAACGGATAACGCGTCTGACTACGGATCAGAAGATTCCAGGTTCGAATCCTGGCAGGATCGTGGCTTTAATTTTGCTAATTTTGCCTTAACAAATGAAGAATTACCCTAGCAGGTTCCCTAACTGACATGGCGGATCATTGTCTATAAATAGATAGTCTGCTTTGTCTGCACTCAGCAAATCCAGCGGAATTAATGGGTAGATCACTGATTAGTCCCACGTAAATGAAATTTGGAGCGCACAACACGCGATAAAACAATTAGTGGCTCTCTACCGCTGACAAATTACACGGTTAACGGGCCGGGTTTTAATGAAGCTTTGCACTGGCGGCCACGATCACAGGACAGTAAAATCCAATGAAAGGTGACGATACCTTTTAGTGATTATCGCAACTATCGATAAGCGGATACACGTTCTGTCGTTGACCTGCTGAAGCAAACGAGCATATAATAATGGCCTGTTAAACTGTGCGGGCACAGGTGGCCCCAATGACATCGGCAACCCGTTTTTATAATGATTCCGGTGATATTGGTGATGTTTCATAACTTCGAGCACATTTTACTTTTGTTATGACAAAAGTCTTTGAATGCGTAGAAAAATTGCTTATAAAAATTTTGAAAATTACATTAGTAGTCGCATTTACAATACTTCATTAATGTTGGCGATTTTTTGTTATAAGAATTAAGGGGAAAGGCGGGTTCCACTTTGTACTGGAATGTATTGTATGAGGGAAATGTTCGGCGTAAAAAGGAACTCCTGTGGGACAAAAGCCTTTGATGCCCTTGAAAGTTTCCTTCATCCTCTATCTTCGCTCGGTAGTCGGAGGGAACGCATCCCACGCGTGCTGTTTTCCCTTCTCGCCAGACGCATCAATCTTCTTCGTCGTGTCGTGGAACGAACTACTTACGTGGCCTTATATTCCGAGATTTCACGGAGCCCGCGCACTTAAGCATCCCGCACTTCGCTTCATTTTCCGCTCGGCTTCCCACACTTTGGGGTTCGACCTACAGCTTTTACCGTGCTGTTCCATCACAGCGACACTCTTCGCCAATGACTTTTTGCGTCTCTAGCAAATTCAGAGTTTTCCATTCGATTAAGAATGCATACTTTCCAGAATCAATAACACGTGGGCAGTTTCAATAAACTGTATCAAGTATTGCTTCAGCCAGTAAAGAAAACGTGCAAGGTAACACGTGGAAAATAATGGCTTACACGCGTCTATGCATCTAAAAATAATCACACGCAACCAAGAATACACTTGGCAGCAGTCATGTGTTTGTGTGTCGAGAACAGGCATCAGTGTACTAACAAAGCAAAGCGCCACGTTCCTAAATAAGATTCCACTCCTTTCATCAGATCCACGACATATGTTAACTGTCGATCATAATATAGTGGTCTATTGTCTTTTAATCTACTTATTTCAGCGTTATCATTGACTCGTCGAATTTGTCATTGAATTCGGTGACTAGAAACTAACGCGTGCAAACAGCTTGCGAAGCGAGCTGCTGCTGCTGCTGCATCAAGATGCAAAAACATGAGAGCGGCTGTGTACGCTCAGCCGGCGGGTGTCCGTGAGCAGGAGATCAAAAGATCAAGTAAAGTGCGGGCGCTCGGGGCTACAACATCTGTCTAACACTGCCTGCAGTTGTTGTCCAGTAGAACAATCCAGGCCGTGGTCAGTCACCGAGAATAGCGCGTGCCGTATTAGTCTGTAGAGTTCTGCTTGCTGTCAACGCAATTCTCACGTGCTGTACGTATGTGTTCTTCACTATACATCAGTCCAAACTTAAATATCAACCGCTCTGGGCTTTTTAACAACTATTTTTTTTAGTGTACTATTCTGCTAAGAGAAAATTAATACCGTAAAATATTAATGAGTGGTTCGTTTGTCCCAGTCTGTTTCTATATTTGATTGTAATTGTTAATCAAAGTCGATATAAGGCGATTAGAGCCAGTGTTTTATCTTTCGTGACATTCGCCCAAGTTAAGGAAGTTTCCACCTGCACACTCTCTGTTGTCACAACATTACTAAGATATTAATTATTTCTTGGAAGTCTTTAACGCATAACAACCTAATCACTCGATATTAAAAACGCATACTCATACTAATCGAATTCGCACTGGGGTTACAATAGATTTTGCTCGGAGGTAGAGATCACAGTTAGTGATCGTGATGCGCGTGTTCCCTGGGAGACGTATCTCACGTTGCAGTGATTCCATAATCGCGAGGGACTGTTATCGTGGCTCGTGACACACGCCGTTCGGACGTCATGATCCTCAGGGCGTACGATAATCCACGGCTTGCAGTCCACTGTATCCATAATACACCGATAAAACGTCCAACCTGCCCATCACCCACGAAGCCAAATTCCGTCACCGGCTTGCGAAATCGTACATAATAAAAAGCACGCATTCTCATAGTATCGGCGTGCTTAACACGTGCTCGCATCGAATTATCAAGATTGTTGAGAAATTTCTCAAGCCTAGCAAACGACCGTGTTATGTCCATTTCTATTGCTCTTGCCAGTCATGCCATTCTTTCTCCTCTCTTTTTCTCCGACTAGTATGTCAGTATGCGCGTGGTTCTATGTATTCCTTTGTGCTGGAGTGCGCTGAGATTGAGTTCGCAATCGGAACGTGTAAGTTAGTCCGCGATATTCTTTCGATTCGCGCTCCCTGGAAATCGAGTGTCGGAAAGTGTCGCTTAAGTAGCTCTCTCTTTCTCTTTCCCTTTCTTACTCTATCTCTCTACGAGCGTCATTCGCCGTGAAAGGAACATCCACGTGAGATTCAAAGCACCCTTCGGCGGCGGCGGCGGCGGCGGCTGCAAGCCCGGGAGAAAAATCTGCAGGGCGTGTAAGCTCATGAACTACCGCGACACTGATCTTACGAGGTACGGAGGGCTCGTGTCGAGGGAGAGACCTTCCCTTTCTGGCCTTTGAACGGCGAGAGGCAGGAAGCGCGTCAAAGAGAAAATTCCATTCGTCGGGTTCGAGCACTTCGAGGCTGAAGAAAGAGTGAGGAAGAAAAGCAAGCCTCTCGAATTGACAGGCAGTCTTCACTCGCGCGTTACATCGCTCCAATAAAAGCGCTCGCCTCCGGCCTTTGCACATTCTCTCAATCGCCGAGAGTTCATCGCCGCTGAAAAGAAACTCGTTGACCAGTGAATATCTATCGATTAACGCTGAAATGCGTCACGTTTGTAAGCATTATCGTTGTTTACAATTTTACGTATCAGCTATCTTAACAAAACAATAATTTGTCCAGTGGTGGTCTCCCGGCACGCAGCTACCGCATTCGTGTAGATCTGATAGATCGAATATAGGCGGAATCGCGAGCTTCAAGTGCACGCACTCGAAATCCATTTTCCCCAGAGTGGATTATCATATTATTCGATCGATCATGCGCGTTCCTCTTGAGTGGATGATAATCGAAATTATAGCAGTTATAAACAGACGAATTTCTTCTGCCCATTTAGCACGCGTTACCAACAGCTGAAGGAGGCACTCGGAGCCAGTGCGTGTATTCGTTGTATCAGCCACTCCAGTCACGTGTGGCTGATAAGGATAAAGCTCATATGTTTGACAGCAGCAAGACGGCAATAGGACGCGCTCGATTTCATAGCATAGTATCACTTGGCTCTCCTTTCTCGAGGAATAGGAGGCCACTTTATCGAGCGATTCGCCTCCTTAATTAAAGACAGCCAAGATCTGCGGTTTGGCAGTGGTACGACGCGCTTTCTCTCTCTCTCTCTCTCTCTCTCTCTCTCTCTCTCTCTCTCTCTCTCTCTCGACGACTCGGATTCACTCCAGATGGGACGTCGGTCTCAGTCGGAATCACCAGGCGAGGAAGCCTGACAAGGAAAACGGACTGCCAGTAATGAGTAACGTAGAGAGCAGCGCGCCGTAGATATCCCTGAGAACAGTGACGTTGACTCAGACTAGTCGTGATCGTCTCAACGAAAAGATCAGTGAAAATGACCAGCGAGAATAACCAGTTGGAGGAGTCCTGCTACCGGCTTTACTTTCGACAGATTTTGACTTCACTCGCACCTCTGTTGGGAGTGGTTGTGGCAGGGTTGACATCGGGTTACAGTGCGGTGCTTCTTCCGCAGTTGAAATCAGTCGGTACATTGAATGCCACTAGCGAAATATTGAGTGGCGAGATTCGAGTGACTACGATCGAAGAGGAATCATGGATAGCATCGGCTGCTGTATTGCCGATGGCTCCAGGATGCTGGTTGTCGGGTCTCGTGATGGAGAAATTGGGTAGAAAGAAGTCTGTTATGGTGATCTTCCCAATTTTTACCATCGGCTGGTTGTTTATTGCATTTGCCAATAATATCGCCTGCCTAATTCTTGGTAGATTATTATCCGGTTTGTGTGTCGGGTTGTCGGCGCCTTTGGTACCAGTATACATCAGTGAGATCAGTGACCCTCGTTTACGTGGCATCTTATTGGGTGGCATCTCCTTGGCACTTTGCTTCGGTATACTCATCATCCACATAATCGGCACCTGGGTCCATTGGCGAACAACCGCCTATATCTGTGTGGTGGCTCCTTGCGTCTGCTGGCTGATATGCATCTTCTCGCGCGAGAGTCCCACCTGGCTGCTGAACAAGGGTCTCCTTCGGGAGGCGAGGGAAGCCTGGATCTACTTTCGCGGTGAGAGATCCTTCGACGAGTACCTGCACCTGGAAAACTCGAGGACGAACGAGTCGAAGCACGACAATGGGAAGAACTCTCTTGTGCCTTACTTGAAAGAAACTCTGACTACCCGATACTTCCTGGTACCACTGGGCGTTTTATGCCTGTTCTTCTTCACCGCTCAGTTCGCTGGCACGAATGTGATAGTGTTCTACTCGGTGGACATGTTGGCGGACGTTGCTGGCCGAGAGAACGGATATCTGGGTTCTCTGATAGTGGACGTGGTACGCACTGTATTCAGCGGCGTCGCTTGTGTGCTTGTGAAGAAATATTCGAGGCGAAGTCTGACGTTCCTTTCGGGCTTCGGCACAGCGTTCACCCTGATAGCTCTAAGCTCCTGCCTCTACTGGGAGATTGGAAAGCCTTGGGTGCCAGCGTCCCTGCTGATGATTTATACGGCATTGCTGACGCTCGGTTTGATACCCTTACCCTGGATGCTGTGCGGGGAATTGTTCCCCCGACAATATCGGGGCCTCGGCTCTGGATTCACCTCTGGCTTCACCTTCATCTGCTTCTTCATCGTGGTGAAGGTCGCGCCGGCGATGTTCGCTAGTCTCCAGCCGTACGGGACCTTCGCGATTTATGGTGGTATCACCCTCATTGGTACGGCGTTCCTCGCCTTGACGCTCCCGGAAACCAAGGATAAGACTCTTCAAGAGATCGAGAGCTCCTTTGGCAAGAAGCCTAGTAAACTCGAGGAACGCGCCAATGCTTTCGAGACTATCTCCCTGTCGAAGCCTGTGTGAATCAGCTTCCTGAGAATTCATTTCCTTCTCGTCAAATTGTACATAGTTTTTCATAGCCGGTTATTTTGTAGTTAAGTAGTTCTGAATGAATTCGATTTTATGTGGAGAACAGGAGGACCGAAGTGAATGAATGCGAGCCTGGTATTTACGTATTTCTAACGGACATAGGATTATTGCATTCGTCATTCTACTGCGTGATTATCGACTAAGCGATAAGATTATTTTTGTTGCCATTGGCTGAGTGCATATTGACGATCACTCGGGCAAGGTTTCGATAAAATCTGGAATTCCTAGCATAAGTCCACGAACAACTCTTCCTGTTCTGATATAAATTTCATTACTTACCATTGTCACACTTGTTTTGTATTGTGCATTATTGTGTGTTCAGTGGCCTTGTGATTGTACAGTAATGTAATGCGGGCCATGCATTGATCACTAGGTTAATAGAGGAAGTGAAGCATTAATTAGTTTATAATCAGGTGGCGAGTGATAAATACTCCAATCGATTATCGTAAATCATGAGATTCAGCGCCCGCCCCTGTGACGTGACTCGGGAATGATTGACCGTCAAACATTATCAATTAAGAATGATACGTGCGAACGAGGCGTACAATTAGATCAATTATGTATTCGTATGTTCGTTCTTGCAATTTATAATTATATGCTATGTTTTATAATCACACCTTTTTATTGTCTTCTCTTAATTATTGTTAGTTCGTTCCATCCTTGTCGGTGCCTTCCTTTCCCAGCTTTTGTAGATGCTACTCTTTAACTTGATTATCGCGATCACGCGAAACACTCATCACAAGCGTGTTCTGTGCGCTTCTTTCCTCCGAGATTCCAGGGCCGATCTCTTTTTGCTTCATTTCTTGCAATGCCGCAACTAGGAATTACAAAGGTGCTTGGAGGAAATGGAGTTTCCCGGGATGAGCCAGGCTGTTTGCTCTTTTTTTTAAAGAATGTATTTCTCTGCCTGACATTTCTGCAGTAAAGAAAGAGAGAAGAAATAACCAGCTGTGTTAATAATTACAGAAGCGTTATCTGTTATTCGTATTTTTATAGTACACTTTTATTGTTCATTGCTAAATTAGAAATTTATGGTTACGTGGTTGTGTTAGATATTCGCACCTTTCACCACGCGGAAGGTTTGTGGCTCTGAATTAGTCAGTAGAAGCACAGAACTGGCAGTTCCGAGTCGCGTAGAAAGTCGGCGATATCAGTTGCGTGATTTATGACGATAAGGACAATCTCGCTCCAATTTTCCACGTGGGACGTGCCCGCACTGCATACAGTCTTCATGAATGCGTAATGACTCCGCGCGCGCCGCGCTTCCTGGTCGAAAACATTCCCGTGGACCTGCTGTAAATAGGAACGAGCGACAATATAACTTCCATTACTAATTCTAGAATCTGCACAGTCTTTCTTCATCGTGTCGCTTAAGAAGTAATTTCCACTATCCTTATAAATGACTTTTAATTTCTAATAGTTAATTAGAAAAAATAGTTAAATCTAATGGTTAAATTCTAATAGTATAATTAGCATTGAATATGGATGTACATTTGTCAGACTTTTTAATTCAACTGACTTTCATAAAAAAAGATAAGAAATACGACGTATAACCATTGAAAGCTATCTTTTCATACTTCTTAGGAAAGAATTATATTGTTTACCCTTAGCCCAATGAAAACCTGTCCCTGAAGAGGTTGAGGAATCCTATGCAGTTTCGTCGAGTGGATACTGTTCGGGAGGTTGCATTTATATAGGCGTATAGCTCGTCTCCCATAACCGGTGTACAGAGTTTGCTACTTTTGCTAATTTGCTTCGAGAGTCAGCAGAGAATACTCCCTTGGCCAAGTCGACCACGAATTGCCGGCTCGAGAGGCTGGATGAAATGGTCCAAGGAGCAAACCAAGGCCGCGTATATACACAGACACACAAAGCATTACAACGAGGCAAGCTTGTTGTCGAGTTGATAGTGCGCGAGGGTAGTTTCGACAAGAGCACATATCAGAATTCAGTTTGCCACCCCTGTTTTGAAATTCTGATATCAGATGTTGTAATGGCAGAAACTCGTTATTAGTTTGCGCTTGTGTAGCTGCCGTCTGCGTCCGGTGTTTACATTTGCCATTTTTTCTCGTCATCATTCAGGATGATGGCTGCTGTGGCTGAGGAACGAGCGGTGCGATTTCGTGAGGGTGTGGTAGTGATTTAGGGGGCAAATTTGCCTGGCAAAATGAAAGCGTTACGAGACTATCTAGGAGCCCCGGTGATCTCCCGCACGTCACTATGCACGGCGCCACAGACATCGTTCGTCGGTTTTATATTCTCCATAAAGATTCTTCACGATCCTCTCGTCTCGCTTGTCTGCCTCTCTCAACCACGTGGAATATACATTCTCACAGAGCACGTGTTGCGACTTTGCGAGTTGCAGAATGAATTGCTGCAGTACTGTTGAATTTTTCTTTTTACCTTTCATTACGTTTCACAAATATTTATGTCTCATTTTTTAGCATCAGTTCCTTGTAATATAATACTGTATCTAATCATTACTCATTGTTGTGTAAATGGTAACACATAGTATCATTAGACGAATGAGTTTTTTAGATAAGATTTTTATCGTCTCAATATTCTTGCGACATCATGATTCGTCAACTTGTATGGTTTCTCATCGTCAAGAACGCCGCGAAGATCTCAAGTACAGATTTCAATGATACGTACTCATACCGGTACTTCCTATAACAATATCCTTTTATGCAATTCTATATAAAACAGTTCTTTAAGTCAGGAATAATATTTTTCTTCTTCTTCACGTTTACGATTCGAAGCATTTCGTATTCGTCGCGTCAGTTGACGGGAGAGATCGAAATCCTGCTGGTCGCGCAAGATTTTATGCAGAAGCCAATGGATCGCCAGGAAGTGGTGGAGATTTTCAGGTGGCTGCCGGCCATTAGGAAATTTCACGGGGGGTTGCCGAGGCGTTGATTAAATCTCGGCGGACCTAAATCTCTCCGGTGGCAATCGAAAGTTTTCCCCGGTAAAATTGAAGAAACGCTCCCCGAGAGTCGTTGCGGCCAATCGCGATGGCGGGCGGATTCTCTTTTCTCCTTTCTCCGCAAGAGCGAGAAGAAGGCTCCGGACTTTATCAGGACTGCGTATCGCTGGCGACGGATGAAAAAATGGAATGAAACGGTGCCGCTCTTCTCGAAGAGGTGGCTGGAAGAAGATAAAAATCCTGTGCGGCGCAGCGTCGAAACAGCAGGGACTTTGCTCCCGCATCGAGATAAGGCCAATCCCGTGAATTGAATTAAGTCGCCCGTCGTGGGATTTACTCAATATAATTTAGTTCAGATTTCCGTCATTCATGTCGTCCTTGAATCGCCCCTGTACTTAGGATTTAAAGCTGAGATGTGCCCTCGCAAGAATCCCTTGAAAAGACGGGTGAGTGGAATAGGTTTATCGTTTCATTCTGATTCGATTGCCCTTATTTTCGTTATAACCTCTCCCTGAACGGACAAAGTTTTCCGGGAATCGAATAAGCAGCCACTCTCCTTTAATAGAAAGTCTTGCCGTTCTCTCTCATGTGAGTTGCATGTACAGTGGGAATTTTTAGCGATCGATGGGAGAGCAGTGAGTCCAGTAGGGTTTCGACTGAGTTGTTCACTCGCTCGCGTGATTCTGGCCAATAACTTCGTGTTCCTAGCGCGATACCTCTTTTCCTGTCGGATTTCGAATCCCTGCTAAGCTCGTACCGGCAACTTGGGCCCGACTAGAAGCATTAGTCCTTTAATTCCAGCTGATTGAATTAGAACTTGATTTGCTCCTCTCCGAATCTATATAGTCAGGAACTATTTTCCTACTCCGGACTATCGAATTCCAATCGAAAAATATTAGTTCGAATGTTTGGAAAGCCAATCTTTCTGGTAGTTCCTTTGCCAGAACCATTGGATACCGCGACTTTCGCAAATTCTTAAATGTCAGTTGGATGTATTATGATTAATGTAACCTGGGAAATGACTGGAATATTTTTGCATCTCAAAGGAAGGCTGGGAATCAGAATATATCAAGAGGAAAGCGGTGTAGTCGGGTGAAAACCCGCAGAGACATATATTCCGAGGGTTTTCTAGGGGTGAGACCGCGATCGGTGGGGTAAGTCTCGCAAATATTCTCAGACAGTATCAGAGGTCCAGCGAAGCCGGCTGCTGCTACCAGCACAGATATATCCGGTGACAGTCAGCGCGGACTCCCGCGGTATAAACCGCGAACGTGTATCCACGTCTGGTATCTTAAGGCGCTTTTCCCCTAATACTTTACGGGAGCTCGTGTGTCATTGCTCCCATGCTCGCCGCGGCCTTTTCCTTCTTCGCCTTCTTCAGCAAGGCTGACTTCTTCACGATCGTACTGCTACCCGCGCCATTCTCGCTTCTCCCTCCAAAAGGTTATGGATTGCCGATACTTACGTGACTCGTGCCACTACTGCGCTGGTTGGTTCATCGATCTCCCTTACTACGGATTTTGTCTGCACCTTTGAGTAAGCAATTTATAAAGCTCGAAAAAATGGCTTATTCTTCATTTCGTTGCAGTCAGTTTCTGCTGCATCGTCTCTTTCGTTTTCTTCCTCGTATTCGTTAAATCTTTTCTCACTTGATCGTTCTTAACCAGACCCCACAAGACAAATTACTCAGACATATTTAAAATCATATAGAAATATTTTTTAGACAGTTGTAATTTTTTTAATATAATCAAAGTGATCGTTCAAATTTGTAGAGTGCTTTGTCATTATAAAAAGTAAAGCTCCAAAATGTTTTATACGTACTGTTGCTATCGACATCCTTTATGGATGACGGTTCTCCGAGACAACGAAGAAAAATCCCGTTGACATTGTTTCCCAAGGAGAGCAGCAGAGCGGGTGCGGATACCGAGATATGTGTAATGGGGCAGTTATATCGACGATAAAAATGTATTAGAGAATCTTATATTCCGGACGAGACCCTTTTCAGTGGAGATAAAGCCGTGCCCGATGCCTCGTGGTACGTGCCTGATCTGCATGCCGAGGAGTGAGAGTAACGGTTCCACTTCCTTCAACAGCATCCACCGGCTTTGCGAAATCCCGTACTTTCTGTTCAAGCGGGTGCGATAATTCCCTTCTCCTATCTGAACCATCCCGACCCTTTCATTACTAGTTATAATTTATTCAATACTTTCCTTTTATGTAATAATCAAACATTTCAAATGAAGAAATAACTTAGTATTACTCTTTCAGGAAAAATACTACTATTAAAGATCGAGTCTTTATGTATTTACACAGGTCAAAATAGAATAATCACGTCAGACTAATATTGAATTGATTACAATTAAATTAATTACAATAGTATGCTATCTATACAGTATTATATTAAAATGTAATGTATACGAATCATATAAACGAAGCCAGCTTGTAGTAATACTGGTATTGCGCTGTTATTCCTCAACCTTCATATTTAATATTAATGCACCGAGCTGAGAGCTTGTTTACCACTGGCAGTCACCTCTAAACTCACGGAGCAGAGCGCGGCAAAAAGTCCTTCCGCGGTCGGAACTCGTTTTCGCTCGGTTGCTATTTTCGTTGAGGCCCAGTGCTCATAGGCGATGCAGCACGTGAGCCAGACAATCCATTTCCGGTGAGAGAGGCTATCGCGGCGGGCATGGTACGTGGAACCCGTAGAGGGTAACGCAGGTCTCCGGGCCCAATCAGTGCGCCATAGACAGCCACCCGGCACGTATCCCTCAAAGCAAGGCAAAAAGAGGTAAAGCACCTAACACAAAAGAGGCTTCCTCCCGATTTAATCCCAGCAGTTGCGCATCCCAGTAATGAGCGCTTCCCTCGATCTACTCGCTTCCTACATTCCAAACTCCTGAAAAACCTGCAAGTCGACTGACTGAGTTGCGATTTTCAAGAATACACTGAAGCTTTTGTTGAGTGGTGTCAATGTCAGAGTTAGTATAAGCTACTTCTTCAAACTTACACATAATCAACTTTATGTATGACCATATGATAGAATGTAAATACTTAATTAAAAAACAAAAGATATTCTTGGATTTCCAATCGAATCTTGTTTAATTATTATAAAGATAAATATGGCAAGGAGTTGGATATCAAAATTTCATAATTGGCATGGAATATGAAGAGGCTCGGGAACGCTGTCCAGTGGGTATATAGTGTTAGTGGAAAAGTGGCTATGAGATACGTACTCCGTAAACCACACGGATCGATGCGGCGGAGTTTGTATCTGAATGGGAAGCGGAGTCTGCAGGAAGCGTAGCCAGATTTAGAGGTTCGCGGTGGAGAGATCGAGATCGTTTCAAGTGAATTGCGATTATGAAGGCGAGACGGATAACCGCAACGGGGTGACGCCGGGGGTGAAGAGGAAGTCGGTGGAGGTTCGTAAGCCTTGACCCGTTTATGTTCGGGGTGGAGTTTACGGAGCGGCTTTTGTCGCGGTGGCGATAATCCAGGTATTGTTGGCTGGTTGATGTCCGGTATCCGGCTGCGCAGTCGGACCAACGTTATTGTCATATCTCCCTTTTGTACTGACCGGATGATTTTAAGCCGGTTACCTACGCTGTTTCTCCAGCAGTTGGCTTGTCCGCTTGACGCAAGAAGCGTGACTCCCGTCGAATCCCCGGACATCTTTCTCCAGAAGTAATAATTCGTTGAGTTACGCAAGCCTAGACATTTTATGATTTCCTTGAATGATTCCAAGAATGCGAAGAAAAATCTCAAAATTTCGAAGTTCAAAAGGGCCACTTTTTAACCAATGTGATAGTTGCACTTCATTCGAATAGATTGCTTATTTAATCTATTAATTTAGCAGTGGATTATCCACGTTTCTGTCATTATTTTAGTAATTGCTTGTCCACATTTGCTATGTATTCTCTTGAAAAAAATACAAATAAACTAGCGGTCGCATCATCGGTGTGGGAGGTACGCTGAGAGCGTTTTGAAACTCCGAGAGGCGGAAACAATAGTTTATCTCGGTCACGGTTACCAGCCAGCGGCACGGTATTTGCTGTGCAATCGCGTGTTTTTCAATTTTTGCCGGGCGCGCGCGTCGCCCGGCGTAATTGTGAGGGACAGATATATTGTTAATCGATGGTCGGCTGTAAAATCGATGGGTGGGCGGGCTCGGGCATTATACGATTTAATAAAAGGGGAAGTCTGCCCGCCGGATTTGGATTCTGATCCGATTTAATCGGATCGCGGCCTGCCGATGTCGAGCGTGACTGCAGCTTCGGGCGAAAAATACAGGCGATGATATGCGTAGTAAATGGCATAATCCCTTCATCAAATTCTCTTTAATAAAATAAAGGGTCAAGTGGGTTATGTATACCCTAAAAAAATCTCTCTCATGTTACTATTTTAAAACATAGTATCAATTCTCACACGCATCGAAATAGTGTACAAACTTTCACCTGCTGCTCGAAGTTTTCTTGGCGAAATATTTTCTCCAATTTCTTACCTAAGTTTACGTTCATTAATATATATTTTACGTGAGACGTGCAAGAATGTAAAATCTTACAATTTCGAGAAAACGAGGATAAGTTATAGTGATTCCGGAGCCGCATCGTATATTGGGCTAAAAGTATTGCAATCTAGCAATACATTCAAATATTCCTTGCCATCGAATGCCATAAATCAGAGGTAGGTGAGATACAGATGCTGCGCATTACGAATTCCATATTTTCCGAAAGTTCCGTTACTGCAAATACTTTGGCGTCGTCTCTTGAGCTTGCCAGTAGGTACGCCAGGAAGATCAGAGCTCGGAATTCGCTCTTGCAATAGGTTCCTCCGACTCGTTGAGCGGCATTCGTATGATAATGGAGCCTGTGATAGGTAAGGTGGGAATAAAAAGCAGCGAATCGCCGCTAACGAGTACCTCGAACTTTTCTCGTAATTTCTCTGATCCTGACTAGCCGCGGAAATAATTGGAAGTTCGGCATCAACCCTTCCCCCAGTCGATAGGATTTAAGCCCTGCTAAGAGCTCAGTGGGGTGTAACTATTTTATTTCATGATCCAAGCCCACCTCGAATATAAATTCTTTCCCATTCCTCGACACTGTTACAATGCTAATAGGAAAACCAAGTTCGTGCTGAATAAAACCTAACAAATTGTCATTTTACATTTCCACTTGCTAGCCAATGTTACTTTGTCCACTGGCAGATAAGCAGTCTCATACACGCAAATAAATCTGCTTAAATCCCCCATTACGCCCTTATCCCTGCAACGGGATTTAACTTTTCCATGCAGTCCCACGTGTGGGAATGCCGATCCCACACGTAGTGAATTTCGAGCGGCACTCCCAGTGGCGTAGAGTTCTCTTTTCCGGCGACATTCTCAGAAAGCCTTCGAAATTTCGATGCTTCGCCTAGCCAGTGAGAACCAATTTCGAAAGAGCTCTTTCCCTCCATTCTCATTTTTCACTACTCTCGGACCCCTCCAAGTGCTTTGATGGGAATTCACTACCGGCCGAGATGGAAACTCTCGATTGGTAGTCGAAAATACTATTTCATAGGCGGGCCAAAGTGTTGAGGATATTATAGGTGGATGGAGGAAGAAAGTGAATGTGTGTGCGTGTGCGTGTGTGTGTATGTGTGTTGAGGGCGAGGTAGAGGGAAAAGGTTCTCTGATAGACTTTGCTCGCCGGTTGGCCGCGTCTGCGCCAGTGTGTGCGTGTGTGCGTGGGGCCCTGGTCGAAGGTATCGCGGCGTATCGAAATTTTTCCGCGTAATCGGATTAATCGGGAACTGGGAAAGGCGAAATATACGCGCGCGACTCGGCTCAGCTTCGCTGGTACGCAGAGCGTGTGTGCGCCTGGAGCTGGCAGCATCCACCTTCCGCCTCTATGAGCGTATACCGAATGAGATCCCATTCAATCCCGCGCGGAATTCCAGCCCCGTGCAATCTGAAATGCGATCGAACGTCGGAAGCTTAATATCTCTCGCGCAGACCTCCCCTGGTATGTACGTTTCCCGTTTCGTTTCGGCTACACACGCGTGTTCCTGTAACACAGCATCCTCCGGAAAATAACGATCATGTGTCAAGCCAGGAAATCAGGTCACGGCTATGGTGTTTTTAAACGACATACGGGAATTTGATTAAAAAATTAAGTGTATGAAAAGATTATAATTAGTATTATGAAAAGAGTCAAAGATGGAGATTACATTAGGCTAATTACAACAGATTTATTAAATAGGTTGAATTGGATAAAAAAGGATTTTACATTGAGTTTCTATTGCCTTTATATTTATAAAAATGATGTTTCCTTTTTTTAGTACAACTCGATCCAATCTACAAATCAGTTTAAAAAGTACATACACACATAGTTTCCCGGCTATTTTCGCTCCGATAGATTCCCAGGATAACGAAGATGTTCCGAATATTTTGTATCGAGAAACTGTCGATCACTGCGGCGTGATCTGCTGTCCGGCAATCATTGTCGTGATTTTTGTGATACGTACTGTGTAGCATTCTGACAGAAACATCAATCTGGTTTTCACTCCTGTATGAGTTCACGATATAACATTTTCGCCGAATTTATTTGTTAACTCTTAAAACAGCGAAACATAATTCTCATGTTAGAATCCTGCTAATCTTCTCCTGGTTGTAGAATGTATCTTTTTGAACCCCCCATTTACGATTAGCAACATCTATGCTAATATTCGAGGCGCGATAGGAATTCTAAACTTCTAAAACTTAGAATTATCCAATTAATTTAAGAACTATGTGTTGAAAATATTCAAGTTATCGAAGCATAATACTCACGTAGAGTTTACTTGTACGAGTTTTCAGATTACGAGAGATCTCGTTTGCGTGAAAAGGAGTGTTCACAGACGTCTCGTCGACTAATCACGTCGTCGTGTCGTCGCTAATTATTTCCTTGGGGGCACGTGGAACGCGTGCCACTCGGTTCCGGTGGTTCGAGCGAAGCGGTTTTGCGTGTACAGGGCTCTGCCAAGTCACGCGACCACCGAGTCAAGCCTACGACGTCGATCAGCGTCGACATTTCGTCGAATCCAGCGGCGAACGCTGTTTCCGTCTGTCGATTACCATCCATCAATCACCGGGACACGCTTCCCCTTTCTACAACTGGCCATCCACTCGCACGCGAGCGCGTCCACCGTCTACCAAAATATTTATCGAACGTTTGTCCAGCGAAACTCTTCGCAGTCACTGCCGGCACCCAGCCCGATCAGATTTATTGCGAGCCGATGGATCTTCCCGTGGAGAGCCACAAAAAAGGGGAAAAATCACTGCTATAAGAACAAATGACACTACAATTTAAAGAACCACTTCTCAAATACTACATCCAAAGAATAAAATATCGTAATACTAACAAAAAACTTTTTTCTATTAAAAATATACTTATTCTTCGACTTCGCATTCTTACAATATAAATTCCACATAAATATGCAATAAGAAAGTACTCCTAAACGATACCAAATCCATTTCCAATCACTGCGTTTAGATCTGTGACTGCATTTAAACCTAGAGAGAAAATGCCTTCGAGCAATGAACTCCAGGCGCAGTAGTTTATTCGAGAAGATCGCAGCGTGAGATTATACCGGACACGAAAGATTCGGGTCGCAGTAGGGTATTCCTCAGGGATCGACGCGATGTCATACAGGTTGTAATGGGGCATTCTTAAGGCATCGTGAGCGGAGAACGACGACTTCGAGTGTCCCAATAGATAGGAAAGATGATCGCGTTTCTACCGGGGAAGCCTCATGTCAGCCTGCTCGAGCGGACGTCAAACGGACGCTTTATCGCAGGCAGATCGTCCTCATCGCTCATCTCGTGAAATCCTCGCGAGACACGCGCGGCATTCGCGCGCGCGATCATTTTTCAGGGATCGTTATCGACGAGTCGTCGTCGTTCCCGTGGCCTCCTGGCCGTCGTCCCAGCGATCCTGAAACCTCACAGCGCAGACCTGCTCTTTGTGGGGGGTCGAGCTCTAAAAAAGGCGCTCTTGCCCTCGCTTACGGAAACCTACCAAAGTAATGCCGCACCCTTCGTCCTTCACCCATCGTCGACCTTCTTCGTAAGAAGAGGAAGAATTTATCATCCTCGCAATGGAAACTCTCAATCGACGGGTGCCGTCGAGAGTCTCGATTACCCGGCAATCAATCCCATTCGACGACTCTGAGTCATTGGAAATTAAGAGCTGACTACGTTTGGATTCCCGTTCACCTCGGCATCCTTTCAACTTTGTCGCTTCAGTGACACACGCTTTGAATGGAGCGGTGAAAATTCTCTTTTTTGTATGTCAGTTTTCGACATTTCCAAATGAGCAATGTATGATTACAGGCAGTTTATGATTTTTTAATTACTTCCGGAGTGCAGTTTGGTCTCGTCATTATAAGTGGAGATGGTATTGCAGAGGCCGGAGAGGTTCGAGTCATTAGCAAAACCTCGTCAGAAAGCGACTGCCCAATGATCGTCAGCGGGCCACCTGCAATGAACGCATATCGTCCGAAACCTCTTTCTCTCTTTGCAAGAGGTTCCTACACGAAACGGACGGGTCCAGTATCATTAAAGCCGAGATGACTGTTTCTCTGACACTGCTAATGCCGTGGCAACTTGAAAAATGCTTGTCCTGGCGGATGCCGGGTGTAATTAGATATGAGATACCCCAAAAAATGTCTGGAAACTACTCATGTTACTTATCCAGAAGCCTTAAATTTACAATGTGTCAGAGGCGGATAAAATAACCCAATTCTCAAAGTCTGTACTTTGAAATTGAAGTACTATCACTGTAGTCACAGTGTCCAAAATAAAGCGTGATGGTTAATCTATGTTAAAATATCGGCACGAAACTAACTACTTTTCCGAGCGGCGGGTGCGAAAATTTACAGGTCACTGCGCGGGAAGAATCGCTAACACGTATGAGCAAGATTTATGCATAATCCCTTTCCCAGAGCAAACTCAATTACCACCCTGCACATACGTTACGACGGTCGCGCACGGGTGACGTACGATTTGTTACGGTGTACACCTGGGTTATCACTTCTATGCCGAGGATGTTAATGAGTTATTTCGATGGACGGCAGCGCATTCGCAAGATTCGCCGGTTATAAATTATCTTATAACCCTGTTGGAAACCAATTTTAGTTCTTATATTCGACAGTAAACATTCTAACTTCTAAAACATTCTAGAATAATAGTACATTTTATTTGGGATGGTGCAAACCCGAAAGGTTCTTTAATCGAAACAGGACACGTGTGAAAAGTCGTGAAAGCTGCTGTAGACAGAGTGTTTAGCGCCAACAGTAGGTTCAGAGCACACTAATGATGTCATTGTCTTTTTATTTCACTGGCACCTGGCTCCGCTTATTCAACGCTAGCCACTAGATTAATTAACAGGAAGATACAGCGGCCACTATTAATTTCATTTCCACGTTTTAATTATGCATGAAATGCCCATTGTCAAGCTTGCCCTCCGCTCTTCGGGTCGAATCTCGTGGACAGTGGAAGGTCCTGGAAAAAGTGGGAGCGCTCGAGGCACAGGATTCCACCACCGAAACAGAAAAAGAGTTGCGGAAGTCTCGGCGAATATTTCTCCCTCAAATCTTCCGTCGGGAAATTTCCAAGAGTTCCGCTGCGTTCCTAACGCGGCAGCTCCACTTAAACTTGCCTCATGCAACGACACTCCCGGCAAGTTCCCATATAAATTTCACCTCCACTGCCACGGCCACGGAGAGACACTTCCTCTCTTCCGGGCTCGAGGAGTAATCCGCTGAGATATTTCGTATCAGAAGTCTCGCAGTGTCGAAGATATTTGTTGGACTTCACACTTTTCTAGCCTGTACCAAGGCACCACCATGCGGAATGGCCAGGTTGGCAGGAATGTTCACTACTTTGTATCCCATGTGATATATAGAACGCAATCGCACCGGAAACACTCCAAACGCTTCTCCATAGTTGGTGTGTATGGGTTTACGGATTCCCCAATGTTCCCATGCGCATCCCGTGCATTGCTGGGTTATGATGCTTTAGCAGTCGCACTCCCGAAACCTATTATTTCCGTTTAATATACTCATTAGCCGGGCGGGCGGTCTAATGCAAGCCTGTCGTATGTTAAACTGGTAATTCGTGGCGTTAATCGATTCCGTCGCAACGGCGATTTAACTCCCGCGTAATAATGTCCATTCATTACCGAGCTACCGGATCTTCCACTGATAAGCCCGGACTATGCATATGAGTTTTATCCACTCGCCTCACTTGCAGTCATATTCGAATAACCATATGTATACATACAATATGTATGTACTTCGTTATAGGAGAAAAAACTGACTGAAGCATATCCTCTCTTGCACTCCCAGTACTTTTTTTTGTACATATGCAATTAGCGATGAGCGATCAAGCTGCTTGCTTCACAGATTGCGATAAATTAATTACTTAATTAAAATGCACTGAAAAGTGCGATGCTTCTGCGGAAAACTGTGTGATTCAGAATTTGCACATTTCGGGGGATAACTGTTTGGCTTGTCAACTGTAGGAAGTACAGTCTATTAAAATTGGCGCCGCAAAAGTACTACCGAGAAGTATTGGAAACCATGAAGATATATGAGTTAAAAATTAGAGAAAGAGTCCAAACACGCGTGAATAGTATGAAGGATGTACCTATTTCGCAGGGGAATCGCTAGCTACCGTTATTCAAGCGATCCGCTCATTGATTTATTGGATTAAACAAGGATAATGACCGGCAGCAGGATTCACAGTCGGCCGACTTTATCGTTTATTTATCGTGGCGTGTCCGTTACGAGCCTGCGTCCACGGAAATATCGCGGCGATATTCGAGGGCAAAACGGAACGGACAGGCGAATGCTCCTACCGGTCAAACATACCGCTGTATTGCCATCGGTGACACTGATTCCCAGTGATCCTTTATCGCTAAATGCTCGCTTTATTAGCCAAATTGATGACCTACGCGACGGAATTTTATTATTATTTAAAAAGAAAATAAAGAATGGTAAATTATTGTTGCAACATGTATATTCAAGTTTAAAGTTTTAATTAAAATATGTAAGAGTTCTTGAGTAGGAACTGTAATGGTGTCTGTTTGAATTACTATTTCCAGACGAGGAGAGTGGCTCGAAAGCACGCAAAGAGAGTACGAAACGATAATTTGAGTAGCTTTATTCACCGTAAGGGTAGCGTGCTGCTTTTGGTCGCGAAAATTTCGAAGGTTCGTGGAAGGTGGGAAAGGTAAATAATTCAAGAGAGCTGGCGCCAAGCCAACCCCGAACTCTTCCTCTATCTCCGTTCGCGTTCGTGTCAGTGTGTATGTTTCACCTCTCTCGGTCATAACTCATTCTTCCCCCTGTTCAAGATATAAATTGATATATTAGTACCTATTAGCGCTGGAATCCCCTTTTTCGAGTGCCGTACGGCCAATGTAGTCTCTCGGAATTTGAAACGAACCACCGGCTAATATCCAGTCATGCCTGAATTCCATTTCACTCGGCATTTCTACATCTACAGATTACATATTACAGCATTTCGAAAGGACTACATCATAGAATATAATTTCTTCCTTAATTTAATGGGGAATTTGACGTGAGATATTGTCGTGTATCTATTGTATTTTCAAGTGATCCAATGCTTTTAAGCTTCGAAATGTAATCCTGAAATTGCGAGGCTGAAAAGTATTGCGAAAACAAAACTCTGTATACCCAGGTTTGAAAGTCGCCGATAGTAGATTTGAAAAAAGGCTCGCAAGCAAAAAAAGCAAAGTTAGCGAGGTGGGACAAGATCTCGAAATCTTTCCACTATCATCTTTTTTTTTGTTCCTGAGATCTCGCTCGATCTCTTGTGCGCCATCTGCAGGGAAGGTAGTCTCCACTACTTTGCCCAACATCTTCGTCCCCATCCACCCTGGTACTTTATTAATCTTTAATGGATATAACTTGCGACACCGAAAGAGTTTTATGGCCCCGAACGTTTTGCCCGGCACTCTCCTTCTTCTGCCCTCGTCCGCTTCACACGTACTTCCCTCGCGACCATTTCCTGTGGATATAGATTATGCCCACGGCATTGAATGATTGAATGCATTAATTTTTCAAGCTCTTCGAGTAGATAATTTGCAACCGCCAGGAGTGTTGAACTGTAATTCAATAAGCACAGTTTCACCCAAATATAAAATGTAGCGGAACATTTCTGAATAATTATAAAGCTGTTTAACATTATTTTAGACGAATTTTATTCAACACGCTAATATGAATATCACGATTTAATTATAAAGTATTCCAGTTCTAATGCATTAATCTTTTCCACAAAATTTTAAGGCGCAGACGATTTTTTTAGAATAGTGCTTCCACTTGGGAGCTCTTAAATTCGCAACCGCAGGAACTTTATAAAAAGTCCCTAGGAGCGCGTCCCTGCCTCCATAATTCTCTTTACAGCTCTTTTATGACAGTAAGGCGAAAACAAGTGTGTCGTAACAGTTACATTCGCCACTTTTATGTACTATAAAATATTTGCATGCTTCCTCGTGGTGAGCTCTTCTCAGCGGCTCGTTTTCTGCCGCCAAGATGCATCAGCGTGATGTGTATCTAACATCAAACGACGAATTGCCAGGCAATTCCGTCAAATGCGTACTTTACGAAGACAATTTAATTGATGACCCTTCCAACCTCACAAATATAAAACTACCACGTTCTTTGTTAATTGTTAATAGCTTTATGAATTGTTCCTAGCTGTAACACTGACATTCTCATAAAAGTTCACGAACAAGAACTAGTGTGAAATAGGAAATGCAATAAAAAGTTAGGTTCTCTCGAAATAACTGAGTTGGATTTTATTTACATTACAGTGGGAGTACGAAATGAAAATTAGCCGCAGACAATTGCAACGACTGAGCGAAAAATGCGAAAAATGTGGCATTGCTAATAACAGCTCACTATGAATATCGCCGGAATTCCTGTACGTCTGGCCATTGCAGCCACCTTTGTCAGCTTCCTTTCATACAGATAACTCACTCCGCACTCTCCAGCACCCCAGTCTCATCTTCAGCCTCCTCGGCCCTCCCCCTATGATTCTTCGCAGTTTCCTTGCCTTCATCCTTCCGTCCTCAACGCCTCCTCCACGCTTTCTGCTCTTCGGGAAGACCATAGAACTGAGAGGTCACGAAGGGGGTTCCGGACGTTGCCACCGACTGGCTCTTCGAGTACAATGCGAAGAACACTTCTATGAAAGGGCGAGAAAGTGATAGAAGCTAGGAGAAGCTATCATCCCCCTGAATGCTTCCGTCTATCGGAAGAATCAGCCAGCGCAATCGTTCGTGTGAGTGCCATAACGACAGCCGATTGCGAAGGGATGTTTTTCACACATAATTACCAACCTGCCTCAACTCACTTTCATATAGTGCTTTCGTGTCAACAAGTAAGATTGAATTCTGTCCCCAGTTTCATTTGTTACTTACAAAAACGAGTCCATTGATTTTGAAGTATACGGGGCTAAGGAATGGAAACTGCAAAGAAGCCAAATAGAAAGGAGTGATCGAGCGATACGGGAATGGATATCCAGGAAAGTAAGGAAAGAAATGAGGGAAAGGGACCAAGTTCTCTTTACTTGAAGCTCTTTCCGTCCCTAGCTGGGATTGTGTACGGTCCAGTCCTAATTTCTCTTTTCCATTGTATCAATCATCCCCTTTAATTTCCCACGGGCGCTGTACCACGGAATTAGCCGATTCCGAGTGTACACGTGTGGAATTAGGTTTGGCCATTTTTCCGTACGCAAGATAGTCTTGCAATTGTAGCGGCATTTGCTCGAGATCGACATTGAGAGGAGAATCGTTTTATTTATCACCGAGGGACTGCCTTTCGTCTTCGAAACGAATTTAAACGACGCAATTCGTACGATGAAATGGAGACATCTTAATCCTGGTTGACTTTATCTGTTCCCCAGTTCCGCCTCCAGGAAATATTACCTTGTCAGACTTTTTTAGGAGTTAAATCCTGCGCCGAGTGAAAGAGATCAGTCGCTGGACGAAATTTGCGTGGGATTAGATGAAGGATCTGAAAGTGAGTGGTGGGGGTTCTGTGTGTTGCGCGTCAAAACTAATGCGATCTCCAAAACGCACGTAGCCCGAAGTCCCACTGCCCACTGTCACGGGAAGCAGGGACAGCTAGCGATAAACGCTGGAAGGTTTCACAGGATTCCCCACTGCCCGCACGAACTCGTCATAACTCCACTGGAACCCCTCGTGAATTTCTGTCGCGCGCCCCAGATACACTGGATTCGTTCGCATTAAACGATTGCCCGTCCGCCCCGATATGGGTTATCGGATCGTCAGATCGCGTGCCGATCAGACCTTCGATCAGCAGTAGCAACGGCGAAACCTGCTGGAGCTTCTTCTTTTGGGAAATTTACTCGTACTACGCTCAAATTGGAAATTTTCTAACAGAAAACCTTCCCTTTAAATTTTATAGTATATTACTTTACATTGGTAATACCGCCACTGTTAGATAATCGAATGAAACCCGAATCCATTCCTATTAATTCTCCCTACATTTTACGTGACAAATATATCGAACAACTGTTGCAAAATGTAGGGAGACTCTTTTAGGATTTATCAGGGGTTCGCCGCGGCTCATCAATAAAATGGAAACTATAAGGGAAATGTTCAATGAATACTAAGCGAGATCCACCAAGCCCAATGTTCGGGCTTCTAAATTTCCAGGGCTCTGAATTATACTGATCCTTCCGTCTTCCGAATGAGCTACACTTCTCCCGCGCCAGTTTCATTTGATTAGAAGCTTCTGCAAAAAGTGTGCGGAAATCGGAGGAGGAAGGGAGCCGCGACGAGATAGTAATCCGGCGACGGGGCTTGCAGAAGAGGCTTCGGGACTCGACGAATTACCGAGATTTGGAAGGCTTAATTATCGTCCAGAGGAAGTGTATAGAATTAGCCGTGCCTTACGCGCCGAGCACCGATCTTCCTCCGCTCCTCTCGCTTGTCCTTCCAGTTTACAATCTCTTTTTCCCCATGGACCAGGAATCCTATTTTATCTTCGTCCACGATCTTCCTTCCCGCACTGTCCTGTTGAGGAAGTCTACTGTTAGGTACGCACGCTTTTATTTTCAGTCACTTGAAATCCAGCAGAGAAGTGATAATTTAAAGGAGTCCAGGACATTCTTTCTTCTCGAGGGGAAGATGTGGAAAGGCATGAGAGTGCGAGAAGAAGGGGGAAACAGTCCCTAATCCGCACAATGAATTATCTAGCTGCTTTGCTACTTTCTTCGAGTGCGAGAGAAACTATCGAACGAGTGAGCGAGCAACGGCTGCAACGACCCTCTTCATCGCGATAGGGCTCTCTCTTTGATGATACTCGTTTCCACGGAACGGTAATTAATTATGTGACTCAATATGAAGAGCGTCCTCAGCGTCGAACTCATTTGCCACCCGTTCGCAGCCCCTTTTCCGCCCACCGATCGCTAAATTACAGATCGTTATTGGAGACGCTAATTAATATTGGACTGGTGGCTTGCATCGCCTGTCCTCGCAAGATTATCGTCATGTAATATTGTCGGGATATTGCTGGTGGAAACTATTGTGAGAGAGCAGAACGACGCTCCACTTGGATGAAAATTACTCTCGTTGATTTAGTTTTAATTAGAGTGTAATTCGAGATTCCTGCCTGGTAGAATTTGATAGAATTTCGTGAACATGTTTATCGGGCTTTTGTTCTATATTCATTCATGACTGAATGGTTATTTTGATTCTCTTGTAATATTTAATGGGATATGTTTCCAGTTCTTGCATTATTTGACTGTTTTGAGTGGTTTTACTGGAAGAATAAATACGAAAATAAGAAGAATTCGAAAGAGTGCATTGCGATATTCCACGAGTGAGATGAACACCTCAGGGGCTCGTTCCCGATTATGAAGAGCCCCCGGTGATTCGCAGCCGGCCTAAACAAATTAGTAACGACGTCCGCTCGCTCGCTTTCCTTCAGGCGCTTTAAATGAAATTACACCATTAAAGCAGAACTTCCGCAAAGCGACCCTTTATCACAGCCGCCCCATTTGGCGCCTCTTGTTCCACTGAATTGCCGCATTCTTCTCGCGTCGCAAGGAACACTGCAAAAACGAAAGCAATATCCACATAAGTTCCATTGTCCAATGACACAAAAAGGACTATTTTTAAGCTTGGGGTTCGTTTTTCCCTCTGGCATTGGACGTTGGGGATGCGATATTGATTATGGAGATGATTTTTTTCCGCGGGATGACACATGTAAAACCAACGTCACACCCTGCCGGGACGCAAAAACAACTCGGCGGGGTGCACTCAGCGTTGATTCGAGATAAAGTAGCGTGTGGGGAGATCGCAAGCCATTTCGAAACCACTCAGGGCCACTTATTGCACTCCCGGCCATCCGATTACAGCTTAAATTATGATATATTCAGCACCTGTGCGACTCGGCTAACGAATACTGATGGTACGTGACCCGGCAGAGCGATACTAATGTATACAAGATTCATGGCGCACCCAACTATCTTTCTCAGTAATGAATACAATTCACATAACCACCATCGCCAACTTCGGCCGCCAACTTAAAAGAACAATTAGGAAATTTCTCGCTATAATAGATAAGAAGCTCAAGAACAATTGTTTGATTTATGTCTGCTGGGTGAAACATTGAGTACTTTAAAAGCGAGGTAAAGTAACTCGATACACGTCCCACGTACGAAGAATATAACCAGTGGGCAGAGGAAAGCTCATCGGAGCATATGGCAGTCTCATAAGCCAGCTGATACCAACGACACCAATCGAGTCAAGCTATACTGCCCATCACCCCGTATAACTTGACCTCTGCTCCACCGCCCGGATATCGCAAAACTAACGCCGGAGATCCATTTTGGCTTCGGGGTCACCCGTGGAAAATGTGAAATTGATTCGCTCACCCGACATGATTTATGTCGAGCAATCGCCGAAAACGTATGCGAGCCCGGCAGATTATGGATTTCTAATGCACATCAACGGAAACCACATCCTTTATTCCTGTAATGGACCGAACACCCGGATACTCTCTTTTTGATCTTTCTTATTTTCAGAGTCGCTTTCGCTTGCATCGTCTTTCCACACAAGGCACTATAACACATACACGTAAAGCATGCTGCACTATTTTCCGCGGCAATAAAAGTGTCTCGCTTGGTACACGGGCGCACACTTGCCCGCCAACCTCTTGTATACAGAATATCGGTTCATCCCGGGAAAAGTACATAGGGAAACCAGGCGGGGAGGAGGTGGAGGAGGAGGAGGAGGAGGAGGAGGGGGGGGGGCAAGGCAGAAAAATAGAAATCACGAATGTAGGAATATCGGATATCGAGAAATCTCGAAATCCGAGGCGCGTTTTCGTGGGGGTAATGGTCGTGCGGGCTGGTTGGCCGGCGCCTGCACCCGTTTGATAGCAAGGCGTGGCTTGGCCTGCTTTTCTTTTAATAACGCTCGTTTTTCGCGCATACCCAGGTAAACAGCCAGCAAGCGGAGTGTCTGATATTATGATCCGTCGGCAGCAGCAGCCCTTACGCCCATGGCCGCCTAGCTTTCCGCCTCCGATGCGAATATTCCGTCGCTTGGATTCAGCCATCCGCCGCCTCTCCCTTTCCCCCTTCTCCTGCCTGTCTCTGGATGGCTCCAACGTGCCATAAGTATCGGATATCGAAACCACCGTTAACCTTCTTCGCCCCCCGGCATCTACCAGAATTTTTTGCTAGCCGCCGTTGATGACAGCATGCTTGAAATACAATCCTCTCCCGTCCCTTTCCGCCCCCTGCTCACTCGCACACATCCGACCGAACCCTTTCCTATGACTGATAGCCGTGGCACGACCGCCATGAAGTTTATGATCCATGCGATGAACTGTCCTGGACGCCACAATTTTATGGAATGACAGTGCTGACACTTCTTCCGGAAGTCCTCCGGCATATCTACTCGTGATCCGCAAATAGTGGATGCTGGATTATTATGATATAATTACGAGAGCTCATTATGTAGAATAGAATAGGGAATAATGATTAAGTGCCTGGTTATCCTATTTTTATATAAAAAGTTAAGAGAACCTTTGACGCACTAACAGAGAAATATTGAGGAGTAGAAGCGCAAGATCATGGATCGAGTGAACGTCAAAGTTGGCGAGAATTCCCAGAGGACGGGAATGAGTGTAAAACATTTAGTCTTTGTAGCGATGACGACAATGAAATTCTTTGGACGTACTTATGAAGGAACTATTTGTGTTCGAAGAGGAAAGTCTTGGACGGAAGTGAGGGTGCATGAAACGATAGAGGATGCTGCACCCCATGCGAGCAGGTATCTCCGGCATGCGAGAGGGTAGCGAGTGTACAGCGACATTCCAAGGAAAAGAGCATACAGCAGTACATACTGGCAGGTACTCTCTCCTCCGGGCGTTCAGATGGTATTCGTGTGCGAAAAGGGAAGAGGAGTCGAGAGATGTTCTCTGGATTGTGATGCAACGCCGTGGCGGCGGCGCCGGTAGTTCAAGGAAACAGAGGGCAATCTCGCATAAGTCGGTGGGCATAGTACGCTTGCTACCCTTGCACTTGTACACCGACACACGCGCGTCCCGGCCAATCTATTCCTGACGGCGATAAATCATGATTTATGATAACAGAAGTTCCATTGAAATGAAATAGAGGCGCAGTTTCGCCGTTTGCCGTAAGAGCGGCCGACACCGCCGCCGCCGTGGTACACGCGCGCGCGCCTCCCCGAGTGCCCCAGGGTTCACCGTTCAGACTAGTTTATACCCGGCGTGCCCGGAGGAAGCCTGCCACCAAGTAGCCCGCGATTCATGGAGCAAAGTTCAAAGTGCAATTTGGCCCTTGATTGAACACCCCTGTTCACCGACAAATGTCACTTTAACTGCGCTCGACCGCGGCCTCCATAAACTTACCACCGCCCACCCCTCCACACTTAAAAGCACCCGCACTCGGCTCCCCCCCCCCCAATGGGATATTGAAATGATTTTTTCCAATCCACTGGAATTCGTGTCTGATGTACTACCGGGATTTATAGCCACTGCTTCCACCGCCATGCACCAGAGACTGAAGTGCTGAGACAATTCACTGCACCTTGTTCTCCGTCTACGATTTCTCCTCGGTGAAAGTTCATATTTTTCCACATTAACACAGTATTTGTAGAGTGCTATTATTTATGTCGACATAAATCGAATTGTACTTAATACGAATTTATAAATCGTTTCTGAA
Source organism: Ectemnius lituratus (assembly GCA_910593735.2). Lineage (NCBI taxonomy): Eukaryota > Metazoa > Arthropoda > Insecta > Hymenoptera > Crabronidae > Ectemnius > Ectemnius lituratus. The sequence goes on along the minus strand of OU343036.1, from coordinate 5,107,953 downwards.
TCATTACTAGGAATAACTGGGCTATAATTTCTGGTTGAGTTACTCTCGGCGGGAAAAGTGCTGAGAAGAATTAATAGTAACATTTGTCTCAGAGGGTGAGTTCGTTATAGGATCCAGCGTACGTCTATATCAATCCGTGAATTGGTAGAGCTGGGAAAAGCGTGTATCTATTTGGAATTCATGGTGGGTGCGGGCAGAATGTTCCGGTTTTTCTCGATAGCTGGGCCATCGAGCCACCGGGTCAGCAGCAGCAGCAGCAGCAGGAGCCGTAAGCGTCGCAGGTAGTCCAGAGAGAGGTAAATCCGGAGATCCCATTATCCGTGTCTCATCCATAGTGATGCAGATTACAATAACAAATAGGCGGTGGCGGTCTCTCTCTCTCTCTCTCTCTCTCTCTCTCTCTCTCTCTCTCTCTCTCTCCCTCCCTCTCCTTCTCGTGCCACCGATATCTGGCAGAACAGTCAGAGCATCGGAAGAGGAATCCCCTCGTGCTCTGCTCCCTTTACCTCGTTCCTGGTTGCTACCTGTCGCGTCTCCCGACTTCTCTCGAGGACACGCTCCCGATTTGCGCGCTTGCCTGTCTCCAAAGCGAGAAAGAGCTCCAGCTCCGCCGCGCGGCCACCGCCACTGAGGCACGAAGCGGATTCCGAATCGTGACTTCGCAGTCGATTTCCAGGTAGAATGTAAATGCGCTCTCGCCCGCGCCGGACAATGGATAGCTACACTGCTGCGATATACCCTCTTGCTCCTCTTGGAATCGCTGACCTCCGTGAAAGGCAAAAACAGCGCGAAACGAAGCGCCCTTCGACGAATTGACCAGGTTACCTCTCACTATCACCTTAGTGTTAGTCCGATGTCTTCATTACTTACTTGACAGACGGCTTTTATAGTTTTTGTGTACTTGATGATTTGCTTGGAGTATGATTATTGTAATAATAGTGTAAAGAAGTTTAAAGGTAAGAACCGAGTGAGTGCTGAGTGCTATTTCTGAAATACTATTTTTGCTTCGTTATGACTCATAAATAGTAATGCTAGTTTCAATTAAAGTTAAAATGAGAGAGATCTCCATTTTTATAGGATGATGCGAAAGAGGTTCTTTGCTCGGTAACAGACATACTCTCTTACGATGCACTGCCGTTGGTACCTGCTACTTTATTGAAGTTATTAATGCCTCGGATAATTCCTTGCTCCCGCGTGGTGGTGGACGAGCGTGCTTTCCTGCGCGCGAGAACAAAAGGAAGCGAAAGATTTTAACGTCATTACGCGCAAACGGGAAAGAGATAACTCAGCCCGAGGGAAATTCCAAGATACCGGGATTGAGTTAGGTAATTTTCCACTCAAAACTTTTCTCCCCCTGTCGCTGTGCTTGAGTGGGGGCCAGTCAAGGAACGACACTTTTTAAACAGCCGCCGGGTATTAACTCGAACGAAAGCTCTTTCTCCCTCTGCCAAGGATGGTTGGCTGCTGCGGTGGCAAAAGACAGCGGCCGCCAGGCGAAAGATAAGAAGGCGGCCCGCAGAGATGAGATCATGAAAGAAACAACGGACACTAAGGAAAGAGCAAATTAAAAAGGCAGCGCGCACGCCTGCACAGAGAAAAATACAAGCACAGCAATATTCCAATTAAGAAGTTCCTAAGAACGTTAACGCGGTCTGCGTTCCTGTGCAAGTGGAACTCTGCAATCTAAGTCTCGCGTCGAACATTCATTAGAGTCTATTTTCCTCCCACTTTCCCACTGTTAATTACACATTATTCTTTTGCTATGAATGACTTACCCCGGACTATATTTTGTATGGCGTCAATGATGAAAACAGAGAGGCTTCGCTATCGAGAAAAGTATGTTAAAAGTCAAAGCCCAGAATATTCCAAAGATTAATTACAAAGTTTGGTTTATGAAAGACAGTGGAAGTACCAAAAGAAAAATGGAGCAACAAATGTCACAAACTTATGTAAGGTAAATCCTATAATTCTGTCTTTCCGGGTTCAGGAATGGCATTTGCCGAAAGTGGACTTGCTTGATCTATATTTTCTGTGGCAAGAATAGTCTATTTTCGACACGTCGCTCTAATATTACTCTGAATCTTTCTGGAATAAGATGTTTATCGGTAGGAACTATTTCGAGAAAGAATTCTCTGGATTTTTTCGATGGATGGGAAGCTCAATGTAGACTACTCTCTTAGCCGAGCGACGTTACGTCCTCTCCCTTATTGCGGCCCCGTTCCTCCCTAAATGGAAGATATCGGAATCCTAGTTCTCCGTTGTCAAGCACGGCGCGCTTCGACTTCCACTCTTTCCTCTCAGGGACACTCTCTCGTCCCGGAGAAAAATGCAAATGGAGCGAGCGAGCGAGCTGCTGGGAATCCGTCCGTCCTCGCTTTTGCACCAACATCCCGTGCACGCCTTACCATGGAACGGCTGGTGCTCCGCTCTCCGTGAGATAAACCCAAGCTGTTTCGCTGAAAGAGACTGATGCATGGTAAATGCGAGACTGCCGCAAGCCCCGGGGAGCGTATCTCGCAGGGAGAACCGAACGATTTAGGCGTGGTAACGCGTGCCGGATTTTCGGAGACCGAATGCAAGCTTCTCCCGAAATGAGCATCGCATCACCCGCATAAAGAATTGAGCGCAAAGTCCATTCGAAGTACATTTAATCGTAATTCAAGGCAATTGTTAAATTCAGCTTTAAAGCACTGTGTGCTGAAGTAAATCGTGTACTCTGAAAACATTCCACTTGTGGTAACTGACATTTCCCCCCCTGAATGAATGTGTGTTTTATGAAGCTCAAATAAAATGAAATTGACGTAAAAAGTGCTTCGGTTAGGCAATAGAGTTTTACATTTTACGTTATTGTTCGCTTTATCCCAGGATAAAGAGAGTATTGTTATATTTTCAGTGATTTTCGCGCGGTGGGCTTCGTAACAATTTATTTGATTGTCTACTGTTGCTGCTGGAGTTTATGATTGAATCAACGATAATTAAGAGCAGGCTTAAACTTATATGCACAGTGTCAATTGAAACTGTGAGGATTCATTCCTTGGCACGACTGATTCTTCCGGATTTGACCTACTTTCATTTTCGCTTCGCACTCGGCTGCAGTTTAGCTAGGCACCGAAATTGTATTGTACCGAATTTCTAGGTCAGCAGAAAAGCAGGCTCGAGACATAAAGCAGCTATTCTCGAGGACTGAATGCGCGCATTCGAGTTAGTAGTTGTCCCCTCCAGCTCCCCGTATCGAGGGGTGTCCTCGTCACAGCCTGCAATTATCGAATCCAGTGCTTTCTCGAGACGAGCGACAATTCATTCCCGCGCCTAGATTCCAAGGTCCTAGTTCAATATGGTTTTGCTCCAATTGTAAGTTCTTGATAACCAAAAATAGAGGAATTCAATCGATGGTCTATGCTACTAAATTAAGAGAAATCTACGCTAACATCAATTAAATATTTAAATCATCTATAAGGCTAATAATTGTACTGATTACAATACATTATAATCTACAAGTGAAATTTCGATAGCTATCAATTAAGATGGAGGTTCAAGCACTGATATTGATAAATCTTTCGATTGGAATTGACAAGCTCGATTGCAGTAGCATTGAGCGCGATAAATCGTGGACTCTGGAATGCCATGAGTATCCGTTGCAGCATTCTAGTCAGCATCCATCCAGTCCTGGAGGGAAGTGTGAGGAAGAGGGCTGGCCGCGTTTTCTGCGCCGCTTCGAGAACAATGAGCTGCGAAAAGAGTAATGAAACGCCCTCGTGTCGCGCGGGCGCCCAGGCCTTCCGGGGGTTAAAGCAGCATTATCTCTTTCTCGAAAGAGCGCAGGAAGTAGTCTTCGCGGTCGGCTATTCTTTCCGGCGATGACCCAGAATTCTTCTTTCCACGAAGCGGGCGCGCGCGCGCGCTCGCGCGTTCATTTATCGCGGCCGGCCGGACGCCCGAGAATTATGAAATCTTCTTGGCCGGCCCGCTTTTTTCGGTGAGCGCAAATTTGCTTCCCCTTCGACCCAATAATCCTGCACTGGCTTTTGCACGCTGCCGCATTTATATCTCGCCCACTCCGCCGCTTCTTCAGCAGCCTTTCACGAAAAATAACTTGCCGCAGGGCCACGGCTCTTTTCGCCTCCGGCTGTGTCGCCCACCTCCCCCACACCCTTCCAACCGGCACCGACGGCTTTTTCGACGCCGTTAATGATACTCACTTGACACCAATTACCGCTGACCTTAATATTCTGAATTACACGTGACGCAAATGGGCGGGGCCGCGTGAATTCCTTTGCGAGGTTGGTGTGTGCGCGCCGCCCTGCCATCGCCGCGATTCACTTCAGTGCCGCGAGTGCTTATTAATTTAGCCGCAAGGAACGCTCGGTGTGCACTCAGCCTTACATATTGTTATCCCGATAATAATACGTAGGTATTATTGCCGGCGCAACAATGACTCGGCGCAATACTGAGACTTTCAAAGTCCAAGAACAAATGTTTCTTAGTATAGTTCGCACTCGGCGACGGTTCATGCTCCAACGAATTCGTGACGCTATTCCGCCGGAGACACTTATTGAAGTTTCAGATAACTGGCAATCTTCGAATCGCCCGGAGTCCGGAGTCCGGAGTCGCTAATGAATTTCTACCAATTAGCGGCGCCATGATACACCGAATGCCCGATGATCAGTCGCTACTCGGTGAACACACCCGAGCGCGAGCGCACTCGATCGACCTTTCAAGTCTTGTTTGCCTCGATATATTTCGTATAAGAGTGGCGAAATCCCGCTGCCCTGAATATAATGGTAACTCGTGGAGTTACTTGCCTCCGAATACACTTATCATAAATTAAACAACAAAAGTTACACTTGTAAAGTTTTGTTTGCTGAATTAATTACACGAATGTACTTGTAGTTTCGCTTCGCATCGAGTATTGATCTGTTTTTGCCGTCTAAAGCAAGTATTTTTCATGGAAAAGAATTGAAATAAGAAATATGTGTTGTTTCGGAAATTGGTTAACGAATTATCGCTGAAGAAGTTAATATGGTTTTATTAATACAACACTACTATTTATTGGATTGCACGATAATGCTTTGCGTTTCGAAGATCGTTGTGATTGGCCGGTGGGTGTAAACTTTCATGGACAAGGAAGAGTGGCTTTTTTATAACGGTGGTACTTGCGCTGCGCACTCGGGACAGTAATTTTTGTCGACCGGGTCCTCGGAGGGAGCTTTTTCAACGAAGCGGCCACTCGGTTATGACTCTACTGGCCTCGCGATCACTATAATTACGCGACGTCGTGGTGGCTATTAATCGCTATCTTATTGTAGCATCTAATTGCACCTGCCGGGTGCTGCGAGCGGTTTTCGTGGTTCCACTCCAGGAAAAGGTAGGCGCGGCAGAGAGTGGCGTTCGCACTTAAAACCACCGTCCAACACCGGCCAGCCCTGTTCTCTTATCTTTTGTCTTCCAAGCCATGAAAGTACCAGCAACAAATTCGTTACGCAGAATCGTGATACTCTTTGTCAGACCTTAGGTTGATGTCCTTCGGATATTCTCGTTATTCATAAGGGCACTGACATACTGCCGAACAAATGGGACCATTCACGCTTTATGGTCTCACTTCTATATTCTACTACGTCTACACTCAATCATTCATTTCTTATCATACACATCTACTGTAGAAGTATGGATTTATAAATGGATTCCATAACTGACGTACTGTTATGCGATATAAAAAAAGAACATGCCACAGGAGTATTATGAACTTCAGTCAGGATTTCCCAGCCCTTTTTCCAAACAATTTATCAGAACATACAAACGGCTCAAGTAAAATCGTCGGGGCGCGCACAGCCGCTTGGTACTCTCGTTTGAACACTCGGCGAGCCTCCCGCAGGGAGGTGCCCTTTAATAACAAGAGGAAGGCGCGTTTTACGAAAAACGAACAGCCAAGCGTGTACGGGCGGGTACGGAGCGAGAGAAGAGTGCGTCACAAGTCATCCACTCTCCCCTGGGATTGGAGGGGACGATTTTTTGTGCGCGCGGCCGAAATCTCGCAGCGCAGTGGCTGGCTGGGCTGGCAGCGTGAAATTATAACACAAGTGGATCTCTTTGAAGGCAGTGCAGCCCACTTTAGCGGAACCGGGGGGGAATTTCAATCCCCGGTGTGCGCACTTTCCGCACGAATCTATATACACATCCCTCTTACCCGCTAGGTTTTAGCAACGAACACGCGTCAAAGGACATGCACCGTATTTTTGCAGTGCGAGACTCAACGGACCTTGTGCATATGTACATGTATATGTACCTTTCTAAGAGGATTCCTCTGACCTGCCGCTCTCACTCACTCTCTTTTGTTCCGCACGTAGGACTAAAGTGCATATTTATGATGCTATGCCTTTCGCACCAACCGCCTGAAATCTTTCCCCCAGCTGTGCGAATTCTTGTCAGTCTATTTCATTTCTCTCTTCGAGCTTAATTATTTCACTTGAACCGTAATGAATTTTCCATTAGCAATAAAATAAGATGAATTTTCTCCTGACTCGTCGTTCTATTTGCGGCTTGCTAAATTCCTGGGGTTAATTGTTAGCGACAGCAGGCGTGCACTTTGACGTGCGAAGCCCGTAAGCGTATAATTCATGGGGTATTCGGTGAAAGGGTAGTAGTGGTTCGGGGGCAGTCCAGCTCGACAGGAGAAACGGGTGACCGCGTGCATGATCAAATTTCCCTGGGCGGCACGCGAAAGAGGAAGTACGCGGAGGTGACCGACATTATTTCCGGGGCAGCAGCGTTTAGTTTCCGCCGCATCCGGCGGCTATCTGTATCACTGCGTCAACGCGGCTGATGCAAACATCCCTGTGGGCAAGCGATCCTACCACGGCGATCCCGTTTATTCCTGTTTCCATCCGCCTTAGCCAGTCAATTCTCGACGCAGTATCCTGATTCAAATCACCCGGGAACCCCGGGCATTTCGATGAATTCGATCACCCAGTTGCTGAACTGAGATCCCACTTGCATTCCTGGATTAAATGCTTTCCGGCAAGACGTGACACACGGAATAAGAGAATTCCACATGAAAAACAGCGATGATTTATTTTATAGGGATCTTAAAGCACCCTGACGAGACTGAGTTTCGAAAAATTGCTGAGGCGACTGGCAAGTCCATGATTTATGATAAAATAAGAGTCACCGCCCCATGTCTTCCTTCACCTTGCTCGCGGACTTACACTAGACCGAAAGGACTCAGGACGTCGATCGATGAAAGTGGCCAGTTTATTTTCCAGCGACGTCGTAGAGCATGCCCCTCTTTTAAAAATGGCTAGCTGCAGGGAAAGAGCTTGGGGGGAGAGAGTGGGAGTGCATCCGGAAGTAGAAGAGCAAAAAGAGATAAAGGAAGCGCACTCGAGGGCTTTTTCTCTCTCATGGGCACCCACCGAAGAAATTGCTTGTCTTTTTTCGCTTAGTCGGCTAATTTCGGCCAACTGAGTCTCGGGCATATTTTGCCATGGACTGTCTAAAAGAAGGCAAAAAGTACCTTTGCGGCTTCTCATAATTAGGTTGCTCCAGCCGTAGCCCCTCTTTTTCCTTTTCTCTTTCTCGCTCTCTCGCTACAGCCAAGCCTGCCAAAAATGGATAACCGAAATTTAAGACAGAGCCGAGAAGTTCCTTTCAGTTAAGGATAGCTTTGGAATGATCTCCAACAAAATTGTATATTACAAACTATGATGTAAAATGGTTTTTAGTCCAAAATTTCCGGCTTGGCTGGAAACGAAGTATTAAAAATTCTTATTACTTCCTGTGGGATTGTCGATATTCAGAGCGTCGAATGAGTTGTCCCGAAACAAGTCGAAGTCATTACGGAATCTCGGAACTAAGGAATCAGTGGGGTATTCAGAATCGGTTCGACGAACTCCGTTCGAGGAAAACCCGTGTCTTGCATAAATTCATTGGCAAGCACTCGGACAGGTGTGCCAATCTACCTGAGCAGACCGCGTCGAACGTCGGAAGTCAGTGTGGAAGCGGAAGAGCAGTGAGAAAAAAAGGAATTACTCCCTGCTGGAACATCCTCCGGGCCCTTATCCCTCTCTTTCTCCTCTTCGAGCGTCGTGGCGCTCAGGGAGAGCGGTCATTCCTTCTTTCTGTCCTCGCCAACGGGGCACGCGAAAAAGTCTCTCCTTCCCTACACCGACGGCCCCCTTCCCACTTCCGGCTCGCTCTTCTTCTTCCGTTAGAAAATTCAATTCTATCTTCGAAGGGATTCCGTAATCTCATGGCGCATTGTGTCCCGTCGGCCATTATGATCTCAGAAAAATTTCCTATTACCCGAGAATAATGGGTGGGTCGGAATTCGAGGAAGCGGAATGCGTTTATTGGGTGGAATCCTTACGTTGACTAATACAGGCTAACGTAATTTTATCTTTCTTATTTGAAACAAAGATTTTGGCAAAATCTTCGAATCGTAGTGTACCTTGCATTTTGATAAAGATAGCAATCCGACCTTATTTGTGTTCGAGTGCCAGCTTGTCGACGTAGATTGAAATAAAGGAAGGTTAATGGCATGTTCGAACTTCCCGAGGGGCTTGCCGGTCCCCGCGTCATTTACCTCTCGTAGCAATTCGATTCTTTTTCCCGTTGCACCGGCCGAAATTACGAGAAAGGCGGAGGTCCGAGAGCAGCAGGAGACGAGGAATCCAGGTCACGCGCTCGGGAAGATCGCAGATGTCGCATAATGAAGCTGTTACACAGAGGACAGCGAGCTCGAACTTCCTTCTGGATGGAGAACCTCGCGACGTGGCGCATGGGAAGATGGGAATGAGAGTCCTCGTTTTCTCCGAAAGAAGGAGTGGAAAAAGGAAAATAAGGGTTCGCGCCCACTCGGTTTGGCCTCGACTCTCATCGCACGGCCCCCTCTTCTTCTACCTTTCTTCCTTCTAAGATATCGCGATCCATGAAAGTCAAAGTCAAGTGTTATCTCTTGGAGATCTCCGAGCGTTGGTGACTCGGTGATTTCTTCGCGCAAAGAGTGCTTGAAACCCCGGGAAAAATTGAAACTCCCCTCCGCCTGTCGCCGGAAACTAGACTTCCCCGGATGGAAATGGATCCGCTTTCAGTCAGTTCCAGATTAATTGTTTGCTTTCCAATGAAAGCTCCGAACTTCCGGCTACCACGACTAACTTTACTCTGGTTTCTCTCTGTTTCAGGTAAGCGGTCGGAACATCTTCCTGGATCTGGTCTTCGAGAACTACTATGGCACGGATGATGTTAATGCTTGCAGTTTGTTATGCGAGCATTTTTTCATCCAATCAATATTCCACACGGAAAACTGGCCACCGTTCGTTGCAGACTAATATTTTTAATTAAAAATCGCATAAACTCCAATATCGGACAATTAGTTAGTCGCGCTGAGCTCTAATATCCTAAAGATAGTATATGATTTTTTCATCCCTATTTACAAGTACAATCAAGACAAATATTTTATCATAATTTCTGCCATTTTTCCACCATAAACATTTTTGTTCCAACAATATTGCTCTCTAGTCTTCCCCTAACACCACACTCACTTATTTATCCATCGAATTCCACACAAATGTCCCATACATTTTCGCTCGATCCCTCCCTTGTGCTGGCATTCGGTAACGAGACCGAAATGGGGATGTCAGTGGGGAAATATATTAACTTCAGCAGTGGAGCCTTAATTCCAAGATAGTCCCAGGTTGGTGGTTGTCAGGTCCCCTATCAGTTGGCCGATAATGTTAGTCCGTTCTAGAATCAATAATGTCAGTGGGAAAGTCGAGTAAATCTAAGGTGCAAGGGAAGACAGGCGACCGATAAAGCCAGCTTGTCCGAGTGAGACTGGAGGGTTCCAAAGATAGGCGGAGGTAACTTTGGGAGGTCCGTAGTCTCAGGCTGAGACTCTCAAGCTCACAGCTCCCTGGACGGATAGCTCGCATAGTGCCAGGACTAAACCGGCCTTCGCCCTTGGCCGGGCAGCGGCAGCAGCAGCAGCAGCAGCTTCTAGTGGCCTCACTCTCTTCTCCTTCGTTTCTCCGAGCTATCTTCTCTCCCCGTCCCCTTCTCTCCTTCCCAACTCGAGGGTACTACGACCGAGACACGGCTCTCTTTTCGCGGACGCAGCGGGCGACCCGGGCGAAGGTAGGCTTGGACTATACATCACGCAATGACCACAAATCCCAGCCGGCACTAAACAGCTCCGCCAGTGGAACAACAAACGGCCCAAGCAATATAAGCTGACTCCGGACGACCCGTGCACTCAGTACAGTCTTAACTCGACGATTAGGCGGATGTGCGCGCCCCTCTGGGACATTAGGGGACTCGTTCCTCTGCTTAGGTAGTTAAACGCTCGTAAGGAGGAGTACTTTGCATTCGATGGGATATAGCATCTTTAGATTCCTCGCCTGATATGGGTCCGGTCGTTTGGAGATGGCTTAAGATGGGGTAGACGGAGACTTCGTGACACGATGCCTCCCACTCCACTCACAGTCGGCAAACGAGTATAAGGAAATTTGTGATTGTGGTCACAGATTTGAATTGGTATTTCATAATATTTTTTATCATTGATAGGAATGTGATTTAATGTTTAATAACGCGGATTTTTAGAGGTATGGCACCATTGGTCGAATTATAGGAAAAACATTATATGCAAGAGTAGAATTAGAATGTTCCAGTAGATCAAGACGTTCGCAGCACTTCTGTGCCATGGAACCGACACTCCACAATTTAAATGCGATTGCGGTTTCATGACCTTTATCCTCTTTCTCTTTAACCCCGGGTGTGCTGGCGGCGATACATCTAGCATGCTGGAAAATTCATACAAACTTATATAAATCACATACTTACCTACAAGAGTTTCTTCGTGTCACCCGGGAATCCGATATTTCAAAAGCACACTGATTTCCCTGCACGAACATCCTCCGCCGTTTGACGCAGTAAGAAACACCCGGCGCTTCTCCGATTTCTACAATCCGGTGACGAGATACCAGTTTCCTTCTTATTTTATTTTCATAACTCCCAATTGCTATTCCTAAAATAATACAACCAACTTCTGATATATAATCTATTTTTTGTCTGAAAAATTGTAACACAACATTATTACACATTACTCATTGTTTTTAAATACAACATCGTTCATCCTGTTAAACTTCTCGCACTGAAAAGTACTTTCTGGCGATTTCATTGCTGATTACAATGGGAATGCAATAAGAGAGACAAGCTTTCGAAAGAAAATAGCACAGAGACGGGTATCCCGTAAAAGTTCTGGAGGGTGGCAGGAGATACGTATCATCCGAAAACCGAGGAAGAAGTAAGTGAAAGAAACGAGCGAGGAAGGTTGGGCCGCCTGAGTAGAGTAGTACGGGCATGCTGGAAAAAAGTGTTGGTCTGGAAAGGTAGACGTACGGGAGGAAGTCGAGTGGACGGTGAAGAGAAGTTATTGTTACAGGGTGCGCGCGCGAGTTGCAGGGAAAAGGGGGGGGGGCGTGCTTCGCCGAGGAAGAAAGGTGAACACGGGGCACGAGTTCGTGTCCTTCCTTTATGGCATATCTCTCCTGAGCGGGATGCCGGAGTTCCTTCGTTCGCCTCTACGTCGTCCCCGTCGCTGTCCTTCTGCTCGCGCTACAAATAGCTTACCAGCTGAATGATAATAGAGAATTCTTGTCCCGAAAGATCATCTCTCACTGGCAGTGCATCCAATATCGGCACGTGGTTTCAAGGAATCGTAACGGAAAGTGGGTCTGACTTCCGGGAGAGAGGATGACTGCCGGGGATATCGATTTGCATGAATCTTAATGTCCACCGAAGTCTTAAGCACCCACTTGGAGAGATGCTTACTACTTCGTTCTCGGATTATCGGCGCTTACTTTCCTGAGAAGGGCTCCCACGAGACTGTTAGTGTCAAGGAGATTACACCAATTTGTAATATCCTGCGGATAAAGAAAACTCTCGGGATAAATCTCTTCCGGGTTAACACCAGCAACTTCCTTCAGTCACCCTTGAGTCATTAAATTTATTCGCTTCAAAGTCCAGACGCTCTCGTTTTAAACTTAAACTATCAATGAACAACTTGAAAAGAAGATTTACTACGTATAATACTGTTGTAGTAAATAGAATGATGTAATACCATAATACACTGATAACACGAAGCAATTAAGTCTTAAATTCCGAACCTTCTTACACTGTACCTCATTCAATACCGAGAAGCTTAACACCTCGGTAAGAGCACCTTGGGCGTTTCGTAGAAAAGAACGGTCAGTGATCGACGCTAACAACTGATCAGTCGAAGCAGAAAGTCGAGAACAAAACAATCGCCACTCCAGATCACGAATCACGGTATTCAACCGGGCAATAGTTAGAGCCGGGACATTAGAATGAACGGTTCGAGTCAATATTGACTATTCTCCGGACTTAAGATCAGATTGCAAATACAAAGGCCCCGTCAGCCCACGAAACGAGAACACAACTATTTAAATCTCCAAATCACATTAAGATCCGGCTGACTGAGCGGACTGTACTTCTAATCGGCTGGCGGCGATTGCAGCACCGACAAATCGTGATCGAAGTTGAAGTTAAGTGAGTGGGAAGCTTTACATACGACCACTTCGAGTAACGAGCTTAACATTTATCCGCTGTTTAAATGATCAGTCATGCTAAATGAGATCAGTCTCTGGTGAAAAGTTGTGCATGTCACGAAGGTAAGGGGGTTTGGTGTGGTATCGCTACTTGTAGCGAGGCCTTGATTAACGCTGGCATCCTAATTAGATGGCTAATACCCCATGGGATATCGTGCTGAGTTCAGGATGTCGATATCGAGAGCTTCAGCTCTAATAATTGAACGCTCCATTGGGAATTTCCGAGCATTGATGTTGGAGCCTGGTAACGATGTCTAACGAGACAGTCATTGTTCTCCCTTAATTTCGGGGAAATAACATTGCTCGCTACAGTTCCTATTTTCATAACAATTTTCGCTTTGTTACTTGAATGTCATTCTATAAACTCGGTGTGTTGGGCTGGAAAATGAAGCAATTGCTTTAGCCGGCTTCGCTCATTTAAATGTTCAAATTGACGTGTATTTCATTTGTTATATAATATTTTGTTGAAATCCTATAAATTCATCTCTGTGAATTGGTGCGGAGAGAGAAACGAATTTATTTGCATGGTTGGGGGAGGGCAAGTTGAGAAAGTATCGTGTCTCGTAAGGTACAGATCGTGTCGTGGCTTACAAATTAACGGTCACCGAGTGTCGGAGATCATAGTCGATAATGGGCCGTGAGATAATCTCGCGGTGGGTTCACAGAGTCGGCCGTCAGGTCGATCTCGAGGCGGATCAGAGCCGAGTGAACGAACTTTCGTGGCACGGTGCACCCTGGAAGGACGACGCGCTACAGGAAGTTTATACCTGATTGGCGTCGTGACCGATAGGTGAGGTCCGCCAACTTCCTGTTCACTCTTCTTCTTTACGATCCTTTGCCTCGACGTCGCCGGTCTGTTTTTCTGAAAATCTGTCCCTTCCTGTATCCGCTCTTGACTCTCGTTAGGCGGACGCCCAATTAGTCGCTAAAATACTATGGCGAACTTCTAATCAGCCGCTGCGGATCAACGTCATTCCTGGCGAAAGGCTTCTTCTGGAACTTCGAAAATGAGAGGAACTCGTACGCTCCTTCATCTCTACTTCGACTTCTCGCCGCGATGCTAATTGGATACATTGGCCCCGAAGACTAACGATCCCAGCGTTACATCGCGTATACTTTCATTCCTATTTGTAAATGTCTGTAGACGACTGGCTGTCATGCTTGCCAGTTGCCATGGCTTTTCGCTTTAGCCATTGCTGAAAAAATCTTCTGTGGGAGGATCACTCCCGCTTTACTGCTTCTTCTTGCCCTTTTGCTCCTGCCGGCCGAAGGTCCTGTTTCCCTGCGATTTATTGAGCGCGCGTCACGTCCTTCAAGGAGACCGCTGTAACTCTCGCTTTCTTCTTCACATCCCTCAGAATGTGCATCAATACTGACCATATTTTTGAAACACCATATACGAACTACGATCACAGTCTTAAACTACTCCAAGCGTATAAAGATAACACATCCGCGTTTAAATTGACTGAATATACATATTTTAAGAAACACGCGTCTCTATTTCTTGATATTGACATTGATTCACCAAGATACTGGTGGGACACAAATGTCTCTGGCAATTAACAATGGGATCAATGGGAGCGGCCGAAGAATTCAGGGATGAGATAACAATGGCCACTCGGCATAACCCAGGAAGTGGCAGCAGACGTACAATTACACTGAATAAATTATAGGCATTGACTCGTTCGAAGATCTTATCGGCAGGTTGGAATGACAGAGCGGCGGACGGGTTCTGTCAGGGATGTCCGATCCCCAACCGTAATCCTTAGCCGGGTAAGCTCGTTAGAATACCAGCCATTACCGGTTACGAAAGTCTCGCATCTATTAAATCATATTACTTAATTAATTAGCAACATTTGTTAGAAACAGTTATATAATCTTAACAATACAAAACACCTGAATCTACTATTCTTAGCAATGTATAGTTTACCTATCACCGCTCCAGTTTAGCTCCTTCAAAAATTATTTAAAACGACACATACTCATGCATACATACAATTTCTCCGAAATCATGGAGGCCTGGTCATGAGGCCCATAATTCATAAGAGTATGCAATTTTTTCGGGACCAGTGAGCAAAGCTGGCACGAGCGGAAATGGTCCTGGGCACTCTGCACGTACACCGGTGTCTCTTTGGAGCCAGGGGGACTTGCTCGGCTAATGTTTCCCTCCGGCACTGACGTCACAAAGCGGCGAGACCAAAATTCGATTATCATATCTGGCGCGTGCATCTGCCGCGGCCCGGGTTAACTCTACTTTGCTGGGAGACGATGGGAGAGAGTGAGATAGACGAGGAGAGGGGAGAGTTGGAGGATCGAGGAAGTGAGATTAAGAGAGAAGGAGAAGAGCCAAGGGCGCCTTCCTTTGCGGCGAGCTATCGCAGAGAAATCTAAATCGAAATGGCCCTGGTGGTGTACGCCCTCGCGACAAATGTCCTCTTCGTATCCCCTCCACTTCCACCACCCCTCCGCACTTGCCGTCCGTGAACACGAGCATCGGGAATGCGAGCAGGTTAATTTATCTCCCGCAGACATTTTTCTTCCGTACTCTTCGGCGTGCATACGTTATGCTCTTCTACGTACAGATCTGCCCCTTTCACCCCCCCCCCCCTCTCTTCTTTCGATGTAATCGCACGCGCACTCCTTGCTTGCTCAGTTTTCGGTTGGAATTCCTGCCTATCTTCCCTTGGGGCGCGTCAATACCGCGCACTCAGGTTAACGTTCTCAAGATTACATCGATATTGATATCACCCTGTTGGGATATTAATGTGCTTCTTAATCGGTATACAGCTTCCTCGGAAATGAGATTAATTTCTCGGCAAATATACCGCGTCAGATAGCTGATCGCTCGCATACACCTTCGACGGGAACATTGCTACTTGCTTTGAACAGTTGAGTGGTACGACAGGAGTAATTATATAAAGTTTTTATATTGACTTTCTCTTTCTGCGATTTTGTATAGTAATATCAGCTGAATGTTATACTCGTTGCTTATTATATTTTGCATCTTATTCTCTGAGATACTTCATCGCCTTCTACGAGCTTTCTTCGTGAAAGATGAATCTCGCAGTTGGAATCTGATATTCCACTGTGATAGTATCGAAGTATTTTTCACTGGATCGAATAGAGGACATAAAGTTCAACCAGAAGACGTAGATTTTTTCATAAATCGCGAACAGGAGAGATCTTGCAAGGAGCAAATCCGCACGTGCACTGAGACATATGTACTTATCGGATTCACTTCGAGTCGAAGTGAAATGTATTGCTCGAGGATGTCTTTAAGTCCTTGCTCGCCGACTCTTCGGTAATCGTGATCTATTCGCTCTCGTTTTCAAGGCGACCTAGATAACCACTTATTCCTACATCGCCTGTGTGTCAGGGGCTGGTCCCTATTTACATGAATCATGTTCACATAGTTTCTCGGCGAAAATATGTCGTGTGAATCTTTCGGGAACCTCCCGTTAAGTGCAGCAATATTTTCATGACGAACAGCACAACCTCCTGTTTGATATATAGATGGCCGTATGTTTTTTCTCAAACACCTTCAGCAGAACACCTGGGAGCTCATTATTCTTACTTGAATTAATTTTAAAATTGTAAGGAAAGTCTTTTGTAGTACGACCGTGCTCGACACGACAAAAGAATGCGCTTTTATTTATGTCTAAAAAAATCTTCTCTTCAATCGTCCCGTTTTTCTAACCGAGAAGACTGTCGCCACAGCTTTCTATAACTGCTTACATCTCATTATATAGAGAGTAACTTGGATTCGGGTTCCATGAGCTCCGGTAAAATATTGGATCTTTATTCTCGTATTACATTGTTATCAGTAACAACCCCTGTTACTGGGGTCTAGAAATTGGATCCTTATAAGCGGATCTTATTGGCTGCCGTCGCAAAAGCACGAAATCAGAAAGCGGGCAAAGGGAGCAAATGCAAAATAAGAGCGTCTCAAAGACGGAAATATGAATGTTTGATATCAAACGAGATGAGGCATTCAAGCGACTGCTCATATCAAGCTGGGATGCAACTCCTGCTGTACCTGCATCTTTGTGTCTCCCGGCATGCAGCTTTGTCCCGACGGGAGCAGGTAAATCTCGCAAATTAAACAGAGCGCTGCTTCGCTGGTGGAGGGGAATTTTCTTGAAAACTGACGTTCGAGAATTCCTTCCGCTGCTATTCGATCGCCGCAAGCTCACGTTGAATGATTAATCGAGGACACAGGGTCTTTGAACCCGCAACAAAGGCTCACTATCATTTCTTCGATCTCCCAAATATGTACTTCGCCTGTGTGTCTTGCCTGGCGAGCATGGAGATGACAGATGGATCATCATTTCCTCGTGTAAAACGTACACCCAATGCTAGAGGAAATTTATATCTAATTCCAACCGTTCAGATCCTTCATCGCTGGCTGAAGAAAATATCGGACAGTTTTTTAAGAAAGTCTAATAACCTTCTCGATTTGAAAAACAATAGATAATAATGCAACTGTCTAAAATGACATGTCAGTAGAGTGACAAATGTTTCGGGCCCAACGCTGGCAAGAAAAATGGGTCGGGTATATTAAGGTAGTCCCAGGGATGATTCAAGTCTGACACTCCACCAGAGTGACTGACAACGTGTTCTTCTCCCTGTCCTTTTTTTCGTACGTTCTTCTTCTCCTTGTTTCACCAACAGTCCACCCGTTTTCTCTACTCGATCCTGCCGCTCTCTTTTTCCAAGTATAAACGCGGCTCCCAGGCGTTTTTGCCGTGCACACCGCCGCATTCGGCTGCTCAATATGCTGACGGGCCTGCTTATTTAGGGCCGACCATAAAGGAACAATGATGCCGTACTTTGTCAGGATACGGACCTCTTACTTAATTGAGTCGAATCGCGGAAGGAGCATCAACCTTTTTTTGCTAGACCGCCGCACATCGTAATCTTCCTCCGTGTATGCACTTCGTTGTGGTACACGGAAGGAGTTGCCTTTGACTCAAGGATAATCGATTATTTATGGCACTTTTTCTCTCGTTGATACAGGTTTGTAATTTGTATCCGATCACATAATAAACTCGTCCCTCTATTTCACTTTATAACGGCTTAATTATCAAGTTTTGCCTTGACTCATACTTTTCAGTCGCATTTTTGTACTTGCTTTTTACGCGTTCTTTTTAGAAAATACAAAGTCTGTTATTATTGATTCGATACCTATAACTCCACATAATTAACCCTCTAATTATTCTATATATCCCTAATATGCAAATTAACGTTACTTATTAGAATCCCAGGGGGGTGTTTTAAAAATATGTTTGCATGCCCATCACCATCAAATCGGACGGTTTACTCAGCAGAGTATATTTCTGCGCGCATTTCCGCATTCAGTCGTTACCGGATACGTTACTATACATATGCTGAATGGAAATGGGGAGAGCAGGAGGCACGTTCGAAAAAGAGAGGAGGCCCAGAATGGAGCCAGGTACGTTCAATCACTCCGACTAATACATCAGTCGACTTCTTTTCTCTCGGCGCGGCGGCTCGAATGCCAGCATTTCGTCTCTGCTCGTCGTAACGAAATGTCGATCGATTTGCCGTGGATGCTCGCTCGCTCGAGACGGAAAGAAAGCCACGTAACACGTTCCTTCAGCTCCAATTCGAGGGCGGACAATTTATCGGATCCATATGTTTTCCTCTGTAATTACTGAGATCCTCCTGGAATCCGGGCGGGCCGGAACACGCGAGACTCGAACAATACTGACGCACCACCTTTCCTTCTCAGACTCTAATCGGATAATTAGATCGAACCTAGGCTCTCGTCACGGAAACAATTGCTGCTCGACTGTTGAAGCAAGTTGGTTTGCGAGGTAGTAGAGTTTAAGGTCTGTCTGTCTATTGTCTAAGCAAGTATACCTTGGGTTATACGGACAGTAAAGCGAGCCACTGTAATTACTTTCTGTGTCGTAAGACAGAGAGTAGTTGCTTTCTACTGTTGAGTATCAATTTAGAATTCTAACACTTACCCGTTTGTTCACGTTCCCTTTTCTGATTACAATTTCCCTAACTCTATTAAATAAACAATAGCTAACAAACAAAAGTATACTTAGTTGAATGTTAGCAAACCTCTACATTGTAAGATACAAGTTTGTAATGAGAGTTGAAAGTAGTTTGAAGGCTCGCAAATAAAGTGGGAAATTAAAGTGCGCGAGATCAGGGTTATCAGGGTACTTAATTATTGGTAAGACGGCTTAATGAAACGTTGAATGTTTCGGAGCCTATTGGATCTCTACCCGGCGGGACCGCAAGTCATCCAATGACTGGTATCATCCTTGTGTGGTCCCAATCAAGGATACTCACGCCCGATGAGAAAACTCGGTCCACTGATCGGTCCACTGGCTCGGCTATCATGCCGATCATCGAGTACTCCAGCGTGTTTATTTGTGCTCTTGGCTCAGTCATCGCTACTGGCGCCCCATCAATTAGTATATTCGAAAAAGGACCAATACGTCAACTACCCCACTTTCATCGTGCTTTCGAATTACACTGTTCCTTTTTTGGTATCGTTCCATGGTAAATCGATTGCTCATTAATGACATACCTTTAACTTCTGATAAAATTTCGAGAAGTCCCAGTCGCCATGATAATTAGTATTATTAATTCATAGTGCATTACGTGCTCGACAAATATATACAGACATAACTGAAATTTGAAACGAAGTAGCATCATTCAAAATCCAGCACGTCGGATATTGGAATACATTTAACTATATGAATAGCCTATGAAGCATACAATATGTTCAGATGAATATCCCAGTATAAACTACAAAATGCAGGACATTTCACCGTTCAATTAAACTCGTGTAATTACATGAATCATGTTGCGCGTGCTATGTTCAGGTAGATTGGAAAATCCCCCGAAGTGGGTGGAATAGAAAGGTCATTAGGGTGGTGCGCTTTGAAGTGTGAAATAGTTGATGCAGGAATTAAGAATAACGCATAGGGAGAATTCAGCCTCGCAATCGAGAAAGGTAGAAAGCGAGAGTGGAGGAGTTCTTAGAAGAAGGAGTGAGTCTGTACTTTGTTGACGGAATCGCGGAAGCGTGGTCGAGCAAACCAGAAAACAGGGGGCGAAGGCGCTACCAGCCGATAGGAGAGATGCTTTCACGTTCAGTTGGTTGGAAGCACGAGAGTCGTCGAATCGAAAAGTCCCTCTCGCCAGCAGTCCCTCTTCTCGTCGCCCGTAAAAATAAAGTCGTTGCCCCGTACTCTTCGACCACGTCTTGGTATTTCTCTTTCTCTCTTCCACCTCCACTCGATCTCTTTTCATCGCTCACCAAGACGTATTTCTTCAATTGACCTCTCCCCAATGAGATCAAAGTAAAACAGAGGTAAAAACTGCTGCCAATAGAGAACGAATTTTATTGTTCATAAAAAATAAAATAGACACTCTTGTAGTACTTCATCAACTTCGTATAGAAGCAATAACGAACGTCGACACAGTCAGAGTATATTCATGATAGATTTTGTACTCGAAATCCGTAAATGACCCTTTGTTGAAAATATTTCCACTTTGTTATAAATGTTGTGTCAATCGCTTGTGGAAAATTGATTGTAATTTGCACTGGGTATTAAGTAATCAGGCGCCGCGGTAAATAGGATGGGCGATCTCCGTGAATAATGACCTCATTAGCGACGGTCGATATTCGATTAGCCGAGGAGGCCGTGCACATCGAGAATTGTTTATTATGCTGGCTGTTTCGCGTGACTCTGTTGCATCTATGGTTAGCTTGTGACTATGCATGAGTATTACAGTATTGTTAGCATGACCATAAGTTTCACCGATCAGAGGTCGAAGTTATTAGTCATTTTGTCAATGTGCAAGTCCCTTATTCTACTAACTTTGCCCCGCAAGGAATTCAATGTTATTCAATTGGAGACCAGTTACATTTCTATAATCAACGACCATTAATTATAACTAACTCCCATTTCCCCCATCCATTAATTCCATCGTGAAATATCCCATCAGACATACTTCAGATTCGACGATGTTTTTAATTGTTTTCACTACTGAATTTTTCCAATAAATATAATATTTGTCCACTCCATTTTATCGCATTTGCTCTCGACTCAAAATGATTGAAATGTAACTGAATATTAGTTGCTTCAAAAAGTCGACAAAATATGGTACTTGAAGAAGTTAACTGTCACAAGTGGCAATCATAGTCGACGCAAAATCAGTGTAGAGTAGCAGGTGGCAAAGAGCAATAACAGTCAAACGTATAGCTTTTTGCAAGAAGACAAGGTAGATGTTGGTTGAAAATAATCGAACGTGCCAAAGAGCCTCGAGCTCATCTCGGCATCGTCATTGCACTCTGGAAAGGTTTGTGGCTAGGAAGAAGCTTGAGGAGACCGCAGACAGTCCTGTGGCCAGGTTCCAGGATGGACTGCGCGACCACTCGAATTCTACCGGGAATCCACTTTAACTTTTTAACGAGGATCAGAAGAAAGATGCGAGTGAGAGTGGAGACGAAACGAAAAGAGGAAGTCGGATTGTCCCCAAGGTTCTGGGACGTCCATACTTTTCTCGACAGTCTATTGAGCGATTTATGCAATTCTCAACTCGACCGATCCCGTTGACCTTGCCGATGCCGCATTGTTTGTGGAACTAGAGCACTGACTTCAAGTATAGGATACAAGAACTTCCTGAGAAGTTCATTTCCGCCGGCGAAGTCCTTTCCAGACACTTTAAACTTCTTAATGACATCCCGTATGTACTCCGTTTCCCGGCTTACTAAGATTCAGCAAGCAACCTCCTTTTTCACAAGAATTTTCTTATTTCGGAAAAGGAAATATTTTTCTGAAAACTCTGTCTGAATAAAGTCAGGTATTCTTGCTTGAGATGATCTTTTACACGGTCTGCGTCTCACATGGAAGACACCTCCCAAGAAACGTTGTTCCAATACATGCCGCAATAATAGACTAAGGAGCAAGGATCAAGTAGGCATCAAATAGTGGAGCGAACAGCGGCAACTCACATCGAGTGAATTCTCCAAAGCAGCGCTCGAAAATTTGCACGGCTGATAAGAGGGTCCAAAAGATAAGACGAAAGCCATTACTAGCTAGTAGGAGGCAAGAGATCGTTTCCAAACTCGACCTGTGCACAGGCCCGAATGGGACTTCGGCCGACGACTCGGTAAACGGTAGTTCTCCACGTGGAATAGCGAGTCAGCACACCAGCCGTTCGAAATACACGTGTACTAGTGCCAACCGACTGAACGTTCATTGGGTGGGTGGCGTTGGGACTCGGTAAATAAACTCCAGTAAATAAAGCATCTCTACTTGTACCAGCGACTGAGCTAAAGGCGAGTGTACTCTTTGGCTAGGAAGTCTTGGTTGCCCAGGATTTCTGTCGAGTAGCCTTGCTTCCTCTACCTACCTTAGTACCGACTTTATGGGGATTCTGTTAATGGCATGGATGGTGGTGGCATTCTTTCTGGAACAAGAACTTCCTCTTCCTCTGTTAGCCACGCTTACGCTCTTAGTCGGTGCGAGTCTCGTCGTGCCAACAACCAAAAGATCCCCTTGCTTCCTCCTGTTTTCCTTCCCCTCTTCTCTCAAGTTGCTCCTTTTTTTTCCCGGCTGTGTAAACTGATTACCGGAATGCTCGATCTTGCCTATTAGTTTCTTCTCGAGTCTCCCTCTCGCTTTCTTCGCCTTCGCCGATGTCCGGCTGCTCGTTAAGAGCCGGATAATCAGCCGCTGAGAAAAACAACGGTTTGCTCGGTCGCAGACCCTCGCTACCGAGGGACGTGCTGTGTTTGGTGGAATGTCAACGATTGTTTTCGGCTCTTCTTTCCTATAGACAGGCTTTTCTCTCCCCAGAATCGAGTAAAGTCCTTCCCACAAGTAGAAGTACTTCCAAAAAGACAAATCGGAGCATGGAACTTAATAGAATTATTAGTCCAGCTTTTGTTGAAGTCTAAAGATAAGTGTAATAGGAATCTTCGTTCAATTGAAAAGCGAATTTTCCTGGGTAAGCTTTCGAAGCATCTAATACTGCAAGGAAAGGCCAAGTGTAGCAGAATTCCTCGCTGGCTGGGAATTCGTGGCTCCTTTCTTACTTCATTTCGACCGAAACAAAACGTCGTCGGCAGACCACGTGGCTTTTTCGTCGTGCTCTATCAGCAACTTTCACGGAAGGAATTTTCTTCGGTCGCACTGTCGCAGTAGAGGAGAATAGCACCGCATTTTTCCTAGCATGGCTGGGGACACTTGTTTCGAATTATTTAGCCCGGTGGTATTTCCGAGCTACAAGCTACAAGAAGCGCAATGTTTTTTCAACATTCTTCGACCGCTTGTTTGCCGTTATTCCACGTTTAAGGGGCAGCAGAGGCGTCGCGGGAGCCGACACCCACAAAGGCCAGGAAAACTCTAGCGATCTTGAGGGAATGCCTTCGTCGAGATACATTACACGCGCCCAAGCTCTTTCGCCAGTTTGGAAAGCTGGCTGTGCTTTGTTCGAATATTTTCGTGGCCCCTTTGTGGCCGATTTCATTGGGATTTCGCTAATGGCACCGACCAACCGAGAAAAAGGGAGAGAAACGCGCTTCCCCCTTTTTACCTCTTCTGCAAAAACCTTTGAAACGCTAGCGATTCTTCCACAGGATCTAACCATGCGCGCACTAGATTCTCTGGTAACTGGGCTCCTGCATACCGCGGCTTTTCCAAACAGATAATGTTCCGCATGCCAGCCACCCGCGCCTAACATTTATCACGTCTTCACTAGTACGACAATGCACTATCCGAATGCTAATTCTCTCTTAAATGCATTTCCAAATGCAAAGTTGGAATGATTTGTGTCTCTACCTGAACGGGCAATCCTTCTCGACGCTTCTTGGGATTCTCTACCTGAGAATACCTTCGCTTTAATCTTGATTTTCATTTAAGCCAATGAATCGTCGGGATTAGCTTGGAAATAATGCCGAACGTGACAAGAGTTTGCACTAATTTTTAATGGAAAATAACACAATGAGCCATTGGTGTGTAAATTGAAGTAGTGATTCAATTAACCGATTTTATGCTCGGCATATTTAAATGAGATTATACAGCGACGCGCACGCGCTGACAGATGTCCAGAATTTGTCAGGGGATTATTGTCAGAAATTCCAGAACGTCCACCGTAATCCTTATTAGCTTACAGGAATGCGGGTCGACGCAGAAAACCATACAGATTTGCGATTATTGCCACTATTATGCGATTGGCTAACTTCATAATCGTATTATCCGACCACAATTTGACTGGCTTCCTGCCACTTATTGAATTAAATCTTAGCCTGCCAATAGGCTTGACTTCTTTTTTCCCCCGATCGAAAGCTCTTCCCGTATTAAGCGGCTGGCAACATTGAATCTGGGAAATGCAACTGCCAACGTCATTATTTTTCGTTTGCCTTTTATTTTTTATTTTCCACCATCTTCACTATTTACTACTATCACAGACTTTCTATTACTAAAGTTGCCACTGAATGTAATATACGGCGGTTCGGTAGAATAACGAAAATAATATTGAACAGGGTGATCCACAAGGTTGAAATACTGATTTATATTACTCAGAGATGTAAGAATTCGTGCGTTTTGTTCGTCGCACACATCAAACCTCACATAATCCAATAAAATAATTTGGAGAAGCTTCTGTTCTTCAAGAACGACTGCTTGCAAGGTGCAGGAATGGCTGCTTGGGGAAAAGTGCTGGCAAACGAGGTGAATCGTGACGGAGACGTGGGATCGAAGATGTCTTCGTTCGACTTCTTCGCGACAGTCTTCCAGGCCGCGGAAGATCATTCCACATCAGCGAAGCCAAATTGAGGGTAGTCATACGAGCTACTTGGCTGAAGGGATTCGACGCAAGAGCACGACTTCTTCGTCTCTCGAGGCAGAGATCTCGCTCGATACGATATTGTCATGGAAATTTCTTAAGTCTTTCCGTTGCGGGATCAGTCGAACGGGGACGCATTCTTCGCCCGTTATCGTTCCGTCATTCTTATGCTAATCTCGCCACAAGCGCGTTCCTTTAAAAACATTTTGGATCCCCATGGTTCCTCCGAGCTCTCCTTTTTCCCGACAAGACGTCCTTGGCTAGGTTCGCTTTTATTTTCGTTAGTTGTATCGCCACATTTCCCATTGAAAACCGGTTAGCCTAACTAACTCTCCGCCGGGACCCAGTGCTCGAAGAGATGACTGGCAGATCGCCATGCAAATTCCTTGATCGCCAAGCATCGCTGCGTCAAAGGATATCACCGATGCAATCCCGTTTTCCGTCTCCCTACGGAGAGACGCTCACCAGCGTCGAAGTGACGTTCAGTGAGGACACTGACAAGCAACGGATAATTCGGCGTTTCCGCAACCGATTGCCTATTGTGCGCCATGCTAGATCGAATTATCTTGATGTACACTGTCGTCATTAAAGGACCTATGACAAGACTGTTTGATCAGACGGTTAAAAGAGTACCAACGTCAAAGGTTCCTAGAATCAAGCCCTCTTGCTTCCTCTCTCTGAAACCTTATAAACTTCTCTTCTACTATCAAGGATGCTGTGTACTCCCGCAGATTCACAGGGGTTCGTTAATGGCCTGGAAAGTTGCTGTCCCGGTATAGGTAGGTAACATCGATCGCCCAGAGGGCACTCGACATTCTTGACCACACTGACCCGCTCTTTTTGCGAGAACAACCCTCTCGGAAGCTCGAGGTTCGCCGTTTTTCAGATTAATCGTCTTTCTATCGACACTTGCACAAAGCATTACTCGAGAAACTGGCGTCCAAAGAAACATGACGAGTGAGCCACCGGTGACTGGTCGGAAAAGGTGAAAAATTCGACATGGCCGAGTAGGTAGGACAGTAGGTCGAATCCGGAGCGCTCCTTTTCATATTGGAGTCCTTCGTCGCCGCCGGTGGTTTGTAAGGTAGGCGACGGGAACCCAGCGCTTCGGACGAAATTCGTTTTTCACGCTTCGTTCCACTGAAAAGCCCTCGACACGAGCCGTCGCGTCGCGCCTAGAAAGTTTGCGCTTCCCACCCTCTTTCTTTTCCTTTTTCGGTGACACACCTTTTTCTCACCCTGCCACGCCATTGAAGATCAAGGATTCAGAGGCCCAACTAACTGCTCCTATATACATCTTGCCCTTTCTTTCTTATCACTAACCCTTTCAAGGGCCGATTTTGTATATTAATCATTTTAAGTCCATTACAAATAAACGAAGTTGAAATATTAGAGACACATTGAATTAGTTATTTGTTATATTTCAATTTAAAATACGATAAGCTTACACCTCGATATTCCCATGGTGCATGTTTGGAAGAGATGCCGGAAAGACATTATCAACACTTTGGCCACATTATCTGCCGTGAAATGTCCTTGGAATTCCTCGTTTCTATTACTCGGCAAGTGGCTTATGAGCATAGGGGATGAAAGCTGGTGCATGGGTAGCAGTACGCCGGAACCAGGACATCCAACCAATAGGGGCGCGAGCTGTGCACAATGTGGCATTGTTAGTCAATGGAGGTAATCTCTCGGTCCTTTAGGATCGAATGGAATTCCCCTCGGCGTCCTTTGGCTGTGCGCGAAATGGATACGCGCAAATCGTATGGGAGACAAAGCACAGCGCAGTGGTAAACAGGACACCCAGTATTGGAATGCGTGAATTGTCCTATTGAATTCCCCTCGGGATAATCAAGAGTTAGACAGATATTAGGAATCAAAATTGAATTGTTATGTCCTGGATCTGAAAGCTACATTTAAATCTACTACGTTACATCTTACGATTATTTTATATCTTTAGTTATACGTGTCACATTTCTCTGCTGAAGCAAAAGAAATCACCCCCATTACAGGACCCTATGAATTTTTAAGAGCATGAGTTTACGTGCTACGAAATTTAAATATGGCATTTTAGATCCTTTAATAGAAACATATATGGGCATAGTTTCTTTCGATATGGAATTGCCATTTATTACCAAGGCTTAACAAGCTTCGAGTTATCCTAAGTAGGCGCATTGGATGGGTAACAAGAGTAAGTGGGAAACAGGAATAATTAACGGATCCCGGAAGGCGAACTATGACAAGGGGATAGGAACTTTGGTAGTTTTGAGGTGCAGATATAATGTGAAGGATATAATTCTATGGGGGCGATCGGCTGTCTCCGCTGCTTCTGACTCCCTTCCGTACAACTCCCGCTTGCCATAGAAGACGCAGCAGGGCTTACGTGAGAATCATTCATACTGTGGGCGATCTTGAATACCCCTGACATCCTTGATTCTCGCGAATCCTTGATTCTCTCGGGGAAAGGGATGGATAGTGCGACAGGCAAGTCCACCAAAGACGGATGAACGGGGATAAGATAAGACCGGTTCAAGGAGATTTCGCCAAAGCCATCTGCTATTTAGGTTTAGTCGGTATTGGGGATTGGTGACCAAATCGTTATTGGTGAATGGCTGCGCTTTGATGCCCATTCGAGACCCAACATTTCCAATTCCTGGAATTATCGAGCTCCCCTTCGGGCTTGAAATCAACGCGTTAAAGAAAATCGTATATTCGACATTTAATTTCTTATCAAAGGAAAAGGTTCGCGAACTTTGGACACATGAATATGATTCCAGTTCCGAGCGTATAAGTTCGACTAGCTTTGATCAGCGATTTGAGTTCAGCGGATAAACGGACGCGTGTAATTACGAGGAGTTTTTGAAATCAGAGAGATTCACAAGTCAATGGTCAAAGACTCATAGCTAATATATGAGCAAGCTGACATACGGTTTCGAATTAACATTGCCATTCCTCCAATATAAAAATATATGTATAACACATTATATAATTTATAATTTACAGTGGTGTGTAGCTGACAGTAGCGATTCAGTGTATAGAATATATATCCGGGCAGCATGATTGATTGAAAGGTGGCCAGTAATATTGACAGGGTGTGGGCGGTGATAGTCTGTGACGACCAACGTCCTCCGCCAGATCATGTCGCCGTGTAAGCATTTAGAGTTCCGCCATCTCAAACGTTCTCTAACTCCGCCAGTGACCTGAATTTTGCACACACACGTTTGACGCCATGCGGGGTCTACATCGTCTCTCCAAACAGAAGGTTCGTTTGACGCAAAGCGATTAGCTGTCTCTGATAGACGGTAATCTTGATGTAACTAGGAAAAAAGTTTAATGGCCGCTGTTAATTGTTTCGGCCTCATTACCGAAGCAAGCGCGTCCATTAATTACGCTGTAATGACAGACCAGTAATACCATGCACGTCCTCTCATATATTTTTTCCTCGAATTTCAACATACTGAAACGATGAACATTCCTCTCTGAAGTGCAACAGAGCTGGTTTCCAGTTGACTAAGATATTAGAAATAAAAACTAGTTCCAATTATGACTAAATCGACTTGAAGAGTAAGACCAAAAGAGTATTTTCTCCAATCCAAGACTGTATTAACGGCTGATGTGATGTTATTCAGGTCTCGAAGAGCCCACAAAAAGTTACAAGAAATCTTATTACGCGCTGCCAGATTATGCGTGTGTGAACAGGGGGGAAGGGGTTAAGTTCCTCATGGGAGGTTCGTAACATCGGGTTAAAGCAGCCACCTCAGCCGTCGAGAGGGCATTGATGTGGTGAGGCTGGCTAACCTCGCCTGCGGAAACGTTCCAAGGGCTATAGGAATGGCTCGCCCCGTCGAACGATCTACATTGTGATCCTCGATGCGTAAACCTGCTGCTCGTGGGTTGTTTACCTTGGTCCAATTAAAGTAGCTGCCGCTGCCCTCTAACGTTACGGCAATTAGAAACATTCGCCTGAACTGTGCTGTGCAACGCCAAGTATATCCTAGTCTTGATATATTAGAAAGACACCACCCACGCATTATCTATTTCTATTATTCTTGCACAATTACTAAATAAATTCTACTTTAAAATTATTAATTTTATTCAATTCAA
Source organism: Ectemnius lituratus (assembly GCA_910593735.2). Classification (NCBI taxonomy): domain Eukaryota; kingdom Metazoa; phylum Arthropoda; class Insecta; order Hymenoptera; family Crabronidae; genus Ectemnius; species Ectemnius lituratus. The sequence continues at coordinate 5,079,388 of OU343036.1, read as the reverse complement.
CTGCAAAGAATCAAGATTTGCTAATATTAGAGTTACAATTCAAGTAACAACTATGTAATTTCTTCCAAGTAAGAGTCAATGCTAGTGTCATTAAGAAATTACTCCCACATAGTGTGCAAGTAAGAGGGTGGAACAGGACATGAGGGGTTGATAAAAGTACAAGTAGCCGCCTGGAATCAAGCTATGTGCCATAGCTGAGACCTCGCGGGTGTCATCTCCCACGCAGGCCGGCGACCTCATCCCGTTCGACTCGTGCTTTTTCCAAAGCCGGCGGGTTTCCGATTGTCTCGGGTGCGTTATCGTGCGCGCGAAGCGAGCCTTCTCATACGACACGATCCTCGTAGGCGGTGTACATTAGTACTTATCATACGGTACGCTGCATACTCGTCGCAGTGTCACTCGAACAGTAGAGGGTAGTCTTACCTGGGAGCCCTCAGCCTGCCTTGATCTACTGATCGATCGCATCGGACCCACGTAACTGTTGACTCTCGATACTTACTACTATTGCCCTACTATTACGATTGTCTTGCACTTTACGACGTCTGCCAGACTTCGCACAATAGGTTTATGCCCGGCTCTGAATTATTCCTACTTCTGTGGAAGAGATAGAGACACTTTGTACCTTCAAGACTTGAATAGTCGAAGTGGGAGACCATTCAAGGCCGACTTCTAGATATATGGTCTAAGTTTTAATTAGATGGTAGCAAATGGGAAGTATTATAATATGGAGAAAGAGGAAGAGTTAAAGTAATTATCTTGAAATATGATAATGATTCAATCGTGTTGTGGTAATAGAAGTACACGTTATAAAATTGTATTATTGTTGCGATTTCGAAATTTAATTAGATCAATCAGAATAGAAAGGTGGAAGGTGAAGTATAAGGAAATAGAGGATCCAGTGCCTATTCTGCCTGAAGCGCAGCGGCTCGCCGAGATGGTTGGAGAAAATTAAAAACAAAGGGTGGTTGAAGGCCTTTTAAAGGCAAAGTATACTCGGAAGATCACGTTTCCTTTGTCCTGGGGTCGTCTCCAGGTGGACGTCCGGTGTACGCTGACTGACAAAGCGAGGCGTGTCCCAACGCGAGCGGGGTCAGAAAGCCAGAGACGACGACGAGGACGAGGACGAGGACGAGGACGACCAAGTCGCCGACCGTGCTGGGGGCAAAGCACTACACGACGCTACGCGACGTGCAGCTAAACGTAATAAATGACAGCGCTGAGGGCCGTAACTCCCTGCCGATGGCCACTCCCACGTCTCGTCCTACTGTATTTTCCCCTGAAACCCACGAAACGGAGCACCCTTACCGCGCCGCGCCTATAACCGCAAAACTCTCCTGGTTTCGTTACTTTCTCACAACTCTACCATTCTACCTTGTGTTCCTCTTGCTTCCAAGAATTTGGGAAACTTTAAGATGTCCAACATCTAAGCCTGACTCTCTACTGCTTTTAACTTATTTTAGGACAATGTTGTATAACTAAGTTTACAACTCTGGCTTTCGTATAATAGTGAACATTTTTGGAGAATTTTTCCACAGACTCCAAACTTCAGTTTGGCTTTGTTCTGCAATACCTTTTCACGATGGTTTCCACTCTTGTGAATTATTTGTTTAATGAAACTGGTACAAGTTTATATCATAGATTTTGTATTAAATAGTCTGTAAATGACAGTTATACTGAATCGATGAAAATTAATATAGAGGGAAAGTACTTAGAGAGCTCCAGCTTATTGAGTCAAAGTTAACAGACGAGTAAAGGGGAGGGAGATGAAGAACAGAAATACACTGGCGCCGTGAAGCCTTTGAGGAACTTTTCGATTCGTAAAAACGCTTTCACTCGACCAGCGCTGGATTTCAATAAAACTTCCGCGAAACTCCAGCTTTTCTGGATCGCTCGGGCGTGTAATGAAGATTCGATAAGTGCGCTCGGGTGATAATCAGTTAGTCGATAATCGATCGCACTCTTTATCTTCTACGTCGCCATCATTCATTCTCAAAATGTATACAAGTGGCACAGCGGACTTTTTCAAAGCCCACATCTGCCACTCATTACATTAATTTAAAATATTAAAACCATTTTAATTAACTTTTTCCCCCAATAGTATTTTGCATTTAACAGTTATTTTTATTATGGCAGTATCAATATTCAGTTGAAAATCTCTGTCGGCTTTGATGGAGTGATATTTTCCATTTCAACACTCGAATTTTAATGTCTTCCGCTCCACGTAATTTGACACAGTGGAAAGCCCGAACTGGCAAAAAAATCAAGTAATAAAGGGCGAATAATTGGAAAGAGCGGTCGTACTTTTACAAAGCATCGACACGCTGCAACGGAAAAAGTATTAATTCAACGGGCGACCATGACGTGTCCCAGCGAATTTCGCTGAAGGCCATTCGTGAATCCCTTGTAATTGGAGAATACAGGAACGCGCACATGGGAAAATCTACCTTTAATCCGACTGGCATTGGAGTAACAGTCGATAATAAAATATTCCATGCGCGATTTGGTGGCGCCTGTGAGCGAATTGATCGGAAAAGGCATCCGCTTTCCGAAGATACCTAGCTCCGAATCGTGGAAAGCTTATGTAATCGGGTGCGATGAATTAAGCTTAATTAAGCTGCGGAAAGTTCCGCGATCGGAGAGAAACTTGCCCCTTTTTATCGGCTCTACTTTTGCGCTTGGCGGATTCACCAACGAGTGAAACATTTTGCAGAAAAAGAGGGAGCCCTTTTAACTTCTGGCTTTCTACGTGCCAACTATAACCACCCTTCTTTCACACCAACTAACTGATAACGATGTTCCCATGCAGGAAGTAGAAGTTGATTAGGTCTATAGAAGATCATTAGTTTGTTCGATCCTACTGACAAGAAACTAATGCAACTCGATTTCCAGCCACGATAACAACCCGTATCAATGAGGTCTGCCTTGATTTTCTTCCGGCCATTGATTTATGCTTAATTATACGGCTACGATGTACTTGTATTTAATTTCACGCTCGGACGATCCTTACTGGGTCTCGCCGACGTTTTTCCGGAAGAGATTTATCGGCTCTCGGTCCGGCAGCAGCTTCTTCGCTCCCACGAGAGACGTTATCTTTCAAGCAGATACTCTGGAAGCAGTAGGAGAGAAAGGTGGGCCGCACAATGGATTCCTTTGTCCGGCCTAATAACGCGCGGGGATAACGGGCCACGGCCCTCTTCGCATCTGCGGATCGGCGCGATGATAGCGGAGTTACAATGCAATAATACGTTTGATCGCTTTCAATACATTCCTCCGCGCCAGAAAAATCTCTGGATCTTCGCCCGTGCATCTTCGAAGTCATGTTGGCTGCTCGATAACTGTTAAAAATTATGACAAACATACGAATACCTTTCTAACTATTACAAGTATATTTTCTACTATTCCTTAATAATCAATATCATCGACAAATATTTCCTATCCAACTATTCCTGTTCTTAACAAAAACTAAGAAGCATCCATGCATTGGTTAGGACTCGTAAAATCCAATCAACTTTTCCCCCACTTTTTTCATTCCCATTTGCCAGTGTGAATAGTGGACCGAACGAACCTATCACAGAGACTCTGAAACGCCTATGTATAGCACTGTGCGCATAAAGTTCGCCGGAGCGTTCACTCCTGTAAAACCGGACGTCCCGAATGGAATCGAATCGTTTTTACCAGCTATCGGATAGAAATCGCAGAGTCAGAATCAACGCGTCCCGTGGTGTATGAAGCAGGTGTTAACGGACGCACTCTGTGTATATGTGAAGCACGCGGCTGTTCTTCGCCGTCGATTGAGAGTCGAAATAAATTCCGGTGGGTGCCACCCATACCCTGCCGGGTTGGAGGGGGCGTTGGCACATGGGTATTTCTGTTTGCGTAAAGGAAACGGCAATAATGCAGAGCGTGGTGCTAGGACCGCAAGGGCCACGCCGCTGAAAAATACGACTTTCGTCCTGGGAGCTGCAAGCTCCAAGCTTTTTGCTGGGAGTTCCAGCGCTACCGAGATCACGAACGTAAAGCACCTCACGGTTCCGAGAGAAAAGAGAGATGAAGCGGAGGCTGGGAGGTGAGAGGATGAAAGAAGTAGGTGCAAAGGCGAAAGAAGAGGAACGTACATGGGAAGCTGACGCCGAGAAAGTTGCAAGTTTCGCTGTTTCCCTTTGCCGGGAGAGCTTTGACGACGTACGTGGGGTACCTTGGCTCCGCTCTGATTTACTTTCTCATTCGGCCAGCCGCCGCTGCTCCCCTTTGAGGGATTGCTTACCGCGCAATTTGCGCGCCACTTTTCCGATTACTTCCCGGCAGCGGAGAAAGGTCGTCGCGTGAGCGAAGATTGCGTCTTTTGTATTAGCGGATCTCGTTACGGACTTCGTTGGATCTTGGGCAACTGTTGCTCCAGACACTATCCCACGACGGGATTAAAGTTCACCAAGTTGTAAAAAGCTTTGCCCGCTCCTTTAAAATACAAACTACTCCATTCCACTGGGTTGCTTACATTGGAGTAGACAGCAATGCCAAAGTACAAGTAGATGAAGACTTCAAGGTATCCAACTTTATGCAGAGAAATGTCTTCACGAAATAAGAAATGTGAGGGGTTGATCCAAGCTTCGCAAGTCCACAATCAGTGAGTTGGCAATTCTTCGTTGATTTAGCAGTGGGAAAATGATCCGGGTAAAGTCACATCTTGCACGCTTGGTTTTGCTACCGCGAAATGGAGAGGGATTGCCGGGTTTTAGCGAGCAGGTATTACCGGTGCATAGAGCGGAAGCTGAACAGAACGCTTGATGCTCATTAAGGGAGGGCATCACGGAGAAACAAGAATGGAATGAAATCCGCTCCTTAGCGTCGCTCAATGCCTCCACGCATCCCACCCTCAGCGTCCACTTTACAGAAGACGAACGCGGCCCACTCTCTACGGCCATTACTTACTCAAGTAGACTACGGTACAGCGTGAAATCCTCTTTCTTTTCGCCCCGGCACCGCATCAACCGCTATTTACGTGCCCAACGCACATGCGCCCCACACTTCCCCCCTTCCCTCTAACTGCCCGTCTCCGACCCTTTACCCCACCGTATATCCATTTCCGGACTATCCCACCATTTGCACGATCTGTTTATCACATACCCTTCTCACACCACCGACAAAGAGAATTTACTCGATCACTTATTTCCCTCAACCACAGTAATCAAATCTTTAATCCCACCGGAGTTGCAGAGTTTGACAATTGAATATAAAAGGCCCGGAGCCAAGAATATTTTAGTCTTATTTTGGCGACTTTTGTTCCCTGCTTTATTGACACTTGATTAATAAGGAGGCGCGTCTGGGAGGGCTGGGACGCTGGAAGGAAGGATGAAGCAACAAAGTATAATCCGTGGAGTGGTCGTTTTGCGTGGCCTTGAATGTACGGCGTAGGAGCGTGCATGGAAGAGCGGGCTCGGCGCGGTTAATCTTATCGATACAGCCAATTTATCTGCACTCTCGGTGTCCGCGGCCACACGGGGCCACGCATGTTCACCGCCTGCATAAAGCTCTCTTCTCCACGCAGTCGAGGGAATCCTCGCGCGGCTCAGCATCTTTCTCTCCTACCTTCGCACTCCATCTCCCATTCTCTCTCCCTCTTACTCTTTCTCTTTTACTGTACATATGTGTCTGTGTGTTCGCTGTGCAGTTGAAAGTGCTGCTGAGACGGTAGCCACTCGTAACTCCCCGCTCAAGCGGTGCATATAGATACGCGCGGACGGCTAGCAAGACTCCAGGTGAGATAGAGCCGCACTCGCACGACTCCAGGCATATCGCCCGATATATCGTGGAAAGTGCCGCGGCTCCCCACTCAAACGAAGTAAGCCGGTGTTGGTAGTGCTCACTATGTGTGTGTCACCATAGTATAGAATTTATCCCCCCCTCACGCCGGAAACTGGGAAAGCGAAGCTTGGAATACAGGTGGAACTTTGTAGGATGCATACGCTACTTGCGAGAGAGGTTGGAGTTTTGTATTTTGGTGATTTCTCACTTTAGTAAAGAACTTTGGAATTATTAACTAATCAAGATTTTGTAAAAGTATTTAATCAGGATTGGTTGTTGTTAGATATTTTATATCGAGGGTTTTAGTGAATTTGTTTGACACAGTGATATGTATAAATGTGCCGGGAAAAAACGAAAGCTTCGCATATCTTACGCACCTGTGTTTTCCCAGCTCCATGGTTTAAATATCTTGTTCCCAGGGCGGCGTGAAAATTTATGACGAATCGCAGGAACTTCCCTAGGGAACAGGAAGGAGTGCATTAGGACAATGTATAGCTTGCTCGATGAATTCTGGGAAATTAGTATCAATCATGCGGAGATTTAAGCATGACAAGTGAAGGGATCGGCTCGAGTGACAGAACGCACGACAAAGCTGTAATAATGTAGGGCTTCCTTGGTAAAAAGCTCGGACTCCTCTCTGTTTCTCACGCGAAAAAGAAGTGGCGGCGAGGCTTGTCGGAGCTCTCGCTGGCACAAATGGGTGCTGAATATAAAGCAATGTAGAGTGCGAGAGCGGGACGACAATGCGGCTCAGTCGGAAAAATATTACCTCGGCAAATGGATGCTTCGGGAGAAGAAAAACCTATTTATTCTATGGATACAGATGGTCGCCTGCTCGGAGGATAAGGGCTCGTTTTACGGTGTGCCCCGAGGTCGCCGTCCCAGTCACTGATAAGAACTTCCACGGCGAACTACCACCATCCGTTCCTTCTCTCGCTCACGCACACACTTTCCCTACGACCCTCTGTCGTTTCTAGTTTCTTACTCTTACTCTCGATCGTCCTTTTCTTTAGGAAGTTTGCAAATCCAACGCTTACAGGTCGCTTTGAGAAGCCTTGAATAGACTGCGCCCTCCTGCACCGGAGGCGACACTTCCCACAACAAAGTTCCACTCCTTCATTAAAGAAGCCTTTCTGTTGAAAAAAATGCCCGAACTTAATCGAAGATCGGTCTCACGCTTATTCCCTATTATTAGACCACTATCTTCGCATTATCACGTTGGCCTTCTTCTTGGATATGTCATACTGATACATTTTTCACGTATCTCTAAACCGTGTTGCGAACATCCTCATAATATACAAAGTGGTATTTTTGCATTATCATACACCGGGTAACCCACGTACGAGCATAAATGTATTGCAGAACTTTGAACGGAAACCCGTGGAAGTACGACAAATACGTGAGTAAAAGTTACTGAAAAGCGATGCGGAGTTGTAGCACAATATGAAAGTACTCTACATTGTTTTGAAACCTTTGTACCATAACACCGACAGTTATTTAGCTTCTACAGACAGAAAAGGACGTGTACAAGGCCCGATATTGAAGACTTTTCCCAAAAAGCTGCAGATATATTATATTCATTTCTATCTTATATACAAATTGTCTTCTTTTATTCCAACGTGGTTGTCATTTACGTTTAATAGAACCGAATTTACAGGAAGATGTTTAGTAGCGATTTTAAGGTGTACTGGCAATGACTCAATGTTTAACACTGACGCGGCGCCGCGCGGTCGTTTGCGCCTCCGATTACAACGTTGCCGGGGGACACCATGTGCACCAGCTCGGCTCCCGTTTCCCCACAGTGGCAGGGAAAGAGGATCTACTACGTCTGTGCCGCCGCAGAATGCAGCTCGCCCTCTTCTCGGTATTTCTTCGCGAGGAATCACCAGCCATGCCGAGCGACCACTCGGTAGCTGAGATAACATCGCCCATTATCTCGCGCATCATTCATTACCCTCACTCGGGCGGATACCCTCGGACTTCTCTACCGTCACCTCGATGACTTTACATCCGCCAACGACTCGTAAACAACCGCCGACACGCGTCCGTGAACGAAGTGGTCTTTGGATTGCGAATCAGTGAGAATTGCAGGAGAAAGAAAGTGAGCAGGGTTTACAGTTTATGTTTACATCCTGCTTTTTATTTATTCTTTGAGGATTGAGTATTTTGTTTAAATGGGTGGAGTGATATAATTTGATAAAGATCACGCTTCCTCTAAAACCTCTGTTCTTCCCAGGAGACGTTGAGTCTATATGACTCGATGCGAAAGAGGGGCTGAAAGGCGAGAAAGGGAAGATGGAGGAAGGCTGGTGGGTGCTTCGGAGACACCCATCACGGCATAACAAATGATACGAGCCGTGGAATGTAACGTTACCGAAGGGATAGTTGCGGGAATCCCAATGTGATCTTTACTCATTTGCGGGACGGTGACGTTTTAACACTGAGCTTACACCACGACTGAATCCTGAAGGTATTTGATGAATCACTGGTTCGTTTCCGAGGAATTCTCCCTCTGGTGTATCGCTATTCGAATTACGACCATGGAATTCCCTTGATTTCCACCAATGCCATCTGTTGGAAATTCATCAATCGCGATTGTCCAAAGTCATCCGATTATTCAAATTCCTATGTACTTCCCTCGTAATTGCGAATTACTGTAATTTCAAAATCATATTCCTCCCTAGTCTCTAGTTTGGAATGTGGTGTTCCAATTGGTAATTTGGAATTCCGCTGTGGAAAGTCTGAGTGTTAACGAGGGTAACAGCATGTTAACACCGAGTGATGCAAAGATGACGTAATCTCGATCTCAGGCAAGTGTTTGCGCTTGACGAACACAGCGACCGCGAAAATGATCCTCAGGCAAACGTGAGGATCTACTGAGACAGGATAGCCTGATCTCACATAGGTGAATGCAATCAGCACCTGCTTCTGTTTACCGAGGCAAGGATTTCCCAAGGAGCGAGGACTCATCCTGTATCAGCAGACACCTAAGCCTTCCGAGATTGCTGGCATAAAGGCTGAGAGCACACATCTCCGTATGTCAACAAGTGCAGTCTGTGTGTGCTCGTAACCTTGGGTGTCTCGGACTTTCCCTGAAACTCGTATGCCTACATTACAAACTCGAACAATGTTTGCTTCGAAAAGTTGTCTCTTCAGAAATCTGATTGTAGTTCAATATTTCAACCTGTGATGTAATATTTGCAATCTGTAATAAGTATTTCAATTCGTTTGGTGATCTTTGGCTTTAACAAAATACACATTCTGTTAAAATTCCAAGTGTCTTTGCTCGTCGAATGAGCATTCTTTTGTTAACTATTCGTTTATTCAGAAAATAGAGAGCAAGTTTTCGTCGTGAAGATAGTAGGTAAGGTAAGAAAGGGTTGTCAAGGTAGACTGGCAGGGAAAGGTAGATCGTTAGCTGGTAGGGAACCAGCACGTGGTGCTAGGCCTGTTCTCGTAACCGGGTACCATGTCTGTCCATTACTTACGTCGCGTAATATTATAGCTTCCTCATTAGAGGGTGAAAAGGCGAGCTCAAGAAATACTCGAGCAAAGACCCTCTCTTCCAACACCGCCTCCCTTACTTCCTTCCAGGAAAGATGAAAATCGTGCGTATTAAATTTTCATTAAGCAAAAGGGCGACAAGAGTTCGCTGGGCGGGAATGAAATAATAGTTCAATTAAGTTTCAATCCCAAACAAAAAGTGAAACAAAATTCCACCGCCTAGGAGAAACACACAATGGTATTTCTGGCATATCCGACAATGTTGAAAAGTTGTTATGACCATTCCTCGATCCCAAATCCATCTAGGTATACGTCGCGTACAACAATCGAATAATACAATCGGGTAAGAAATGAATTTCACAAGAAAAAACTGTGACGACGTGGATGCGAAAGCTGCGCCAATCGGTGCATTCATTAAGCTTTGGGAGCTGTCGGCTCGATAATGCAAAATCATATTTAAAGTCAATCACTGTTGGACGAGGGCAGAGCAGTCTCGGTGGTGGTCCTACTGTTGAAGCCATTGGGGGTTAAAAATTAATCTTCGTTCGCGCAGAGCGGCGCCAGCGTCCCGATGAATGAATGGAAAAAAGGGATACAAACTCAATTCCTATCGTCGGGACGTCGCCGGTGTCGTCCTTGTATGACGATGTAAAATCGATTTGGAATCGGCGCGCCGCGCTCAAAACGCAGAGGTAATTTATCCGGACGAAAACCGGAAGTCCCAGCGGCCGAACGAGACCCGGCGAGCCGGCAGCCGGCAGCCGAAATTGGTATGCAAAACGAGATAAATCACGCTTACGTCCGACGCAGCTGCAGCTGGGAAGCACGAATTCGTTCATCACTCGAATCCGCCTGTACTTTCTCGCTTTCGCGCGCGTGCGTCCGCTCCTCTCCTCCCCCGCACTCGTAAAATCCGGCCGCGAGAAATCGTTGAAAAGAATCGCTAAACTATTCGAAGCCTCGGCCAGCACTATGCCGATATCCTGCCTCTGGCCTCTCCATCCCGGATGCCGCTGTGAAAAATGCAGAAACAAAATTCGCCCGTCGATTCGACCGCCAATTTCCTCGGCAATCCCTGTCTCTTATTCACCACCACTTTCTCTCTGTCACTATCTCTGTCAATCGTTATTTCCTTCTCTAGCTTTTGTTCTTCCGTTTCCCATGACCGGTCGCCGCCGATAGTACAATTCAATTTTAACCTGCAAATTGACCTATCCACAAGCGCATCTCTCACTTTTCATTTCCATAGCTTTCCCACCTGATTTTTTAAGGACCTTTGTTCAAGTACTTACATACGTGTGTTGGGATGCGATGTAAATTTCATAGTAAATTTGATCGTTTCTCGATGGCAACACGTCCTCTGTAGTTTACTCATCCATCCAGATACAAGTTAGAAACACGTCGAGCACTAGCACTTGCACAATTTTATGCCCACTGTCCCCTGCATCATTCTTCAAACGATAACACTGCTCACTCGTCGATCCTCGACTGTCTTCTTTCTTTCGTCACGTGTCTCTCACTCTAAGCGACGAACCCAGAGTCACCACGGTGGCGCGCTGGTTACTCTTCTACATTACCGGCGTTATCGACACACTTATCGGCCGGCTTGCGCAATACATCAATATCGATATTTATCATTCATAAAGTCATAAAATTAGTAAACAAGACTTACTATACAGCATTCACAATACTCAACAGTGTATTTGCAAGAACCTTCAATTGAAATTCAAAAGCCCCGGTTAAGAAAAAAGCATATGTAGAACAGTGAATCATTTGCAGTCGGTAAATTTCAAATTATCGATTGTTATCGAATTCCCGCACAAAATCCACGAAATCCAACATGGCCGCGGCGCCCCTACGAGTTTGTCGCGACAGTTTATCGGGTTTCGTGTGTTAAAAAAAGAATCGGATTGCAATTATGTAGTGACACAGTGTACTTGAGTGGTTGGCGTACATGCGGTGGATTAGTGCTGCTTGCGACAAGGAGTAGCCACTGAGTGGGTGTTGCTGTTGCGTGCGGTGAGTGGTTGTCCCAGCATGTCACATGCTGTTCCTACTGTATTACATTGATATACTAGCCACTATAATGTGAATTATAGTTCAAATATGTTCGATCACATTGAATTCTTCGATTACAAGACTAGCCAGCAGTAAATATATCTCTTTGCTCAGTAACTTCATTTCGACCTGAATACTTGCTGGTATTGACTGACACACCACAGACTTCTCACCACAAATCGTGCGAACACCACAAATGACTTCATCCGAGTATCCCCTATTAGCGAGAACGAGACGTATTCACTTTCTTTCGAGGTGCCGTTTGCCATTGTGTGCTATTAAAAGACGGCCGTAACAAGCGCGAGGTTTCTCCGGTGTGTCAGAGCTGCACGACACTGCAACCTGGAAATCAAGCATTCATAGCATGTCCAGTTATTCCACCTACCAAGCTGATTTACAGCAGGCTGTAGTCGAGGCCTGGCCAGGCTAAAATGGATCTTAAAGGATTCCTGCTCGCCGCAGTTTCCCGTCGAACATGTCCCATGTATCCAATGGATCCCTGTTTCTCCCCTCTCACTCTCACTCTTTCTCTCTCTTGCACAAAATGAACAAAGCCTCTGCGATCTCAGTCGCTGTTCTTTCTCTCTCGCGCGCTTTGGCGCTCGAAGTGGACACATTAAGTCGCGCGATCCCTTTGGAATAATGATCGCGTAAAGGTATACGTAACGCCACGTGCGTGGAATTTAAGTGGCACGTAGGATACATTATTGCCGGGGGATCGAACAGTGTAGCAGCGCCGGTTGTATTAGCAATCGCCAGCCCTCACGTCGAACCTTGCAGACGTTAGTCGTGCTACAGTCAATAAAAGTACTGTTATTTATTTATTAGATATTGTCCTTCCTTATCTGCTTTGGATGGAATTCTAGTATCCATACATTTATACATTTTTGCTTTTATATGTTTTACATTTCTGTATTAATAGAAGTACTAAAATTACACTTCTATTTCTGTTTATATGTGTATCATTGGCTCTTGTTTTAAATTCTAATATTTCGAATTTGTACTGTAACTGTGCAATAAAGTTTCGAAACTTTTGCGAGGGAAAGTGCTCTCGAATATAGCTTACGAGTTATTCGATAGATAGATAGATTATGGAAGACGCAGTAGGGTGTCCCCGCGGTACCTCTGTGTCTTCTAGCTACCTGACACAGAGAAACCACCTGCGGGGCGCTCGATATCTGCGGCACACCTCTCATCGATACAGCGTTACGGTGTTGGCTTACAAACAACTGGAGACAAACGGCACGAAACTTGTAACCCAGCGGGTATTAATCTTTCCTCTCGGTATCGGTACTAGCAACATTCGATTCCATACGAGCGAGATGGAGACGAGGATTTTTCTATTTCCGATCGATGTGTATTTTAACACCTCTTAAGTATCATTCACTTTGTTAATAATACTCTCGTATCCAACTAATGTTATATAATCGGTGGGGTAAATTTATACTTCGAGATTGTAAAAGCACCACAAAATTATGACTATGTACAAGGGAAGTATCGAAACGGTTGATGATCAATGAGAAGGGAATGCAAAATAAATGGGAGCAAAGTTGCATGTACAAAATCCCACCGAAAGTCTGCGGTGCGATGGAAGGCTATGTCTTTTTATCGGGCATCCATGCACTTTCGCAAAATTGGCTGTAGCCGAGCTATTATGCAAGACTGGCTCATTAGATTACCAGGTGCGTGTACGTGAGCGCGCGATCCCAATTTCACGCTTGTACATCCAGCATCCTACCGACGTGTATTTTATTTAAGCAACGATCGCTCGCCGTTCCCTTCGCCGCCTCAAGGAAAGAAGATTGCCCATCAAACTCTCGGATTTCTGGAGGGCAGCCGCGCGCTGAATGAAAGTGCAAGTGTTTCCATAAGGCTCCTCGACGTTTTAGAAAAGAGCTCTTCTCCCTCTTGCTCTCCGTTCGCTTCTCCGTTAACTTTACGATTTCCACGCTGTGCGCAGCGTCGGTCGCTGGTGTAACGCTAGCCTGTATTTAGAAGGCTATTAAGCCTGCGAATCGAGCGTCGATGGTTTCTCATTACGCGATATAAATCGCGGTAGATTTCGTCATTAAGGATTTATACTGCCTATCTGCCTCAGCGAAACGGCCCGGACGGTACCGACTTTTGGATAGGGTTGCTTCCGCCGATCCCTTGTCGAGCACTTTACTTTTCTTACGAGCCTCTTCCCTCGCTGGCAAAAAAATAGCGCGTAAATTTAATTATATGGCTGGAGACAGTTTAGTGTCCCGATGATATTAAATCTTTAATTACGAGCGATACTGTCGGCAACATAAGAGTTTATTGTATCTTCATTGGTACCTTCTGAGGAATCAATTCACACAGTGGGCACAGTAGATATTTTCAAAGCACTTCTCAGGCTATGTACTTATTTATTTATTAGATTCGTTCTGAAAATTCATTTCGTTGCCATTTGTCTTTTGTATAAGTCATTAGAAATAATGAGTCAAATTTCGTGTCATCATTTTTCTCAGACTGTCTAGATACTGTTAATAAAGGTAGATAGTATGCGAGTTGTTTCCAGGTTACTTTTTCTGTCTGCAACTCGTTTATTACGCGCCTCTCAGATTCTTCCTTAATTCATTCACATTTCATAGACTTTTTCCCCTCTCTCTCTTTCTCCCTGTGTTCAAGAGCTGTTTCGCCAGTAATAGAGAAACTTTTCTTCCCACGTTCCTTCCATTTGTTAGTGCCTTCTACCTGCCGCCGACCGTTCTCCATAAATTTCCCCGTCATTTTCTGTTGGGCCACTTGAAGCCGCTTCAGCGTGCCGCGATTGTTCACGGGTGACAGGACGAATTTGCATCTGCATTGGAGATTTTTCCGCTCTTGAATTGTTACTCACAGTATAATTGCCCGCGGAGGAAAACACTAGCTTTTGCTCATAACTTAATAACGGCAAAGCTCTGATATCTGGTACAAGGTAGATTAAACCAAAAGATATGGAATTATTATGGAAATGAATCCTCCTTTCGTTCTAGCACTTCAATCGATCCAACTACTTTTGAAAGATTATTACCGTCTTCTAAAAAGCACATGACTTTCTGCATAAGAACAGGTTCAGTTTCCTCTCCTCGAGTTAGTCTGCCAATTTCTATCGGACCTCCCACTAGACTTACGCAATACATGGCGAGCTATGGTGTGCGAACACCATGCGAAGATTGGATAATTTCCTGCTCATAGCCACGCGAACCACCTTATATCAAAGTTTTTTCATTTACCTTTTTTGATTTTTTACCATTAAATCAAATTGCCACACGTGTAACTAATTAAGTTGGGAGAGCGAAGAACAGACGAGGGTTAATAAATTCCAATACTATACTTTCTAGTTCCACTTCTTATTAAACTTTGTACGTATATAATCTACGTTTGAAATATTAAAGGCTCAAAGCTCCGACAGTGAATTCCAGTGATGCGGGTTGGAGATACTTCACTGATGTAGAGTTCAGAGAAGCTTCCAAGCGTAAATCATTGAAACAGTTATGTCAGACGCATTTAAGACAACCCATTCACTTGACGGTATGTCCAAATTGCGGAGTATAAGCTTACATACATCCTCATGTGATATCAAAGCAAAAGGGAGACGTAATTTGATCCGGAGAACTGTTATAGTCCTGCGTCGACGGAGAGGTATGCCAGAGCAGAACGGTCATCCTACAATCTTTTCTTCACCTTTCCCCATTTCTGAGACCACCACGCCTTCGAGGTGTGCACTGCCATGATCATTTCTCTTCCGCAATATGCCTGCTGCCTTTAGGCTTGCATTTAGAATGGCTCTTGCCCGAAGGGCACAATGATCGTTGGCAGAACAGCTGCAAGATCGATTCTCCTAGCGATGCTTATGCATCCGTCGCGTGCTGAAGCATGCGATCCACAAAGGGCCTCTTCCTCCACGAGCGCATTGCTTACGGGCAATCACTGGGAATGCATCTGAAACTAAAGTGTTCCCGCTCTATAATTTTTCAATTAAGTGAATGGGGTGTGTTGGCATCGGCTGCCAGGATCAGATTCACGCGAAACTCTGTAGGAAACACACCGAAGTTTATACCCCGTCAAAAATGCTTGACTATAATTGATAACATTTATCATGAAAAGTATTTGACGGAAATAAAAATTAAAGGAGACTGATCATTGAAATATCATTGAAATATTTCAAAATATTAGATAGACAGTTTAAATTGTTTGTACGTTAATTACACGCTGTTTAGCCGAGGAATCGGAGCTGGGACACCATTAATAAAGTCTCATGCTGGCTTTACAGGTACTTACTTGTTACTCGTTTGGTTTCGCAAGTGAGACCACCCAGTGACGAGACGTGTACGCACGACGTTGCAAGCGGTAAGAAGCGATCATCGGGCAACTTAGATTTAGGCCTTGAGTAGTATCGAGGCAAGAGTGGCAGTCTCGTGCGAAAAAGCAAGCGATTCCTCTCGAGCGATCATCGGGGGGGAATGGCCATCACGCATTATTTCATCGAGAGTTCGCCCCGACCAGAGGACGGAGTGACGTGACGCGCAAACTTTTTTGTAAATCATGACATCCGTCCACCATATGCTGGTCAGAATTTCGTTGGGCGAATCTCGCTCCTTTATTCCCTCTCTCTGCTACTACGTTGATTATCTCGAATAATCGATGAACAAACCCTCTGCGTTTAATAGTTAAATACATTTAATTTCACATTAATCTGTTATAATTTTAAGGAAATGTATAGCTCTTCGAAATATGTGACCCGATCGTGTCAAGGTTAAGGCGGCTGAATGGTTTAAGAAGTAGAGAAGGTCCCATGGTGCCTATACGAACCACTTTGGTCGTATGGCCTATTTGTGAGATGGTGCGCGGAAGCGTCTGGCACTGTAAGAGAATTTATTTCTGCCACCTGTACCGCCTTTCCACCTTTCCCTAACTCTATCCTTTTACTTCTTCGCCTCTTCCTTTTCTGTAAGTTTTCTCTCCACCCTGCGAATAAATTCTTTCCGCCGTCTTCGTTCGAGCGAGGCTTAAATGCGCATGAAAACTCTCTATTGCATTCCATCAATTGTTGGAGTATTTTAAAGTCGATTTCCTATCGTATCACAACAAGATCGTGTATTTAACAAACTAATCATGTAGTTACGTAAGTTTGTTCTCTGCTCGGAGCTGGTGCGTTAATTATATTGACACTCACTTCATTTCCGACGGCAAGAGAAAAGTGTGCAGACTTCTTGAAAAGGCGACAGTGTAATTTATGGTGTAAATCTGCGAGAGGTCGTTAATCGCCACGCAAAGATTGCGAGCAGAAGTCCTGGCGGGACAGGAAATTAAATATCAAGAGTTCGCAGGTAATCAGCTTTTCCATCCAGTATAATGAGGATCGTGGCATGTAATTAAATGCCAATACCCTTCAGCGTACAGTGTTTCAATCTTTCCAGCATTTCTGCATTATTCAAACCTTTACACGTTGCTTCGTGAATATCCCTTTAAACGTTTTTTAAAAACGCTTAAAAGGTACAGTAATTAACAGTCTGCCGAGCTAGTCATTTTTCAAACTTTAATTGAAATCCAACAAATGTTACAACGTCAGACATGTCTTTAAAGCTATTAACTACTTTTCAAAATCATGTCATTTATGTTACTACTCTATGCTTTCACTAATTATCCGGATAGAAATGCCTACACGGAATGTATAATTACGTTCCAACTCTAACTGGCAAAATTCCCTTACACAATCGGGAGTCGCAGTAGTGAGTGCAATGAAACATCCGCAGAATTATGTTTGGCGCGCGTGCGGCAGTAACGAGGGATCGCATTCCTGTTTGGGTGCAGTCAACTCACCGAAAGAGTTAATGGGTGCTAAAACGATAACACGACGGTTCTAAATGGTCCGTAAGAAGAATCGCGAGAACGGTATAGTAGTCTATGGAGGCGGGGGTGGACGCCGCCAGTAAACACAAATGAATATTCGGACTCTCGACGGCATTTGTATCTCATGAATAACGGGCTCGCGTTTTTCAAAGCCGAGCTCCTCCCATCCACCTACACTGCAGTGTTCCGTCCAACTTTCTAGGCGTCCTCACTTCCTCTTTATCAACATCACACTCCGCATCGCTCCAATGTCACTCCTTTCGTGCAACACACTTCTTCTACCATTTGTCTCGGGTTCTGGAACACGACAAAATTCGAAGTGATTTTCCTAGTGGTTGGAAATCCTCTTTTTTTACAGATTAAACAATGAAATATGGAGCAACGGTAAGCCGATGATATTTAGCGTTTTAGGAAATTTTTCATGCAATTACGCGACCCAATACCACAGGTGGAATTCGATTGTTTCATCGCTGCTCACGCGATGTGTATAAATTCGGTTCCCGTCGTGACATAATTAAATCTGGCTCTCGTTCGTTCGAAATAATCGATTTATGTCCACTAATTAATATCGGGGAATCGCTCTGTTCCGATCCATATAAAAAACTGATTTCCACTGCTAACGAAATGTTTACAGGTTACATTTTGTACTTTTACTAACGCACGCGATGGTTTATAATTCCGCGGGGATTTGGTTGGTCAGTGGATTAATTGTGAATGCTTGGCGTAGACCACTTCACTTTGACTGGCGATCAAGTTGGAGTGAAGCATACTACAGCGAATAGTAATCCCCATTGGCAAGCGGATTCGGGCTAAACTTGCCTTAGTCCTTCAAACAGAAGACACCACAGACCGCTAGAACGTATAAAATATTCACCGGGTAACAGGAGGAGTCAGTAACATTGAATTGTCAAAGTGATCATAGGGTTTTGAAGATGTGGCCAGTAATCTTTAACGAAATTCCAAAACTTAGTCATCTATTTTTCTAACAAGGTGATCAATCTGATTAAATCGATGAAACTATTAAGCAAGCGATAAATCCAAGACTCGAAGACAAATACTATCGAAGTCAGAAAGTGGGTATGGGAGGGCGCGAATTGAAATAGAGTGGAAATTAACGCAGGACGATTGTCCTTCGCAGGGCGGCAATGTTTGCCGGCGTGAATGGTTCGTTCGCACATTCGGAGCCACAGAGGTACGGCACACCGTAATCCTCTTGAACGAATCGATTTCCCGTAAACCTGCATAGTTCGCGTTGTAGATCTGAGCGTAGTCGGCTGGCCGAAGTGGTAACTGGGAGTGCACGCGGAACTTCTCCGGGATGTATCCGGGATGAAGAGGACAAGGATACCGCATTAAACCACATTACGTAAACCCTTATAGTTTAAGCTTAAAGCCGGCGCGAGAGTGCGCGCGCGAGCGCACAGTGCACAGATGCGCGGATCTCCTGGGGATTTCACGGGCTCCTGAAACTTTCATCAAGTCGTTCGTTAAGCCAGCATGTGGTTTATAGGCGTATCCCACGTGCTAAGGCAAAACCACTGGTGATCGACCCTCCCCGACGGCTTCGACCCCGTTTTCTTCACGCGCGCCTGAAACCACCTATCTGCGCCGTTGAACCTACATTAGCGCCTAACAACTAATAGATCCCTTTCAGCTTCGACCCTCGATGCCTGCCACTCACCCCGTTTGCACACTCCGTTACAATAGAAGCCAGAAATATTTTAGAAAGTAGAATTCTGCATAGAAATCAAATTAATAAGATCAAAACTTTAGAAACCCAAAGGAAATTCGGGAAAAATGAAAACGTCTGTTATATTAATATTATTTCTTTAATAGTTAATTTCACTAACTATTATATTCCGCGACTTACTATCAAGTTGGATTTTGCTATGGTCAGGTCTTTAAATCGACACGGAATATTGAAGACAATCAACCGAGCGGTTGAATTGCAAAGAAAAGGGGAGGCACAGGTGCCGGTCTAGAGGCCTATTTAAGCTTGGTGCTTTCGTTAGTCGTGCTTCTTAGAGCGCAAATCGTTAAGGGGTGACAGAGCAGTTGAAAAAGGGAAGTGCTCCTTCCTCGTCGGAGGAAGGTGGATGAAGGTCTGCTAGCTCGGGGGTAAGATGAGGCCGGGTCGACATTCGTTGCGTGTCTGATTGTCTGCTTTTCTAGTACCATCCAGACATCCGCGGTCTTTTGCATCAGTAGACCAGACGACAGACGACTGGCGAGCGAAGTAGACTGGCAAAGCACCCGTGCACTTCAGCCTCGAGGATCCCCGAACCTCTAGTGCCTCGCGTTCTGTCCTTTCCTCCCCAATGAGAGTGCCCGCAGTGCCAGAGTCCTGTAAACTCCTCGACTTTTTCAATTCTACATGACAAGCCGCTCATTCCTTCCTTATCGTAGAAGCAACTTTCCCCTTTCGTAAATGCCCTGTTCAAGCTTCGTCCCTCGGTCACAGCTGAATGGCTCACCCACTCTGATCCACTCTTGCAACTTGACCGAAGACAGGGATTAATTAGCGAACGTCTTATTAGCATGAAAAAAAACCCTCGGCTTCTAGACTGTGTGCAAGGGCAGCTGGCAGGTTTAAAGGGCGCTCTTAACTTTTGGTAATTCTGTGAAAATTTTAATGGTTCATAATTTTTCTGAACGTTAATTACATATTTCGTGAAGTATAAGACTTATATTTCGTTTTTATTGGTAATTCGCTAATTCCGAAGTGAATCCAGTTTGACAAGTATTTCTTATACCAGAGTGAACAGGCTGTCAAGTGCGTAAGGGTGCTATTGCCGAATTCGAATCACATTCGCATGGAAAGTCAGTCGACTTAAGTCGGCACGCAGAAGGTTAATTAAGGGCTGGCGTTCAACACGTCGATTTGATCCTGGTGCCGAAGGAATCGTGGCTTGGTTAATCACTGAAACGTGTAGTGAACTTGGTGCACTGGCCTCGACCTTATAACGAGCTACAATACGTCATTGTTTCTGAGAACGCTCGATCGGAGGAGCCGTAAATATGGCCGGGGGTCGCTCTCCCTTCGAAGCCCGCATCCCGTCGAATTAACGACGGAGGTCCTGGACCGATATCGCTCGGCAGATCAGCAGTCCATTGTGAGACCTGTAAATAAATCGCTAATGATCCTCGCCGGATCGAGCCATCCCCGTGACTAATTATGCGAGCCACCGGAGGCTGCCGTTGCCTAGTGGATGCCGATAGTCTTATAACGGCACATCCTACTCTCAGCAGGGCCAATTAGTAATTAATAAAGGCCACCGTCGACGTCACGGATCACCACTTGTCGCCCCGTTCCCGATAGAATTAAATCACGATATTAGCCTCCTCTAAACACTTACAAACTACTTGTCGCGTGCTAAATCTCTATCACACGAAGATACTTAATACTATCGGTATTAATATTCAACGAGATCAAATTTCGATGTGAAGTTTTTGTAATCAAGATATTATTGATTAAGTTAGTAGAGGATTAGGAAACAAATCTTTATAATGCAGAGGATTAAGTGAAGAACACTTTAACAGATTCTCAGACTAGTAAATAGTCTGTTACACGCTCGAACAATCAGAGATTTAATTACAATGAATGCGTCCTAGTTGCATTGCCACCTTGAAATTAGTGCCTGTTAACGAGCGGTTGATACGAGAAGGTCGAACGCGCCTGTTTAGCCGCTCATTAAAATTAATCGCATTATTTCGGAAGGCAGCGTCGCGGGCTTTTTGCACTTTCACGCGCAGCAGCAGCAGCCGCCGCTGGCTGTGCGGAACTTTGTGGATTTGTAAATTGTGTTTTCGAGGCGCGGCGCCTGCTAACGAGTGCGTTTCGCATACATACGTGAGCATTAAACGCGCGCTGAAACGACACGCTATAAAACACTAACTAACGGCTCGCGTGCCCGAATGTCCGCTTGAACGCAGGACCAGCGTGGCTGGATAATGAACCGATAATTTGACGGGTTACCTCACGTCGATTAACGCGAACCGATGACACAAAAACAAGGCGACAGACGTTGCCTGCTGAAAACGGGTTGAGATTGATGCTGTAGAATCATCGAATTTTAATCATTATTAGAATTCTCCTATTAAATTCACAACTGCATCTTTATGGTTGTATTGTATTAATTTAATTTTCTTGTTGCAGGTAAGAAACCATATACTAATTGAGCGAGGAAACAACTCCGTCATCCAGAAAGGTCAAAAAGGATCAAGTAAGTGTATTTGAAAATATAGTACAGAAATAAATAACCGATAACCAACTCTGGCTTCTCTGTTGTAACTCTTCTTTCTCTGCCGGAGAGTATCAGGGTATCAATATCTTCCTTTAAGGGCTTCACGTTTCACAAAGGGTACTACATATTTTTTGAGTCTTCCACATAACTTTAAAGTTTACATAGAGAAACTATTTTCCGTAATTAGAACGTTCAGTTTGAGCTATCAGTCGTTAATCAGAGCGAGTTAAAGAGACTCGATAGTAAGCGCGTAATCCCAAGAGGAGTCGGCAAGAAAGTGAGTTACAAACTGAACCCAAGAAGTAGGGGATCGGCATGAAAAGTGAAGGCAAAGTGCGCGTTGGACGATGGGTAACTCAGTAAGTATGAGGTGGTAGTGGTAGATGGTACGGCGAGCAGCGTAGACCTAAGCTTCTTGAACTCGCACTGAAATGACGAGCTTGCACGCAAGTTTCGAAACACGATACACCCGGTAATCGCCTAAGACGGCAACTTCGCAGGGTGCATTACGAGCTTTTTAGGTGCACTACACGCGCCAAAGCAGCTCGTTGAGAAGCGGAGTTAAAAATGCCCGCACCCGAAATGGGCAGAAGCCGACAGGAGAAATATGCGCGGCTAAAGAGGATTTGAAAAATCATCAGAGTGTAGTGCGCGTCAAAAGAAACTGAGCGAGCGGCAAAGTGCGAAGCCAGTCGTGCAAGAATCCCCTTCGTACTTTGCTGTGCTTTGACCCAACGAACTGCCAGCTTGCCGTCAGAATTTTTCAAATTGTTATCCCACCTTACACACTACGGATTATATTGTGCATTTTCATTTCAGCGGAATTCTTTCCCCGACTTGTTGACCGGCCGGAATTTAATTCGCAGCGTTTACTAAATTGAATTTCCAGCCAAAGCGGAGATCGGGAATTTGCAAAGTTACTGCTTGAATCTAAAACCTTTTAATGTGTTTATTCACTTTTAAATCCGATCCAGGAAAAAATCGCTCTACATTTCGAATGGAAGGGGATATTCAAAGATTTAAAAGATCATAAAATATCCCTGAAATTTCTCGGAATTTTCGTCAACTTCATTTTTGGATCCTATTACAAATTCATCATCACTTATTGAATAATACTAATTCTGACAACTAAGGATAATCTATTCGAGCTAGAGAAATGTGAAAGTGGTTCATCAGAATACATTTGCGAACGACGAATTAAGGGGTAGCTCGGGAGAGCAAATGCGAACAGAGAGATGTGCCCTCGGTGGATCGCCTTTCCGTAGTACAATAGGAGAGTGCTTATACATATATGGCAGGCGAGAAAACAATGGCCGGCCTCTGATTAGGCAACATCCTAAGCGCGGGTGCAAGTTAGTAGCAACAGGATAGGGCGAATAAATTGCCGCTTGGTTGTCTATCTCTCACGGTTCACGGCTGCCCTTCATCCTTTCATCACACACATACACACACACTGAAAGGGAGAGAGCATTCAAGCACCAGTGGGTTTGGGGCGTTACGTGAACTATTTGTAGGCGGCCGCAAAATTACCGCGTAAGCATTATACGACCGCCCGCGGGATCCGTTTTGAACTTTAAACTAAAGCCTGCAGCCGTGCAGATTGCCAGTAAGTGCCAGCTCGTCGAACAATACGAGTCTAGCCGGGCCGGATAAGCGCTTCTGGCCCACCTCGCTCTCCCATTTCTGCTGATTCTCATAACGGATTTATCTACCGCCCTCTGCCTCTTTCCCTCTCCCTCTGCCCCCTCCCCTGACGCACGTCCAGTCGATTTCAAATAGATCCGTCGAAGCTTAAACAAGCAATTATTTCTGAACCCCGCCGTGCTACCGAAGATCGCTGGATTATTCGAAAGGGGGATTGCGAGTGAAAAAATTTAAAGGTCGTATTAAATTACTACCGCGCACATTCTACATCGGGCTTGTTTTATTCGCTAATTGCAATTCCGATGATCGCAAGCCATCGATCTTTCTCATGTGTCTGGAATCCTATTGTTTAAATTTGAAATAGTACTTGTTTAGTTAAACTAGTTTATAATAGAGTTCTTAAATGTTGTTTCATCCGAATGTGTTCCTGCTTTGATGTCGGTGGAGTTCTGAAACATTTGATCGGTGCATTGCATTATAACCGCCCCGTCACTGGTTGCCGTGCCCTTTATGGACAAGTATCTGATAGTTTTGCAAGAGGTACGGCTGCAAAATTTCTTTTCATGGCCAGTGCGTGCGTCTTCATCGTATACTCCGGGCACGCGGGGAGCCACGAGATAAAGTGCACTGTGGCGAGTCAGAGACTAAAAGGAATAAAACGCCGCTGGGTGAAGAGGGTTGTCGCCCCGCTGTGCATCGCGTGGCACTTGAGATCGACGCACGCGAACGAGATGGAGAGAGTGCGAGCGGTTGTGTGCCAAAGTAAGAGTGAATGAGAGAGAGAGAGAAAGAGCGAGAGAGAGAGAAAGAGAGAAGCTGCCTGAATGGAAGAGTGTTCGAACGTGCCAGGACAATACACGGACAGCTTGCTTTAATGCTGAACCGTATGAAAATCTGCGGATCTTGAGACGGCTCTTCTCCAGGAAATATAATGTGCCGCTCGATAAGACGGCAGCGAACACCCTTCGATAAGGGCGGAACTTCTTGCGCGTCTGCCCTTCGAGCTATCAAGCTTCCACTTAAATCTAACGTTAGACGCCCGATAGTGCCGATCGATAGTTTCATAGCTACCAAGCGTCGTGATTTATGTATCGCGTCTACGGGAGCATATTGTGACTCCACTCGCCGGTCCACCAAAGTAGATTGAAAAAGTTCGGTCCTTTAGTTTGAGTTTCTCGAGTTTCTTCGAGATACCTTTCGAACGATTTTGATGGTTTCGTGTGTGACTAGTTGGCTTTCGAAATGTTTGAAGTGTCAATAATTGGGAGGTCGTACGAGATATAGTTATAATAAATATCGTAGATTGTGAGCACCTGTGGTTAATAACTATGTTATTAGTGATTGTTACTACTTTGAAATTCCCACACCTTTCACTTCATGGTGATATTGCTGTGTTATTTTATGAGAATGTTCTTAGCACGGTTTCATATATCAAACGCAAATGCAAATAGTTCTATTAAACTCCTCTGATTTCTCTACATAATGGTCTTGGACTTTCCTTGTAGTATTATTAGTGGTAGGTTTCGCAACTCGAAGTTGAAGTCACTGCTATTCTCAGACAGTTTTCGGCCTGCAAAGCGAATGCAGCGATACGAACGTGTTGTCCCAATGGGGATACTGCGTTAGTGATAACTGGTCCATAAGTTACTTCGGATCGGGAAGCAGGAACATTCCTTGGCCGAGCGGGCGTTCGAATGTCGAACGAGTCGGGAGATCATAATTTCGTCGGCTTTAACAAGATTCCTACCGGCTTGAATTATGCTTTCGCAGCGGTATCTACCCACCATGTGTCCACGATGATTAATCACCCCAGTCGAATCTCTCCCGGACGCGCGCGCGCGTGCATGGCCCACGGCGCTTCCAGTCGGGCGCCGAGTGTGTACACTCCAAGCTGTGTTTCGCCATTCTCGAGAGTGCCGCGAAACACAGCCTGTTCTACCGAGTGCTGTTTCTCTTCATCCACTAAGTCTCATCTTCACTTCGACTCAGTCGCATTCCTCTTCTCACTTCGCCCCTTTGCTTTTCCTCATAAGCAAATGACGATGTCAGATGTGCGTAATATAAATGTCTGTACATAAAACAATAAATTTAGAAAGAAGCATCGAACAAATGCGATAGATTTTAAATTCAATTGATTAAAGTTTTATAGTAATTATTCATTACTATTTACAGTAGAAAAATAGTAGTTCTGGATGTGAAGGATGAATAAGTTTGATCTTGGCAGGCGCGAAAGTATAATAGCTAATAGAGAAGACATCAATATTTTTTCGCGACAGGTTTGATTAATGAACAAGATGAGGGAGCGGATTGGGAGACAAGTCCCAGCAAGTTAATTATTTTGGCACACGAGGAAAAATCGATGGTATCGCTGGTACGTCAGGGGCCTCGCGACAAATGGCAGCAGTTAGAAACACGCCTGTTGCGTCAAGAGCACGCCTGTCCCCCATATTTCACTTTTTCATTTTACACGGTCGCCATTTCGGCTACATGTAATCGTGGCTTCCAAAGAGGGTCCTGTGATTACACAAAATATCTAATGCTGCTCGTAAAACCGGATTTCCACACGTTCCACACGAACATCTATACACACAGGTCCTATAAATCCATTAGCAAAAAGCTAAGTCTATAATTCCAAATGAAAATAAATATACTACATTTTTGCATATGAATTGTTGAATTATTTAATGGTAGTTATAAAAGACCTGGCGTTTAACATACAATAATCTAATACCATTAATTGTAAGCTTCCTAATAGACATGAACTAACATTTTGCTTACAATGGAATGTGGGTTGAAAGTGGGCAGAAGTGGTCTCAGTGCTTTTAACTAGCATAGCACAAGTTTGAGATTTTTTGCAGTGACATTAAAGGTTCACTTTCCTTGTCATCAGCTGGTTGCTCCAAATGGGTTCAATTTGCTTCGGCTATTGAAACCGCTGGAAAGTTTAGACCCACGATCATTCGGGCGGTAATACTCGTTGCAGAGAGTAACATTGAAACCGCGTGCTCTTTTCGAAGCGATCGGGAGGGATATGATCATCGATTACCAATATCCTCTGTGTAGCGTGGCTGGGTGGGAAGCCGTGCGCATCCAGGAGAACCCATAGATCGCGGATTAGGGCGCCGATTGCCGTGTAATTTGTCATTGATACCAGCGCACGCGTGTTCCATTAGAGTGCACTATCAATTCTGGCGCGTTGAGAGGGAAATTGCGAAAAAATGCGACTTGCCTCTACGCTGGCACACTCCGAACCCTTTTCCCTCGACTACTCTCTCTCTCTCTCTCTCTCTCCCTCCCTCTTTCGTTCTACCTTGCGCGCGCGTGTGTGAGCGTGTGCCAGGTAGAACGCGCTCCCGTCGCTGTAATTGGACATCCCGCGGACCATAAAAATAGCCGTTTCATTTTATGGCCGATTAATTTCACCGAGGACACCACCAACGGTCACGCCGTGATCGCTTTCTTTGAATTGACGTTTCCCTTCACATTTTTCCCCCTCTCGTCAAAGGAAAACTATACGGTCGATACATTTTGATTTTTCCAATTTTTGCTCGAGCAAAAAACAAGCTTGCGACGAAATCGATTAATAAAGTTAATAATCGCAGTCGACAAACAACACGGCGGTGGATCAGACTGGAAAACTTCGTTCGGCGCCAGGCCGCGTTTCCTCCGCGTAATTGGAACATTTCCAATTGTTTCACGGTCGGATCAAGCGCTTCAGTCATTCGTTATAATCACTTTTGATTGTACAGCAACACGCCCGGCGATGCAGTTATCGAGGCGCGGGAATTCGCAGGGTGAAAATTAAAAGGCTAGGGTCGGGAAAGAGGAAGAGTTGAGGGAGGGAAAGAGAAAAGCGTGAGGGGATTTGAAGTCCAGCCGGGCTTCATCAAAAAGTGAAATCCAACGCGAAAGCGTGCGGATCGTCATTAAGCCCGTTTAAAGAGCACGCAGTCAAACTTTCTCCCTTTTCCACCCGCTGTGTTCCGGAGGGTTAATGATTATTCCTAGCGCTCTAGCGTTTGTTAAATATGACCGAGGCTCTCTATTCGCGCTTAATTGCAGTTTACAATGTACCAGCACGGCTTTGCCGATTAATTGGGATAATTGTCACGCGCCGCCTCGCGCGTCAATATTTAATCGCTCCCTGTGCGTTCTAGCACGTCGATGATACATTTCCTAGGCAATCTCACCGCGCGTTATAGAACTCTTCACGCCTGAAGTTGTTTCGTTACGCGAATGAAAATGCACTGTTATTTGAATTCGAACAGAATTCAATTAAAATAGATTTCAAGTTCTTCGAACCGGATATTTAATCTTTTACGTGTAGAGCATATCCCATCTTGCGTTCTTCCAGAATCGTCTTTCTTGGAACTGGAAAAAGTCTTCCACAGCTGCCAGAGCCGCAGTAAAAAGTTGCCGAGTTCCTTTGACGCGTGGATAAGTTATTCGTAATAAACAGGAGAAGTAATTGCACAGTTGGTGAACTCGGCACCTTGTATTAGTGAGCAGGAAGCTTTGTTGGCGAGTGCGTGTATCGGGAACGGCGCGACAATGCGCAAGGTTGACGCGGAGACAAAAGTGAATGCTCGGAGACAGAATGTTTAACATTTATGAGTGTCTTGAAAGGGCGGCAATGGCCGGGAAAATAATACAGTGGAAACCGCGAATGTCGCGTAGCGAATCAATCGTTTAGCTTTTGGTCACAGCTCGCATTTGAATACACATTGGAATTACTTGAGACATTGCACTCATGATATGCACCGGGGCAACAATACAATCTAATACAAAGAAGTGAGATTATTACGGTGTTGTTATTCCAATAATTAAAAATTGTATCGTAATCCCAGACATTTTTTCAGCCAGCGTTCACACAGCAATATGTTATAAAATGAATGTGTTCACATTCCTTTTTGCAAGCTTGTATTTACTTTTTGATAAACTTTCAAAAGTACTTTCTTGTATTTACATGTGTTTCTGGCTTAATACAAGCCCACGGATTTAAGAGCACGAACATCTTTTTTGTTGAATACTACTTTTTAACTCTTGATTACGACGGTGCATGGTATCCCACAGGGTTGCCAAGAAGATGTACACCAGAAAATGAGCGGGATTTAAGGGCGCCCAGCGTCAGGTCCGTAAATTATTCGACGGTCCTGGCGGACAAGCAATTAAGAAATTGGCCACTCGTTAAGAGCCCGCTAATTTATTAATTACCATTCGAACTGTGTCCCCCGTGTATGAAGATGTTCCTCTACGGGAGAGCCGTTCACTCGGCGCAGCCATTAAAATTATGGTTTATGGTTCGGCGCCGGACCAAATCACCCTTTTATCGATTAGTAAGGTAGCCATTAGTAGGCGTGACGATATTGTGATGAAAATCCTAAATATAACAACAGCTTTTTACGAGAACAGTAAAATTAAACAGTATAGAAAAGCAAAAAAATCCACTTTAATACGATTATTAATTCTTTATTACATTATTGCATTTAAGTGGAGGAGTTTGGAAAGCTCGGCTGAACCAAGCGTACCAAAATAGCTCGAATGCAACCTCGTATATGAGAGTGAAGAAGTGTGTGTGTGCGTCGCGGGAGTAGAGGTCCATGGAAATTGCATTAATATATCGCGTAAACGCCCGGCAAATCGCTTTACTATCGATTTCGGCGTGCCGGCAATGCCATTAGATACACAGACCTCACCTAGGTCGGACGTGCGCTCGGCCAGAGAGTCCGGCAACCGCTTTATCGACGCTCGAAGAAATTTTTCAGCCCCATTTACCACGCGCATGAACCACCGGCGCTCGTAATTATTCGATCGAATCGGAATTTTCGAGCACGAGCATAACGTCATTCCTATTGACATCGAAGCAAACTTGTTCGCTTTACGGTGCTCCCAACGAAGAGGAAAGCCGTCATCAGACGAGAAAGTAATCCAGCTGGTTGAAGAGTGATTGATAGTAATGATCGTGATCAAAAGCAGCGCCGGCAGGAATAGTGGTGTTCGATGGCAGCCCCCCGGTGGCTTGGCCGTCCAATTTGCTGGATACAAGTGTCCTCTCTTGCTCTTCGATATCCGATTCTCTCAAGCAGCATCTGCCCGACGAGTGTTCGCCGATGCGAACGTAGTATCATTCATCAAGCATCATTAACGTCATAGGCCTCTTGCACGAACCGTAATCGCGGCATCGGCATGCCTGCTGGCTCTTATAATTCCCAATTCTGCCGCATTACCTTTTCACCCTTCCCTCGATTTCATCGTAATCCCACCACAGTATGCCTCGCTCTCCTTGGCCTGCGTCTGAGAGTCCACTCAACCTTTTTCCCATTTCCCTCGTTTTTTCGATTGCTAGTTACGCAACCTGTTTCATATTATTTTCATCATTCCATGAAAAGGTTAACTGCATTTGCTTCTTTCCTTCATTCAAACCGTTTTTATCCAATGAAAAGTATGTTGTTCAGTTTGCGTAAAATCTGTATGACATTGCGAGCGAATGGTTTAATAGTTCTACACTATCCTTGAATTCTCATTGTACCGAAAGAAGGGTGTTTGCAACAAAGAAGCGGAAAGAGGGAACCGGAGGCACGAAAGGGCCTTCGTCAGATGAAAGAAGAAACGCCAGGTATGCGCGCGCGCCCCACGTCCAAAGGCTCTACGACGACCTGAATGGAGGTGCATCGAAGAGCACACTTACCGAAAGCCACGAGAACACCGACCAAACGAAAGAACGAAATCCGAACTCAGTGAGAGCACACTGCCCGAGACAAAGGGAGTGAAAAGCCTAGCGAAAGGAACATCGAAGAGAGTTTCCCTTCCGGGTCTGGTATTCGCCTGGAGAATACTTGATATGCTTCAAAGGGATTCGCTGAAGAGAAATCTGAAAGCTATTTCGTCCTCGCATCTACTCTGATTCTTCTGAGAATATTAGACTTTATTGATTTATATAGAATAACGGATTAAATAGTCTATACCCTCTTTCGTATTATCTGTATTTCTTTCAATTCTTTGCGCGTGAGAACTTATCTAAAGTCGTTTCTAATGTCGTCAAGATACTAAATATTCGTGCAATAATCATCATAAGAACATCAACGCAAGAACCGCGTCGTTCGGGTAGAGCGAAGGGGAAAAGTTTGATGCACGAGCACCCGTTGAATTTAGGAATGGCAGGGTTGGGGAGAACTAAATCGAAGAACTCGGGTGGGAGACACAATACGGGATAGAAAGAGAGACTCTTGTGGACGGGTGAGCTTCTCGGCGAAGAGTGAAGGGAGAAGAACAGGGCTCGATGGAGAGGTTGAATGTCACGTCGACGGATCGAAAGGCAGCGCAACAAGTGGCCGCTCAACGGCTACCCTCGCCGGCCGAGGAGAACACTGTGACAGAATCGCGGCCGGATGCGAGACCTTTGACACTTTGTGGCCGCACGCAGCCACACAGGAACCACTAAATCTTATCCGGGGCCAGACACCAAGCCAGACACTAGACACAGGGCCCCGTAAACTCTCCTCTCCCATACATCTGTGCCAGAGCGCGCTTAATGAAACTCATTGCTCCCAAACTTCGTGTCGCATTCTACCTACGAAGCACGTTTTAATTCCATTCTTTTATGTCCCACGAATTTTTCAACTCAGCTATGTCGTTTTAATTCAAAATGATTAGCGAGACATTTTTGAGGAACGGAACATGTAATTTGTGTGTACGGATTTGAAGCAACTGAATTTTATTTCACAATTTTTCCTTTTTTGTTCGACTTCGATTCTAGTTTTTTAAAATTGTTTTTCATGTTTCCAATGGCAATTATTTGGTTTTGGATGCTCGATGAATGGCACTTCCAACCTTTGACGTTTTGATCCTGCTATAACGTTTTAGATATAAAGCCATCTTTTACCAAGCATCGAAGGCGTCTTTGGAACGACCATAAAGTATTTACTTTTGACATGACACGTATCAGGAGCAAGAATCGCCCGGGCGGATTTCGCGGTGGATTAATCCGCTGACAAAGAGTTTATTCAGAGGAGATCCGGTCGCTCGAGTTCGTTCCGTGGCAAGCCATGCGCGATGGACTTCTCCCGGAGATCGAAACTCATCGCCGATGACTCGGCGGTATGTTTTCGAGTACCATGGGAACTGCAATTAGGTTTGGCCAGTGCAGAACGATAGAATAGGCCGGATGTGCATTGCCTGTTAGTGTATTCGGATCACAGAAAACAAAACAAACTATAGAGAGAATTGCTCGCTCAATTGGAAATAAAACTGTATATTGTAACATTTACTTTCATTATTAAACAATTTCTTTTTCTTACAATCTTCTATTTTTTATTATTAACAACTTCTGCAGTGGTTATTACCAACATTCAATAATCATTGGATTAAGTCCTCGAGTATTGAAATTGGGTCCAGCAGGCTTTAAAACGCAAAGGAGTACATTTCAGCATAAAAGTTGGCGCGACCGAAAACCTCATCGATTTATTCTCCTACTCGAATTACTCTGGAGTGTCAGGCGCGGTAGTATTGCTAGTCACTCTCTCGGTTCACCGCAGTAACCTGGGAAGTTTACTCGATGCGGGGGCGTTGGCGGGATAAATCTGAAAGCGCGCGTCCGGAAGTTTGATTAGCGTGAAAAGAACGGTCGCCACCACTCTTTCCGATTGGTAGTAAACACGGGGCGTTCGATCAGAGTCGACGATGCATTCGCGTGACGGTAAAATTTGCCTGACTGGTGCAGCCCGGCTAGCTGCTGCCGGTTGGCATAGCCAGTCAGTTCTCCGCGCTTCTAAACGAGTTTTAAACACCAATTCGTCCGCGAGCGCAACGGCGGACTTAAGAGGATAGTTCCGAAGTTACCGGCATGTTGACGGTATCAGTTAATCCGGGAGTTCTAATTCAATTACAACTTCCCGATTGGCCGCCATCCACGAACCAGCCGACACACCAGCCACTTTGCCGCGGGCTAAAAATTTCCGGCCATTTTTCATGCTTCACTTAACTGGTGAGCGGTCGTCCACCTGCCCTTACTGAAACTAAGTATCGGATATTGACGGCCTGATTGTAAATCTCGAATGGCACTTCGGTATTCGCTACCCTGACATCGAGCAGGTCAAACGAAAGGTGGAAAGTAACGCTATTTCTGACCGATTATTCCTACGTAAGTCCCTTTTTTACAAAACGTATATTCCTGGATCTCGATTGAAAAGAATAATTTATTCAGTAACCATAGAATCAGCGTGGGAGGAAGACCTAGTGGTAAAATTAGTTCGTATTCGATGGTTCGTTGATCGAATTATTGTTTCGTTAGTGTTTACTCTGAAATCTATACACTCGTGAACTGTTGAAACAATATCATATGACATCGAGTGAATAGAGCGTATAATCAAATTGGGCCACTTTTCCATTAGTGCCACTACATTTATGGGAGTATCTATTTTTACAAATCCCATTGTGGCATATGTTATTCTTGGTTAAAAGGTTTTATCCGAGCCGCAGGCAATGATTCTCGAATTTTTTCCGATTTCCCAGCCAACTCAGCATCCAAAATCTCCGGAGCACTTGCGTTCGAGGAACACGCGTCCGTGAGCGCAGTCGTAACGACAACGAAGACTGGAGTAACTTTCTGCAATTTTAGTGGGCAAATAGTACTAATGGCTTCCGGAAATGCTGGAGGGCGGTCGAGACATCTCGGTGGCGGGGACTGGAAGTAACTACCAAAGGGGGAGGGTTGCCGGCGACTTCAGCAATTCCGTAATGACAGTCCCTCTGTGTTCACCGGTACGCTAGGACCGGCACGTGTTACGAAGCTTCCAATTAGCGTTGCTCTAGTTTACATTAGAAATCGCCGGTTGCCGAGCTATAAAACTGCCGGTGCGGCGACGGTTAAAGTCGGCACCTGGCACATCAAGATCGTTAATTACTTAATTGGTTGGCCAAGGGTCCACCCCAGGGCCAATTTTCGCCATGGCTAATGACGACTTCACTGCACGCAGTCGCCAATCCACCATGCACTTCTCATCCCAGAAAAGTCTCTCAGAATCCCTAAAGCTTCGCCAATGCTCCTCACCAATAAAAGTAGAACATCCTCTACAATTACAATGCAATTATCCTTTATGACATAATCTAAAAACAAAATTACACCCGAGAAACACCAAGACTCTTCGCATGGACCCCTAAAATTTGCAGAGCTGCGCTCTTTTTTAATTCCCCTAAATAAATTAAAAGGAAGTTCCATCCAGGCGAATTTTTCACCAGAGCAGGTCGCTGGTTTTATTGGATTCCCGTGAAATCCTGGGGGGCGGCGCGCTCTACGCCTGCAAAGGGGCAAAGGGCCGGAAAAGTGGAGCCGACGAGGGTAGAAACGGCGAGCGGCGGAGTGGCTTAGAAATGCAATATGTAACGGCACGAAAAGAAAATGAGGCAAAGTGGCGCCGGCCAGATTTATGCGGATGTTTAATGAGATCCCCGAGCCACATTCTGCCGCCGCCGTCGAACGCGTCGTGGCGTAGTCTCGGCCAATATCGCGTATGAAGAGGGTGGAAGCGTGATGCGCCTTCCGCATAGAGTGCGGGGATGCTGGCGGGTACAGAGTATACAGAGTACATATGCCTAACTCTACAAGTCGGTATTCATCTCGGTGGCGCGGTGGTAGCGCACGTGTTGCCGCTGCTATGCTTTTGTATATTCAATTTCTCGTAATATCCCACCATGCCACAGGCAATTTGTCCGCTATGCGTCGGCGTTACGAGCTCCCCCGGTGACGGTGGTGGAACGGGGCAGGGATGGGCGGTGATTCGTCCGATGAACGCGGTGGTCACAGGGAGACAGAGAGGAGGTCAAAAATTTATTTACCGATAATTGATGACCCGCAATACTCTTATGTATGCGGAAAACTTTGTTGGTACGTGAACCACCTAATTACCGCTTGCCCAACTATTATCGAGCTTCCGAACATATCGTGAGGACAAACTAGAGATAGTTTGGAACTTTAATTGTCTAGAGAGTGTGTTAACCACACTCTCTCATAGCGTTAGAAACTTTCCTGTCTCTAGAAATTTTCGTTGACTATTTTGTTAAATTGAATTTATTCGTGAAGAATTGAGCAATGCAGAATTTCTCTTAGACTTATGGTCGAGGAAACGTGGAGTCCGGCAACCGAATTGCTGTGAATCACGCAGGCCGCGGATAGAAGGGCGAATGACTGCGCACGAGTCGAAAAAACAATTTTCTCGGCCACACACAATGGCCGTGCACGCAATGCATGCTAGGCTAAATGCTGTTGGGATCGCGTGCGACAGGCATTACTTTATTATTGGTTCTCCTTATCGCAACATCTCTGCTCCCCTGGCAGAAAGCGGATACGAGCTTTGTACGAAGTTGCCGCGATTGTATCGCGTCGTTCTTTACTTCGGTCCGCAAGGGAACTCACATTCGATAATTCGACAGACCTTTTCGCACTTTCTAACCCTTCATGAAGACATAAATACTCATGCTTATTACAATAATACTGTTATTTTAAATTTATTTCAACAGACATTTATTCAGTATTTCAAGGATTTATTTCTGCCTCCACTTTTATTAATTCATGCGTATTATTTGAAATTGCCCACGGTTGCGGGGGCAGCAAGATTAATACATCGGACGCGCTTAACGCGTCATAAATAATCTAACGAGTTGCAAATATTTAATAAATTCCGCTGGGATTCCTTGCCACTGCATTGTTAATCAGTGTAGCATGAATACAAAGCGGTGGATTATTCGTGCAGTTCGCTGTTATTTTTCATATACAATTACTCAATGAATAGTTCAAAATAACATCGTAAGTTGGCACATGTCGCAAACTCAAGTGGAATTCGACGCGAGATAAACGTAGAATTTCGACGTAAAACAGTTGTGGTTAAATCGCGCTATGTTCTCGAGTCAAGTACTTACTTTCGCCTTACGTTCCGGTGCGTCTTTCGTCTTTGCAAGGGCAGAACTTCCTCGTGCACGGTATTTACGAAAGCCCGCAAATCCTTTTTCTCTACTCGCAGTGTCGAGCGGGTCTTCAACAAACTTCGCAAGGAAGTCGTGCGCTCGTAGGGCGTCGGGAGGCCGAAAAAAAGACTGCCAGGGAATATCAAGTGTTTGCTCGGCGCGCACTGCTCTTTGTCTCGTCGTGTCGCTTCCAGGACGTTTATTCCCGTGGCACAAGATTGTTTGCAGTGCCACCAGAGGAACGTCCGAAAACAATCCTCACGGGTGTACACACAGTGAGAAAGAGAACTTTACATGACTTCCACACCATAAGATTTAGAACATATTTTTACCTTTAAGTCTTAATGAAATACGATTGTAAATGTATCTAAATCATGAATTATTGTTAAAGAAATTGTAATAAATGTTATTTATTTTAGTCCATAGTTTCTATTTCGATTTATGTATGCTCCTTCGAGCAGCGTGTAAATCACGTTTTGCAAGAAGTCGTTAGGATGCGTCAGGTATTTCTGTGTACATATGCTGGTGCCGGGCAGTTCTCCAGAAAGAATTTGTCAGCAAATCGGTTTTTGTTCGAAAAACATCGCGCTTGGTTTGCCTGTTAGCCGATTGCTTCATCGTTTGTTGTCTTGCTAGACTAGGCGGCAAGAGGAGCACCACAATTCACTTCCGTTTCGACGCACGTACAGTGACAAACAGATACCCACGCATGCACACACGCGTGCACCTACGTATACACAGGAAATTCAGGGAGCACGCGATCGGAAGTGACGTTGCGGAATCGTCCTGTGTTAATTCATGTTTGCTGGAGAAGCAGGAATTTCTGGTAGTTACGGCTATCTCTCGGTGATAGTGCCACCGATTACGCACGATTCGAGCAAACACGACGTTATTGCTACACGTGTCGAGACACGCGGCTCTGATTAATCGTCAGAAATTATTGTCTTCCGAAAGGATGAGAATTCAAGTAACACGCGCAGCCTCCTAAATCAAACATGTGCAAGTATCCAATATTTCTCAAGATTGTTTAAGCTTTTAATATTATAAATTTTAATTAGTCAAATCGAAAAATATAATTTCTAATTTTTTCACTACTTTTAAGTTCTAAAAAGGGTTAATGTCTACGATTTTGCAATAAAAAACGATATTTATAGAATTCTTAAGGTTTACATAAAAAAATCTAGATTAAATATATTTGCAGTATCTCTTTAATCTGTATGATCGTGTTATACCTGGTAAGGGAATGTTTAATCGCAAGTTTCAGATAGACAGTGTTCCTCCTCGATTACTCCGCGGCCACAGAGGGCCAATGTACACTCGATTCACCGGCAGGTCGCGTATAATTATACTAGTCGTTGGACAGTGAGGCGCATGCGTTGCCATGTGAGCGTGAAAGAGGGGATGCGAGGGAGAAAGAAGAGCATTGGCCGCAGAAGCATTAATCTTCTTAAAACTAAGCCGAGCATTACGCGATTAGTTGCTGCCTTAAATTCGCTCGGATGTAGCGGGCAGCAGGCCGAAGATTTAGAACGGCACCGAATGTACATCCTAACATTAACCGAGTTATCGAAGAAAATGTTTTCGCTACCACCCTCGACCTCTCACAAACACAGAAACACATACACACTCGGACTCAGCCAGTGCCGAATATTGCGGTCGCCGTACAAATAAAACAGACTTTACGCCGGCTCCCATATCCGCCAGGGAACGTTAATCTTCTTAAAAGCGGGCCCAGTCACTAGCGCGATTACCTCGCTCTCTTTCTCTCTGCCTTAAATTCGACCGAACGTAATCTTTGCGTAAGACGATTTTCGACGAACGCAAACGCTGCCTGGTGATTCGGCGACTGGTCGACTTTTTCGTCCGGCGGATTTGTTTACACGCACTGCCAGTGATAATGTTCCAACGAACGCTTCGAGTAGAGCGTATACACATTGGTTGATCCAATCATTTAGTGTTGTCGTACACTGTTCTTTATAATGCTTTATGAATCTACTCCGACTGCGTGAATGAAAAGTAAATTCTATCGTGGATTGTAGGAGTATTTTTATTATCATTTTAATGTCGTTAGCTTTTATTTTAAAAGCATGGATTTCTGATCTGTCGAAGACCATAATTTACTTTCTATCGCATGAAAATTACATATTTTCGAACTATAATAACATTATAAATAATTCCCCACTTCCTTCATTCACGATGTTTCGTTCTAGTTCCGTTACATTCTATATACCTTGAACAATCTTTCAAAAGG
Organism: Ectemnius lituratus; assembly: GCA_910593735.2. Lineage (NCBI taxonomy): Eukaryota > Metazoa > Arthropoda > Insecta > Hymenoptera > Crabronidae > Ectemnius > Ectemnius lituratus. Next base: position 5,042,068 of record OU343036.1, on the reverse strand, counting down.
GAAGTCCTCGCAGAAATTGCGAGGCAAAAATAAGAAAGTATCTCGTGGCAATACGTAGAATATATCCCAGGTGGCACTTGGCCACTACAGTATTTCGGAAACCCCCGATAAGGAGTTGAAGAGGCTCCTCGTCCCAGTAAACGGAGCAGTCGCACAAAAGGGCAGCGACAATTTGGCGCCGGGTACTGGGTGCCTCGAGAGTGAACGATATTGTTCGCGAAAGGACACAGAATGGCTTGATCGTCGGCCTCGAAGGAGGACAATTTTCTCTCTCTCGGCACGAGAGGATATTATGCTCGACGCTCGGCGCTTGCTACTTGACCACTTGATTCGAGTGCTCCTTGTGTAACTCCGGATCCTCCTCAGCAATACAGACGACCTTCATCGATTTGCATCCATGCATACAGCTTTCTTATTAGTCGGAATCGTGAGAGCTTCCTGTTCCAAAATTGAATATTGGCAGAAGTGTCGTGTGATTCGCCTGTATCGGTGTATCCATCTAGCCGTGTTTACTTAAGCCCAATTTCGCATTGGCCTAAGGCGTCTCATTACCAGTAGGCACTCTCAGCTCCTCGAGTTAATCGTAGTCCTCTGTTGAGCGGACTACGCTATCGCGAAAGGGACACAAAATTATCTAGTCATGTGTGGATATCTGTATCGATTCGTACCCCATTTTCCCCTTCCCTGATGCTTGATACTATTTTATGTTCATTAATACCAATATTGGTATCAGATGTTCTGTTTTTTCTTCCTGTATACTATCCACTATACTATAATAATGAAATTAACATAGTGAAAAATAGAGCACTAAAAGTTTAAATACTTGGACTCACACTCATCAAAAGAAGAATGCTAATTACTTCAGTAAATTACTAGCGTGATTGCTCTCTTTATATGGTCATGTAAGGCACGCATTATCGTCATTAAGCCTGCTCCACTAATTACAACGTAATAGCCGCGTTTTTCGATAATTGTAGTAATTGTTGACGGTGATCCTGTCGTAGGAACAAAAGGGTCGCCGTCCTTTACGGAGATGTTCATTCTCTAAGGATAAGGACAATTTCTCAAGAAGGCCCCAAGGACCTGAGACCTCTGCTTGTCTGACGCGTCGGTGTAATTTCGTGCGTCGGAAATCGTCGATTAGCACTCCGCGAGGATTAGTGGTTTCGTCCTGTGGCTAAATCCGTTCCACGTGTTACGGCAGATCCTAGAGCAGCCGGCCGCTCTGCTGGCAATACGCTCGTAAATTAGCTAGCTTTCGGGAGCTTACTGTCGCGGCCGAGCCCGAGCGATTTGTCTCTGATTCCAGTGGCGCTTATGAATCGAACTTGCCAGCCGTGCTCTCTCGCCGGTACGCCGTGTGTGCTGCCGTTGCTAATTGCACTAATGCACACCGGACGAATCCTCTCTCCGACGCCCTCAACAATGAACGCATCACCGTCTCTAATTGACGTCTAATTTAATACACGTGAATGACTATCTCCTATTAAAGGCGTCGATTCCCAGTAATCCGCAAATATCCTTCTTACAAAATATCGCATTGGGAATTCCCTTTAACGAATTAGATAAAAGAATTTTATAGTTGATGATCAGACGTTTTAAATTTTTATATGGCGTTTCTAAGTTTATTTATGTAAAGGATAATCTCCCCTTGGCAATTCTGAGATTGGTTATTTAACAAATGTTGATAGAGATCCGGGTAGACTGCGCTGTTTGTAAATAGTAGCATTTAACGTAGACAGCAGCCGCCGGCCGTCGAGACGACGAGTGCTCCCGTACAGGCGGAGTCATTCGACAAATCGTGAGCGATTAAGCGACCCAATTGAATTTACTCTCCACTCGAGCGCACCGATTTATTATCATTTGCGACCCTTTCATTAAAACTGTCTCGGGAGATTATTCAGACTCGCCTCCATTCACGCGCATCCGCTCGCATCGGCTTGTAATAAAGTCGCGCGCCAGTACAACCACCGTTGAGTGTGCCGACTGCTCCAGGACATAGTAATCGAGGATGCTGTCCACGAGATGCTTTCATCCACTCGCTTGAATCGAGGCAATTCGAGGTTACATCACATTACAAGGATCTCTCTTTCTCTGATAATTGCCATAATAAAGCTGCAATTAACTTCGTGGATTTTAACGGGATGGCAATAAAACACGCAAGTGTAACGAGAGATTAATCCCGCTTTATTGATTTTGAATTGAAACCGCAAATCCATGCGCACACCCGCACGCACAGAAATTAATCAACGCAATAATTACCCGCGAAATTAAATGATATCTCGAATGATCAGTAGAAAGGTGCCTATTATAGAATTATAATCGAGGAACTTGTAATTGTGTCTTTCTTGATGAATAGAAAGACTGACACGAGATTTCGGTAATTACGTTGCTCTATTTAAAATTAAAGAAATATTACTAGCTCTCGTTTGACTAAAATCTGGGTAGAATGCGGGAACTCTTTCGCTTCCGCTTTTGTCATGCACACGCATACGGGCTCGTCCGCGCTGCGAGGGTAGAGGATAAAACGCGAAGAGGGTTTAGTAACACAAAATGGAATAATGAATGTGCGTAACAGCTGTTACTGCCCCGGTGAATTGGATTGCATGTCACCCGTTAAAAAGCTCGTACTCGACACGTCATTGAGAGCGAGCGAGACAGAGAGTCTAGTTCGCAATAATAATGCCCTTCCCTCTTCTGTTTCTTTTAGTAGACACGAATTATCGTGGACACGTGATTATGCTCCAATTCGCGTTGCTCGCACGCAAAGAGCATAGTTAATTCTCTCGCTCTTCCTCGTGCCACCGTTTCATCATTCCCGGCTGGAATTGCCAAACTTGGGAAAGGCTAGCTGAGGATTTTTCACCCCAAAAATCAACTGGATTACCAAATAATTAATGGAGGCTCATTTATACTTTTATATTACACTAGTTCGTTAGTCACACAAGTTCTTTTTCTAAATGTGTATATTGAGAGAGTATATTTTGGAGGGTCGCCCTTTTAAATTCCAGCACGGATTAGGATACCTGGTTTTTGAGAATGGTGAGCATAAAAAGGTTACGTGTAATGGTAGAGGAATGATGTACCGTCGGCTAAAGGACAACGCAGCACGTCGCTTGGTGTCAGGTCGCGGTGTGTGTAAACTTGCCGGGAAGATACGACTGTCGAAGGGTTTCTCTAGGTATGCTGCTGAGTCATGACCATTCGGTCTGTGCTCCCGCGTGGTCTAACTCAGCATCCACCGGTCCTTGCCACTCGCTTCTTCGCTTTAGGGTCCATTTGAAACCCTCGTCTTATATCCGTCATATCCACGATTTTCTTTGTTCGACCTTGCTATGATATACTAATATTTTAATCACACAAATGTAACAAGTTATAATATTATAATGGTACCTCTGCCTTGTAAGTGTTTGAATTTATAAATCTTCACTGTGTTCATTTAACAAGAAAGAGTGCTGATAATTATTCCGTCATAAAATTATATTTATAATTCATCTAATTTATAATTTATTATATTTTAAGTGACTTTATACCGGTATTAGTTAAAAGTTTTCCTTAGATCTTGATAGAATTTCATTTCTCGTTCCAACCACTCTCTTATAAGAATACAGTTTTCTTATAATTTTTTTAAGTGCTCCGCAAGCTGTTAGTTAAGTTGTATTACTTAGCCGAGCGTTTATCCGTTTTGCGGGATCTTTGAACTATCCGAGCGGCAGAGGAGCAGTGGTGGGGGAGGGGTGTGGCGAGAGCAGATAATAACCGGGTTAGGACGTGACGCAAGTTTCTCGGCCCGGTTAATTTAGACCCTGACATGACCCATTGAGCCACTGGCTGGGACGAACTTCGATACACGCTCCTGAACAATACGTGGGGATCACGCAAACTTTCCCCCATTCGCGGCTTGATATCGTGTTGCCGGTGCAAACTTTGATCAGGGCGAGTAAAGACATCACCGACATTGTTTCTGGCTCTCCCAATTTATACCGGTGCGAGAGCGGCGACTGAAGCAGCATGATACCGTGAGTAAATTTATCGCCAGCTTACTCGAGCCGCTCCAACCTTCTTACTTGCAGAAGTTAGCCTCTCCTCACGTAACTAAACCAGAGGGATTATGGCACTAGTACTATAAATCAGAAATTATCTTAACTATTTATTACTACCAAGTGTTCACTAATTTTTGAGTTGACTAAAAAATTTCAAAGACACGCGTTAAATCTGAGTACACGGATATTATCGTAGTGCGCTTCGATAATAAAATTGCATGTTTGAAAGACACTTAACACATGTTTCACGAGTCGTGCTAGTATCTTTGGACGTATCGCTCGTGCGAGGTGACAATTCCAAGTGTCACATATTCACAGTTATATCAATACTGCGAGTGATAGCTTTTGCCAAGGAAGTGTTAACTCGCATTAACAGCAGCAGCTAGAGTAATCCATAAGATTACGAGGGTGAAACTGGGTTTGCCGTGGACGTGACCGTGCAAAGAGAGTCTTCGTCCTGGAGAAGGAGTGTGGTCTGGCGCGCTTAAAGGGCTGCAGGAATGCGAGAGACAGTTATAAAGCTGTGCTCACGGGACACGCCGCGTCGCGGGCCCTGCTCCTAAGTTTTTCATTGCCGGAAAACTTTCGTCGCGCATTCCATGCGCGTGTTTGGATAAACCACTTTGGCTGTCACGGCGCGCTACGTGATTCAAATGGAGATCAAGCGGCGTGACGCGCGGCAAGAGTTTCAGCTCCCATGGCAAAGATAGTTCCCATTTCGAGAAGCAAACGTATTTTCTAACGGTCAGCCAAAGTCTAAACACTTTTTAAACTTGCATTTTCTAAATAGTTTTATTTCGCTCATTTTGTCTCATTTGGACAACGTACTGAAATATTATTGGCTAAGCACTAATCATATGCTAATGAAACTGTGGTTCAAGTTGTGCCAGTGAACTGCGTTCGATAAATATGGTCGGAAATAACACGCACTCCTCGGGCATCGGAGTAGTGCTGAACTATTCTTGGATGTAGCGACGGTGCACGAATTTACATACCTCTATCATGTAAATATGGTATGTGATTATTATCAATTTCGATTTTTATAGGGCATTTTCTTAGTTCGTTATATTAGAATTTATTGCCAAGGGAATTCTCCATGTTTTGGAAAATGATTCATTTCAATTGGAATGCTGTTACATGCAAATTGTAAACTAAATTCGTGATATCGTTTAAAGGGATCGATCGATTTATCCGGGGCAGTAAACGTAAATAGAGACGTGGCCAAGTTGGGTTTTAGGGTTCTGTCAATTTTGCCAGGGCCATTCGACGTCGTCCTTCGAAATTGAATCATTCCGGATTGTGATATGTGACCGCTCTTAGAAACGGATGAATTCGATTTCACTTAATACGCCTTCGCGAATGACTTTCCACTGCATGAACTTCGACGACACTATCCAGTAATTGGTTAACTCTCCCGACATAGCCCACTCTTTCCACTTCGACTATCAAATTCCATAGCACTTGTTATATTTTCAATACTTTAAAAAAATTATGATTTTTTTTACAAAATCTTTGATCACACTTCCACTTATATCTGATTAAATTCTTTGCAGTGAATATGAATGTAATCTTATCAGGGTTTTCCTATGATTCTATCACACAGTCATTGAACAATCGCACGATTCTAATCTAGAACTTATCTAATTCATTCTGAATAGTGTATACAAGGTTTTAATACGTGACCCGAGATTTCTTGCTTTCGTCAAGGCGTAGGAGACATCCGAGGGCATCGTAAGGTTGCCCGGTCTCCGTGTTTAATCTCGGTCAGGCGGATCTAATAAAGGGAAATAGGACGAGATGCGCCTAAGAGGATAACGAGGGTGACTGTGACAGACATATCAAAGCGGAGTACCAGAGCTTCAGTCTACCGGGAAGTTTGCTGTGTTCCCTGAGTTTCCCGTACTTCCACTCAGAGTCCCCACATTCGCCAGTCGAGTCTGTCGAGTTTTTCGCATTTCCGAAATATCCCTGACGAATCTTGAGCGAGGGAGACGACGGGAAACTTAAGGGAAACGTCTAAAGCAACAAAGAAATTCTTGTGTGTCGTAAAGCAGATCTTGGGGATGGATAGAATTCGGGTAAACCACAGAGTCCGATAGGGAGGTGACAGCGGTGAAGGGGGAATCCGCAGGAAAGCTAGGAGAAGTAAGGCAACGTGGCCAGATCGGAGTGGAAGCTGGCAGAGCAAGATCAGAAGCGAGTTTGTAATTCATATTAGAGCCTCGAAGGACAAAGCAATCAAGTCGCTCTCGGGGTCGCCCAGACTTCCGTGTCGAATTAAACTTACAGATGCGCCAGCCAGCCGGAGCACCGGCACAAAGACAGTGCGCGAGATCGAGCGCTCGAGAGAACGCCGCCCTCACGTTTACTTACGGCCGAGTGCCCGGGTCACGCTCCCAACCGAATCTGATGGAAGGGAAATATTGTATTTTTTATGAGCGAACCAGTCTGTTGAAGCGGCGGGAGGCTGAAGCGCGCCGAAGCAATGCGAATATGCGTCTCGGGACGAGAAGCCAAAGGAGAGAGGAGAGTAAAGGAGTTTAAGGCGGATCGAGCACAAGAAGAATATAGGTCTCGGCTCTTTGAGATTTCGGCTGAGATCAAAGTTTTGCGAAAGCAGCCTCGAATCACAAAGCCTTTTCCCCTCACCGCTAGTTTATTACACCCGTGAGATCTGCCTCCCTAGAATTCCCCCCCCCCCCTCCCCTTTTTTTCCCCTATACTTTGTTCACTCTCTTAGTCAAGTCTTCTAGCAGAGTAATAATGAGCCTACGATGAAAGTGTAAATTCGTTGTTGAAACTTGTCTTCTCAGGTTTCGTCGGTAGGATCTCGGAAATTCTCATCTGCAAATAGTCAAGCACATCGCTCACCGGCCTTATTAACTCGTCCAAGATTTTCAGCACTCTACCATTGTGGTGCCTCCAACTTTTCACTGAATCGGTTTTACTAAATACATTCCTCGGAGAATGAGCTCGGCGGAGTAGGTAATTTCTGCTAAGTATGCGAGCAGCTCCTACAGCCAACTATTTAATTCGCAAGTTTCTTGCGGCGCAGCCACTCACGCAGGATAATAAAGAAAATTCCTTAACAAGTGCTTAGCATCCCATTTCAAAGTTCGTCCTTGTAAGATGAATCTTCTTTACGCATGTACACAAATTTTCTTCGGTCGTTCTTGACAATGGTTCGAGCAAAATTTCAGTGTAACGAAGATGTAATCGCAGTACTTATTAGAGCAGCATGCTCGCGTGCTGTTAGTTCTTTGGTGGAAGTTCGAGGGTAACTACACCTGCAATGATTTCAGTCTGTCGGATGCGCACGTCACATCAAATTTTCCCTGGGCGCACAATACCGAGCTAGACGAAGGCCGCGCTCGAAAAGCACCATTGCTGGCCGGTGGTGGTTTCTGCGAGGTGAAAATGATTTTCATCACGCAGAGACTGCCACCGCCGTCGCCGCAGCTGCTGCTCTTAATTTCATGAGAAACTCGGCCGACGATAATACTAAAAGCGTTGCGCTCTCTTCGTGCTACATGACCGTGCGAGTTATACCACACCGAGCTCTGCCAGGCTTTGCCCTAGATACGTCGAATCCGATTTACGCGCCCACTATCACTTTCTTAATTGTGAATGGGTTATTTTGCGAATAACGTCAACGCGAGACTCGAAATACTGCTGTCCCGTTAATTTCAAGTGTAAATCAGCACTCGTATCAACTGCATACTATTATCCCACTCAAAGTATATTTTTATTCTACGTCCCTCCTTTAAAATAGTTCTTATCATAAATAAATTATCTTTCACGAATTGCGTTCACTTTTTCATGCCTAGACGATAAATAGAAAAGATTAATTACTATAATCGAGTAGGTGTAACGACCAATTCAGTCAAGGCTTAGCATCACAATCAGTGCGGTGTTTTCAAGAGTGATTCCATTACAAACCTCATTACAAAGGCCGCATTTCATCCAGAAGATACGAATCTTCTTTTACACGCTTGGCATGCAAGCAGTCCAGCGCGTCTTGTATCTCTGTTGCAATGCCTGGCGGGGAATCCTGGCTACTCCGGGCAACGGCGAGGTCAGTAGCCAAGAGAGTCTTTCTCTCTCTGTTAAGTGAGTCATTGATCAGGGAATCCATTCATGAGGCCAAAAGTGAATCTAGTCAGTCTTAGCTAGATCCTTCGATACGCAGTACCGACAAAGCCAGGAAGAGAGGGAGAGTGAGTGCATAGAATCCCCGTGGATGCATCCTCCTCAGCTACCGGAGCCGTACGCCGCCGTAGTGATTCCAGTGGACGAGGTGGTTGTATATATGTGTGTGTGTGTGTGTATGTGTGTGCAGCTCTCGCAGAAGCAGTAGCTTCGTGGTGGCTCGGCTCGCCTCGGTTCGAAGAGAGCCTTGGCCCGAGCAGCGTGCTCTCCGGCCCACAGTCACTCGTGGAATTCTGAGCGGTGTCAGTGCGCCGCTGGACGCGATCCTGAACGCGAGTACGTACACCTTTCTGTGTTCGCTCCTTCTCCAGGTGTATATCTCCCTTTTACCTGTCGATCGTGTGCTCTTCATTACAATCTTCCTCGGTCCAGTGCTCTCTTCAGTGGAGTCTGCAGTGCGTGCCCGGTGCGGATGATGATGATCTAGGATCACTATCGAACGAAAGTGGCTTTAGAAGAACATCGGTCCAGGTTCGATCAGTGAGAGGAAAGTCCTTCCTTCGTCACGGTCCACTGGCACTCCCGGCATTCCTCTCCATCTACCTTCGAATTTCTTTTAGTCCCATCTATTTTTCCCACTCGATTTTATACCTGCAATCTTGTGGCTGGCCGAACCGCTCCGAGTGTCGCCGGCATTTTTACCTGACTACCTGTCCACTGAAAGAAAGAAGCGGTCGGAAACCCGAGCGAATCGCATGCAGGTTCTACGCGCGGGTACTCACAGCAGCCACATGAGATCCAGTGGAACTATCGATTGCACGCACGCCAGACAGCACTGAATTCGTCGGCGGCCGGATTGCCGCGCGAAGGTCACGGAGAGAAGTAAGGCAGCCTTGCACCTGGCACAGTTCCTAAGCGACGGCTTTCTTCAGACGACCGGTGTACTTTTCGTCTTGACGTAGCCTAATCTTGGAATAATAGTCACTGATACATCCTGGAGAAATCTCACTGCCAATTCTACGAGATTAAAGTCAACATTCGTTTCACTGCCTGCTGCATTCAAATAGGATTCACAAGAGTCAAATGATCCTAAGGACATTTTAGCCAATACTTATCACGTGCTGTAAATGTCGACACACTGTGTACGCTAAAGTTGTGCGATCTTCGTGTTAGTATTCTTGAATACATTCGTGTAGAAGATTTGCTAAGCAAACGAAGAGGACAAGTAGTGACAGAATTTGTCTTTATCGCAAGCTAGACCAGGGTATCAGCTTCAGTCGCATACTGGGGTTTCGTAAGCGCGGCAGCAATCGTGCGTGCGTTACGGTGTCAACAACCTCGCTTCTCGAGTGAATCCGTATAAACGTATGCGAATGAATGTCGCGCGCCCCAGAAGAACACGTGGTTGAGTGAAACGACCGGCAATCGGAACTTCCCGAAAGAACGAGCACGAGTCCGCCCAGTGTCCTGTGAAATTGGTCAGTTTCTGGATCTTTGACAGGCAGTGTAGTGCCAGTAAAAGTGCGTCCTTGATCGAAATCGCGTGTGAGTCTTCTGTGCTGAGAGAGCACTAAGTGAACCAAAACAGTTTAAGAGTCATTTGGAGCAAGTAGACGCAAGTAAAAAAGAAGAAGGCTGGCATTGAAAAATATCAAGGAGGGCTCGGAAACGGTGCTGTGATAAAAGCTGTGATACACCTGTGTGCCGAATATAATCAAACCGATCGCCAGGACGAATCCGACGATCGGCTCGGCCATCCGGAAATAGGTAATACACGTAAGCTTCTTTTTCGTTAGTCCACCTGATGCACGTCATACTGGCACATCTTGTTTTTCCGGGAGGCAAACTCGGACCCCTCGTCGTTAGCCTGGTGCAATCCGGGAATTCTTGCCGGCGTGCGATCGCCTTTCGCGCAGGCAACGCGGCGACTGGTTTTTCTGCCGTTGGCGAACTCTCCGCCGGCCTCATCTTGGTAAAGACTGTAATAATGAGTCAACGACTGTTCGCTGTCGTGCGCCAACTGGCCGCCAGACTTCTTCGTTGAAACTCAACGCTGTCAGTGCACGAGACCGCCTGCACTTCTTGCCGGCAGTAGATCGTGCTCCCCGTAGTCAGACACGTCTCGGCAACGAGCGTTAAGAGCGCGCGGTAATTTCGACGATCTTGAAACCGCTCCCGTGTGTGAACCCGTTTTTACTGTCTGCCACATGTTGGCGTCGATGGTAGGAGCGCGATGGCCCGCTCGAGATCATAGATATGTTTTACGAGATGTGTTGCAGGCCTTTATGCTAATGATGTCTCGACGGCTGGGTTAAGAGACGAGGCTGGTGGCCTCTCTCTCTCTATAAGCATCTCTTCACGAATGACCTTTCATGATTTCTTGGGAAAATCAATATTTCTTTCTGGTTCAGTAATATTCTAGTCATTTTAATTTGACAAAAAACAAAGTATAAGTGGGTGGGAAAGTTATTATTCTTTCGTAAATGTTTGCTTTAAAAGGGGAGTAAATTGACACATTGGTGTTAGTTTTCTTCGAAGACGTTAAGTATTCAGTGACTGTTTTCTCGTGCGAATTTGTCCCGAATCTGATTTCCGACTGCGATCAATTCGTAGTTCTGGCTCGCATTGAGGCATGGATGTCCCTTTGTTTTAGTCGAGCTTCGGTGCACAGTTCCATCTGGCGAAATTCGCATTCAGCACTGAAATTCGTGCAGTGGCGAAATTCCCTACCTCCCTTCCTCGCGCGCACACCTTTCCCTTTTGCGTTTGGGAATACTTTCAAAGTGAAGCTCGCAATTATGCAAATCTCGCTGGATCGCAGCCGTAGTTTAATTCAATTTCGAGGAACTTTTATCTTCCCGAACGGTTGCAGCTACGCGGGCCGATCGACGTGCTGCAACTTCGGCTGGAATTAATGTCCTTAACGTATTGCACTTCGAGCTAGTCCTGTCCCGTCGGCCCTTTTCGTGCCGGCGAAAAACTTCCACCAGAACCCTTTTCCTTGAGATTTATAAGTATCCTCCGTTACGTGAACTTGGTGTTTGAAATATGAAATCCTTATTTGAAAAGGGAACCCTGCCAAGCCTTTTATGAGGTAACTATCGTGTGGTAAAGATCGTGCACTAAGAATAAAGAAAAACTGTCAAAAAGTCAACTTTCTAACGGAGATTATAATAAAGAACATTAATAATGAAACTTTCATCATCATTTACCATTTTCCAAACAAATTTAAAGTGCCTGTTAACAATGTACGCTAACAATCGTATCGAGTCCAAGGTAAAAGCAAGTATTATCAGGTTTACTTTGTTATTCCTTCTATCGCTTATTTAAAAGGGTAAATACTTCTCGTGAAATTCAGTCGTCAAGAGTCCGACAATTACCTTGCGCAATCCGAAGGAAGAAACCTTCAGCTCACCGTGACCGTGAAAGCAAAGTCGCACGTGGCAGAACGATTGGCAACCAATGTTGGCAACGATAGTCCCGTGTTTCTTTTTTTCCTTGAAACTTTTATTTACACGCGAGATATACTGTATTCATCGGTGAGTCGGTGAATAGTGTGGTAGGCGAGGATTCGTAGACAGAAGATGTCTATTGGTAGGTGAGCACGTTGTGTGTGTCTGGCCAAGTATCCGTCCGGCAGCAAGGAGGACACCGGTTCCAAGTCGACGAACTCGGAGAAGGTTGACCAAGGCCGGTCGAACCTATTTATAGCGCGCCAGTAACGAGGTAGATATTTGTCGGGAATCGCATTTTCGTAGTTTCTCAAAAGGACTCCCTGGAGAGATTGGCTCCGGCGAAAGAGTAATAGAAAGCGGGGGTTGGAATTCTCCGGTATCAAACTCCTCTCTTCGCTCTGTCTCCCTCTCTTTTTCTCCTGGCTATGTTCCCCGGCGACAACCGCTGCAATACGATGTTCCTTTCACCAGTGACCGGTCCAAAATACAAACGGAACCCTCAGGGAATTCTGACGAACATTTATCGAGCAGCTTCACAGAATCTTTCTTGGACTATCCGCGCATTTTTTAAAATATTGCCAGAATTTACTGTATCTTGACTTGTTCGATTTTGGGAGGACTTTTTATTCATTACATTGTTATTATTATTCTGTTTCGTGTGAGTTTTTACATCGCACTCGTAGTCACATATGCCGATACGAATTTAGCTCTTGAGATAATTTTATCGGACCTCCTTATCAACACACGTTCCAGAAGTCTGTTGGTGTGAACGTAGTCTCTTTCTTTGAGTATCACGCGCACTTATAACTGTTCAAACAGTATTCTTTCTCCGTGCACGTAGTCGTTGAATTAAAAGCGCTACATGTCTCTCCCGAGACTCGGAGTGCATGCCAATGCTGGCGAGTGCCGGTGTTAAAGAATTACAGGCAAACAATCGAGCGAAATAATCGGTTGCTTATGTAATCAGGTACTAGTTGCTCATAAATTGAAAATCGACACGAAGAAGTGCGGAATGTAATATACTCAGTATACGACATAAAATATATTCCATTCTGTGAGCAAGATTAATGAGTGGCAAGTTATCTATCGTCCTCTCGAGATATGACGCTCTCTCTGTGTCCAATTAGCTTCGATATCAATGGCTCCCCGTGAAAGTAATTTAACACGCGCGACCACCGCGCTATAGTCGTCCTGAATGAAAATGGAAATGTAAGAGAGAATAGAATGGAAAAAGAGTAAAAAAGATCTGCCAGTCATTTGTGAAGCAGCTCTCAATCCTACTACACTAGAATACGAGAAACAAAATAAAAGTATTAGAAAAATATTAAAAGCATTATAAACGATTTTGCCTGTACTATTGTTTCGCTAAAATCAATAATTATTATTATAGGATCAGGAAAAAATAAAGTTTCCATTCGCAGTTCACAATTCCTCGTTGCAGTTAGTGCATTTAATTAATACTGTTAAAAGTTGCTGGCGAATCAATAGGCGTCCAATTACTTTTCGCGTGCGAAACTCCCGAAATTAAAATGGTCAGAAGTGCGTGCGAGCAATACAGACACGTGGGAGCTGTGGTGGGGCATATCGTTTATCGCGAATACATGCGAGTGACAGCACATGCGGCATGTGTCGAGCGGCATTAATAACAGACGATTTATTCGGCTACATTTCCTAAAGATTCGTGTCCAACGATGTACTTCGTCGCGCCCCGATTCGCTCACCGGTGCTTGCCCCGTTATTGTCGTTTAATTAGGTTACCTGCCAGCCGTACACGCCCTTTTCAGTTCCTGTCGATCACTAATTCCTTGGCCCTTACGCAATCTCCACGCGCGACATTCAACCAACATGAAGTATGACTTCTTTTGTGACAAAGCCATTATTTGCAGCACTATACCTTTGTCGTACTATGACATTACGCTCAGACTACTGTTGCTCAAAGTGTACATTAATCAGAAGAGATAGTACCAATTTGGTACTACTTTATATGCCAGAAATTGTCATCATAATCATAAAAACTGGGAATTCTGTATAAATATTGAGAGATCCTCGATACGTTACTCAAACATATTTACTTCCTCGAAATTTTATCAGAAATCGAATTCCCAAAAATTCTCACACTTGCGATAAAGAAGTACCTAACAAATTGGCCCATCTAATTGCTATAATTCGAAGAAGTGATAAAATGAAGCAATTATATCTAAATCGAGTAAACATATTCGAATCTTTCGATTATTTCTATCTTTATCACGTTCTGGCGGCAGAGTCAGTAATAAAATACAAATGTGCGTTTTATAAAAGAATACTTAATAGAAACCAGAGGAAGAGTGTAAGTGTCAGTTAAGAAGACAGAAGTGAGAGAGCAGGAGACGGGAGAATGGCACATAGGCGAGCTAAGTTTCGCAGTGCAGGCAGGAAGTAGGAGTGGCAGCAGGTCGGGCATGCATCTTCCATTTTTCAAGAAGGTTCGTTGAGCTTAGTAATGCATACTGCATCGTGGTTTCTGTGGCTATCCACTGTCATTACGCTTGGCGTGCGATTATCTCTGATTGCCAGAAGCGACGACGCGCAGGTATCAAAGCGAGAGAATCTAATCTTCCTGGCTTGTGTCTCTCGTAGCGTAGGTGCGTGGTAACCGAGTGCTGCTTGCTGCGTCTGGTTGTCTATGTGTGTGTCTGTGCTCTCGGAGAAACGAGCGACGGAAACTTCGAAAAGTCCTTGGTAAAGCTGCGCGGAGCAGCTGGGAGTAATCCGTTTCTGCTACTTTCGAAGTATAACTCCTCGCGCAACTTGCCGTCACCGGGGTTATTGTTATCCGAAAATCCGGGGGCCTTGACCGCACCCTCGCTCCTCGAATTACTCGAATCATGAGCGAATACCTGCACTTCTTGTTGGCTCGATCTTCCTTTCAAAGCTCCGGCAATACCTAACCTCTCCCTGTTGAAATCTGTCTTGCATAATCATTAATGAAACAAAGCCGGAATCGACATACAATTAAAACAGGAAATTTGTTATCTGATTTAATTAATTAAAGAAAATCCTTTTGTTCAAATGTAATATTGGCAGAATAGTACACATTTCGTGGAATAACTGGATTCAAGTTGAATTCTCATCACTCGTTAAATGAACTTCTGTGCTTTCGTAAGAGTTAGAGGTGCTGCAGCGGGCAGTGACACTCGGTACGGCGATATGTTGCTGGCCGCTGCGTTGCCTATGATTTCCGTCTGGCGGAATATCGCGTTGCCCGGCGGACACTTGACACTTTTAAGAAACCATCGGATTCCATGCGCTACGTTGCCGCCGGGCGCTCCGCGCTCCGCGTGCGCGCGCGCGCGCGCGCGCAACCAAGTAATTCGAGAACCAAACCGGTTCGTTCTTATGAAATTTCTCGATGCCATAAGCTGTCCCGGCATTCTTGGATAAAAGGCGTAATGCTACTTTTCATTAAAGTCTTCGAGAGCTACGCGGCGGCGCGAGATTCGCCGCGCGCCGAATCCCCGGCTGCTAGCCCCATTCAGAGGCGAAATTAAATCCGTCTGGAGTCTGGAACCCCTGGAGTCAAGTGCCCGTGAACGCGGAAATAAGACGGCATAATTCTCCCTTCCTTAATTCGCAATAGAAGCTGAATATTAAATTACTAGTCCAAATTGGGCGCAGTCGGGGAATGTGCGCGAATGAAAAAGCAGCCGGCTTAATACTGTCTCGTACTGTGTGATTTCATTTGTTTCATTCAGTCCTTATTAGAATCGTCGTCATATAGCGTCTCAATTTTGACATTAGATTACTTTTTATGGAGCACTTGCTTTCCCAGTTGTGATTGTATTAGTCTAGAGAAATTGTTATATGATATGATAGACTGACGATGTATCTATTCCTTCGTGACGAATGAGAATTGTGTTCCTTTTCTGTTCTGCGTATACAAGCGTACTTTTAACTCGCGTAGTAATCCTGGAAGTTCTGTATTGCTGCAACGTTTGCAGATTATACAAGAGACCTCTCGCGCATTCGCGTGTACTTTACGTAAAACGTTTGCCCCTGCCGGAATTTGAAATTCATCCTCGCTCAACTTTACGCCCTCGACTTTCCCTTTTCCTCTTTCTCGCTGGTCTCTTCACATCGCGCTCGCCTCTTTCGGGCTCCAAACATAGGACCACCCGTTTCCCACTCTCTTTTGCTTTTTTCTTCAGCGTGGAGGAGTGCGCGCTCTTTCGTGTCCGCGGTTTCCCCCTATGCGAATTAGTCCTTTTGCTGGTCGTAAGTCCGGCCTGCTAGCCCTTTTTGACCAGTCGCTCCATTCTGTGTCTCACTCGGTCGCCTTTGTTCGGATTAGTCGACCAGTTTTTCTCTTCCGGCGCTTGCCTCGTTACGATCCCACACTTTTACCACTTTCCGCGCTAGCCTCTGCTCTTGCAGTTTCCGTCCGGAGTACCCCCCCTTTTTTTTTTCTCTCTCTCTTCCAGTCACTGTCCACTAGCAGCCTCCTGGCGCATTACGCAGTCCACTATCTCGATAGGTGCGATCAGAAAAACAGCACTTCACTACAACCCGCCACTTTTCCCGGACGGAATGAAACAGCGCCACCGGAACCTTTTGGAATTCCTGGCAATATATCCTTCACCTCGGCCATGCAATACTTGAGCCAATGCCACTATTTATTCGGTTATAAATATCCATTGGAATGCTGTTCTCTGTGGAATCGAAGATCGCACGAGCCGATAAGTGCCACTCAGTCCTTTTTATGACATTTACAGTCAGTCACGACACTGATCCGGAGCGCAAAAGTAGCGGCGTGGCGCAAGAGAGGTTCTCCATGGACTCTCCTAAACCGGCATCGATCGTGATAGGTCTAAATTCATTACTATTATCCTGTAATAGCTCTGCTACTTCTTTAAAACTTACTTTCGAGTACTGTGATCCAGAAAACTCTTCCCGTCCATCCTATTCTCTGCTATTTCAATCTACTTCGTTCTATCTCCGAATCCATAAAACGAGAGTTATTGTACTTAGAGTGAAAAACTTGGCAAGTCGATATATCTTGGCCAGGAGTTTATATGGTTAGCGTTTAATCAAAAGTTCCCGAAGGAAATTGACTTAGAAGAGTTTTCGCACTCGACTGCGTGCCTTTCGTTCTGTTTCTGTCTGGAACAATTGGCCGAGTTGCTCACATTTTGCAAGTAGACTCGCGTGTCTATAGATATACAGACAATCAGGGAAAGGGGTGAATAAAATAGAGCAGGCAAATATTTGGCACACGCAAGAGAGCAGCGACAGCGTGAGAGAGGAAGTTATAGCTCGTCGAGGGAGCTGCGTTTTCCAGAGCGGTCAAAACATCGGAGACGGAGTTGCGAGTGACGGTAAAGGCGAGGTCGACGCTGAGTATGAGAGCCACCGGCGGCGATGCCCTCAAAGCTAATTTCTCTTTAAGGTATTCTTGCAATTAACGCTTTAATTAACGTGACCCTGCGCAAATAGAGTGGGAAGGCCTCTTAGCGTTGCCTTAGCAGGACACCACGCGCCGTCCGGTTACCACCGCCTCTCAAGGAATTGTTTCCTTTTTCCACCGGCGAGAATCTCAACCGCTACACTGACTCAACTCTTCCCTCCCTGTCTCTTTTAATGATCTTTCTTACGTTTGTCTTTCTTGCGCAAAGAATGTTGGACCAGCGAATTAAGAAGCCGCTCTCGCTGCAGGCTTTTTCCGATCGACAGTTCAGTCGATGGCGCAATCTACAATACCGGTTTTCATGAGAATGCGGTAGGGGATTCGATAACGTTTTTCCATGGATCATGAGATCATTAACGTTAGCTAAATCCAAGATATTCGGCGATGGACTTTACACGTGTGGTGTCGCCTATGTAAGCGGCTGGTCCTGTTTGTACAGCCGATACACGTTCGCATCTGTCATTTGCAAAGCGCGCTCGTGCCAGACGTGCACCGTAGACACACGTGTCAGCTGTAGAAACGCGCCCAAGAGCTATTTGTGCGACTCTGCTCTCTCCCTCTCTCTCTAACTCTAACTCTAATTCTCTCTCTCTCTCTCTCTCTCTCCTTCGTCTCCTCTTTCTGAGTTGCGTAACTGATAAGGTTCCTCGTCATTCCAGTAACCGCGGCTTCGAGAGATAAGCCTGGAAGTCGGTGCTCGATGCTTTATGCCGCTCTCCTGCCTCACTCGACACTAATTGCTACCGCTCGTACTCGAACTCTCCTTGAATCAAAGGGATTAGTTTGCCTTAATTCCCTCGCTTAATTCCTTCTAGCAATGCCAAATTACAAAATATCCTCTGACATTTATCGGTGCTTATCGAAGTTCGACAGTTTCATTAAAAATATCTGATAACGCATCCTATACTTTGATGTTTGATAATTTAATTGTTAATCACCGGATTCTGGTTTGTGACTCTGAAACTAGCTGTCGAGGGTATTATGCAACTCGTAGTACAAAATAGTGGATTTTGCCGGTACTATAAACAGAAACTCTAGCGGCAAGCATGCATGATTTTATGTCAGGTGGATCAAGCGGATTCACGCGTGTAATACTGATAGTTGACAGTACTCGGAACACCGGAGGGAGTGTGCCACATTTGGGATTCAATGGGATGCGAACAAGCTTTGTTGTTATATTCAAACTCACGTTGATTAATCAATAATACGTTCTAAAATTATTTGCATTCACATTTGAATACTTACATTTTCTAGTACCTTTTTTGCAATAGTTTAAGTCTTTTACGAGAGTCTATTTTTAAACTTAAAAGAAGTATGAAAAATTGATGATAAAAATCGAGTGATCCAGTTGTATTTAAACGCAAGATGTCGAACAAGAAGCGGTAAGCCTCGAGTGGAACACCCAGCCAGCAGAGCGAGTATACGGAAGGACACGTACGTGGGGAGCAAGCGATATGAATTGAGAAATCGATCCACTTTGCCCAAGCGCAACTCCACCAGCGAAACTGGTATAGGTTTGCACGTGTGTGCACTGGCATATGCGGCGACGTTATCCGATGTGGAAGGCGAGAGATGCACCGTTGCACCGGCAGATTGATACCAGAGTGCATCGCACACACAACCTGGTGATGCTGGCCCTGCAGATCTCGATCTTCCTCTCTCTTGCGTATTCTATCCGTCTCCCTATCTTGCGTATTCTCTATGTCTTTCTTCCTTCCTCTCATGACGCACAGGCTTGAATGATCCACCGAGAGGTGAATTGCCATTCATGCAGCGGTACCGGAGTGCACGCGTCCTATCCGCTAGGAGATAGAAGCGTACCCCGTAAATAGATGGCCCTCCAGCCGTTGCCACTTCTACTTCTTCAAACTTGACCGAACCCCTATTCGAAGACTGTGCATTCGTTCACTGCATTCGACGCACCTAACATTGTAAGCGTGGCTACCGCTCCGAATAACATCGAACCATCTATTTAGCTTAGGAATTCCTCGACTTCCTCGCTAGTCATCGATTCAACTTTCCTATATTTGTATTCCGATAGGAATTTCTAAAGATCCTTTTAATCCTCGATTTGTATAGTTTCGATAGAGTTAGTTTGGAGTTTAAAGAGTAATGGGTATTACATGTGGGTTTTGATTAAATGTAATTGAATAATTGTAGTAAGAATAATATTGTTTGGATTAGTTTAGTAAATGGTTCAATTAATTGCTTGTGATTTTAATGATTTTCGATTGAAAGAAGTTGAAAATAGTGCGCGTTCTCGGTCGAACTTTCAAGTATAGTTCGTGATCGAGTTAGTTTGCATATCATATTTGGCTACTTTAAACCGATCTCTAATCATATGCGTTCTACCAATAGCATTGGAGAATCGACGCGCAGAAGTATCCGCCACTCTCTCCGCCTTGCCAACTTTTCCAATCTTACCGTTGGAGAACTTGCGGGAGAACGAGGAGGCTGAAGTAGCGGTAGTGGAGGACGAACGTAATGAAAGTTCATCGACAGTGCCGTTGCGGTAACTTTCTCTAGGATAATTCCGCCGTGCAAGTACGGGAAAACCAATTGAACAATACGGAGATCGCGCCAATTCGTTTCAAGATGCTTGCAAATCGTCGGAAATTCGATAGTTCTTGTGCTATCTTCCACAGTTCATTTCCTTATAAGACATCCTCTCGTTTTCATATGTTTTGTGCGCTTTTCTTCGCTCCGAATAGGAACAAAATCTTATACACTTTTTTAATGAAACCATTTAAATCTAGGATTAGTTTTTCAAGACATATTTATTCGCAGTCATAAGAAATCACTTAGAAAGCCAGTTTTACGAAAGAAAAATTCATATTAAATATACGTTGCACTTTATTACCGAATCTCTTAGAATCTCTTCTAATCTCAGATTGTATGCTTTAAACATAGACTATAAACGGGAGATCCAACAATTTGGCAGAAATTTCATCGAAAGGGAAGGAATCATTTACCCTTGAATTCTTTGTTCTCTCTTTTAATTCAATTTAATTGGATAACAGTCGAGTTGAAAGGCATTTTGTTAAGGGGAAACAGATTTATTTAATGATTTCAAAAAGCCAACATCAGAAAGGGAACAGGTCTGTTCTGACGGGCGGTCGTCGATGTGGTTGCGGGCCAAATGGAATTAGTAAACACGTAACAGGAGCTAAAGGCCTTCGTAATAAACCCGGTGCTACTATCCGGGAAGTTTGTTGTCGGCAGGAGGTTCTCGGCTGTTTCGGCAAAATGATTTATCGACGTATTGGCAGGAAAAGCCACGTGGCAGGATCGCTCACGGCGTGGATCCGCCGTAGTGCATTGGCGCGACAGTTTGACAGGCTTCCGATTCGATGACAGTGAGGCGAGGCTTTTCCTTCCATGTATTTCGTGCTCGAACTCAAATGATTTCCTGTGCAAACGTTCACCCACGTCTTTTTGTTGTATCTTTGCAACAGTTGTATGAATAGAAATCGTTTACGTTTCGCTGACTTTAAACTAATACGTGTAGTCTTACGAAACTTGGGCTGATCACCATGTGAGTAATAATTCCATCTGGTTCCATTCCTTGCAATTAGAATTGGTTAATCAAGTCAGTGGCATGTTATTATAAAATCTAATTCAAAGCTTGACTATGACAGATATGAATAATTCAGTAGAATCATTTGCTCAGCAGACTGTCAAAGTCTCGCAATATATTCTCGGGTTGCGGCGTATATGATAATTGAGCTAGTAGAAGAAAGCTCTATCGGACAAAGTGCTCGTTCCCAAAGTCCTTGGGTATAAATCACGGCCGGGCAAATTGAAATCAAAACCGGGCGACAGTGCTATATCTTTGCGCCCACTGTTCCAGAGCTCTCCTGCGCCGCAGCGATAACAGAATCTCGCAGTTGGAAGATACAGGCTCTGCTGGGCTTTCATTCCATTGTTCGCCTTTTTCTGAAAGTGTTCTATGTGACAATTAAGCTTTACAAGTGGGTCACTGTGCCTCGAAGCGAGCAGCCAGTCGCGTCGCTACCCACATCTTGCGACGGTTCAAGACAGAGAATTTTAACACGGAAGTGAGAGAAACAGAACTAACCCGTCAGTTACATCGAAGAGAGGGCATTCAGTAGCGAAAAGTCATCGTTTGATCAAAGCAACGACAGAAAATCATTTTCTTACTTGTCAAAGGATACGATGGGTGAAAATATTCCTTGTTGTAAGTTCAAAGTCAGTACTTCTGCCTTAGAATTTCTAAGGCAGAGGCTGGAACAGCCAGGTTATATTTTCCATCGCTGCTGGAAGTGTGTCAATATTGTCGCAGCATTTGGCTGTCCCAACAGCATTTTCTCGATCAAAACTGGATGGAACTAGACTTCATCCCCCTTGTGTGCTTGGAAACTGGGTCACAAATCTCCCTTCGCCGTGACGCGAATACATGCTTATAAGAGCGCCTTGTCGGATCCAACCGAGTATCAGCATCCTTTCGGCTAACTACATTACTTTCAGTTTTCGGAGCACTTATTTCGCTTGTCTACACCAGTATTACATTTCGACCTTCCCGCTGAGTTACAGAACCTAATTAGCCCGTCAGTTACAAGATCCAATTACACGAACTACAAGTTGCTCGTCCGGGGATATCGAGTCATTAAAATTAACATTCCGTTAGTCATAACCGCACTTAAACAGCGCAGCGTTTGGAGACAGGGCGAATAATAATTACACTTTGACCACTGAGAGAGAACTGCTGGTCAAAATGATCTTAAAGTGGTAGTGTAATTTTCCCGGGGGAAAGGACATAATTCAACTTTCATAGGAAACTGGTAACTGAAGAAAGCTAGTGGAAGTTGCGCATGGAAAAGTTGTCGGTATGGAAAGCGATCGGCAAAGTTTATCTGGAAGCGTTGCTCTCTTCCCGTCATGCTTTGGAGGTCAAGGTGATGAGGATAGGTCGCGCGGGCGATATGAGTGGAACGGTATCAGTCGGCTCTCTTCCGGTCGTCGGACTTTTGCCTCATTGTCTCCTCGGCACAACAGTGAGCTCCAAGCGCGACTCACCCGACCCTCTTCCTTCCGCTGTGGCCGATTGTTTTCGTGAATCGACGTGGGATCCTATCTTTATGACCAACTTTCCCAAGTGGACCACGCCGCCCTTTGTCTCCTCCTATCTGTTGGAATGTTTCTGCTTTTGACTGGGTTGCTGTGACGAGAGCGTGCCGGGGCCGCGTGATTATACGCCGCATCGTGTCGACATGGATCAGCGTGTCAAAGAGCGGCGCGATTAAATGGAATTGATTCCGGCTGCGGCCGCGCAAACAGAGCGGAAGCCAATCCTTTTAATATATCCAATCATCTCGCACTACCTCCCATTCTACACTCTCGAACCAGTACGTTTTATACCTCCTTTTTTTTCGTCTCTACCACCTGCATCACCTATCCACTTCTCTCAAGTTCATTCCATTTTAACTGGACTTTTTAATACTGCTGCGATCCACTTTTACAACAAAGCTCGTTCATTCCAATCGAGAGCGATTAAACTGGACTCTGTATTATACAACGTGACAAAGATATAGCGACATTTTCATAATATTTCATATACTGGCCAGTCTGGCATTTTCTTGCCGGTGATATTTGCTGCTCAATGTGTAATTGCTGTCTAGCCAGTTGCGATCGGCATTCTGCTCGATGAGTTCCATGCATCGGCTGGAATTCCGCTAGTGCAATCGTTGAATGCGAAAGCTCACCTTTCCGAAGGCAGCGGTTATTTATCGGCGCTCGCTCGTAAATATCAAACGGTACAAAAGAGTGCGGTGAAAACGGAGAGTGTGCCAAAGAGAGGGAAAGAGAGAAAGAAGATCGCTATTATCTGCTGCTAGAAGCCTGCATTCTCGCACTCGCACCGCTCGAGAGCTCAATTTCGATCTAGCCGTAAAACTGGTGGGGATATAATAGTCATCATTACTTTCCTATCAGTTTCACCGCCTCCTTATGGTGGGAATTAAGATTGCCACCTGGGAATAACAGCGCGGCGCTTGGTCTTTAATGCCGCTGGTATTTGCCTTTCTTTTCTCCCATGACATCGTTCTGGAAAACGGCACGCTCTTTCTTAGAAAGAATGTTGCAACTACACTTGGCCAGTATGACGTGCACCTTATTAAATAAGATTACTGTAAGATTAGTATAAGATTGCCAAAGGTACACGACAGATGAAGCTAATTGTCGCATTATAATTCCTGTTCTGTTTAATAAGGCACCACTGTCGAGTACCTTTAGCACTTATGAAGTATGTTTTAAGGACTGCGATTATCTTCCTGGCATGATCTTATTATTGCAAAAGGATGCTCTTACTAAACACTGTTTGTTTTCCCTATCTTTTGGTTCTTTTCATTTCACCTTAGCATTGTAAAGTGATTACGTGGGAGGTGAATTAAATTGAAGATAGTTTCATTCTGGGCTTAAGAGGAGTAGTAAAATAGTCGGTACTCGACACATTTTCGGATAGTGACTCGACGATAATATAAATGATATTCCGGGACTCCTCGAGACGAAGAAGGCTTCTCTTTATGGAGAGTTTGCACAGTGCAGTTCAAAGGAGGGGCCGTGTCTTTGAGACTAGACTCTACAAAACGTCCAAACGGACCTTTAATCCTTTATCGTCCGCCCTCGCTGCTGTCAAGACACGTGATCAGCAGAAGTTCTTTGAGCCTCTGACTCAAAGAAGAATGATCCACTTTGGATCGTTAGGTCCAGCTCAAACTCGCCAAGAAAAATGGACTGCAGGCTACTGAACTCTCTTCTTTGCTCTCCGTCATCCGGTAATTGGAGTCTTAAATTCGTTTTCACGCTTACCAGCATCTCATTTCACTAGCCTGCTTTAGGAAAAAGAACATCTGGGAAGGTAAACCTCATTTTCTAAAAGATGAAGTATGAGAGGAAACATACTATCCATGTGGTAATGTATGCAAGAAAGGCCATCCTGGTGTCTAAGGTTTTATCCATTCGATACTAGTTTACGACTAGTTTGTCTGATAATTATAGTGCTCTTACAATCTCCATGCCAGGAGCGCCAGTGAAAGTGGAGTTCGTTACCCCTTGCTTTGGTGCTTCGATGATTCCATTCACCATCGACCTTACTTTTCAACGAAATATTAGATTCCAATGTAGAATCCAAAGTGCAATGTGAGAATCGAATCTAGAATCTTACTGTTAATGTCGACTCCTTTTCACAGTGGTCTAATCTAATTTCTTGTGTCTTTGGCGGAGTAATACGTGGAGAAAAACTTGAAATGAGTTCAGTGGTGGTTGCAAATTAGATAGCAGCCTTTGAGCGCGCCAGTTTGCGACGTTCCGAGTTAATCGTATAACAAAGGCAGCGTCGGCGCCGCCGCAGATGTACGCACAGGTCCGCGTCCAGGCGCCTATCCCGTTAGTCATCAAAGTGAGTCACGAAGAATCCCGGCCGCCGTGCTTTCATTCGCATTCAGTTTCCACTGGTACTGTCACCGCCGTCGCCGCCGCCGACGTCGTCGCTTTGATCTTCCGCGATCAATCTCGGCGCGATTCCCTTTAAATACCATCCTGACACAATTGCACTCGGCCCGATTATATTCACGCCGCTGTTTTTTTTTATCTCTCGAAAATCCACCGAGAACGTTTCTCAAAGAGTATCCCTGAGATATTCAATTCTCGTCGCACGGCGAATTAGAATTTCCTATTGAAATCCTTAATTACTCCATCGTTTCGCAATTACTGAAGTGTCAGTCGGTAGAAAAGCCAAGGCTTTACTATGTCACTTGCCACACTTGTACTCTTCATTTTTCATCTTGCAAACTTAAATTATCCTTTCGATTACAGCCCCCTTTCTCCCGCTGGTTAATTAGTTCGTTAGGGACTGTTCCGTCTTGCCGCGTACAAATTGTAATACACTTTCAGCCGGCGGATTTTTTTTCCAGACATAAAAGGTGAAAAGCCTTGGCAGGGGCGGCAAAGGTGAGGGGGGTGGCGGGTTAAAGAGGCGGAGTGTATAAAGGGCGAAAAGGCGGTATTAACCTAGAATATAATGTCTGAGGCAGTTGGCCACGTGCTCGGTACTGTATGCCTCATATGCTCAGTACTCTCGTCGTGGCTAAGGACGTCCTTGTAAAGTAAAGGATGGTCTTTTCTAGTAGTCTCTGGTCCGCGGAGGCTGTACTAGTTCTCTTAACGAGAGAGATCCGCTGCTTTCCAAGCGTGCAACTGCCTTTCGAGTCCCGTCTCTCCTCCCCCCCCCCCCCCCCTCCTCTCCCTCTCTCCCTCTTTCTTTGGTTAGTTTACCCAATGGGAAGAAAACCCCTGTGGCATTAGCTTTATTTATTGGGCCCTATTTAGTTGTCGAATACAGTCGAGAGAAACGTCTGGTCTGTCTTTTTTGCCAAAAAGGAATCCGCCAAATTTTAAATTGGTACTCGTTAGGAATTGGTGTAGTATGTTTATTGTTAATTATTTGCTCGTTGATATAATTAATTATAAATGTGAAGGTTGGAGGATATCAGAAATACTCAAGTTGTTTTGATATTTTGGAGTAATGTAAATAGTGTGGATGATACAGTGTTTGTTATGATTGTTGATATCATTACTTGTGATTCGACTGTTTGTACAGAGTGTATGATGAGAGTGCTCGAATTCCATGCTCATTCGTCGAGAGCTGCGTCGTGAATACCTCGTGGCGAAGTATTTCTATTCGGCACAATTCTCCTGGAAATATTTAGCCCCGCATTCAAGCCTCCATGTTTACATTTGAAACATAAAATTCCTGTAGCGTTGATATGCAAGTCACGCGGGAGTCGGAAAAATGTTGAATTTCGCTGCCGGCTTCTCGGCGAACGCTATTTTCCAGAGCGCTTGATCCCCCAGAAATTATTATAGAAATATTAACCCTTTTTTTGGAGGGCCTCAGAGAGTTTTGTACTGTTCTCGCTGACAACGCGGTTTATATTTGTAATTGACGTTTACGACTTTTGATTATAATTCTGTTTTAATCAATCCGATTCTCGGAATGCAAACGCTTAGTAATATGAAGGGACGAGCAGAATTTCAGGGGAATATGGCTTCTGTCTGCTTATTGACCTGGCGCAAACTAATACTTTAATATCGCCGGACGAAAATCAATCGAACATATTGGTATTTATTCCACTCGAGACACACGATGGCGGTCGCTCACGGCAGCGAGGAATTTCAATCGGGAAATCAAGCGCGCGCCGCCGTTTCATTTTATTCCGCGCAGCTCCGCTTTGATTTCTAGGACAATAAAGTTCGATGCACCGATTGTATCTGTGTCTGGTCGAGACCCCGCGCCGCAAACGGCTTGGCGAGTCCTCCTATACTACAAGTGCGCTTCATCAATCCCAATTGTCGCATGAACACGACTCAAGTTATAACTGAATAATAAGTTCGAACTTTCAAATGGACTGCTTGGCAATTGTTGTCCTCGTGGCTCAAGGATTTTTATCCAGCTTCACACGCGTCAGACTCGCCTCTGCTACGCTGAAAAGAAATCCATACAATTTTCCCCACCAGTATAAAAATAATTGTCATTTTTACATTTAATTGGACCAATTTCCCTTTCGCATCGACTTTCTCTTATTAACCGTAATCTCGGTACGGCTTCAAATACTTTTTGATTTACCCTCCCTCGTCGACCTTCGCAATTATAGCTCGAATGCTTCTTAAATTACAGTAATCAAGCTTAATCCGTCGTTCGTGTTAATTCGACATATACGAAAGAGGTTGATGGAAGTGTTGGAAAATGTTCTTTCGATTGCCCGAAGGCATCGGGCTGCCGAAATTCCAAGCGCGCGAGACGTGGGAGAATGTAAACGGGACGTTCGTTAGCATTTCGAACGGGGCGGTTGTTTCACGGCAATGACTTGGGAGATCACGAATTAGTTGGAGGGTTGCCTGCGGCGAGCAACAAGCCGGGGAATATTTCGCGGGTAAGATAAATGGCGCTACGAGTTTCACGGCGGTACTTCACTTCCTGGAGGAAGGTTGACTGTGCGCGCCGGTACATACGAGCAGCAGGAAGCTCTTTTTTCGTAAGTCCGAGTAATTAGAGAGTACATTTAACCGCTTTGTCGGTAATTTAAAATTCATATGTGACCGAGAATGCCAGCTCGGCTACGCTGTCGGACATCAGAACGTATGGTAATGATTCATTTTTCAAGTTTATTGAGCGTGAAGTCAATGCGTTGTATGTATATGTAGAGTACGCAACCACTCGTGAGTCTGGCTAATGTCGGTCTTAGAGCTCATTCTACTGACTTCTCGTCCGCACATTCCTTGGTCGTATGGCTCACATTAATTAGTTGAGCTCTCAGATATTGAATATTCAATCAACCCGTGGAAATACCTCAGCGCGCAGCGAGTGAAAATAACTCTGCCAAACGACCGAACCTTTCATATTATCTCGGCATTCATAGGGAAAAATGGGGAAATCCATAGAATTAATGACTACGAACTTGTATTGTATTAAGGTCGGTGCATTGTTCATTTTAATATACTGACTGTTCTGATTCAATCTACTATCTGTTACAACGGTATTTGATTTACCTTCTACTATTTTAGGGTCGCTAGAAAGATACAAGTTTGTCTGCTTGTAACTGGTAGATGTACATAAATAGCGCTGTGACAGGTTTCGAAATGATCTTGTCTCACCATGAGTGACAGCGGGGAATTCCCAGCTCGAAACAGTATGTACTCGTTTTGCGCAAGGGTAGCTCGTAGCCCAGTCCTGTATTAAAATGTTAATCACTCGAAGGGAGCAAGGGGTTTGCTTCTCGGGGGTTGTTCCCCGTAGGCAAACACGCAGAATAATGTGGAGGGTTGTTGCCAGGCAATGCTCGCCCTGCATTGGAACCCGGACACTCCCAGGTTTATTGGATCGGCCGACAGCGCTAATCAGTATTCATTGTTTTCGGCTGCCCTCCAAATAAGTCTAATTACTTTTTTCCGGTGGCCCACCCTTTCTACAGGACGCAGAATTGTTTTACTATGCTAAATAATACGACTGGATTTTGTGAAAGCTTAACAATGCTTGGTAAGGATTGCAGCCATTGATAGTCGGAACTAATTGACTGTGTCGGATGTTTTGATTCTCTAAATTTCTTGGGAACATCGAATAAATATGTTAATTAATTCAACAGCTTCATTTTCAACGTGACGGGAAAGATACTATTTTATATAAACTATATTTAAACAAGAATGAAATTCCTTCCTTCAAGAAACTGTAAAGGAAATTACTTCTGAGGATATTAATATTAATAGTCGTACCCGGAAGTTTCTTGTATACTACTGAATCATTGACTTTCACCGGGCCCAATGAGTTAAGACCTATTGATGGCAAACCTCTCCAGCTAGTCGAGAGAAAAAGAACTGGCGGCTTGGAAGTACTTCCGCGTCGTATCGAATTCCGGCGGATCAATTTGAAATCTCAACTGACCGATCATTTCCGGCTGCCCTCCGGTGGAATGCGACGACGTCTTCTGGGCGAAGGCGAATGACCCGTGAAGGGAGGAGGGCAGCGTAAATGCTGTGTAGGGAAGAGGCGATCACTGCGAATGTTGCCTGTCTCTGGAGGGCTCTGCGTGAATCCTATTTCAAGAGTCTGCGGCATCCGCGGCATTTCCACCGTCTCCCGAGTGAAAGCAGCCGAATGTTCCTCGCTTTTTCCCTGTCTCTCTTCCTCTTCTCTATTTTCACTTTAATTCGCGTTTTATCCGCGCCCTCGCAGTTCACCGATCACTCCTCTGCTCTTTGGACCACCCTCGAATTCACGTTCCTCCCTTTCCACTTCCAGCTTCCATAGTTTAGCAATCTACAATTATCTAATCGATCGGCCTCCATTATTCAGCAACCCCTTTCGACTCAACGGTTATTCACCTTTGATCTCCTATCTTCTTGGCCACCCACCTGTTTTCCCTGAATGCTAAGAAACAATTCGGAATGCTAATAGAATGTGGTAAAATAGTATTAAGTCCCTGGTAAAAAAAGCAGAATATTCCTCCGGGTAAAAAGTTCGCCAAAGTAACGCTAATGAAGAAATGAAGGTTGTTAACGTGGTAAAATGGAAACAAGTGGTTTTGCGCGCAAATTGGCTTTTAAGTAGTTTCTTGTACTTTGTGTATTATGATCCTCTTTCATTTGTGAATTGCATAGTCTAGGAGAGTAGTGTTTGCATTTCGAGCGTTCTCGAGAATGGGACTGTGCTAGTACGTGTTCTGTAATTAATGAGTCAGTTTCATTTACATCTCGCGCGAGATACGGCGCGCCTGATAGCTTGGTCATTTGTAGCATGTGTCTCGTTAGCCTGTTGGCAAGAAGATGCTTCATTGTTTTAATGAATCTATTAACCGCCGGGTTTTATAAATTAATGACTTATTACGTTTGGCCTTGTGCTTTCATGTTACGTTCTGAATTGCTGATCTAGCTTTTTAAAGCGCCCCAGTAAATCAACGCAAATCTGGAGTGTGACATCAGGAAAAATTCGTCCTTATTATTTTTGTGCTGGAGTGTCGTCGAGTAAAATCCTTCGAGAGATCAGTGAGACCCGAGGTCACATGTCGACCTCGTTCACCTCGCCTTTTCAGCCGGCGGAGGCCGGCTGTCCTGAGACCTCGATTTTCATCGCTGCGAACGAGAGATTGACGGGTTCATTACCGCTTTACGTTCCGAGAATTCCGTGCATATCGCCGCGAAAATTCACGCGGAAAGCGGAAGCACGTGCCACCGTTGCTGTGGGACACTCACACATCATGCATTGCGCTAGTATGCATGTCTGTCTGTGTGTGTGGATCCTATTCAGAAGGGAAGCGTGCGAAGGAAAAATCTTTTTCCGCCCGCGCATTCACCTACCGACATTCACGAGATTCGAGAGACTTCGATGTTCGAGACCGACAATTTGTCACTTTCCAAAGTCGAAGGATACTCGACTGTCTCATTCAGCAGTCCTGCTGCACCCATGAAATGGCTTTCCTTGGGATTTGACTCGTTTACCTGTCTCCTGATCTCTTTTTCAACCCTTAGAATAGTAACGAGCTAGTGATTCTGAGGTTCAATGGAATCCCAGTAACCGACTCTTTCCAGAGAGACTAACACAGTTTAAAAATCATATGGATATTTGAATTTAAAGTACATCCCATTTAGATATATAACAATACCACAAACTTTTCGTATTTCACGTAGGCCGTAATTTTTGTGAGGCCAGTGAACTCGGTGATTCCGTAGAAAGCCCGGCTATAATGGAGTCCCTAATACCGCGGAAATGAAGAGATTGCATGCGATCGCATTATAATATTTCTCCTCGGGGTCCAGTACGAAATAAATGTTAATGACCCGACGTCCCTAAATGCGTTGCCGTCGAGGGAAAATGCTCTCAACATAATGCAGTTAGCGTCCGAGAATCACATTTGATTCTGCGAGTTCTCCCTACTGGGCAGGTCCGACCATGCCTTTAGTCAAATTTTCATTCTGGGAGAAAGCAAAAATGGAAAAAGTACTGGCTCCTCTCTCCTTCCGCTGACAACCTTTCTTTCTCGACATCCCACATTTCGCACCAGATTTTAGGGAAAATTTTAATGTACGCTCGCCGAGGTGGTTGGTCCAAAAAATACTACCTATTTTCCTGTCCCCTCGGTTCCTGTTTCCAGATCTCTCACGGAGGATTTCATTCGGGGAGATTTGTGTGGCTAGCGCTCTCTCGGTGACGGCGATAGTTCTCGCGGAAATGGAACGGTACATATGTGCAACCAATGCCAATAGTTAATTGACTCCCTCGACTGGCTCATTGGGCACCGATTTCCAGTTGGATGCGAGCTCCTCTCAAACATCTCTCTCTCTCTATGCCAGCGTTTTGCATGTGGGCGTTGCTCCGAGACTCGTCGTATGCATGACCTAATTATTCCGAACAGAAAGTCAGAGGCTAATTATCCAAATAGATTTGCTAGGATTTCTTCGCCCTGAACCTCTGCTTTCCTAACACCGAGTTTGTAATTTTCTGCAACTACATATTTCAAATGTCGCCTGGGAATTTCATATAGGTGAGAACTTTTATTAGTTATTTACGCTCCTTTATTAAAATATTAAATTGTTAAAAATTAAGTCACAGTTTAAAACTATGAAAATCATTGTACCCGTATTACTTGTCAATAGGTTCGCGATGTGTTGAAATGCAACATCATTGTGTTGTTATGTAGATCGTACATTGACATTTGATGTCCGATACGTCCCTTATTAAATCAGCATGCTGATACATTATTGGGTCCGTTGTGCCCGGATCGCAAGCACAAGAGCTGTCTCAGAACACTGTCAAGATGAATGCACGTGTAATCTGATTAGCGGCAACATCTCGGCCGGGTGTACAACGAATCCATTTAAACTCCCGGCGAGTCTCCTCCCTCGTAATCGAGTTAACACGTCGAGATTAACAATAGTTGAAAGTCAGCGGACAGCGCGATGCATTTTGATACTCCGAGCGCCTGGACTCGCATATAAATCATTTAGCCACGTAAGCAAGAGAATAAGCGAGTTGGTAACGACGCCTAATTCCATATCTTTACGCGACACTGAACGATCGTCTTCATTAGTAACTTATAACTTTCTCTATGTTTGTAAAGGTGCCTTACAATTAGTCGCCTTTTGATAAACAATCGAAAAACAATTGTAACAATACAAATAAAGATTTGTAATACATTCTCGTATTATTAAAGAATATTAAGAAGCATAACGAATTCTTTATTAACAATTTTCTGAATTCATTCATCGAGATTTATAGGAACAATCGTTGCTTTTCGACATAGTTCGTCGATAATAGCGGATACAGTTATCGGGGACCCGGACGGTGCACTAGCCGGGTGAACCCTCAGAACCAATGGAAAAGTAACGAAGTAAATACCACTTGACTGTTTAATTACGTGGCCTTCGGGCACCGGGGGAATGGCAGCCGCCACAAATTTCAATTAAACTTCATCAGAGTGGGCTTTCATAATGCTCGAAGCAATCGTAAAAAAGGGGCGCGGTGGCCAGTCGTAGTAGGTAAAGAATCGAGGGCATCGCCGAGAAGGGCGATTAAATTATTGCGAATTTAATTAAAGGCGTTCTTGACGAGTGTCGGTTAATTGGAAAGGTGTAAAGTCGCCCGTCCTCTTCGGACTTCTCAGCTGTGTCATTCAAACAGATAATGGTTCTGAATATAAAAGCAAAAGTAAGGATGAGTTGCATTAATGGAGTGTGTGTGCACATACACACAGGGATATGTATATGGTTCAGGCAGAGTCTGGGATATTTAATTAATATGCTAACTTGAGGCATTAACATATCATTATTGAGCAAATGCCGTTGAAGTTACCAACGAAAAGGTGCGCTCTGTTTGCTTTGAATTCTTGCTCATTTGATCTTTTCAATATGCACCATTACTTCGCAAGAGGTCTGATGATATCAGCCCTTTGCTCTCTTGAGTGAAAGGTTTTCTGGGAAAAGGGTGACCCGTCGCCCTTCACGGTTACAGAGGGAAAGAGAAATATTTAGGTAACGTCAACCTCGTTAGCCCCTTGACTTTTTTTCATGTTGGATTTTTCGGTACGTATTACGGCCATACTGGGGGAAATGGATAAATAAATAATTTGTTGGTAGAAAAGCAGAGGAAGCTAAAGTAACATTTGCACAAACATTTTGCCTGATTGAGAATTGATTGAGGCAATATAGGAGTTTTGTGATATTGCCAGAGTGTTTCTAATATATACAGTTTATGTTTTTTTAATCGGGAAATGCGAGTAAAACAAACGAAAATTGATACACTCAATATATCCATCTATTTTTAGAAACATCTCTCTATATTTACATAGTTTGTTTGGTTATTGGTACGGTTGGCCTCGCAGTGGACACCTGGTTAAATAAACTTTGATGTTAACTATCATCAGTTCGATCAAATCGAATCAGTACTGTTTAACGCGCACTACTGTCGCTAGTATGTAACACAGCCCATTGTCAGATCCAGCTTCGGGGGAAATAGAGGCTCGCAAACAGATCGTTCGTATCGAGAGTCCTCCTAGGATTTCCCTGCCTAGTTCCCTCTAATGGAGAAGTGCACTCGAGCCCCTTGAACCATAAAAGTTCGCTGTCTCATCAGTCTCGCGTTAATCGAATTTTAATACCATTTTACTCTTCGCTAGTTTCCTCTTCCCATGCCACCCTATCACATACCCGAACTCTATTTTCTAATATTGCGAAATATTCTATCAATAAATCTGTCAATATTGCCTGAGTGTCGAAGCACCGAAATATTGACATCTGTCAAAGAGTTACTTGCCAATATGTTTGAACATGAAAAACAAACAAAAAAATACTTCTGCACATGAATTCAAAGAGAGAAAGAGAAAGAGAGAAACTATTTCCTCGGAATCCTCGTCGCAATTTCCCGTTAGTCGTGGATAAGAGATTGTCTAGGGGGGCGTGGATATCACTTAGGCATGTTGATGTACTAGCCGGCACAGACAGAGAGCATTGTGAGAGCCGCACCCTCTAACCCTCGGCAACCACTCCCCGTTCGTTGGTTCGCTCGCTCGTTATTTGCCCTCTCGCTCTCGATTCATTTCCAATGTCTACCCAATTTCCACGGGCTATTGGGGATCGCCGTCCGGCAGATACTACTTTGTTTGTCGGGCTAAAAGGCGAATGGAAATAACCGAGGCACTTGCGACCACCACGCTCTTCGGGGTGGCACACACGCGCTCACACAGACCAAGTGTGCAGGTCACCACAATCAGCGGGAGCGTGACTGCCACGGATGCTGCCAATGCTGGGGTTGAAAGGTGCGGAAGAAGAGAAATACGAGGAGATACGGGGCAAATCGACGACGGCAACGGTACGCTCCCCGGCTTCGGACGCTCTTGCATCCAGCCAAGCGAAATTCCAATAAATACTCATTTGCCCCGGGATATTCGATTTTGGGGGGTGAGGGCAGTCGCTCAACCCCCAAACTTCATCCTGCTCTCCCGGCTCCACCAATCTCCGGTAGTTTTTTCAACGGACGATGAATACAGGCTTTGTTCCGGTAGAACGTCTATGTGCCTATAGATTGACGATGTGCCAACTTTCACACGGAGTATGCTATGCTTTATTACGACTATTCTTTGATCTATAGTAATCCAGCTTTTTTTCCGTCGTGATTCGAATTTTATTATAGTATTTATAGTCTTAATGATACAATACTCTTTACGGTGGCCATGATTAGGAATTGTGCCGTACAAGGAATTAACAAGTACTTGTTCACACTGAATTGTTCTTTTACCGGGCATGACATTGATCTAAAAGCCATCCAAGTTGCCCAAGTAGCGGGATACGAATTGTAAATGGAAATCGTACATCGGCGAGAGAGGTTCGCACGAGGAAAACCTGGGATACGTTGTAGCGAAATTACAACACTCTTACCTCTCTCTCGCTTTCTCCCTATCGGCGAAGTTGTCGCACACGTTGTCGGAAGAGTAGTTTTCCGGCTTTCCGTAACTCGATCCAACTGAGTTCAACCAATTTTCAAGTTGCCCGCGGTGGAGTACTTTGCCTAGCCAAGGAGAAGGAGAGAGTCGGTTCATCACGTTGATAAGAATGTGTTCGGGAGTCCTCTGCGTTGCTAGTTTACAAAACAGTGTCACTGCATGCTTTACACAAAAGATTCTATTTTCGATCAGTAATATTATTTTACTACTAGTATTCGAATTCGCACGTAACTGCATGTTTTAACGATCATGGGGTACTTTTGAAATTAAATTCGTGAAGTGGAAGCACACAATTGTACTCGAATCTACACTGTCGTATTAATTAAAATCATGTACCTCCAACTGTACTCACAAGACAGGAAATATTATTCGCATTATATAACTTCGAGATAAGTTATTAATCGAGAAATTCGGTGATCTGAAAATATGTAGATATATGGCAGTATATCATCTAGAACCATCCGCGAGGAAGATTGAAGTAAGGTGAGCGATAGAGCGAGGGTTGGGGCAGGAATGGTAAGCATACAAGCTGATTGGCAGCGGTCGGATAAGCAAAGTTCCTTCGCCGAACTTCCTCGGAAACTCTCATATTTTGCGACATTTCTCCCGGCCTGGCCGTCAGAGGGCAGAAGAGGGGCTAAATGCACGGCACTTACCGTCTTGCCCGCAGCTGTGAACTGCACCTGTCCATATGACTGCTAGTGTAGGAGACTCTTAGCATATGAATACGTACGACTCGGCAACTCCTCTGGCTTCTGTCTTCAGACTGAGTTGAGTTAACGTTGCTTGTCAAACACTTGCGTACTCGGCAACAATCTGTACGAATACTAACATAGATTATTTACGAGAGACTATTTTTACCATTGTACTTTTTTAAATAAATGAAATTAAAAGATGATATTAAATCGGAGTAAGATTCTATTAATAACTGAATGGTATACTACGACAATAAATACAATACTTTCCCATTTCTTCATCTTACCACTTAATTGGGTGTTTTTCTGGATGACTCTTCTACTGGCAGCTGAATTATTGTGATAGTCTTCGATAGTGATCGTTCAATACATGACCAAAAAGGACGCCGATCATTACACCGAATTACCAGAAATCCGGCGGAAAGATTGCTCGCCCGTGGAGATGCGCTGTGCGATGGGCATAATGCGATACCGAAGGATATCCGGCGTGGAATCGGGCGCGCTCACCTTCTATATCGTTCGTTCGATCTTCGTGGGGTTAATGTCTTCGGACGCCCTCCTCGCGGCGTTTTGCTCTCGAGAGCTGTATCTTATTACCGAGCCCACTAAAAGACCGCCAGATTATCACTGTCTTTAGCGCGCGGCCGCTGCCCTCGAAATTACGTCGTATCTCGTCGACTCTTAACGACATGTCAACCCATCGGCCGAAACCAATGTCAGAATTCCCCATACATATAGTACTATAACATTACCGGAATCTTCACTCGAATAAAAGTTAGAGTGTTTGGGTTGAAATTTAACAGGTTTTTTTTCGACAAATTCCTTGAAATGTTTCCCATTAAAAGATCGGATGTTTTATTGGTTTTAATTCAAGTATATCTGTAAGTATTGTATCTCCATGAGAATATTAATAATTACTAAATGAAGCAAGCAAGTGTTTAAATAGGAGTAATACCTATGCTAACATCGAAGGGAAGTAGGCCCGCATGATCCATTTTCCACTATCAGGATGACCGTAGTTGATCAAACAGGGGCGGGAGTCCGAAGCGGGCCGCTATTGGAAGTGACACGCGGGCTGGTTCAGGACGATTGGCTCGAATTACGCGCGAAATCTGGGCGTTTGTGGTTCGATCGGTGACAAAAGCTGCTGGCGTTGACGTGGCAGACAAAGGGCGCGGTCCTTTGCTTGACCTTCGTACTACCAACACCCGCACACACATATACACATAGACATACAGGGAGACACAAGAACAACGCGTGGGATCAATCACTGCTACGGGTAATCGATCATTCATGCCCGCTCCTCGTGAGGTCCGAGACGACGGCAGACTGCCGAGAGATTTCGGTGCATATAAGTGTCAAATCTCGATGATCGATGTCCCATAATCATTCGTTCGCCGCGACCACTGGCTCCCGCCGGAAGGCTGGCTACACACTCGCCGCGCGCGCGCACCCATGACGAAGAAAATCGATCGTCGCTTCCTTGATCATCTGCCGGTGCTAATTTCGTGGAGCTTCTATTTTTTCGGCCGAGACAGCGTACTGGATCGACCTCGGGCAATCCACCCAACTCGCCCTACACAGATTATGTACATACATTATTCTCGCGGGCTTAAATTTATTCCGGAAGGTTGTGTCGATAGAGCCTCCATGCATACTTCGTGTTTCGTCCTCCTCGACTCCTGGTAAAGAATTCGAAGTAAAAATTAAGCTCAATAAAAAATCGGCCCTATTAGTCGGACGTTAACTACTTCCATCCTGCAATTATATCAAGCCTTACAATATTGGATGATTATGACGTAAACCTGTTCTTATATTTTCGACTCGATAACTTACAGATAAGCAGTCAGCTTTTTGCTTGGTCTATCGAGGCGTTCAGTTACCACGGACGTTTCACTTGGATGGCTTTTGACAGGTGGAATTCGTTGGTTGTCATAAGTGCGCAATTTAGTGATGCAGTTTCAGCAGAACGGAAGCGGGGGTAGTTTTAATTTCCTTGGCGCAGTGGCACCGGTAAGACGTCTCTCACAATGAAGATCGGCCCGACTCTCATTAGAGGCACCCGCCCAAGCGTATAAGTGGCAACGTTACACGGCGCGAAATTAATTTAATTCACCTGACACCCTGCGCGACAGGGATCCCGCACGGGCTTGGCGCACGTACGTGTACACACGCGTGTCTCACCGCAGCTCGCGACAGCGAAACACTACAAATGACAGTGTACGAGCGCCGCCCGACGGACGCCACCATGTATCTCTTTGGGCGCCGCGGACGCTTGTCAGAAATCCCAAGGAGACGATGCCTGCCGTGTACCCACGGCGAATTACACCATAAATATGAGAAATGGATTCCGCACAAATTTTTTACCGCTCACAGTAAGAATTATAAATAAGAAAAATACAAATATTAAAAACAACGTGCTTTTATTTTACATTAACCGCTGTTGATACTTCTATACTTTGAAAGAAACGTTTATTCTTATTTCAATATAACGTTTGTATACAAAGATCAATGTAACAGTTTTAGAAAGAATTATTGTGTTTATACCGCTCTGATCTGAAAAAGCTATTTCCTGTCAAGCGAGAGGAATCGTTTGATAGACAAACATTTCATTCATCGAGGGGGAAAACTATGCTTCGCTTGTTACAAACAAGAGGAAACTTTTCCAAGAAAAATAAACAATTGTGGAAATAAGAATAGGAGGAGAAAAGAGGTCAGCGTAGATAATACGAAGCGGTAAAGTGTCCTCGTGCCGCTGGCAAAACGGCCACCTTCCATGGCAGCGGAGAAGCTCACGCAAACGAGTGTCGAGCGCTCCGGACGTTCTTGTTCACGTCACTCGCATCCATTCGATTCACGTGTCAGCACGTACTACGGGAAGATGACATTCCGGCCTGGCGCGATGTGCCGGCGTCGCCGGTGCAAATTGCGACGCCGCACTGCCGCGGCAAGAAGCACGCTCGTCAAACTTATGAGACCGTTCCTCGTTGGAAAAACTGGCCTGTCTAATGCCAGCGCAGCGGGATGCAACGTATTACCTGCAAACGAGGCGTTTATGTTGGTAGTATTTGAATTTGAATCAATCTTCTTCAATTTTTATATTCTTCTTCACCCATATTCTATATATTTTAATTGAATTTTAAGTTTTATATATTTTTATTGGCAACTTTGACCATAAGAATATCATAATAAAATGTCTATTAAATCTTTATCAAGATCAAGGATGGGACCAAATAGATTTGACTATTAAATACAATAGGAATTGTTATTTCAACCGGATCTGGTATAACCATGCTGTTGGAACTAGTCCTTAAACCGGCGAATAGAGAGTAGAGCGGTAGAAACGCATTGTCAGACAGGTAGAGTATTCGTGCCAGCTAGCCGATTGCAACTCCTGCAGGAAGACTAGCAACACACCGGGAGACATAGCAATAGTAACAGGAACAGCGACGGCTGGTGTCCTCAGTGCACATGTCACTGTGAAACATTTATTAGCGAATGCCTGGCAGAGGCGGTCTACCAGAATGGCTTGGCATTCTCCTGCACCGTGAAGAACGGGCTTGATTAATGACAACGTTTTGTCCGGGTATTCATAACGAATAGCGCATCCTCTCGGCTTCGATGTGAAGGCTACCCCGTGTTACCTAGATCACACAGAACTCCCTGGATATCTTGCGAAGTCCTTCCATCCTATTCTTGATTCTGGTCATGCAGACTCCCAAGTTAAATAATCACAAAATTCTCTTTCAAAAACACTGTAATCTCTTCGTTGTACACCAAAAAATTGAATAGTATTCTATTTATTAAAAGTTTCAAAAACAAATTATGTCATCATTACGGACCTTGAAAAACTATCGGCAAGCATGTAACAGACTTTCTCCTAATGTTCTTCCGTAGTGTAGTCGAGAGTTAGTGAAAAAAGTTGAATATTTCAGTCATAAATAGTAAAGACGAAGTCAATACACCTTGTAATTTCATTTGCTAGCAGAACTGCATGGAAAAAGAGAGAAATCGAGAAACGGGAAGTAGAGTAGTCTCTGGTTGGGGAAACAGAGCGTTCCCAAATTGACGGCGAACCTTATGTAGCAGCAGCGCTCTCTTCTTTCGAACGTGAGAGCAATGCAGCGTGAATGGGACGCTGCTTTTTGCGAGGTGCACGCTTCGCCGATCGTCCGCTCTCGGGTAATTCAATGTAACGTATCACTAACCGCGGTTATCCTCTTC
The DNA here is from genome assembly GCA_910593735.2 of Ectemnius lituratus. Classification (NCBI taxonomy): domain Eukaryota; kingdom Metazoa; phylum Arthropoda; class Insecta; order Hymenoptera; family Crabronidae; genus Ectemnius; species Ectemnius lituratus. Next base: position 5,002,558 of record OU343036.1, on the reverse strand, counting down.
GAGTCTGGTACCAGTTGTTGTGCATCGCTGATTCCGAGCGCGACAGAGAACTTACACGCAGCATCACCTGGCGAAAGTGATGGAAATCCAGTTTATTGCTTACTAGGTATTAACGGACAAAGTTGAGGTCAGCTTAGGCAGCTTATCAGCGAGGCAGCTACTTGCGGCTCTTCGCATTGAAGTTGTAACTCATAACGACTACGACTCTTTGTATAATTAATTATACATGTGCTAGTTTAAACAATATATTACTATTACGAAAGATTAACGGGTCAAGAAAAATTCCAAATACCTTTATAAAATGAATAACAATTGAACGTAGACTTTTTGTATTTTAATATAATAATTTAATAATAGAAAGTGATTTACTGTATCACCCAATATTCGTTAATATTCCATCCAATTACTCTAACACGTATCGTGCGCGACCGTCAGTCAAGTGCCAGCAGCGCGAAGAGTTAATTCACACGAGCTCACCACGAAAGAAGCGGCAGCGATGCGAATCGTGTTAAGGCCTGCGATCTTTCCCTGCAGTGAGGCGTTCTCGGGTGACCCGGCGATTTTCGTTGGCGGGCCCCGCGCGGCAAGCACAAAGTGCGATCGGCCGGACAAAAAGCGCGCTCTGATTTACGCGGCCCATTAAGCAGGAAAGTCTGTCGGTGAAGAAGCATAGAGGGTGAGTGTGTGCGGTGTTTCAAGTCGAGCGGTAGAAGAGCGTGCAAGAGACGAGCGGACGGGTGGTAGTTCATCGACCGGGCGGCGCAGGGGCCCGAAAACTTCGGGCCCTCCTTTCTTGGCGCTCGCGCGCTCGTCTTGTTTCGCCGGGCACCGGGGGATCGAGATAAATAACTTCGATTAGCGATTACGAGCGGACAGGGGTCGACATGGTCATAGAGCACGATCGATGCAAGGCGAATGCTCGTTTAGCTCTCGGGCACGCTGACTCGCAGCCGCGCGGGAGACCGAACGCTGTTTGTATAAGGGCCGCGTGCTTTCCTTCGGGATTCCTCACCCTCCCCACACTCTCTCTCTCTCTACATCTCGCTTTCTCACCACCCCCCACTCCTAGTCTCAGTCGAGGTGTGGGACGATTTTATACAGACTTGGCTGGGCCCCGAACTCATACACACTCAATGTCATCCACAGGCGTGATCTGGGAATTTCTGTAATCCCAGGATTCTTTATCACCTCGAAAATGCGGATTCTTATTCCCTCACATGCATTTCCTACCCGTTTATATTACATGCCGGTTTACGCTTCATTTTCTTGCAACAATCTGGTGAAAGTAGAAGGAAGGATTGAATGGTAAATTGAATAGAAATCTGGTGAAACATACGCTTTATGGTTTGGAATTGTGGTATATCAGAGCTTCCAGGTGTTATCCTGGCAAGAGTAGCATTGGCTACGCTCGAACAAAGTTACATCCCGCGATTGAGGCTACTCGTGGCCCGGGGATAATGACTTTCGAGGTGTTCGCTTTATCTTTCGGTAATTTTATCCGACTACAGAGAGAACACGAAGGTACATGCAAACACAGAGGCGTACGCGCGTGTATGTATATGTATGCAGAGGAGAGATACAGCCACCCTCGTAAGATACGTGCGAAGTTTGCGGGCGTGCTCGAGGGGGCGAGAACTTACAATGGGTAGAGGATGTTATCTGGCTGGTGTTGCGCCCTTTGTACGTACCAGTGCTGCGCCTCGCGTGATTAAGTGCGTACACACGTGTGCACATGTGTTCGCTCGAGACTGGCCCGCAAGTACACGTGGGTGTGGGACGCCCGGGCCGACACGCATCCGCGTAACCAGCAGGTAAAGAAAAACCTGGCACCCACTGTTTCCGAGTATCATTGCCAAAGTAATCACAACCTGTAAATATTACGGGCAATCATGTGGCAATTGTGCTCTAACTTGCTAGTAATTTGAATAAAATTTGTAAAATGATATAAATTATTCAATAACTTTAATATCGAATTCTTGGATCATTTAATGAAGTTTAAGGGAAGAGGTATTAGAGTTTTCGATTATTTGAGAATTAGGGAATTAAAGATAGTGGTTTTGCTTTGCGTGCAAAATTATATTTAGCAAAGGCAATACTGACATTATTGCCGCAGAATTATGACACGCGAACCCTCTGTAACCTCGAGCGCCGCTAAATCAAACTGGAACGGAAGAAAACTCGTGGCTCCAATGGTCGATTAAGCATCCCGTGATTCATGGGGGTGAGTGCGCCTGTCCCCATAATTCTCGCCAACGAACGGAAAGAGATTCATCTAACGTGAACACTCTCGATCGAAATTAACTGAGCCAAGAGAGTACTAAGTAAGTCGCTGGAGTACTTTGCCCGGCAGGGATCTGTTGATATTCAGTTAAACGGGATTAAGTCGCCTATCTGCTCGCCCGCAGTTGGCCGCGTATCCTTCCAGCATTCCATTGTCCGATGGCGTGAAGTGTGGACTCCCTTGGCTCTCTTCCAATTGCGCATTCCACCTGGAACCACTGTTTAGTGAGCTCCTAAAGACAGCCGGAAGTCGAGAAAGTTATACAACGTGTAACAGCACGTCAAACACTTCGGCTGATTGTACTCACTTCTAAGGGTGGATGGTTTGCACAAGACGAACACAGGCTTATCTTCGCTCCGTTATTCCTCGTTTAATCGAATTACAATCGAGTAGCTGCATAAACTGGATATATAAACAAGGCTCGAGTTTTAAAATTCGCCGAAATTAAAATAAATTAAACATTCGATAAAAAAATCTCTAAGGTTGACAGCCTGTCTTATTCCACTTGTTCTCCTACGTCTTTGTTCGACTTATCAAAAAACATGTCAGATCCAACGTAATTTGTCCGGTAGACTAAACTGTCGGTTAACAAAAAATCCAAATGGCCCTTAGGTAAGGAAGATTAACAAGGTGAAACTTTCTCCCCTCTTACTTTTCATGAAGGGAAGGAGGAGGACCTGCTTTGGTCGCAGGATATTTTTGAATTGGTGGGTGGTCCCGGCCTGTCCACGTACGTGTCCATTCGCGACGCGAATTTGCCTGGCTTTAAGGTACTTCCAGCGGTCCAATTTTCCGCAAGAATGTGACACGTAGCAATCTTGGTAACCTCAGGGCTACGCGGGACGATTTATTGGCTACCGAGTGTAGCTCCAACGATTTATCTTCCTCCTGGCCCTGCCTGGACTTCTCTCTCGCTCTCTCTCGCTCTTACTCTCTCTCTCTCTCGTCTTCTACCTCCACTTTCCTTTTACATCCTTCGCTCCTTCACTCGAGCCCCGGACTTGGTTGCGTTTTATCCGGGCCCGTACCTTTCCTCCCATTCTTTTTCTCGCCGATATACCCGTGTCTCTATCCTTTCGTCTCGCTGCCAGCCGCAGCAAGACCGATGGAATCGCTTCTCTCCGATTTCGCTAGAATTTTGGTAGCCTCCTGATGCTCCTGGTGCTCCTGCTCCTTTTATGTCGAACCATCGAGCACCAACTTTGGTCTCGGTTACTTTGATAGTGAAGACCTTCGTGATCGAAGCTAATAGCCGGGCATCCCCACTTGATCCAAGTGGATCAGGTATCCATTTACGATGGCTGAAGGGTCCCCGCAGGATCCCAGAATCAAATAACTTTTGAACAATGAACAAGATAAATGTACAGGGCAACAGAGGGCTGCGGAGAGGTCGAGAATTTCGATAATTAATTTCTAGAATGTTCCTCGATATTCTTTACCCGTCTGTATCAGCATCAGTTTCAACTTGATTGTAATTAAATTAATTATAATAATGTTTGCCCCCAATTGCCATTGGGATTGGATAAAGATTAGACGATGTTAATTATTTGTTGTTCTATGACATCTTTGTGAACTTGTATCAATGTATCATATTATCGGTCAATATTTATGGAAAGTCAGGAAAACATGCTTATATTTTGCATCCCTTTTGCTATCCCATTTCATAACGCAGTGAGCTTCTCGAGCTGATGGCATCAGACTGAATCAACATCGAGTCACTATCGGTTGCCCGACTAGAAACTTGGATGGCTCGAAGTTGGTGCAGGGTGATATCTCGCGCGATCGACAGTTACCGAAGTACGAGGCCGCGGCTTCTTGAATAGTTTAACGGCCAATATCTCGTCTCTAAAGGCGGCGTGGGTGTGACGGTAAAAGTTTCGGGGCACTCGCTCGATCGTTCACGTGCATTGCGCATTACAAAAAGGAAAGAAAGCTCGCAGGCCATGCAGGTGTAACGCCTGCAGCGAGCGGCCCGATAAAATGCACACGGCCTCTCTCTTTCTCTCCTTCGCTCCCACTCTTTCCCACCCTTTCTCTCCCTCTCTCTCTCTTTCTCTCTTGCTCTCTTTCTCTCTCAATCTTTCTTGGTGCGAGTAGCCTCCAAGAAACCTCTCGCGATGCCGGAGGCTCGATAAAAAATGCAGTGATCACGTTTCGGCAGAGACTTTGGAATCTCCAAACTGCCTTGGCTTCGTTGATTCTCCCTTGATACTCCTCCGAACCAGATCCTCCAAACGCAGCTGTCCCGCTGAGCTTCCGCAGAGTTACGGCCGCAGTTCTTTCCTTCTTCCTGTCGCATTCTCACTCCCAGTGACGTGGCCATGATTATATATTTCGTAACAGGTGTCTCTTTCCCCCAATGTTACTTTTTGCCTCTCCTTTTATTTCTTCGCGCTTCTTGGTTACTTTCCGTTTTTGCTCCACTGTTACCACACTTTATTTGTCCATTTAAGACCAGCACAGTGTGAGAGCATCCTTCTGGCATAATTGATACGTGGAGCTGTCCCTCGGTGATTACCACCGGATCAGAGTGTCTTCGAGAGTCCTGAAAGAGAAAGGATATATATATATATATATATATATATTACTCGTAGTGAAGTGAATTGGTACTTTTTTGAGAGTGCCAAAGATGTTTGGCTGGATGTCGTATTGTTCGTTCTGGAAGTGTCAGCGTAGAATCACCCAGTTTCTCTGTACAGCTGGCACTGTTTTTCGGCGAATCGCGCGGGGGATCCTTGTCGCCAGGTCGATGAGAGGGAATCGGCGGTGTGACGCGAGCTGAAAACGTGTGGCGGCCGTCGTTGAGGAGTACTTAAAACGACCATCGAGCACTCGTCGCAGTGCTCGGATTACCTACAACAGGTGGTTCACAAGTAAGTGCGCCTACCTCTTCGTGACATGAAACTCACAGCCACACTCTCTTTCTCTTTTTCCCTTTTTCTCCCGCATCATTCACCGCCTTCGTGATACATCAGCATTCCATTTCAGTTCGCTCTCTTCTTCTCACTCTGATTTCAAGACGTCGTCTCATTCCTAGTAGTTACTGGCTTTCTTTACGTTCCTCGGATTATTAGCCGCTATGCTTGCTTTCGTTAGCGACTGTCGTATTCGTCTGCTTTATTGCAAACCTTAATTTTATCGTTTTCCACTATCTCGCCAGAGAGACATTTTATCCCCCTCATTTAATTGAGTGATACGTTGCACGGTCGTTCCAGGTTCCTTGGAAACCAGATGGAAATAATTTTACTGCGGAATATTTAAGTTAATCTATCTTTGAGTCTGACGGTAACCTGAATGATGATGAATGAAGCTCAGGTAGTTAAATTTACTCCATGAACGAAATTAAATTAGGAATCCTCTTCGTTTGGACAGAGTACAGTGAAAGAATAGAAATAATACCGTTGATATACATTAAGTTCCTGTTCAAAATTATATTTCACTGCAATAAAAGTCCAAAAATAATTAGCATAACTTTTTTTCATGTAATTGCAATATACTCAGTGTTTTCAAAGAATTATAATGATTATGGTAATATCAGGTGGATATAATATCGGAAGATGTAACGCTTAGCTGATCGACGAATGAATATTTAATAGCATTGTAAGAGGAAACAAAAAATGTATTCTGGGTGCAGCTCCGCCAATACGAGTGCAACGTCCGCTACTCCGGGCGGCTTGTGGTCGTGCAGCAAGTGCCTGGACGAGATGAGATTGATGCAGAGGCTGGCGATCAGCGGACTTCTGTCCGTCATACTGATCGTCCTTCTCACCGGCACCTTCGTCACGAGACGCGACCTCGCCACCGTGGTCGACCATGGCGTCGCCCCTGAAGAGAGGAACGAGCAAGTGAATCCGGCCTGGGTCCAAGACAACGTGGTACCAGGCCAAGATGAACCTAAAAGTCCCAAAACTGAGAGCAAAGGTCGTAGACTCGACTTGAAGCACAGGCAATCCGAACCTTCGGCGGTTGGACCACCTCCAGCACCTCAGCCTGGACCATATGTCGTCGGACCGCCCAATCCACCTCTTGATGACGTCACGCATCAACGTCGTGAGAAGATCAAAGAGGTAAGATTCCATTCTGTTCAAATACCTCTTGCGAATTCCAATATTAGAATTATAATGACTATTTCTTTCCTGAAACAATGAATCTTGTTTCGAAATCGTGCGTTGCAAGCTCGTCATTCAAGTATTATTCTTAAGTAGTGGTTTGGCTCCAGAATAGCGTATATCTGGATTCGCCAGAAAGAACTTCGAGGTAAGTCCATATTTTCTTTATCTAAAACCAGACACATTGCATCCTGCTGTTATACTACGTACAGGTGAGTACATATGTTTCTTTGAATTTATTCTTAGTATAAATTTCGAAATGATCATGAAACCATTAATTTAGTATCTCGTCCGCGTGATACTATTATGGAAGCCTTGCGTCACTGAAAAATCTATTACCGAGCGTTAAAAACGAGAGAGTTCCAATCTGGAAGAGGTTGAACCGATGGGATCTAAAATTTCGAGAATTTTTATATATTCGTGGTGCGGGATTTCCGACTAATAGAAATTCGGAGTCCGTTCCATTCAGTGAGTGCTGTGTATTTCGGATTGGTGGTCGGCCGCACAGAAAGAAAGAGAGAAAGAGAACAAGCGTGAGGAAAGAGAGGGCAACGGGATAGGCGGGGTACGACGGAATTTTTACACGGCTCGCTCTGGTCCGCTGAACTTTCAGCCTCAAAAGGGGGCATCTGGATCGGCGGAAATTAAAGAGAATCGTAAAGGGGAAATCAATGAATCCTTTGTTTCGCGCAGCCACGCCAATATTCAGCTCCGAACTGCGCCAGACCACGAAGAAACGCCGGGACAAAGAATGGCGAGCGGGAACGGGAGCGGGTTGCGGTGAAAGAGGGCGGTTGCCGCTGCCGGCGGAGAATAGCTGGCTCGCAGAGGCGCGTGGATTAATCAAACGTAATTGAACGACAGTCTCAATTTTAAGCCATTGCTTTGCACCGCTGAACGTTCCCACACACATTTACCGGGGTGGCAAAGCACTGCAAAGCTCGCCTCTGTCTTGCGGATATCGAACTCTCCTCGACAACACCGCTTCTCTCGATTGTCCAACGTTGATTAAGGAAAGCTAATGGTACTAATGGTTATTACGCTAGCTTTAGCAGAGTCCGTATTTAATTCCCTTTTCACATCTTCTTAAATCAAATCTCGGTACCTTTTCTAACTACTTTAATAATACCTATTGACTTCCATTTATCACTGTTTCAAATTACAATAAAAATAAAGTAGTTAAATTAATGCAATTTGAAACATATATTCTCAACTGTTTTTTATGTTTCTTTCTCTTCATTATTGTAACCCTAATTAATATCGTATGGTCTACCGTTGAAGTCGAAACAGAACTGTTTGATTTATGAAAATGAAATCGGAACTCAATAGGATCGTAACTCTGGGGTTCGGTGGGGGTTGGAAGCTTTAACTGGCGGCAGTCCATTTCCCGGATAGCGTATGGGACTAATGCAGGCGAAAGGGTGCGATGAGCACTAACGGCCGTTGGAGACTTTTACTGCCGGTGCGCGCTAATGTAATTGTAAATTTCGAGTGAGAATTATTGGCCAGTGAAGTAACAATTACGGCCGAGGCGCAGAGGAGTTAACAGCGGCCTTCAAAAAGGAGAAGGAAGTCTCTCTCGGTTAATAATCACTTTTCCCATCGCTATGTTTTCCAGTAATTTCTCAATATACATTTAACCGCCTCGAGTTATGGAAAACAGGGACCGTTGCGCGAATCTCCCAGTATTTTAACTTCGGCCCGCGGCTCAGTTAAATAATAGATTCTAGCTAGTCGTTCGGGTTAATAAAATAACTCTCGAGAACAAGAGCTTAGCGTAACGCGTATCTCGCACGTTAATTACGCGTCCAACGCTGAAAGTAACGAATTCGGCAGTGATGGCGCGAAGTATCGTAACGCCGCGCGTAAAAGCGTTTAAACGGCGATGTCATAATTCTCGAAAAATCATGAAATTCGAGAATGCGCCCGCGGGCTTACATGAGATTGTCGATGAACGAATGAGAATTGCGTGCACACCAAATGCATATTGGCGCCGTTGCAAAGGATAAAGGAGTAACCAGATGGTCGAATAAAGGTCGTCGTAATCAACGGGCAGTCTGGCAGTGAAATTACGGAAGACCAGGGTATTTCCGGTGGGTTTGCGACGCCTTATCGCTACTTCCAAGCTCGGGCGGAAAAGTAGGAGGAGGATGACGACGGGGGCCAGGCGGTCGGGCACTCCACTACTTCCGTGTAATTAATTTAGCCAAGAGCCGTAAACTCGATATCCGCGGGAATTCCGTTCTGGCAGCGAGCAAGATTCAAGTGATAACGAGTCAATCACATTAAGGTCCTTTGCCGGTCCCAGTAGATCGATTATCCCTTTGAAAGTCCCTCTCTCTTTCCACCTCTCTCGTATTGTCGGTGTCGTGGGACCTTTTGTTTCATTATCGAAACCAGTTTCGATTCTCTTTGACCATCGGCAACCCCTAGCACTTCGAGTTACGGATTTCATTTGTTAAGTGTTAAGACTTTATGCTAGAATACTTGAAACGAGTATGTTGAGAAATTACTGTGACAGTTCTATTCTTATTTAAATGATATTTGTCAAAACCCTGTATGCCAGCTTTTACAAATGGGGTTACGTTAAATTCATAATCTAATTCGCCGCAATAATTGGTTAATCCTTCATTCATTTGCATGATACGTGACATGATACGGCAGGGGCTTGGTCCGATAAATCATAACTTTATTAATTTAGTAACTAATCAATTTGGTGTGCAGTAAACTGGAGTTGTAGAGAAGAGCCATTTCTGCCATAGCTTTACACAGAACTGATCATAGAACGATACATTTGAAATAAGGCGAAAGTACATATGATGCGATTATCGTTCAAAATCATATTCCCAGTTTCTATGGAGTCCAGTGAGTACCGCTCGTTTGGATGAGAACAACCTCATTACTAGCCGGTACCGAAAAGGATAATTGGCGAAAATATAATTAGTTATGTAATTGAAGCAGCGGTCAGGTGAATGCAGTTACACGGCACCAAATTCTCGGCTGGGTAAACTCACTTACTGTTCCGAACTGGTCGTGGCGGAGTTATGCGCGCAGACTATACATAGTCCTGGCGTATGCATCGTTCATTGCAAACGAGGCAATTTACTCGCTTTCGAAGTGGACTGATTCTCCATGTCTGTGTCTCATTCGCTCTCGACATATAATCTAATTTACCGAACAATCCTAAACCGTCGCGGCGGTCTCTCGAAATTGAAAACTCATCTCAATTCAGTTCCGATCGCTTTCAAATTCTTATCACTCTGTCTAACCATCGTAAGCAGTAACTTGAAATCAATGTGGTAATATTCTCAATCAACATATTAATTTATTAATTCATAAGATTGTTTAAAAGAAGCTCACTCAAACAAAAATGAATGTATGCCTTGCTTCGTTTCGTACGGTGCACTGTCGATTTCGGGAATTTCGAAATCTGGGAATCCCAGCGGATTTAAAGCCGGGCCACCGCTATTCAATTGAAATTTGAGTTGAATATTTCGAACGGAGATTGAAACATACACACTCACACATTGCACACCGGGTGCCAGCTGCACGATGGATGTTGTGTAAAATGATCCGAAGTGAGCCTGAGGCCCTCTGATTTTTCGTGACTATGTAACTTTCGTAAATGAATAAACGATATATATGCAGAGGCAGTCGCCCCCGCGCGCACTGTCATCTATTCGGACATTTTAGCTTCGATTGAGTTTGCGAATCGATGACTGGTACAGTCGTGTATCAGATAGACGAGAGTCTGCGTTCATGCTGAATCAATAGCGAAGTCATCGCGACAGACAGAGACACAATGGAGTAACAGTCCACCGCAATGACGTGGACTCGCATAATGCAAGCGATTGCTTGTTCCTACCTTTATTAACCAATTTCCCTTTGTTGTCAGTTGGCATCACTGATTTCATTTAAACGCGTGTCTTTATAGGTGTCGAATTTTCACAGAATATTCTTCTTTCCAATATCTCTTTGTCGTCGCACTAATAAATAGGTATGCGTGTATATTGGATCATACTATGGCTTATGAAGTATAATCACTCTGCCGGCCGGATTCATAACAACGGCTAATTACCAGCGCAGTGATGGTTAAACTACTCCGCAATCACATTGCTCGCTGAAACCAAACGTAATATCGAATTAACCCAGTCCACATCATCGTGGGGCACCGATTTCCATTTGACGTTTCCTATTATCATTGGTATTGAACTCATTATACATGTGCAAATGCATCGGTATGACGAATAAATCTTCTTATACTCTTTGATATTACGAATCATGTTTAATCATTCTGCCATTTTTATATAGCAATTTCATTAGTCGTACGATTTGTTACAATCAAATCTATTAATAAAATCTGCTATTTAATGGGTTTTAACTTTCGCAAAATGGAAACTCTCTAAGACGGTTCGAATGAAAGGGCCATTCGCCGACGCAATCCTTTTCCTCCCCAACAATTGCCAATTTCTGTCTCCTTCGCGAGAAAGCTGGTAGGATATAGTAGAAGAGGAGAACGCTCCAGCAAAATAAAGAACGATGAGGAGGAGAAAGAGGGACTGGAGAGGTTGAGCCTTTCTCTCTCTCTCTCTCTCTCTCTCTCTCTCTCTCTCTCTCTCTCTCTCTCTTTCTTTCTCGCAATGACATTCGAACGAGCTCCCCTTCCGACAAAGTCGCATTGTCCAGCGTGGACGTCCACGGGTCGGGCACAATGGAGGCGGTTCCTTTTAATGAGACGTTAGTCTCATGCCGCTCAATGCGGGGGTGCCGAATAAAGACAGGTAAATCGTGGAAAGGCTGCGCAGCCAGTCACCGCCGCCGCTGATCTCAAACCAGAATTCGCTCGGATAAGAATTCCCCGGGAAAAAGACTTCGCCGCTTTTAAACGCTATCCGAACGGTGCGCGTTCCATGAGAGAGAATAGCAGAGACAATTAATGCCAATTTTTGCTAAATGAAACCGACAGGTCTCTTCCGTACGTAAAACTCGACCATTTTTGGCGACGATAACTCGCCTCGTCGGAGAAAGCACATGTTAATGAAGCTCCACTAGTTTCATGCCATACAATACTGCGCGTCGCCATGAAGATATCAATATCCGGATATTGTCCTAGATTTTTGCTGTGTTGAAATTAGTTCATCGAGGTATTAAAATCGTCTAAGTGCCGTCAGTTTTAGAGATCTATCCTTTGCACGTTAATTATATTGGCTAATTAAATACCTTAGTCTTGCAATCATTTTTTAGGCTTCCTAACACATAAAAAATCTTCAAGCAGCAATTGATGTAGAAATGTGAAAGTAGAATATTTCTAAGATGATTATATCTGGCGTTCTCTGGTTTTAAGAGCACGTGTAGTCTAATTAGAGGCGACGTTCTAGGTAAGTTGGCGAGGGTTGTCGTGTAGGTCTCGACTAAAGGTGCGCGTCAGCTTTTATCCGTAGATCTTGGGAGTGGGAATGCGTGAAATGGGGAGCAGTGTCGGTACCTGGCTTGTACTTGTGTTAGCGGAGATTCATTCACACTATTAGCCTGTGAGCGCACAATGAGCGGCTTGGTCACGACACAATAAACAAAGGCATAATTATAGCGAGCCAAACGCGGCCTTCTACGTCGCAGGAAGGTTCCTCTCCACCTTGTTTTTCGTTTTGTACACGTCTTACTTCCTTTCGCGCGCGATTTCACACCGGTCTTCCTTCCACACAATGCATTGAAGTACAAAATTCCATGCCAGAGAAACATATAGTCTAATATATAGTCTATATAGTCTATAGAGTCTAATATATTTCTGAAGTTTCTAGAATTCTAGATTTCTAGAAAATTTAAAGTTAACGAAGTTTACAATCATTTGAATCGAATTCAAGTAACCTTAAAAATTGATAAGCATTATTTCAGAATTATACAATCTTTTTATGATACTGCTAGACATTCACTATGTACATTTGTGCAGACCAAGAAAATGCCTCGTTTCCTGGAAAGCGATATTGCTCCAGAAGTTGTACGCTCGAGCTCGAGTTTCTTCGGGTGATACTGTTAGTTTTATGCGGTTTACAATCTCCACGGGCGGAGCGCTTCTTTATTTTTTTTCTTCTCCTGCCAGTAGATACATCGACTGGCTCATTCTTGAAGAGAGATGAACTGAACGAAAGAAGAAAGACAGTAAGAGGGAGAGAAAGAAAGGGCGGAGGGATGAGTGCGCGAAGTTACAGCCGCTGATTTCAGAATACGGGGAAAGTTGTTGTGGGCGGGCAACTTTCCCGTGTCGAGATCGAAGAAAGTCGAATTGCATTCGCTACCGCGACAAAACTCGAATCCTGGGAAGCCACCGCTTTCGCCTAAACCGAAACTGTTTGGAGGAACATCGTAATGCTTCGGCGATCGATCCTGGAAAAAGGAGCGAGACAGCAACAGTAATCCCCGAGTGGCTTTTTCAGCCGGGGAAAGTCCCGCTGCGAGGTAGAGTTGCGCGAAGTCAGCGGCACCGGAATAAGAATCATACTCTCTCTCGTCGTCTTCGTCGTCCTCGTCGCCAGGACGAAATAATTTAATCCCACCGGCCTGTAAGCTCTTTACGAGGGCTTCCTGTTGGAATATGGGATTTTCGCGGCCCGCCCCGTATTCCTTGCCACTCTCAAACCGTAAGCACTCGTAAACACGGCTCTCGCGATTTTCGACCGTTGCCTCATTCGACCTTTTTATATCGACCCTCGGCAAGAATCATAAACGGTAAGGTCTCCTTCAAGCATTTTCTGATGATGATGTTTGGTGTTCTCCGCAATATCCACTAACCTCAAAAATTCAATATAACTTTTTTGCAATTTTTACACCTTCAATATTGGAAAGCCAGGAAGAGAATTTGCTTTCTATAATATAATACATGGAACAAGTAGTAAAATAAAATAACTTTCTATGAGACAAAAATTGAATCTACGGTATATATTAAAAGTGAACCTTTCGTTTCTTAACTTTGATCGATAAGTGCATTCATTCTCCCCCTTTCAAAGAAAGATAGGACTCCCACAATGGCAAAGAAAAAACCAGGCGGTGATATTTGCGGATAAAAAGAGGAGCGTGAGGGGGTCTGCGAATTGTGGAAAGGGTAGCGAGCTTTCACAAAATCACCGCTGGACGCCGGGACGCTTGGGACATACGCTTGGCTATAAATAACGTAAATTGAAAACCGCGTGAGCTAAAGAGGGGAAAAATAAAACCACCCGCAGAGCGCTTAAGTACAGTTGCACGTGATGAGGCTCGGCATCGCAATCCCGCTTGTCGCCAGAGCTTAGAGATACACTTTTCCGACTTTTCTACCGGCGAAAAATTCGTGTAATGTTGACACTTTTGTACAGTCTGACACCTGTGAAATTCTATAACACTGCGTGTGATTAATCGTTGGTTGGCCTTGATAATTAATACTTTAAACTCGAATTAAGAAAGTCAGAATAATAGAAAAAGGTCGTCTCTCAACTGCAGATTACATGAAAACTGGTAGATCATTGAAGTCAAAGGGAATCCTACTCGAATGGAATTCTATCCGGTTGAAGACGGCAAAGAAAAAGTGGTGCTTCGGTCATGCCCTTCTTTCTCATTCTTCCTTTACTTCTGTCCGTTTCACCATTGGCCACTAGCAAGAGCTATTATATTGTCCTGAAATTATGCCGTCATAAAAGCGTGATGAAGCGGTCGCGAATGCCGACCGGTAAATTGCTTGAAAAATCAAAGAGAAGAGGAAATTGTGTGGTCTACGAATTGCACCGACAACTAAATTCGTTTCACCTTACAACCATTTGCGACATCCGAGCGAACGAAGGAGGTTTTAGTGTCACTGCAATAACATGTTTCAGAGTTAAAAGAAATATGCATCAAATTCAAGTATTATGAAAGTGGTCAGTAAGTAGCTTTGACTCGTCAGTGTCAAATGTACAGTAGTAACTTCAGTCTTCGGGTAATTTCAACTTCACCCTTGAATCGTCCTTGGCAGGATGTCGGCTCGAAGTTCTCCAAGTGTTATTGCCTCGACTGGCAACCTTCGCACGAAGGAAATCGCAGCCAATGATTAATTAGCGAGGTATCAATCCAAAACGGCGGCAGCTAGAACTTTTAAACTTCTGGGAGTTTCTAGTTGCTGACAAAGTAAGGGAAAGAGGGGCGACGGAGAGAGTACTGCGAGAGGAAACGACGGGGTGAACTTCGACTCGTAATTGATCTCCGATGTTCCGCGGCGTTTAAGAGGGCTAAGGCGCTAAGTGTTTAAAGTCCCGCCCGCCTCGAATTTTCCAACTTCAGCATTTAATAATAAATGAAATGCTCGCTCCAGCCGGAACGACGCCTTCTCTCTTTCGCTCTACGGAACCTTGAGAAGCAGGCGATACTGTGAAAAAGCGATATGGCCGAGCCAAGTACTTGGCTTCAAAGCGAGAAAGAAATCGCCGCCAGACATTGTAAGTGTTTTCCGTGGCAGCTGGGAAAGGGAAAGAAACGAGATTCATTTCAAGCGGAACAAAGCTGTGTCGCCCGCGCACACCAAACCCACCTCTCCGCTTCTGCTTCAGACGATAGACGCAGAAAATGCGATGTCCGCAAGCTGCAGTTCTTGCTGACAAGCCAGGGATACTGAGAGATTCGATGTTAGCTATCGCGATAAATAGCGTGCAACGTGGAATGCCGTCGCAGCTTCCCTTCAGCTCCTTAGAAACTTATCCTTACATTCTTGATTACTGCCAACTTAAAATAAAACAGAGTATCATTCAGTATTAAACTTTCTTATCTTATTTTGAAATCATTATAAGTGATTTTGCAAGGCTTCCGAATTCTAGTCGAATATATGAATAATAGTATTGCAATAAACATCTTTCAAGACTTAGAAAAATGAGAATTCATTCATTTTTCCCTGATCAATGATATTGTTTTATTACAGATGATGAAACATGGGTGGGACAATTATGTGCGGTACGCGTGGGGTAAAAACGAACTGAGGCCGATCTCGAAGAAAGGTCATAGTGCGAGTATCTTTGGTGCGTCGAACATGGGTGCTACTATCGTCGATGGACTGGACACCCTCTACATCATGGGTCTTCATGAAGAATTCAAGCAAGGCAGAGACTGGATCGCTGAGAATCTTGACTTCGACATCGTGAGTACCTTCTGCCTTTTTCTGCTTTTTTGCATGCAATATCTCTTCCCCGTGGAAGATCAGGGCATGGCTGAGTGCCATTTCAAAATTTAAAGGCGGACGTGAGTCTTCTGTTGGAACAGGGAACGATTACCCCCTGATGTCCTTCAGCAAGGACACTCTGATTTGCGTCAATGCGCCATTACGCCCGCCTTACATCGATTAATTTTAATCTACGAATTTAATTAATGTAAAAGCACTGAACATTATTGAACGGTATTGGTGGAATACCGTTCAATGCAAGTTTTCATCGGAAAGTGCTGTTAAATCCAAAAACACCCAAAAACGGCAAACATTTAGATATAAAAAAGAGACATAAAAAGAAAACGTGGCAGTAAAGCAATGCGAAGTGCGGTGCATTGCCATGTCTAAAGCAGTTTCATCCGGTGTCACCTTGAGAATACGTCGACTCCGTAAACCTCCAAATTCTCGGCGCTGCTGGTACAGGAGCCCTTCATGTGAGCGCCTGGGACTTCTATGTACACACGCCAGTTTGGAATCACTCTTCGACAAAGCCCCCGACGAAATGTTTGCTCGCCGTGCGGCAAGGAAATAGCTTGGCGACGAAACGTCGCGATCCTACGTCGATTTATTCCTAACGCGTGGCATACACTATGAAATCCCTCATGCAGCAAGAGCGAAACGTTTTGCTGGGATTTCACGTCGAAAAAGCGCGCCCTCTGAACTGCTTACTAATCTCATTTTTCACTCCTATTTTTCATTCATTTCATTTACCAAAATGTATAACATTTACTGTCTATTATATTAAGCATTCTGAATTTCATTTGTGCTTTTATTATCCCATTTGGGATATTTTTACTGGTTTATTGGAAGAAGTTGAAGAGAAGACGTAAAATAAGAGTGAGATTTAGTTATAGTATTATTAAGTTAAGTGCTACAATTAGTGTTTCGAGAAGTCATTGAAGATTTGATTTTGTCACACTGCGATTTGCAGTAAGTATAAGTCACAAATTTCTGGACTATTATCCCTTTAAATACAATTCTATACTATGTAGTTGAGTTTTTCGAATGAAGATTCATTCTTGAATCACCACTAAAGACATGAAACTAGATTTTTCAATTAAGAGTTAAACTGTCGGAAGCTAAGCCTCTGGCGAAAGTCGTTCTCCAGGCGGAGCTGGATCGGCTGATGAAGTAACGGAAACAAGAGAATATCTGCGTCACTAGACGAGATTCTCACGGGGATTGAGGATAATCCTTTTGCCGAATCGAGACGGTGCACTCGCGATGAGACTCGGTGAAGCAAATGTAGCGTGACCTTGACGGGGAATGAAAACCTTATCTCCAGGGAGCAGCAGCCGTGCTGAAATACCTCGAAATCCCACGAGTCGCTCTTGATATATTCTTTCTCGTCACTGAAATATCTTTGGCGGAATTTTCACGCTGCACTTTATTCAACTGTTAATTCGACTGTCACATTTACATTTCATTGGGAAATAAATCTTTTCGAAGTTTTATTAACCCTTGTGAGACGGAGATTGTCATATTGTCGGCAAGGAAGTGATTGACTGACTAATTAAATTAAGAAGTCGTTAAAAAATATTTTTTGAAGTGTGGAACAATAATATGTCAAGTCTGGTATTATATTTTAAGATTGAATTAGTTGCTTTAGTTATTTTAACTGTGGTGAATTCAGCTTATGAAAACCCCTTTTATTCGCAATGAAGTGAAATCGGTAGTAGCTGTGCAGTTTTTGCTTTTCTCATGTAGGTTGGTTAGTTAGCTCTTAAAAGAAATATGTATTTCTAGAGGGAAACCGTAATATTAATCCCTACCCTTCCGCAGGTGTTTTCCATTCATAGACATGTTTAGCTTTCATACATCTGAGATTTCCTAGCAAGTACTACGGTCTGGTGAATACATCGAGCTCAAACATTTGCACTCCTCTACACTGTACCGAACAACTCACTTCTTGCTTTCTGACCTATTTTTCTAATGACTGTGGTGTTCTTCTTCATAGAATATTTCTCAAACATTTAACATAATTTTCATAATTCCACTCTTATTCGGAATAATTCAAGTAATTAATACTACAAATTATGAAAAGACAATCGAATAGTAGGCCGTGTTATTTTTTCGTTCGAGAGAAAAATGTTTCGAGTATTTGATATTGAAATTAGGAAGCGACAGTTTAACACGAGATCTCGCTGTTCCGGCAAATATTTATGTAAATTAATATCTCGGTGGCTAGGAAGCCCGATGTAAGTGGCGAGTAACTTCGCCCGACTGTTTTCGTTGGTCTACACCGGTTCCGCACCATTTCCAGTGAGGAAACTTAGCCAAGGTTTATCCGAACTTGGTAACAGCAGCACTGGTCGCCCCACCGCTTTCTCCCTCCCCCCCCCCCCCCTCTCTCTCTCTCTCTCTCTCTCTCTCTCTCTCTCTCTCTCTCTCTCTCTCTCTCTCTCTCTCTCTCTCTCTGTCTCCGCAAAACTTCTCTCGGCGTGTCTATCTCTCTCTCCGCCTGTGGAATCCCCGCTGTGGTCTCGGATTCTCTTACCCTTCGTCTTCCATCCCTTGCAGGGTATTACATTGTATTCCTAAGTGGATAGCTTGCCGTATTAGGCCGGCTAACCCACACGCTAACCATCCTGTCACACGGAACTCGCACTCCCTCCTTGGATCCTCACCAGCTGTGTACCTAAATTAGATCTATCTTTTCGGGGATTCTCGTGCAATCTGTGCCTCCGGGACATCCGAGGGTGTCTACCTCCAATAATTTGACTATGAATTCCTCAGAATTTGTAGTACTATACAGAACACTCTATCTCAACTTGTCAATTATTCATCCCTGAAATGTTTACATACTAAATAATTTCGTAAGTGGAAGTTCTGCCTTATTGAAACTGAACTAGAATGCTTTGTTGTAAGTTTCAAAATTCTCAGTGATTGCTAGTTTTGGAGAATATTATATTATTCTATTTCGATTTAGTAGTCAATGCTAAATGACTTTTGAATCTCAGAATCATATTTTATAATAGATGTAACAAATATGCAGTCTCATAAACATTGAAGTCAAGACTGGACTAGACGTCATTCAGCTTTGTTTATGCCAGGGGTTCGACGACACTTTTTCGTTCAGTGGGGCAGTACGGTGGAGCATCCATTATTTCCAAGAAGAAACTAGCAGATAGAAGCCCGCTCGTGCGGCACACACTTATACAGTGTTAAAATTATAACAACGCGAGCCGTAACCACGGCTCGGTGATACGGTGAGCCGCGGTAGTGCGATAACAAATATTTTCCCGAGTACACTCTACAGACCGCAACCGACAGGAGATTGAGGCCCTCGGGGAGTGAGTCGACCGCTGGTGCAAAATGGAGAGTCTCGCATTTCTGATTATAGTTACCCTCTGTTTTCTTTAGCTCTTTAAACCGCACTCCTGCCGAGTAACGGTTCCGCACGGTTTGTGCACTTTACATCGCCTCTGCACTCGTCCTCCCAACCTTTTGCCATTTCGGTGACTCCAGTTTATTGCTAGTGATCAGTGATTCGTATTCAAATAAAGCTTTCATTATGAGGTGATTTGATCCCTGAAAGATAAGCATAATCTGTTATGAAAGCCTCATCAAACACACGAGTATCTTTCGTCGACAATTTGATAAAACGGTATTTCGGTATTTCATTGTTATTGGATAATATATCAATCAACATGGAGTGGAAAATTATTACAGGAATACACAATCCAAACTTAGAATTATTAACTATCAAACATGCTTAGTTTATAGATAGATAAACCGACTCATGAATCACTCACAACGATTAAACGCGACCAAGCGTATTTGATAGTAGTTATATTTAAAACTCTGCTTCAATGTCCACAAAAAGAATCTCTATATTTGCAAGTGCGGTTCTGATTGAAAAGGACCGTCGCATTTATTTGCGGGTTGGTGGTTCCCCGGAAAGCGTTTAGCAGCGGGCTCGCATAGTATTCCGAATATTATAACAGAGATTTATCGGCACCGGCGCGTATAGCTGGGGTGTCTGTTGGTTCGCGCTCGCAGGCCACACCATTCCAGGAAGAAGCCCCATTCGGTTGCAGCTTCCAGCACGAAAATCAATTTGAATGGCGCGCGCAACACGCAAAAAAGGAAAGCGGATAAAATGTGGCCCCCGAGTGAATACCTCCGCGGCAGAGGCCCCCCTTTTCCCCTCCTTCTCCTCTCCCAAAACCCCCCCTTTCTGTCTTTCTCTCTCTCTGCTTTGCACTGCGTATGCACACGCATATGCGTGCATATATTACGTTCCATAAGATTTATACAAGAATGAAAACAGTGCGTGGAAGCCGAGGGCCCCCGCTGTTGAGGTGGGAACCGATGGCGAATGGGCGAATGGGGAGTGTGGGCCCGCGCGATTCGGCCGCACGATAAATTCGAGGAAGGAACTCTCTGTGCTACCTGCTCGCCAAGTAAAAGGAAATATCGGCTTTATGTTAAGCCGCTGCTGTGCAAGTGCACTCACCAACCAAATCATCGATTTGATCTTGGGAAATGTATAGCCAAGCATCATTGAAGTTGCGAGTCTTCTCAGAGCAGATTTTTATGTTCGACTTCGACCGGATTACTTATAGAATAAAATGTATATCAGGGTTTGGCCCTTGTTTCGATTTGCTGGATTTGGCTGCTGGCAGTGTTGATTTTAGACTGGAATTTTTCGGTAGAGTGTGGATTCCGTTGGGATAGTGTGGTACGAGCATTATAAGGCTCGTAGGCACACGTGGCCGAAGCATAATGTAACCACCACCAAATTAGGCAGCTCGCGCCAACCGCCGATCGTGTTTCCAATTTTGGTATACTGTTCGGAGTTTTGGTATTAAAATTTAGGATTTTAATCGATAGATTAAGTTAAGTTGTTATTTTGTTGTGGACGTGTGTATCGGTTGTATATAATGTACATACAGGAAGAAGTTATATCTTACCGAATGTCTGCTCCGTTTTTAATGGATTCCTGTTCAAAGAAACCCTGACGTACCCAGTGCCTTTGTCAGCCGAATGCCCGCCCAAGCCTTGCTGAGAGAATTTTGTTTTATTTGCTGGACCGCCGAGACACCTAGCTACACTGTGCATCGAGTCATTGTTCGCCGCTCCAGTTCAGTATCCGCAGATGTTTCCCGAAAATGTCTGGAATAGAACGAAAGAGTTATTTCTTTCCTTCCTCGCAATTTCTTCAGGTCAAGCTTACATTTTCCATTCTATCGTTCTCGACTTTCTTAATAATGTTGTAAAAACGTTAAACTTTAATAAAGTTACTACCTCGAAATAGTTTTCTATACCAAGCTATTGAAATATTTGGCATGCTCAAATATCCAGTGTTTCAAGTTTTACGTTATTCATGAGAATGAACTCTTAAAGATTTCTAAAATTTCCATGAAATATGTATAGTCAGCCAGTTATGAAATTGCTGGAATTCTTTCCAGCCACAATGATGTAGAACGACATACCTCACTGTATATTACACGATAAAGGATAAAACTTTTTAGAATACTAAAGATTTATCGATAAAAATTATCGACGATGATAGAACATTTCAAATACACGAATTTATATTATGTACAAGTGAAACTCGTAATACTTTACCTCTGGTGTGAAAGTATATCCAATAGAGAATCGATTAAAGGAAAAGCGGGTTAGTTGGTAGCGAGAGGATTTTCTGAATTTCTAGCTCATTCAATTCTTCGAGCAGTTGAAATTGCGATAATAAGGCCATTTTACTGGAACGAATCATTCTTCACCGGCGATTGCGCCAGTTTCATCGAAGCTCTCTTGCGCCCTGCCGAATGGACCTAATGAGAGGAAAGAAACACTCCGGCCGTGCCTCGAAGTTCATTATCGCCCGAGCGCGTACCTACATGGATAGGTACATACATATACGAAGGTATACGTACATACTTCACTCTCGCCATGCTGGCATTTCTCAGATTATAGTCGAGCTGACTTGAGAGCGCAACCGGATGTACCTGGATTCGCGAAGCCGTGTAATTTGCCACGTCGGAGCAGGGATAATGACAGGTTTAAAGTCGTCTTGATGAAACCGCGAGTTGCAACTTTGTTGCTCCGCATCAATATCTTCCTCTACGTACTGATTAGCCTCGGTGGATCATTTTCGCTTATTTGCTTGGCTCGCTGGCCAAGATGAACAATGTGTTGGTCCTAGGAACCATTTTTAATCAAAGACCACCCCACAATGCATTTTACTCATATTGGTATTCATATTCATTTTTCATATTTCTGCTTCACTGAATTCCAATTTGCGTCAAAGAATTTTTCCAGTTTGATTCGTAGGCAGAGTGAATGTGTCCATTTGCTCGACGCATCCATGCTTTCCATTGCGAAAGTTAAATAATCCTACAGGATTGGTATGTCCTTTGAAGGAAAATAGTCAGTAGCAAAAGAGTTATTAGACTTTTCCACCAGAATTGCGATGGATTTCATACGTACCAAGTAATCAAAGTTCGATATAGATTCTAAACATATTGTATCGGTGGGAAAGGGCGTGTACCGAATGCTCGATTGATTTCTAGGCCGGCGATCGATCATCGCGTATGTCTGGTCTAGAAGGAGTGAGTGTACACCGAAGGATTCCCTTTGGGATCATCGATTATCCTTCCACCTTTGAGGCTGATTTCGCGGTTCAGGTATCGGTGGATCTTGAAAGCTTCCGTGCAGGCCGATCGTTTCGCCGGGGATGAAAGCCTGTCAAGACAAAGACGAAGTCTTTAGAAAGAGTGGTGGATCGCAAGCGCTATCCTCTCGCACTCTTTTTCCCCCGAATAATCAAGCTTTTTCTCTCCAATATTTATACATATATCCCGAAACACTATTCTATATACAACAATATCCATTTTTCACTTCTTCTCGTTCTCCATTGTGTTTCGGGGAAATATATTCCATGTATAGAGGTACTTACCAGTGCAGCTACACATTGTACAAAATTAGCAGATATATTTTTACGAGCTTCGCTCCGGATCTCTCTTAATCCTTTAATGCAAATGAACGCAGGCCTGTAACATGTTAATCCTTATAGAGTAGCTTGAACATCCGATAGTGTTGACGCATCGGGTGCGCCCGGGGTTATCTACATTCCAGCAAGACCAGCTCGCATTCACATGCATGCGCCTCGTGGAAAAAGCAATGCGGCGAAATATTAAAGAACATTTTATGTTTCGCGAACGTGCAAAATGGAGTTCTCCGGTCGGATTTACGGCAGCGGATCGAGGCACATCGGTAACGACGGTGATAAAAACTTGATTGCACCTCGAAATATGTTCGGTCAGTCTCCCACGCGATCTCGGTGTGTGCGCGCTCTCTCAGCTCGGAGTTAGATGATCCCGGAGGAATGTAGGTAGAAAGGTAGGCAGGTACTCGAGCTAGGAACATACCTACTTGCAGAAAGATATCCGCCGGAAGAACATTGGGCCATCCATAACGTACAGTGCAATCAGTTATGCCAACCGGTGGCCAGGACTAACATTCCGCCATAGCTCTCTGTTCGCAGAAGCATATATCACTGGCCTGGATTCCAGTCAGCTTGCAGGACCATTGGTAACGACGCACACTCCTTCTAAGACCCTGTCGTGCGCGTAAACGGAAGTGGTAAAACGAACGGAATTCGTTCCTACCTTAACCTTCTTTCTACCAGCACGAGAAATGACTATAGCAAGCGAGAACTGACGACGACTTTCGTTATTTCCCCTTATTGCCAATCATCGCCAATGAAGCGGTTCGGAACTACTGGTGATCACTGATTTCCGATGCATTGCTGCTGTTGATAAGCGATGCTCGATATTGAAATTTTAATAAACGTTACGCTTGTGTTCAGTTGATGGTATTTAAATTCAGCAAATGTCCAGGTGGTCGGGAAGCAATAACTTGTCCAATGATAACAGCATTTCTCGGTCCCGTTTAATACTTCCGATCGCGCGCCGCCTGTGAAAATCACCGAACGAAACATGAAATAATATTTTTGTGACATTTCCGATAAAAGCTGCTTTAATACGCGATGATGTACCAAACGGCTTTCAAATAAGCGGTAGATCGTTAAGGGTTGAAATAGAGTAGAGTGAATGCATCGCAATAAGTAACAGTGTAAATTGCCCGTAGGATCTAAGGTCTTTTTTATTCCACAAGTCTTTGGGTCCCGTGTGCGCCGAAGATTTCGGCTAGTCGCGTGAGTAAATGGCACAGGGCTAAAGGTGTTATTAATGGCCAGCCGTTTAAAGCTGCACCGGCTGACTTGTACAGCCCCACTTCTACTAACACCGGACTCGCTCTCCCGCTGTAGCCAAGCGTTTACTTTGTCTGATACGACGTACTTCACTTCCACTGTCTGCGGCCGCTGCACCATTCATCAGCCGTCGTTCGATTCCAAGGAGGGCGAGAATAATTCAAGTATAACACGTACACACTTTAGCTCTCTGGTGTTTCACGAATTCTACTATACAATTCTCGAGAAAGCGGTGAAAGTCTCGTTTTATATCTCGTATCTCATCAGAAGTATGATTGCCTTTCTCTGAAAAGGTAACCGATTAATAATTTGCAGATAATGCAACTCTACTCGGATACGTATCAGAATTAATTTCATTATCTCAACATCTCGAATATTGCAATTTTATTCAGACTTTCATACGGTTACATTATGACTTTCCTCGGCAATTAGAATAAACAAAGGGAGCTTTGGAAGTAGAATATGCAAACGACTCCTCCGAGGAAGTGGTGGTACGTCGTATTAAGGAACTTAGTGTCTTACGAGCCATAGTCTTTGGTAGAAGGAGTAGATGCAGTTACATGTGCTGTATGTATAGAAGAGTAAGACGCGACTGAAGCACCAGCTCCAACGGCACTGAACTGGCATTCTCATCAAGTAGGTAAACTGCGCATGCTACGCTTACGGCTCCTTCCACCCGCTGCCGAGAAATATTGTGCGAGCTTTCGAGCCGTTCTGAGAATGCGGCAGCTGCTCGATGTAATCTGCCACTCAGCTGATTTCCCCTATTAACGACCCACCCGCCTGCGCCAAATGAAAGACACGGCTTCTAGTTCTCGGAACTAAGCTGACACTATGGTTAAGCTATTCCAAAGCGTCGCACCTCAACGTAAATTCGCCGCTCGGCAACGTTCCCCTAAGTGAAATTGCACCTGAATTATTCTTGAAACAATCGAAGTGGTGTAAGTCAAGACAAGTCTCTGTGCCAATTCAATATTGAAAGTACTACCAGTTGTACAACTTGTAACTCTTCAATATCGAAAGAAATAGTTGTGCTTAGCCACTCGTAATACTTCTCAGAACAACTTTCAAAATGCAGTTCATGCAGAGCAAGTATAACAGTTTGACCATTTGGTTATTGTGTATTTTCGGTTTATGGCCATTTCAGCCTGCCAAACAAAAATGGGTCCGCGTGATATTGACGGCGTTGATGATTACTACTGGCTTACTTGTTCAGGTACTAGGCATTTACTTTTGAAATGAAACTCACAGGAAGGAATATAAATTTCCTTTGTGGACGTTTAGGTGTTATCGCTCTTCACAATGGAATATCAGTTTGAAGTAACAGTGAAACTAGTCTCAAATATCGCAACAACTTCACTCTACGTCTATAAGTTCTACACTTTTCTTATAAAGGGCAATGAAGTAAGAAGCACTTGGTCTGAGTAATATACCGATAATTTGATTGAGTATGGAAGCTTAAAAGCTCTAATAATAGGTGAAGATACTAATGGAAGAGATGCACAAACACTGGGTCTTACTTTCGGAGAGGAAGGCCGACAGACTTATTTTACAGCAACATGCGCTTACAGCGAATACGGTCACAGTTGTTAGCCTATGTAAGTCCTTAATATAAAAGGGCTTAATATTCATGTACCTCTGATATTGTTCGATGTTCTAGCACTTCTCCCAGGACCTGTATTCATACTCGTAGCAATGCAAGTAATACCGTACAGCCTTGACATTGCCTTACCTTTAAATGAGACTCGCGAATATGTCATGCCTATTGTCGCCGAGTTATATGTCGATCAGGTGAAATACTACTTGCCCATTTCAATGTACATAGACGTCAACATCACTATTAATGTGATATTATTAGTCTCCACCGAAGGAGCATTTGCTATGTTCGTCACTCATGCTTGTGCCCTATTTGACATAACAGGGTAAGATCCAAGCCGAATTAGTGGATTTTGAATTCGAAGTGAAGTTGAAATAATTGTTTCAAGTATAAATCATTATCGCTATCTTTTTAAACTCACGCGTTAAGTTTATAAATTTAGTTTCTTAGTTTTAGTTTTTTTTCTATAGCCGTCAAATACAGCGTGCGGTAGAGAAATGCACAAAGAAGACTGCGAGAAAGTCGTCGTTGAAGGTACTCATCGATGCGGTTCATCTTCATAAGATGGCTTTCGAGTCTGTATAAACAAATTTATCGGCACAGGAACGCCCTTGAAAGACTCAACAAAGCTTTCTGTTATCCAAGGTACTGCGAAATCCTGACCACCAAGTTCGCGAGCATTTATTTCGTCGTTTACATCATCAGCATAGTTTCTATGAGCATGCAATTATTCCGCGTGAGTATCACTCGACAGAATTATCCATGCAGAATGTCACAATTGGGAATCAAGTTTTTCTTGGTGCTTTCGATACGTAGTTCTTTTGGTCATTGACCGTCATCGGTGATATAATCGAGTGCAGTATGATAATTTTCTTACTCGCTGGCCACTTCTGGTGTCTTTTCGTGTCGAATTTCCTGGGACAGATACTAATCGATCATAGTAGTGATATATTGGTTAAAACGTGAGTACTTACGCACAATATTGAATATAAATCTTGACATCCAAAAAGTGTCCATACACTTGCAGATATGATAGTTCATGGTATGCAACTCCTTTGATAGTTCAAAAGGTAGTACTGTTCGTAATGACGAGATGCTCCAAAACATACAGATTCGTCGCCTACATGATAGCACCTTCTTTAGAAGGATATGCATCGGTAATGCTTCTCAACGAAATTCTATAATGAGAGGAATACACATAAACCATGACAATGTTCTCTGTTTAGATGCTGAATCTAGCGTTTAGTTACTTCATGGTGCTTCATACAGCGTCACCCGTCGGAAATGAATAAAACACTTCTTTCGATTTTCTTTACTTTCGTATTGAAAGCTCGCCTGCACTCGTTCAGATCTTTTTCAATATTTAATGTGACTATTATCGTTGTTATTAACTTGTTATTGCATCTATGTGCACCGACTCTGTTATAAAATCGTTATTAAAACTGGGTATTTAAATACACGAACCTTTGCTTTGGCAAATCCTTTTTAACACCCACAGTAAGTAAATTGTCGTGTTTAGTAGTTTAGTGTAAAATATGGTTATACAAATATAACACAGTTGAGCGTGTACGGCTCAAGAGTTTCTTCGGAACTGAGGCAGTTTTCCCATAGCTTGAACGAAGGAAGGAGCCAATTTAGCATCGAAAACACATCGGGGTTGCAAAGTACATATCTACCTGTTATTGACAATTTACAAAATTCGCAGAATTTGAATTATTTGCGACTTTCTTGTTCTGTGGTGGAGTTAAGTTTCGCGGGAGGGACACGCGGAGAGTGACAGAGGAATCAATCGTTGAGTTTCTTTTGTCGAGGTGAGCTATAAGCAGCCGTGAAGCCACAACACCTGTTGCCTTCTTTGCGACAATTACGACCCTCGTAGCCGGAGTTCCTTCTCAATTTTAAACAGCAATTTCCTAGAAAATAGGACGGCCAATGTCCGGGGAAGCGGGAAGTGCATTAAGGGTTACCCGGCTCGCAATTCGGTTTTGACTGTCGTCCGATGATGGACTTCTACGGGGAACAGCATTATAAGATAAACCGATTGCTTCTGTCGTTCGTGGGACTTTGGCCCTATCAGGAAGAGAACGTCAGACGAGTGCAAGCCGCAATCGGCACCACTCTCATTGTGTGCTCATTAATCACACAGGTATTAAAGCTTGTAATACAAATAAGCTCTCCCAACTGTTAGAAGATAAAAATAATTACTTACAATTTGCATTCGAAGTACCAATGCGTAATGTTTCTAGAATTGCAATCAGTCTCGCGGCAAGTCCAATATTTTTGTACATCTTTTCGATCGGATAATTAGCATAAGTAATTACAAATTACTTTC
This sequence comes from Ectemnius lituratus, assembly GCA_910593735.2. Lineage (NCBI taxonomy): Eukaryota > Metazoa > Arthropoda > Insecta > Hymenoptera > Crabronidae > Ectemnius > Ectemnius lituratus. The sequence continues at coordinate 4,974,825 of OU343036.1, read as the reverse complement.
ACTAATTAAGTGAAGCTGTTGAATAAATAATTGTTTTTTTTCGTGAGAGACGCTCTTGGTTCAATGTTTTCGCTGTTTGCAAACAGTACGAATCTCCATGGCGCGCCGTTCGTAAATAACACAACGAGGAATAATGAAATCGACACAACAATGAATACAGCAATCATTTATTAAGCGAGCCGCGCGCTTGTAATGCATTCAGAGTGGATTTTCCCCGAACCATTGAACAGATTTCCCGTTATTTATTGTTGCTGTAGTTATTATCATTATCGTCGGTAGTAATGTATGGTGAATCACCATTTGCGCACGTCCGTCGAAGCGTTTGAGTAATCCGGGCTGGAATTATTTATAATAATTAATGGTATACGTATCCGGGATTGTAGGTGGCCAAAGTATGGGAGTTAATAAACGACATAGATTTTGTCCTGAAATCACTATCCTATATTATACCAACGGCTATCTATCTCGCTAAATATTTGATTTTTTATTTGAAGAGGGATAAAGTGAGTGTGATTTTTCATATATATTTTTAATAAATATGCCACCTGTTTCGTATTAGACATTACACTATTCATAGCTTGCACATTTGGTTCTCCAATAATTTACATTCAGTAATAAAAATAGATGAAACAATAATACACGATAATGGCTTTTTAACTGGGATTGTTCGATAGCTCATTTTTATCTTGAAATACATTCGCGACGATTGGAACACGTTGAGGGAAAAGCGGGAATTAGAAATAATGCGAAGATACGTGGCTTTCACTGATTTCCTGACACTCTGCTGCTCAAGTGAGTAATATTGTTTGGAAAATTACTGTTGCACCGGAGACTTCGACTCTACTAACGAAGACGTTCCTCGTTTTAGTATTCATGTATTCAGGAATCGTGGGTTTCCTCTGCGCGCAGTTTCTACCGACAGTCCTTGACATCATAGCCCCTCTGAACGCAACTCGACCGAGAAAGTTTCCCGTGAACGCGGAATATTTCCTCAACCAGGACAACTATTATTATCCCATTCTGAGCCACATGATTTTAATAGTCATCTTCGGATTGACTACGGTATTGTCAACATTCTCAATGTTGTTGCTCTTTGCGCAACATTGCTGCGCTATGTTCCAAATTGCCGGGTACGATAAATAAATATTTCTTAATTGTGTATGTTATTAGAAGTAACGCTAATTTTGTCCTTTAATAACACAGATATCGAATAAAACTAGTAGTCGGCGATGTGGCACTTGACATACCACCTGCAAAAACGGACAATTTATCCTCTTTAATGATTATGGAAGCGTCAACAGCTCACAGGAGAGCAGTTGAGTTAGTAATCAGCAGAACCAATATAAAACATTAATGGAACTCGATTCAAAGCAGGAGAATAAATAATGTTGTCACTTTTCCCGAAAGGTTCATGGACTTGATAACTGACACATTCGCGAAATCCTATCTCGTAGTCCTGGGATTCGGCGTGATTTCTCTAAGTATCAACTTGTGCCGAGTAAGTCTGAAAAGCTACAAATACTGGTTAATTAATTCAACTCCAGCGGATAGTTTTTTTATTGAAAAATCTCCACTACCATTCAAGTTCCCGCGTATAGGTTTTTCAGGCAATCAAGCTAATGAACGACATGGACGAGTTATTCGCGTCGAGTGTGTTTCTTTTCGGTCATTACTACTATATGTTCATCTGCAACCTCGCAGGCCAGTTGCTCTCTGATCATAGTGACTACTTACATGCAGCAATGTGAGTCTTCTCGTTTCGATATTACTATACTTAAGATTGGAGCAAACACCGTCATTATGCAAGTCGGAATCCTGGCACTTTTTATTTTACTTCTTGATTTTTCTCGCAAGGAAGATCCTGAAAACGTATACGTAAATGTTTCAATTATTTCCTGAGTTCAATTTTAATTAGAAGAATGCAGTAATGCGAAGCGGCTTGTTAAGATAGCTGTATCAGTACTGTACCATCCAAAAGTTAAGCGTTCAGTCGAAGTTTAAACAAAATGTATAGAAAACTGTTTTTTGATGCTACTACCTTAAGAGCATTCAAATATTATTCCCCAAGGGCGACGCCACTTTTCATGTCCCTTTTTCATGTCACGTTTCATGAATTACTGAACTTGTAGGTGTGACGGTCGTTGGTACGAAACTACATTGCACACACAGAAACTCCTGCTGTTCCTAATGCACAAAAGCATTAAGAGTTATAGAATATCCGCTGCAGGACTGTTTGTACCCTCTTTGGAGGGTTTCGCACAGGTGACTCATGTTCCTCCGCCCACTCTATCAATTTCACTTAAAAGTACAATAATGAACATAATTTTTTAGGTAACAAGCACATCGTTTTCCTATTTTACATTCATGTATTCCACCAGATAAAGGAACAAAGAAAAACGAAACGGAACCACAATAATCACTGTCAAGCGTAGAAATCAATCACATAAATATCCAATCACCCTCAGACTTATTACTCGTCTTTGTATTGCTATTATTTCTAAATCTCTAAAACAATGTACGACTCCTCTACTTTTACTTTTTTTACGTATTACATTTATAGTCATTATTTTGTAATGAAATATCAAATTGTCCTGGATTATATTTTGGGCAAATAAATTTCGTATATCTGAATACTGCTTTTGATAATGTATTTTATCTACAAGTCTAAAGGGAATTTGTCGGGTAAAAAGACAAAGAAGCGTTGATAAGAAGCGGTTGAAACACTCGCTTCAACGAGACTGAGCTCGCACTCTTACCAAGTAGGGAAATAGCGCATACCACGCTTGCGCCGCTTCCACCCGGGGCGAAGAAATATTATGCGAGCTTCCGAACCCCTCTGAGAATGCGGCAGCTGCTTAATGTAATCTGCCATTCAGCCAATTTCCCCTATTAACGGCATGCTTGCCCGCGCCAAATGAACGACACGGAATTAAATGTTGCACTCCGCTCTATCACCACCGCTAGTCAGTATCATCTTGAACAAAATTGGCGTGAGGTACCCTGGAAATCGACAAAGTCGATGTGAGTGAAGTTCTCATACAATTGAAAATAGGAAATACTGACAGTGGTAGACGCCCTAGTTCTTCAGTATTGGAAGAAACAGCTTTGCCAGATCACAGGCAACATTTCTCAAAGTATCCTTCAAAATGCAGTTCATATGGTGCGAGTACAACAGACAAACCATAAGTGCATTGTGCGCTTTCGGTTTGTGGCCGTTCCAGCCTGCTAGTCAGATACGCCTGCGAGCTGTAACCACGGCTTTGTTGATCACGAGCATCTTGTTCGTCCAGGTACAAGTTAAGTAATCCGCAAACAAGATTGGTGGGAAGTACAGTATAATAATTCTGTAAACAATCAGATATTAAGGTTCTTCTCGGCAGCCTGTGATTTCGAAATGGCGATAAAACTGGCTTCATTCATCCTAACAACTCTTCTCTACGTTATTCGATTCTATGCTTTTCTTATGCAAGGCGCACAAGTAAGAAATCTCTGGTTCAAGTAATGAATGAATAGTTTGGCTGAGTATGAAAGTGTAAAAGCTCGGATAATAGGTGAAGGTACTGACGGAGGAGACGAATAAAGATTGGGTCTTACTTTCGGAGAAAAAAGACGAGAGACTTATTTTAGAGCAATATGCGTATATAGCGAAAATAGTGACGCTTGTTACTACATGTAAGTCCTTAATATTAAAGGGTTATACATATTGTGGTTTTGGATGTTCGATCGTCTCCCTATGATATTGTTCGATATTTTAGTGCTTTTGACAGGGCCTATGTTCCTTATCGCCGCACTACAATTAGTGCCATACTATCTTAACATTGTTCGGCCTTTAAATGAGACTCGCGAGTATTTCCTGCCAGTTGTCGCCGAATTCTACGTCGATCAGGTGAAATACTTTTTGCCCATCTCAATATACTTGGATGTCGCTATTAGTATGGGTATGTTAATACTAATATACACCGAGGCAGCATTTATTATATTTGCTGCTCATGCTTGCGCCCTTTTCAACATAACAGGGTAAGAACACTACTGAATTAATAGATCTTGCATTCGAGGTTAAACTTTCACTAATTATTAACTCGCTTGGATAATCAAATATTGGGATTACCTGCTATTGTTGACTGTATTCATTTAGTATTCCTCATCATTTGAATCTCTCAAGTCCCAGCTGAAATATACAAATTTATATTAGTCGACTAAAATGAAACTTACGAATTTAATAAAATATATCTGGGTTACTAAATGAAGTTAACATAAAAAATGTCCGCTTTATATAGCCGTCGAATACAGCATGCCATAGAACAGTGCAGAGTGAACATCTCGAACAAGTCACCGTTGATGGTACTCACCGATGCGATTTATCTTCATAAGAGGGCTTTCGAGTCTGTATGAAAAAACCTACTTTCAACTTTCAACCTTCCGTTATATCGGCACAAGAGCGCTCTCGAAAAACTGAACAAAGCTTTTTATTGTCCAAGGTACTGCGAAATTCTGTCCACGAAGTTCTCGCTCTATTATTTCGCCATTTACGTCATATGTGTGATTTCCTTGTCCATGAACATCTTTCGCGTGAGTATCATTCGGCAAGGGGCGCGTGGAATGACCTGCGTGGAATGTGACAAGAGATATTCAATTTTGATGATCAATATAGATGTTTTGGATGCTGAGCATCGCCAATGACATGTCCGAATGCGTTCTGTCAGCTTTCATAGTGCTTGGCCACTTATGGTGTCTTTTTGTATCGAATCAGGTCGGTCAGTCATTGATCGATCATAGTAATGAGATACTGATTAAAACGTGAGTACTTACCCATAATATTAGGTATAAATCTCAACATTTTCCATACACTTGTAGATACGATTCTTCATGGTATGCTACTCCTTTGGCAGTTCAAAAGCTAGTACTCTTCGTAATGACGCGATGCTTCAAAACATACAAATTCGTCGCCTACCTCATTGTACCTTCTTTAGAAGGATATGCATCGGTAATGCGCCTTAAGAGAATTCTATAATGAAAGGATGGATACACATAAAAGTTAACCATGTTCTCTGTTTAGATGCTTAATGTAGCATTTAGTTACTTCATGATGCTCCATACAGCGTCGCCCGTAGATAAAAAGTGAAATTCTCCTCTGAACATTCGTTATCACGATGTTACAAGCTCAACTGTATCCGTTGAGATGGGTTTCAATACTTTATATAATTATTATTACTGTTAACAACTTGTTGATATATCTATCCGCACCGACACTGTTATAAAATTGTTACGCAAACTTGGTGTTTCAATACGCGAACCTCGACGAAATGACATAAGAATCAATCGGTTAGTTCCTCGTCTTTCGAGCAACAGCCAATAAAGCTACAACACCTGTTGCCTTTTTGGTCAAGTACGTTGTATCAAGGGACACGTGGTTCTTCCCACAGTTATTATGGAAATAACGCTGACTGTTCGAAGTACCAATCTTCACATAATACCTGCTGCCAATCATATAGAATATTCACAGTGCGTAGTTTCATCTCTACGGTATTGGTAGATCATTAAAGACAGTGGTGAGGGTGAGTGGGAACTATGGGACATCGTAGTTCCGCTCAGTTGGTGTGAGGATGTATAGTGAGACGGATTACTATAAGATCAATGAGAATCTACTACGAGTCATCGGCCTCTGGTCAACCAGGCACACAAGACTCAAAGCCTGTCAAGTTTACCTGGCATACTTCATTTATGTATCGTCTCTGACAGTTCAGGTAAATTTCTTTCGTGATCTGACCGTAGAAATGAGAATGAAATGATGAGATATACTATTCATTTTTAGTTTCTCGTCTTCTTCACTACAAAATGTACCTTGGCACTCTCGCTGCAAGTACTTTCCACTATTTGTCCGGTGACGATCGGCTTCATTCGATATCACAACTTCAATATTCACGCGTCGGAAGTGGGTACCAGTTTTTTAGTGGCAGAACTTTTGAGTGAACTATTTCCAAAGTGAGCATGTGCGTGTAATCATTGAACTTGACAGGCAGAGGCAATTTTAAACATGGTAAAAGGCGACTGGGAATTCATGGCCGAGAATCATTCCGAGGATCTTCACGTACTGCATGCATACGGGCATAGCAGTAAAGTCGCTTCGATGGTACTAACAGGTAAGACATTTTTCAGAAAAATCACACAACAGTGTTTCGATACTCCAAGGTGTAGCAAAACAAAAGTGAACCGTGCGAAAAACTTAATACAGTTAAATAGAGTCAAGAGTCTTAATTTATCGGGACTATGCAGGAATTCCTTTTCTGCCTTCGAAATAGTTTTCTTCATTGTGGGCATTTAAAGTAGAGTGACTTCTCTCACTTTTAGTTGCAGCAGTAGGAGGGATCGGCGGATGCGTAGTCACGCAAATTGCTCCTTCTCTTCTAGACATAATAATGCCTCTCAATGAGACACGTATACATCGACATTTGGCCGTAAGCGAGTACTTCGTCGACCAGCAAAAATACTTTTTTCCAATCTTTCTCCATCTGATAAGCGGCACAGCTGTGTGTTTACTTAGTATGGCTGGCTGCGATCTCTTTATGACGGTATTGGTGCTGCACTCATGCGGTATGCTAGAAATCGCTGGGTAAGGTCGTAGAGATTCAGCTTTCAATTTGTCATTGTATCTGTCCATTAAAATGTTCAATGCAAATTTACAATTAATTAAATACTTGTTACTACAATGGTATCTGAAGGTTGATCATTATCATAGGTATCGGTTGGAGCATGCTGTGGACGTCGCATTCCCCGATACCTACGAAATCATTTGTTCGAGAATCGCGCAAGCTGTGCGTATTCAAAACAGGGCGATCGAGTTAGTATGTACTAGAACCTAGTATCAGATCGATTGGTGATAATAAATACTTCGGTACCCTTTCCAAAGGCTTCAAGGTGTGCTCTGGTCCGTTTTCGGCTTCACATACTTCCTGCAAACCGTTGTGGGCATCCTGTCCATAAGTGTAAATCTGTTACGCGTAAGTCCACTCAGTTTTCATTGTGGTACTCCAATTTCCACTCTACTTCCTCCGTACAGGTGTACGAGGCAGTGAGTTCACTAGACAGCACAGAGGAGTTGTTTAGCTCGATAATATTCATGATGGTACATGTTGTTTACTTGACCGTAGACCAGTTTCGCGGTCAGTATCTAATAGAAAGTAGCGCTAGTCTGTTTCATAGAGTGTAAGTACCAAACTCTGTGATGCAAATAAAGCATTCGGTGTAAGCTTGGTTGGCAAAGAAGTAGAAATATTCAGAGTTCCATAACGATTCTAGATACAATGCCCAATGGTATATTACGAGCCCGGCAACACAAAGATTATTCCTTTTCGTAATGCAGGGCAGTATGAAAGAAATCTCATTCACTTTCTTCGGGATATTCACCATATCACTGGAAGGGTTCAGCACGGTAATCAATTTTCCAGTCTAAAACTCATTGGGGCGCGAAGGCAGCGTTCAAGAGATTATTTTGCTTTTAAGATTACGAGCATGGCTGTCTCCTATTTCATGGTGATGACCTCTGTACGATTCAACTAGCATGGGTTCCGGAGGAATTTCTTGACCCAGGCATTAATTAAGTCACTTAGAAATATTCGACAATATTTCATAAAGAGATTTAAAGAGGAATTGATTTTAAGGCTCGACTGTTTATAACAGAGTGTAATAACTGTAGTTTAATTCATTAGTAGAGTGAAGTCACAATAAACGAATTTTTCTGCATGCACATCTTTCACTTCTCTACGACAATTGACATCTTGCCTCATATTCTGCGAGCGAAGCACTAGAGACTATCTAAGTTCAGTATTACATATTACTAAATTGCATAATTTTCTAATTCCCCATCCAACTTTCTAACCATGTGACTGTTACTATCGATTGCCACGTAAATTGCACGCTACGTCCGTCAAGTACAATCGAGCTCTCCATCAGTATAATAGAAGTAGTTTGCGAGGGTTAGGGGTGCCGAGGCAACAATTGAAGCCACCAAACACCATTGTCATCTTCAGACGCGTCTCGATAGCCAAGCAAGAATGACGTACAGTGGAGAGGAATATTATAAACTGAACCAGAAGCTTTTGCTACCGTTTGGTCTCTGGCCGAGCTCCTATCCGAGATTCGAAAGCTTTCAACTGTTCGTCACGTATCTATTCATATTCAGTTTGGTAGCGGTGCAGGTATCCTATTAAACATTTCATTCGTCGAAATACTGATTTGGCATTCAGAATTTTGAAACTTAGAACTACTCCGGACACACGTGTTACAGTTACTGAAATTTGTGACAAGCGAGTGGAATTTAGACCTGATTCTCCGCATCTTGTCCACTGTACTGCCATCCTGTATCAGCGCCATTAGGTGTTGCAGTTTTCATGTGAATTTTGTGAAAGTAGGTTTGAATGAAAATGTGATTGGCATTGATCAGAGTATCTAATAATTTCATACAAAATTGACAGGCTAAAGAGATTTTAAATCAGGTCCAGGCAGACTGGAGATTCCTCACGGAAGACAGTCAAGAAGACATTCATATATTACACGAACACGCGAACAATGGCAGAAATTTTACCTTAATGTTTGCGAGTGAGATTGTATTATTAATGTTTTAATCTCATTTAATCGAAGATTGAGTACGATATTTTATTTGTTGTGATGGACTTTCGTGATTGTAGTTTTTACGATATCCGGCGTGATCGCCTGCACGATACTGCATCTGCTCCCCCTATTTTTGGACCTCATATTGCCCTGTAATGAGACACGTTTCCGACGGCATTTGGTTTTGGGCGAATATTTCGTCGATGATCAAATCTATTTTCTCCCGATTTTCCTTCACATGATACTGTCAATCACCATAGGCATGATACTCGTAGTTGCCACAGAATCATTATTTACGGTGTTCGTCCTGCACTCCTGCGGCTTATTCGAAATCGCCGGGTAAGAAGTATTATTGTGAAAGTGTGTTAAAAAAGCATCTAGAAACTTCGTGAAAATCACATTTTCCAAGGATAGTGCGATTGGTTTTCTTGATCTGGCTTTTTTCCAGCTGCCGGCTGGAACACGCGCTTGAAGTTACACTTTACAAACAAGAGACCATTATTAATGAGAGGGTCGTTCGTGCTATACGTACACACAAGAGAGCAATAGAGTTAGTATCGTTGTAAAACGTCTATGTCGACAGTTTCTGTTCTAATGTTGCGGTTATAACTTTCACTCTTGAAGGTTGTCGCAATTAGTATGGAGCACTTTCGGGCTCTCTTACTTCGTGCAGATCTCAACCGGCTTGATTTCCATGAGCGTCAACCTACTTCGCGTGAGTCATTGAATCATCCTTCCACGCAACTAGACGTTTTATGCTTTTGCAGACCTTTGTTAACGTATAATATTTGTCAAGCGCAGTTTTACGAAGCTCTGGCTCTAATGGAGGACATCGAAGAAATACTCGGTGCAAGCATGTTCATAATTGCTCATCTCGTTTACATGATGCTGGATAATTATCGTGGACAATATTTGACAGATCATAGTAGTGAAATCTTTCATAAAGCGTGAGTATAGTCGCCGAAACATATACTCCGTTTTCCTCGAACAACAAGATTTTAGAAGTTTCCTGAAATCAAGTACTTGTAGATACAATGCAAGTTGGTACACCGGATCAGTACAAGTTCAGAAATTGTTCCTTTTTGTTATGCAATCCTCTCTGAGGGACGTTGGGATGCGCTGCTTCAGTGTGTTTGTACTTTCTTTAGAAGGATTTAGCACGGTAACAATCAGGCACTATTGAATTGTACATAAAGTCCTTTCAATACAGTAACTGATCTAATTTTTCAGATTATCAGCATGTCTTTCTCGTACTTCACGGTGATATATTCTGCGCGAAAGCAGTAATTTCAGCGATAGTTGAACACACATACCTTTTACATGATAATGTTATTCTCAAGCTATGTTGGCTTCATTCATTCCGGCTCTCTTACAAAATCTTTCTTCAAATTCCAATGTACTAATCTTTTAATTAAACAAACTAGTGAAAGCCAATTTCTTAGTGGCTAGCACGAAAACCGAAGTAATAACAAACACAATCACAAGCATTGCATTCACAAGCGTCCAGAATTCTTACTTTTAATGTGAATGAAACTTCAAGTCAAACATAACAGAATGTATGTTGCTCTTGTGCGACAATGAAATGACTATCGTGCGAGTGGTGGGTCAAACTATTGACAAAGTCTTCCTACCTATAACTTCCATTCGGAGGAATTGTTTAGCTCCCATTCTTTTCCTCATAACTTATGTCGGAAGGCAACTTATCGAATAATAGCGGTAATCGCACTCTTTTAGCATCGATCGACAACCAATTGGCTGATGGCGGTCGAAATTGCACTACCCGTCAATCATAGTCGCTCACGTGAAATACTCAGAGTGTAGTATTCGCACAGTACGTTCATAATACTGACGCAGTCGCACTTCGGCAGTGGCAGCGCGATGAATGCAGATGGTAGTCAGAACCTCAGACTGAATAAAGTCATATTGACACCGATTGGCCTCTGGCCGTTACGGCATCCAATACTGAAGTTCATTTTAGTACTGAATTCTTATGGCTTGTTCTTGTCCATTATGTTTGTGCAGGTAGTTCTTGTAAAATTAATTCAACTTCAGTCTGAACACTTTCTCAATTGAACAGGCATATCTATCTTTGATCAGTTAGTGTCAATGTGTTGCACTTCGCTCAGTTTTAATTTACAAATTCTAATCAATCGTTGATATTTTTTGGAGGCTGTGGCATTCGTGCGATGAGTGATGTTCACTCTGAATTGTTCGCAGATAGCAGCAGTCGTAAAAGCAAAATTTGATATGTTCACTCTCATCAGCTACTTATCCTGTTCGCTGCAGTTGTCCGTGGGGATCATTAAATATATTACGTTTCATATTAAATCTCGCGAAGTGAGTGTTTAACACATGGTGGGTGCAGCAATGTGAATTTCTACTGAGTATGAAATTCCGATTGGCAGATCGAATGGATGAGGGATCAACAAATGAGCGATTGGAATTCGTTTAAGAGGGAAAAGGAAATCACGGATATATTGGAGAAATATGGAAAGTCCGCACGGTTTTACACGATTGGCATTACAAGTGAATCATTGCCATTGGCGTACCTATTAAATTGACTTTAATTGACAAAAACAGTTCATAACACACAATTTTTCAGTCTCCGCATACTCGTTCCTTTTTCTCTCCCTTGGAATCCAATTCGTGCCGTACCTCGGGAATCCCAGGGTTTTCGCGAACGAATCCCAATGGTCAGAGATGCCTCTGGTTCCCGGCGAATACTTCATCAACAGGGAGAAGTACATTATTCCCATCTGCGTGCACTCCACCTTGTCTTATTTTGTAATATTGTCTTCGGTCGTCGGCACAGAGGTGACTTCCCTTATACATCTGTTTCATGTATGCGCCCTCTTTAAAACAGCCGGGTAAGCGATCGTAAAGGAACTATTGTCTTATCTATCTTTATCAAGAGAGATAGTACATTTATTTCTTGTGTCTTTAGATTATTTTTGGAGTCCGCGGTTGACGATGAAGTATTAAAGACTTCACCGTCCACAAGAAACAATGTGATTCGTGCGAGGTTAGGGCACGCTATACAGATTCATATGAGGGCCATCGAGTTCGTACGATTTTATTGTATACACATGCTTCGCAATTAACTGTTTATTATATTTTAAATTATTTCCATGCACTCGAAAGTATTTGCGGGGTACCATTTATTTCGTACAATTTAATGGCCAATTCGGCTATAAGTTCTATTGTTATCCCGAATTCTAAAGGTTGGCAGATGCAATGTGGTCTACCTTCATTTCGTCCTATTTCGTCCTCACTTGGCTCGGAGTAATTAGCTTTGGCCTCAACTTGTTTCAAGTGCGTAAGCTCCCCATAATACACAACCACCAATTTTTACTTTGTGGTGCTAACAAAAGTTTTGTGAAATTATCTAATGACTTTATCCCAGCTTGTCCATGCTATGAATTCCGCGTTAGACATGAGGAAGGTTATTATCACTCTTTTCATGTGCGTCAGTCCTGCCGCCTACATGTTTATAAGCACTTTCTTCGGACAGCAAGTGAAGGATCACAGTGCCCAAGTTTTCAGTAGCGTGTAAGTAACGTTGCGTCTGTGGCAAACAGAACAAAAAAAAAACATTGACAACATGCAAAAAATAAAATTACTTTACGAAGAGTTGATTTCTTAAAGTGGATACATGTTGTTGTGGGCGAAGTAGAGTTCTTACCAAGTAATTGAAGGTAGTGTTAATGCAATGTAGATGTGAATCGCGGTGGTACGAAGCCCCGCCAAAAATTCGGAAGCTCTTTTTGCCGATTCTCTTGAGATCGGCGAAGGAAGTGATATTCAGCAGTGGTGGCATGTTCGTCATCTCGTTAGAAGGCTTTACCGCAGTAAGAAATCCAATTTTCATTTTCACACGCATAACTATGCCTCGCGGTAACACGAGTAATCCCTTCTTCCAGCTCATGAACATGTCGGTGTCGTATTTCATGGTGCTGCACTCGGTGCAATAAGGATGAGAGAGGCCGTTGGGCGAGTACTATTAATGATGTTTCCGTGGGAGTTACAGTTATACGGACGTTCCTTAACGCAGGGAGATTCGTTTGAAATACAACGCTAATTACAAAATGAACTCAATAAAGAATAGAATACTAATATATCTCCGCCGTAAATTAGTCTCTCGTTCTTCGCACCTCGCACGATATTTCAATTACTCCATAAACAGTTGCTGGTTTTGCACTGTTGAAAAGATACTTTTCGACAAATGTACGACACCATGGTTTGATACACACTGCTATAGAGTTTTAAGAACAGTCAGCCACAACGCCAATGCGTTTGCGCTCTAAAATTGAGGAAACACTGGCACATGACGGGTGCGGACTAGAACACCTGTCGTCCTCCTCGCAATCATTAAGTCGTCAACCGCAAGAGGCAACTATTGATTCTCACTATTGTACATAGTGTTTCCAGCGCCATTATCGTTGAAGAATTTGAACCATTAATCGTAATGTCGGCGGAAATAGTCCTTAATTTTTTAGAAAACTCCTGCATTACTTTGTGGGGATTCTACATTTCCGGTAGGGTTCCAGAGTTCCGTGCCGACTATTCGTAGCAATCGCGACTCGACCGTTCGGCAGAGATGATCTTTGTCGAGAGCATTTTTTGTTCGACTACTCGCACCCTTCTAACTCTTGTTGGCATCTGGCCGTATTACATGTCGCCTGGAATCCTGATTAAAAGGTTCCTCATCTTTCTACTGCTAGCATCGGGTGTGGCGACACAGGTAAGGTTTCCTGAACTTGCTGGCGTTCGATCGCCAAGAGATAGTGTTAAGTAGGCTAACATATCAGAAGGAACTAGACTGTGATAACGATTGGTGGACAAAGTTATTCAGGCGTTTCGATAAGCTTCGGTTACTTTCAGCTCAATGCATTAGCCACGAGAGAATTCAGCATGGGGTTACTCTTGAAGATCCTGTCGTACACGCTACTCAAAATCATCTATCTCGTGAAGTACACCACCTTTCTGTTTTGCGGTGACAAAGTAAGCTAGTGGAATAGAATAATCTAGACTTACTAATCTTTGAGAGATGACTATTACTGGAAAGTCTTCGCCGTAGATAAAAGAAGTGTTAAAAGGAATACAATTCGACCTGGAGCACCTGACGGATGAGGGCGAATTGAAAATAATCGAGAAGTGTTTCACTAAAGGAAAAAGCATTACATTTTATTTTGGTGGTAACGATTGGTCCCAGTGTATTTAATCCTCAAGTCACATTTGCTCCCTGACGGTGTTCTAATTTTCTATTTTCTAGCGTTCTGCTATCCGCCGTTAGTTGCCTTTGTTCTAATTCCATTATTGCCGGACGTACTTGATCTGGTCGCGCCCCTCAACGAAACTCGAGCACATAAGTTACCAATAATTGCCGAATACTTCGTGGACGAGGATGATTTCATTTATCTGATAATCATGCATATTATTTTCGTCGATATCATCGGAGTTACCGTCATCATCTCCACGGAATCGATCCTTGCGTTTTGCGTACTCCACTCCTGCGGATTATTTCGCATCGCTTGGTAAGCCGATATTTTCAATCCTTTGCACTCCATGAAGCAGATTCTGACCAATTACTAAATAAATTTTGGGGAAACTCAATTAGCGTACTGTGCGCGGTTCAAGATAATTAAGAATTTATTGCAATCATTTTTCAAGTCTTGGAATTCTGTCGAATTAATTCTGGAGTGCAAATTTATCTTAACAAAAGTTTGGCAATTCGAAATTTTTATTTCCAGCAAGAGAATTGAGTACGCATTTCAGGATTGCCTGAGAGATAAGATTAATGAAAAGACTGTCGTTCTAAGGGTAATTCATGCTGTGAATATGCACAAACGTGCTCTCGAGTTGGTATTTACTCTCCTCCAAAGTCTTCCTATTTTTGATAGTCAATGAATAATCTATAACATATTGCTTAAGGTTTATCGATATCTTAGATTCACACATTATGCCATTTTATTTCGTACTTCTTTGCCTTGGCGTTTGCTCTCTCAGTATTAATCTCTACATTGTGAGTAACTACTCGGATTAAATATTAATACCCCGGAAACATTAAAGATTAAACAATAATATACTTTTCGTGCAGCTAACTCAAATATTACAAATAGGAGACGCGAACGAACTGGTTGTACGACCAGGCTTTGTAATCTGTCACTTTGTCTACCTGGCTATTACAAATTACATGGGACAAATGGTGATAGACAGCGGTAACGATTTCTTCATTAAGGTGTGAGTACTCCCATTTGGTACAAGGACAAATTCTTTGTAAATTGGGTTGTTGTTAGTTAAGATCGGAATATATGGTCTCATAGATGCAGCACACATTGGTACACAGCTTCTCACCAAGTTCGTAAATTATTGCCATTCATTTTGCAAAAAAGTGCGAAGGAAGTAAGCTTCGGCCTCGGTGGCTTCTTCACACCATCTCTCGAAGGTTTATCTACGGTAGATCTTGTCATTAATAATATCATTTCGTAAACAAACGTCTCTGATGAATGGTAAATAAAGTTTACCTTTTCCTACAGTTGACCAGCACGTCATTGTCATACTTTACAGTCATCTACTCATCGACGTAATAGTGACGAACTATGTGTGAAGTTAGACGGAGCTTGGTTGTATTCGGTCACGGATTTCGTACAGAAAACTTGTCAATAAATGTTTAATTGTTCCAGAACTCCCCCTCCATATTTCCAAAATTTTCAACATCTGTTTGCGATACTCACTGAAGACATAATACTCTTTTCTAACAGTCAGAGGACTTACGATGATGTTGACGTATACACTGTTGCCAGAGCGAGTCAAATAAATAATCCAACAGTGTTTACAATCGTTCTGGGTTGCATAATGCAGGGGTGCCCCAATCACATTTTTCTTTTGTTAGAATTGTTTCTAGCACTCATAACTGCTGTTTTCAAATATCGATCACCCTACAGCTCGGCAATTTCCTTTTTACAATGGGACGATGCCAGCATTATTAAGCTATAGACAGTTATTTTATCTGACTACGAAGAAACATTACCTATTTCACTGGGGTCATTTTGTAAGAGAAGTTGAAATATTGATGACGGTTTTTGTGGTGGAAGGGATGTTTGGCGGCGCTAGTTGCGAGTCAAGAGGAATTAGTCTGCGCAGTTGGACGCTATCAGAGCGAGAGAGATGAAGTTCGCGGAGAGCGCCTACTGCAGACTCAATAGAGTGCTGTTGTCGTTCGTCGGTCTATGGCCCTATAAAAATTCGCGGCTCATAAAGGCACAGAGAGTCGTTTATCCCATCATCCTCGTAACCGGAATTGTATTCCAGGTATACATAGCGACAGGCGTGCATGCGCCATCCACGTTTTACACGCTGTTCATGCCAGCCGTTATGCACTCGTAAAGTGTCAGCGTGAACCGCCCTCTCCCAGACTCAAGCACTGAGGATTCCTGCCCCTTGCTTTTCAGTTCACGACCTTTGCCACCACCGAGTACACTCTGGAATTGCTCCTGGAGATCTTGTCCTTCAGTATACTCACGGTCATCTACATCTTCAAGTATTTGACTTTCGCCATTAATTCACACCAAGTGAGTAAGACACTCTCGATCTGTCTTGGAATCGAGAACATGCTCTTTTTTGTTACGCATTAATTGCCCTTGGTTTGTAAAACGTGCAGGTAAAGAAGGCACTAGATTTAATTCAGTCTAACTGGGACGCGATCAAGTGCGACGAAGAACGCCAAATTGTCGAATCATATGCTAAGAAGGGACAAATTGTGACGGTGCTATTTGCATGTATGGAGTAATCGTAATCTAATTAAAATCCGCTTAAAATATCCTTTTGTGCAGTGAAGTTTTTGCTATTCATTACGAGTTTAAATCGACCAAGTGATTTCGGAGTTTAATTGGGAAATGATACTTGCAGCTTTCATTTATCCGGGCACTGTCGCCTTCATTGGCATAGAGTTCATTCCAGACATTCTGAATTTAGTGGCGCCACTGAATGAATCCCGCAAGCGAAAGACTCTGCTTCACCAGGAATACTTCGTCGACGAGCACGACTACTTCTATGCGATCCTAGTTCACCTGAACTTTATAGTGATCGTTGGCTCGACCACTCTTCTCGCAACCGAGACGACTTTCTTGGTGTTTATTCAACATGCCTGCGGCCTCTACAAAATTGTATGGTTCGTTCGTTTGTATTGGGAATTGAACAGCGCCCGACATTCTCTTCACTGTGGTTCACGTAAATCCGAGATTATGCTTGCAGTTATCGCATTCAGAACGCGCTCAGCATAAGTTCGTATAATTCAGGCTCGCCAGGGAGTCCCGTTGTTACTGCGAAAATCATCAGTGCTGTGAAGATGCACGAGAGAGCACTGCAGTGTGTACCACCCGTGTTACATTATTCCCTTTCACTGCGATAACCCGCCGTTCGGCGTCTCTGTATTGTGGAAATACATATTTTCCCAGGTTTTGCGATGTGATAAAGAACGGCTTTATGACGTCCTATTTCATACTGCTGTCACTGGGTACCGCCTCCTTGACTCTCAATCTATATGCCGTGAGTGACTGTAAATGTGTTGTTTTTTAATAATAGATATGAAAATTGTCACTAGTATAATTGACACAACATGCACGCTTTAATCTCATTTATAATAATCGTGTCATTTTGACATAAATCCCAGGATCGTTTAGAACAAGCTTTTCTTGTCGTTCTGTATTTAGAATTGTGTAACAATTTATTGTTCATACTCAGAAACTTCGAAGGATGAAATAATAGCAGGTGGTACGAAATCTAAATCGCTTCAGGCGTTCCCAGTATAACATGTCTAATGGTTCTCGTGGGGAATAGCTGTCTCAAGCTCTTCTGGATTGCGGTCACCCCGCGAAAATGCTTTTTCGCTTGCTGCTGGTGTTCTCTCACTTCAGCTACATATTTTACGCCAACTACTTGGGCCAACAGATTATCAACCATAGTAGCGATGTCTATGGAAGCTTGTAAGTCATCGGCACAACTCCCTGATAATGTTAATGCCCCGTTTTAAAACACTGAATTCTCATATCGCAGATGTAGAACACAGTGGTATTTGGCACCGCTCTCCGTGCAGAAGTTGTTTCTCTTCATCATGCAACGCAGCATGAAAAGTTATACTCTAACTGCGGGAAGTGTTTTCGTGCCGTCTTTAGAAGGATTCTCCACGGTAATTTCTTTCAGCAAGTCTCGTGTATCAAAAAATCAATATGTTCAGCGAGACGATTTGTAAAATTGACAGAATTGTTATCGCAAAAGTTTCCTTTCAGGTGACAAGTACGTCACTATCATATTTCATGGTGATGTACTCGACAAACAAACAAGAGTAGTAAAGACTATCCAAAAATCCGTTCTCTCTGGTTCCATGTAAACGTTAGTTGTATGAGTTGTTGTTACAATAAATATAAGTGTTGAAGATTAAACTTCGCTGGATTATCGTAGTCTGTATTAAAACCTGTATTTGAAACTGGGACACGCTCTAAATGAAACAGCGGGAAAAATGCGACAATTTACGGAAGCTGGAGAGTGCTGGCGGCGGTATTAATTTCCGAGTACACGCGAAATGCGTAACACCTGTTGCGCCTGATGTGCAATTTCATTAAATTCCAGGGGCCCGTCGTTTTTTCGTCCTTCATCTTAAGGACCACACTTTATTTCGCCCAAGTCTAAGCTGGTTAGTCGGACGATTTCAAGCTCGTTGCTAATCTCTCTACGAAGACCATTACTTAAACTATTATTCAAGTTGGTATTTCGTCTAATGTTACTTTTTACTCCTATTAATCTATCTCTTACTTACAGTTTGCACTCCGCACCGGCACTGCAAAATTGCGCACGATCCGTTTCCTCGCACTGCACAAAAACTACTGCGAAGAAAAGTTGCCCCACCAATACTTACTTCACGCTTGCGCCCCTTGTCGAACATGCGAAATACAAAGACACCTGACACCTGCTCCATTTGGAACATTTGTTCATAGCAACTCTCACACTTTCCCCTGTCTTTCTGTAACAATGACTTATCGATTATAGTAATTTTCCACGATGGGGATGCGAACGTTTAAGGTAGTCGTTTGGTATCATCGACTATTTGTGAAATAGCCTGCTGGAAGGCGAAATGGAAATCGGATAATTTGTTCTGCCTGGCATAGCTTGCCAATCGTTCTTTTCAGTTTGTGATCATGCAGTTCTCCAAGAGTCACTACTGTAAACCCAATCGTCTTTTATTGTCTTGTCTGGGTCTCTGGCCGTATCAGAATCATAAAGCATTTCGTATTCGACTGGTACAGATACTCATGTGTATACTGTTACTCTCTGAAATCACCGCACAGGTACCAAAAATCAAATGCATAGTAGAAGAATTGATTTTGCGTAATCTGTCATTATTGCTCTGTTTAGTTCATGGTATTTGCTACTGCCACTTGTACAGTGGAAGTCCTGTTAGAAATTCTAATATTCGCTATGACCACGTTTATCTATATCATCCACTACTGTGCATTTCTGTGGAACATGGAGAAAGTGAGTGGAACATGTGCGTCATGTGTTTCCCGAATTTAGATCGATTGTAGTGGTACTACACTACAATCGATTCAGTTCGAGTGTGTCAGGATTAGCGTAATTCTAGGTACGAGAGTTACTCGAAATTGTCGAATACAATTGGACAGTCGTGACTTGCGAGGAGGAGCGAACTATTTTCATCCAATACGCGAAGAAAACCAGATTTCTCACAATGTTCTTGGCATGTAAGCTTCTCCCTTTTCCTAGTCTACAATTGCATTCGACAAAATTCGTTCCTCACTTGCACCTTTTGATGCTTCCAGTGTTCTGTGCTCCAGCAGTTTGCAGTTACACATTGTTCCCGTACATGTCGGACATTCTCAATGCCTTCGCTCCACTAAACGAAACTCGTCCGCGAAGACTTCTTATGTTGAAGGAGTATTTCGTTGATCAAGAGAAATATTTCTATCCTGTGTCACTACATGCGAATGTCGTAGCAATCATTGGATCGATGACCGTAGTAGCTGTCGAGGCTATTTTTATGCTTTTCGTGCAACATATTTGCAGCTTATTCAAAATCACTTGGTAAAAAGAAATCAATATTCCTAGATTGCTAACTGAATGTATTTTCAAATTTCAGTAATTATTCAGAAGATAATGTTCAAACAAATTCAGCAATAATAAATAAATAGTTATAGAATTCAATGGGCCATGAATGAAACGATGGTGGACTTGCCATGCTCGACGAGACACATTGTTGTTTATCAGAGAATCATCAGCGCGATACGGTTACATAAAACGGCATTAGAGTCTGTAACACGATAATACTCTTCTTCCTGAATATATGTAGAATATTACAATAATGAATAATGATGCTTTCAAAGGTTATGCGATTTGTTAAAAGTTCCACTGCTGCCGGTGTACATAATGCAGGTTCCCTGCGCAGTTCTCTCACTGAGTGTGAATCTTTTCAAGGTAAGCAGGTCCAGTTTTGCACTAGTAATTGCATAAACAATCAGTTCGACTCGAAAACATTGTGTCTCTCGTGTGTTTTTTGGGACAAAGCTGTCCCGAGCGATGTCCAATATAGAACAAATCGAAGCTTTCGTGTTTTACGGCGTGTTTACCATGGCCCAATTCGCCTGCATATTCTATTGCAACTATTTGGGTCAGGAGATCATCAATCATAGTAGCGAGGTCTTCGTTCGAACGTGAGTACGATCGGGAGAATATATTTATTTGCCATTCGTGACGCTGTTGTTTGAAATGTAGATATGACAGTATGTGGTACGTGACTTCAACGTCATTACGGAAGTTGTTGCTGATCCTCATGCAGAAAAGTTTGCACTCATACACGTTTGTTCTTGGAGGTATATTCATTCCCTCGCTGGAAGGCTTCACGTCGGTAATGTTGGTCAACAGAATTCTAAAAAATAGTATTTCAAATAATCTTAGAAAATAGATCAACAATTGTTTTCGATTGCAGTTCTTATATTGAGTCTTCTATTCTAGATGACAAGTGTATCGCTCTCGTATTTCACGGTCCTCTACTCCACGCAAGAACTTGCGATTTAGTAATCCGATTTCACGTGTTACATTGCATACACCATTATCAGTTTTATTGAAGAACGACACTGTTATCGTTTACATACATTGTACTGTCATTAAAGATAACTGACGTACCGCTTAAAGGAACACCTTAAGTTCATCTTGTTCTTCTATTGAATGTTCGATTATTCTTCGACAAGATCAGTACGAACAATACTGATGAAAGAATAGCACTTGTATTTCAGTTTCAAGAGACTTCTCGCGTGCACTGGTCAGTCTATACATGCCCGGCTGGAGTATGAAAGTGGAATGATATACCTTGCAGTCCAAAACCTCAATGCGGCTGCGTCGAGACAATCTACTTAATGGGAGGGGGGTAACAATGTTATACTCACAACAACACGCTATTTGTCTCCAGTTGGTAAAAGACAAATAATGTAGATCGAACTACACGAACCCCAAGTTTCACCGCCAGGTAGTCTATGAGCTAATACGATAATCGTCTTTGCCAAGTGCTTGGACTTCTTGTAAAGTGTATTCGACTATCCGAGGAAGCGTCAGTGGTAGCATCGACGTCTTTTCAGTATTAATTGAACCACCGAGTAACTATGAAGTTCCTGGGGAGCAGATACGTAAAAATGAACAAACTTCTTCTGACATTTAGCGGCCTTTGGCCATACAACAATACGTGGCTTGTGACGTTGCAAAGGATTTTCTCGTTTCTAACGATCCTCTCCGGGCCAGTTATTCAGGTACAGCTTTTCGAAAGTCGAACTCATCCCTTGAGTGGAAGTAATCCTTTGCTCGCAGTTCGCATGCTTCACTACGAAAGGGTTCAGTCTGGAGCTGTGTCTGGAAATTCTAACATTCGGGATTGTCGGGGTCATGTTCATCATAGAGTATATGATCTTCATAATTAAAATCGACAACGTACGTTGCGCTCTTCCGATACTTCTCGGAAACAATATTTTGAATATTTGAAACAATTTACGGATTTGTTTTACGGGAGCAGATGAGGCAACTTTTCGAGAAGGTGGAAGACACTTGGAAGACAATCACTTCGAAGTCGGAAATTGCAATTATCCTTCCGTACGCAGAGAGATCAGTGATGCTCACCACTTCTTTAATAGGTGAAATGGAGAATCAGTTTGTCCTATACGCTTTTAATTATTCGAATTCTAATACGTTATATAGAATTTCATAAAATCAAAAATATAGCTATATTACGTTAATAGAGTGATTGAACGGTAGGTTATAGGAGATTATGCGTTATACGACAGACATACTTCCAGTCCCTAGAAGTGCAGTTGCCAAATGTTGCACAACTGAGTATACAAAAGTCAGCGTCGACCGAGAACCGCTATTGGAGGAATAACAATACTTTTTGGTAATACGCAGGAGTGGTAGTTGCAACAGTCAGCATGATCGTTTTGAGTGGACTCTCTTCGAAAATTCTCGATATAACAATACCATTGAACGTATCCCGACCACGATTTCTTCCGCTCCGGGTGGAGTACTTCGTCGATCAAGAAAAATATTTCTATGCGATCGTGATGCACGTCGGTTTGATCTCTCTGCTGGGCTCAACCTCTTTCGTCGCAGTCGAGACAACCTTCGTGATGTTCCTCCTACACGCCTGCAGTTTCTACAAAATTGTTTGGCAAGTAGAGAAACAGATACGATCCAGCAACTCAATGTGCGCTACGATAAAGTTCCATTTCGCTCAGTAGCCATCGTATTGAACTTACCACCGATGATATTAAGCTCGGGATGTCCGACGAGTTAAAGGATACAGTGGTGCGCGTGAAACTTATAAGCGCCATGGAGTTGTACACTTCTGTATTAGAGTTCGTATTATGGTACTAATTTTCTAGAATTTTCTAGAGGCAAATCCAATAGATTCAGATTCCTTAATGGCATTAATCGTATTTAAGGTTCTGTGACTATTTGAGATCCTCGTTTGCCGTACTGTACTTCACTGCCTTGTCATTAACCATAGCGTCATTGAGCTTCAACCTTTATAATGTAAGTTCTCTTCTTTCTGTAAAAGCATTCCTGAAATTAATTGTGAGTTGAAATGAGCTTAAGTTTATTTAAGTATTTAAAAAGAATCTTATAATTGAAATCTGCAATACGAAACGTCCTGTCTTGTGGTGGATCTGTGAAACGTGTTTGTTTTATTGACAGTTTTATTTACTACTATCGCTCGCCGCTGGCACGAGCAAATTGGTATTGTCGATATTGGTTTTAATTGCCCACTTCAGCTACATTTTTTACGGCAACTACGCTGGCCAGGAGGTGATAAATCAAAGCAGCGAAATTTTCACGAAAACGTGAGGGCAATAGTGCAAACGGGTGCAATTGTGCTATCTCGCATGTATTGTGCCCGTGTTGTTCGATATGGTTCACTGGTGAAGACATCATAAAGTACCATTGTTTCTCAGCTATAATACTGCATGGTATGCTGCACCAGTGACTGTGCGAAAGTTATTCCTTGGACTGTTGCAAAGAAGCATAAGGGGATATACTCTCATGCTCGGTGGGGTGTTCGTGCCGTCCCTCGAGGGATTTACAACGGTGCGATTCAACGAAATGTGTAACACAATTGAAAAAATCAACCTTCGAAAATACTAGATGAACTCGTGGTGTGTTTCAGGTTACGAGCATGTCATTATCCTACTTCATGTTCTTGCACTCCGCGCAATAACTGATAGCGGCTGATGATTCTCCCTAAAGGATAACGCAAGTTGTACATACGTCGACATCTTAATAAATGCTGACGATTCTAGCACTTCATGCGTCTATACTGAAATTATCCATCCAACGCTATTTGAAATAATCGTAGTAATGCACATTACAAATTAAAGAGCATGCACTTCCACGGTTTCTTTGACAAAGATCTTTTAGGGCATTGAATGGTATACGGTATGGTATAACATTAAGGTCCTCACGCATTTAAAGTTGAAAGTGCGCTGAAGCGGATATGAAGAAGGTATTGAGCTGACTGAACCGTTTCCCAAGAAGTATTTCTGAATGCTGGAATAAACGCTGCTTTCTTCTGCAAGTAAACGAAAAGCAATTTCGTACAACTTGGTAGAAATAGAAGAGTGAGCTCATTTTATTGTGAGACCACTTTGTTGTAGTTAATCTTTCTAGAAGCTTTCTTATTTGCGGGAACAGCCAAGCATGTGGAAACGTGTCGTTTACCCGATCGATGGACATCAGTGGTAGGAAACGCCGCTCGGGTGGGGTAACAAAATATTTCTCTCAGTATGACGCGTTAGTTTTATACCAGCTCTCATAAAGAACACTTCGCCATGCAGTTTCTGACAAGTCGTTTTATCAGGATCCATGTCACTCTCTTGACCTTAGCTGGCTTGTGGCCTTATCAATCCACAAAATTTCTACTTGCCCATAGGATATTCTTCGCTATTACGATGGCTTCTCTTATTCTATTTCAGGTACTAATCATTTTGTCGCCAGCGTGCTTAACTTCGCAAAAGTGGTAAAAAGTATAATTTGTCTTAGTTGTCCATTTTCGCTACCCACACGCTTACTATTCCAGTGTTTATAAACACACTGTGCATATCCATTAGTTGCTTCGTAACTCTCGTAAAGTACATGACGGTTTGGAGCCATATTAAAGACGTATGTAGCCAGTACATACATCACTGCCAAATTTTCTAGACTCTTAAGGATTGTGCTTAGTTGATATCATTATGCTTCTAGTTGAAAGTGATATTCGATAACATCTCTTACGTGTGGGCGCACTCGTCCAATGAAGAACGCGTTATCTTACATCGATATGGAGAAAGAGGTCTTCGACTTACTCTCTATTTCATTAGTACGGCCATTTTCTCGTAACGCAAGTAACAGTAGATTTCAATTCGTTTAATTATTTGGGCTAATCATTTCGATTTCCATACACTCGCAGGTATCCTCTGCCTTCCAATAAGTTTCGGTATCGAAGCATGTTTACCCGACCTGTTAAATCTAGTACTACCGTTGAATGAATCACGTCCTCGAGAATTCCCAGTTGACGTCGAATTCTTTTTCATCGACCAGCAGAAAAATTTCTACACGGTCATGATGATTGGATATATCTTCATTATGATAGTTTCTATTACTTTGTTCTCAGCCGAGACTTTATTTGCTGTTATTATGCAGCAATGCTGTGCATTTTACAAGTTGGCCGCGTGAGCAAAATAATTTCTATACCTTATTAATTCGACAAGTTCCGGATAGATTATTTTCAGCATATTCAGTTTTGTTGTAGTTACAAAGTGGATTACGCTATGACAAGGGACGTGAACGGTAAACTTCGACCAATCGCTGAAGTTCATCGTATGCTGATTAATGCAATGAAAATGCATTGTTTTGCTACGAGGTTAGCAATATTCTTATATACAAAACATCATAGTTTCTAATCAATTAAATTTGAATTTATTGTTCTGCCGTGGAAGGTTTACACGTTCCGTAGAATGCTGCTTCAGTACTTCGTATACTGTAATGTTTATGGTGGGATTTCTATCAACGATGCTCAGCATTCTTGCAGTGAGTAATTAATTTCAAGCAAATTTTAAACGCTTGAAACTGCCATGTACAGCGACAAACGTTTCGGCATTCTGAAATGCAACCATAATTATAATGAAATCAAACTTTTTTGCGTCAAAAATTTTACCAATCGTTTATTTGTTTGATCTTGTGTGCCCTGCAAATTTTCTTACAGTAATTGATAGATAAATTAACAAATTTTAAATGGAAGTAGATTAGTCATTCCGTGTAACCCTGAGCATTTTACTGAAGTGTGAGTGAAACAGTGCTTACAGGCTGTCGTAACCAGAGATTTTCACAAACTTTATGGACTCGTACTGCTTGTAATCACCCACTTCTGTTACAATTTTTACGTTCACGTCTCGACACAAACTTTGATGGACCACGTGGACGGTTTCTACAACGAAATGTGAGTCGGCTTAGAAATAAATGATGCATTGAAAATAGGCAAAGATCTCCCATTTCCAGATATTCCACACTATGGTACGACGGCACGATTTACGCCAAAAAGTTAATATTATTTCTTATGCGAGGGAATTGGGAAGATCGCTGCTTCCAGTTTGGCGGTATTTACGTGCCTAATTACGAAGGATTTACTTCGGTAACACTCACCAGCAACAGAACACACTCGTATCATAAATATCTTTGGAATGAATCTTTATATTATACTTTCATTTCAGCTGACCAACGCGGCCATATCTTACTTCACGGTTCTTTACTCAATATATTAACATTTCCTAATTTCCTGATGTTGACTGTTATACGTTATTATCATTGTTGAAGTTTTCATCTGTGTCATTAATGCACCATTAACCGAAAACATGATAAAATGATGGCTTGTAGGCTATTAGAATGACCTTCTATTTCAAAGTTTTGAATAATCGAGTGATTGGACGGCAGGAAGCCGGAGAATATATGTATGTTTTGCGACGACCACACTTTTAATTAGTGCAAGGACTTGTCAAGTATTGTACAACAGACTACAGGGCAGTCCGCGGACTACTGATGTAAGCGTTACAAAATCATCTTGTAACAAACAGTGTTACTAGTGAGTGCCAAGAAGAATTGCGTTCCTGATGAAGTAGTAATAGGCAAATATTACGTGAACTGTACTTGTGAGACTCCTTTGTTATAGTTAAGGACCAGAAACATTTTTATTTATGCGAGAATAGTCAAGCATTTCAAAAAGCACTGTTTACCCGACCGATAAGTAACACTGGTAGGAAACGCTGCTCGGATGGGGTAAAAAAATATTTCTTTCAGCACGACTTGTTAGTTTTCTACGAGCTCCTGTAAAGAATACTTGGCCATGCAGTTTCTAACAAGTCGTTATACCAGAATCCCTCTCGTTTCGTCGTCGATCATTGGCTTGTGGCCTTATCAAACCTCGAAATTTCTACTTGCCTATAGGATATACTTCACTGTTTTTTTCGTTCTTCTTATTCTACTTCAGGTAGTAATAATTTTGTCGCCAGTATGATTAACTTCGTAAAAGTGGTAAACAAAGCATTTTGTCTTAGTTGGCTGTTTTCACTACCCACACATTCACTATTCCGGTGATTTTTAACACGCTGTCCATGTGTATTTGTTCCATCGTAACTCTCATCAGGTACACCTTGACTTGGATGAGCATGGGAAAAGTATGTAGCCAGCACATCTGTCACTGCCAGGTTTCCTAGATTCCTAAGGATTGTGCTTAATTGATATCATTATGGTTGTAGTTGAAAGTGGTATTCGGTTACATCGATTACGTATGGGTGCACTCGTCCAATGAAGAGCGCGCTATTTTAGAAAAATATGGAGAGAGAGGTCGTCAACTTACCATCTATTTCACCAGTATGACAGTTTTCTCATAGCGCACGTAACAGTACACTTGAAATTACTTAGGCTATTCATTTGGATTTTCATACTCTCGCAGGTGTCTTTATCGTTCCAATACTTTTCGCGTTTGAAACATGGTCATCCAACCTCTTGGACTTAGTAGCACCGTTGAATGAATCTCGTCCTCAAGAATTACCATTTAACGTCGAACTCTTTTTCATCGACCAGCAGAACAATTACTATACGGTGACGGCAGTGGCATATTACTGCACGGCAATAGTTACAATTACATGGTTCTCAACCGAAATTCTATTCACTATTATTATTCAGCAATGCTGTGCATTTTACAAGTTGGCCGCGTGAGCAAAATAATTTCTATTTCTTATTAATTCGAAAGCTTTAGGGTAAAGTATTTTCAGCATATTCAATTTTATTGTAGTTACAAAGTGAATTACGCTATGAAAAGGGATGTATATAATAACCTTCGACCAACCACTGAAGTTCATCGTATTCTAATTACCGGAATCAAAATGCATTGTTTTGCTACGAGGTTAGCGATATTCTGATATACAAAACATCATAGTTTCTAATCGGTTCCATTTGAATTTATTGGTCTGGGTATGGAAGGTTCACACGTGCCGAGAAATCCTGCTTCGATACATCATATACTGCTGTATTATCGGTGGGATTTATATCAATGATGGCCGCCATTCTTGCAGTGAGTAATTAATTTAATGCAAATTTTGAACACTTGAAACTGTTGTATACAGCGAGGAACGTTTCTGTATTCGGAAATGCTACGATAGTATTTTTTTATTTACGATTTTACCAATCGTATATTTGTTTGATTTTGTTTGCCCTACAAATTTTCTTATAGTATGTATCGATAAACGAGTTGACGAATTATAAATGCAACTACATTAGTCATTCTGTGAAGCCTTGGGCATTTTAATGAAGCGCGTGTCAAATAGTGCTTACAGGCTGTCGTGACCAGAGATTTCAATAAGCTTTGTGGACTCCTACTAATGGCACTCACCCACTTATGTTACAATTTTTTCGTTCACATCTCGACACAAACTTTGATGGACCACGTGGAGGGTTTCTGCAACGACATGTGAGTCGGTTTTGAAATAAATGATGCATTGAAAATAGGCAAGGACCTCCTATTTTCAGATATTCTACACTATGGTACGATGGCACGCTCTACGCCAAAAAGTTAATATTATTCCTTATGCGAGGAAGTTGGGTGGGTCGCAGATTCCAGCTTGCCGGTTTTTATGTGCCTAATTACGAAGGATTTTCATCGGTAACATTCACCAGGAAGAAAAACACTCGTATTATAAATATCTTTTGAATGAATCTTTATAGTATGGTTCTATTTCAGGTTACCAATTTGGCCTTTACTTACTTCATGGTTGCTTACTCAATACTTTAGCATTTCACAATTCCCCGATATTGACTGTTATACGTTGTTATAATTGTTGAAGTTTTTCTCTGTGTCATTGTTGCACCGTTAACTGAAAAGGCGATAAAAAAAACTAGCTTATAAGCCGTCAGAATGGCCTTCTACTTTAAAACTTTGAGTAATTAAGTAATTGAATGGCAGGTAGCCGGAGAATATATGTATGTTTTGCGACGGGCCCACTTTGAATTAGTAGATGGACTTATGAAGTATTGTACAACCGAGTGCACAGTAGTCAAGAGCAGTTGTATAGACCACAGACTGCTAATTGAAACGAAACAAGATCGTCTTGTAACAAACAGTACTAGTAGTGAGTATCGTAAAGTATTCCGTCCCTGGTGGGACAATAATACGTGAATACTACGTGAACTGTACATATCAGACTACTTTCTTATAGTTAAGTACCAGTAGCCTTTTTATTTATGCGAGAACAGTCAAGCATGTCGAATAGAACCGTTTACCCAATCGATAGATAACACTCGTAAGAAACGCCGTTTGGGTG
Organism: Ectemnius lituratus; assembly: GCA_910593735.2. Classification (NCBI taxonomy): domain Eukaryota; kingdom Metazoa; phylum Arthropoda; class Insecta; order Hymenoptera; family Crabronidae; genus Ectemnius; species Ectemnius lituratus. Next base: position 4,945,822 of record OU343036.1, on the reverse strand, counting down.
GGGTAAGAAAATATTTCTTTTAGCATGACTCGTTAGTTTTCTACGAGCTCTCGCGAAGAACCGTTTGCCATGCGGTTTGCGACAAGTCGTTGTGCCAGTATCCCTGTCGCTTTTTTATCCATCGCTGGATTGTGCCCTTATCAAACCTCGAAATGCCTACTTGCCCATAGGATATTCTTTACTGTTTCGTTTGTTTTTCTTATTGTTTGTCAGGTAGTAATAATTTTGTTGGCAGTATGCTTAACTTAGCAAAAGTGGTAAAAAGAACACTTTGTCTTAGCTGGCCGCTTTCACTACCCATACGCTCAGTATTCCAGTGATCATGAACACACTGTGCTTATGCCTGTGTTCCTTTGTAACCCTCATGAGATACATCTTGATTTGGACGAACATTGAAAAAGTAAGCGAACAGCGCATCCGTCACTGCAAGCTTTCCTAGATTCATAAGGATTATACTTAATTGATATCATCATGCTTGCAGTTGAAAGTGATATTCGATAACATCGGTTACGTGTGGGCACACTCGTCCAATAGAGAGCGCGCTATTTTAGAAAAATATGCAGAAAGAAGTCTTCGACTTACTGTCTGTTTCATTGGTATGGCTGTTTTCTTGCAGCGCAAGTAACAGTATATTTCAAATTATTTAGACTAGTCATTTTGTTTTCCATACTCTTGCAGCTGTTTTCATCGTTCCAATATCTTTCGCAATCGAAGCATTTTTACCCAACCTCTTAGATCTAGTACTACCGTTGAATGAGTCACGTCCTCGAGAATTACCATTTAATTTTGAACTCTTTTTCGTCGACCAGGAGGAAAGTCACTATACGATCATAGCGATTACATGCTGTGGCACTTTAATGATTGCAGTTACTCTGTTCTCAACCGAGACTCTATTCACTGTTATTGTTCATCAATGCTGTGCATTTTACAAGTTGGCCGCGTGAGCAAAATAATTTCTATATCTTATTAATACGAAAGGTTTAGAATCAATTATTTTGAGCATATTCAGCTTCGTTGCAGTTACAGATTGAACTACGCTATGAAAAGGGACGTGCACGGTAAACTTTCACCAACCGCTGAAGTTCATCGTATTCTAATTACCGGAATGAAAATGCATTGTTTTGCTACGAGGTTAGCAATATTCTGATATACAAAACATCATAGTTTCTAATCAGTTCCATTTGAATTTGTTGGTCTGGTATGGAAGGTTCACACGTTCCGTAGAATGCTGCTTCAGTACTTCATACACTGTGATATTTGCGGTGGGATTTATATCAACAATGATCAGCATTCTTGCAGTGAGTAATTAATTTAAAGCAAATTTTAAATACCTGAAACTGTCATATACATCGATGAACGATTCTAAATTCGGAAATGCGACGGTTATTACAACGAAATCAAACTTTTTTGCCTCTGAAATTTTACCAATCGTTTATTTGTTTGATTTTGTTTGCCCTACAAATTTTCTTATAGCATGAATTGATAAAGGAGTCGACAAATTTTAAATGCCAGTAGATTAGTCATTCTGTGTAGCCCCAAGAATTTTCCTGAAGCGCATTTTACTGAAGCACGAGTTAAACAGTGCTTACAGGCCCTCGGGACAAAAGATTTCAACAAGCTTTATGGACTCGTCCTACTTGTAATCGCCCACTTCTGTTACAATTTTTACATTCACATCTCCACACAAACTCTGATGAACCACGTGGAGGATTTCTTCAACGACATGTGAGTCGGTTCTGAAATAAATGATGCATTTAAAATAGGCAAAGATCCCCCATTTCTAGATACTCCACACTATGGTACGATAGCACGCTCTATGCCAAAAAGTTAATATTATTCCTTATGCGTGGAAACTGGAAGAGTTGCAGATTCCAGCTTGCCAGTATTTACGTGCCTAATTACGAAGGATTTTCATCGGTAACACTCACCAGCATCAGAAAACACTCGTGTCATAAATATCTTTGGAATGAATATTTAGAGTATGCTTCCATTTCAGATGACCAACACAGCCATATCTTACTTCATGGTTGCTTATTCGACACTTTAGCATTTCCTAACTCCCAGACGTTGACTGTTATACATTGTTGTAATTGTTCAAGTTTTTCTCTTTGTTATTGACGCACCATTAACTGACAAGATGATAAAATTGGATCATAAACAGTCAGATTGGCCTTCTATTTTAAAGCTTTGGGTAACTGAGTGATTGAACGGCAGGTAGCCGGAGAATATATGTATGTTTTACGACAGGGACACTTTCCATTAGTCGAAGGACTTGTCAAGTATTGTACAACCAATTAAACAGTAGTCAGCAACAATTGCATAGACCGTAGACTACTGATGAATGCATGATAGGATCGTCTTGTAACAAACAGTGCTAGTAATTAGTGCCACAAAGTATTTCGTTCTTGGTGGAATAATAATACGTGAATAGTACCTGAACTGTACGAGACCGCTTTGTTGTAGTTAAGTACTAGAAGCATTATTATTTATGCGAGAAAAGTCATACATGTTGGAAAGAACCGTTTACCCGATTGATAGATAACACTGGTAGAGAACGCCGCTCGGGTGTGGTAAGAAAATATTTCTCTCACCATGACTCGTTAGTTTTTCAGGAGCTCACGTAAAGAATACATCGCCATGCAGTTTCTGACAAGTCGTTATATCAGAATCTCTCTCGTTTTCTTGTCCATCATTGGCTTGTGGCCCTACCAAACCTGGAAATGTGTATTTGCTTATAGGATATACTTCAGTGTTTGTTTTGCTCTTCTTATTCTATTTCAGGTAGTAATAATTTTGTCGCCGGTATGATTAATTTCGTAAAAATGGTCAAAAGAGCATTTTGTCTTAGTTGACTGCTTTCACTACCCACACATTCAGTATTCCAGCGATGATGAACACCATGTGCTTGTGCCTTTGTTGTTTGATAACTCTCGTCAAGTACATCACGGTTTGGATCAACATTAAAAAAGTATGCGACCAGCACATCTATTACTGTCTGGTTTCTTAGATTCATAAGGATTGTGCTTAATTGATACGATCCTGATTATAGTTGAAAGTGATGTTCGATAACATCAGTTACGTGTGGGCGCACTCGTCCAATGAAGAGCGCGCTATTTTACAAAAATATGGAGAGACAGGTCGTCGACTTACTATCTATTTTACCAGTATGGCAGTGTTCTCATAGCGTAAATAACAGTGCATTTCAAATTATTTGAGCTAGTCATTTGAATTTCTGTACTCTTACAGGTCACTTCACCCTTGCAGCATCTTTCGGAATCGAAATATGTTTACCCGACCTCTTAGATTTACTAATACCGTTGAATGAGTCACGTCCTAGAGAATTACCATTTAACGTCGAACTGTTTTTCATCGACTTACAGAACAATTACTATACGATCCTGGCATTGACATATGGCAGTCTTTTAATAGTTGCACTTACTATGTTCTCAACAGAGACTCTATTTGCTGTTGTTATTCAGCAATGCTGTGCGCTGTACAAGTTGGCCGCGTGAGCAAAATCATTTCTATATCTTATTAATTCGAAAGGTTTAGGATGAATTATTTTCAACATATTCAGCTTTATTGCAGTTACAGAGTGAATTACGCTATGAAAAGGGACGTGCACGGTAAACTTCGACCAAGCGCTGAAGTTCATCGTATTCTGACTACCGGGCTGAAAATGCATTGTTTTGCTGTGAGGTTAGCAATATTCTGATATATAGAACACCATTGTTTCTAATCAGCTCATTCTTAATTTATTGATCTGATATGGAAGATTCACACGTTTCGTACAATGCTGTTTCAATACTTCATATACTGTGATATTAGTGGTGGGATGTATATCAATGATGGTCAGCATTCTTGCAGTAAGTAATTAATTTAATGCCAATTTTGAACACTTGAAACTGTTGTATACAGCGACGAACGTTTCTGCATTCGGAAATGCTACGATAGTTATAATGAAATCAAACTTTTTTGCGTCTGAAATTTTACCAATCGTATATTTGTTTTGATTTTGTTTGTCCTCCATATTTTCTTACAGTAGGAATTGATAGATAAATTGACAAATTTTAAATGCAAGTAGATTAATTATCCTCTGTAGCCCTGAGCATTTTACTGAAGCGCGAGTCAAACAGTGCTTACAGGCTATCGCAACCAGAGATTTCACCAAGCTATATGGACTCGTAATGGTTGTAATCACCCACTTGTATTATACTTTTTACATTCACATCTCGACACAAACTTTGATTGACCACGTGGACGGTTTCCACAACGACATGTGAGTAGACTTTGAGATAAATGATGCATTGAAAATAGGCAAGGATGTTCCATTTCCAGATATTTCACGCTATGGTACGACGGCACGCTCTACGCTAAAAAGTTAATATTATTCCTTATACGAGGAAACGTGAAGGGTCGTAGATTGCAATTTGGTGGTATCTACGTGCCTAATTACGAAGGATTTTCTTCGGTAACACTTACCAGAATGAGAAAACACTCTTGTTATAAATAACTTTGTAATGAATATTTAGAGTATGCTTCCATTTCAGTTGGCCAAGACAGCCATGTCTTACTTCATGGTTGCTTACTCGACACTTTAGCATTTCCTAATTCCCAGACGTTGACGGTTATACGTTGCTATAATTATTGAAATTTTTCTCTGTGTTATTGATGTACCATTAACTGAAAAGATGATAAAACTAGCTTATAAGCCGTCAGACTGATCTTCTATTTTAGAGCTTTGGGTAACTGACTGAGTGAATCACAGGTAGCCGGAAAATATAGATGTATGTTTTGTGACGGGGACACTTTCCATTAGTCGAAGGACTTGTCAAGTATTATACAACCGATTAAACAGTAGTCAGCAACAATTGCATAGGCCATAGACTACTGATGAATGCATGATAGGATCGTCTTGTAACAAACAGTGCTAGTAATTAGTGCCACAAAGTATTTCGTTCTTGGTGGAATCATAATATGTGAGTAGTACCTGAACTGTACGAGACCGTTTTGTTGTAGTTAAGTACTAGAAGCATTATTATTTATACGAGAAAAGTCATATATGTCGGAAAGAACCGTTTACCCGATTGGTTGATAACACTGGTAGAAAACGCCGCTCGGGTGAAGTAAGAAAATATTTCTCTCACCATGATTCGTTAGTTTTTCAGGAGCTCACGTAAAGAATACTTCGCCATGCAGTTTCTGACAAGTCGTTATATCAGAATCTCTCTCGTTTTCTTGTCCATCATTGGCTTGTGGCCTTACCAAACCTCGAAATGTGTACTTGCTTATAGGATATACTTCACTGTTTGGTTTGCTTTTCTTATTCTATGTCAGGTAGTAATAATTTTGTTGTCAGTATGATTAACTTCGTAAAAGTGGTAAACAGAGCATTTTATCTTAGTTGGCTGCTTTCACTACCCACACATTCAGTATTCCAGCGATGATGAACACCATGTGCTTGTGTCTTTGTTGTTTGATAACTCTCGTCAAGTACATGACGGTTTGGATCAACATCAAAAAGGTATGCGACCAGCACATTACTGTCAGGTTTCTTAGATTCATAAGGATTGTGCTTAACTGATACGATCATGCTTATAGTTGAAAGTGATGTTCGATAACATCAGTTACGTGTGGACGCAATCGTCCAATGAAGAGCGCGCTATTTTACAAAAATATGGAGAGACAGGTCGTCGACTTACTATCTATGTTACCAGTATGGCAGTTTTCTCATAGCGTAAATAACAGTGCATTGCAAATTATTTGAGCTAGTCATTTGAATTTCTGTACTCTTGCAGGTTACTTTGCCATTGCAGCATCTTTCGGAATCGTAATATGTTTACCCGACCTCTTGGATTTACTAATACCGTTGAATGAGTCACGTCCTCGAGAATTACCATTTAACGTCGAACTCTTTTTCATCGACTTACAGAACAATTACTATATGATCATAGCGATTGCATACTGTGGCATTTCAATCATTGCAGTTACTATGTTCTCAACAGAAACTCTATTTGCTGTTGTTATTCAGCAATGCTGCGCGCTTTACAAGTTGGCCGCGTGAGCAAAATCATTTTTATATCAGGAGACTCGGTAGAGTCTCGCGCCAAGTTGTAGTAGTATATATAGTATGCTCTTATTAATTCGAGAGGTTTAGGATGAATTATTTTTAACATATTCAGCTTTATTGCAGTTACAGACTGAATTACGCTATGAAAAGGGACGTGCACGGTAAACTTCGACCAAGCGCTGAAGTTCATCGTATTCTGATTACCGGGCTTAAAATGCATTGTTTTGCTGTGAGGTTAGCAATATTCTGATATACAGAACACCATTGTTTCTAATCAGCTCATTTTCAATTTATTGATCTGATATGGAAGGTTCACACGTTTCGTACAATGCTGTTTCAATACTTCATATACTGTGATATTATTGGTGGGATGTATATCAATGATGGTCAGCGTTCTTGCAGTAAGTAATTAATTTAATGGAAATTTTGAACACTTGAAACTGTTGTATACAGTGTCGAACGTTTCTGCATTCGGAAATGCTACGATAGTTATAATGGAATCAAACTTTTTTGGGTCTGAAATTTTACCAATCGTATATTTGTTTTGATTTTGTTTGTCCTCCATATTTTCTTACAGTAGGAATTGATAGATAAATTGACAAATTTTAAATGCAAGTAGATTAATTATCCTCTGTAGCCCTGAGCATTTTACTGAAGCGCGAGTCAAACAGTGCTTACAGGCTATCGCAACCAGAGATTTCACCAAGCTATATGGACTCGTAATGGTTGTAATCACCCACTTGTATTATACTTTTTACATTCACATCTCGACACAAACTTTGATTGACCACGTGGACGGTTTCCACAACGACATGTGAGTAGACTTTGAGATAAATGATGCATTGAAAATAGGCAAGGATGTTCCATTTCCAGATATTTCACACTATGGTACGATGGCACGCTCTATGCTAAAAAGTTAATGTTATTCCTTATACAAGGAAACGTGAAGGGTTGCGGATTGCAGTTTGGCGGTACCTACGTGCCTAATTACGAAGGATTTTCTTCGGTAACACTTACCAGAATGAGAAAATATTCATGTTATAAATAACTTTGTAATGAATATTTAGAGTATGCTTCCATTTCAGATGGCCAATACAGCCATATCTTACTTCATGGTTGCTTACTCGACACTTTAGCATTTCCTAATTCCCAGACGTTGACTGTAATATGTTGTTATAATTGTTGAAGTTTTTCTCTGTGTTATTGATCCACTATAAACTGAAAAGATGATAAAACTGACTTATAAACCATCACATGGACCTTCTATTTTAAAGTTTTGGGTAATTGAGTGAGTGAATCACAGGTAGCCGAGAGATATATATGTATGTTTTGTGACGGGCACACTTCCAATTAGTAGAAGTATTTGTCAAATATTGCACAATCGATTGCACAATAGCCAGTAGCAGTTGCGTAAAACAGTACTAATAGTGCGTGCCAAAAAGTACTCCGTTTTTGGTGAAGACTGTCCGGCTCCATTTCTTGCGTCAGAGTGTAAACAACCTTTTTGTGATACTTTTGCAGAAAGCCCACGACTGTACTCATTGTAAAACAATTGTTTATTTCGGTTCTAATACATGACGGGCTCGAAAGAAATCCCTGTTAGTGTGACAATGATCGCTGTTAATCAACACGGACAAGAGCAATTCTCCGTTAATTGCCTACGGACTTTCCCAAAGAATACTTCTGTTCACATGCCGTTTACAAGTCGTTATATGAAGATTCCCCGTTTTGTTTTAAACTGTTGTTCCTTATGGCCCAAATCGAAAACGAAAGTACAACTCCCCCACAGGATAATCTTTGTCATCGTATTCCTTACTACCCTAATACTCCAGGTATCAGTAAATTCAGAGCAATGGTCTTAGCTTGACGAAAATGGTATAAAGGACTTTTTGTTATAGTTGATTGTTTTAATAAAAGGCGCAAACGATAGGGCACAATTTCTGGAGACATTGCATGTGTCCTTAATTCTTATTGCTGCGACCGTCAAGTACATATTCTTCTGGATGAAGCTTAACGAAGTATGCGCTCAGCAGACTAGGTTCTGTTAGATTTCTTAGGCTCGTGAAGATTACGTTTGACTAATTTCACGCTGTTCGTAGTTAAAAGCCGTACTCGACATGATTGATTGTATGTGGATGAACACTTCCAAGGAAGAACATGCAGTTGTAAAAAAGCGCGGAGAGAAATGCATTAACGCAATGAACATTTTAATGGGTACATCGATTTTTCTTTGGCACGATTAATAGTAGATTTAAATTCGTTTACTTATCTAGACGATTCACCCATTCATTAGTGAATGCAGACCAGGCGATTGTCATAACACTAATCTCAATGGATTGTATCTCACTACTATTTTAGCCTATAGCATTATTCCGGCAGCCTACATTGGCATAGGATATACACCTGATGTGTTAGATTTTGTGCTGCCGTTAAGTGAGGCCCGTTCCCGGCAATTTCCAATCTGCATTGAGTTTTTTTTCATCGATCAGGAGAAGCATTTCCATTTTTTGCTTGCCATTATTAATTGCATAATTGTGATCGTTTGTGGGTCTGCGATAGCAATTGACGTGGTAAACATTGCCTGTCAGCAACAACTTTGTGTACTTTACAAGCTGGCCGCGTAAGCAAAATAATGCATGCATACATATACATACTACCTGACTAACTTATAAGGAAGATTATTTCAATGATCAGTGGCCCAACAGTTCGTATTCTTCCCACTATTTCTGGAGAATTTAGTATGAACTATAGAAAGACAAATCTTTATTAGTATTGCTGAGGATTGCTTGGATAATCTTTCTTACGAATTCAACAATTCTGACATATGATACTTTCGGATAAACTATTTTCTGCATACTCAATTTTCTTGTAGACATAGAGTGGATTGTGGTATAAAAGGAACTCCTGAAGGCAACTGCGTAACATCCGTACAAATTCATCGCGATTTAAGTAGTGGAATACAAATGCATAATTTCGCAATTGGGTTAGCAATGTCCTTCGAATATGAAGCATCTTATTCCGTCTTTGAATATTATGAAATTTACATTCACTTCAAATCGTTCAATTTTAAAATTAACAATCTCCTCTTAAAGATTCACCGAGGCCCTGAAACAATGCTGCTCGACTATGTACTTTATCGTTCTTGGCATTGCAATTCTAGTATCCAGCGTATCCGTTTATTCCGTGAGTAACCCTTTAGTGCTCGTGGTACCTCAAACCATAATTCAAAAATGCAATGATTATTATATAATGAACCAACAATTTTGTTTAAGAATTATTTTCCATTACTTGTCCATGTAATTTCATTCATACATTTAGTGACTTTATGGATGGCGGATCAATTAATTATTTCAGATGGTTATAACCAAAGAGATGATGAAACGTATCTGTGTCGCCGCCTTAGCGTTGGGCGTTTTGTCCTATAATTTTTGCCTTCACTCGACCCTACAAGACTTGTGGGATGAGATAAATGATTTCTACGATACAATGTGAGTTAATTCGAAACTAATGAAGCCATCACATTATATCATTTGTCGTGAAAGTACACAGAAATCCTCGCATTTTCAGATATTTCACACGATGGTATAACAGTTCTCTCGTTGTAAAAAAGATGGTATTATTGATCATGCGATCGAAGTCGATGAAATACCCGTTCACTTGTGCTATTTACGAGCCTTGTTTCGAAGGATTCAGTAAGGTATTGGTTAACAACTCGGGAAAAAGAACCATTCGTTACAGAGACATTTACACTATAGAACTATATCTTTATTCCAGGTGGTGAACTGGATTATGTCCTACTTCATGTTCCTTAACACAACAATGTAGTGCTTCTTAGCCCCGAGTTGATTTAATTGTTATAGTTGATAAAATACGTTATTATAATTCACAGCACATTGTTATCTTAGGAAGCATACTGTTATGTGTTAATATGAACAAACAGGATTATATCAAAGACTGGTTTCATTCGTTACCATATTCCACCGATTTCTGAACGATGGTGTCCTCAGAAAGGCATTCCGTTACAACATTTAATAATACATATTACTTAACTATTAATGGTTAGTAATGTGCGGCAAAATTCTTGACTTAAACATCTGGATCGTATTAAGACAACAGATTTAGAACAGTTTCCCCGCACTATAAGAATTCAATACGTCCTTAATGGGAGAGTAACATCGATTTCTAAGTCACAGAGGGACTTCAAGATTCGAAAGAACGTCTTTCATGCTATTCAGATGCACAATACTGCTCTAGAGTTCGTATATCCTCTTACATTGCTCGACAAAATATTTTTCATATTATGTTTTAATGACGTATCCTTCCTGGCGAGGGACCATGACTAACCTTATAGACTGCTTTACTTCAACATACTTCATTCTGCTTTTCATAGGAGTGGGATCCTTAAGCGTAAATCTCTACACCGTAAGTGACTACATAGCACCGCGGCACAGCTTCCAGTGCAATTCGCACGGCTACGTGATTCCGTAGCCTTAAATATGCAAATGCAATCTTTCCACATCAGATACAGTGCACTAGGTGCACCTTACAATATTACGACGCCGTGAACTCTCTTCTAACTTGTCACCTATCGAGTTAAATGGGTATTACACCTGTAGAGGGTGATCTAAAAATATCTTAGAGATTTTCAATGACTAACAGTCTATTCACTGTTTCACCGATCGAATCTCGGTGTCTTTTAGTGTTGAAGCTACTAGTGCTTTCATCAGTATTTTTAGTAAAACCTTCATTAATCAACCCTCAACTCTTACCATTAGTCATTAAAAAACTCCTCGGGTTATAAATTTTGCAACTGTGGTTCGACATTTGTATTTATTAATAAAAATTCCATCAACTTATGGTTTTTATGTTATATTTGTTTCTCTTACGTCGTGCTTTCCAATAACCCACTTTGGTGGTAGGAAAAGTCTCTTTTAAAATTGCTGTTGGCATAGTGAAGAGTTTTTTTTAGAAAGGCTGTAGTTGGTCCGTTCGAGTAGGTTCGATGGGAGAGATGTTCGTTGACCCTTGCCACATATTTGAGGCGACCTTGCAGGGCTTCGCTACTGCTGACAGATTCCACCACAAAAAAGGTCGAAGCCTTTGATGTACCGGAGAGCGTGGCGTGAACTTTTATTCTTGCTTCGGGTTACCAACCGGTCTCTTGTTCTCTGAATTCGCTTCGCACGTTACCAGAACCACACTGACAACAGCACACTAAAATCCCGCAGACCAATTTCGCTCCTGCTCGATTTTTCAGGCTACTGCTTCTTTTATTGCTTTCTTTTCGGCCAACTGAGTGATTTCAAATGCATTCGATTGCAAAATAAGATTTCGAAGCTTTCCAATAGTATTTCGAGGACACGCGTCAGAAGCAGCTTTGCACGCACGTTCGATATTTGGTGAGGAAGTTGTCGAACAATAAAGAGATTTCTCTATCATCCACCGCTTCTCGATCACATTAATCTCGCGTGACTCCTCCAGAATCCATGGCATTCATCACTAACGGAATAACATCGCTCTGATAGACACGCAACCCAGTCCCCCGCATTGTTCCAGCTTTATTTACGAGGCTCTGAGAAGTTTCGGGCCCGCTTCCGAACTACCTCCGTTGCAAAAGTCGAGATTAATGTACACCGACACGCGCTCACCTCGATCGAGCTTGCTCTCCCGATATTTCTACGATCTGTATCTTTCATCCAAGGTATGCGCAGTCAGTAAATGTTCCCACATTAGTCGAGTGTGTTTTGCAGACGAAGGATCGTCAGTGGGAATTATCTCGTGTAATCCGCACATACTAATCCGCGGATAATACCAAAACGGATATTATGCGATGCGATGCTCATTAAACCGCGAATTACGGCAAACAATTTGCGAATTGCGTGTTAAGCGGGAATTGCTGATCCATATATCTATTTAAACAATATTTGTCCGTCTGAAATGCAGGCCGTCTCGCGCACGAAAAATTTAGCTATACGCTACAGTAACCAACAAATATGGAATCGTGTTTTCGTCAGTCGGGAGAAATATCTTGCTCCGGTTATTTCTTTTATTGTAGGAAATAATTGGGCCTCTGCGGTTAAGCTCAATCCAGAAACAGCTTGGTAAGCTCCGCTAACCTACTAGAGGCAGTGTGTATCCGACAAGTGCTTCAGGTAGAATGCGACTACGCACGAACTGTCTCGCAGGCGATGGCGCCTGCGCTTTCCGAATGCAACACAAACGTCCCTAAATCCACTACAAAATTGCACATATGTACTGCCGATGGGGTTGTAACCCCATTCGCCCTTGCTACACTCAATTTCCCTGTAATTTTCACCACATCGACCCTCTACCAATTGCACGCATCCTCGCTGCTCTAAGAAGTCGACGTGTCACTTTTGCGGTGGATAGAAAGTTCTTCAATCTTGGATTAAAACGTACTTTAATTTAACTTTCAAACCACGTATTTCTGGAAGTGCCCCTACTAATGTTTACGGACGGGGGCGAGATCGATACAAGGCAGTGTGTTGTCCGGCTGCAAAATTTTGCGGCCACTGCCGTTCGCGATTTCGTGGCAAGATGAACTACTGGGAGAGTCAATATTGCAACTTGAATCGTCTGTGTCTTTCTTTCGTTGGCCTCTGGCCCTTCGACAATACACGTTTCGCAAAGATGCGCAAGGTAATCGGTATGTTTATAGTCGTCGTTGGAATTGGTTTCCAGGTACTTCTGACATTTATTAACTCTATTCTTTGGACATTTATTAACATTTAGTTAATATTGAATAGTATTTATTTACATAATTGCATATTACAGTTGGCGTCATTGATTACGAATGAATGTACGCTGGAATTTGTTCTGAGAGTCCTGTCCTTTACATCCTTCTCTGTGATCTACACGTTGAAGTATTTCGCGTTCGTTTTGAACTCGAAGAAAGTACGTTTAGAGTTCTGGAAAATCGGATGGGAGTTAACTAAACAAATTACAAGTGTTCGTACAGTACGGTTTTCTTTTGGTAGATAAAGGAATTATTTAGAAGGATTCAAGAAGACTGGAACAATTTGCCCTGCGAGGAGGAGCTGGAAATTATTAAAGAACGCGCAAATGCTGCCAAACTTATGACGAAACTGTTTATACGTGAGAATCAAATGAGAAAAAGATTCTCTGATTTTACACAGATATTTCTCGATCGAGAATGATAATTTAAAAATATATGCTTGAGAATATCCTACTTTTTCTCATTTCCAGTCACAGTTTATCCATCGCTCGCTGTATTTATGCTAGGCCCACTTATTCAGAGTACATTACCAGCTTTCACATCTATGAACATAACGAAAAAAGTACCGGTATCTATCGAATTTTTCCTCGATCAGAAGAAATATTACTTCTACATACTTGCAGCCATTGACATTCACGTGGCAATAGGAAATTTTGTCGTAATAGGCAGTGATACAATAGTGACGTTGTTCGCCGAACACGCGTGTAGCCTCTTCAATATTGCATGGTAATACTACAATCTTTTCTATTTCTGCTGTTTAGTAAATTGTTGAACTCAGCCCTAGAAAATATGTTTCATTGAACATTTAATATTAAGATACTTTTTAGCTTGAATAGAATGTATTCTTCAGTCATTTTTGACATTCAGTTACAGAATCGAAAATATTTACGATGAGAACATCGTTTACGGCTCAATTTCTCAAAGACAATACGAGGTGTACCAAAAAGTCATCGGTGCAATGCATATATATAAAAGGGCCATAGAGTTAGTATGTTCGATATCCACTGGTTCGTAAATAAGATTATTTGAGTATAAGATAACATTTATTAAAGGTTTACTCAATACTTAACATCCACTTTTTCGACATCCATGTTTTTCTTCTTGGTAATTGGAACAGTTACATCAACATTGAATTTATTCCGTGTAAGGAATCTACTTTTAACTATTTCTTTTGAACTAAAGGGAAACGCATTAATTGCTTTAATTAATAATACAGCTGTCTCGCGCAGTGACGCTGTTGGATGACCCTAGTGAATTCGTCATGATGGGGACGATTATGGGCGGCACCTTTGCCTACATGTTTTGTATTAATTACACCGGTCAAGAGATCATGAACCACAGTTCCAGAATCTTTACAGCTATGTAAGCTTCTTATTATAGAATTTGTTTTTTAGTTCCCGTGTAATGTGATGAAATTACTTTAAAGATTAATATGGTATTAAAACGTTATCGAGACGGAATTCAAGTTGTCTAAAATTCAGTATTTGAGAGGAACAAATGGAATAAAATGTCAACGTTTTCAGATATGACACGACGTGGTATTCAGCACCATTGTCCACTCAAAAAGCATTGCTTGTTGTAATGAAGAGGAGCATAAAGCCATGTGTATTTTCCATGGAAGGGATTTACATCCCTTCCAACGAAGCTTTCGCTATGGTAATACAAGGTCCACTCACGTATAAATATTTGGTTAATTTGGTTCTCTAAAGTTTCTGCTGAATGCTTCTGTCATTGCAGCTTTGTAAGTGGTCAGTGTCGTTTTATACATTCCTCGTTTCAAGCCAGAATTAAGTCATTCCGTGCAGAATGATACACTACGTACACTCACTGTAACAAGAACTTGTACTAACAGAGCAGTCATTGACTAAATACACGCATTGAAATCTAAGATTATTATCGTTCAATCCTTATCAATCACGCTTGGTACATACAGCAATGCTTCTTGATAAAGTACAACAATCCACCCTGCTAAAAATTCCGAGCGCTGCCAGTTCAGTCAAGTAACACTTGCACGCGCATTACATTCTTGCATCTGATGGAAGAATATCTGATAACTACTCAAGAAGACTTGTTGCGTGTTGGCATGAATACGACATCCCCTTTCTATAAGAAAATGGAGAACAATTTGTAAAACTCGGAAAATTAACAGATTATGTAGTCAGTACGAATGAGGATACGTTTCGATATCGAATATGCCTGGAATAGTTTTTATTTGCACAAGAACAGCTACGCATGACAAAAAGAATCATTCATTCGGATCGATGGATAATGCTCCGATGAAGCGGGGTGGGAAAACATTTTGCGCGACACGACCTGTTAATTTCGTTCGAACTTTCGCAAAGAACACATCGCCATGCAGTTTCTGACAAGTAGTTACATCAAGATTCATAGAGATCTGCTGTCCGTGGTTGGATTGTGGCCTTATGACACCTCAAAATTCCGGCTACCCAAAAGGATATTTTACACGTATATGTTCGCTCTTACAATTATAGCCCAGGTATTAATTATCAATATTTGTATGCTTAAGTATCGTAAAAGTGACAAGAAAGTGATCTCTGTTTTAGCTCGCCGTATTCATTACGCACACGTTCAATATGACAACAGCTTTAGATGTATTGAGTTTGTGCTTGTTGAATACATTATTTCTCATGAAGTACGCTACATTTTGGGTGAACAATGACAAAGTATGCGGTGAACATTCTGACCGCTGCTTGATTTCCTAGGCCCGCAAGGCTTACGTTTAATTAATTTCACGGTGTTTATAGTTCAAAACCATACTCGATATGATTGATTACGTGTGGGCGAACACGACAAAGGAAGAGCATGCAATTTTAGAAAGATACGGAGAGAAAGGCCTTCAGTTTACCATCCATTTCATGGGTATGCCGATTCCTTTGAAACATTTAGAATTAAGTTTGTTTAGTTGTATAAACTGTCTGTTCAGTCTGTGAGTAATCCAATACATACAAGTAGTTCGGAATTATGATCTTAATGAATTGGATTACGAAACTGTTACAGGCTACCTTGCTGTTCCAGTAGCTTACATTGCCGCAGGATATTTACCTGAAGTGTTAGATCTTGTGCTACCCTTAAATGAGACGCGCCCCCGACAATTGCCAGTTAAGATCGAACTGTTCGTTATCGATCAGGAAAATCATTTCCATTTCCTGTTATTTGGCGTTAATTGTGTCACTGTAATGGCTGCAGCGACCATGTACTCGACCGAGACGGTCTTCCTAGTTATTATTCAACAATCCTGTGCATTTTACAAACTGGCCGCGTAAGCAAAAAAATGGATGTGTCTAACTGACTTGTAAGGAAGATTATCGCAATAATTTATATTAGTATTGTTGGGCGTAACGCGGGTGCTTTTCTGTTAAGTGTAATAATTCTGAAAAAGAATAGGCTCGCGTTAATTTTTTCCAGCATGTTCAATTTCGCCATAGTTACAGGATCGATTATGCAATGAGAAACGATGTTGGGGGCAAACACCGAACGACCGCTGAGGCTCAACGGATTCTAATAAGCGGAATACAAATGCATAATTTTGCAATCGAGTTAGTAAACATCCTTACAATTTAAAGCATCATACTTTCGTCCATTCTAAATTTCGGAAGTTTTCGATCCCAAATGGTTTTTGATTTTCTCTCAAAGGTTCACACATTCGCTTGAACTTTGCTTCAACAACTTGTACTTTTTCTATCTTACGGTGGGAATCATCTCGACCAGCCTAAATATTTTCTGTGTGAGTAATTTTTTCGTGTTCATATTGACCCGAACGCATAAACTATTCCAAAACTATTCCAAGCAATTTAATTAAATTACCATGCACAGCGTTGAACTTTTTTAATCGTATTATGAATGAGTAAATAGCATCGGATATTTTTAATGCAAGAAAATTAGTCACTAGGTGTAGCTTTGGGCGTTTTAGTCAAGCGCGAGGCGATCAGTGCTTACAGGTAGTCGTGACCAGAGAGTTCGACAAGCTTGTGTATTACGCTGTGCTTGTGATCGGGCTCTTCTTCTATAATTTTTACGTTCACTTCAATGTACAAGATCTCATAGACCATGCGAGCGAATTCTTCACCGATACGTAAGACGTGTAAAAACAATACAAACTGTCATCTTTCACGATTTACATTTGGAATAGACAAGAACCTTGCACTTTCAGATATTCCGCACTGTGGTACAATGGTTCGCCCTCTGTCAAAAAGTTAATATTATTCGTGTTGCGAGGAAACTTCAGAAACCAAATGTTTATGCTTGGCGGTATTTATATGCCCAGTTTCGAAGGATACACCGCGGTAACACTTAACAATACGAGAAAACCAATCATCCTTTAGAATTTGTTACACACCTATCCTTCAATTTCAGGTGATCAACATGACCATGTCCTACTTCATGGTTCTTTACTCAACGATGTAATATTCTTGGTCCTCGAGTTGCAGCACTTGTTAGACATTGTTATAATTGTTAACATGTTCCTCTACATGTCATTGATGTACCCTTAATTGACAATATGATAAAACTGGCTTTTATCAAAGACTTATTCTATGATGACTACCATAAATCTGCCAAACATAGACTACACTTCGATTCACTAAATTGATAGTAAGAGTTCCTATTGCATCCACGAATTTTCGTATTTTCTCTCCACACCATCTTCTCAAATATAAATGCGTAAATATACACGGGGACTTATGTTCGACACCAAACCGACTTCACTGAGGCAGACAGGATGCGATCAGTACCGCAGGTGTACAGACAACTGTTGCGAGAACTGTTGCACTCGTTCGACGTATATTTTCCCCCTCGGTAATGACTGTTTCTAAGATACATGTCTTTTTGCACGCACCTCATTTTCTGGTCTCAATAGTATGTAATCACATTGATAGTCTAAAACACCCTCTGATTCGACAGACACTTTACGCTCCCTTCACCTTTAGTGCTTCTGTTTAAAAATTCATAAGCACGTAGATAGGCTTCGTTGCTTTGCAAAATCGACTCGGTTGGATTGTGAGGGAGGAAGAGCTACTTGAGAGTTGGAAGATCATAGTAGTCTCGAAATGGACTACATTGACACACGATGCCTGACAGTCTTGCGGTTGCAGTTAATATCGGTGGGCTTATGGCCTTATAAGAATTCTTGGCTTGTTTTCCTCCAGAGAACCGTGTTATTCACGTTCTTCGGCTTCTCGGTATTGTCACAGGTGGGATGCTTTATAATACCTGGATTTTTGAAATTTCGATAATTTTTATCTTTCGTCCGACGACGCCACGATTATTATCTGCCGAAGGAAATAATTCTAATATGAATGATAAACGAGAGTTAATTAATAATATATTTTTTCTTCTGAGTATTATCTACAAATTTCAGCTGAGCACTTTGACGATAAAAGACTGTAACTTTCACTGCGTCTTAAGAAACATAACGTTTGTTTCCCTGCCTATGATATACTTTGCGAAGTACTGTTGGTTTCTTTATGTGCGAAAACATGTGAGTAGATGATTATCTTTTATGTTTGAATAAGCATATCGTCCAAGTAATCTATTGTGGCAGGTGAAGGATTTGCTAGATAATATTCGATACGACTGGAGTTGTTTAACATGTCAGCAAGAACACAGGATTATGGAAGCGGATGTAAACAGTGCTCGAACTATGGTAATTATTTTAACGGGTTAGTGATCCCCAAAGTTTCTGTTGGAAAACTATTAGAGCATCAAGCGTGCATCTTATGCTGAATTCCTTAATTGCGGCAGTGTTTATGTATCAGAGCATGTTAGTCTGCATTTTCTTGCAAACTTGGCCCGGCATCCTCGACGCCATTCTACCTTTGAACGAATCGCGCCCTAAGAAACAGTTCCTTCAAGTCGACCTTTTGCATCACCAGGAGCATTATTTGTTCGACTCGGTACACACCGATGTAGTAGGATTTCTCGGTTCTACTATTACTATTGGCACGGAAACCCTATTCATACTGAGTGTCCAACACACTTGCAGTCTCTTTAACATCGTCTGGTGAGCCATTCTTCATATTTCCTTGTTACATTTTTTTATATCATAAAACTTTTTAGTCACAGAATTGAGACAACATTAGACGACGCTCTTCTCAAAATTTCTGGAAGTGAACGGAATCGCATCATCCGAATACGAATTATCAGTGCAATTGAGATGCATCGTCGGGCTTTTGAGTTAGTATTTAGTTTTCTAAAACAGTGATTTGGTAGCAGAAATAAATGGAAGAAAATTTTGACCTTTGATAGAAATCGTATGCTAGGTATTTTTTGCTTTAAGGTTTCTCGAGTATTTAAAGGGAACCTTCATGATCCACTATTTTATGGCCATCGGGTTCGTAGTATGCGGATTGAGTGTTTTACTCTTTCGCGTAAGTACTGTCCGAATAGAATTGTTGTATTAAACTTTCACCATGCGATACGCTTGTTAGATTACACGAAAGGTTATAGGAATCAAGTATGCTCTTGCTGGCAGTCGATGAAGACGAGTTGATGATGAATACGTTCCTGATTTTGGCTCACTGTGCTTATATGTTTTACGTTAATTACATTGGACAGATGGTTATTGATCGTAGCGGTAGTATTTTCACGAAAATGTGAGGTTTCAAGTACTCGGATTCATGCGACTATGATTTCTAATAATTAATTTTGGATATTTTCCTTGGAGATAGTTATGACATTGTCTGGTACACAGCACCGATTACTACGCGAAGGATACTCGTATTTTTCATGGAGAATTCACTAAAGCCATGCTCATTAGTGCCTGGCAGCATTTTTGTATTCTGCATGGAAGGCTTTACAATGGTAATTTTCACATATGCACCATAACTAATTTCAATGTGAAATATAACATTGCTTACTCTTTCTAGATGGTCAGTACCGCACTCTCATACTTCACTGTCATATACTCCGTACTCATTCGAGATATCAATAATACCGGATAAAGGCTTTTAGTAACTGTGCAACAGAAACAATAAAATATCATAATAAATTGATCCTGTGTATAAAATGCACGATCACTGAAAGGAAACACAAGTTCTTATGTAACTAACCCTTCAACTCCAAATCGACAAGATCTGGACGACAACTGTAGGATTCTACATTTTGAAAATCAACACACTCGAAAACTGAGTTATATTTGACAAAACAACTGTATCGTTTCAAATATTGGCGATTGAGGTTTGAGGTAAACAAGAGACATCCAAGTTCACCCTCAATAGAACTCTCACCAACAGAAATACATTACAAACTGCACTGGCATCGACACAGTGGCAGCGATGTTTGAGGTAGAGAATAGAGTAACAGTGAACATAGACAACTGTACTAATACGAAAAGTAAAAATAGCCTCCCTTGCAAGTAGTACACTGGAGAATATTATTCGCAATCATATCGATCGGGTGCCACTTAGCCTACGCTAATTTAGTCATTTTCTCCGCCGGCACAGCTCATTCTATATTCATGTACATACCAATTTACGACAATGTGCAAAGCAATGGTTGGATGATCGGCGCACTCAGGAGCTCTCCAGCGTCCATAATAAACTCTTCACAGATGGACATACCATTCGAATATTATTTTAAATTTAATCGAATACTGTTAACTTGTATTGGTCTTTGGCCTTACCAAAATTCGAAACTCATACTAACGCAACGGGCAATGTTTCTTGTGACCTTTGCTTCTGGATTGTTTTTTCAGGTGCTTCTTAGTTCTTAGTTTTACGTGACACTCGGGGATGCGAAAGACAGTTTTTATTTTAAAGCTTTTATTTTTATCATAATTAATGATTAGTCGTGCTTGCGTTAAAGAGTTGACGTACGATGAAAAGACCTGTCTAAAATACTGACCTTAGGTTGCGACTCTGTTCAGTGGAGAATACAGTTTCGATCTAGTGCTAAAGGTGACGACTTACGCCATTCTTCCCCTCGTGTATATACTGAAGTACAGTGCTTTCATTATAGCGAGTGAAGATGTAAGTTCACTGGTTGATTGGAAAACTTCCTTATAGTGGAATATAGTGTAGAAAACTTTCTATAAGATACATTCTATTACTTTGTAACTTCTTTCTCGTGCTGATTTAGAAAGCTGTTTATGTAGACGTGTGTAATGAAATATACAGATCAAGGAGCTCATTGAACATACTCGTACGGACTGGAAGATGCTGGTTTCCAAGAAAGAGCGCGAGATCATAAGGGAATACGCGGGTACTTCGAGGATGCTGACGTTCGCTTGTGCACGTATGACTATGATCCTTATGAAATCGTTTGAAAGTGTAATAAAACTAGGAAGTTTGGATTAGAATTACTTATTCAAGATCTCGCAGGAGAACTCCGGCTAAACTTAGAGTGTATAGAACGAAAGTGTGAAGTCAGATTGTAAAGTTACTTTTAGATCTACTTACACGTAGAACTGTAGATATTTCCAATGTAATGGAAGTTCTAGTTTTTGTGGGATAGTTTGTGAGAACCGGAATGAAATCGTTCTCTGATCGAAACAGTTTGCTTCTGCGTTGGTGTCAGCGCTTTCACCACTCTCGAATTCATCCCACAAATACTCGACATAATCGCACCTCTGAACGCATCACGGACAAAGCAACTGCCGCTGTCAGTGGAATACTTCGTCGATCAGGAGAGGTATTTCTATCTGATCGTCTTGCACGTAAATTTCTACGCCCTCCTAGGCATCACCACCATCATAGCAACAGAGACGATCCTCATGTTCTTCGTGCAGCATGTCTGTGGCATGTTTAAGATCTGTGGGTGAGATTATTTATCCAATCCTGTAACTACTATCATTATTGAACAAATTTTATCCACACATACTCGAGATTTATTACACATGTCAGTAAGAGTGGTAAATGGGTCGATCTTTACGTGATACGAACCATGTCATCGAGTAATCGAAAACCATAAAAAGAAAATTACGTCGAAACACGATCCAATTGTTTTAGATATCGAGCGGAAAATGCAATCGGCGATAGTCGATTGATGTCCTCCAATTCGACTGGAGAATTTAAATTGCGTAATAGAGTTATTGAAGCTGTCTTGAGCCATAAACGAGTGATTACGTTCGTACCAATTCGTGCGTATTCCAAAGTCCCCTTGTTTAATCGTTAATTGATAGAATTTGAATGACATTCAAGGTTCTATGAGAGAATTCAATCTAGCATTATGGGTCATTATTTACCACTAATTGCGGTGGGAATCGTTGGCTTGAGCGTCAATCTTTTTCGGGTAAGGCTATTGGAATTGAGAGATCCTTTTCCAAAGTTCTCAGAATGCTTATCGTTTACTGACGTCATTGCAGGCATCGCTTACACAGCTACCGTCTGCAGATGACAATGATCTGCAGGAAAGGATGGCTGTCCCGTTCGTTCTCCTTTGCAACTTGTTTTATATCCTCTATTTCTGTTACTGCGGCCAATTGATAATCGATCATAGCAGCTACGTGTTCAATGGCATGTGAGTATTCCACACAAAACTGATATCGGAAGAATCGTCATTTAATTTCTTCAAACGATAAGTCACACGATCGGTTACAGATGTAATTCAAATTGGTACAATGCTCCTGTACCTTTGCAGAAAGTAATACTGCTCTTCATACAGAAATCCATGAAAACGTCCGCTTTAGTGATCGGTGGCATCTACGTACCGTGCTTCGAGGGTTTCACTACGGTACTAACAATAATCATGAATAGTGTCACTCCAACTGATGCGCACAATTTCTGTTTTAGCTCGTGAACATGGCAATGTCGTATGTGATGCTATTACATTCAGTGTTATGAGCTATTGTCCAAAGTGATCACAAAAGTCCTTAATAAAACGATGGCAGTTGGTTAGATTAAAACTTTCACATGCGTTGCGAGCAATGGGCCGGAAGTTTGAGTGCTATAAAGGTAGACTCAATTGCAGGTGGATATGGTAGGATACAGGATGTAGGATATAAGTTCCGTGTATGACCACGGCTGCAAGGCAAATGACGTGCTTCGCTCCGATCTAGAATAACGCGTACATATATTGCAATGAAATCATTCAAGGCACGCATTCAGCAGGTGTTTTCACAATTTTTAGCTTTATTCTGCTAGGGTGAGCGATGGTTTTTATTTATTAACGCCTTCCAAGTGCGATTAGATCGATCGGTAGAGTGGTATGTACTTATGCAGCGCGTTAGCGCGTTTATCGAAAGATTGAAGACAATTTTGAAATGCCACGTTCTCCGGGCTATTACAGTGTAGCTTATCTATCGGAGGACTTACTGTGTTAAGCCCTCCATTAACAGTAGTGCGAAGCAGAGGTTGTCGGATAGTCAATCGGCCTGTAGTAGTCTTCGACCTCAAATGGATGCTAATATTGAAGACTCGAACAAGTGGAATCGGATCTTACTCTCTTCAATTGGCTTATGGCCTTATCAGAACTCCAAGTTGATCCAAGGCGTGAGACTAGTGTTTCCTATTTTACTCGCTAGTTACGCTGCGGTCTATGTATCATCACTCAACTTAATCGAACGGACAACTCTCATTTCTTAGTGACAGATTTTTGAAATACTTCAATAGATTTTCCCGTTGGTGACAACGGCGAGGAAATTTCACACGGTTGTTGGACCGATGTCATTTGCTTTGATCCAATTGATCATGGTTGCGAAGTACATCTTTTTTGCAACATCCCTTGAATCCGTAAGTTTGCCGACACCTTCAATTTCGAGCTTTGGTTTACAGTCTGAGTATTATAGCTACGTGCTCTCATGGACGTCGTCAGTGCCGACTGGAACATTCTGATAACAGACGAGGAACGAGAGATTTCCAAGACATATAAGAAGAATGCTCAATACGTAGCAATGGCTGTGAGCTGTAAGATTAGAAATGTCATTTCCACGTAATCCACTCGAGCGTGATTTCTATTCCTAATGATTATAGACTTTCTTGTCCTTCACGCGATAATTCTTCTGTTAATTCAATTCGCTCCCGAAATATTGGACGTCGTAATGCCACTGAATGTATCGCGGCAACGTCGATTTGTCATTGAAATGGAGTATCCCGTCGACCAGAAAAAATACTACTATTTTATTGTCGGTCATTTCCACATTTTGAACTCGGTGGGGCTGATTACAATAACTTCTACTGAATGCATCTTCGTGTACTTCATTCTGCACGCCTGTAGCTTATTTAAAATCACTGGGTTCGTATATGAAAATTCTTATAGCATTTTTATTTTAATAAATGGCATCTTGAAGCTTTAATGTTTGGGAAAAAGTTGAGGTCTTATACAGGCAATTTCGTAGGAATCGAGTGAAAGACGTTATGACTAACAATCTGTTCTTGCTGCCAGATTACGCTAGGGAGTCTGTTGTTTACGATCGGATCATTAAGTCGGTGGACGCTTACAGGAGAGCAACTGAGTTCGTCATCCATTGATGTTCTGAGTATTCCTTTCATTTCTTAGAATACTTTGACTATATTTCTGTTGTTATGTACTTGTCCTTTATTGCTTCATATTTATTTAATACTTATATTCATAAAGAAGTATTAAAGATCGTTAAAATGTTTCTCGAAGATTTACGGAGCAAACTAAATCATTCTTTGCGACACAGTACCTGTTATTCTTACTAACAGGTGTGGTATCTTTCATCGCCAGTTTATATCGTGTGAGTATTGCTACACGCATTCTATATTTTAACAATCCTTTGATAATTAGTAAGTGGAAATTATACATATGAGTGTATAATGCGATAGATGGCAACGGGGATATTGATTACAAGAAACGTGGTAGATGAAATAGTGTCTGGCACGGCTGTAATAAGCCACTTCTTAGTTCTGTTTTCTTGGAATTATACTGGTCAAATGATGATAGATCACTGTAACGAAGTGTCAAGAAAAACGTTTGTTTTACTCTATTGTTTTCTATCTCTTCACGCGGTAAAAGTCTCTGTGCAGAGTCATTGCAAACTTGTTTCAGATACGAGACAGAATGGTATAATACTTCGGTGTCCATGCAAAAATTGCTCTTTTTCTTTATGCGGAGAAGCATGAAGAATACTATGATTGTGATCGGAGGTGTGTTCATTCCGTCTTACGAAGGTCTAAGTTCGGTACAAAACAGCATAGCAAAGAAATGTGTAAAAGAATTGTGTTCCCCAAATAATAACGTTTAATCCACGTTATAGGTCATGCAAACTGTATTCTCCTACTTCATGGTTCTGTATTCAACACAATGATTAAACTACTGCCGATTCTAGATAAACAAAGCTTGTTAGACCTAGTAGCATTGTCTTCATTAAATGGTTTTCGAGGAAAACCCGTGTAACATACTTCACTTAATTTCATTCCTTAAACATACTGAAGATCGTTTGTTACACCGTAATTCCGTGGCTGTATGCTTTTAAATATTCCTTGTTCACCATCGCCACCGACAAGGTACAGTAATCGAAGTTGGTGTAAACTTTAATGAAGCATATCCGGTACCTGCTAGTACACATTAAGTGTGATTGGAAGGAGTTGCTGAGCAAAGAGGAGTATGATGTAATAAAAAAGTACGGCGATAGGGGAAGTCGTCTTACATTACTCTTCATTAGTATAGATCGCATACTTAAGTCATACACAATCTTCCTCGTTAATTATCATAATTCACTCGTTTATTGTAGGCATGATAACCCTGATGGTGGCGATCTTTTTGCTTTATCAGTTTCTTCTCCTAATCCTTGACTTTTTCCTTCCTTTCGTTTCTATCCTTGACCTTTGTGTTCAGTATCACGAACATTGTTACGAAAAATTGTTTCACAAACTACATATTATTAACGTGTCATTAGTACTACTGCACTTTCCTTCACACTGAGACGTTCCAAGTGATTTCGAAGTTAATCCGACTCTAAAAGAAGCGTACTCTGAAGTGCTCTCCGTGTTCGTTGACACTGGAATGACGGAATAGCAGTAGCTGTCCAGTGTTCCCACGCGTATTGCGCTTGTGTAGTCAGTTAACAGGCGAGACTGAAAATAAATACAAAAAGTATAACTTGTCCGGCAGACCCCGCATGCAATTTCGCGCAATTTAAAAAGGGGCAATAAAGCTACTAGGAAGTATACCCCACCACGATTATATCGATCCTCGCAATTGGTACATCAATAGAAGGAAGCAATTTCGCCCGCACATCGTTTCGAAATGCGAGATATCCGTGGAAAAGGTATGGAAGGCCGTGCGACTACTAGTCTTTGTCAAGTTTCCATCAGAGAAGCAGTCGAGTCCAAGCCATCGTGCACTGATGGAGAACATAAGGGATCGCTACTACCAACTCAACGAAACCCTTTTGTCCTTTGTCGGGCTATGGCCATTTTATTCCTCGAAATTGATTCTCGTAATAAAAACTCTACTGCCCATGATGTTTGCAAGCGTCTTCGCTGCGCAGGTAGTTTTCTGTTCAGTAAAGCAGCTAATCAGTTTGCTGAATTATTCAATGACTGAATATCGTGTCTGAACCTTGGTCTTTATTATGTAATATAATAGAGACATTAATTACTTGATTTTAACACCACAGATGTTAGCTTTCCTCACCATTGAATATGACCTAATAATTGCTTTGAAGATCGTCTCTTTCACCATACTACCCCTTATATACTGTGTCAAGTATACCTTCTTCGTGTTAGCAAGTCGACGAGTGAGTCCTTAATGCTCCTGTGATGTTACAAATGCCTTTATGAGACTTTACAGAAGAGCTGATATTATTTGAAAACTATTGTGCTTCGACCCAGTGTTGAATGGTTCGTGAATTTGCAGATAGGAGATCTCATAATCCGTGTTCAAACAAGCTGCGAAATACTTGTGGGACCGCAGGAGCAAAACATAATTGAGCATTACGCCAATTACGCCAGGATTTTAACGGTGGCACTCGCATGTAAGGAAACGACATGTCGTACTTGAAATTTTATTAAAGATTCACCCTTTTTTCACATCACAGCATTCCTCTATCCATCTGCATTCGTTGGGATGGCCTGGCTGTATCTCCCAAAGCTTCTCGATGTCGTAGCGCCCATAAATATAACGCGTGCAGAGAAATTGCCGTTATTAATTGAATGTTTCTTGGACCAGAAGAAACACTTCAATGTTATCGCTTTCTGCGTTAATTTGGCAATCGGAACGGGTGCGACAACTCTTATAGCCACGGAGTCATTCTGCATGCTGGTTATCCAGCATGCCTGTGGCATGTTCAAAGTAGCCGGGTGAGTTTCAATCGAATTTCGGAGGAGATTGACTTCAAGTTACGGTTGATTCAAATGCTTAATCGTTAAAAACAAATAAACGTGCTCCTGAGTATAAACTTTTATTAGATATCGGGCTGAGACAGTGGTAGATCAGAGCCTACTAAAGCTATCCATTTGCGAACGAAATTCAGTGATTCGTCGAAGAATACGTCAGACCATTTTCATGCACAGAAAGGCAATCGAGTTAGTACCTCGTTTAATTGGATATCTATTTTTGTTGCAAGTGGCTTTTTAAATCGATATAATGCAATCGTATCAATTGAACTCATCTGTCTTTTCTACAAAGCTTCGCCACGAATGTAGGGGATACCTTCTTAAGTCAGTATTTCCTGTTACTGTGTTTGGGCATTGCTTCTTTGACCGTGAATTTATTTCGCGTGAGTATTAGTTCCCTTTACAAACGCATAATCGTTTAATGGATGATACTGATAGTATCATACTCAAACACATAGCTCTCGCAAGCGCTGATGACTACACAAATCGAAGAAATCTTATTGTCCGTTTTGTTCGTCATCAGCCATTTGTTCTACATGTTCTTCTGCAATTATATGGGCCAACTCATGCTCGATCACAGCAGCGAAATATGCAATCGTTTGTAAGTGTCAAATTTGACAAGAATCGCATAGTATTTTATTATCACTGATGCAATAATGAAGTACTCATCGACATGATTGCAGATACAATACTCCTTGGTACATCGTACCGAAATCGTCACAAAGGTTGCTCTTACTCTTCATGCACGCCATGAACAAATCTTACCACTGGGTGTTCGGGGGCATAGTCCGTGCGAATATTGAGTGTTTCTCAGCGGTACTGCATTTGCTATTGTCGTTCGCACAACAGACGTCGTGATAAGTATTTCTTTATTGACATTACAGATCACCAACTTATCAGTATCGTACTTCATGGTCTTTTACTCAGTGGTGAAATAACTTACTTGGACGAAGCGTAACAACTAGTTTTTAAGTACATTAAGTATGAATGTCTGCTTGTTGTTCTAGTAACACTTTACAGATAGAGGTAATTCAATAAATTATAGACACTTGAATGATGATATCTTGAGCTTCAGAATTTATTCTGCTAATTATACTTGCTCCACCAATAAACTTGTAAGTCAAAGAACTTCGAAGCACTGTGCAAGTTTCTACCACGACTGGACGAATCGTAGGTCTAGCAATGCACCATTAGTAATGCACCAGTAAAAAAGAAATGGTCGTGTTAAACAAGCAGATAGTAAATGCACCAAATTGCTAAAGAACTTTCCCAAGTGTTTCCCATTTTCTTGGACTTCAAACGCACACAGTTTTACGTTGGCACAAATTGCGGTTGATATCGACAATTTATAGTTTTGCAATTGCACTTTCCCATTTCTTTGAATCATTAATACCCGGCATTATGGTAAAAGAGGGAAGACACGAATCGCTACTTCCCGAAACCGCCAGTGTCGTTGGTAGTCGCATACGTACTTTACTGATCGAAGGAAGATGAACTTCGATAGTTACCATGTTCGCTACTTCAAAACCCAGGGACACCTACTGTCTATCATTGGTGTTGGGTTCGAGCCAGTGACCATGTTAGATAAAGTGAAAAGGATTCTCTACTCGATCCTGTTTCTAATCCTGTTCTTCACCGTGGTATTACGACATTCAATCAGTGGCGTTGCCGTTTTAATCGAACCTTAACTAGTATATTAAGGCCGATTAATTCCAGGGAGCGAATATCATTGAATTAAGGAAGGATTTGAATCGACTTCTTGAGATGATTCCACCCTTTTCATCCTGCACTGTACTCATGTTTAGATACTGGTCTGTCTGTATTAATCACGACAATGTAAGTTCAGATTTCCACTAATTTTTCAGTAACTTCCTTAGATACGCTAAGTAAAAATTAGGAAAGTCAAGTGTTTATTTCAACTTGCAAAAGACCAACGTACTACTAGCGTGCATTCGACGCGATTGCAACTCCCTTCGAAATGAAGAAGAATTTCGAATCCTGACGAATCACTACAAGTTTGGTAGATTCTTGGGCTTGTTATTTATGGGTAAGTGATCCGTAAA
Source organism: Ectemnius lituratus (assembly GCA_910593735.2). NCBI lineage: Eukaryota > Metazoa > Arthropoda > Insecta > Hymenoptera > Crabronidae > Ectemnius > Ectemnius lituratus. Next base: position 4,916,677 of record OU343036.1, on the reverse strand, counting down.
GCCATCGATGTTTCATCGAGTAATTTTTTTATGAACACAGCATACTTCGCGTTTCAGTCATCATGTATGGAGTTTGTATAGTTCTATTCGTGAGCATCGTTTCCCCAGTTATTCTCGACTTCGTCTCACCTCTGAATGAATCACGACCGAAAGTACTACCGTTTGATATTGTGTATTACATCAACACCGAGAAGTACTTCATTCCTATTGCAATCCATTTTCAAAGCACAGTTATTATTGGATGCATCAATTATATGGCTGCCGAGTGGCTGAACATGGTTTTTGTCATGCACAATGCTGCGATGTTCAAAATTGTCAGGTTCGATATAATCCTTCGACATTTCTGACGATCTTTCAATGTTTCAATCTTATAAATCTCACCTCGCTAAACTCTCGGGCTCATCGTAACCTTCTTCATAGTATATGTATACGTTCTCAACGCTTTCTCAACTTGGGCACAATTAATGTTAACGACTGTTTATTCCGATAGTTATCAGGTGCGGCATGTATTGGATCGCGTCTCTGTAATTGATACGAAAGGCCAAGAAAAGTCAATACTCAAGATTAATAGACTACTCGGGGAAACTGTCCGCCTCCATGTATACGCTTATAAGTCTGTATTAAAATCTGCTAACTTTGTCGATCGAATACTGAGTTCCTTGCATTAATTATACAGTATACTATACTTTAATCAGGAGATAATATTGCGAGAATCTTTTAGGTTCGTTGAATTCTTCGCGAACAGCTACAACATGATATATTTCTTGATTCTGGTAATGGGGGTGGTCATCTTGATCACGAATCTATACCTCGTAAGTTGAATACATCATTCTTTATATTAAAAATACTTTCACTGATACGTGCAATGAAAATTGGGTGAACCACCGGATATATATCTGAAATCGTATGCAGATACATACGCTCCTCCAGAACTTGAAAAATTTCCAGAATTTCCCGCCCTGTTTATAGTTTTCATTTTAGTCTTCTTTTTCAAATTCTTAAATTTCATTCGTTCTTAACAGATCACTAATAGCATCCTCACGCATGCCGACATCGACCGAATTCTGTGTGCCTGTGTCGGACTAGTCGCCAATTTGAAGTATTCCTTGATATCGACTTGCTTGATCCAGGATATCATGGACAGCAGCGAAAATATTTATTTTGACTCGTACGTATCTAAATTCATCTTATTGTAGGAACTATGTTAATCTATTATCAACTTTTATCGTTAATGACACATATCTAACGTTCATTTCGGAGGTACGATTCACTGTGGTACGAAGCACCCCCATCCACTCGTCGAAGCATCATGCTCATCATGCAAAGAGCAGAAAAGCCCTGCGCGTTGCTACTCGGCGGCGTGTACACCACATGTCTCGCGAGCTTCTCTCGGGTAGTTCATTCAAGATCTTTGAGCATTTCTTCAAAACAAACGTCCACTTACTATCCATGAACCCTATCTTTTTTTAGATATGTCGTATGTCCTTCTCGTATTTTACATTCTTATATTCGACTTACTCATGAAGCACAACACAATATGGACATAATCAACGATAAAGCACAGAACCAACACGGAACTCATGTTTTTCAGTAGTAAAAATAAATGTCACTCAACTCTGAAACTTAAAAACCTATAACATTTCACTCTAATACCTTCCATCGGTGAAGCCGAGCAGTACAACTCTAATTTTGTCGAATAAACGCAGAACTACGGATATTCTTAAAAGAATTGTTCCCCCAGACGTCAAAATGTGACGCGCTACTGGTATCATGATTTGGATAATTCATGGTATTATTTCTGCACGCTCCTAGTCATATCGATCGTCCGCGAAACAACAAAACTTTCCCACGCTTGGAAAACATGTGCAATTTGGCCTCAGCGGTAGAAGATTGTAGTAACCTTCGTTAGATTCTACTACCAGATGGTTGAGCAGTCGTGTACGTACCATCGAAGTGGGATGAAGTTCGAAGACTACGAATATTACAAATTGAATCGATCCTTACTCTTCCTCATTGGTATTTGGACGGAGCATGATTCTTGGCTCATCAAAGCTTTCAGATTTTTGTACTTTCTCATACTTGTTCTCGGCGTCGGCCTTCAGGTACTTGTGATGCGATATTTCATCATTTTCACACAAGAGAATAATCATTGGGAATTTTAACTGAATGTTTAAAGTCTAGCAGAATAGTGTTTCAGATAGTGATATTCACGACGCCGATCTTTGTGGTCAACGAGGTCCTCGTGAATACGCCTAATATCCTATTAGTGTTGGTAGCGGTACTGAAATATTTGCAGTTCTCCTACAAAGTTGGCGCTGTAAGTGAATGACGAAGTATAGACGCGAAAAATCCAGGATAGCTTTGGATATTGTGGGATTGGTTGGAATAAGCATGAATATCGTGCCAAACAATTTTATTCTTACTCTGCACTCTGCTCGCACTTTGACTCTCTGAGACAATCTGTGGGCTCCTCGCTAGGCACGCGTTCTATATTGTTACTCATACATACTTTTCACTCGTACTGATACACAAACACATCTCCTTACACTCGAACACCTGCATGCCATAACTTATATTGTTGACACTGTCCACGCGACAGGTCAGACATTCGACACTCTTTACGACCTCATGCACCCTTCCTACTTTCGTACTCATCCTCACAGTCACCCCGATCATCTTTCGCGCTGCTCCTCATTCCACTCGCTCATCTCTCTCGTACCACTCTGCGCTAAACACTCCATCCATGTCCGTTGTCTCGATCTTTCTTCACACACACACACATTGTCCAATTCGCATGCATACCACTGTCAAACACTGCTTTAAGCTCATTCCCACAATATTACACTAATTTCTGATCTCGTCGTAGATCAGAATAATGAAAGAGTGTATTACTGAAGACTGGGCAAACCTGCGCGATATTGAGGAGATTCGGATAATGAAGGAATATGCGAGACGTACGCAATTAATGACAATTGCATTCGCTTGTAAGATATTTGTTGTAATTTAAAGTTATTGGTGTTGTCGCGGACGCTAATATTATTGAAAGTTGGTACTTTCCTTTTAATATTAAGAAAATGATGACGCACATCGGAGATATCGATTTGGCATTGTTGCAGTTATCGTATACGTAGGTGTCATTGCTGTAGTAATTACGGTGGTGACACCACTGATTTTGGATGTAATTTTGCCGTTAAACAATTCGCGCGAAGTTAATTTCCTTCCGCATGCGGAGTACTACTTTTCTACAACCGAACGTAAATTATTTTTGGCGTTCATCTTCACTGTTATCGCCATGTCTACCGGTACCACGATCATCGCGACCGAGGGAATGGCAGCTCTAGTCATCGAACACATCTGCGCGCTCATGAAAATTGCAAGGTGCTTCAATTTGATAAATTAGTAGTTGGGATCCCAACAATTATTATTATATTCGTTTCTACAGTTATCGAATCGAGCAAGCGTTGAATCATTTCGTATTGCCAAACCCAGAGCCAGGATGCGATGTCATTTCTCACCGGAAGATTGTGGAGGCGGTACAAATTCACAGCACTGCCATCGAGTCGGTACCCATTTTGTAGCTTTCCATTTTTTTACCCTTTTCTGTAAAAAAGTCTTGAAAAATTCCACGCACATTTCACGTTGCTAGTTTCATTATGATTGTAACTCTAAAGGAAGCACGCCTTCAAAAAATCAATTTTTGAGAATGATGTTGATAACGTGGTAGTAATTGTTTTATTTAAGTTTCGTCGAATTACTGAAATCGACGCTTATTGGAATGTACTTTGTACTACTTATAATCGCAATTACCGCGATTAGTACGAATCTATACAGCGTAAGTACCCAAATATTAATTACATATTGGTTCGAGTGATTACTAGAAATACACTTACTTCTTTAATTCAGCTTTCGGAAGCACTAGCGCATCATGAGAGAAATACCTCACTGGTTATAATAATGAGCATGGCCGTGCAAATGGCCTACTTAATAATTACGAACTATGCGGGCCAACAAGTGATCGACCATAGTTCCCGTATTCTTGGAGACATGTACGTAAACATAATTACTATTTCATTCAAAGTGTAGGCTTGCTATTAATAGCAAAACCAAAGTTGGAAATAATTTTAAGTCAATCAGATGGAACATTGAACCAAACTAGTAAAGATTCAGAAACTCGACAGATTTTTACACATATTCAAGTGCCACTTGACATTAATTAACGGGAATAATTGATAACACTATATTTTATCACAATTATCATCGCTTCGGTAAATATGTTATAGATACGTGACTGTATGGTACAGGACTCCTGTACCTATTCAAAAGTTATTACTACTAGTCATGATGAGAAGCATGAAACAATGTACTTTGATCGTCGGGGGCATCTTTATACCATCTTTTGAGGGTTTTTCTACGGTAATAAATATCCGAGTTTCGCATAAGTATAAGCTTCTCGAAGATACACCCCAAATACTTATTTTCTATTTCAGATCTGTAGCATGTCATTTTCGTATTTTACGGTCATTTACTCCATGCAACTGTAAAGTGACCGAACTGATTTAATAACATTACGAATAGTTCTTACTTATTATTCTAATTGCATAGGAAATTCACACAAACTTAGATCGGTCAATAACGGAGTCCAAACACAAAATTAACCACTTGTTTAAATATGCATAGTATAATTATTATTTACATAAACATTATATATTGCTTGTTCTAAATACTTATAAGCGGCACATTTTAAGATCACAGTTATAAATGTTCAAGTTGATTATTAACGAGACAGTTATTACCAAGACATATCGTTTGTGTTACTGTTTATTGTTATGAAATCAATCGGTGTACTGTTATTATATTGTTGTAGAGTCATCACTATGTTATCCTGTAAGCACTGAACTTTGAAGTGGGTGTTTCGAAATAAAGCTACAGTAATGTGAGCATCGCTATAACGTTTTTTTTACTTATTCTCTCATCAAAAAACGTCGAACATTTGCTATAAGCAAACTTTCACTTGTTATCCGCGAACGGTGCTTTTCTTATCATGGAATAATAGCTTGCGTATAATTAGTACGCAGTCTCAAAAATATACTTGTGCTACTTCACTTCACGAGCATTTAACTATGGGAGAATTACCATCCGGTGTTTGTAAATGACACATAAGGCGAATTAAAACTGTCTAATAATTATTTTGAATGTTGTGTAACGTAGGTTAGTCTTATTCAATGAGAATTCAATCACCTTGTGTCTCTTTGAATTCTCTACAAAATCGTTGAGATATCCATACACACAATTCGACTAGTTATTCGTTCTGTTACGAAATAAATCGATGTATTTTTATTCTAATGATGCAAAGTCATCACTATGTTATCCTGGTAGCTCTGAACTCTGAAGTGGCTGTTCCACAACAAAGCTGCGGTAACATAAACGGCACTGTAACATCGTTTTACTTATTCATGAGAGCTTAGAATACTAGATGTAAAACTAGAGTCCAATATTACTGTTTACTTTGAAGAATATTCCCACACGGTCTGCAAATTACCTCGCTTCGAGTTAAAGCATCAATCGATATGAACCGTCATAGAATACTTCAAATTGTATGGTGGGAATATCAGTGAGAAATAGTAAACAACCGCGAAATGGGGAATATCGGAGGGAGAAGGAGGGAAGCAATTGTCTCGGGAAAGATAAAATGAGTCGCAGGGGTGCAAGGAAGTCGAAGTCGAAGGTACATCGTTGCACCTCGCTTCAGAAGGCTTTAGACTACTGCTCGAGTATGGACTTCGCGGGCTATCAATATTACAAGCTTCACCATCTCCTCCTGTCGTCCATTGGACTTTGGGTTTACGACAATTTGATCGTTGATTGGCTCGGAAGAATCTTTTGTACGCTACTGCTCGCCTCCAGCCTGTTTATTCAGGTACTCTTTTTGAAGACTTTTTGTGAATAGAATAATTATTCATAACAAGTTTCTAACCGTTCGTCTGTTTAGACTGTTGTTTGTGCCCGTTAAACTCAGTGAAGTACTGATGATTAAGGGACGGAATTAATTTCAGTTGGCCGTTTACTTCACGAACCCATACACCCTCCAGCAACTACTACACGCTCTGCCCTATATCACTTTCGCATTTATGTTCAACTTGAAGTACTACGCTTTCTATCTTAATTTCAAGAGAGTGAGTTCAAACTTCGCCCGCTTTGCCCACCCGGTACAGAATTGCATTTTTGTTGCGCTTGCAACAGGTGAAATTATTCTTCGAACGCATACGAGATGACTGGAGAGCATTGAAGACTGAGGAGGAATTTAAGATCATTCACAAGTACAGTTATGCCGGAAAAATGATCACAATTATGTTCGCTGGTATGTGAATCCAATAGAATTGAAGTGTTTATTTGTTATATTCCTAAGAAAAACTTTGAATCGATTACAGCATCTATATATCTGAGTATAATCATCATCATCCTATCGCCGCTTTTCCCGCGTTTGCTCGATTACATCGCACCGTTGAACCAATCACGGGTTTACGTTTTGCCGGTTGCTACCGAGTACTTTTTCGATCAGAAAAAGTATTTCACCGTTGTGTTAGTACATATTGATATCCTTGCCATTATTGGTTGCACCACCATTGTCAGCACCGAGATGATACTCTTCATGTTTGTCCAACACGTCTGCGGGATATTTAAGATTGTCAGGTTTGTTCTTCTCGAAAATTCGGCCTACAGTTTCTATTTGATAGTTTATAAACCCGCAGTCCTCGAAAAACAGTGGGGCATTTCTGATTGGTTTTTTATAGCTATCGCGTGGAGTGCGCGATGAACAAAAATCATTCTCTGACGTATGCGATGGAGAAGAGCTCGTCTTATTTGAAGCTGATCGAGGCAGTCGAGCTACATAAGAAGGCTATCGAGTCCGTGTATATTTTGTACAAGTCCTAAAGAAGCTAGTAATCAGCAAAAGCTATCATCATCGGCTCACCTTCATACGCTTAATTGTCACTTATCATGATAAACTATTGTCAGTAGAGAACAACTTCTTTTCAATAATACACTTCGCCACTTTCCTCGCCTACACAAGCAGTGTTTCACCTATTCTAGCACTCGTAGACACAAAATAGACTGCGATCAGCATTCTCACTGTTAAAGGTTCGTCGACTTGTTGAAATCCAGCATCAATATGTCCTATTTCCTTTTACTTCTGATCGGCGTGGCAGCCGTAAGTCTGAACTTGTACCGCGTAAGTATTCGATCGTTTCATTTCAATGTCGAAACCTGTCTTTCTTAAAATCTATCTATAACGTCGTTCTGATTAACTGACGAATCAACCAAACTGCATCAGCCAAACAAGCAGTGCTTCACATGTATTTTCCTCAGCTCTCGCAGACGATCTTGCTAGCTAATAACATAGAGGAATTATCAAACGTCACCTTCTTGTTGACCGCGCAATTCACCTACGTCTACATCGGCAATTATGCTGGCCAATTAATAGTCGACCATAGCAGCGAAGTCTTTCAAAACGCGTAAGTACCCTTCACAAACGTAGGGCAAACAAAATTCCTACGATTTCCCGATCAGTTATTCGTCACGATAAAAAGAGTGTTTGCCACTACATTTTGTAGATACAATACGAAATGGTATGAGGCACCCGTTGACGCTCAGAAAGCGCTCTTAGTATTAATGGTTCGAAGCATGAAAAGTTGCTACCTAGTACTTGGCAATATGTATGTGCCATGTTTAGAAGGATTCTCAATGGTAACCGTCATTTCAATTACAAATAATGTAACAAGTCGATGAAGTACCAGAATTCGTATGAACAAACCAATCTCCATCTTTTTTCAGCTAAGTAATATGTCCTTCTCATACTTCATGGTGCTCTATTCGACACAGGCTCAATAACGCGCATAATGAATGTTAAACAGTGTTATGCTAAAATGCAACTGCATCGCTGTTAATCGTGACACTGATTACAATAATAATTATATTAGGTTGTCAATTAAATGGTTGTTTACCTGATAAGTTCGTATTAAGTTTCAAAGCCTTTTCCATACAGAACGAATTTATTGAAAAACCCAATAACTAAACATATCTGTTTCTGATGTTTTTATGATCGCTACTGTTTTGTTCATAAATCAGAACTTTGTTCATACGTGTTATTTATAGATTTTTGATAAATTAGTGCATTGTGCTGAGAAGTGCAGTGCAACGTATTGTGACGTGGGTCAAGTACCTCGAAGAGAGTATTACGAAGGCGGAAGCCTGTTAGGTGTCAGCTGTACGATCGTCCTCGATAAAGGGAGCAAACTTGTTGCACGAGCGCTCGCGCGACACTGAACGAGGGAAATCGGGCGATAGAAAGCGACGCGTTACATACACTGCACATGCGTCGATCAGATGGTGCACTTGGGGGGTGCAAACGGTCACTGTACATCCACAACAAGCTAAGGAAATTCTAGCCAATGAAAATACAGCTTCCTAACTCGAAGCTATATAAGAAAATTAACTCTCAGCAAGCTTAATAAATAACATCGATCTGAACTTAAAAGACTACTTATTAGAGTCACTTTTTACTGTAACTGCTAGTTAAAAAAAGGGGGCAAAGATTGAAGGAGTATCAAATAAGAAGGAGTACCATTTAAAATTTCGAAACAGATCAGATTCCAATTGTTAATCATTGTGCATTAGTATTCCCTGGTATTCTTTGAACTTAGTCATCTCTCCTGCCTAACTGAAAGCTTCTCAGAAGAAGACTATACCATAGTTGCCACTATACCAAGAATAAAACTATTGGAGACGAATCAAGTGTATAAAGTCTGCGAATACATTGTTCCGATAATAAGAGTAATCATGCAATTTTTTAAACAACCACGAGTACTGCGCCATTCCCAGGAGAAATGCGATCGTATTATTTTATGGAGGAGTTGCGAAAGGGGTGTAAACATACGACGCGCTCTGGAGGGGGATGTCGAGGGTTTTATAGATTAGTCGCTGTCAGTTGTGTTTCCTACTTTGTTCGCGATGGACTCCGTACTCACCCGCTTCTACCAAGCAAACATCTTTCTGATGACGATTGTGGGTCTTTGGCCGTATGGAATCACAACTTTCGGGAAGGTTCTCAGAGTGGTTATAAGCCTGTTGATGTTCAGCGGCTCCTTCCAACAGGTACTCCAGTTTCTGCGTGAAAAACGTTCTGATGTAAATGAATTCATCTTCGTGTTCAAGAACTTGTAATCAGCAATACTTTTTAGTGCAAATTCACCTACAATTTGAGAAGTATTCCTATATTGTTATTTGTGTAAAGTGTGGATATAAGTGCAGTAGAATACTTTTTTACATTTGTGCCTGTAGTTCTTGACCATCTTCACACGAGAGTACGATATGAAAATGCTGGTGACTAATTTGGCGCCGATGATGCTCACAACGATATTCCTCTTAAAATACCTCACACTGTGGATAAAAAATGACCACGTAAGTGGATGCTTCGTATTCTTTCTACACTCTTTTGGAGATCTGAAAGCTTTTATCGTGGAAACGTGCTGGAAGTACAGGTGAGATTTCTGCTGGATCAAATACAATCCGACTGGCACTTACTGAAGGCAGAAGGCGAGCGGCGCATAATAATTGAACATGCTGTTATTGGGAGATTCCATATCATCGCTTTCCTTCGTGAGTTTTAAGTTCAAAATTGCAAGTTGAAATGAAAAAGTTCAGATTAGATTATAACACTTTGTCGTCTTTCAGTACTGACTATTCCGTCGTTAATCGCGTTTCTCTTATTTCCATTCATACCGAATTTTTTGGACATGATATTACCACTGAACGAATCGCGGCCACGCATACTTCCTACGCAGGCCGAGTATTTCGTGAATGAAGATGACTACTTCTACTTTATAATGATCCATATGGACCTGGTGGTGTTTACTGGAGCAATTATTATGCTCGCCTCTGAAACACTCACTGTCATTATCACGCACCATTGCTCCGCCTTGTTTGATGTTACAGGGTAAAGTTCTCTGAGAAATATCAAATTATTTAGAAATTAATACTGTTTTCACGCCAGTCCATAATTGTTAACAGTTTGTATATTTATTCCCTAGTCACCGGTTGATAAACGCATTCGATATTTGTACGAAGCAAGTGCGCGACACCGAGAAACCCCCAAATTCTTTCAAATTGATAGCTGAAACAGTCTTCTTACACAGAAAATCTTTGAAGTTCGTATCGCTTCGACAAAAAGAGCCACAGTTTTCCTATGATTAAGAATTTCTTACCTTTTCGAATTTTCTATCACCTAAGCTTCGTCACAGCTTTCCTGGAGCCCTTCGCTGGTTCGTACCTCATCATGGTTTCAATGGGAGTATTCGTATTGACTGTAACTTTGTATCGCGTGAGTTCTTAATTTTCAACCAAAGGTTCAATGCAATTTGAAAACTCGTGTATTGAAATTGGTGATCCTCAGATGTCCCAAGTTGAGCTCTCGATAAATATGCTGAACGAGACTGTAGCATGCGCCTCATTTATCATCACAATGCTCGGTTATATCTTCTTCATCAATTATTCGGTGCACCGAGTATGCATCCACAGCTACAAACTCTTTCGAACAACGTACGATCATACAATTCAATTCTAAGGAACGCATTTGCATTATAAATAGCAAGAAAAATTTGCAATTCACTGTTTGCAGATACAATGCTAATTGGTACAGTGCACCCAAGCAGTGGCAGCAATTGCTGTTGTTTATAATGCTTAAGTGCAACAACATCGCCACGTGCGAAATGTATGGCTTGTATAAACCTTCTATCGAGTCCTTCACTGCGGTACTTAAATGCAAGATTCTATTTTTTACACTAATTAATAGATGAGATGATTATTAAGAAGTATCTGTCTTTCAGCTCGCCCGGGTATCCGTCTCTTATTTTATGGTGATTCGATCTGTTCAGTGAGAACACTTTGTTAATAACTAAGAAATAATATTGTTGCCTAATTAATAAGTAGTACGATATTGATATATTGCGATTGACGTATTTTCAAACACAACTTGTAATAAAATACTTGCTTTCACTCACAGTAATCTTTCACTTCCCGAAGATCTGTACGTTTTTATTTAAAGTTTCTTCCTTCACAATTCGACCGGTAGAACGTAACAAAAGATAAAGTATGCTACATCCAAGGTATAGCTTGATGTTTCACACAGTTCGTGCGAAAGATATTACTCATTCATTCGAGAATGGACGCTAATTGGGCATTACAACGGAGAAAAACGTTGGCAATCGAAAGGTACTTATATCGACCGTCTTATACTCGCTAGAAAATCATACAATTTTCTAGTTGTCGAGCGAAGCTATTATCACGGAAAGGGTGACTTCAACTTCTTCTTCCTTTCCTAATGAACATCGACGGAAAAGGGGGAAATGAAAACTTGCAAACTTAGCTCAGTTTCTATCCAAACGTGCCTCAGACATCATTCAACATGGATAATGTCTTGGATCACTATTACAAAGTAAACTCGTACTTGCTCCTGGTTCTTGGATTCCGAACTGCCAACACCTCACGAATGAATCGAATACAGAGCATTTTCGTTCTTCTGTTTCTGTTTTTCGGCGTGGTCAGTCAGGTATAAACGAAGACTGTCAACGCTGGCTGGATTACTTCCCATGGAAACATTACTTCCAGGTACTTACAATCGTCATGTCGGATCTCAACAAAGCCACCCTGTTTACTAAGAGCTCGCCTCTAATAATCAATATGATTTTCCTTATCAAACAATGGACTTTGATACGTAAGAGGAATGAAGTCAGTGTCAGAACAGTTTTATTATTAAGATTCTCGAAGGAAGTAATTCTTTTACCAATTCTTTCGCTGTCGTATGATTTACCTTTAGATATGCTATATATTCGACCATATCAAGTATGATTGGACAACAATCGCGGACAAATTGGAAAGGCGAATCATGAAAGAGTACGCGATGAGTGCGAGAACGCATGTTTTTCTGTTTCTAGGTAAACTTTCGAAATCTTAGAAAGTGATAGATCGTTTTGGTAAAGGTATACTACTTGAATAATGGGAACATGATTTTTCATAGCGATGACTGTGCCGCCTGGGTTTCTGACTTCAATAAGTGTGTTGATGCCGTGGATACTTGATATCGTGTCGCCACAGAATCAAACGCGTTCCTCAATCATAAATGTTGACATCGGCTACGTTTTTGATCAGAAGCAAAACCAGACTGCTTTTGTGACGACTATAGGAATCATCATCGTTCTTGGAACCATAGTTTTGAACGGTTTCGAAGCATTGCTAACAGTAACGATGCAGCACGCGTCATCCTTATTTCGTGTCACAAGGTAACTGACCTTCCTAAATGCGACCTAAATTTCCACAAGATCTTGGTTTATTTTTCTGATGATCCAATAATTCGGCAGATTGAAAAATGTTCGAAAGATTTCGAAAACTCTTATATTTTGCAAACCATATATTTCTCGAAAATCTATTTTTACAAAACTTGCAGCTATCGACTTAAACAAGTGTTAAATGAGGCTCAATTGAACCTAGTGAATGAGAAGAGATCTCATTTTGGGGATCAAGGTACTCTAATCAGTGCTATAAACTTACACACAAGAGCTCTAGAGTGGGTATTCTTTCTTCGTCTAATTAGACTTTCTCCACGTTGAAATTAGAAAGAATAGAAATGAACTTCACGAATCCTACTTTGCACAATTGCAATCCCCTAAAGGTTCAGCGAGTTCTTGCGTGCGAATTTCATGGTTTCCTATGGAATATTGATTGCCTTGGGTACCATATCACTTAGTACGGGTCTGTATTGCGTAAGTAGTAGCTAATCAAAGCTAAGATAAGAATATTTATATACTGTCAGTGTTCACCAGATGTCACAGGTGAGATTATGCGTGGAGGATATCGATGGGATCATGACTGCTGTCATTCTTGTCTTCTCCCATTTCGGATATGCTTTTTACTGCAATCACATAGTGCAACTTGCTACAGAAGAAAGCGAATCTGTCTTCTATAATGCGTGAGTCCTACTCGATGAAATCTGTACATCCAAAACTGTAGGCATAAATTCAACACAAATTCAGAACCATTCTGGCACAAATATTACCAGTTATATCAAGTCTACAAATATTTTGAAGTTACAATTGGCAATCTGTTAATATAAAAGTTCAAGCTACTTTAAGAAATCTAGTTAAAGTCGTTCAATTATTCTTACCCGACAGATACCACACTAACTGGTACAATACATCGGTGTCCATTCAAAAGCAACTGCGATTCATCATACATCGAAGCTGCGATGGCTTCACGTGCGAGATGTGGAACGTGTACAAACCATCGCTCGAAGGATTCACCGCGGTAATGAAACGCGAAGTAACGCGTCCAGTTCGACATAGAACGGTTCGGCCAGATTGAAATGCGAGCTTGTTCATTTCAGTTCGTCAAGACGGCCTTCTCGTATTTCATGTTAATCCGGTCGATCCAGTGATGGTGCCAATATACTGCCAATATCGTAATAGTCAAGCGTATTTCGAGCTGTCTGCTTCACTCTCGAGTCGCCTGTACAAAGCGTATAAAATATACTTACGAGTATACATGTTCGTGACAGATACTCCACCAGAACTGTACCAATAGGATTAAAAGAGGTTTCGAACTCTCTGCCACAAAGCTTCTATCTTACAAACCCTTATACACACTCTTACAACGGAATTAACATCTTCGAATTGTTGCTATAAAAAAATAGTAACAATACAAATTTTTGTGCGATTTTCTCTATTCGTTCCGATTAAGTTCTAATCTAATCATTATCATATATGATTATATGATAGTGAGCAAATTTTGTCTTGTTCTCCTCTTTTCACACGCACTGTTCTGTTTCTGTCACACTTTATCTGTTACTAAAAATGTTGCTAGCAACATTTCACGCGCACGTATTCGTAATACAAACTGATCACGAACCTTCTACAAAGAGAGACGACTGTATAAAACTGACAACATTCTCCCTACCAATTTCATACGTTTACGAACACATAAAAAAGGAGAAAGTGTTGCAACCACAAACCGCTAGTTTATCGGTCAGTCGTATTAATATTAAAAGGCAGGGGACACCTGATGTGCGATAGGAACTCCGCACAGGGGTTTGCGTGTCATATCGATTCCATCGGTCATTCCTAACAAAGTAAGAGTGAATTTGCAATAATGTAAGGTAACAGGTGCGATAATACATGCAATTTTCGCCGAGAAACTCGAGCACAAGTGAGAGGTGGTTGGTGGTTGTAACAACTGTTGCACGGCTCTTTGCAACCTGGCAAACGCGTTCCGACCGCAGACCAGTATGGACGTGGTGCGGGAACAGTATTATCGGTTAAACGTCCTTCTTCTCTCTGCCCTCGGCCTTTGGCCCTACGGCGCTGGGAATCTCAGAATCGCGAAGAGGCTTACCTGCCTCGGTTTGCTTCTAGCATGCCTCATCTCCCAGGTGCGTCCATCCTTGATCGCCCACCATTACTGATCGCTAAATAATCCGGATGAAATGTGCGGTGGGAGGGTGAAAGGGGGTAAATTCAACAAGCATATAAAAACATTACTTCGTACGACTGTGAATTTATACGCTGCAATGAAAACTTTTCATAATAGCCAATGTTTATGCTTCCATTATAACTGTAATAATGTACAGAATTGGAAAATAATTAACGTCAATTTAAATATGATTGTTTAATTTATCCTCTTTAAACACTTGTCACTTGATATTCGTTCTTCACTGGAGTTGACTCAGAGTGTCAAATGTGTTTGCTTGTAGTTACTGACTTTTGTCACGGTAAAGTATTCGACGAGCCTCTTCTTGAAAAACATATCCCTCATAATGATATCCGTGGATCTGGTATTGAAGTATATAGGCTTCTGCTTCTATTCCAATTCCGTATGTTCGAAGGTGACATTACTCTCAAAAGCCTGGGTATGTACTAAACGTTTTGGTTGAGCTGATTTATTTGCCAGTGCAGTTAAAAGAAATCCTCGAAGGTATTAGTACCGATTGGTCTGATTTGATGGATGAAAATGAGCACCGAATAATCAAGAAACATGCTAAAAAAGGTAGATCATGTACAACGCTGTTTACAAGTAAGCATTCACGTTCTACTTACGAAAACGTAAACTTACCAAGTTTCTCAGGAGCACCTGGAATTCAATTTGAATTCCGATTGTTCGAGTTAACTGCACAGTAGCAAACTTCCACTGTGTTTACGTAAACAGTCTATGTTGCAGTGCTGGTTTACATAGTGGCGGCATGTATGATAATGTGCGAATTCACCCCTATTATCCTTGATATGATAAAGCCACTAAACGAATCACGACCACTTGAGTTACCGGTGATGGCCGAAACCTACATCACCGGGCGATGGAAATTCTATATTTTCGTGATACCATTTAACGTCGAACTATTGACCACTGGCACAACATTCGTCGCCACCGAATCCATTTATACTATGTTCTTACAACACGCGGGCGCTCTTTTCGAAATCGTCAGGTGCGCAATTAATAACTTGAATCATTTTCTAATTAATCCTTTTGTCAATGAAGTAAATGCAGAAAGAGATGAGCAAAGTTGCCCCAATTTTCAATCAATTCATAGTTATAGGTTGAAAACGTTCGACGAATTGCCTGAAGTATTAGATTGCGAAGGGGCAGCGAATATGTATTTGAGACGGGCAGTTTACATGCATACCAGGGCTCTTAAGTTGGTACCAGTTAACATACATTATAATAGCTGTAACTCATATTAAACTCACTCAATAAATTTAAGCTATACCGCTTACTTGGAAATGCAGTTCAGACCTATGACAGCCATTCAGTACATGACTGGAGTGATATCTCTGTCTACGAATTTACTTCGAGTGAGTCAGCATTGTATGTGTAATGCATTCAACTCCAATTTCTTCAAAATCTACTTTCTATTTCTTAGTTTACTAAGGCGCTTTTAATTACCCACGATTCGGATGAGCTTCTAACATCTGCATCCATTGCTGGCGGAATTCTAGTATATCAGTATTACGTAAACTATATCTCACAAACTATAGCGGATAAGGCTACTAGAATTTTTGATAGTACGTAAGTACTTTCGATTTCATACCCATTACTAAGATACTTTCGATGCCTACATATGCTATGAATATTCAATGTTTAGATATCAAACGAGATGGTACCAAACGCAACTTTCCACGCAGAAATTATTTCTTTTCATTCTCGTGAAGAGCACAAAACCATATTCGCTGAATATTTTTGGCAACGCAGGCAGATCCATGCAAGATTTCTCGAGGGTGATTTTTATTGCTATACTTTTCGCCATAAGTAGTAAATACTCACCATAACACTTTCTTAAAGTCCGGACTTTCAGGTTCTACAGATGTCCTGGTCGTATTTTATGGTTCTTCACTCAAGCACATAGTCGACGATGCACACAAATTCCTGGAAATGTTTCATCGTATTGTTAACATGACTGTTTTGAATGACGATAGTTTGGCGTAGTACGGTTGAAATCTCAAATATATAATACACAGGCTCAGTCGTTCGTCAATGGAATCACTAGACATTCTCTGTCCATCACTCAGAACCTTTAGTTAAACCATTTGCTTTAGCAGACCATTCAAGAGATTGGTCATTGCTCAGAAATTGTATGCAGTGCTATATGCAGTACCACAAAGGCCACGGGTATCTGACCAAGACTAACTTCTTCTGCTCTATTTTTCTTCCTTCTCTCTGTTTTCCCACTCCAGACATTTCGCACCCCAGTATACTTGCGTGGTATCATTATGTTCAATAACAAAGTTAACGTTTGTACCTCTTTATTCGCACAAACCTTTCAGTTCAGCGTTTACACGATGCCCTATGCATGCTATAGAATATCGACCAATATGTACTGTCGCTCGACAATTGAACGCTTTCACGGCAAACAATCTGCCCATTATTCGAAATTTCAGTCGGCTGCAAATTGTTCAGTCATTTGGTGATCGATAGGAAAAACAATAGTCCGCCGCCGGTAGGAACATTATTCGTAGGACGTTTCAATCATGTGCGCGCTACCGGAGAGCGTAGATTCAATACGTGAACGACATTATCGAACTTGCTTGCTGCTTCTATCTGCAATCGGCCTATGGCCTTTCGGGAATAGGACAGTGAGACGAATAAAATATATAACGATCAGCTATACATTTCTAGGAAACGTATTGTTCGCACAGGTAACAACAACATACCATCCTTTCTAGTTTCCTCGAAAGAAGTGTTTATGTTTATCCGTTAATATAATGAGGTGGCGAACATCCTTTTACAGTTCCGCGCGTTTAAGACTGTCGCTTATACGTTCGACTTGTTTTTCAAGAGCGTCTCGCAAATACTGGTCAGTCTTGCCGTGATGGTGAAATATTTCAGCTTCTACCTGATACGGAAACATGTGCGTTCATCGATGGTACAAACATAACAATTAACGATACCAAATAATCATATGTGTGTAATATTTGGACAATAAATTCAGATCAAACGACTCATAGAAGCATTGCAATACGATTGGAGAGAGTTGAACAATCAGGAGGAATTGGACATAATCGAAAAATATGCTATGCGAGGCAACTTCCAGACGAAAGTGCTTTCAGGTGAGTGAAAAAGGGATCATAATGCCTGTATTCACCAGACATGTTTATCTTTCCCTTAGATCACAGATAGTTTCTTTTTTCACATTTCTCTATGAGCACTTAATTTCCCAGAACCATAGAGTTATAAAAACATCCGAAATTCGTATTCGATGTAGAATGTTACGACTCAGAATTACTATTCTTCCAGTGATAGTCGGCTTATGTACTCTTTTCCTGAGTCTATCACCGTTCACTTCGATATTCCTCGATCTGATAATGCCGCTGAACGAATCGCGACCTTATCAATTTCCACTTATATTCGAAACCATACTCGATCAACAGGAATACTTTTGTTTCAACGCCGTTCTATTCGCAGCATCGGCGATTATTTCAGCAATCTCGGTTCTGGGCACCGATTGTATGTTATTCATGTTCTGCCAGCATGCCTGCGGTTTATTCGCCATTACCAGGTAGCTGATGCTTTTCAACAAGTCCATTAATCTTGACATTAACCATAGTTCCCACATTTCACCTCTGAATCAATAACTTATTAATTTAATAATTTGAACCTAATGGAGTGTCGAATCATGCATCAATAATGACTAAGTTCTGAAGTAAACAAAAAGCAAATAGATTTTTGAAAATTATTCTCATTGATCCTCATTCGTGCAAGCCATCGATTCCTGATAGCATTCTCGGAAATGAATCTCAAGCATGAGAAATCAGGGGAAACGACTTACACAGTGATTGAGGATGCCGTACGCATGCACGTCAGGGCTGCAAGGTTTGTTGCTGTCAATTTTCGAGTAATTCAGCTTTTTAGGGTAATATAAAATATTTTCTCAAGTTTTGTGGAGAGTCTGTCAAGTCTTTTCGGTTGGTGTTACTTCATCCTCTTATTTCTTGGGATCTCTGCTTTGAGTATAAGCCTGTACCGTGTATGTAACACTATCCGACTTTTGCTCACTCAAATCGGCACGTCATTCACTATCTTCGATGCACTGTGCAGATGACTTCAACTATCCTATTGTGCAACGATGTTATCGAGATAATGACATCGGTTTTCTTCGCAATTGGAATTTTGGAATATATGTTCTTCATGAATTATATCTGTCAAGAATTGACTGATCAGAGTGCCAACGTCTTCACAACACTGTGAGTGCCCCACACAACTTGATCTCAATGTTACTCCTATTAAACACTTTATTTAAGTCGTATAAGTTTGTACAGATACACGTTTGAATCTATTTTGATAGGTGCAGTACCAGTTGGTACGAAGCTCCTCTTTCGGCGCAACGACTCTTGCTATTTATTCTGTTGCGAAGCGTGAAGCCTGGGAGGATCAATATTAACGGATTCTTTTGTCCTTCGATTCAGGGTTTCTCCTCGGTACACCTAACTAACTAAAAGTCATCACCAAAGTACTTTAATGTAACGATAGCCTAATTAATGTGCTTGAATTTTAGATCACCCAAATGTCGTTATCCTACTTCATGGTACTCTTCTCTATTCAGTAGACTTAGGGTTATTCATCATCAAATAAACGTTTCGCCGGTTGTCTTTGCAAGATTACCCTGTACATCAATCATCTACGATAAGAAACAGAATAATCCTTTGTTTCTTGTTGAAAGTATCACACACTATACATGTTACTCTTCGGCACATGTTGATTAAATTATATTGCAATGATTTTTATAAGTCCTCACTCTTATTTTTTACTTCTGCCTTACTGAACTGGTCTTTCTCTACTGCGATCTGAGTTTCATCAAATTAAGTGCACCCTATTTTATAAACAATGATACCTTCGTGTGCTGCTACAATGTTAAAGTGTATTAAAGAGCAATTGGATATTTGCCAGTCTTTTGTGCGGCAATAATAAACTGCAAATTATTCAAACTATGTATTATTCAGCGATAATGTTAGCGAAAGCTATAGATTTCGATCGATCGAGTAGTGTTCTTATGGTGGCTGTCAGAAAAAACTACCATATGTCACTTAATTTCCAACCTCCACTGGGGGACGCAAAATTGCCACTCTTTTCCGGCGATGGATCCCGCTGGTGGTAGGAGAAGCCAGTATTTCAGTTGTGCCCCAGCAGTGGAACAGTATGGACTTACCAGTAGATTGGGAACACTGTCATCGGTTAAATATCGCGACTCTCTCCGTCCTTGGTCTTTGGCCCTATGGCACTAAATTTTTTGTACGATTGAAGGTCATCGTAACGAGCACCTTCCTGTCCATTTGTTTCTTCTCTCAGGTACGTTCAACGAGCGAACAATCTTCAACCAATCGAAGTTAATCCGATTTTCAGCTAGCTAGTTTTTTCACGATGAATTATACTAGGAAATTATTGCTGAAGAATGCACCCATTATTTTTGCAACTTGGAGCGCTTTAATCAAGTACATCACATTCATCGCTATTCGTGATCATGTATGTATATGTATAAATTCGAGGATTCTACTGTTATTGCGTGTTTGTTTAAGAAGCACTTCCTTGTGTGGTATTGCTCTTTAGTATGTGGCACGTAAATTTAGATTAGAAGAACGACAGAGGCCATAAACGCCGACTGGAAGGTGTTATCGAGTAAAGACGAAATCCGAATTATCGAGAAGTATGTCGACAGGACTAACTTTCACACGAAAGGCTTCGCTAGTAATTATACTTTTTCTTAGAAATAGCAACGGTCTAGAATTCTTAGAATTATCGGCCAAACATTTGTTACAGTAGTTTTTTGTCCAGCGGGGTTTTCCTTGATGATTTTGCCAATGACCACGGTGTTTCTCGATATAGTAAAGCCCTTAAACGAATCTCGAAGTCGTAGCTTCCCGATTATGGTCGTGCCACTCTACGACCGTGAGGAATTCTTTTTCATAACATTTCTGATGTTCAGTGGCGTGATTCTCGTTGGACTATTGATATTTGTGTCGACGGAAACCTTGGTCATCGCATATTTGCAGCATGGCTGTGCGCTGTTTGAAGTGACACGGTAATTAATTTATATTGGTGAATGATTTCAAAGAATAAAATTCACCTTCTATTTTTAGTCATAGAATCAAAAAGCTCTTGTGTACCAATGGAGCCACGGAATCAAATAAAAGCAATAAGGTAGAGGTGATAGCACAGGTGGTTGAAATTCATTCCAGAGCCATCAGGTTATTAACTTATAAACTACATCTTTGTCTCTATATTACAGACCTGACGCCCACGAGCTCTGCAACTGTAGTTTCATTCTCTTAGTTTCAATGTGTAATTATAATAAAAGTTTACTGCAATAAATAAATAAATCCAAGTATTCACAATAGCAATTATGAAGCGTACGATTTGAATTTTATCGATGATAGAAATGACTCGTGATCGGGGATGGGTTTATTGGTCCAAAAAGCTATTACTAGAAAGCTAGTACTTGTGATTTACATAGAAGATACTCTTACTTCTACAGACATTACAAAAGCCTAAGGGAGGACATGTTACCTTCGTACTTAATTCTCCTTCTATTCGGCATCTTGAGCTTGGGCGCACACTTATTTAATGTAAGTCGACTCCTCTTGAACGTAGTCGTTGCATAGCACACCCATGACATTTTTACTTCAGTGCACCCAGACATTCGAAGCTCACGAATACAGCGAGTTTTTCGTGGCGGGGATGTTCTGCCTTGCGGATCTTGGTTATATGTTCTACTTGAACTATGTGACTCAAAATTTCTTAGATACCAGTGCTCCTATGTTCGACGACTTGTAAGTGCCAGAATCATTTAGCTCGAATACATGAAAACATTTAATTGGAACCTGCAAATTCACAACATTACAGATACAACACTAAATGGTACGATGTTCCAATATCCTCACGGAAAGTTGTACTTTTCTTCATGTTAAACACTGTTAAACCCATCACATTTGACGTCTGCAGCGTATTCCACCCATCGTTAGAAGGTTTCTCTGTGGTATTTATGACTTCTTTCGTTGAGTCGACCTAAATTCGCAACCGGCGATTCGCTCAATCAAGAATTAATATTTCAGATTCTCAGACTGACCATGTCCTTTGTCACCGCGCTTTACTCCTTTCAATAAGCAGCGAGGACTGTGCTCTAATTCTCTTGGGTTTCCTCTTTCGAAGTTATTTATTGTACTAGATCGATTCTTGAAGTCTCAGGAATATTGTAGCTTCGCAGAATAATCACGCGTATCGCACTTGTTACCTCGTCTTAAAAGTGACATGCCTGGAAAACGATAGAGAAACAAATGGTGCGACCAGTAAAACTTTTCTCTGATCAATAATTGCAAGATTCAACCGAGTAACTGAATGGGGACATAGGTATAGTATAGGCGGGGAGTTCGAAACATGTAATTTTTGTAATGATGTCATAAATATTGATTCCCTGAAAGTAACTTTAATCGAAGCACTTACTGTAACAAGCGTCACGCACATAAGTTTAAACTGACTCGTTGTTCGTTCTCAATGAAATATACCACAATTTTCCTTGAAAATACGACAACATATGGAAGGGGAATGACTTTTAGTGGAACACTTCGGTCAGATATCTTTTTAGTACCTCCGAGGATGGACGTGTTCAAGAGCCGATACTTTCAGTGGAATATTTTTTTACTCTCGACGATCGGTGCATGGCCGTATGATCCGCCTCGTGTTAAACGCGGCATACAATTGTTTACCTGCTTTATACTACTATATATGATATCAGTTCAGGTATTCAAGATTTGCTCAAACTTGGTGCCTTTGAAAACTCGGATAGTAATACTAACAATATATTCCTTTCTACTTCGATTGCCTTCTGTGTTAAATTCGGATCGTTTTTGAAACCAACATTCTACCTTTTTTTCAATTTACTGGCTGTATTTATGTCGTACGCTTATTTTTGGTGTTCCCATCCGACCGTTAGATAGGTGGTATAATACAAGTGAAATACGAGCTCAACACCATTCTGAAGTGTATCTCCTACATTCTAATGACATGCGGTTATCTTGTGAAGTACTGGGATTGCGTAATGTGTGAATCAGCGGTAAGTCAGTGGACCATTCTCACCAGTTCATTGGCAAGATCCTCCTGGTATTTGTTTAAATATCCAGGTTATGGAAGCGTTGGAAACCATAAGGAATAACTGGCAAATAAAGATGAATGCTCAGGAGGTCGAAATCATGAGGAAATACGCATTAAAAGGGAAATTCCACACGATGATCTTCGCTTGTGAGTAGAAACTACTCTGAAGCTGGACTTAAAAAGTCTGAGGCTCGGAATTCTTAAGGAAGTATTAATTATTCCAGTAATGCTTTACCCGGCAGCCATTGGGCTTACATTCTATCCACTTGGAGCGGTGATGCTCGACATCATTTTCCCATTGAATGAATCGCGCCCCATGGAATTCTCGATACCAATTGACGTGCTCATCTTTGACCATAAGAAGCATTTCTGGTGGGCCATAGCTTTGATGGGTGTATGCACTTTTACAGGGTCAACCACCTTTATTGCCACTGAATCCTTCTCCATGCAACGTTTGCAGCATGCCTCCGCATTATTAGAAATTACCAGGTAAACGAACAATACTAGCTGGTCTGCGAATTTCATTATTACGAATCATACATTTTAGTGGGACTTGGAATTTGAAAGTGCGAAGACTTACAAATGTTACTGGCATTCAATTCTACCAAGTCCCCGAATTATTAGCTGTTAGTTTCTTTCCTCGTGCTTGTTCACAGTCAACGAATTAAGGCGGCGTTTGAAGCATGCGCGACAAACAAATACATCAAGGAAGAGACTGCAACTCGAGCCCTCATTAGTGGTATTGAGATGCACAAGAGAGCATTGGAGTATATATTAATTTAGTATTTGTCTTATGAAACTCTTTATACAGGTTGAATGATTGACTGTTTATTTTAAAGCTTTTGCAAGTTCATGAAAAATAATTTTACGCGGCCATATCTCATTCTACTTGGTCTTGGAATATCGTCTTTGAGCATACATTTATTCTGCGTGAGTAATATATTTAACGTTTACCTTGACTTCACGTTTGAAAGATACTGGTGGATCCCTGCTTTTCAAAGAAACTTGGGGATTGATCGTCACCATGGTGAACTTCATGTCCATTCGCCAGGTGTCACAGATCCTCGCTGGGACCGAGAAAATAGAGCAAGGGCTGATCTCCTCCTTTCTTTCCATTGCAACCTTGAGCTACATGTTCTATGTGAACTATGTGACTCAGGAGGTCCTCGACAGAGGCGCTGATATTTTTACAGACTCGTGAGTGATTCTCTCGACTCACCGTCGTTTTCTTCGCAGTGGTAAAATATTAGTCTACTTGATGATTCCGCACTTCCATTTGTAGGTACAATGGTCCTTGGTACGAAGCGCCAATTGTGATGCAAAAATTACTAGTATTCATTATGCTCAAAAGTATCAATGTTTTTACGTTCGATCTCTTCGGCGTCTTTAATCCATCCATCGAAGGCTTTGCATTGGTAGAATTCAGAAAACATTACTAATCTCATAACAATACCAATACGTGACACTTTTGAGGAAGACTGAAACCTTTTCCAGATTACCCGAATGTCAGTATCATACTTTATGGTCCTCCAATCTTTCCAGTAACCTTTGGATTGGATAGCGTGATTGTAGTTGAATTTAGATGATCGACGTCCCTCTTATGTACAAATATACCAATAGATGCATAGTGAGATTCCATAAACTCTTTTTATTTCAAATCCGCCAAAGAAAACAAACAAAGTACCTTCTTTACCATATGTTACTAACATTTTTCTTTCAACACTCTTGCGAGGGATTTAAACGTTGAGAGCTTCCCCGAAGCAATAACTCCAAGATAGAGAGAGGAAGATGAGAGGCGTTTCAATTCCTTCTCCGAATACCGTATAAACGCATAAACACTCTGTGAAGGGCCTCGTAAAGAATGTATCGTTGTTGTCACCGGCTGCGCAAAAGAACAACCCTCGTTGCATCGATCGATACACACAAAGTTCTATAGCTAAGTGTCAGATTAGAGCTTTTCGATTGGAACGTGCGCCAGCATATTTTCCCCCATTTCCGCTGAATTTATAACACACAATTGCGCGAATGCAGAAGAGGGGATCAAATGTTAGTCTCTCCGCAAGTCAGACGTATCTCGACCGTCAATCGCTATGGATGTTATGAAGAGTCAGTACTATCGCTTCAACGTATTACTACTGTCGTTAGTTGGGCTTTGGCCTTTCAGCCGCGGTATGTTCCCGCAAGTGCAGAGGATCTTCATCAGTACCAGCCTCCTATTTATTACTTTACGCCAGGTATTCTTATAACAACTGGTATAACTTCTTCCTGAGTCAAGATTAAAAGACGCATAATAGTTTTTCGATTTTTCTTCTTCTTTCGGCCCATTTTACTTCAGATCAACACTCTAAGAAATCCGAACCAGGAAAGCGAGGATATCTTGAAGACTACCTCATACATTCTCATCTTGAGTGGCTTTCTCATAAAGTACGACACTTATATGTTCTGGCATTCGATCGTAAGTTTCGTTCTTGCGGTTTCTAGCTTAGTTAAATATAAATCGATGCCCAGTATCAACGTAATATTCAGAGAAAAAGATTAATGGACAAAATATCGACGGATTGGTACAACATACAAAATTCGGAGGAACGCGGTATCCTGGAGAAGTATGCTTCCAGGGGAATGCTCTATACAAGATTTTTCGCTCGTGAGTAACGATAGCCAAGGATGTTGTCTATTTTCTTCGAAATAGAAATCTAACTTTCTATGAAATATGAGAACTAGATTGAGCTAATCTTTATCGTTGCAGTGTTAATTTATGCGGGAACTGCAAGTTTCTGTGGCCTGCCTTTGTACGCTGTATTCCTCGACACAATCATACCTCTCGAGGAACCGCGTTCGCGTAAATATCCCATTAAAGCTAATCTGTTTCTTGATGAAGAAAAACACTATGCTATTGTGAGACCCATCATTATCATATTCATCTTTATTGTTGTAACCACATTTATTGCCACCGAGACGATAAGTATTCAGTGCCTGCAACATGCTTGCGCCTTATGGGAAATCACAAGGTAATCGAGTATCTTTAATGGAGTCGATTGGAAATATTTCGAAGTCATATTACTATTGATTAACAATCGGATTTATAGTTATCGAATTAAAAAAGCTTTCCAAGAC
This sequence comes from Ectemnius lituratus, assembly GCA_910593735.2. Taxonomy (NCBI): domain Eukaryota; kingdom Metazoa; phylum Arthropoda; class Insecta; order Hymenoptera; family Crabronidae; genus Ectemnius; species Ectemnius lituratus. Next base: position 4,890,889 of record OU343036.1, on the reverse strand, counting down.
TCTCTTAAGAAGGATTTTGTTTCGAAAAGAAACGCTTCTCGTATTCTCGTTAGTGGGATAGAAATGCATATCCAAACATTGAAGTACGTATCGGATTTAATATCATTTTATCCTAGCAATAGTTATTAAAGATATTTATTAATCATTTCAAGTATACTTGTCGGGTTAATGACCGAACAATCCAATGTTAATTGCCTTTATGTCAAAGCTTCTGCAAGTTCATGGAACGCAACTTTGCACCTCCGTATCTGCTTTTGCTCGGTATTGGAATCTTATGTTTGAGTATACATTTGTTTCAAGTGAGTAGACCTACTTTCTGGTATCACACACTTCTTCGGTTGCATTCATTTCAATCCTGACTTCCTGGTTTCGATTAGTTCTCTCAACTACTTTCCGGTAAAGGAAAGATGGAAGAAGGCATTTCCTCTCTAGTTGTATGTATTTCAATCTTTGCTTACATGTTCTATTTGAATTACGCCACTCAGGAAGTGATCGACAAGAGTAATAATGTCTTCACAGATTCGTAAGTTATAGTTTTTGCTCGCAGTCTTCTTCACAGTGTAGGTGTAATTGTTAGATCAGTCATCCCACATTCGCAGTTATAGATACAGTACTCCATGGTACGAAGCACCATTACCAATGCAAAAGTTGCTGGTGGTGATCCTCTTGAAAAGTCTTAACAGTTACACATTCGATGTCTGCGGCTTGTTCAATCCGAGCATTGAAGGTTTCTTGATGGTAAATCCTTTCAGAATTACCGATACTTCAGCGACGATATTGAAAATCGATTCTCAAATGAAATATTTCATCGGTTTCAGATCGCGCGTATGTCAGTGTCATACTTTATGATGCTACAGTCCTTTCATCAATGATAAACGCAATTCTAATTCGATAACGTGTTATACTTTTCATAGTTTGCTATACTAAAGTAAAGAACTTGTGCTTCAAGTGTACGCAGTCTCACATGTGTGCATGCTAGGATTCAGTGTAGATCTTCTGTTCAAATATTATGAATTTATCACATTATTAAGATCACTTTGTAGTTTATGTGGGTGGATCACTTATTCCAACTCAAATTTATTTCCTTCCATTCTTCCTTAGATTTTAAGTTATGTCAGAATTTAGTTAGCTACAATTCGAACAAGTTTGTATTTCTTTCGACTGTAGTATTGCGAGAGGTTCAGCACTCCTTGTCACCTATCACTGATCTAGGTATGCCAACGAACTATAAACTTCTCCAATTTCCCATGCGACTACAATGACTGTCTCCGAGTAAGGGAGACCTTACAGAACACCATTAATCAAACATACTTTTACATAATGCATAAGTGACCAATTCGCCGGAAATTTCATCGTTTGGCATCAGCACCGGAGTATCGCACTGAGCTCTTTTAGCAATGCAGGCGTTAAGTCAGAGCACAACAATGTAGCAATTTAGATAACCGAAGAAAAAAACACTCATCGATCACAGTTATCGTCGGGGTAACGTAACGGGGTAACGCAAGCGGGGGTTCTTAAACATAGTTCCTGCCAGTCGCTCTTCAACCGTCAGCCAGGATGGAGTTAGTCGTGAAACAATACTACAATCTGAACATGTTCCTGCTCTCCTTGATCGGCCTCTGGCCCTATGAGAACACAATACGCCGGAGAATTCGTAGCGCGATCTGCTGGAGCTTCTTGTTTAGTGGCATCGGCATTCAGGTAGATGAAATCCAAATCATTCCAAACCTGAGACGATTAAGCGAAGTATACGAAATCCTGTTTCAGATATCTAGTTTTTTCGGCGCGGAATACACGTCGTACATGTTTTTGACGAACGCGTCGTACTTAATCGCCGGGATTGGCTGTTTCCTAAAGTACATGACGTATTATTTACACTTCAACGATGTAAGTTCAGTGAGTTTCTTGGACTCGCTTGAATGTGGAGCTAATGTTTAAGTTATGTATTGGTGTTTATTGTTAAGTGATTGATTGTTCATGAACTCAGTTCAAAAATCTATTGAACGACGTGTCGGAGGACTGGCGTTTAATATCCTACAAGGAGGAACTCGAAATTCTGCACAAGTATATGCGCAACGGCCAGTTTCATATGAAAGCTTTTGTGTGTGAGTAATAAATTGCCAAATTTTTAGAGTACCGATTTCAACAACCGATGTCAAAGCGTCACAGTCAATTTTTCAATTTTAGTATTCATCTATCCACCTGCGATCGGAACTGTCGTTGCACAGTTGTTCACTATATATCTTAACATTGTAGCGCCGCTAAACGAATCCCGCCCAATACTTCCGTTCACAGTGAACTTCATCTTTTTCGATTATGAGGAGCATATTTATATTGTCATCCTGTGGGTGAACATTGCCATTCTAATCGCCGGGACGATTTTCGTTGCGACTGAAACCACCTTTCTTATGTTAATCCAGCATACGTGTGCCTTATATGCAATTATCAGGTACCAAAGGTTGACATTCGATATGACTTATGCACGAATTTATCTAGGCACTAGGTAGCATCGGTCAATTGGCAATAAAATAGTTAAAGAGGCACGCTGCTTACATATCTAATAGTAAACCAGTTATATTTAATGTGATAGCTACCGTATAAGGACTATCTTGTCTGACGGTCATAGTCGCCCAATCCCTGAAGAAGACTTCGCCAGACTTATGGTTCGCGTGGTATATATGCATATAAGGACACTGGCGTTTGTACCTATTATTCAATTCCTATAATATTCACTTATGCTTTTGATATTGCGATAGACCACTGTTCACTGTATCTAAAAAATACTAACAATTAGCAAAAATTCGACATTCATGGTTCGCTTGCATTCACGGTTCAATGCTGTAACTTCCAGTATGACACGTGCAGCTTGTACACTCACGCCGTTACTGATTGCACGCTTGCTTTCATTAATACATTTTATTCACTTTAAAGCTTCAGCGATAACATGAAGAAAACATTACAATCTTCGTATTTTGTTCTACTGGTTCTTGGAGTCTTATGCCTAAGCATAAATTTCTATCGGGTGAGTAGTACTCATTCTTATTCAAGCAAGTTACTTCTTTTGAGTAATATTATCCGTGGGACTTTCCAGATTTCGCAAGCGTTACTATTCATGGTACAGCCAGATGAATTGTTGATTTCAAGCGTGTATTCAGGCGCCATTTTGGTGTACATGTTCTACTTGAACTATGTGTGTCAAACAATTACAGACCACAGTATCGCTACCTTCAAGAACACGTAAGGTTCAGAAATATGGACTTAAACTTTGTCGCTCTCCTCTAATCCGTGCAGTGATGAAAACTTTGTACCACACTATCGAATAATAAAGGTGAAACTCGCATTGGTCTTTCAGATATTGTAGCGAATGGTACTACTTACCGACGTCCTCGCGGAAGCTTTTACTATTTTTCATGCTTAAGACTACGAAGTTTTATTCGTTGAATATTTATGGCTTCTTCAATGCCTCAATTCAGGGATTCTCTGCGGTGAATATTCACTTGTATTTCTGAAACAATCACAGTTTCATTAATCTAACAAATTGATGAGGGTACTCGTCTTTCAGATAGTGCGATTGTCGTTCTCGTACTTTATGGTGCTGTACTCCCGCCAGTAATATTAACCACATGTTTACAACATAATTGTATGAGATCAGAAAAATAAAGTATTTGTCCATCGGTACTTTACGGATGTTTAGTGAGTTCTAGGAGCACATGGAACTTATAGAAGGCCGAACGAACATAAAGTTGTACCACTGAATACGAACTGCGGGGCATTTTTCAATATAGAACTTAAGTAATCCTCAAGGGAAAGTATAATTAATGTTTCGACCATTTATATTTTACATGGCACGCTGTTCTATTTCATACACCTTCTACCCTTCGGCAAATTATATCGTTAAGTCCTTATTTACATACGTGTCGGTATCGCGTAGGAGGTATTCCTTGCCTCCAATTTTCTGGGCAAGCACATTCATTGTTCCTGCATTATTTACAAGTCACGCCGGTAGACTAATAGGATCGTCCCTTTGGAGGGAGGTGATTACCTCCCTCCAGATAAAGACTGCATTTACCCCTTCCACCTATGGAAGGAGCCAGCGACCGCCAGCTAAAAATGAACAGACGTGTTCGGTCTGTCGTACAGTATGGTCTTCACTTGGCCGCAAGAATTTCAATGGAACGTGTATCTACTATCGGCGATCGGATTGTGGCCTTTGGGCAACACAATAGTGACAAAGATTCAAAGGATTACTTTCATGACCATTCTTCTTTCTGGTTTTGGTTATCAGGTACTTGTCTTAAAATTCTATAATCAAGTTGCATTGATAGATTTGCACAAACTTAAAGCTTTATCACTTGATACATGACTTCTTTCCTTGCGCTACTGCTGACAACACATTTTGGTAACTTTAAAGAGACAATATACTGTATGAAAGATTTTTTCGAAAGTTAGATGACAATACTGACATCTGTACCTTCCCGTTGTTAGGTCATAGGTATAATCAAAACAAGGCTTATCCCGAAACAAGTCATAAGAAGTTTGTCATACACTATCATTGCATTCGCTGCCGTAATGAAGTATATATCTCATTATATTCTAATGGACTCCGTAAGTTTTATTTGATTACGTTAGACGAGAGTGTGCTTCAGTAAGGTTTCTCACTAAAGTGTTCTAATACAGAACTTGAAAGCTCTTTCCCAATTGTCCACGAATCTCGAGACAATCCGGCAGAAAGCAGAGTGCGATATCATGCGACAGTATGCGAACAGAGGGAAATATCACACATTGATTTTCGCACGTGAGATTATGGTCTATAAAACCCTGCAGCATGCAACATACGCTTAAAATAATAAATGCTGGGATTGTAACAATGCTATGCTTATTACAGTATGCCTCGCGCCGGCATCATTTGCAACAATAATGTTGCCTTTCTACACGATTGCGTTCTACGTTCCCGCGCGGTTGAATCAATCAGGATCGCACCAGTTGCCGATAATTTACGGGTTCGACTTCGATGAGAGACTATATTGCTATCTGTCATTGCTGTTTATAACTATACTAAACATTGCCGGCGCACTCACATTTCTTGCGACTGAAACCATTATTATCCAGTATATGCTGCATGCTTGCAGTTTATGGGATATCACTATGTAATGGAATAACTTCAATGAGATCAATTTCTACAATTTGGGAAGACATCTTGATAGTGATAATACGCTGATTTTTGCAGTCATCGTATTGAAAAAGCTCTCCAAATGTCTCGCATGGAAATTCCGTCTTCGAAGCAAGAGAGTTTTCGCACTTTCGCTAGTGGCATTGACATGCATATACAAGCACTGGAGTACGTATCAGCCTAATACTACGCTACCTTATTAATAGTTACTAACGATACTCATGAATGACTAGCAACCGTATCACGCAAAACAGTTCCAGTATAGTTGTCGGATTACTGATGAAGTGATTCATTGTTAATTACGTTTATGTCAAAGCTTCTGCAAGTTCGTGAATGACACATTTACACAGTCCTATCTGCTTTTATTCGGCATAGGAGTCGCGTCTATGAGTATACATTTGTTCCGCGTGAGTAGAGCTTCCATTGTATGACACCATTCGACCACTTCCTAATCAATATCGTTCGATCAACAAATTTCAGAAAAACAATCTGCGCGTATTTAAATTTTCATTAAATCACCTTTCCACTAGGTCAACGAACTAATATACGGTGACGACGAGATGTTGGAAGGTCTTGCGTCACTGCTTGTGGTCATCGCAACCGGTGTTTATATGTTCTACATGAACTATATGAATCAAAAAGTGACCGACATGAGTAGTAGTCTTTTCACCAATTCGTAAGTTATAGTCTCAACACAAAAAAACTGCTCTTAGTTCAGGAATAATTATCAGATTAGTTGTTTCACATACGGACTTACAGGTACCATGGTCCATGGTACCAGACACCGGTGCCCATGCAAAAGTTACTCCTAATGATCCTATTGAAAAGCATCAACGCCTTCAAGTTCGACGTCTGCGGCATGTTCAATCCATCCATCGAATTTTTCTCGCTGGTAGATCTTTGTGAATTCTCAATTTTAAGACAGCAATATTCAAAGTTGACGCTGATAAACCTGTTGCTAATTCGATTTCAGATGGTACGACTCTCACTTTCATACTTCATGATGCTCAAGTCCCTTCAACATCGAAACACGCGATTTTAATTGAACAGTGTGGTTACATTTATTAGCTGAAATAAAGTAAACTATTTACCTTTGATGTACATATACATATGCGACAGTCCATCCACACTAGGTTTTTATATTGATTTTTCTTCCTTGAATAGTATCAATTTGTTACATTGATAAGTAATCTCAGTCTGCTACTACTTGCATATGCATATAAGTAAGTCGTGCCATCCAAGCTTATTCCTCTCTTCTTTAAGTCTTTCTTTACCGCTTTCATCAAATTCTTCCTTAACAAAAGTAAAGAACCGGTAAGAGAGATTTATCCGATCGAACATATATACAACATAAAAATTCATAATTACTATTTCTGCATGAAAACCACTTCTTAATTTGTAGAATTGAAGATTCACTCTCCATCACCTTGAAAATCTTTCATACTTTCATTTGTGTGCTATATAAGACTCAAAATGAACAAAATTGTTTTGCATTCTATGTTAATTCCCATCACGCAACTTGCACGTGAAAATTTCTTCGAATAAAGTACCGTTGAAATGTAATAAACAATTGTCAAGAATCTGATAGATAACTGGGAAATGTGTGTAATCATAGAGGACGCAGCCCGTTCCACGGCCGATACTCTGCTCCACTCGATTGGAATAAACAATTATGTCGCTCATACTGAACCACTCGACTTGCATTACTGAACTTCTATGACATGTCGCAGTTGTCTATGATTATGCGCCACTAGAACAAGGTGTAGCATTGTCGCACCTGAATCTTCCAATTAGATTGACATCTGTTGATCGTAAAAACTTCATCACTACTTTCGTAGTTTAGTGAACAAGCTTGTGAAACTTTTATGAATATATTGTAAGGATTTTTCGAAATGTCCCCTATATGTTCTTTAGCCTATTTCTTTTATCTACAACAGCTTCTGGAATTGGACGTTTCACTAGAATGACTATCTTCAAGCAAGGAAGGCTTGTACTGATAAAGCTAATCAAACACCAGATTTTCTTTCTCCATAATACGCAAGTCCACAATTCTTGAATAACATAATCGATATTGTAGCCATTTTTACTTTACACGATCTGCTATAATAGTAATATTGCACTGGAAATCCATCTGCAAATTATATCGATCGCTAAGGCTTCATTTGCATATCTGTTAGTATCGCGTAGGTACTTCTAGTCTTCAATTGTGCGGACAACCACATTCATTGTTCTTTTATTATTCACAAGCTGCAATGAACAGGTGATAGAACCGTCCCTGTGGAGCGAGCTGATTACCTCCCTCCGGGTAAGAGCAACGCTTACCCCTTCCAACTAAAGAAGAAACCAACCCCCTCCCGGAGAAATCGAACAGATGTGTTCAGTCTGTCATACAGTATGGTCGCAACTTGGCCAAAAGATTTTCAATGGAACATGTATCTACTATGGGCGATTGGATTATGGCCTATTGGCAATACAATAGTGACCAAGATCCAACGGGTTTTTGTGATGACAATTCTTCTTTCTGGTTTTTGCTATCAGGTACTTCCCTTGAAATTTTATAGTCAAGTGCTATTAATAGATTTGTACAAACTTAAAGCTTTATCACTTGATATATCAGTTCTTTCCTTACGCGACTGTCGACAACACATTTTAGTAACTTTAAAGGGAGAGTATACTGTTTGAAAGATAATTTCTCAAGTTAGATCACAATACTGATATCCGTGCCTTCCTTTTTTTAGTTCATTGGGTTAATGAAAACCAGACATATCGCAAAACAAGTCCTAAGAAGTTTATCATATACTATCATTGTAGTCGCTGCCATTTTGAAATACGCGACTCATTATATCCAAATGGACTGTGTAAGTTTTATTCAATCACGTTAGACGAGTGTGTGCTTCGGTAAGGTTTCTCAATGAAGTTTTCTAATACAGAACTTGAAAGCCCTTTCCCAATTCTCCACGAATTTCGAGACAATCCAGGAGAAGGCAGAGTTCGACATCATGCAGAAATATGTGCGCAGCGGAAAATACCACACAAAGGTTTTCGCCCGTGAGATTACAGTCTATAAAAGCCTGTAGCATATGCAACATTCGTTGAAAATATTAAGTGTTTGAATTGTAACGGTACTATGCTTGTTACAGTATGCTTCGGGCCGGCAGCACTTGCAACAATCATGTTGCCTTTTTATACGATTACGTTCTACAATCCCGTGCCGTTGAACCAATCAAAATCGCACCAGTTGCCGATAATCTACGGCTTCGATTTCGATGAGAGAGGATATTGCTATCTGTCATTGCTGTTTATAACTGTACTAAACATTGCCGGCGCACTTACGATTCTTGCGACGGAAACCATTATCATCCAGTATATGCTGCATGCTTGCAGTTTATGGGATATCACTATGTAATCGAGTAACTTCACTGAAAACAATTTCTAAAATTGACGAAGGCGTCTTGATAATGATTATACGCTGACTTTTGCAGTCATCGTGTTAAAAAAGCTCTCCAAATGTCTAGCATGGAAATTCGTTTTTTGAGGCCAGAGACTATTCTCACTTTCACTAGTGGCATAGACATGCATATACAAGCATTGGAGTACGTATCAGCCTAACACTACTCTACCCTATTAATAGTTACTAACGATATTCATGAATGACTAGCATCCGTGTCACACAAAGCAGTACCAGTATATTAGTCGGTTTATTGATGCAGCGACTCAATATTAATTACATTTATGTCAAAGCTTCTGCAAGTTCCTGAATGACGCATATACACAATCCTATCTGCTTTTGTTCGCCATAGGGGTCGCATCTTTGAGTATACATTTGTTTCACGTGAGTAGAGCTTCCATTGTGTGATCCCATTCGACCTCTTCCTAATCAATATCGTTCGATCAACAAATTTCAGAAAAACAATCTGCGCGTATTTAAATTTTCATTAAATCACCTTTCCACTAGGTCACCGAACTAATATACGGTGAAGAGGAGATGTTGGAAGGTCTTGCGTCACTGCTTGTGGTCATCGCAACCGGTGTTTATATGTTCTACATGAACTATATGAATCAAAAAGTGACCGACAAGAGTAGTAGTCTTTTCACCAATTCGTAAGTTATAGTCTCAAAACAAAGACCTGTTCTTATAGTTCAGGAATAATTATCATATGAGTTGTTCGACATTTGGGATTATAGATACCGTGGTCCATGGTACAACACTCCTGTAGCAATACAAAAGTTGCTCCTAATGATCCTATTGAAAAGTGTCAACGCCTTCAAGTTCGACGTCTGCGGAATGTTCAATCCATCCCTCGAATTTTTCTCGCTGGTAGATCTTTGTGGATTCTCAATTCTAAGACAATGGTTTTCAAAGCTGACATTGATAAACCTGTTGCTGATTCGATTTCAGATGGTACGACTGTCACTTTCATACTTCATGATCCTCCAATCCCTTCAATATCGAAACTCGCAGTTGTAATGGAACCGTTTTGTTATATTTGTTAGCTGAAATTAATTAAACCACTCACCTTTCATGTACATGTAAATATGCGACCGTGCATGCACATTACGGTTTTGTATTGAGTCCTTTCACTTGAATAATACGAATTGATCACATTGTTAAGTAATTTCAGTCTACTATTTTATTCATATAAGTCAGTTGTCCTATCCAACGTATATGTCATATTACCGAGCTTATCGGTTATTATACACAACTATAACAAGCGAACGCTTGCTGAACCCGAATGTTACAACTGTATTAACATAAGTTCGGCAGTACTTTCGGAGTTTCATGAACAAGCTTATGAAACTTTCATTTATTTATTGTCAGGATTTTTAGAAATATCTGGTATGCTCTTTAGCCTAAGTCTCGTGAATGGACTATAAGCTAACTCAATGTCACATTTGACACAAGCGACAGTTTTCAAAAAAGGAGTGCTTATGGTATTAAAAGATGATTAAAATCTCAGCTCTTATTATTCTATAAGGCCTGTTACCATTATTACACTTCGAATCGATCGCTAAACCCTTATTTACGTACATGTTGGCATCGTGCAGCTACTACTGGCCTTTCGATTGTGCGGACCACCGCATTCAGTGTTCTTCTATTATTTACGAACTGTAATGAAAAGGTAAAACGATCGTGCTCTTGGTGGGAGGCAATTACCTCCCTCCGGTAAAGAACTGGGGTTGTCCCTTCCAAGTAAGGAAGAAGCTAGCCCTCTCTAGCTAAAATCGAACAGATGTGTTTCATCTGCCGTACAGTATGGTCTTAAGTTGGCCGGAAGATCTTCGGTGGAACATGTACCTACTATCGATGGTCGGATTGTCGCCTATTGGCAACACAATAGTGACCAAGATCCAAAGGGTTATTCTGATCACCGTTCTTTTTTCTGGTTTAACTTTCCAGGTACTTGACTTACAATTTTGTATTCACGTTCTATAAATACATTAGCACAAACTTCCAGCTTTATCATTTGATAAAGACTCTTTCGACAGTTAGATCTTAATACCGGCATCCTTGCCTTGCTCTTTTTAGCTTATAGGTTTCATGAAAACCCGGCATACTCTAAAGCACAGCATAAAAAATTTATTATACATTGTCATTACACTTAATTTTATTGTGAAGTACATGAGTCATTATATCCTGATGGACTCCGTAAGTTTTACTCGAACACGTCAGACGTGATTGTACTTCGGCAAGGTTTCTCAATCAAGTGTTCTAATATAGAATTTGAACGCTCTTTCCCAATTATCCGCAAACCTGCAAACAATCCAAGAGAAGTCAGAGTGTGACATCATCCGGAAATATGCGATCAGCGGGATATACCGTACAAAGATTTTTGCACGTGAGGTTACGGTCTATAAAAGCGTGTAGCATGCAACATACGCTTAAAATAATTAGTGCTGACATTGTAACGATACTATGCTTGTTACAGTATGCGTTGGACCGGCAGCAGTTGTAATGATAATGTTGCCTGTCTACACGATTGCGTTCTACATTCCTGCATCGTTGAATCAATCAGGATCGCACCAGTTGCCAGCACTTTACGGCTTCGGTCTCGATGAAAAAGGATATTGCTATATTGCATTGCTGGTTATAACTTTAATGCAAATTTCCGGCGCGATCACACTTCTTGCGACTGAAACCATTTGCATCCAATATATGCTGCATGCCTGCTGTTTATGGGAAATCACTAGGTAATCAAATAACTTAGCTGACATCAATTTCTAGAATTTCAAAAGACGTCTTCATAGTGATTAAACGCTTGAATTTACAGTTATCGCCTTAAAAAGCTCTCCATGATTCTAGTAAGGAAATTCTGACTTCGAGGCAAGAGGGTATTCAGACTTTAACTAGTGGCATACACATGCATATCCGCACGCTAGAGTACGTACTAGCCTGACACTACTCTATCATAGCAATAGTTAATAATGATATTCATCAATGAGTAGCATCTATAATGAATAATTACTGATGAAGCGACTCAATGTTAATTACTTTTATATCAAAGCTTTTCCAACTTTCTGAATGACAACTTTACACATTCTTATCTGATTCTACTTGGGATAGGAATCGCGACTTTGAGTATACATTTATTTCGCGTGAGTAAAGCTCCCATTGTTTGGCATCATTCGATCCCATTGCGATTGATATCGCTCAATTTTCGAGATCCTCACCATTCCACTAGGTCTCCCAATTAATGTATGGAGCAGAGGAGATGTGGGAAGGCGTTCTGTCACTGTTTGTGGTGATCGGAGTCTTTGGTTATATGTTTTACCTAAATTACACTGCTCACCTGTTCTTAATTTAGAAATAATTATCAGATTAGCCGTTCGACATTCACAATTACAGATATCGTGGTCCATGGTACGACGCACCGTTACCAATACAAAATTTGCTACTAATGATTTTACTGAAGAGTATCAATTCCTTCAAGTTCGATTTCTGCAGCATGTTTAACCCATCCCTCGAAGGTTTCTCACTGGTAAATCTTTGTGGTTTCTAAGGCCTCAGACATCTGTTTGCATAGCTGATACTGATAAATTACTAATCCAATTTCAGCTGGTGCGAATGTCACTTTCATACTTTATGCTGCTTCAGTCCTTTCAAAATCGAAGCGCATAGTAAACTGTTTACCTTTCACATGTACATATAGAACATAGCATGCTCTGTAGAGGTTGTTTTAGAGCTTTTTATTCGAGAAATACAAATTTATGACATTGTTAACTAATTTCAGTCTATTAGTTCATACGTATAAGTCAGTGGTTCCATCCAAGGTCATTCCTTTCCTCCTTGGACCTTTTTCTTCCGCTCTATACAAATTCTTCCTTAACACAAACAAAGAAACAGTAATAGAGATGTATCCAATCGAACAGCTATTGAACACAAAATATTCATAAGTACTATTTCTATTTTTATAAATACCCCTCTTCGCTCATTCATAATATATAAATGCAGAACTCAAGTCAAGTCAAGTAGTTTCATGGATCAACATCCGTACGGGACAATTGAATTATGTTCTCTTAGAAATGAGGGCATCAGGAGAAAAATCGCTTGGCGAACGGAGCCATTCTCGGATTAGTACATTAGTATCGTCCTGTAACTCTATTAGACCACAACACGTCCGAGAATTCCTATCGCGATCAACTAGTACTTCTGGCTCTATGCTTTCTCCATTGAGGTATTCCAAACACCACCTTATTCGAAGTGTAACACATTTAGATCAACCAGACGATATCTTGTTTCAGTTAGCTACTGTTATCGGCACACAACGCTCGTTGTACATCCTCTTGAGGATCATGTAATAATGGAATGGTGGTGGAGAAAGTATATGTAATATTTTATCCACTCTTTTTTTTATGTCCTCCAATGACTGTGATACTTTATATTCTTCTATGAAGTATATCTACTAAATTCTTATTCCTCTTGTGTATCAGTGTCGTATAGTGTGTATTTTATCTTACCGATTGTCTAGTAAACGATATTCAATATTCTTCGATTATTTAACGACCGGAATAAAGAGGGAGCAGGTCTGCTGGAGGAAGGTGATTCCCTCCCTCCAGGTTGGCAGGCCGGTTGCCCCCACCATGTGTATCGGAACAGACGCGTTCGGACTGTCGCTCAGAATGGTTGTAGTCTTGCCGGAATCCTTCCAGTGGAGCATGCAGATACTTTCAGTGATCGGATTGTGGCCTGAAAATAGAACTATTTGGGGGAAGATACAAAGGGCTATCGTTTTTCTCATCCTTCTTTCTGGGCTTACATTGCAGGTACTTAGTTGTGTGCTCAAGTTCCTTAAACAGTTTTCGATGCACATTACAAGTGCTGCACTTACTGTTCTGTGAAAGATATTTTATGTGCTTTGACGTAGCGTTGATAGCTCTTTTTCTTTGACAATGATATTACAATTAACAGTCCTGTATCTCCCTTTCCAGTTGGTAAGCTTCAGCAACTCCCGATTCACCCTGAAACTTGCTCTGAAAAGTTTCTCGTACATTATTGTATCGCTCGGTTTCATTTTTAAGTACTTAGTTCATTATATTCAACTGGAAAACGTAAGTTTTGTTAAGCAGTGGCGGGCGACAGTGTTAATCGGCAAAATTCCTAAATAAAGTGTTCGAACGCAGACTATGGAAGTGCTTAACAAAATATCCATGCATCTGCAGTCAATCTGGGAGAAAGAGGAGTGCGCCATCCTCCAGAAGTATTCGACAAACGGGAAGTATCACGCATTGATTTTCACATGTGAGTTTGTAGTTTTTGAAAACTCATAGCAAACACACTCGTACACATGGAACGGATCTATTGATTATAATCATGGTGCTTGTTACAGTATTTATCTCACCGGCAATGTTTAGCGTAGCAATGTTACCGTTTTACACGATTGTTTTCAACATTGCGATGGCATCGAACGAATCACGATTATATCAAGTGCCAATCATGAGTGAAGAATTCGCCTTCAATGATGACAGATATTTCTATCTCGCTGTGGTACTTCTGAGCGCGATGTACATTGCCGGCTGCTTCACCGTCCTTGGTACTGAAATTAGTGCCATCCTCTGTTTGCTACATTCTTGCGGCTTACTCGAAATTGCAGGGTACGCTTTAATTATAATGCCAATTAATTGTACTCTATTGTTAGACTCACTTTACCGCGCCACACTAATATGTCGTAAACACAAATTACAAAATTCTATCAGGAACTGAATGAATCATTAATAATGAATTCTATTATGAAATTTTAAAATTGCAACCAACCATGCTTTCTGGATACTATTTGCATGCTATTGGAATATACGAAGTACTTTCCAACAGAAACTCACCCCTAACCCACTTTATTCACTTGATCATGATGCAATGAGGAAGTGATTTCCGCCGTTCGCCGTCATACCACACGGCTAATCTAATTTCCAGCTATCGAATCAAGGCAGCGTTCACCCCAGCAGCACAGCATGCTGCTGCGCCCGTCGATGCAGTTAACACGAGTCTGCCGCACGCTGTTAAAATGCATATTACAGCGTTAAAGTACGTATTTCTCACTAATTGTTACCTTCAGCAGATTCTTCGCTACTAGTAGATTACATTTTTCCACATTTTCAATTATCCGCAAGCTTCGTCGAATTCATCGCGTCGAAATTCATGCCAACCTACCTCGTTTTAATTGGACTTGGTGTATTATCGCTAAGCATAAACTTGTATCGTGTAAGTATTCCTCAATCGTTTAAAATGCCTAGTCTCATTAAATTAGACAGAATTCTGAGTCGTTCCACACCAGTTGTCGCAGGCGATCTCTGTGCCCGGTGCGCTCGAGGAACAGTTCACCTCGAGCGTCTACATCGTTAGCATTCTCGTCTACATGTTTTACATGAACTACACTGTGCAAGAAATTGCTAATCGAGGCTACGATATCTACATACTTTCGTGAGTAAGAACTGCGAAGATTATGAAGAAATGGACGAAAGAATGGAGCTCTGTTTGACTTTTCAGATGCGAAACCGAATGGTACAATATATCGATACCCAATCAGAAGTTACTGTATTTCATACTTCTAAAGAGTATGCAAGAAGTTTGCTTGGATACTGTTGGCTTCTTTAATCCTTCTATGAAAGGTTTTATGTCGGTACTGGTTATTCCATAATTATAGTCCGAACGGTCACTAGTTTGATTAAGGAGTGTAGCTCAGGAAGAATTTATTTTCTAGGTTGTTCGAATATCAGTCTCCTATTTTACCGTGCTTTATTCGATTCAGTGATGGTGGATCTCAGTCGTGTGGGAAAAGTAAAATTCGTTACTGTTTTTTAGTATAATCTTATGTAGTAGATAGATCGCAAATTAATTAAAGAACTATTCAACTACGACTACCGTCTTCGAGTTTGTTCAATAGATTCGAAGTAAAACATTTAACGTTACAGAAATTTACGATACAGCATCATTCATTTTTCCCCACGATCATCTTGCACGAGCATACGTTTCGTTTCACCGGATTTCGATAGAACTTATCGTCAAAGCTAGTGAAAAACTGGAGTACATGTTACTTCGACGAGAGCAGTATGCTTACTGGTGCTATTTTTACCTTGACTATAGAACCCCTTTACACCTCCACAAAGGTAAAGGACTCTGGACAGCAAATCAATCTCATCAATAGTATATGATATTCTACACCAAAAACGGCAGCAGCTATATTGCTATCATGTAATTTTGTAGAATTGTCACAAGACTCCCGTAAAGCGATTATATCGACCGGTAATCATTTTACCAATTCGACGACCTCTTCGCGGGACCTTCCTTTTCGGAAGATTTAGATCATATCTACCAAGCGCACGAGTATCTCTCTATATTGTAAGAAATGGAAAAATTGCCGTACAGCGTTGATTTACTCCACGAACAGTATTATAATCTCAACGTTTTTACCCTGCGGGTGATTGGACTAATGCGTGGAGAAACAACATGGCTTATGTGGATGAAAAATACCTGCTCAACGCTTATACTAACACTTGCAATCATTTTCGAGGTACTAATTGACAAATGCATATTCATGACATTGCTTTCTTGTTTTATTGGAAAATGACTAATTTCTATAACTTTAAGGATTTGAAAAGGCAAAGAAACTTCTATATCAACTCTTATAGTAAATTATTCAACGATGTTGGTTAAATATTTCATTTTTTTAGAACTTGTAGCGTGCACTAAACGTCGACACAGTGTAATACGACTTCAACTACAATTTCAGGTAGCAGCAGTCCTAAAGAACGATTTCTCACTAAATTACATGTTGAATGACGTATCAACATTGATTGTTACATTTGGATGCCTTGGCAAATACTTGATCTGCCTGTACCAGCGCGATACCGTGAGTTTCCTTCAAGCGTTAAACATGGTTGCAACTTAGAATTAGTTCCAAACTGACAGTTATCCTATGAACTCCTTGCGTTGTTCGAACAGATCAGCATTGTACTTAGTAAAATGAAAAGCCATTGGGCAACGATCGAGACCAAGGAAGAACTCGATATTTACACGAACTATGCACGGTGTGGAAAGTTCCACACCGTGATGATCTCGCGTAAGAGATACACAATTACTAGATTAATATCTTCCTTCCCCATAAACTTCACCTTTAAGTTTCACTTCACCGCAAGAAATTTACCTCGGCCAGCTTGTCGAGAACTTGATGCTTTTTAATTATAAAGTTTCTTGCTTTTCATCCATCTTTTTTCTTTTGCCACAGGCTCTCTTATTAAATATCCAGAATCTCAAATTTTCTCGTTCATAAATCGAGTTTATTTCGTAGTTAGTGTAGTGCCGATGGCGGCGATCGTGATATTCGGACAATACATACCGGTATTCCTCGACATCATCGTACCCCTGAATGACTCGCGACCGAGACAGCTTCTTGCGACAGCATACTTCTTCTTCGACGAAGAACGTTACTTTCATGTGGCGGTGCTTATGACAGATTTGATTTTTATTATCATCTGCCTTGTCTTCGTATCAACAGAGTGCTTCACCATCGCTTATATACAGCATGCCTGCGGCCTCTTTGGAGTTGCCAGGTACAACAAAATTCGCATGAGCCAATATAGAGCACATCCGACTCTCGATTGTGTTCG
This sequence comes from Ectemnius lituratus, assembly GCA_910593735.2. NCBI lineage: Eukaryota > Metazoa > Arthropoda > Insecta > Hymenoptera > Crabronidae > Ectemnius > Ectemnius lituratus. The sequence goes on along the minus strand of OU343036.1, from coordinate 4,873,620 downwards.
TAGATATCATTTTTCGGAAGCAACCAGCGTTCGTATCGGACAGAAATCATCCGAAGCTGCAATCTGTTGGGCAATTAAACGGGCAGTGGCGAAGCACAGCATGGCGTTCGAGTTAGTTTTTACACATCAGTATAACTTTTGTTCTTGTATAATAATTCACTATATTATTTCTGAATTATTCTTATGAATACTTGAAGATTCGGCTATTACATTCGGGAGAAATTCTCGATGTCCTATCTGTTTTTGATCGTGCTGGGCATCTTTTCACTGGCGTTATGCCTGTATCGTGTAAGTGCAATGATTTTACTTCCAAATTTAAAGCTGGAATATAAAGGAGCACAATCTCAAAACACCACAATGAAATCGTTTAGCTGTCTCAATCGGTAGTATCCTACCACGGCGCTACTGACTTACTGCTTTCGGGATTCGTCAGTGTCTGTATTTTGATCTACATGTTCTACTTAAATTACATGTCGCAGAAGGTGACCAATGAATGCGGGAGTATTTTTGTAGCGATGTAAGTACTTTGCCTCCAATTTATAAGTCGTTAGTCGTTAATGTGGCACTGGATTTTCTTCGTTGAAGAAATTGCAAACTGAGAAACCGTCTGTCTGTTGTAGATACGACACAGAATGGTACAAAGTACCGGTCTCTGCTCAGAAGCTTCTGTTATTCATTAGACAGAAGAGTATCAAAGAAACGTTGGTCAATATTTTCGATGTTTACAACCCGTCCATGGAAGGTTTCGCTGCGGTAAGATTGTAAAAGTAGAAATGATAAAGTTCATCCGAATATACCTCGATTCTTTCAGGTTGTCCGACTCTCCTTGTCGTACTTTATGATGCTCCACTCCATGGCTCAGTAATTACTGACTCAACCGTATTCGATGATGATAACGATACTCGATTCTCTGAATACTAATTTTAACGTTGCAAGTACTCCTGTACTGTTGAATACACCAAAACCTTTGTTGTTAACAACTTGCGTAACTTTCAACCCGAATGACCTAGCTTTACAACTGTTGAATATTCCGTATTGATTACATCGCGCTAATATAAGTATGAGACTTGTTAGTTTCCCGAAAGAAAGCGAAGTCTTCGTAAAGTTTCTACTGCAGACGCTTCCTTGGCTTTCACATCGCAACAGTAACCGAACACATTATATCAAAGGAGTCCATTCTGGATAGTAGTAAATTATTTAAGTAGAGTAAATTAATAGACAATGTATGAAGAACTTATCTCCGTTCTCATATTCCAGGCGCTCAAATTATCACGAAAGTGCTATCGATCCTGCGCTAATAATGGCGAAGGGGAAGCGTAATGTTTGGATTATAGGTTGCGAATTTCTTTCTTCGCAAGTGCGACTTCCCATGCGAGGGAGAGTTCAGGGAAACAAAATACGTGTCAGTCGAGTATTCGCCGCCGTGAAGAATGGATCATGTTGGGGCGCATTACTATACTCTCCACCGAAAACTCATGAAGGTCATAGGGATCTGGCCATATCACACGACGCCCATCCTTATCATTTGGAGGACTTTCCTGTCCTCTGCATTCTCAATGATTACATTATGTCAGGTAAACACGTAGAATAGTGCTTGCGTCATCAGATTCGAAGTCTTCGAAGTTAAAGAGGAAGATTGTAGTAACAACACTATCATAAAATCAGCTAGTGCACAGAACGTGCGCAAAGTGGTTGCGAAAACCGTACTTTCAGATTATTTATTTTTGTAAGACGAAACTATCATTCACTGCATCCGTGAAGAACCTGATGACACTTGCTATCTCGCTGGGGTTAACTACCAAGTACATTTCTCACTGGGCGTCCTTAATGATTGTAAGCCGTATTACCACTTACTGCAAACTTAATATTTCATAAAAACATCATTACTATTTATACACGATCGCATAGACCAAAGATATAATGGACCGAGTGAGTGAGGACTGGCAGACACTCACTTACAAAGAGGAATTAGCAATACTCAATGAATGCACCGCCCTTGGAAGATTTCAATCTGTCATATTCACGTGTAAGAGAAATACTAGCAGGTGTTCAGACTTTATTATTAAATCTTCCATATATTTGATCTTCTTTAGGCGTAGTGGTTTCTTGCTGTGCAATTTTCTTGCTGATGCATTATCTACCGATAATCATGGACGTCATCGCACCCCTCAATACGACGCGACCACATCTACAACTGCTCGCCTTGGCATATATTAATCAAGACGAGCACTTTCATCTCTACCTAATGAATGTTACCTTCTTCATGTGTTTCGGGATGTCTTTCCTGGTCACATCCGATAGTTTCACGATTATGACTCTGCAACATTCGGCCGCTTTATTTCGCATTATCAGGTAGACAATGACTGAAATAAAAAGTTCAACAATTGAATTGGAACATATTTTCCATGAATGAAACTGCGAAAGAATGTTCAATATGTTGGATTTACCAAAGGGATAATTACAATCCATTGAATAGTATTATTAATACCGTAACAGTATTAATAATTCAAACATTTCCAGTTTCCGATTGAGGCGCACTCTACGCAAAGAACCACACAAGGGTATAAATGCTATATCGAAATTTAATACAGGCTCCACATTGAGGGACGCGTTAGTACTTCATCAGCATTCCTTGGAGTACGTATAACATATTCCTTCGATTCTTGAACAATTGAATGATCATAAAAGTAAACAACTTATGAATTTCTCTGATATTGAAGGTTCATGAAATGCTTGCAACAAATGTACTCGATTCCTTACTTCATTCTACAGTTCGCTTGTCTGGTTGCCATTTCTTTGGCCTTGCTTCTAGTGAGTCTCGATTTATATTATCGATTTTCGTATTGGGAGTAATGACAACGGTATTGTAACTCAACATACCGTTGCCCACAGCTTTCCCAGGCAACCGCTTTCGTGGAGTACGGAGTGTGCATGGTATATGTTACCACGACCTTCGGTACTACGTTCATACTTCATTACATAATAAACCAGGTGATCTCCTACTCCCAGGAAATCTTCACGGCGACGTAAGTCACCCAATATTCTCTGGAAAACCCGACCGAACAAATTTGAAATATTCCAGCGCTGGCGATTTAGTTTAGCCTGGTTTTTCGATTCCTCGACAGATATGACTCTATGTGGTACGAGGTGCCAGTGTCTCACCAGAAGTTACTATTAATCATGATGCAAAAAGCGAGATACGGTGTAGAGTTGAACCTTGTTGGCATGTACAATCCATCGTTAGAAAACTTCGGCATGGTAAATCCGTTTTAATCTAACAGAGAAAATCGCACCTTTGCATTTACTTGTATTGTTAACTGTTACTAACCCCACAGTGCATCAAAGCATCCTGGTCGTACTTTATGACGATGTATTCATTCATGAACCAGTGATAGTATAGATAGAAGCTGGTGTAGCTACAAAGATTGATTCAATAAAGAATTACTAGAGATCAAAAGTCAAACTTTGTGCGGGTGAATGTTTAATAATTCTTAATTTCGAATGTTTAGTAAGCAGTTCCCTCCTATAATCTAATCCCGTCTAATCACTATGCGATACACTGACGTGACGTTCATTTTCTGGTCGCCTGTTTTCTCGGTGATTCAAAAAAATGTCCCCTCTAAATGCTCGGTTTTCGCGCGTCGTAAATCAACTCCCCTGGGATGTCACACAATATTTTTCGACATGCATTAACAGGTCAGTAACGAACGGATGGGTCATTACAACGTGCAACATCCTGTCAGTGCAGAATGTACTGGAGATTTTAACTGCTAAAATTCATGGACCTTTGTTGCGCGAGTTTTTACGAGTATATCTCATGATAGTTCGATATTCTTCCTAAAATCTATGATGTGTCATCTATCAGATGACTAATTCAATGAATACAATAGTAAGTTCGCACTAACAATAAGAGACTTTATAGAATATCGTACCTTCTATTAGCAAAGATATCCGGACAGTATCACATAAAAACGGCAGACAGGCCATACCATTCGACAAAGTGTAAACGCTAGAAAATTCACGCACAACTTCACAAAGTTCTTGCCAGCTGCGTCAAGCTATGAGTTATTCAAGATTTATTACCGCCAATGACCCGTGTTTTCGCGCCTCTATCGATCAGATAACGATCCGCCATTACCACTGGCTATTCGAAAGCAATTGTCAGAGCAATTTCGAAATTGCTGAAAACATTGGTGGAAGGGAGTGCTCGCCTTCCGGTAGAAATTCTGGATTAGAAATACAGTGAACGTCGACAGTGCAAGACATGAATCCCGTCTGCAAGCGATACACTCGCATTTGTCAAGCATTCTTGTCACCTGTCGGATTATGGCCACTGGAAGATACATATTTTGCGACAGCTCGCAAGATCATCAGCATTTTCTTCGTGATTACAAGCAGCATCCTGCGGGTACGCAAGATTCTGCATACTCGTTAGCCCTTCATTATTGACTCGAGAGTGATGTGGAAATTACTGACACTATGCTATCCCCGAAGTTCTAAGTATCGAGTGTACTATTTATTCAGTATCTTTCAGTTCCATTCTTATTTTCTTAAAATAATAACGAATATCTGCATGCACGTATTAGAGCGTGTATTCTGATTCTCAATCGGACGAGATATGGACTATTGTTTTTAAAATTGATTTATTGTACATGATTTTTAGTCTCATTGATCTTACATTAGTTTCGGTGATCTTTACAATAATCCATGAGTAGTTCGTGCTAGTCTTTGTGTGGGTACTTCAGTGTTAGTGTAGTTATTGGTAATAAACTCTCGAAACACCCTTGATTTCCAGTTATGGCCTCTCGTGAGATTGGAGCTCGACATAGACGTCTTTCTCACCTTGTTTTCGTTCATAACTATCGGCGAGCTATTCACCGTGAAGTTTATCGGTTTCACCTTCATTCTGAAAAAAGTATGCAGATATATCATATGTGATCGATGCTTGCCATTATTCTCAGATGGTTATATTTCTGTTTTAAACAATACATTGGCTTACTTAGGTTATGCTGTTGATCGAAGAGTACCATGCCGACTGGAAGGGTCTGAGTAGCGACGAAATTAAGATTTTCGAAAAACACGCCAGTGCTGGCTTCACGGTGGTAATAGTATTCGGAAGTACGAATCATGAATAGTCACCGTTTACATGATTTTTTTCCAAAAACAATTCGTCTCTTCGGCTGGGTCTTTTGAATTTTCAGTTCTTTTCTATATGGTCTTTCTCGGGTTTTGGATGTCTCCGTTAACACCGATCTTATTCGATATCTTCATGCCATTGAACGAGTCCCGGAGTATGCGCTCCCTCCCGTTCATGGAGCCCTACTTTGACACTTACACTAATAGATTCTTCTTATTCAAACTGTGGATGGACGTGTGTATGCTACTAGGTATCACAACCATCGCTGGCACAGATGCCTTGTTCGTCATGTTCATCCATCATTTTTATGGCTTCTTCAAAGCCACCAGGTGAGGAATACGGCAAACAAAACTTTCCCTTTGTCACAGCATTTCTTCGAATTAAAATTATAATTTTTGTATTTAACTTTTCTAATCCACTCTGCGAAAGAAACTCTGCTTGATATTAGTGTAATCTATCACAATCGACAAAAAAGGTGCTTTCATTTTCCAGATATCATTTAAATCGTGCTTTTGAGGAGAGTTCATTCAACGAATCACTCTCTAAGCACGATATGAGTTACAGAAGGATAAAGCGTGCGGTTGAATTGCATCTTCGGTCCATCCAGTGGGTATACATTAGTAACAATCGCATTCGCAGAATCATTCTCATCTCATTGTTGGCTATTTTAATTTTGATACAATGATGTTGTATACCGAAACTAATACGTCGCACAAATTCTGTTATACTTAAATGGTGTTGTCCACTACATTAATTATCCGAGTTACTAAGTCCTGAGAGCAAATAAAGATGTTTCGCTTAAAACAATGATAAACTGTGATTTTCGTCATTAAAGGTTTCTCAAAAAGACAATGACAACTTTCGCTCACACTTACTTCGTGCTACTTTGCGTTGGTATGGTTTCTACGATTGTTAATTTACATTTCGTAAGTAATGATTTTTCGCCCGAACTTTGCCACATCAATTATCGTGAGCTGAAAATTATTCTTTTATGGTTTCTTCGATTTTCACTTTTCCCTCTTGATTCGTTAGTTTTCTCAGAAAATAATGAAGATGGACTATAGTCATGGCATCGTAGTGAACTTTCTAGTCGTGGTTGCCCAGTATCTATACATATTTGAGGGCAACGTCTTGGGCCAACGTGTGATTAATTATAGCTCTGACATTTTCTACAGCACGTAAGTAATGCATGGCGAATAATAATTAAATGTCTTACTTCTTTCATTCGGCTTTAAATAAGTGCCAATCAATACATTGTAAAATCTCTCAAATCCTTCACCACTATTCGACTTCCAACATACCAGTTTTACAAAACCAACTGACACAGACCGATTCTTTGTAGGTATGACAATTTCTGGTATAACGCGCACCCATCGAAACAGAAGCTCTTAATTCCCATAATGCAGAATAGCGCGAGAGTATGTGTATTAAAGTGCGGCGGTTTAATAGTAGCATCTTTCGAAGAATACACCAGGGTAAGGCTTATTACGTGACAGCAACGACTCCTCACTACCATCGAAAGTTAACCATTGCTTCTCTTTTAGCTGGTCAAACTATCCATGTCGTACGTTACCTTTCTATATTCTGTACGCTGAATCAGACGTTGACGTAAGATAGACACTTCAACCTGTTGGTAGACCTTTTCAAATGTAGCATTACTGCATTTTAATAAATAGTTTATTTCCTTAGTCTGTCTTCGTATTCCCATCTGCCCCAGACTCGATTCTACTAACGACTTAGATGATCCATAACTTGAACACCTATCTACACACCACAGGTCACAGTTATAGACGAGCGAGGTTTATTAATCGTTCAGTGAGGAGTAAAAGAAGAGAGCTGTAACTGAACCACTGTATCAAAAGAGCATATACTCTGGATAGTTACAAGTCATTTTAGTAGAGTACATGTGTAGATAATGCATGAAGAACTTATTTCCGTTCTCATATTCCAGGCTCTCAAATTATAACGAAAGTGTTATCGATCCTACACGAATAATGATGAGGGGGAAGCGTAATGTTTGGATTATCGGTTGCGAATTTCTTTTTCCACAAATGCGATTTCCCATGCGCGGGAGAGCTCGTAGAAGCAAAATATGTGTTAGTCGAGAATTCGTCGTCGTGAAGGATGGATCATGTTGGGGCACATTACTGTTCTTTTCACCGAAAGCTCCTCAAAGTCATGGGTCTTTGGCCATATCACACGGCGCCCATTCTTATCATTTGGAGAATTTTCATTTCCACTATATTTGCAGTCCCTTCATTCTATCAGGTAAACAGCTAGAAAAACGCTTGCGTCTGCAGATTTGAAGTCTTCAAAGTCTAAGAAGACGAAGTTGTAGTAACTGCACTCTTGTAAAAGCAGGTAGTGCACGGAACGTGCGCAAAGTGTTTGCGAAAACTGTGCTTTCAGATTGCTTATTTCTACATGGCTACAGTGTCATTCGCTACATACGTGGGAAGCCTGATGTCGCTTACTGTCTCGCTGGCGTTGACCTCTAAGTATATTGCTCACTGGGCGGCCTTAATGACTGTAAGCCACATTATCACTTGCTGCAAGCTTAATATTATATAAAAACATCGTTACTATTTATATCCTATCGCGTAGGCCAAAAATATAATGGACCAAGTAAGTGAGGACTGGCAGATACTCACTAACAAAGATGAATTAGCAATACTCAATAAATACACCGCCCTTGGAAGATTTCAATCAGTCATACTCGCGTGTAAGACAAAGACTGGCAGGTGTTCAGACGTTATCTTTAAATCTTCCATATATTTGGTCTTCTTTAGGGATACTGTTTTCTTGTTGTGGAATGTTCATACTGATGCAATATCTACCGCTAATCATGGACATCATCGCGCCCCTCAATGAGACGCGGCCACATCTACAACTATTCGTCTTGGCATATAATAATCAGGGCGAGCACTTTTATCTATACGAAATAAATATTAGCTTAGCCGTTTTCTTCGGGGCGACCTTGCTGGTCACATCTGATGGCTTCGCAATTATGAATCTGCAACATTTGATCGCTTTATTTCGTATTATCAGGTAGACAATTTACTGACTAGATACAATTCTTGCTGGAAGTTTTCTTACTTTACTTTACACAAATGAAACTGTGAAAGAATGTTCAATTGATTGGTATTAATAATTCGAACATTTCCAGTTTCCGATTGAGATGCATTCTACGCAAAGAACCATACAAAGGTATAAATGCTATGTCGAAATTCAATGCAGCCTTCACATTGAGGGACGTGTTAGTACTCCATCAGCATTCCTTGGTGTACGTATAGCATATTCCTCCGATTCTCGAAACATTTGAGGATTGTAAAAGTGAACAGAGGATGAATTTCTTTAGAATTTTTCTCATATTGAAGGTTCGTGAAATACTTTAACCGAATGAATTCGGTTCCTTATTTCATTTTACTACTCAATGCTCTCGGTGCCACCACATTGACCTTGCTTCGAGTGAGTCTGGATTTGTATTATCAATTTTAATATTTGGAATAATGGTAACGGCATTTTGAGTTGACATACCGTTGCCCACAGTTTTCCCAGGCAAAGGTTTTCGGGGAGTTCGCATTGTGCGCAATATTTATCATCCCGAGCATAACTCTCATGTTCACACTTCACTACATGATGAACCAGACTGTCGACTACTCCTACGAAATCTTCACGGCGACGTAAGTCATCCAATATTCTGTGAAAACCCCGGCCGAGCAAATTTGAAATATTTCGACGCTGGCGATTCAGTTTAGACCGGTTTCTCGATCTCTCGACAGATATGACTCGATGTGGTACGAGGTGCCAGTGTTTCAGCAAAAGTTACTGATAGTCATGATGCAAAGAACGAGGTACGGCGCTGACTTCAGCATTGTTGGCTTGTACAATCCATCGCTAGAAAACTTCGCCATGGTAACGCCATTCTGGACTAACAAACGAAATCGCACCTTCGCATTTTCTTATATCATTAACCGTACTAATCCCACAGTGCATCAAAGCAACCTGGTCATACTTTATGATGATGTATTCAGTCATTAACCAGTGATAGTACAGGTAGAAGTTGGTGTAGCTATGAAGATTGATTCAATAAATAATTGCTTATGACCCATGTCAAACTTTGTGCGGGTGAACGTTTAATAATTCCTAATTCCGAAGGCTTAATAATTGATTTTCAGCAACAGTAATTTAGGTTTAGTGGTAGCGTCTTTGAAAGAATACACCAGGGTCAGACTTGTTAAGTGAGAGTCATCCGTTACCTTTCTATGTTCCATACGTTGAGTCAGACGTCGATGCAAGATAGACAGTTCAACCTGTTGCCAGATATTTTGAAACATAGTGTCACTTCATTTTAATAAATAGTTTATTTTCTTAGTCAGTAGTTGTTATTCCCATTCAATGCACATTCTCATCTGCTCCAGACTCAGTTCTACTGATGACTTATATGATCCATAACTTGGACACCTATCCACGCACCACAGATCACAGTTATAGACGAACGAGGTTTATTAATCGTTCAGTGAGGAGTAAAAGAAGAGAGCTGTAACTGAACCACTGTATCAAAAGAGCATATACTCTGGATAGTTACAAGTCATTTTAGTAGAGTACATTTGTAAATAATGCATGAAGAACTTATCTCCGTTCTCATATTCCAGGTGTTCAAATTATCACGAAAGGGCTATCGATCCCGCGCGAATAATGACGAGAGGGAAGCGTAGTATTTGGATTATAGGTTGCGAATTTTTTTCTCCGGACATGCGACTTCCCACGGGAGGGAGAGTTCGGAAAAGTAAAATACGTGTCAGTTGAGAATTCGCTCTCGTGAAGGATGGATCATGTTGGGGCACATTACTATACACTCCAGCGAAAGCTCCTCAAGCTCGTCGGTCTCTGGCCATATCAAACGGCGCCCATCTTTATCATTTGGAGGTCTTTCCTTTGCTCTGCATTCTCAATGATTACATTATATCAGGTAGAGTAGCGCTTGCATTTTCGGATTCAACATCTTCGAAGTCTAAGAGAATACAGTTTGTAGTAACCATATTCTCGTAAAAGCAGCTAGTGCACGGAACGTGCGCAAAGAGTTAGCAAAAACTGTGCTTTCAGATTGTTTATTGCTTTAAGACGAAAGTGCCATTCGCTGGTTTCATGAAGAATTTGATGTCAGTTAGTGCCTCGCTGGCGTTTACTATCAAATACATTGCTCACTGGATGACCTTTATGACTGTAAGCCACATTCCCACTTGCTGCAAGATTAGTATTCTATGTGTACATCGTTCCTATTTATACGCAATCGTGTAGGCCAAAGAAACAATTGGCCGAGTGAGTGAGGACTGGCAGATACTCACTAACAAAGAGGAATTAGCGATACTCAATAAATGCACCGCCCTTGGAAGATTTCAATCAGTCATATTCGCGTGTAAGACAAATACTCGCAGGTGTTCAGGGTTTATCGTTAAATCTTACATATATTTGGTCTTCTTTAGGGTTAATGTATTCTACCTGTGGATTTTGCTTACTGATGCATTATCTACCGATAATCATGGACATCATCGCGCCTCTCAATGCTACGCGGCCACATCTACAACTATTCGTATTGGCATATATTAATCCGGACGAGTACTTTCATCTATACTTAATGAATGTTACCTTCTTCGCGTTCTTCGGAATATCTTTCCTTGTCACATGTGACAGCTTCACGATTATGAATCTGCAACATTCGATCGCTTTATTTCGCATTATCAGGTATACAATTACTGAAGTAAAAAGTCCAACTATTGAATTGGAATATATTTTCCATGAATGAAACTGCGAAAGAATGTTCAATATGTTGGATTTACCAAAGGGATAATTACAATCCATTGAATAGTATTATTAATACCGTAACAGTATTAATAATTCAAACATTTCCAGTTTCCGATTGAGGCGCACTTTACGCAAAGAGCCGTATAAGTGTATAAATGCTATGTCGAAATTCAATGTAGGCTTCCCATTGAGGGACGTGTTAGTACTCCATCAGCATTCCTTGGTGTACGTATAGCATATTCCTCCGATTGTCAAAAATTTGGTGGGTCATAAAAATGAACAAATTGTGAATTTCTCTGATGTTGAAGGTTCGTGAAATGCCTTCAACGAATGCATTCGGTTCCTTACTTCACTGCACTACTCGCTTCTATGGGTGTCATTTCTTTTACCCTGGTTCTAGTGAGTCTCGATTTGTATTATCAATTTTAATATTTCGAGCACTGATAACGGCATTGTGACTTAACATACCGTTGCCCACAGCTTTCCCAGGCAAACGCTTTCGTGGAGTTCGAAGTCGGCATGGTATATCTTACTGTAACCTTCGGTATCATGTTCATACTTCACTACCTAATAAACCAGGCGATCGACTACTCCCACGAGATGTTTACGGCGGCGTAAGTTATCCAGTTTTCTCTGGAAAACCCGGCCGAACAAATTTGAAATATTCCAGCGCTGACAATTCGGTTTAGCCCGGTTTTTCGATTCCTCGACAGATATGACTCGATGTGGTACGAGGTGCCCGTGTCTCACCAGAAGTTACTATTAATCATGATGCAAAAAGCGAGGTACGGTGCAGATCTCAACCTTGCTGGCATATACAATCCATCGCTAGAAAACCTCGCCATGGTAAAACCGTTCTAGATTAACAAACAAAATCGTACCTTCGTATTCACTTTTATCGTTAACCGGACTAATTCCACAGTGCATGAAAGCATCCTGGTCGTACTTTATGATGATGCATTCAGTCATTAACCAGTGATAGTACAGTTAGAAGCTGGTGTAGCAATGAAGATTGATTCAATAAAGAATTCCTAAAGACCCAAATCAAACTTTGTGCGGGTGAATGTTTAATAATTCCTAATTCCGAAGGTTTAATAATTTACTTTCAACAGCGGCAATTAGGAGTATGCAGTGATTTGGAGATGCAATGACCATTATCAGCCTTAATGCGCAAATTGTTGGTTGCCAATAAGTAGGTTGCGCCTGGCAAGTTTTATCACTGCGCGATACACCGACGTCACATTCATTTTCCGATCGCCTCTTTTCCCGGTGGTTGAAAAAAATGTCCCCTCTAAATGCTCGACTTTGGCACGTCGTAAGTCAACACCACTGGAATGTCAAACAATGTTTTTCGATATGCATGAACAGATCAGTAACAAGCGAATGAGTCATTACAACGTACAACATCCTGTCTGTTTTTACCAGTATGTCTCATGGTAGTTCGATATCTTTTCTAAAAACTATCACGCGTCATCTATTGGATGACTAATTCGATGAGTGCAGTAGGAAGCTGCTACTGACAATAAGAAACATTGTAGAGTATCGTACCTTCTATTAGAAAAGATATTCGCACAATATCACATTAAAGCGGCAGGCTGCATATAGCATTCGACAAAGAAAGGGTTGAGTGTAAATACTAGAAAATTCACACGCAACTTGACCAAGTTCTTTCCAATTGCGCCAAGCTATGAGTTATTCAAGATTTATTACCGCTAATGGCCCGTGTTTTCGCGCCTCTATCGATCAGATAACGATCCACCATTACCACTACCTATTCCGAGCCAATTGTCACAGCAATTTCGATGTTGCTGAAAACATCGGTGGAAGGGAATACTCGCTTTCCCGTAGAAATTCTAGATTAGAAACACAGTGACCGTCGACAGTATAAGACATGAATCCCGTCTGTGAGCGATACACTTACATCTGCCGAACACTCTTGTCGCCAATCGGATTATGGCCACTGGAAAATACGTATTTTGCGACAGCTCGCAAGATCATCGGCCTTTTCTTCATGATTACTGGCAGCTTCCTGCGGGTATGCAAGATTCTGCATACTCGTTAGCCCTTCACTATTGAGTCGAGAGTGATGTGGAAATTACTGATACTATGCCGTCCTTGAAGTTCTAAGTATCGAGTGTACTATTTATTCAGTAGCTTTCAATTCCGTTCTTATTTTCTTAAAGTAATTACGAATATCTGCATGCACGTATAAAAGCGTGTATTCTAATGTTCACTCGGGCGGGATTTGAGCTATTGTTTTTACATTCAGTTTATTGTAAATGATTTTTAGTCTGATTGGTCTTACATTAGTCTCGGTGTTCTGTAAAATAATCCATGAATAGTTATTGGTAATAAACTCTCGAAACATCCTTGATTTCCAGTTATGGCCTGTCGTGAGATTGGAGCTCGACATAGACGTCTTTCTCTCCTTGTTTTCGTTCATTACAATATGCGAGGTATATAACGTAAAGTTTATCGGCTTCAGCGTCATTCAGAAAAACGTACGCGCATATGTGATATGTGACCGATGCTTATCATTATTCTGTGATGGTTGTATTTCTTTTTTAAACAACATACTGGCTTACTTAGGTCGTACAGTTGATCGAGGGATACCATGCCGACTGGAAGGGTTTGAGTAGTGATGAAATCAAGATTTTCGAGAAACAAGCCAATGGTGGCATCTGGCGGGTACTAATATTCACAAGTACGAATCATCAATAGCTTCTGTTTACATGATTATTTTCCAAAAACAATTCGTCTCTTCGGCTGGACTTTTTGAATTTCTAGTTGGTCTCTACATAATCATACTCGGGTTTTGCATGTCGCCGTTAGTACCAATCTTATGCGACATCTTCATGCCGTTGAACGAGTCCCGCAATATGCGCTCCCTCCCGTTTATGGAGCACTACGTTGACAGTTATACTAATAGATTCTTCTTATTCAAACTGTGGATGGACGTGTGCATGATATTTGGTACGACAGCCGTCATGGGCACTGATGCCTTGTTCATCATGTTCATCTATCATTTTTATAGCTTCTTCAGAGCTACCAGGTGAGCAGTAATGCAACTACAATTTTCCTCGTGTCACAGCCTTCCTTCGAATTGAAATGGTAATTTATGTTTTTAACATTTCTGCTCCACTCTGCGAAAGAAACTCTCCTCGATATTAGTGTAAACTATCACAATTGACCAGAATGGTGATTCACTTTCCAGATATCATTTAAGTCGAGCTTTTGAGGAGACTTTATTCGACGAAACACTCCCTAAGTACAATATGAGTTATAGACGGATAAAACGTGCGGTTGAATTGCATGTTCGGTCCATCCAGTGGGTATACATTAGTAACAGTCGCATTCGCAAAATCATTCTCTTCTCATTTTTCGCTATTTCAATTTTGATACAATAATGTTGTGTACCGAAACTAATACGTCGCACAAATCCTGTTATACTGAAATGTTGTTGCCCAATACATTAATTATCCAAGTTATTAAGCCTTGAGAGCAAATAAAGATGTTTCGCTTAAAACAATGATAAACTGTGATTTTCGTCATTCAAGGTTTCTCAAAGAGGTAATGAACACTTTCGATACGAATTACTTCGTGCTTGTTTTGGTTGGTATGGTTTCTACGATTGTTAATTTACATTACGTAAGTAATGACTTTTCGTCCGAACTTCGCAACGTCAATTATCGCAGATAGAAAATTATTCTTTCATGATTTCTTCCATTTTCACTTTTGCCTCTTGATTGGTTAGTTATCTCAGAAAATAATGAAGATGGACTATAATCATGGCATCGTGCTAAACATTGTCCTCGTGGCTGCCGAATATCTATACATATTTGAAGCCAATCTCTTGGGCCAGAGGTTGATAAATTATAGTTCTGACATTTTCTACAGCACGTGAGTAGTGCATGACAAATAATAATTAAGTGGCTTACCTTTTTCTTGCGGCTTTAAATAAGTGCTAATCAATACATTGTAGAAGCTCTCAAATCTTTCACCACTATTCCGCTTCCAACATGCCAGTTTTACAAAGCCAACTGACACAGACTAATTCGTTGTAGCTATTACAATCTCTGGTATAACGCACCCCCATCCAAGCAGAAACTCTTAATTCCCATAATGCAGAATAGCGCAAGAGTATCTGTATTAAAATGCGGTGGTTTAGTAGTAGCATCTTTCGAAGAATTCACCAGGGTAAGGCTTATTACGTGAGAGCAACAACTACTCACCACCGTCGAAAGTTAACCATCGCTTCTCTTTTAGCTGGTCAAATTATCCGTGTCGTACGTTACTTTTCTATGTTCCATACAGTAAATGAGACGACGTCTTAAAATAGAGACTTCAACTTGTTGCAAGTCCTGTTAGAATGTAGCGTTATTATATTTTAATAAATAGTTTATTTCCTCAGTCTGTCGTTGGTATTCCCACTTAATGCACATTCTCATCTGCTCTAGACTCGGCTCGACTGATGACTTAGATGATCCATAACTTGGACGGCTCACAGTTGTAAACTCAACGACGTTTATTAATTATCCAGTAAGGTGTGAAAGAACATCTGTTACCAAACACATGACTATGCCACCTGATGGACAGTACTTTTTTTAGTGCCGCTCAGCGGCGTGTGAAAACGGCTTCCAGTTGTAACTATTCATTTTGATTGTTGCCGATTCCATAACTATCACTTATTCACCACTAATGATTGAACCACTACCTTCGTATTTCGTTATTTCAATAAATGACATCCCTCGCTTCCTCTTTCTTCGGACATCAGGGTCCGTGGTGCTTTCCCTCCGAAGAGAAATAGTGCAGTAAATGTACAAACCAAATGGACTTCCGCGATACATTCAGAAGCCAGCGACAGGTGTGAGAAGTAATTTGCAGCAATTTGGTATCGACAACTGTACACTGTCTGCATAATTTCGTGCGCCGGGCGTTCTGGTCAATTACGAGACCTCCCCTTGCAATTTGGAGTTATTTCGCATTGACAATGAAATGGATCGAAAAAAAGCACAAGCCATGTGGGGAGGAAAGAGTTGCCCCCAACAATCCGGATTTAGTTGTGCTCTGGCTGTCAAACCGAAATGTTCATCGAGAAGCATCCGTATTTCAAATTCAACTGCCTGGCTTTACGATTTCTCGGTCTATGGCCGTACGTTTCCAAAGAGCCGCGAGTGAGGAATTTCATCTTATTGATAGTCTGCTTGTCCGACGTGATTGTTCAGGTTGGACACATAAATTCTCGGCCTCAAGATCCAAATCTCAAAATGTCGTAATTTCTTTATATTTTGCTCACTGTGTTTATTTAAATTAGTGGATTCTGAGTCAGTCCAAGTTATATTCACGGTTATCTCTCTAGTAAAATTAGTTTAGGGTTGACAAATTCAATTGTATCGCAGATGAACGCCGTTTTTGTCTCGACATTGAGCTTAGACAACTTGTCGAATATGCTGCCTCGCATGACAATCAGCCTCTCTTTCACAATCAAGTATATCATCTGGATTCGCAATGACAATGTACATCTAGTAAATTCAATTAAGAGACATTCCTTCGATACTTTCCACTTCCTTTCTTAAGTGAACTTAACTCAATTCAAGTGACATTCTCTTAGATGATTGTGCTCTTTGATCGAATGCGGGCTGACTGGAAATCACTCAGGTTCAGGGAAGAAAAGCAGATCATGTTCAGGAGTATCAACGAAGGTGGAATATTGAATGCATGTTGGTTAAGTAAGAAAGAATCTTACTTTATCAGAAGAGTAATTTCCGAATGAGTGTTGCTAATTGAGTGCATGTGGATTACAGTTTCCATAAGTTTACATGTGATCATATACATTGGAGTTCCAATCACAATTAATTTGCTGCGTGCTAATTTAAACGAGACTCGTCCACCAATTCTAATATATATAGCAGAATATTTTATGGACGTGAAGAAATACTACGTTCTAATAATCATTCATCAATGTATAACGGTTTTCGTTCATGCGGCCGGCATTTCGAGCACCACCATGATGCTCATACTTTGCATTTGCCATTCAACCGGGTTGTTAAAGATCGCAAGGTAAACTGCATCTCCTCTCATTGAAATATATGAGATGATATGTTTTCTACCAATTCACCTTGGGGAAATCGATGACTTCAGGTATAGAATACGACATGCCTTCGATAAAGGTAGCAACCCACGAGAAAGTGTGATCGCCGCCATTATGAATCACCAGGAAGCATTCGAGTGAGTTTCTGTGGATTGTAATTAAAAAATATTACTGTTACTGATTATATCCAGTGATGACTTTTCACGGTGTGCTCTAAAGGTTGATGCACCTGTTATTAACAATTTACTTCGTTTTCTATACCGTCTTGCTCGGTTCTGGCGTGGTTAGCATCACTTTAATATTGTACACGGTAAGTAACGCACAAGTCGAGATAAGTATCTCAAAGCTTACCGGAGATTTTAGTTTTCCAGGTCGTTGCTACTTCACAAAGACATTAATGAGATGTTCGTTTTTGGTGCGAGCTTAATCAGCAGTTACATTTACTTGGGTATAGTAAATTATTTGGGACAATTGGCAATTGATAATTATGAGCGGCTCTTTCGTGATATGTGAGTAAAATCATGGATCTAAGCTAGAACTAGTAAGAACTAGTGTTAGATTTTGGATCGTTATAAACTTAGGCTGTACTTTGCAGTTATTATTCGATGTGGCACACCGCTCCAATTTCCGAACAAAAATTAATTCTAATGTTAATGCTGCGAACAATGAAACCCTACTTTTTCTACATACCGGGGACAACTAGTGCCAGTTTCATGGGATTTATGGCTGTAAGAATACATATTCTAATTAATGTTAGTAATAAAAATGACAGTTGTATCTATTCTTTCAGGTAGCAAAACTCTCAGTCTCATTTTTCATATTTATGTATACCACGACAACTTGATTCATTAAATGTTCGATTATTAATTATTACTTGTTACGAATGTGTAATGGTCATTGGTCAATTATACACGTTCGAAGAATCTGGTAATTAGTCAGTGGATTTTATTAATAAAACCAATAATGGATTCACACCCATACTATTTCGAAAGTTCCTTTATGAGCACATCCAACTAATGTAAATGTAAATGTTAAAGATTTCGAATTTTAAAAACAAGCTTTTGCACTAAGAACTACTTTATCTGTGGTTAATCTCAGTTTAAATGCAAAAACTCACTGATGTACAACAGTCATAAGTACAAAGTTCTTTCAAGTTCCTTTTAAAGGGTGAATGATGGTTCAGCCGGATATAAGCGTAGCGAAACCACTTCCCCGATCAGACATGAACCCAGACTGGCGGTGGAGTACACTCGTTCCAGTTTTCACAGAGTTGCTAGCCAGTATATCCATCAAGTACAATGTACAACAGGTGGACAGACTCTACTTCACCAGGCTGTACTATTACGGGGATGTAATCATTTTACGTTACAATCTTTTTTTAAAATACTCCTTCCATACTTTGCCCATTATTCTTGCACTTCCGATTCCTCGGAATAGTTTATGTCGCTAGCACGACACATGTGTGCGTGAGCGTTTTGCGTAATTCCGTAAGGTGCAAGACTTGGTATCGATCGGCAAATTGGCCTCGACATTTGAAGTTGGAGTAATTGCGAAATTGCTAGTGATAAAGCATTGCGTCGAACAGGACTTCGTAAGGGAAACTTCGCCCCTTCTGTTTTGGTGGAGATGGCGTAGTTGACATTCGAAAGTTGAGAGCAAACCGTCCTCGAATTCTACTCCATGATGGACTTCATTGCCGCTCCTTATTTCAAACCCACTCGCATCATTCTCAGTTCCATTGGAATTTGGCCATACAGCAAGCCAAGTCTATTTCAAACGATACAGAAAACTCTCTTGGTCTTCATCTTCGTGCAAATTTTAATAGCCCAGGTATTTTTTAACGGTTCCTTCAATTTAACAGACTTCCGTCGGTTACTTACAAATTTATCGATTTCTTTCTTAGTTGTGCACTTGTGTTACTTCGACGTGCAATTCGGAGCACATGTTAAAGATCTTTCCACACTTTATGGTGTCCTGCGTATTCACCATAAAATACATTACCTTCGTCGTTCAAAAAGATAAAGTAAGTTCGAACCATTTAATATTCAAAATTTAGTTCAGTAATTATTAGAAACAGATCTTGATTATCATAATCTTCGTAAGTTTCAATTGTGTTATCATTACATTTTTTAATATTTATTTCCCCATTCACACTGTTCCTATTCTTTGAAATTCACCTTACATTGGCCTGTTTCGAGCATAGCACATTTATAACATCTTATTAAATGAGATGGTTGAGCATTTGTTTGATGGGCATAGTTGAAGCTCGCTCTGGACGTAGTTCAGGAACACTGGCGCTCGTTGGAGAGCGAGGAGGAGATCCGCATAATGCTGCACTACGCAGAGATTTCTCAGGCCTACGTTAAACTATTCGCATGTAAGATGCCAGGAATCTCAAATCTCTCGATGCCTTAAGAAAGTCACTACCGGATCAGTGGAAGCGAAAACTTCCTGGTAATCTTGTGGCTGTTTTCAGTGTGCTTGTACGTGGCATCCGGCGCCACTCTGGCAGGTCAGTTCACTCCATTTATCCTGAATGTCCTGGTACCGCGCAACGAGACGCGCTCCTTTCAACCGATCGGCCATGTGGAGTACTTCATTGATACCGATAAGTACGGCTACGTCACAGCTCTCTCCATGTCCACCGTGGTCATACTAGGCACCATGACGGTCGTCGGCACCGAATCGGTCGTCATCTTCTTCACTTACCATGCCTGTAGCTTACTCAAGATCATGGAGTAAGTCTTCTGCCACTTCAAATAACTCTGAATCCTTTAAAGCCTGAAGTACTGCGTGTCTAGTTCGAGTTCCCACAGAGAAAATAGCATTTTTCTTCAGAAGCAAATAGTTCGTAGAATACTTGAATGATTCCTTTCTTTATAGCCACCGATTGATGAATGTGTTCCAAGTCGAAGGCGCCAGGAAGAGTTTTAGGAGTGACAGTGAAGCTTTTGCTAAAGCAGTCGGTGTTGTGATAGCACACACGAATACTATAAAGTTGGTTTTTTTATTTAAATATTTTATGAAGATAGTTTATTGATATTATTAGTGGATGTTCTCAATATTGTGATAATTATTTGTACGTAATGAAGATTCGTTCAGCATGTGTTATCTTGTGTGGGGATGTCGTACTTCATTCTAGTGATGGCCGGTGTTGGCGCTCTCACTGCCAGTCTCTTTCGCGTAAGGTTTCTTTCACAAATGAATTTTGCTCAAATTCATAGTGTATTATGAAATACTTATGAAAATGACGTGTTTCTATATTCACCAGCTCCGACAAGCAATTGTTCTATCATACGAAGCGCTAGAAATCGCCGTTTCATTCGCCAAGATCGTCGTTGATTTAATCTACATGTTTTACGGGAACTTTATCGGCCAGGAAATGATGGATGTGACCACGCGCATGTTTGACAGCATGTGAGTCACTCTTCTTTTGTTTTAAAAAATTACTGAATTCTGAAATCGTAATAAATTTTAAAGGTACGCTTCACCTTGGTACAAAGCACCGCTTCCTGTGCAGAAATTATTCTTGCTCGTTATGCAGCAAGGTACACAAAATATGGATTATGTGATAGGCGGTGTCTTTAAAGCTTCTTACGAAGGCTTCTCCATGGTATTAACAAATTCGATTCAAAATTTAAAATTATTCAAACTACAAATTCCGAAAAATCTCTTTTATTGCAGCTAGTAAGAACATCCTTGTCGTACTTTACTTTCATATGTTCGGGACGATGATGTTTTGATGATGGATTCGTTATTACATATAACAACGTATAACTATCTCCAAAGCGATAGCCAAACTAAACTATTGTTATGCGGTTCAACTGCTTTGCATTTTTCATATTATTCTTAAAAGTAATAAATGACGTTCCAATATAACTGATTAACTAATTCATACCACAGTTATCCAGAACTTATAAACCTGCCATTGCTGAATGTTTTTTCTAATGTAGTTGACATGGAATTCATTTGGGAGTTTAATTAACAATGACACTTTCATGTTTATCGCTTTTTCCTACATCTGGTTGACATGAGAATTCTACTCGGATATGAAGAGGAAGCCGCTCAAATCTGCCATCAGATATGTCTCTCAATAGGAATGACATACGTGTACTTGCCCGAGGAAGCAAAGTATTTCCCAATTGTCATGTCGGCTGCACTCGCGATGACTGCCGTCGGATTGAGCGCAATGATAGCGACGGAAGCGGCATTGCTGTCGGCCGCACAACACCTTAGCCTGACGTATTTGAGACAGTCTCATGAACCAGGGAAATATCGAAGGACGATTTACGTCCTCGGCGCTGCGACGTCTTTTGTCATCTAGACTTTTGTATGATCTTGAAAGGTGCACTTGAAAGCATTTGAATATATGTCAGAGAAGCCTATTTTAATAGAAATGGATTTAGAATTGTGAGTAGTTAATATATAAATATTGACTTGCGGAGGAAGAATTAATCCTGAATTATAAATTCCCTTTCTTTTTATTAACAAGATGATAAATTCTTTAATACTATTTACTTTTCGGATCAGTGGTTTACATTAGCAAAATGTTAAGAAGCTCGCTCAGAATTGTTACTTCCATTGTCAACGGTTCATATGAGAAAGGGGAAATTGTAGTCTGAAATACTTTACAGATACGAGACGGATTGGTATGCGGCACCTTTGCGTATTCAGAAGCTAATCTTATGCTTGATGCAGAGAGCCTCGAAAGCGGAAACCTTTTACATATGTAATCTGGTTGCTATATCGTTCCAGAACTACGTTACGGTAAAAAATTCAGCCACCGCTGCAGCATAAACAGTGAGCGTGCATAAGCACTGACTGCATTTTGAGATATGTGCATCTTCCCGTTTGAATCCTCTTGGAAAATGTGCTCCAGCTCAAAATAATAAAACAATTTTTCTTTCGCAATAATTTTACTTACTGCTTCTTATTTGGGAAAATATACCAGTCTCTCTAAAGTTTCCTGTAAGTCTCTATGTAACTTCATTTTCCATGGTAGTTTGTGAGCTAATCCGTTCTCTAAGCTAATAATAAGCTTAGCCAGATAATGATCGTTATGTCAATGGTAACAATAACGTAAATAATACAAATCTGGATTAATATATTAAAAAGTAAAAAGTATTTAATTGCTGGAGTATTACTAATTAAAACCAATGTTCATTTTCCTAATATTTCAAAAGAAGAATTTTCGAACTTAACAAAACGAAGGCACAAAGTTAAATTTTTTAGATCTTCAAAATCGCTTCATTCTTTTATAAAAATGGCAACAATTCCTCTTAATAATTATGCCTTCATTTAGATGTATTTGTGTGTGCTTTACATTGTTTCCTCATTAACGCTTTTTATTGCGTGTCTTGTCGATTTCACGATGCCGAGGAAGGCCGGTGCGAATGAGGGTTACGGCCGACGTTGCGGCTAATAACAGGGCAAATACCCCCTTTCGAGGGCCGTAACTCGGCCAGCCAGTAAGATCTACGATATCTCTTATTCCCGACACACTCACTATCGTCTGCTCCTCCTCCTCCTTCTGGCCGTGACTACTGTCTGGAAGTACTTCGAGGGTTCCTTCACGTGAAATACACCTTGCGAGCGGGAACTACAACCCTTGCTCCACTCGGAGTGCGCGTAATGAATGTGCGGCGGCCCACCGGCAACGCTAGTGCTTTCCTCCACGCAATCTTCCCCATCTGACGTGCAGAGCCCTCGCACGATGATGTGGGAGTTCTTCCTTGAAAACTGTATCTTCCCAAGGAGTGGATAAAAGCTGACCTGTCAATGGAGTCTAGCGTTGTAACCTGCTTCTTAGAATCTTTTTATTATGAATCATCTTTTTGCTCTCCACTTGTTTCTACTGATTTATTTCGTGATTTAGATTAGTGGAATAATAGATCTGTTTATTGTAAGTCAATATGTTTCAATATCTTTAAATGTGTTTAGAATTTGACGATATTGATTGGTTTTAGTAAGCTGTATGTTCGTTTTGGGAAATCTTATCGAGATTTGCGAGATTGAAGGATGGAAAGAGTGAGAGGCTTACAGAGCGCTCGTGCCGAAACTTGTTACTCGAGGTAGAGCTTCCGTGACTATCTGCAGGATGCACAACGTTGTACGGCCCCGCAAGTGGCTCGCAGGCACGCAAGTAGCATTCCCGATTGGAAGTACAACGTGCTCGGCCAACAATCTCTTGAGATGATCATATTCCACAGATTTATCTAACTTTCATCGCCGTTTTCTCCATTCAGGATTTTATACGTTCTTTCTCGTATCTATCTTCTGCAATTCCGGTCTGACCACACAAATATAATTATGCGCGGCAGTATTGTTAAGAATTTTTATTGATTGCATTATCACCCGAGAAATACTTCATTAATTAAACGAGAAATGAAATTACCGATGATTATTTCAAGGGAGATCGAATGCTACCCAGGAAACTTTCGTCGCCGACTAATTCGATTAACAAGCACGTCGTCAAATCGATAAAAATGTTCGCCTCTCCAAACGAACTCTCTTCCCAAAGCGACCATTCCAGCGCGCGACAAGGCTTTTGTGAGCACCGACACATTTTGCCTCGCAATTTTCAATTCAATTCTCCGAATGTCCCGGTAGAATTCTTTTATTAGTCCAGGATGCGAAAAGCCGAGGACAAAGAAAGCATAAGAACTTTGAAACTAGGCGAAAGTCGAGGATGATATAGCGAGGAATATTCCTAAAGGGGAAATCTGGCGCGGCAGAGTAAAAGCTCAAGAAACCCGGGAAATTCCAAGGGTATGTGGAAAATTTACTATGAAGACGACTGAGGAGCGGCGCTACTCGGCCTCGCCTCGTCGGCTCAAAAGAGATTCTACTCGGAAAGAGAATGCACCATGTGGAGTTTAATACCACTGCCGAAAGATGAAGTGCATCTTCTATACATGTGTGATGGTAATACCTTATGCCTTTTTTCCTAGAAACGGTAAGGAAGAATCATGGGAGTAAAATAATAGCTGTTGAACAGATAGAAATATGGAGAAAATAATTTAGCCCACATAAGAGGCAGGTGTATCCAGGAGGACTATCTTCTTCATGCGAGAGATGATAAGAAAGAGGAGGGAAGAGATCGTTTGGGTGGAAACTATACTCAGGAAGACAAGGACGGCGACATCGTCATTCGGCCAGGGAACGAGCGGCAACGAACGAACTAACGTAAAAGCAGGAATTCTCAGTTATTGCACCTTCACATCTCTCTCGCCCGGCAAAGCAAACCTTCTGTGTGCCGCACGCTAGCCCGCTTTTCCTTTCTCCTTCCACCCTCGCCAACAACCCCAACTCTCTATCTCTATCACACCAACTATTATTGCACTCTCTCTCTCGTTATTGCCGCACGATGTAATTTCACTGCGCTTCTCACGACTTACAAGGAGTCCTATGAACTTCCGTCCACTGATCGAACAGTTTCTTTTCCATTCCCTAAAATGGCCTTATCATGTACTCACTGTTATAGCGAAGCCATTTCTCAGTATGGAATACTGCATTAACTTTAACTTTTATTCCGCTCTTGAGAATTTACTTTCAATTGAATTTCATGATCATTTCTGTCAAAGGAAGCAAAGCAATTATTATGATGTTTTGTATTTGATTAAATAATTTATTGGAAATTTCATCATTGTGATTGATGTCAAAACTAGTTTTGACAACCTATTCCACTTGGCGTTGCAAACCCTATGATGATCCAACACTTCGTACATCAACATAGTCTAACAATAATAGTACAAAAGCTCATTCCGACGAAATTGTAATTCGTACTCATTTTACGCTGTGTCCTTCGCTCGTTTGCTGTAGTTGCCACGCGATGTCCGATGTACACTGGCACTATTCGGACAACCAATTTCGAGAACCACGAATTCGATTCAAGTTAGTCCATCGAATTCTCCGCTGGAATTCTCGGTGTAAGCCTAGCGGTAGCGGACGTAGTCACTATATATGTTTGAATCACCGAAGTGGTAGAAATTAGAATATTTCCCTGTTTTCCTTGCGCACTTGACTGTTTCATTAAAGTACCTCCTTTTTCGCCGGGGTATCCTTAATCCTGATCCCAGCAGGATTGCCGACCAGTGCTATTGAGAAGGTTAGACAGCCCGGGGGACTTCGGACTATCATCCCATGGATGCCTGTTTCCTTTTCCGGCCATTCCCGTTGAATGGAGGCGCAATAATAATAATCGCAATTCCTTTTTATCGTTCGTGAGCGCGGTTGGTTGCCGCTTGAAGACAATCCAAGGAAATCGAGTCTGCTACCAAGCGGCTTCTCACTGTTACGAACTTTTCTATAATGCCCCAGACCCGCTTAATTGCATGTCTGATTATTTACGTAACATCCCAGAGATGTCGCAACTACTGAGGAAGAATTTTATATTGCGCCCAGAACTACCGACTGTAAATTTATTTTATCTTCTTTATTTTATTACAAGAAATATTGTTTATAGATAGGAAGATCCTGCAAGAATGTTGGGTAATGCTAGTTCGGAGACATAATCGTTCTCGCTATGGCTGCTGCTATAGCTCGAGCAAATTAGCCATCGAGATTTTTCCCTAGTTGGCGATCAGCGGCAAAGTCGAGGTGGATCGTGATAGGGAACGTAGCTGTGTCGGACATCGTGTCCGAGATTAGCACTCGAGCAGAAAGGTGTTCTACACCGAGCAGCTGAAATGTTCGCGTTGAGCTAGTGGAAAATAGCGTGACGCTAGAACTGAATTCACCCTCGCACCTCTATTTCACAGAGACGCACCTTCGTAATCGGTGCTCCGAATATCTGCTCGCCATAAAGTCGATATCCTTTTTTTAAATATAAAACTACTGACTGATATTCATAAGGAGAAATTTACAATTCTTAAATTAAATTAATTAATCCGTTCACGTGCTAAAATTTTATTGTGCATTAAAACGAAAAAGAAGATTAAAAAAATCCGAGGGAAAAAAGATGACGGACGAGTACGATAGTGAATTTCTTTCGAAGTTAACACCTTATATCAATAGAGCGGCCATACATATGTATAGGAGCCGCTAGGCAATGAAGTATCGTATCTAATAAGGGTGGAAGGCTATCAAGCTCTAAGTAAACGAGTCAATCAGGACGCACCTGACGAACCAGAACGAGCCAAGCCAGGACGAGGTCGATGGCGGCGCCGAGTCCTTTTAACTTAACGACCTCGTAAAGCACCTATCGATCTGATAATACGCGAACCCATCCGACCTTCTCTCGTTTTTTCGTAAATCTCTGCCGTACTCGTGTTGGTATCCGATGGCCCTTTTTTTCCCTCGCTCGCCCTATAAATACATCAACAGTCGACATGTGGCGCGCAGTACCAGCTCGGTCACTGTTTCACCCAATTCCACTGCAACTGTCGAATGCAACCTGACAAGAGGTACCGTCCGCTCTCCATGATTACGTGTAAAGAGAAGCACCCAACTGATAATTACTCGTAATTGGGTTTGGTAATTGGTAGCAGCTCGTCTGATCGAAATGTTTAAGCGATTAACTGGTATACCTTCCTTCTAGTTGTTTTTTTGTTCGACGATCAGAAGACTTGGTTTTAACCTGACAAGTCTTGACAAGATTTGGGGGATTCTTGTTTTCCCTGAGCAATTAAATGGGCGGTGCGCGTGAAAAGAAGAGAACATGATAAAATTTGCTGCTTTACAAGAAAAGTTATTACTTGCTGTTTTCGCTCATGTGGGAAAGCTGGTACCATTGGGAATAACTTCGGAAAAACTTTTTCATTATATTTGTCATTTGCAGAAGTACACAGTACTTTGATCTATTATTACCTACTTCGAAAAGGAGGGGATACTCAATTCGATCATTATATTTTTTTTATTTAATTACTATTTTGCCTAATATACGAAGAATACTACTATTTCGTTATCGTTGTTGCATCGAATGCAGCATCATGAAATAGGACCAGGATAATCTGAAATGCTGTGGAATGAAATGTTACTATTACTTTCTAGAGAATTCCAATTCCTATTTATTTATTTCTTATTTAATTAATCGTTCAAATAGTTCATATTACCGATGCAAAGCCTTCAACAGATGGAGAGTAAATGCCATAAAGATCGAAAACTTTGATTCTCTCATCGAATGCTAGGATAGCTAAGAGTACTTTCTGAATGTATAACGGTGCCTCATACCATTCCGTCCGATATCTACATAAGTCAAATTATTCGGAAGAGTGTATGAAACTTAAATTATGAAATATTTACTACCAATTATTAGAATTTTTAACTTGTCATTAACCAGCAGAGGTTCTATCTAAAATTCAAATATCTTGGATACTCACGGATAAATAAAAAACTTATAGCATTCTTCCATAACCTGTTCAGACTCGTGGTTAATATAAAACATGACAACCAGCTGGCCAATAGTAAGTGACAATACCATTAACAGTTCACTGGAATCAACCGAATCGAGTACGAAAACTTGCGAGAGCTACCAAAGAAAAGAATATAAATCCACCCCATTCACATTTACAATGTCATTAATCATACATGATAATAATTAGATTACTTACACGATAAAGGTTCCCTGTGAGCAATATCACACCTAGTAGAATTTGCACGGTGTATAGGAACACAAAGTGTTTTTGCACGACTGCAGTGAACCTTCAGGCGCGAGTGAGCGTGAAAGAAGGTTTAGTTTCACAACGAGCATGTGCGGGAGTGAAGGGAGACAAGCTAATTAAGTGACCACTACCAGAAATACAGATCCTTGATGTAATTACGAACTTTTGTGCTTTCTTGTGATCATGAATGGCTTTCACAACTGCACCGTAAATAGTCGACTTTTGCGCAGGCAATAGCGGCCGCATAAAACTGGAGCTAAAAGCTTGTACAATTTGACATCTGAAATGTAGAATGATTTATCATCGACTGACTTAACATCGAGTTAAAATTAAATATTGAACATTGCAGACTCTTTGGAAATACAAGTCATCTAAACTGAGTGGCAAAGTTCATTATATTTGATGCTGCTCACCTTGCGACATTAAAAAGTCCACAAGCGTGTTTCACAAACATGAAGAACATGGACTCGGTGGCCCAGAGGACTGTGAGAGTGAATATCATCGATAGCATAGAGTGTGCAACGATAAATACATTGTACTTCTCTCCATCCAATAGGTAATCTACCACGAAGGGTAGCTTCATACTGCACGGTGTGCTTTGCGACCTCAATATATTGAGAATGCCTGGCGCAGTCGTGATAATTAAGAGGCCAATTCCGCACCCGTAAACAAACCCTGAAAGCCGTGTTTCGCATAGAAATCTTGAATTTCGAATGGCATTTTAAAATAGTCGAAGAACAAATTACCATACAAGGAAGTGATGTTTAATTACAACAATAAGTGACATTCCTCACCAGCATACGCGATTGTCTGTATTCTTCCAACACTGGCGTACTTCTTGTATATCCGCAACTCCTCGTTGCTCCGAATTTCCTTCCAATCACGCTTAACATCGCCCAGCAAGATTTCCATCTGATGTGTGTCACACACTAGTTAACACTACAGTCGATCATAACTGCACAAAAGCTTCTGCTTTACTCACAACATTGGTCTTCTCCACAAAAATTGAATATCTGGCGA
Organism: Ectemnius lituratus; assembly: GCA_910593735.2. Classification (NCBI taxonomy): domain Eukaryota; kingdom Metazoa; phylum Arthropoda; class Insecta; order Hymenoptera; family Crabronidae; genus Ectemnius; species Ectemnius lituratus. Next base: position 4,844,966 of record OU343036.1, on the reverse strand, counting down.
ATGACATTACGTAGAAACTCAAGGACGGAAGATTCTTGAGAAGGATATCGGTCGCATCCTTGCTCCGTACGAGCGGAATCACCTGAAAGGATACATGTCCTTCTAGCGACGAACTGATACAATTTCTTCCGATGAATCACATCGACTACCTGAGGCACAAAGGCAGAGAACATTGTGAGGTAACAGCAAAAGTGGATCAGGCCGAAACGCGTAGTCCTGTATGGCCAGAGGCCGATCATCGAGAGGAAGAATTTGTTCGGCTTGTAATAACGGTAGCCAGTGAAGTCCATCCTCAATGAAATACCGCACCCTTTTGACAAGCTACTCCTCGCACAGCCCTCTCTTTCTCTCTCTCTCTCTCTCTATCCCCACCATTATCACGATACTCTATCGCCAACGCACGGCGAAGCTACAATTACCGGGGAATCGATATGCTATAACCTAATCGGTACAAATAGAGGAAATTGCACAACAATTTGTATGGTTACTATTTTCCTATAACAACAATTCGAACATTTGTTCCGTTGTATGACTGTGTAAGGGTTTGTAAGATAAAAGCATTGTGACGTATTATCTACTCGCTACATGATTCCTGAATTCAATTCGCAATTCAATTGGTAACATTTTATCTCGTCGGCCTCTCAACTGTCACTCAATTTAGTTGAAAAGCAGTCGACCTAAGTGTCATACTCATTTGTCCGAACCACACTTTTTATAGTTGTACGAATTTGGAAACAAGGATGTAACACAGTTCGAACAAAAGAAATCTCCGGTTGAATTAATTGAAAAATAGATAAAAATGCAGTATGATTCTTATTATAAGTTTGAAATGTCGATCATAATTGACCGCGTTACTGAAAGATCCAAAATTATTCAGTGGCTCTCACCGGTCCGAAGTCCCATGGTACTTCTTTTGTTCCTGGTGCGATAATTCTGTTGTCCGGTGTCTGCCAATAGCACGCCCGGTTTATTTAAGTTCCTCGAACGCTCGCCATTCCATTAGCTGTCGAACAACGGCCCCAGAAGACACCGAATAAAGTCCATAAAAATTCAGAGAGCCTGTCGATGTCACGACAAAGCGCCTATTTATCGCGATGCCATAAACATCGCCAGACTCCTCTCCTATCGGCCGAGCGATCGAAATCTTTGTCTGCTTGGTTTGCCAGCTTCCATTGCAATTGTTACATCCGCCATATTTTTTCCTCCAACTCCATCTCATCCCTTCTAGATGAGGATGCAATTTTTGGTATTTCTCCTATGGTTTATATAATTATTACAGCTGAAAATTTGTACTTCCTTGAGCAGGTTCACTCTTAATGGTGATATTGAGAGCCGAATGAAAAAAGGATGATTTTCGGGAGAAGCACCTGACACGCGTAGAATATCAGGACTCCGCAGGCTGCAATCAGGAGACTCGACATGCTAATTGTACCTCCAGGTTGGATGAGGCTCCGACTTGAAATTACCCTTCAGAACGCTCAATCACAGTGTTCCAGTGCGGCAAAAAAATTGTAATTTAAAAATACATTAGAACTGCACTTCACCCATGGCAAGTACGAAGAGATGTATTATTTGGCTGTCGGCTTAGTGCACTTGACTCGTTTCCTTGTTACATGCCTGGCTTCTTAAAAAGGACATTTGCTCCTTCATGACGTAACAAGTTAATTAAACCCGGCCCCATTTCCTGTCTGTAGCATTACTACTACTTTGGCACGGCAACTCAGTCTCATAAGTAATAAGAATTATAAGAAATAGTCAGTTTGCCGTACATGTAAGAAATATATAACTACTTTAATAGCATCCATTGCAGAAGACTGGAAACGGAAAAGCGCGTAGAAAGAGGTAGGCGGCATATTAGCATTTAAAAGAGTAGATTTCTGTTTGTAGGCCAGGAAACATAAAAAAAATGTGTCAAACATCAAGAGACACCGTAGCGAACGGGTGTGCCTCGTATCTTTTCAGATCCAGTCATTATTATCTCTATTTTCACGCACTAAAACTCACCCGCAATTAGCCGCCTCTCTACCTAGGAAAGATCGTTACAGATAGATACTCTTCGAGTGTGAGCCGTACCGATTGCTAGACGAGTAATTAGTTGTACGTATCATAGAAACTATTCAACTTCTTTGACTACGACCGCCATAAAGGAATTTTTTCCCATACATACCCATCCACTTCTAAACACGAAAAAAACTCTAAAAGTTAATTAAAAACGACTGGGAACTGAAAGTGAATTTCTCTCTAGTAAAGAAAAATGCTTTATCCTAAGCATCGTATAAAAAAATATCCTTTTTGTGAATCTTGATAGAAACGATGGATTGTCATTCTCCAAAGGTTAGCATACTTTTTAATTATGATCAATGTGGAATACAACTTGATGGTACACGTATTGGTGGGAAAACGTTCTCTTGCCAGCGAATGCACACGCTGCAATAAATATGCTGGTGAGTGCGGAACGCTCGCATTCACAGCGGACGTGGAGTTTTCGCCGTAAAACGCGGAACATAAATCGCGTTTAGACGCGATATAACCCGCCTGTCGCGGGCTTTGACCCATTTAGGCGGCACGTTCCGCAAATGGCGAAGTTCACGGGTCAAAAGGTCTTTGCCAAAAAATCGGAGACAACGTTTTCTGAACCACTCTCTTCATTCGGCAAATCGCATGCACCACAATACAGTGACAGAAGTTTCCATACTGCAACTTACTTTTACACATTTTAATATTTTCACTAACATTCCGGCTTCGACAAAAAGTTCGTCGTTCTAGTGTACTATTAAGACTATATAAAATCGTATGAGTAAAACATCCCACAAAACGGTAAACTAAATAAACCTAGAATAATTTAGCATCATTACCAGTTAGAAGTACAATGCAAACAAACTGAATGTTGTTTCGATGTACTCGGAGAAACTGGTATTTCGAGAAAGGCAGACTATCTCGCTAGGGTTAAAAGGAAGCCACGACCGAAATGGAATCTCTCGCCGATGGAGACATTGCATTTACGCGCTGGCATATCGGACAGCATGCGCCCGAGCGAGCGACAGACAGCGGGAAACATACTCAGGTACGCATGCGAGCGCGCCGACAACAAGGAATGCATGAAGAGGAGAGCGTAATTGCTGGGACACCGCGCGTGGTTTTCACATGCGACGACAATGCCGATGAGAAGAGCGAAGGACAAAAGGGAGCTTCGCCGCTTTAGAAGGACAGGAACGCATAGAGAGAGAGAGAGAGAGAGAGAGAGAGAGAGAGAGAGAGATCGAGTGAAAAAGAGTGGAGAAGAGGAGGATATGCGTGCGTGTCTGGTCTTTCGGCGAGGGCGGCGGAAAAGCGTTGCGAAACTTGCAGCGACCATAACCACACACCACTGTCTCTCTTTCTTCCTTTATGTTTCCTCTTCTTTTTCTTTTTACCGTTCGCCTCCCTCCTCCAACCCTTACGAGCGACGCGCGAGGCGACTTACGATACTCGCGCGGTAACGAGCTAGTTTCAGCTTTTGTTCGCGACGAGCGAGCGAGTCTGCCGGCGCAACTACCGCCCTCCGCCCGTTCTCACTCTCGTAAGCTTTTATTTCGAATTTATACTCCGTGTCCGCCGTCAAATGCTCATCCCCCGCCGCTTTTTCCTGCTGGAGAAACGTGCGCGCGTCGCGACGCTCTCACCCCTCGGCTTTCCTTTTCTCTCCACGCACCTATGAACCACCCTTTAGCCCAGTGGCCGCCAAGCGCAACTCGTATTTCCCGAACGTACACTTCCTTTTCTTGCTATAACGAGCTTTACTAGCAGAGCGAACCTCTACCTTGCCTATAGCATTGAGGATGACGAGAACCAAAGAAAAAGTTCCACTGCAGCTGGAATTAACAGACTCCGGCTGGACTTACTTTGGTCCTCGTATATCCATCCGAGTAAAATATCGCCTAATCGGATATATTCATAGGAGTATGAATGTTAGTTGGAACTACAGTCGAAAATGTTTTGCCATTCGATAGCAGAGAAATAGACTGCACAATCTATAACAGAGATTAGCCGCATTGGATGAGAGTGTTCCTCGCAACTCGCAATGCGAGACGCAGGTGCACCAATACCGCTTGAACTTTTTCCCTGGTGCGAATGTAACCCACTGGCCGATAACATTTCATTAGGTTTATCGGCCAGTATGCGCGCTTTCCGTTAGACCTGCGATCATAATAACCCAGATATTCCATGTCGATTTCGTACCACGGCTATTTCCAACGAAGAGGATTACCTGCTTCGAAGCTTAAAGTACTTTCGGGGAGCGTTGAAAGTCGCTAATAATGCACGTGAATTCCAAAGCTTTCGATGCTAGGCGTTCCACCAACGGTGTAAATGGGGGACGAGCTTACATTAAACAGCAAAAGCTGAAACGTCAAGCTCAGCCTGATCATAATTATAGACGTAGAAGTAGCGAGTCTGCGCGTATATGTAATTCAATCTAGCAATTACTATACATATGCAAAAGAGATAGTGCCTTGGCTTGTCAGAACAGGACGCCACGGTTTTGAAGCTAACCTTGTGTAGTTCGGAGAGCTAGATAGCAGAAGCATACCCGAATGAAATGCGCCCTCGTCCACGCTAGTTTAAGTTATCATCGCACGTACGAAACCTCCAGGCAGCGGGTTCAGGTGTTGGCCATGGCACCTCGTCCCTTTCTACTTCGTGCGCCATAATAATTCGTCCGGTTTGCCGACCACCTTGGAATATACACGATGTATAATTCAGACAGAGTGTATTCGGGCCATTTTAATTAGCGGCGCCACTCGCTTCTCCCGATGCGCTCCTCGCCTCTTATTTGCCCTTTTACTCCCTTTACGTACCTAGCCGGCCCTGGTCCGTCTCTTCTCGTCCTCGCTTTTCATTAACCCACCTCACCCCACAAACCTTCGCGCTCGGCAATCGTCCCTTCCCCCCTTCATTTACCGTGAAAGCTTTCGTATTTATATGGAGGCTCGTCACTTGCTTAATTAGTCGCACTTTTCAACGCCCGTGCCAGACGACCCACCCTTAATAAGTAAGCTCTTCGACCAGCAGCTTGATACCAACGACACTCTTCTCGTAATCTTCCCTCGACTTGCACGATTAATAGCATACTCGATAGTCTTAAGCCGCAAGCTCTACCTTTGCAAACGATATAAGGCTTTGACTTATAACCGATCTGGGTTATATTCCTTAAGGTTGAATCTGTTGACTCAAGATACTGATTCGTTTGTGTCTATATATTGATGATATGTGAATATGAATATAAAATGTTATTAAATAAAAAAGTGTATTATTTATTTACCTATAAAAAATGATCCCTGATATGTTGAAGTTTAAAAGTAGTATGTTAGTATGACTCCATAAGTCTTTGAGACCGATCCACCCGGTCTCACTCGGACAAGGCGTCCTGCTGATTATACTATGTGTTGTATTCAATTGTATAAATAATATTGCAGTCAATGAGTAATAGTACTCATACTAATTACCTATGGTTTTCGACAGAGACTCGTACTAATCAGTGCAATCGTTCTCTTTTGCAGAATTCTGAAATATCTCTGTTCGAGACGAACATTCGGTTCATGGGGAGCCTGCTGGCCTGCTACGCTCTCACAGGGGACGTGATGTTCCGGGATAAGGCAGCACAGCTCGGCGAGCGGATGTTGCCTGCCTTCCAGACGGAAACCGGAATTCCTTATTCCCTCATCAACCTCCACACCGGGGTAAGTGCGCCTTCCTTCTCCTTCTATATATGTGTGTGGCTCTTCGTGGTTTATCCCCGGCCATAACCGACACGCACCTACACACGCTCTTTCGGCTGCAGACCTATCACAATATTAATTGAAAGTGGCTGCTAAAGCCAGGATTAATTTTACCTTTCTCCGCAAGCGCGTTCACTAAAAGTGGAGGAAACTATTTGCATCGTATTCATCTAGAACCGCCCAACCGCACTGATGATGGTGTTAGAATTACTTCAATCGTGAAGATCGAAACTTTGTAGGATGAAACTCTCCCTGGAAATTTATTCATCGCTGATTCCTCGAAATATACAAGAAAAATAGTTACTCGCTTTTAGTTTGATACTCACCGCACTCTGTATTAGCAGTTCTCGCTTGCACGCATTTTCAAACTATTCTGTGCGAAATAGAATTCAGCAAGGGAGGAATGTAGTATATTAATGGCGATTAAAAGGGCATACGTTCCGATATGTAGACTTACTCAACGCCCTGGCCCGACCTCATTCCCGCTACTTATTAATACTATAGTTAACACGATTTCACGCGCTCAAAACTTTGGAAATTTGAATTTTGATGAGCTCCCGGAAATAATCAGTAACGCATTTAGGAATTCACCGTGGTAAGTTCCGCGGTCTGCCCGACGTACTCTTCTTTTTCTCTGTCGTAAATAAAGAATCGAATATTTAAATGAGAGAAATAATGAAATTATAATCCGAAGATCTTCAGGGTAAAGAGAGTTTATTAAAAAGTGGATGAATTTTTGCCGTTAGAAGAGGTGGCTGCTTTTTACAGTGAGAAACAGGAGATTGGCAAGAAAAAATTGGTCTTGGCTGGATAAAAGGGCGTGGATCGAAAGGGCGCGGATGGTTTTTGCCGGCATTTTAGAAGCATCGCTGTCGATGCCGGGCGCTGTTAATTGAAACGATTTTGTTGAGTCACGATTGTTGTTGCGGTGGGCCGCGATTAATGTGCAGATACTTAATTGGACGGATAATGAGACTCCGAGAGCAGCCATATTCTCTCTCGCACAGCTTGCTCGATACTCTTTATCCTCCAACTTCTTTGTTCCTTGGCTATACGCGTCTACAACCTTTACCTAGCTCCCGCTTTGGCGACGAGCAACATGTTTCATCCTGGCCCGTTTTCAACCTTTCTCCCTGTAACACCCTCAGGGAAAACATAAATCAGACGTGCCTTCCTTTGGAAACATTCTTTGGTTAAGCTACCGCTTAAAACCACGCGTCATTTTCCAATATAATTTCCTTTAACCCCTTCAGAAATAAATAAAGGAAGATGAATTGATAAAATATACCAATTCCATATCAGTTTATAGTGGTTTTGTATAAAAAGTGCTTGAGTTTAAAAAAAGATTAAACATAAGCGTGCTACTTTCCTTGAAGAGACTAAGTAACATGAAATAGCACGTTCGGTTATTGGATATGCAATTCGGCAGAAGTAAGACAAATTGCATTAGAAGGAAACTTCCATTAGGATGCACCATCTGCAGCTGATTTCTCCTGACGACTTCGTAATTAGTATTAACGATCTTATCGCGTGATGAGGGTTCCTTAACTACCCCTAATTGGTCAGGAACTCTAACGTGTCTGAGTACGTCATAAGTTTACGTTAATGCCAATAGAACCAATACCAAGGAAAAATACGATGGTTAATCGATTCGATTGAATGCCAAGTTGTAACCTCGATTCCAATCAATTATGGAAAGACGCAAGGGCTTGTTTGTTCGGCTTTAAAAAGCAATTTACAAAAATCAACAACCAACTTAATTTACTGCGAATTCTTAAAAGTGTTGGTGGATGTTTAGTATTCGAGAATTGTATATTACGCTCACGGCTGACAGATAATTAAAAGCGCGCCCTATAAAATTCATACTGTTATAACTGCGAGTAAATTAATAACGAGATATCCGAATATCATTGTACACGGCAGAATTCCGAAAGCCCTATACTTTCTCATCAGGGAAAATATTTTTACTCTATTGATTTAAGTTGAGCATATCGCGGAAAGCTCGTGCGGCATTCCAGTGGTCGTGAAGCGATATTGCAAGGGCCGTTCGGCTAAATGAAACGCATTCTATTAGAATCTATCGAAGCCCAATTACACGGTCATTGCAGATACCCGAATTACCGTAATACCGTCGACTTAATATCGACCGTGTACTACATGGTCTTCGGAAACGCGTTTGGGAACATCTTATCAGGTGCCTTCTGCTAATAGCTGAAAGGGACTGCTCCTAAAAGCACCTTTTACTACCCACTCCCCCAGCTACAAGACCATATTAATGGCAACACTCCTATGCCCATTCAAAGTGCGAAGGAACTTCTAGTCAGCCTTGTTAACCACCACTTTACTAGACTCCCATTTCTGAATGATGTTTCGGAACAGTTCCCACTTAACAATTAGCATTTGTTAAAGCAGGAACTTAAGACATCCTTTACTATTGTATATTTTCTTTTCAACTTTCAGGCGAGCAAGAATTATGCTTGGGCCAGCAGTGGTTGCAGCATATTGTCGGAAATCGGTACAATGCATCTTGAGTTCACGTATCTGAGTGATATCACCGGAAATCCGGTCTTCAAGAGCAAGGTGGAAAACGTGAGGAAGGTATTGAAGCATCTCGAGAAGCCGAAGGGACTCTATCCGAACTACATCAATCCGAGGACAGGGAAATGGGGACAACGTAAGTTTCACTGCTCCCCATAGAACCATCTAGTTAGCATAATAACTTGGATGACATCCAAACATTTCAAGCGTAAAACAAACTTTAATTGTCGTTTTGTCTAATTCCCTTAATTTTGCTTTGCTGAAAGATTCAAATTAGAATGCCCTACCATTTTCTCCATCGCATTAGTAAATTCATAACTAAAAGCTTAATTATACGAGTGATTTGATTAAAAAGCTGAAAATAAGCCAATTTCAAAAATTGAAAGCATAAACTCCGAGATTTGTCAAACTTCTCTCGAAAACATGGTACTCGAATGAGACAGCTGGCTAGAAGGGAAGGTTATGCCGAGTTCACTTTAGAGTCTGCTGGAGGCAGCGTGCAATCTCGTTTCACCCTTCCCATTTCTCTTTCTGATTAGGCCGGCCCGTTACGTAGAACAGCAATATGCTCTTTAGGCGCGCTGGGTCGCGTCGGCCTTTATTCCGACGGATGAATTAATAATTGAACAGGGCTAAGGATAGCGATGGGCACTTTGTCGTAAAAACGAAAGTAGGAACCATAAAGGGTTCATGAGCGGATCCTTTGTCCGCTGGGTTGTCTCGGTGTGCCGATGAGACTGGCGGCGGTAGTGGAGCGCGTGCAAAAACCCCATTCAACGAGACCCGCAATCTCGGCCGCTGTCTCTCCGGCATTCGGGAAAATCCATAGTGCGGATGAGCATTCGTACTGTCCTCTACGACGCCCTCCTGCTACTCGTCCTCATAATGAAGCGCTGGCGAAATTGCTCGCATTCCCCGCCTTCCTGAAAACCAGTGGCGATCAACGATGCACCTTTTGTCTCCCTTTTATCGTCCGCGACACTTCACCATGAAATCAGGATTAGATCGATTCCTCTATGTCTTAAATATCCTCTCGTATCAATGCCTCTAATAGGATTTTCGTAGAAGAAAAGTACCACTTGGAGTACAAATTTTAAATAAAAATAAACAAAAATCATCCTATTGTTTAATAATATTTAAACATTCGACGTGAAAGGAGAAAAGGAGGAATCTTAAAATCGAACGATTGAATATAAAAATTATACTTCAGTTTAGTAGAGTATTATGTATGCCTAACCGTGGGTAAGTGTATTTGACACCAGGAACCCTGTTCTGCTGCAGATCACATGTCACTGGGCGGACTCGGCGACAGCTTCTACGAGTACCTGCTGAAGGCTTGGATTCAATCTGGCAAGGAGGATGTCGAGGCACGTGAGATGTACGATGGCGCGATCGCTGCAATAGACGAGCACATGATCAAGACATCGCCCGGCAAACTGCTCTACGTCTCCGACCTCAAGTATGACAGACTCGAACACAAAATGGGTCACCTCGCATGCTTTGCAGGTAATGTTCAGTAAACTACTCTTGCCATGATTAGCCAAACTCCTGACGACTTCCCTACAGCTTATCAAACTTAGGTCATCTAATTTCTAAAATAAATAGCAACATGTTTTCAAAGAATTATATGAAATAATTAATGGAACTTGTCTAATAGTCAGATTTGTTAGTTTCTCGAATCAGACATTCAAAGAGAGTTAGAAAGACGATAGAGCTTACATTTCTTTGTCTTCAATTCCCCCGGATCCTCACGGAGGAAAAGCTTAATGCAGGCAACACTGATAAGATAATTATAATTTATAGAAGTCACGAGTAACTGCGACACTTTAAAAGCTTATCTAGTTAGCCATCAAGGATTAAAATACCGAACGTTATCCTCTTGCGATAGAGCTGATTAAACGGCGACGTTACCGTAATTTACTGCATCCCCTACGGTCCAGCGTGGGCAGTAGAGACAAAAATACGGAGTAGGACAGCGGTGATAAGTTGAAAAACTTTTATCCACCGAGCGAGAGAAACAAGCAGTAGGAACTTTTTCGAGCTTGGTAACCCATTATTGCATAATGTCCCGTAGTTTCGCTCTGATTAAGCTTGGAAGAGAGGAAAAGGACAAGTAACAGAGAGAAAGGGGGCCTGGGAGCCTTGGGCGGTTTAAAATCCAAGAGAACTCTTGATTTTGCAGGAGGAATGTTTGCACTGGGCGCAAAAACGATGGCGGAGAACGAATTGTCCGACAGATATATGACAATAGCGGCGGGTCTGACCAACACATGCCACGAATCCTACGACCGAAGCTTCACCAAGCTCGGCCCCGAAGCTTTCCATTTCATCGAAGGCAATGAGGCGAAAAGCTTGAAGAACGGCGAGAAATATTACATCCTACGACCAGAGGTACGTATCTTCAAACACTTCAACCTATTCACCGGCTTGTATCGACTCCATTTCAATCAAAAATAAGTTTCGATCTCCTAGAAAACTTTCGAGTAGCGAGTATTAAATCTTGAGTAAAATTTAGCGACTCCCTCTGTTCGAGACTTGTGGGACTCTTGTGTCCAAGACGTTGTTCGTTATTGAGGAAAAGCTAGATTATTATTGGAGAGAATTGTCGATACTACGAAAAGCCTTTCGTTCTATAGGAATTCAACAGTGCTCTCGCGGGAACCTAATGAAATATTGTGTTTCCAGACATTCGAGTCGTACTTTGTGATGTGGCGGCTAACAAAGGATCCGAAATATCGTGAATGGGGCTGGGAGGCAGTCCAAGCGCTTGAGAAGTATTGTCGTGTACCTGGAGGCTTCACTGGCCTCCACAATGTTTACTTGCCACATCCACCACAGGATGACGTCCAGCAGAGTTATTTCTTCGCTGAAACTCTGAAGGTACACAATTCCCATTTTATATTAATTTTTTGTAATAATTTTGGTTAACAAGAGTTCATAACTGTAGATTAATATTGAAAGTAACTGATTTCTCTTTTGGATATAAAGCGTTGTTCAACGGTAGAATGTTCCTATCGGCTTCCGTCCACAGCCATTATTTTACGAAGGACATTCGCCTACCTCTTATCTGGCCTGTGCAGTTCCCAGCTAATCAATTCGAATTGCTTTCTGTTCGCAGTATCTCTACCTGTTGTTCAGCGACGACGATCTCATAAATCTCGACGACTGGGTGTTCAACAGCGAGGCTCATGTGCTCCCGATCAGGGGTAATCCGTTATACCGCGCGGCGCCCGGCTTATAAGTCAAACTCAAGTAACCAGATTCGCGATAAGGGACAGCTTGCCGACGACCCAGCGGATCCTTAGATCGTCTAGTGAAATTTAATCGAAAAACTTAATGATAAAATGGACCTCTGTCTCACCGTACATTTGAGTACCGGTATCGAAACGAAAGAGAGTAATTGCGTAGTTACCAAAACCACGGGTAAATGTGACCCAAAACGAATCGGCGGAATACATGTTTCAAGAATGGCTTCGAAATAGGAAGCATAGAAAAAATGCGTGTCGAGAATGACCTGCGCAGTCGTAGGATGGTCGTCGAGCAGAACAGCGTAGTCGCGGATCCAGGTGACTAAAGTAATAATTATTTTAGGTAAAATCGCGGCAATCGAGAGTCATGTTATACTCGGGTCAAGCGGTGGTAATCCGAATGGGAGGAGCGTGTTATTTAAGCGTCGTACGTTTGTAAATAGCGAAAAAAGAGTGAGAGAGGGCATGATGCGAAGATGTACGCGCGTAGAGAGAACCAGATTTGGTGAGGAAGATGTGCATGAAAGAGAACTGGTGTGACTCGGGATATGGGAGAAAGGTAGCAGCTTCTACTGTTCACGAGAGAAAGAGTATGTGTGCGAGTGCTTCATTTCTTTTTTCGCCTGCGACACACGCGGAATGCTCCACCTACCCAGAGCCGGTTGCGGTGAATTACAGCCGCCGGTTCTGTCGGATTTACTGGTGATTACGACAACAGAGCCAGTGCTTCCGGTGTGTCCCTCCTTTTTTGTTCTTTATACTCCTCTGCCTGAATTTTGAATACGTCGCAAACAAGAAACCGTGACAAGACAGGAATGATTATTCCAACTATAACAATTCCAGCGGTTACCAGTTACGAAATTTCCTCTTTCTTTACTCACTTTTCTTAATCCGAACTCACGCTGCATACACATAAATGAACGCATGCCGCAATGGTCACGTGAATACTATAAAGATTATAAAATACAAAAAAAAAGTGACAATGGAAAAATGAAAACTCCGAAGTTTCGATTTGCTAGGTTTAGCGATGGGTCTGCTCGCGGCCGTTTCTGTTAGTTAACCACGCATTTCAACTTAATCGGCTAAACTCATTCGCAACTTTTTTCTATCGATAACCTTTTGTACTTTTGAATTAATGAGATTTAACTATCTCGACGCCGAGATCGTAATACGTAGGCATGTGCGTGATGAATTGCCGATCATGCAAGCGCAAAAGTGTGTCAGTAGTAATCATTCGCGACCGCTAGCTTGCGTACCGTTTCGAAATATACCAACGGGCGAAAAGCAACTCCCTATTCAATGTTCTGGTATCTACCCTGCGTCTCACACCTCTGTAAACTGTAATCTGCTTTTATCCATAGGTACTATCTTTATACGTTTTGTTACTAGAGAAGACTCGAGGAAAAGCATAAAAAGTAATGCAGCTACCATTGCAATCATTCAATGTCAATTAACTCTAAAGTATACAATTGATTAGAAGAAATCCGAATAAGTAGCCGAGGAGCTTCAAGTCGAAGTCGTACTTGTACAAAGTGAAGAGCAATCTTACTATGATACAAACACAATTCTTTGCATGACACATTGTATTTGCTAAGGTCGAAGTATCGTAGGGATAGGAAACTTTAGTATGTACATAATACATGTAAGAAGTCATGCTCATCAATTCGTTCGCAGACATTCCTCAGAAACTCTTCGGGAAACTCGCTTTCTTCCATTCGCTCAAACTTAAGCTCGACTGGCATCGCTATTCGATGTCGATTGACTGATTCCATAACGACCAAGACCTCGACGCACGAAGCTCCTTTGGACTGCGCTTAAAAGAGATAGGGAGTTTCTTTTCAGATTAAGTTCCGAGTGATACAATTATTGTTCTTGCCGTGAAATGTTTCGCATATTTGGCAGTACATAGCTTTTCTATCGTTCGATCGAGTATCGTTGTTTGGTGAGGGCTCGCGGTCACGGAGCATTTCGCTCTAACCACACTTTAACGTGAAACCCGACTATCAATGCAGAAGAAGCTCTGTTTTCAAAAGTGTTTTCCCGTGCAAGTGTGCGAGTCTTTTGTATGCTGGCTGGTGGTGAGCGAACGCGTCTCTTTTTCATGGAAATATGTATATCTCTGATGTAATAACGGGCGTGGCGAGAGAGTGTGAGAGTGTTGAAGAGAGAGCGAGAGCGAGAGCGAAAGAGCCATTAGAATGCGCAACGTAAGAAGTCACAGTCGTGTTATAGTTGTAAACAGAATATAGCAGCCGATTAAAACTAGCGGAAAAGCCTGTAATGAAAGATAGGACGTGTACATAAAGAATTAAAGAAGAAAGTCATATTCTATATGAGGTACGAGGCGTAGAGCAGAATTATTAATAGTGGTACACCGGTGTAATTCTATTCGGGGGACTGGTACACGAGCGTTTGTTGATGAAAGTGTGAGCGCTCGAGCGAACCGCATTTGCCAACCGAAGTCGCATCCGTTCGAAGCGGTGTATCGTGTTGATAAGCCGTACTGCGCTCGATTGCTGGAAGTGTGATACCCAAACTGAAATTTGAAACTAGAAATCATCATTATCATAATTGGCGACTCCTGGTTCGTAAAGTTCCGTAGATGATTCCAATCGATTGCTGCCACTACCTCGGCATAAGATGTCTATAATTCGCTTCCTGCAATTTCGGGCGCAGCAATTGGGCGATGAAAAATGCCGGGGAATGGGTATTCTTCGCAGACGCGCATTAGCAAGAGTGCTCGTGCGTCCGCGATATTTCCATACAATCAGCAAGTACATCGTGCTCATCGAACGTGATGAGAGACGGCCAGAAAGTTACTTAACGTATACATACCGTAATATTACTTGCCTTTCGTTCCTCGAGCTCCGATGGCATCCCAAGAACCGACAAGAGATCGCTTCTTCAGATTTCATCTCGCTGCGAAAGCAAGACTCTGCCGAGCACACGTACACATACACGTACAAGCAGACACATATGCCAGGGATATGAGAGACACGCAACTAGATTGGCATTCTGATACCGAGAAGAGGCTCGTGTACACCGCGCACTTGAAATTCCTCGCAGCAAGAGGTTGGCGAACACTTGACAGAGTGAAAAACACTTACTGACACTTGTCGAAACATGGTCCACCAAACAGATTAAAAATACAGACTGGAAACAACAATTTGTTGCTTCTTAATTATTGTCAGTAAGAAAGTTTATCTTATTGTACTATCAAGATCGTTCGTTGCTCCTACTTCTCATGGATCATTCTTCACCGATATATCCTCTGACCTTTGTGAGAGCATAAGAACGGTTTGTTCAGTATACCTCCTAACAGGCGCATAAGCGATCATCACCACATTGCGGAATTGGAAGACCAGACTTCTTTTGTATAATGCAGACTAAAGAGAGCAAGCCCCTTCTACCCAAAGTGATAATCACTACATCCCGACACCAACGCGTTAACCCTCGCGTCTCGACTGCGTGCCCCGTCGGCGACAGCTCTGGCAACTTGAAAATCCAGTTCCAATCTTTGTACATAAGGCCAGAGGAATCCCGCGGAGTAATCGGGCAAAATGTAGTCGTAGAGGAAAAGTACGTGCGTTAGAAGACAGAAAATTATTTTTCCTTAGGGAAAAGCTTCTTTATCCCGTAAGTAAGTAGGTGAGTAATAGTGGTGCCTGCAGTTGGCTGTCGTCGTACGATCCAGATTTGGGAGCGAGGGTCCGACAATTCACACACACAAATTACAATAAGACACTCGTAGTGCCGTTGTCCGTGTAATTAAAGGTAATGTTTAATGAGAGAAAGAGAGAAAGAGAGAGAGAGAGAGAGCGAGAGAGAGTGTGCGCAACGTCGCAACTGGTGACAGCGCGACTGGGAACGACGAACCTTGGATGATGCTCGACGTATGCTTGAACGATGTTGACGATAGTAATAAAAGAAGAAACGATAGCGTATACATACACTTGTGAATAGATATTTAATAATTTATTGTTATACTAGAGTATTTTATTTGATGGATTTTCATTAAACGGGGTTTTGGGTACCAATAATATCATTTCTTACGCCAGAGCTGAGAGGATGCGGATGAGACTCGGAATGGAGAATGCAAGATTGATGGGGAGCGATTGGGAGAGCATGAAGAAGTATGTGCGTAAGAGGCTCTCGGTGAAAAAAACGAGAGAGGAATTGAATGGAAGTGAGAAAGAATGACGATAGGGAAACTGAGAGAGAGCAAGAGAAAGAGAGTGCGTCGATTTCTGGATGTCGCGCGCGCTTTCGTTGAGGACAAACGAAAGATGGACAAGTATAAAAGAGGGAAAGAAAGAACAGTTAGCTTTACTTACCTAATTTTTGTAAGCAGAGCGGTTACAGACACACCGGAGAAGAGTATATATATAAATATATTATATATTATATATATATATTTATCGTTGGGCAAGAGACGAGGATGCATACAGATCGATAGACGAAACACAAAAAGGGAGATCGACGAATACTTGGTCACCGCACGGACTTTCGTCGGATGCAAACTATACTTGTAAATACAGTACACAAACATTCACGGACACACGATTTAGTGATAATGGGGTTTTACTTTTAACAGCTTTATGTGATTATTACTTTGTCATGATCAGTGAAATAAATAAATGATGATAATACTTTATCCGACAAGCATACCTTTCTATTAGAATATCCTTCAGGACATGTACTGTGTCGAGTACGGAGATAATTGGAGTATGCGCTCCTGTATGGATCAGTTTCATCGATTAACATCAGTGGACAGCTTCATCGAATAGCATGCCAATTACGAGTACACGGCATTTAATTAGTCACGGGTCTCCATTGACCTCAAAGTAGGAAAATCTCTTTGACGCGTTGCCAAATTCCGCTCAATCATCGTGGCATTAGCTATCGTTAATAACTAATTGGGGAATCGCCTGGCGCTGAATAATCAAGGGGGAAATTATCGGTAGGTGGACGGCCCGCTCCAGTGCTAGCTCAGCCATGGCCACCTATGTAATCAGAGCCTCTGATTACTAAGGTGGTACGAATTGCACCTCTAATCCAGCACTATTGAATTAGGTTTCTGCCTTTCAATATAAACTCGCCAATTTCCCGATACGCGACTCGAAAACAGACCACGTGCATCGCATACATTGCCGAATGATTGATAGTACTTCCTTGTCACATAAAGATACGCACATTCAACTCGTATTGAAATCATTATCAATTAAAGGTGCAATGTGATAGAAATAGTAAAAACAACACGCGTACTTCAACTTATCTATCAACGACTTTCAATTTCGTTGAATGATTTGGACTTATAATTAAATTACCCAAGTCATTCAAATGATTTAAGCTCTTTAATAAACGTCCTGACTCGACAGCAAATTTCCTTATCCACGCTCCTAGGTCAGCAGTCTTATTCCCAATGGAGCCAGCTTAACGAACGCGTCTGAGCTGTCGTTGGACGTTAATGAGGAGTCTGGCATTCAAAGGGGTCTCACCCTAACGCAAGAGCAGCGCCGCCCCGTCGATAGATCGTGGAAGCCGTAACAAAAATACCACGCGTTTCTTAGGAGGACCGAAGGCGTCAGAGATCATCGGGCGTAAAACGTTGCCGTCGACGAGGCCGTCGACGCTGTCAGCGTCGGGGCGACGAGGTAGGCGGCGTACAAGAGTAGGAGGAGGAAGAGCAGGAGAACTCGCACGACTTCGAGCGAGACGTTGAATTAGAGAGCGAACCAGTCGGCCCGCTGCTGTCTTTCGTTTACCCGCGCTCCTTTCGCAGCATCCATATCCGAATCTGTAACCGTTGCAAATCTCTGGCGGGCGCCAAGCACTCGAAATATGCTCGTCGCAACCGCGCTTCGCTTACTAAATTCTCAGGTTGATCCTTCCTCGATTAAACGATCATCCACTTCTAATCGCGTGCGCCGGAGTTTACCAAGTTAACCGGTGCGAATCTCACATTCAAAGACACCGAGTCATCTTCTTACTCTCAATGATTGAAAGTCAAAGAGAATCTTCAGTTTGTTTGGTCGACGGTAAAGTTCTAAGCTCGATCTTCCTTCCGCTTGCTCTTTTGTCTTGCTAAGTTCCGTTGCGAGTGCCGTGCTGCTCAATGACTCTCAATGAGGGTGGCGATGCCTGCCGGAGTGTGGGAGTGGCTGTGTGAATAGGGCTTGCAGGTGAGAGGTGGTACCAGCGAGAAGAGCTGTCCGGCTTGGTTACCTTTTGCTACCGGAAGCCGGTGACTTCTCTTCCTCGACTCTCCACTACTTCTCGCTTTAGTTACGCGTTCTCCAGTCTTGGAATCCCTTCCTCGAGGTGCTCGCTCTTTCGTTCGTTCGCCGCCTGCTATTATTGCAGTCCCGCCTAAATATAGGTGAGAGTGAGCGTACGCTTGACGCAAATCGAAAACAGAACTTGTAAACGCACGTTCAACTTTTTTCCTCACACCCGCTCATCTGACTTTATTTCCTACGCTGCTGGTGTTCTCCTATTCTACCTTCATCAAGGAAGATTTCAAGTGTTGTGGTAGTTCGTGCTACTTCCTCGTCGCTCGCCAGCATGCACTCTGCACTTTGGATCCTCGTGTCAGCTTGTGTCTTCGGTAAGTTTGCACCTCGTTGATTGTAAGGCTTCCTTCGTGCTAATACCAGTTGACACTCTCTGAAAGTGTCCATGTTGGATAGTGAAGCGACAGTAACTGGTCGTCAAGGGCTTCGACTTGAGATGAAAATAGAATCTTCATTAATGTAATGTAAATTCTGATGATGAGAATTTATGAGTATTAATATAAGATGATAATTATTCCGAGACACCCAATGATGGTATTTTCATTCATGAAATAATTACTTCGTTATTAATGGTATGGAAATAATTAACCGTACACTATTGAACATGGATTTTAAAAGCTGTACTAGAGTGCCTAGGATAAAAATAGTGTCTCCGTCTTTAGTCATAAAAATCAATGTAAATGGAATATTGCTGCCAATAATAACTTTATAAGATGGATAATACTGATCGAATTAAAGATCACCGGTCTTTTCTATTCCTGCGTGATCCGTACTTGAAAAGGAAGGAACAAAGAAGGTATATCCCGAATAGGAAAGTACAGAAATAGCACTAATACATTTCTCGAAGGCGTTCGTTGCCACGAGTGGGCTGGATTCGTTGCTTTAGCTTGCGAGTCGTGAAACCTGAAAGCTTCCGGGATCGAGTGAATAAGCCAAGTTCAAACATTGCTGCGCCGTTAATTGGCTGCGAATCCAAGTACTAATTAAATATTTCATTCACACGTGAAATCTGGTTGAAAAGCTTTTCCCTCCATGATAAACAGGCAAGCGATTGACGTGTAAGCAAAAAGGCTCTAATTCAATTAAAGCCGCAGTGAGAAGGTGAAAAACATTAACTTCATTTTCTATGCGGCGAAATCGATTTCAATCTCATTTTTGCGAATATCCGAACCAGCTACCTTTAACTTCGCAGTCTGAATTTAATTTTGAAATTTCTACTGGCACTGAGACTTTAACCAGGAATTTTTTTTCATTCGACCTATTATAAATAAATTTCGACGTGGAAATAAACGATGGTGCGAACGTGAGAGCTTCGGAGTCCACGTGCTCGAGATCGCTGGCGTCATAAATGTCGCCGCAGCATCCCTGGACCAACATAATTCCTCGTGCAAATATTGACGCAGTGGACAGACGGCCACTGAAAATAGGATCACAGCATATTTCGGAAGTCGAGCGGCGTTTCGTCAGGAATTCACCAAATACAAAATATGTTCGCGTGTAACACGCTCAATTAGTACGATAGCATCCAGAAATATCTGTCGAGAGCAAAGCAATCACTCAATGACACTCCTGCCATAAAAGTCACCAACGATAACGAGTAACAGCTTGGCAAAGCTAGAATTACGAGGTCTTAAAAACACATGATAGAGGAATGCGGAAGAAAATGATAGAAATTAGTGACGAGGCAAGTTAACAACTAAAAAACAAGTTCCATTCATTAATAGTTACAAATACGTTAATTCTCCTCATCTTTTCATTAATTATTACACCAATATAAAAAGATGTTTTTCAACTCAAACACTTCTTATCGCTCTAATAAAACACTGTAAACGTCGCTCAGTGACGCTGATATACTCAATGCCTCTCGATTTATTGACGGAGATAATTGCCGCAAAACAACAACCTTTTGCATATTCGTTATCCCATTTTTTCCCAGTAAATTGCATCGAGATAACACACGTGTGTTGTCAATTTAACGATCGTGAGTTTCCTGAACTCTCAAGTGTCATCGTCCGAAACGACCCAGTGACCTTGCGCCATACATAACTGTCCATCATTAGGAATGTTCGCACTGACGCACCGGCAATTGTAACCCGTGCAAACATCCCGTGCAAATCGCTTATGAGTCTTCCCCCAGTAATCTGTCATACTTAATATGCTCACTGCGATTGCCACTTTATAATAGCGCGCTAGAAGACACACGCTGCGGCGGAATTACTTAATGAACGAAAACCTAGTGACGCGAATCAGTAACGTATCCGTGTTATTGCAGTTGCAGAACGCAATCAGTGCTTTTACGTTGATGGATAGAATAATTTAAACTAGAACAAGTTGCCGTTCAACTTTAATAAAATTAACCAAATATAATGATTATACCTTTCTCATACATGTGAAAATTACAAATGAATTTAAATTACACAGTTGAAAGTCTATCTTTTATTATTAAAATTTATTTTCCGTCTCAATTTATTGAATACGAGATTAAATCTGAATTCATTTGAGTCCAAAATGTATAGAAACGAAAGTATGCAAAAAATTCTGTTACATTTTTCACGATATCCGATACATTTTGCAGGACGGACCCTTGTGTTTTAAAACGTAATTTCACACAGTAATTTATTAAATGGCAAGTTTGGGCGTATGGGAGTTCGTTCGGGGTCAAGTGTAAATATTGGACAAAGTTTCAAGTATCAAGTAGAGTGAAGTCGACTCCTGGCGGTGTGCGCGAATCGGACGGGGCTTGTTACCGAGTTAAGTTCAATTTCACATCCTCCGATCGCGGCTGCGCTCGCTTGAAGGCTGCCGCACCGCAATGTCACTCCCAAGCCTTCTTTCGATGTATGAGTGTGTGGGTGTACACGCGCTGAACTGTTGTAATCGCGTCACTTAGCTGCGCGCAGATATTGTTGTCCATCGGCTTCCGGGTCGGTTAGATAATTCGATGCGTCACACGTGTCCCGTTCGAACGACTATCATCTCGTTAGTTGGACAAGCGTGGCTGTTCAATTGACGCTGATTCAACGATGGAAAATTCGTAGCTCATTTGAAATCTTGCCAAATCCAACTTTGACTCTTTTACTTTCGACGTGTCAATTTTGTACATTTTTAATAATATGCTTGGATAGTTTTATCAGAGAAATAATTAATTAAGGTACAATTCTATTGTCCTTTCTGTTTGCAATATTGCGGGTAGTTGACTTCGAAATGGTTGTCAAGCGAATAAAGCGGCATTGTGATGGAAGTCCAAGAGAAATAAGATTCTCTTGTTACGCGGCGCGCGAACCAAGTGAGAAATGAAGTGAGAAATTCGATACACCGCGACATTAGACACAGATTGATCGTAGAAAGCCGGGTATTCTTGTCCACCTGTTATTTCATGCTCCGTTTGTCCTGACAAGCAAAATGCTCTTTCCGCTTCACGTTGTATAATAATTAGCAATATGCACTTCTTCCGTGAATCTCCGATGCACCTGACTGCTGTGACACTCATTCAGCCGCAACATTATTCTCGGACCAGAAGTTCTTCTTGTTGATTCTACGTAATTCTACATTTCCGTTTGTTAATTATCATAGATTCAATTGTGGCGTTATCGAATCGAGCCGTGAAATTTTTCAAGTCGCTCACAAGTTTAAAGTTGCGTCAGTTCTAATTCGGCGCGGCAAGAATTCTGCGGAGCAGAAGATCCTCGGAAAAAACTTATGCACGACAAAGTAGCGGCGAATTTATATTTATACGCGCACTCATAACTTCCCGTCTAGAAAGTTTTGAAGTCGTGTGCGTCCTTGACAAGACTTACATCACAGGATAAGATATATGAACGGTGTACATTTAGCACGTTTTTTAAGCTGGTAGAAAATTTGAATATTATTTAACGAATCGAATGAACGAAAATATTATATACGCAATAATTTCCGTGGTCCAGTGCCTTTGACACGAAAAAAAATTAATATCCATATCAACGAAATTCGTTGTACTAACAAGCTTGTAAGACGAGAAATTTTCCGCTCGATTTTACCAATAGGGAGGAACAGTTTTCTCCTTTCTAAATTTAACGGCATCAATCTGCGTCCATGGATTCCGTTTCGGACGGGTTAAATCAATTCCACGGAAGTTCACGCCTTTGCTCTGACAAATCGTTTGTGGAAGAGCGTCTTGAAAGTATCATTTGACTGTAAAAATGGAAGGTGGATTTGTCGGCTCCTCTTTCTCAAGAAAATATACTGTCTAACTTCTAAGAATCGCCAGAGATGAGCAACCAATCCTGATTTAGGCTTTTGAGAATGGTAGATGTGGAAATGAAAAGTAAATTGCTTCTGCATGATTATAATCAAACGAATTAGAATAGCAAATTCTGCGAGAGAAATGACCTGTCGCGGTGAAGCTATTTATTTGATTCATGTTCCTTATAAATGCAGCCAAATAGTTGTTGCACGTAACTCTACAAACTCTAAACACACATCTCGAATGATTAACTGCGTATCCCTTTGGGTAAAATTAACTTTCCCCTTGTAACCACTGACGAGGTGCTGCGCTAACTAAGGCAACAAACGTGCGAAGATAGTGAACCCTCTCGCAAGGTACCATTGATAAGGAGAAGATGCGAACGCCATGTGCGTACTTGATTATGTATCCTGTGAATACATGGTTTAATGGTCTTCCCAAAGTTTGCCGTTTCGCTCTTACTCACTCGAACTCTTAAAGATAGACACATTAATGTGATACATGATCCAGCACGGATGTGCGCAGTCACACAACTTACTTCCAACGTTATTCTAACACGCATATAAACATAATTAATTATCCTATTAAGTCAAAAAAATAAAATCCGTATGACATTACGAACTTGATCTTTGAGACGTTAGTTCAGAATTACGTATCCTAGTTTTAAAAAACAATATAAACTAAAACTTCGACAATGAAAATTTATAAAGTATTTAATCTAACGTTGAAGTATATAATATCTGACATCGGACACTGAATGTTCTAGTGGGCAGCCGGTTGAATCGGGATCCACTATAAATAACGTAACTCCGCACACCGGCGCTTAGAAGTTATTCCTGTGGCGCCTCGTGGTATGATCATGCACTTGACTCTACGATAGTCCATTGCTATTTCATCCTGAGTCAGCCCATACAAAAGCACACCCTCGAAATCCCTTTTGAGAAAGCTCGCTTCTTCCGTATTCCTCGGCATTCCTGACCCACTTCCCAGACACAGTGCATATTTGGATTTTGAAATGAGATTGCTACAATGCAAGTAGCTCGGTCGCGTGGCGGGTCGTTTACCCTAGTTCTACTCGTCGGTCCGTATATTCTTAGCTTTCATCTCACTAATTTATTTCGTTGGCTCGGTGACTTCCCGCCATTCACATCGCACAATTTCCCACTCCTGGCATATATAATTAATATCGAGCATCTCACCGCGTCATTGCTGCTTTGCTCGGACTTATGAACTGCTTGCGAAGCGGTTTAACACTGTATTACTTTATTACTTTGAGAAGTCGACACTTGCGAGTTGAGTTGTTTATTAAAAGACGCGACGAGTTGGCATTATGTTATACTAATCCTTCAAGCTTTCTCAATTCCTCTGTCTAGACTAAACTCATTATTATTTAACTATTCTAGCGCCACGCTGGGATTGATTTCTCTGTTGCAACTACTAATTATTCAAAGTGAAATATAAGATTATCTTCCAGTTATTAGTTATGAATTTTCGGAAAGGAGAAAGAAAATGATTCAAACATAGTCTTCTTCTTCTTATAAATAAATAGAGAGTGGCACATCCCATTAATTCAACTATAAAAGCAATGAACCGACTGTTCTTCCGGTTTTGTTCATCCGGAAACCGGCCGGGGTTTGCGGTATCAAGAACAATGTTACCGTGAACTGCAGACACGTCGGAAAGTCGGTCAGCTATGTATAGTCAGCATACCAGAAATTCCACTGAAAATGCGAATCCCGTGGGCGCCGGCCAGGATGTACACAGCCAGGAGTTCCCAGTTCAAATTGCGGAAAGTTGCACCCCCGCAGGAACTCTGGAACACCAACTACTCCATCAAAATGCGGCTGACCTTAATTAGTCATGAATAATTTACCGAATCAGTACTCATTCGTATTATTGGAATCGATTGAATCGAAATAGGATTTAAGCATTCTTTTTAAGTTTTATATTAAGCTCGTAGTACGACATCGAATTCCGCAGGCTGTTGAAACTTATATTAAGAATATTAAGCATTCAGGTGAGTGGGTGGTCTTGAGTGCCAGACAATCTATTCACAATTATGCGATCGAAATAGTCCCGACTATTTATATATACGCCTAGAAGTTTCAAACCAGATGTTTTCGACGTCAAAACACGAATGACGAGATTCCGTGGATGCCATGGGAATTAGGTGAATATCTCGATTTTCCTTCAATTTTAATTACCTGGACTTGCAAAATAGCTATCGTGAAGTCTGATTAGCTTATTCAAACTAATACACTCGCTCCTTGCAATTCAGGTCTCTCAATCATTCTACTACAAAAAAGAAACTAAAAACAGGCGAAAAAAACGGAGGAATGCAGAGAGCAAATTGGCGACGGGTATGAGAGAGGAAAAAAAGGGGGTTGGGAAAGCGCCGGGTGATATTGGAAAACAAGAGCAAAGCATGAGCAGGGCCGCAGTGATCGAAAGGAGGCGTGACGGGAAAGGTGGTGGCGTGAGCGTAAAATTCAAAAGCACACTCGGCTCCCTTTCCGAGAGAGAGGTGGGCCGCACTCCGGTTTTATGTTAATGAGTGGCAAATTATCGGAAAAGAGGTTGGCTCCGCTATCAGGCTGTCATACTGACGCGGAGGTAGGCAGGACACCATTCACTGTCTTTCCTTCTCACGCTCCCTCACACTTTCTCCTTGCCCGCTCTACCACTCTCAGACCCTCGTTCATGTTCTCGTTTCCGCGGCAAGCATCCACGAAATCCGATAAGCGCGTCTTTCATGGAAACAAGCTGATGCTACCGATTTATCGACAGATTCCCGTTTCCCAGTAAGGCTCGATGAACACCTTCCTGCGGAAGCGCTATTGCTTTCAATCCTTTCCGATACCGGATGCTGCGGCCCTGATCGATTTACCCAACCCCTGCTATCGGCTTCCTTCCCCTTCCCAACTCAGTCCCTTCGATATCCCATAAAAGACTGACATCGACAATTTCATCCTCGATTATCCAATTTCGCCATTTAAGCTATTAATCGTATTTTCAACGATCCGGCCAATCAGCCGTAATTCGTAAGAATTCAATAATACTCTGAATGCTGAACTCGTCTAATATCGGGCACGATTCTTCAGTTTCTTTCAAACTATTTAGAAGTGCTTGTCATTAAAATTCTATAAAAATCCATTATTGCGTAATTGATTTCAATGTTACGTATAGAAATGATATGCAGGAAACTTGAAAGACATTCTGTCGGCTGATAAGTACTGAGTGACTTGGAGAAGTGGCGGGGCAAACGTATGAAAGTATCCCCACCTTTCTAAGAAGCAAGTCAAGTGCCCGTGAACACACACGCTATAGCACAGTGCGCACTTGTGCCTGATACCTCCATCGAGTTTCTGCAGTCCTGTGAATTCAGTGGCGCCATGTGATCAAATGAGAAAGCAAATAAAATAAGTTTGAGGCGACCCCACACACAGATGAATAACGTCGACTTGCCGGTCTTATATGATGGCATTGATAATTACCTGATTAGCAGTACTTATCGAATTATCGAATAATATCGACTCGCCGTACGATTCACTACATATTTCTTTCATTATTTAAATCTATCTCGCACTATTTTCTTATCACTACATTTTCTTAACAACTAATGTATTTATGAAATAGACAAGGTTACAAATTACTGAGATTGGGTTCAAAGAATCGGGTAAACTAATAGTTAAGTTTTAGTAAAGTCTGGACAGTTATTGTGATGAATATAGTTAGAGGCAAACTGATTATTCAGTGTTATGTTGAAGGAAATAATATTAATGTCATCGACCCGAATAAGACACTGTGGGTGGTGTTTTGCCGAATTCGAATAATAACAGGGGGCGTAGCTCAGATGGTAGAGCGCTCGCTTAGCATGCGAGAGGTACCGGGATCGATGCCCGGCGCCTCCAGTTCTTTCTTTTTTGCAATGTCTAAATAATTCTTCTAATATTTTATTCAATATACCAATCACTCCATTAGTCACAGATATCCTCCGCTCACCACAACTAGCTAATTAGAATTCTATTTTTGAAAGACAAACACATTACACACTATTAAAAATAATCACATTTCAATGCTTCGTCATAATTGTTCTATAGAATTCGTGCACTGCGGAAAATCGTGTTTTTCATGGCAACCACGACAGTCAAAACTTCTAAATTGCCAGAATCGTTATACTAATGCTTACATATAAAAAAACGCAACTCAATGTCAAAGGTAGAGAAAAACAGACTTTTTCTAAAATGATTTTCTGTCGAGAAAAAAATGCGAATGAGTATAATTATAATTAGAATGAAAAGCGTGTTGTAAAGAGGCGTGGTTTGCGCGTTACATTCCTTTGACAGGAGCTCGGAGGCAGATGTCTTGGTCACGAGCAGCGACCGGCACCGGTGTGAAGAGAAGCGAGGAACGCAGGCAGGTATAGTGTTTTAGATGTGTCTACGGCGCTGTCCTAAGTTCGCTTAGCACCACGGCATACCTCCTCGACTCGCCTGCTATCCTATGAATTCTAAACCACGATTTACCAACAACCTGCGGAGAAACTAGTGCCAGCGCTTGCTCTACACGACCTTCCTAATCTCCCTCCTAATCTCTGCATCCTCGGCCGGTTTCTCGACGGCACACCTGTTGAATCGAACCGGAATTATTCGACGACGCCTCAACATTTAACTATTCTTTCTTCGGTGCAGTTCTATCATTAACCTGTCATATTTTTTAACGAAATTGTTAATATATTTATCACATATGTGTAGTCTAAAAAAGAATATTAATGCTAATATTGTAGTTTGTCTATGTAAATATTGAATGATGGGAGTTGGTAGTTTTGTAAAGACGAGTGTTTTTAGTTTTATTCGTGAAATGAAGTATTAAGTTTGATAAATGTATTTGCAATTTCACTTGCATTTTATCTGAAGGAAATGTATTTTTCTTCGGGCGGTAGGATTCCCATCCATGGAGGGATTCTGCACCTTGAAACCGATCTTCTTTCATGCTACCCTGGTTGCTACCCCGATCAAAGTTCTCAGCGGTATTGTTCCGGCGCGGTCAAGCGTTTGCTACTTCGCAAGTGACCAGTGTAGACTCACTCCGAGGGACTTCTAATCCAACACGATCTAATAATACAATTGCTTTAATTGTTAAACCATAGAACTTTGCTAAATCCTTCTATATTCAATAATAATCTTAACAGATGTTCTTCAAACTTGCCAAAGATTTATACACATTTTCAATGTCGATTGCAAAATAAAGATTCTGCATTAACGAACTGAAGTCGTTAAAGTCTTTCCTCCTTCAGATCTCGGATCTAGACTTTTCTTTCATAGTGTGCGTGGCAACAACCCCTGGCTTTGTAACCCTCGTCGATTCACCCGGCGCACCCCGACAGGGTCACCGCACAAGGACCCGCATTACACGACGATATAGGCCTACCGAGCTACCCTCTACGCTTCGTGTTCTCCTATTGCTCCGCATGTTTTTTCTTTGTTCAGCGTCTCGGATTATTTGCCACCCATTGAGTTTCCTGTCTCAAGAATCACCCGCGCGCGCCACAAAGGGTGACGCTCCTTTACAAAGCATCAAAGTCAAGCAAGATAAGAAGCAAGATCTTGTTTCTTATTTATATAAATATCGATTCAAAATAATCAGAAAATAAACATCTCCCTTTGTTAATATCTTTCGTGCAAAAATATATCGTAAACAGAGAGGGTAAAACCTCTACATGTGTATAACACGGGAACACATATGACCGTCGCAGTATGGGTCGGGGCGAACGCGTGAGCGGACGCATGCAAGGTCCTCCGCATCCTGCAACCCTAGTAATGCGTGTACAGTTAAGGTGACGTAATATATGTTCTACATTCGCAAGCAGCGACATACAAGCGTTCCAATAACATACACTATGCTCCAGTTTCGATACCGCGTATGTAGTATCTTATGTATACTACATCTCGGGTCAAAGTATCAGTGCAGTAAAAATAACTGTGTGTACATAAGGTCGAGACAGCCGACATGTGCTGTTAACGAGCGCGTGGACAGATGTTAAACAGCCATTTCGAAGTATGTTTGAAGCGCTCCTTTGCAGTGCAAAAGGCGAGGTTAATTGTCGTACAAGGCTGTTTAATTAAAGCGGAAGCGAGGAGAAAACCGGGTGGGCCAAGGGGTTTGGGGTTGCCAAGGGTGGAAGTTGGAGGATACTCGTTGTTTATGCGTTCCTTGCACACTTGGACCACAGTCAGGGTTCGGCCTCCGCCCAAAAAGGAGCAAAGGAGTCGCTGAAGGAACAAGCTGGAGATCATACTTCCCCGATAACCGGCGTTCGCGTAGCAGTGCGTGAGCCTAACCGACCTGCGAGAGCACCAACCAATATACACACAATCTATAACATATGTTCTAGTTTACCCTGTCCACAAACGAATCTACTACTTTTATAGAACCGACAATGTAATGTTAACATGGTTCCATTACACTCTTATGTAGATGGATTAATCGAGAATTAGATGGAATATCTGTAGAATTTATTAATACATAAATGTTATTTATTGAGTGCAGGTTTCACTGCAATAGATTTATATTTTGGTATTAAATGTAGAATCATTGGAGTGTATATAAGACTGCTTAAGACAAACTGATCGTATGTTATGTCTAAAGGATATCAATGTATTCAATGATACATGCGTGTGTTTTGCAATATACATAGAAGCGTCTTAGCATGGGGAATCAAGTGGGCCCTTCAGATACTACCTGTGGGGGCTGATGCCTTGGTAAAGCCACGCATTGCCCCTCAGGCCCTTCACGCCTTGGCATACTCCTCACGTATATACATTTCAACTTCACTCTTGAGAAATCAAATAAACATGTGTTTACAAATATCAACCTTCAACTATCTTTCAATTATACATCACCCGCTCTAACAAAAAGTTATCAAACTTACAACCAATCTCTGTTTCATCTCGACAGAGATTAACGGAATTCTTCTAATGCTTGTCCTAAATAATGTAACATAATTATTATACGTATTTATCCAAATGTGAGCGAAAAAAAGTTTTTCTCAGGATTCAATTCGATTTCCATAAACGTGCGTGGAAAGAAAAAAAGGTGTTGTCGTGAGAAGTGGCGCAATGCGGAACACACGTAGTGAAGAGAAAGGACGGGAGGCAGCGAGCAGTTCGATTTTGCCGGGGTCGGTCGAGACACGCTCTGTACTCCCACGCTTCGACCTCCTGGCGCTGATGCGAGCCTGGTAAAAATTCTCGTTCTCTATTGTTGCACCCTAATTAATGTCCGCGCCCGTCACGTACCCGGTGCACGCCCCTTCCAGCTGTTCGCCCGAGTCTACACCCTCGCACTCATGCCACCCTGTTACATTGCGCTGTCACTTATCCAATATCTGTAAACAAAAAATGCTCGGGCCCGACTGTGCGTGCAAGATGAATGAGCCCTGTGCTACGTGCGTAGCGTATGGAAACTCTGCCTTTGCCTTTTCACTTCTGATACTCTTTCTTACTACTTCATTAATCGTTCATTCTTTACTAATTACGAATTTGGTTCTTTAGCTCATATTAATTGACCTAAATTTATCTATTCTAAGAAATAAACTAAGACAGCCTTGTATGATGCAGTCTTAGAACGGAACACTTAAGAGTTCCGTTCATTCCTGACTAATAAGAACGCTAATAAACATGTTTCGTATCAGTCAAGATTGCAGTACGCAAATGTGCTAACCAACTCCTGTTATAATGACACGTTCCTTAAGTTCATTGTTCACACGCTACTTACCAATTTTGTCGTGCGTTACAGGTGTGTATTTACACACGTGCGACATTGCCCGCTGTGGGAGCTCGTTTATTTGCAACAGAAGCGTCGACTCCTCTTTTTAAATACAAAATGTCACAGTATGTACTAGGTGCGCATACTGCGAGCAGGTGGACTTTACAAATGTAACGGGGATACCTTATCGGTAATACATCGCTGCACCTTCTGCTTTCCTGTGTAATTGTAAACTTGCGTTTGTTTACAGCAATTTTGTGCCAATGTAAATTTTTGTTATGTTCACGGTTTACACACTGCTTGGAGATTCTCTTGTAGTTTAATTAATGCAACACCTATCTGACACTCTCGACAGTCTAAGATTTTTATTATACATATTTCATTCGGCAAATTTAGTAAAGTTTTTCTTTTGCAAGAAACATATTTCAACTTCCAACGTATTGTTAAATACTTTAACAAATAGAGTGATATGAGTTTTCAGACTAATAATTAATAAAAAAAATTGAAGAGCTGATGTAGTAGTAATGGAACTTACACTAGGCTTCAAAGAAGATTATTTTCATCAAATTTTATTAATCATTTGCTTAAAACCTCTTTATAAATGTGTTATATGTATGCGGCTGGTTCGATAAGAATGATATAACGCAGAAGGAATGGGCTCGCTCCTCATAGGCTGTTACTGCAAATCCTTGCGGAATGCAGCACACACCTCTGCGTTCCTAGAATCCTAATACTCAGGAGTCTCGTCTGTTCTAACCCATTTCTTCCCATGAATCGCATGGCTCTCGCTCTCCTCTCTTCTGCTCTCCTATAATACTACGTTTTGTTTCCCCAGCGCGTAATGGGCGCTCCGGTTCCGCCGCGGCCGAACCAATCGCGATTGGTGGTTAATTTAGTCAGTCGACTGATCGAAATGAACTCCTGCAATGTTGATACTCCTCTAATATCGCGACTACGGCCTCAAGCCACCTCCTTGCCCGTTTAATCTCTTTGACAAGCTTTCACACAACTTGATGCAGTGGTTCTTAGTCCATCGTGTCTGTCTCAGCCTGGGATTTTAATGATTTCATAGTTCCACATCCATGCTAACTGCTTTTGGCTGTAGTACACATTTCACACATGTTCATCTCACATTGCACGTATAAAATTTACTTTATAATATTTTATAAATAAATACAAGCTCTTTTAAAAAATTGACGATATAGTTCTGTTTTCATATCATGCAGAATTTAACAGTTAATTAAGCTCACGTATTCTAAAGGAAATTTCTTGATTCCGGAAATATTTCCCGCGGGTAATATAACTCTTTGTTAAGTTTAGCTTTAAACAGATTAAGAGTTTATTAGAGAGAACAGCGTCCAATATTCAATTCCAAGTAATTTATATCA
This sequence comes from Ectemnius lituratus, assembly GCA_910593735.2. Taxonomy (NCBI): domain Eukaryota; kingdom Metazoa; phylum Arthropoda; class Insecta; order Hymenoptera; family Crabronidae; genus Ectemnius; species Ectemnius lituratus. The sequence goes on along the minus strand of OU343036.1, from coordinate 4,813,754 downwards.
CAGGCAAATTATTTATTGTATTCAGAACTATCATGAAATCTCTATTGCAAAAGTATATTATTATTAAATTCAATAAGAGCATCAATGGAACCAGTAGTTTCACCGACACAAGCAGGAATTTTCTATGTATGTGTTATAGGACCTAGTTGAGACGGCAGATGTTTGTTCGAGGGGTTTCACTGTCGGAGTCCGGAAACGGTCGGAAGTTGGGCCATTGTGTTGGCCAGCCGGTGTCTGGGAAGCCCTAGTGGGCTGGTGTGTCAGATCGGGCGCGGCATTGTGATTCAGTTAATGAGTAACGCCCCGGTACAACCCTCCTCGCGGGGGTTGGAAATCAGCCCCTGCGTCCTCGTGTTATCCTGCTACCAAACCGCCCTTGTTTTCCAATAAATACAAAGTGTGCAGCCGGCGGCGCGGCAACCCCGAGACGAAATTCAACGATTCTTCAACCCCCAAGCGAAAGGGGATGCTTGTCGCAAACTTATCTATTGGAAACCGATAAGAAGCTATCGGCTGACGACCTTTCGCTGATCATGCGAGCCTGCTCCATTTCCGGTCGAGTTTCCACAGGGTCGTGGCGACGGACCGTTCGATTTATCGATTACGCCGGGCCACAACAAACCACCACGCGACCTCTAAGTCCGTATGGCGGCCGGTTCCGCGAACCAATCGGGAATTCCTATTCCCGATCGTCCCCGATGCCCGTTTATCGGCTATCGAACGCCAATAGACACACCCACCCCATCCATCCACCGATTCCTTCCTTGTGTTCGATGTAAATAAGGAAAAACTTCTCTTTCCTCGCTTTCCACTTCATTCTCGATGCCAGAATCTGAAAACTCGACCTGAGTTTACCTTCGCAACATGGCGCATCAATGGTCAGCTGCTCTTTAAACGTATAATGATGCGCTTTCTCAAATGAGATGTTACTACTTGTTAACAATATTGCTTGCAACTCGTAATTAAACCAGAGGTTTTACCAGTTTTTCATGCAACCCTTTTACCACCTGTAATTGGATGCGGAGTTGAAAGTTTCACCGCTAAATGCGCGAGGATAAGATGGCATCGTGAAAACGTCTTTGTTATTTAATGGCAAGCATATTAACCCTATTAGGCTTCCTGAATTCCTGGTCAAGAGCTGTCGTCGATGAGGTACCTCCTTAGCCTGTCGGTTTCCAATAATATCGTGCGATTATCGTTCTAATTCCTGTTATTACAGACACCTATAATTTTCATAAGCACTACTTTCCTTGATAAGCTATAAATGCAGGAATCATCTATTAGTCTCATGCATATGATACATTAATATCAAACTTATCGCTTAAGAAATCGCAAATATTAACTACAATTAATCAGGAATAGTATAAAATGGTCGAACTCGCTCTTCAACCCCTCGTCGATACAACCCACACAGACAGCCACACACACACACAGAGTATCCTCAGAGTCGTGCACCAATCAGCGTGCGAGAAGCTTCGATAGGGGTGGCATCGAAGCAAGCGAGGGTAGTGCCGGAGGTGTATATCGAGGGGTTGGAAGCGAGCTCCATCGGTTTCTAATCGCCTGGCATGCTGGCGGGCACCGGCGACGCTTCGTCCCTCGGAAGAAGCCGGGAAAAACCTCGGGCGCATCTTTTTCGCGTGGCGACTTTCAGCGCGACGCGATACCGCCTGGAGACAGGCGTCGGGCCTTGGCTAAACGTCCCCCTGGAGCACTTAAGCAGTCCGGCATCTCACTACGGCCAGGGTGGCATAGCGCGCGAAGGGGTGCTCGTCGCGCAAGTACATATCGGTCGCTCGAAAGCCTCTGCCTGCCTGCCAACACGGCATCCTATCGCATGCCTGGCAGCTTTCGAAGCGTGTGCACGCGCACACTTGCTGATCGCAACCCGCCACCCGGCGCCGACGCCGACGCCGACGCCGATTCATCATGCCTTTTTGTCCGAAGCCGCCTCTTCCTCATCCTCCTAGTACGCCTAGTCGTTTTCCCTTGTCCACCACTTTTTTCCGCCACTCGCATACACCCACCCTGATGCCTGTCACCCCCGCAACCACCGCCGAGGAACGCCTGTGTACACGCGCGCAACCCTATCGATCTCCGTCGATGACGAACATGCATATATGCCAACCCTACCACCCACCCCCCGGCTTTCAGCCGATACCACACTCACCAACCGAAAGCCCGCCCCTGACACCTGTGTTTTCGTTCGAACGATTGGTCCGCGCGTTTCGTGGATAGGATTGGATAGAAAGCTTGTATTAGATAATATGGTGTTTGTCATGATAGAGTTATATTTTGTTTATTGTTATTGAATATCTGAATTAGTTGCCTACTACGCATATTCTTATTTTTGTTAAAGGTAAAGAGGATGTATTTGTAATGAAGATTATTAATTATGTTAAGGCGAATTGCTGGGTTTTAATTTTAAGCAATGCATTTAAACGAATAAGCGACATCATTTACTCAACCCTTTGATTTTTAAACTTCTGCTTCGCTCTTTAAAATTACTCAACTTTCTATTTTGTTATACCATAATTCTGTGTTAAACAATATGATATACTATGCGATGGTTGAGATTCCTCGGAATCCAATAAGTACTGCCAAGGGCAAATACCAGAGAAAGCCAAACTACCCCCAACCCCGAATTCTATGCCTTTATACTCCCCTGTTATAAAAAGCCTCGAGCCGTCCCAAAGTGAAGTCTCCCAACCACAGGCGGACTATGTATTCCTGCTAGTTAGACATAGCCAGTGTTTACTCGGCATTTTTCGGCAGGGTTGTCACACTTTCTCGCCCACATGGGTTGCTGTTACCGCATTCCTTCCAACCGCTTCCTACGACGAGTGTCATAAATCTGACGAGCCACTGACAGCTCCGATATTCCCATTCACGTTCAGTGGTTAGCAAGCGCATGAAGGCAATAATTGCTCGTTGAAAAATCGCAAGATAGATTCTGTGTGGCTTCGAACTGGAGAAACAGGCTCCAGAGAAGCAAAGGGTGACTAATGCGAACAGTGTGGACGAGGTGAAGGAGATCTCCAATATTTCATGCAACCCTGATATTTGCTAGGCGTAGATTAGCCTGAATAACATCTAGCCCGCACGTACTACGCTTCTCCGGAGCATTAGAGGGGCAAAGCTTTCTATTGATAAAAAGAAATGCGTCGGACGCGCTACCCTTCTTCCAGTATGCTGCCCGGCTCTTTTTTTCTGGGTGCCAACATCCAGCCAGAATTGATCTTATTCGTCGGATGCTATCTCCTACTTCTCCTCTTATTCGTCTCGTATTGATTTGCCTACCTTGAAATAAAATATTTAAAAACCTCGATGTCTATTTTTTGTAAATACGCTTCGAAAGTAGTATTTATTAAGAATTTGGATAGATTATTATATTATAATGACAGAAATGCGATATAATACAAATTTGTATTAGAATAATAATAGAGTCAGCGTTATTATTTTTATACTCGTTTATTTATTTTTATAATTAATCCTGACACTTCCAACCATTTAATGTTTAAAGCCTGCAGGTTCCCTGTCAATTTTGTAGTTGCAAATGTTAAATGTGTTGGATAAATGTGGGATGATGTTGGGGAAGTTTCGGTTCGTGGCAAGTAAAATCGGAAAGCGTGAATGAAGGCGAGGCTGCCACGTGGCTCTCGCCACAAGTCCAATCAGAAGATAGGCAGTTAGCGGGAGAGAACGAAAGTGAAGTGGTAGTAGGCACGGACAATCGAACTGGTCCAGAACAGCCGAGATGAAATCGGCACCAGCTGGCACAGCATGCAATCCTGATCGCGAGATGTTGAAGATCATCTCGAGACGCGGTCCAATGTCGCAGCATCTCGATCATCTCTCCTCGCAGACTCTCGAGGTCACTGTCGATTCGTCGATTCTTCGCTGCTTCGAGAGAATCCGATTGCATAATTGCGCGCGAGTAATTGGCGGGGACTTTCGAAGATGAGAACTCCGATGACCTGGCACACTCGATTCTGTCTTGTCGCGATAAATGATATAATAATTCAGTCAGATAATGCTAGTGTCTGCCGGACAATACTAAATTTAATCTTATAATATAACATCTACGAGAGTCTGAAAAGTCAATAATCAAACTAGCCATGATCCGAAATAAAAACATATGTTTTCTTAAAGTATAACACCTAAGATTTATTTACAATGACATTAAAAATATCACGTAACTTACCTTTTAAATTTAAAGCTTAATACTATAACTTTCATCAGAATAAAGTACCAAGTCTATCTTCCAAAACAAGACAAATATTAATTAAAAAACGGTAAGCTAATACGGACATGTCAGACAATGTTATAAAGCTGTATTAAACTTTTCGTACCAATCAACAATATGTATAAACAAGCATCGACATACATATACATATATCTCTGTAGTCATATATACATTAAACTCCACGTGCTGTGCGGTCGAACCTTTCGTCTTCCTGCGAGCCTGGTATCGGAGAAGCACAAAAGTGAGTGGTGAACAAATGGTAGATCAAGAACGGCAACGTGGTAGCGAGGAAAGATTCGGGGAGACGCGACAATTCGAGATTAATCGCTTGAAATGAGTTGCGATCTCTCTTTCCATACGACGAAACTGCGAGGACAAACTCAGCATTGTGTTTGGTAAGGAAATGGTGCTTGGTCGGTGGAGAATGGTTGCTCGAGTGGTGGCAGAGTGTGCGAGGGCCAACAACCGCTGGTCGTTCGAGCGGTAGCGCTAACATGGCGAACGAAACTTCTCCCAGTGAACACCGCTTTCTCCTCGATGCATCCGATGCACTTTAGCCGCCAGGCGAATGCACCGCGCAGAATCCCCACCGGGAATGCAGCCAGGGTATCATTGGGCGGCGTGGATACCCCAATGGAAGTGCAGCAGAACCTCTTGCAACGATATGCGCTCCGAGTAGAATGCAGACGGCTGAGCGAGTGGCGAACCAAGAGTGAAAGTCGGGGCAGGACAAGAACACACCGCCGCTACAGAGACTCCGAGTCTCAGGGCTACTCGGTGTCTAGCCAGTCACCACTCGAGCAGTAGACATTGCTCATGAACGCTGTATTTATAATGTCGACGCCCCTTTTATCATTAACCCATCGAATATATTATTATGTACATATTTATCTAATACACGTATCTGTAATGACCGTTTGTAAAAAGTACATTTATCTACACAAGCGCTAATAGTGTATAATTATAATTGTGGGATAGTTTTTCTTTTTTAATGCAAGTTAATTGTTCACTATTTAATTATTGCAAATAACAGATGTTGTGGAAACATCGCATCTGAATATAATGCGTGGCATGTTTACAAATGTTCTACATTAGAAGCAAAGTTTATTTCCTACGAACACACTACAAGCATTTAGAATGGAAGTAGAATGTAGTCTAATTGGAGTTATTATTAATTTCATAGAACGTCTTTGTACAAATTCCTCCAGAAATCCATTCGATCCTTGAGAATGTTCTGCTCGAGTTTCGGCTGCATGTCGATTACCATATAATTGTCGGCGGAGCCTTTTGGTTCCCAATTCTCCGTTATCATGTCGTCCATTTCAGATGTCGGGTTTCTTAATAGGATAATTCGTATCATTTCAAGACATTGATAAAAATTGTAAAAATTGGGAAAGATTACCTGTTCTTTGCAAAATTCGTCCACAACTTCGTCACAATGTGTGTCATCTTTTCGGCTTCGCTACCCGGTGCCGGCTTATTATTGAAGTAGTGAGAATACCACATCAGAGATAGCTCATCGCCATGACCAACACCAACTTAATAAACAAAAAAATCTTTTTTACCGTTTCATTCAAGATCTATTATAAATTAAATCTGAGTTTAATTTAAAATTTGCCATATCATAAATTAAAGTTTAATTCTCAAATGCAAAATATATATAATAAACAAAATAATAATGGACTTTCTCCCAACTTACCATCCGACATGCCAAACAGTGACTTCATAAAGCCGAACGGCAAGTCGAAGGTGAAGATATATTGGTATATTGGAGATGAATGTTGCTTGTTCAAGACTTCGAGGGGCAATAATACTCCAGCAGTGAACATAGTGTCACTAAGCATCTGTACAATATACGAGTATATTCATTCTAATATTCTGCCACATGAGTTGCCTTACCATACACTCGGACACACCTTACTATATTCATTTGCCGAACCTAAAGATGCCCGTTTATCCCCGAAATAAAATTCCTTCAATAATTCGCCGATTTCCTTCTTCTTTGCGGCATCAGTAAAGTTCAGATTGTACGGCAGAAACATGTCTGGCTCCTCGTTCATAACGTCGATCTGATCTATCATTACTGTGGGTAGAAAATTATAAAGTATCATGGTTTCCTGTCCTTTGTCGAATCTTTATGATGAGTGTTATATAATGCTGCGTTTGCCGCAGAAACTACTATCTGCCAATCACATACGTTCAGTGAATTCATGCCCAGGATAATTGCTCGCGCTTGGCAGTCAATGTTATGTAAACGTGAAACAAAAGCAGTGCTGAATTGTTTTAGCACACTAGCGTTGATGATGTATTAATGAATTATTGGAAAATGATTTAAATCGATTTTTAATATAACATGAAATAAGTACGAACGCCTAGCGAAGAAAGCAGCTTCATCTGATGTAATTCCAGCCATGAGAGGTACATCCGCCAATTTCCCTGCTTTCAAAAGATTCCACGGATCGTCAATCAAAAACATGTCCTGGCCTAAATCACTCTCAATCGACGGCACGAATGCGTAAGATCGCCCGTTCAGAGTATTCTAGAAGTGACAATAAATAATATTTTAGAAAATCCTACAATTCAAATATAATTCATTATTTCATTTAATTCCTTATAGTGTAAATCTATAAAAATATTTTGCTTACTTCATCCTTCATTATTTCCTGGGAAGCATGTATCAGATCGTGAGCCGGGAATTCGGATAACTTTTGTACCAATTCTCCTGAGTCTGTAGTTTTTATTCCGAGAGTTTCACCTAACTTGAAAGCCGTTTCTCTGGGATTGTAAGCAATGGACCAAGGATTGAACGCTGAGCCACTTTCTTGGATGGCACCAGTGAATAACCCTGAGAAGCGTCAATAAGCGTCAATAATATAATTATATTCACGAAATATGAAAAATCATTACACTTACCCTCGGACATTGGGGACATCATGTGGTACTGGACGGAGCCTCCACCAGCACTTTCCCCAAAGATAGTAACCCTATTGGGACAACCACCGAAGTAATGAATATTATCCTTTACCCACTTCAGCGCCATTACTTGGTCCTTCATACCCGCATTGCCAGGAGCATTCTTATCCCCCGTGTTTAAAAAGCCTGTCAATGTTAATGAGTTATTACAATCAATTTTTAAATTTAAATTTAAGTTTTAAGTTTACCGAGAGCTCCCAGTCGATAATTAACTGTAACAACTACGACGTCTTTTTCGACAAGAAAATCCGGTCCGAAAAGGGCGTCAGTCGCCAGACCGGAATTCCAACCACCAGGGTGAAACCAAACCATCACTGCCTTGCGAGCTTCCTTGTCAAGGGTCGGTGTATAAACGTTCAGATAAAGACAGTCTTCATCGCCAATAAGACCTTTCATTATCATACAGTAGAACGGACAGGCATTTCGATAGGAAGTAGCGTCGTACACATCTTCCCACGGATCAGCCGGTTCCGGCACCTTAAAATTGTGTTATATTAATTTTTATGTTTAACTTTAAGATTTCATCAATTTGTCCTGCATTAGAATTACACGACTGTTATTCATTTTTAACTATAATTTATGGTCACTTTGATGGCTTCAGTCTTTTATTACTAAGACTAATTTCTTACTCGGAATTTGTTGGGTCCAACATTTGGCTTAGCATATGGTATTCCTTTAAAACTGTAGTACTGCTTTTCCTGATAAATAGTTAAAGTCCGAAGTCCCTTCAGCTGTCCCTGAGGGATTTCCAATTGCACGTCCTGCTCCGCGCTCGCCACTGCTACGAGCAGTAAGCCACCAATGAGAAATTTGTTCAGCCACATATCGACAGAGTGTCACTGAGAATGTTCGTCGCCAGTGGCTTTATAAGCTCGACATACCTCGATGATACCGACAATATCTGCTTTGATCGGAAAGCCGTAATTACGCAAGCATCGGTGAACAAGTATGACCATACAGCTGGATAATTTATCAGGCAATCTCAAAACAGACTGTGATGAAAAGCGACAAAACACAATTCCCCGCGAACAATTGCACAGCATTTTCTAAATTCATGGTTTCGCTAAATCGTTTTGTCGTTGTTGTAGTGCAGTGAAACGATTTCCGTCCTTGGCACGCAACATCCGCGCAAATGCACTCGCGATCCGTTTTGTGATTATTTCAATAGTAACGTAAATACTTCCTGATCTAGTATAAACATATATTACATAAATTTAATCATAAACACTATTCTAATCGCCGATAGTCTTAGGCTACGCAAATCTAAATTAAAAACGGTCGGAATAAATATAAGTACAGCAAAGAAAAATTCATCCAATCATTCAGGGATTTTTTTGTGTACTTATGTAATTGACAAGGGTTCTTTTATAAGAAAAAAAGGAAGTAAAGTACTTAAGAAAAGATCCTATAAACACCGTAAACACAGGGAAAAGGGAGCCGGGCAGTCGGCGGGGTCACGTTCTGTTGGAGTTCACCTGGTAATCTAGCGGAAAACTTGCGCGGGCGAAAATTATAAAGTTACAACGCAGTAAAAGCGACCTCCGTCCACATCCTGCTTTCCTAGTAATATATTTAATATTTCTCGATGTTTACGTTAAATTACTAAATTAAACAATACTGTAGCCGGGTTACACTGACCCTCAATGTTACTACTGGGTGACCAACTCAATGTTGAGGCGCAGAGGTCTTGCGTGTATCGATTTTCCCAATTCTCGAGAAGCAGCACACAAATCCGCACTGGACTTTTACCGACTGTCTTGTCTGAAATTTCACTAATTGCTCGAGGTATTCCCCGAAAATTCCCTGTCGAATTTTAATGACAAATAGGCCAACAATGAATAAGTTCGGAAAAGGACACGTTCGATATTAAGGGCGATCGAAATGTACATTTCGGAGGCTGTTAACTCCTCGTAGTGTCTGCTAGCCTGATAGTCCAGCACCACTCAGCACACCCTCTGGATTCCCATAGGACTTACATGTAACGCCAGCAGGACGCTCTGGTGGCCCTTTCGGTTTCTAATACACTTTTGCAGCACGCGAATCCACTAAAACTATCATTGAACGTTCTGTAAATTTCATTCACAGACACGGTTTTAATCTGGCTTCACAGCATCATTGAAATACTTTCTATATCATCTTTTGTAAATGCATAAATTCTAATATGTAAATTAATGCTGGATGAACAATCTAGACATTCGAATTACTATGATCGTGAAATGGCTATCTTTTGTATATGTTAGAACAATTTTTGAGATATTGAAAGTTGCAAATTTAGATAAATTGATAGTCGAAGTTTCTTACCGATTGAATGATATAAATTGTGTATTATTTATTGTATACCTAAACAAAAGTAAAACCGTACGCGTGTAAAATGCCTACCTGAAGATAGTTATCAACCGGGGGCGTAGCTCAGATGGTAGAGCGCTCGCTTAGCATGCGAGAGGTACCGGGATCGATGCCCGGCGCCTCCAATAAGGACATTTATTTTTGAAAAAATTTTATTTATTGTATACACTTTGTTGAACGTGTAAGTTATTTTTGAATACACAATTGTTTACCCACGCTCCAATTTTCTTTAACAGATGTGACACTGGGTTTGATCTCGAATCCCGGTCCACCAATGGAGTCAATGAACTACGATGGTGCCAGAAGATCATTCTGTCCCCTGAGTGCTTTTGTGCACAGGCAGCCGCCGGAAAGACAAGATACATCTCTTAGATTGAAGCAATTGAGGAGTGAGATGTCTCGGGTTGCGACAATCCAAGGACCACCACTCGATGGATATATCATTACGTCAGATGACGAGCATCAGGTGAATTTTTATAATGATTCTACTTAAATATGACATCAAAGTCGTTCTTATACATTTCCAGTGTTATTTATAGATTTTTTATAATCCCTACATTTTCAGACAGTGAAGTTTGTTAGTCACGGCCGTGCAGGCCCCCTCGAGGTATTACTGAAGCCCAAAGATTGAATTTCCATACTTCACTGCAATGCTTTCTATAACACCATCGCATTCCACAAAATTACAAATATGATTTTCAGTGGCACATCCTGATAATTTTAAAGTTATAATGGCTCCTCGAAAACTTTAAGCATCCTATCCTGAATAATACGACCGAGTGTTCGAATAGTATGATTAATATTGAAATAGTTTTCCAGAGTGGCGGATAGACTAATTTAGAAGAAGTTTAATTAGCTTTGAAGTCCCAAAACACTTTGCAGTTGCGTTTGCAATATTTAGAATTGAATCTTTATATTAACATGAGACTTGTTATTGTTAGAGTGAATTTGTGGATCCCCGGGATATGAGAAGGGAATTCATTACGGGGTTTTCCGGAAGCGCGGGTCAGGCACTTGTTACTTGGGACAAAGCAGTATTTTGGACAGATGGCAGATACCACATTCAGGCTGATCACCAACTTGATTGCAATTGGAGTCTTATGAAATGTGAAAAAGGATCGGTAAGTCCATTTAAATTATTTAATTGTTTAAATACTTTACTGTATTTTATAATGTTTGCTGAAATGTAAATCCTTAATAATAAATGAGCATAGTACAATGATCAATAGTACTAATAATAGATGTGTAAGTATAGTTCTGGTGTCCGAACGCTAGATGTCGTGCGGCTGTTAGCCCACTCTCACAGCTAAACTTAAAGATCAGTCAATAGAAGTACCAGGCCGAAAGTGAGGAAAGTTAAGATCATACTTCACAGGATCATTTCTGTAGTATGATTTTCATGATCTCTACCCAAAAGTAGAGTCGATGCAACCATGATGAGGAGAAATGACTCCTTTCCTTGAGCGTGAGGAAGACTCGAGACTTCGACTTTGTTCGAAGTCTCAGTCATCGATGATCGTTCACCCCTTGTACTTAGTGCAGGGAGCATGGGAAGTGGAGTTTTCTGAGTGGTCTGCTTTTTATTAATAAATGAAAACATAAACTACCCTTTTCTAACCTTTACAATTTGGAAACCTCATCAAGTTTCCCAGGAAAGAAAATAAACTATTTCTGTCGAAATTTATAGCTTTTCTTTAAAAATGTCCACTGATTCCAGATTGTTCCGACTATAATACAGTGGTTGAAGCATGAGTTCCGCGATCGTTTATTCGTGCGGATTGGAGCCGATCCAACTCTCGTGCCTGCAGTTGATTGGGAGAATTGGGAATATGAATTAGGTACTGAACTACCTACTACCTCTTGAAAGTGTATGTATTACTTTGACACTAACAATTAAATTTCCATGCAGCCAATTCATCTGTAAAATTAGTGCCCGTGCGCAACAATCTGATAGACATAATCTGGCAAGTTGGTCGGCCGAATTACAATCCTCATGCGGCCTATCCGCTGGCAGACGAGTATACCGGCATGCCTTGGCAGGAAAAAGTGCACGATGTGCGAGTGCAAATGGAATCGATCGGGGCTGACGCATTTGTGGTAACTGCGCTCGATGAAATAGCTTGGCTATTGAACATTCGCGGATATGATCTACCCAACACACCAGTCCTACGTGCTTACGTAATAATCACACACGGAGCCGTATATCTCTACACTCCACGCCACAAGATCCTACGATCTGTCGACACCCATCTTCGCATGGACGCCTGCTTCCATGCGGATTGTGTGAAGTAAACTTCTATTTCTTAACATCCCTAAACACTCTTCGCCTTTATTTTCTAAATTCCTCCACTTTATTCATGACCCATGTTACTTTCTATTTATTATTTATATATTAGTCCTTCTATATGTTATTGTCATTCATATTTCATATTATTTTTCAAACACCTCCCCTTCGACAACAGATGGCATAATTACACGTCAATTTGGCACGATTTACGGACAATGTCACAAGTGTGGAACACTGTGTGGCTACCAACCCAATGCGGCTATAGCCTAGGTGCCTCTATGGAAATTTATAATTCGGTAAGTATTCATGTACATATTTTCTCACTTTAATTATTACCGTCATCGCGGTGATTCTGAGGTACGTGTGAATTTTGAGCTAGGCAAGATTTTACGCAGGCGTACATACCACACGTGTATGCGGTGTTAGGTATAACTTGGCGGGCAGAACGCCGGTGCAATGACCGCTCTAAAGCGGATAATCCTAGGTGAGGATACATCTTGCCGCGCATGTTACCCTGACGCCGTGGAGCTTGTTGAGCTTAGCTTGATCTCCAAGTGACGGACAGACGCGGCTTCATAGACGCCTAGACCAAATACTAATGCATTTCGACAAACCCACTCAACTCCTCAGTCACTTCCTAATTGCACATTATTTTTTGTATTTGCCTTTACAGTATAATACTCCGCTCCGATCCAGAAAAATAATGATTGCGAATCATTAGACTTTGACATTAGATCGAAAAAGAAAATTACGCTAGGTTTAGTGTAATTAGTTCGTCGATTAGTGCGCGAAACAATTTCAGCAGTATTGAACTGCACGGTACCGCTTCGGAGCACTTGCCTACCTCTTACTTCTCATGATCGCCGCGGCTCCAGGACGCCCCGATGTCCGCAGCGTCAGAAATCGTGAAGCAGTCACTGCTGCGCTTAGCAGCGCAGCCGCGTCAACATCCCTGCTTCTGCCAACGATTCCATTCTATTACGTTCTTTTAATAATGCAGTAAATAACAATGATTAGCCCGCATTATTTGTTACCCAAAAATTATACATTATTGAATTAAAAGTTATTTCATAGAATATTGTTTTTAAAACCACATTTCTTCGTTATTTGAGGAATGATTTACTTCAACTTTTAACCGCGTACTAATAAAACTACTTACGGGGGAAAAAATACGAGGGTTTAAAAAAAAAATACCTTGGGAAATGTAAGGGCTACTGTTTTGAATGTTTGGATATTTTGGCCATAATAGATACCAGTTGAAAAGAGGCTAGTTAAAGCATCGCCGATATTAAGTATGCGAGCACAGAAGAATAAGGTCGAAAGCGAGGGTATGAGAAGATCGCATTTGAGGGATGCTGCAGCTATGTGTGACTTCTTCGCTTACATGGAGGAACAGTACGAGCTGAATTCGGAAGGCTGGGATGAAATGCAGGTCGCCAGGCTGGCGAATGAATTCCGATATGAACAGGATTATAACAAGGGCATTTCTTTCCCGACCATTGTTGGCTACGGACCACACGGAGCAATACCCCATTATGAACCCAGTAACCTTACGAATGTTAAGATTGGGACAATATCGACCTTAGTGATTGATTCCGGGGGACAGTATTTGGGTAACACAGAAATCTTGAAGAGTCAACTTTTTATAGTTTCACGATAGTTGAATGTAAAGACTAATTTTAATTCAGATGGAACGACTGATGTTACAAGAACGTTACACTTGGGCCAACCAACCGAGGAACAGAAAAGAGTTTACACGCGAGTCTTAATCGCAGCAATACAACTATCTTCCATGATTTTTCCGACCTACATCAGATCTGGTCAGTTGGACACTATAGCCAGAGCCCCATTGTGGAATGTCGGTCAAGATTACATGCATGGCACTGGACATGGCATCGGCCACTTTTTAGGAGTTCATGAATGTCAGTATTCCTTCAATGATAAGCGATTGACTTAATATCTGTAAATGTCAGTAATAGAAATGAATTTCTCCGTATGTTATCCTTGAAGCTCCGATTAGTTTCTCGTATGCTGAAGAAGGAGGTAGAGAATGCGGTAATGTTATACTGAAACCCGGCTTCTTTTTGTCCATTGAACCTGGTTACTACAAAGAAGGTGATTTCGGAGTTCGATTAGAAAATATTCTCGAAGTCGTGGAAGCGGGGACGTCAACGGTAGGTATTTTCGCATTGACAATTTGACTTTTATAGAGTACGTCACTATACATGGGACGAGATTGTTTCTTTTAGCAAGGAGCGCAAACGTTTCTCAAGTTCAGGGATGCCACACTTGTGCCTTACGAGCCTAAGTTAATTGATATAGAAATGTTAACACCATCGCATGTGAGTATATATATCTTACGTGTCTTACAGCACGTGTGATTATACATTATCACAGTAATGAATAGATTCTTCACATAACTTACATGCAGAGACAATGGATAAACAATTATAACAATCGGATTCGGGAGGAAGTTGGGCCAGTACTAAAGAAACGTTTAAAGATGAAAGCGTTTCACTGGATGGAGGGAAAGACCATGGCCATTCCAGATAGCGGCCCAGTGACTGAAGATCCTTTTAGTCAGACTAACTCTGCATTCACTATTCGCAAACCGTTCCACTCCATGGTTTATATTCTAATTATTTATCATACCGCTTTAAGTAAGTATAGCGTCTTGAGGAATTATTAGATAGTATACGATAAACCCCGATTACTATTATTATTATTGTTATCATTCATAGGTTTTGCACGTATGTCCAGTTAATGACTACGAACGAAACGATAGGCTTCCAAGAACATTGTACACAAGTGCATTATATTTAATATCTTTAAGTATCTGTATTAACAATCATTCGGGAATGATTAGTGTCTCATAGGTGGATTATTTTTTGTATGTTTCTCCTTATGCTACCATGTCCCAGGATAAATGTAAGTTCGAATATTTATTTTTTCTACGAGTATTAAGAAATGGGTATTCTGACTTTGTACGTTTAGTACATGAGTGCGAAACAAAATGTGATAAAAGAAACGAACCAGGAAGAGAATCATGCATGAAATCAAATTTCTCGTGCGTACGAATGCGAATTCAAGTCGAGCAAGTCGAAGTATTTTTTATAAAAAAGTACCCGCAACGCACACGTCGCGGATACAATCTCAGTGTGAAAGTTACATACTTCATGATAGTGGTAAACTGCATTAAAAAAAGTTCGTGTTCCTTGTAAGTAGTCCTGTTAGATGCATCACAAAGGAACATCGGAAACTGTGTTCAGATAGGATTGACCATAAGGAATCTATTTTAACCATTAAGACGCCACAATAAGAATGTTAAATGTAAAGTCTCTCTGTATATGTAAATAAATAATACATCAGATATTTGTTGCTTTATCTTAATGTTTGAGAGGGTAAGGAAGTTTTGAGATTCGTAGAATCTGCTTTCTTCAGCATCTAAAAATTCTTTGTTCATACACGTTATATATACAATGGGTGAAGATTAAACAGTACTATGAACATATAGATAAATACTACTTCTTTCCTTTCTCTGCATTATTCGCTAATTTCTTCAATCCATCAGTTGATTCTACAAATTCCTTTGAAGTTACTTGCATAAATTCACTCATAAGAAGTGGTACCTCTGCCTCGACAAGACCTTTCGTAATCGGTGCAGGCATTTTCATATATAAAACTCGATAATGCTTTATAATATTTGCTGCAAAATATAGATTTTTGTATAAACCAGTTAACACTTCTGGCCTTGATCAACAGTAAGTATGTAGAACATGGTACCTACCTGCTACTTCTACATTCAAATTATAGGACCTTGCAATTTCTTCTGCCGTGTGTTTAACAGGATCAACTTTGTGATCGTGCAGAAATCTCACAGCTTGTTTCAGCGTGCATTTTCCAGCTGGTACAACAGGAGGCTCATACACACCATATTCCAATATTTTAAACTGTTCTCTTGACATTGGCTTTCGTTTTGTGGACTCTATGTTCTCATCCTAAAAGAAACTATCATCTTATTCTTTACTTCTTATTATATAAATGATTGTGGCTTAGACTGCTGATTTTATTTCATATCAGACATTGTTTAATAATATTTAAGGAGATCATACGGGTGGGCCTTCTGATGTTACAAAAACCTCCTTCAAGCGATCACCCAAAGCCGGATCCTTCTTATTATGAGTTTCCATAAAATCCGGACTTACTATAAAGTAAGCCAATGTAAATTATGTGTCAGATTTTATAATGCTTAGTACTTAATCAGTAGAACACCGTTGTACTTGTCATAACTTACTTTTCTTGGCCAAATCCATCTGTTTCCCTACAGAAGGAAAAGTGGGTGCTGGTCTCGGCTTTGGTTTATCAAGAAACTTCTCCGTTCGACTTTCAATGTTATAAGTACGGAGCGGCCGGGTTAGCCGCGAACCAATGTTTCCCATCTTTCCAGTTTTCGTTATATAAAACTAAAATGATTAGACATACAACTCATGGAAAAAGAGAAGGGCTTTACTGTTGGTAACTCGAAGAAAATTAATTGATATACATGTTATATGGAGCATACATGTACTCTAACGCATAGTAAGTAAAAATATTCTATAACATAATAAAAGTCCGCGAATTTAAGTTATGAAAGAGGTTAAAGTTTCGCATAATATACAAGTATCTATGCGTGAATATGCACCTTCTCCCGCTCCACAGTGCAGCCAACAGTTCCGTGTAAAACACGAATAAATCAGTGGAATAGAGCCTGCTGATTGGTTGAGGCGAATGTGTCAATCAGCAGTGATCAGAAATGCACAGACATCGTCCTTTTATTGGAATGAAGAAATTCGGAACACTTTGTTTACGAACAGAAGATTATTTAGAAGATCGGTGTTTCATTCTTTCACTATCTCTTCTTCCTTTCTCAGAGTTATTTCACAATAAAAATGTAATAGTACTAATAGACCAGAAGTGAAATCCAGTAGCAGGTAGGGTTCAGCTCGAGTTCAAAAAGTTCAAATGGGACTTTTGGAACCCTGCGATGCAGCCGCAGCGATAGAAGCGGTTCCACAATCCACGCGAAGATTGAAAAGTCTTGATTGCGGAACGGTCGGTGAAACGAAACCAGTTGTGGAGGATCGTGAAGACGCGGTGAAACGAAACGTACCGTATGTGTCAATGCTCCGAGAGTGTTACGAATAAAGGTAACTCCGATCGAAGAATATGCCGCGGCAGGCTGCGACTTCGTGATAAGACGCGCAACCGAAAAGCCTCGGCTGGTGGACGCGCCGGAACGCGCGAAAGCGGTTCAGCGCTCTGTGCGAGTAACCGCCAAAATCACAGATAGAAACGCCATCTTATGCGGGGATGTTGACGTTTTAATAAACCTGAGCGAGGATTACATGATCGCTATTTATTCCGGGAACCCGCGCTTTCAATCGCACGTCGCCGCCCGTTAAAAAATGCGAGTTTCGCCTATACGTTGACACATCCATCGATTTCTCTGTGAATAAGGTGACTACCACGTTGCAATTGAGCGACTCTCATTAGTGATGTCCAATGCAATCGCTTATGTTTCTTCGACCTATGTTTACAAACAATATTGCAATTCCGAATGGACTCTCCTAATGGGCTGCGTTTCTCTTCTAGGCACGTAACAGGAACCGATCATGTTTTATGCACATTTCGTGTTGGCCAAAAAGGGCCCGCTGGCCCGAATTTGGTTAGCGGCTCACTGGGACAAGAAACTGACCAAAGCACACGTATTCGAAACGAACATCGAGAAATCCGTCGACGGTATTCTACAACCCAAGGTACTGCAAACAATCACTTTCTTTTGGAAATTTACATTTAGTTCATATGTCAAACTTATTGTTTTATGTGCTTCATTGATTCTATTATAAAAAGTCAGACCTACTTACAAAGTGCTAATATATTAGTGATTCTGCAGAGTTGACGTACACCTTAATATGAAAAGTAACTTAATCGACTGTTTTGTTTTAGGTCAAGATGGCCCTAAGAACATCAGGGCACTTGTTGCTTGGGGTAGTACGAATTTATTCAAGGAAAGCAAAATATCTGTTGGCTGATTGTAATGAGGCTTTTGTAAAAATTAAAATGGCCTTTAGGCCAGGGATGGTAGATTTGCCCGAGGAACATAGGGAAGCTGCTGTAACAGCAATCACTTTACCAGAAGTATTCCATGACTTTGACACTGCAATGCCCGAGTTAAAGTAAGATAATTTCTGAATGTTACTATCATAAAATCATAGATGTTCAGGAATTACAACACGTTACCAATGACTTTTTAGGGATGTCGACATTGAAGCACAATTTAGTTTAAACCAATCCAGAGCCGAAGAAATAACAATGAGGGAGGATTATGGTAGTCTGGCTTTAGTTACTCATGATCAAGGATTTGGAGATATGAGTTTCGATGCAGAACCTCCAGAACTATTAAGGCATGCTGGTGCTATGGAACCTACATTAGATCAGGTATATGCATTTTATAATTCTTATCCTGATGATTTCTGACTTTACTTGTATTATAACTATAAATTTTGTGTTTTCTTTTAGACACATATGTTATTTACTGAACCTGGAATAGATACAACTTTGGAACAAAAGGAAAAAGAACCAGTCGCTGGTCCATCAGCGGCTGTACAAGCAATGGATATAGATAGACCTATTAGGGATGATGGTTTTGGTGCGCAACTGGGCGAAGACATCATATGTAAATTTTACAGCTTACATATATTTATTATAATATTTCATGTATAGATTGAAAATGTACATACTTTATTTTCCAGCTGGTGGACTTTTTGAAGGTGGTTTATTTGATGAAGCACCAATGGGTGAAGTACCAGTTCCCGAAGTAAGTGCAATAGCAGAACAAGAACCTGGTGCAGTGTCGGGTGCACCACCATCGGTGCATGAAGAGTCGGATGATGAAATGGGCGATCGATTTGCTGGTCCTCCGTCACCTGGTGGAATGACGTAAGTTTATTTATTTTTCATAGACACATATTACATACTGGAAATAAACTCTATGAGTGATACCATGATAACTTTTCAGCTCGGACGAATCTCGCCCAGCTTCACCACTGGTTGGAGGAGATGAAATTGAAGGACGTGTGAGTGTCGCAAGTCGCCGCTTCACTCCTGCACCTCCTGCAGTTCCTGAAGAACATCCTATGGAAGCTATTGAGGAAGCACCTCCATTACAAGATCAAACAACATTGCTGCATGATGAGGAAGAAAGCTTTGCACTTGCCCCTGTTGATACATCTGCACTGAAAGGTATGCTTTGGTGTTTCTTGATAAGAAATGTAATATGTATGTACTAGTTTCATTTATTTATAATCTTTATGTGGATTCCAGGTTTTACAAAAGCGAAGCGCAAGCGTAAGCTTATCGTCGATGAAGTAAAAAATATCTCTGGTGAAGAAATGAAAGCACAGCTCTCAGATACCAGTGACATCGTGACAACGTTGGATTTAGCACCACCAACAAAGAGACTGATGCACTGGAAGGAAACTGGTGGAGTAGAGAAGTTATTTGCTCTCCCTGGAAGACCAATACCCGCACGTGTACTATTTAAGGTATATATCAATTGCTCTGTAATAGCTAAAATTTAGTTATACATATCTGTAGAGGATTGAAAGTTTTATTAACATAACACTATTTTCCATGATAGAATTATCAAAGGCATCTTACAAGCAAGTCTTATGATCATGAAGACTTTGGCCGCTTAGCAGGCGAGGAGGAAGGTATGCCTTTAGAGCAGATGAGGGAAGCTGCTGAACCCGATACATCAGCGTTAGAACAAACAATTTTGAGTAAACGAATGGCTCGCAAAAGGAAAGCACCAATGGATGAAGAGGTATGTATATTTGTCACTACAGTCTAGAAAATGCGTGAGTATAATCTATATCCGATCTGAAATTTTATATTGAATCTTTAGCCACGGCCAGCACCACCAGCGCCTGCACCTCCTCCAGCAGAAATTAGTGAAGCTTCAATTGTACCAGAGGTGGAAGTTCCAAGTATCCTTCAACCACCCACAGTTCCTGTTGCAGAATCACCAATTCCTCCAGAAGTATCCCTACCTACAGATTCCACAGTCTCCGAAATCAGTGGTATCGTGCCTTCTGTAGAGGACGCTGAAATGACAATAGCACCCCCAGAAACGCCTTTAATGCCCTCGGAAATACCACAAATCCCACCAACGGAAGTAAGTGCACTTCTCGGAGGGCCAGAGGAATCTGAGGTCCAATCAACATTAACTGAAGCAGAAGCGGCGCTTCCTTCAACCGATTTGCCACAAATGGAAAATATGGGATACGACCAAGTATGTAATTTAATGTTCATGGACTTTCTTTCTTCTGGTAGAACACTTTGAACACATACCTTATATTCATTCCAGACGCAATCTCAAGTGCCCTATATTGGTTATGATGAGCACCATCCTCCAGCACTCACACCAGGAGCAGTTTCAGAAAGAGGACCAGCCACACCTTGGAATCACGAAGACTATGAATTTCCCCCTTCAGTTGGACCTGTAAGTACATCGTTAATCAAGCAATTGTTATGGCACGAATCTGAAGTATTTATAAAAGTGTTCTACTGTAAAATACCATTTTTACTATTTAGCAAGAAGAACAGCAGATCGATGAAACATATGAACAGTTTGAAGAGAGAGTTCTTAACAAACGAGCGGCGCACATGTATCATGTTATAAAGAATAAACTAGACACCAAAGACAGATTGACATTATCAGAAATGGCGTACAAAAATAACCGAAAACAGGTTTGTACAATAGACCTTTTCCGATTTCCGCTTGTTACAATTGCATTTTGATTCTGGTAAAACTTACCTTTTTCCTATCTTTTTGCAGGTTGCACAAAAGTTCTATACCTTACTAGTTTTGAAAAAGTTCCAAGTATTGGAACTTAATCAAGAATATTCATATGCTGAAATTGTCGTCACCAAAGGACCAAAATTCGAGAACCCATCATTATAAGAATATTAGGTGCTTTCAACCCATTTCACAGTTACTCTCCTACATGTTGAAGAAGAGGAGTAAGACAATTATCAAAAATTCTGCGACAAAAAGCGAAACAATTTACCTGATTTTTTCGAATAGGTGAATTGTGCGACATCATGCAAAAAGCGACAGCATGTCAAAAGTTTCGAATGATGCAATTACGGTAAAAGAATGTGACAGACCATATTTTCAATCCCTCTTTTGGGAATGTGTACGTTTTGTATAGATCGGTCTAGTATTATTTTGGACCGTCTGCATTCTGTTTTTGCCGTATTAACATTTTATGATAGGTTGCATGTTCTGGAGTCGGAAAGAATACGTTTGGAAAATCTATGAGAAGAGGAACTATATCGCGCGGTACATATAAACTTGAAAATTTAGAAGGCATGAATAATAAGTTCCATTCTCCCTTCAAGAGTATTCTTTCCAAATTGATACGGCACAATATATCATTTTGTCGTTAAAACGCAGTCAGATGTTTGTACAGATGTGTGATAAACTGCAACAGTTTATACACAAAAGTCACCACAATCTTGCAAAGCACGCATTTTATTAGAGATTTTTTAAGTATTGCACGATGGTCCAAAATTACTGATAATCATATAATTTATAAAGAGTTTGATAAAAAGGAAAGCTTATTCTTAAACAATTCCATAAAGTGAGATTAAGTATGGTTAAAATCTTTTTATATGTCTTGTTTTGCAAATCTAAAGGTTGGACAAGTAATACACTAATTTGCTTGTAGTACTTATGTATTAACTTCAACTACCAACAATTATTAATGGAAGACACGAGAAATTTTGATGGATAATACTTTTAACGTATTGAAGTCATACTTTAGGTTTAACGATATGTTCATTCTTTCGAATATTACGGTCAATTAGCGTGAATTTTTTGTTAATCGGATACCGGATGTATGATTGTATTTCTATGATCCATCGGAACTCACAACATTAGAGTTGATGACTAACATTCCAAAGAACATTTTGATTCAATGTGCTTTGGTTTCAATTCACTAATAATTTCTGCTATTTTACACTTGGTGATTCAAGTAAGACAATTTATGATTTAGAAACTCTCGCTGAGTTGAGACTATTTTCTAAAAGAAAATAGTGTGACGAAAGAGTAATTTAATTAGTCCGACCGAAAAAAATGTTCAATAATTTATTGTTATATATGTATGCCGAATTACGGTATGCGGAGAATGTTAAATCGTAATAAAAAATACTATATTTTAACAAAGCAAGATATATTTAAAACTTCTTAAAAGCAATCATAACTCGTCATTGTAAATAAACATGCACAGGTATCGATACAAATTATCACTATACTCATATGCCTGTCTAATGGCACATCGTAAAAATTAAGAGACGACTTTCACATGAACCACTGATTGTAAATACCCTCATGAGTCATAACATAGTCCTGTTTGCAAAATAATAAATAGAATTTCCATATAACTCTACTTGAACCCTAAAGTACATATCATATAATACTTAAAAATGTTGATCCATTATTTTTTCCATTAATAAAATGTTATAATATATAATGATTTATTAAGTTAATTGAAGATATTTCCACAACGATTGCTTGCAAATCGTTTATAATAGATGAAGCGGAGAATTTCGTCTAGTGTAGTGGTATCTTTATGTTGCAAATACTTTTTCTTAAGAAGAATTTATGTTTACGTATGTCTGATTTATAATGTACAAGAGTACTATTTAATTTATAATAATACTTTGTAAGACGATGGTACGCGTTAAGTACAGAAAACAAAGTTTTACTTTTAATACTGTATTATTTTTTTCCAAGTTTGAATGGGATAATAAAAAGAAAATACACTACATTACACTGACGGTCTATCTATAGATGTAATAAGAGAACTTGATTTATTTTCGGTATGAAAAAGCTTTATTCTGTAATTGTTATTTGCTGTATCATGTAGGAATAGTGTCACAAATAATACAAAAGTAGTGTACTAACATCGATACGTAAATTAAGCTTACAAACGAATACCTAAATCGTAACGATTCTTCCACACTGTTGATTGGTGAAATTTTGTTGACACTTAAGAACAGATTTTGTTGCAAACATGTCCGCTCTATAAGTAGATTGTGTGAATGAAAATACGTAAATGCAATTTAGTAATCATCTAGTTCACCAGCTGCCATTGCATCATGGTACGATTTGTCTTTTGATTGATCTCGGTCAAGTTTAATCATGTCATCGATTCTGAGAATAGTTATAGCAGCTTCAGTAGCAAATTTCAGCGATTTGATTTTGGAAATTGCTGGCTCTAATACACCAGCTTTCTTGTTATCCTTAATGGTCCCCTCCAGTAAGTCAAGACCAATCCTGTGAAAATGAAGTAAAAATATGTGGCGTGAATATCCAAAGTACACATGACAAGCAAAAATTAAAAGTTCCTCGAGGTACATATAACACCGTACCATTTCAGTTCGCCAAGTTTCGCCTTTGTTTGGCTGGAATTATGGTACGCTCGTAATTTCGCGACTAGATCAGTTGCATCCTGTGCTGCGTTTACTGCCAAAGTTTTCGGGATAACTAACAATGATCTTGCGAATTCTGCAATGGCTAATTGTTCTCGGGAACTCTGCAGAAATACGACACGTAAGTCTTGCAATAATACTCTTAATTCAATTACAGTGCATATGATATGCTTACAAGAGATGTGGCGAAGTTTTCCAAATAAATAGAAAGAGCGGCTTCTACGCAACCACCGCCGGCAACAGCGTTCTTGCTTTCCAAAACTCGCTTGACAACGCACAGCGCGTCATGCACAGATCTCTCCATTTCATCGCAATAGTAATCATTTGGTCCACGCAAGATAATCGAGCTAGCGCTTCTTGCTTTTGGTCTATTAGAAACCAAAAATATTAAGTTTGTGTGTGCTGTCACATTTTCAGTGCAGTGCATTCTCTTTGATTCTTTATACAAACCCTTTAATGAGTACAAGTTCATCATCGCAGATCATTTCTTGGACTACTTCAGTAGCTTCACCAAGATAGCTGGCCTCGAAACTCTCATCTCCTTCCATGTTTGTGAGAGAAGTGAGGAATTGTGCTCCAGTAGCTTTTGCAATGCGTTTCAAATCAGCCTTCTTACATCTTCGGATTGCCATTGCTTTTGCTTCCACAAAATACTGCACACACAATATTGTTGTATGAATGATTTCACATGATTTAATACGTGACTGGTTATAGGCTAAACCTTACTTTTAGACACAGATCATCAATTCCACCAGAGACGAGAATGACATTGGCGCCTGTAGATAAAATCTTTTGGATCCTCTCTTTAGTAATATCAGCTTCGCGTTGGCGGATGGCCTCGAGTTTCTCAGGATCGGTAATAAGAACTTCTACACCCATCTTCATCTTAGTTTTTTGCAGAGAGAAATCCAGGCATGCAATTTTTGCATTTGCAACCCTCTTAGGCATTTGTTGAGAAGCAACAGTACAATTCAATGCATATCCCTGTACTAAGACAGACTCCCGAACACTCTTTCCATGAGCTTTTAGAACGTTTACAGCTTTAATGGGATACAGAAATCCACCTTTTCCATCATTAACTTTTACTGCATTCGCTGCATCGACAACCATGTTGCCAAAGAAATTTGCATCACTGTATTGTAGTTAAGGTAATAGCTAACAGTAACAGTTATAACTACTGACTGGAATAGTAATTCTAAAGGATACGCTCCAATAATTTTGCTAGACATAGAGGTCTTTGCAACATTGACTAAACAGTCTCTTCCAAGTTCATCCACGTTGATCGTCAGATGTTCTTGAATATACTTACAGGCTTCCCTAAAGTAGATGTTGTTTTGTTACTTCCCCTGTTTGAAAGATGTTTGTATAAATATATAGATTAACACTCACTTGCATGCAAGTCTGTAACCGCTGATTACAGAAGTAGGGTGTATCTTCTGCTTTACAAGCTCATCTGCATTTTTTAGAAGTTCAGCAGCAATGATGACCTATTGAATAAATAAGGAAAATAATATTAATGATAAAATAACCAATTTACATTGCATCTAAAATTCATTAGATAGAAACCATAACGATATTAATGAACTTACAACAGAAGTTGTGCCATCTCCCACTTCTTCATCCTGTAGCTGAGCAAGTTCTACCAGAACACGTGCAGCGGGATGTTCTACCTCAAGCAACCGCAAAATGGTTGCTCCATCATTTGTAACAGTAACATCCTGTACCCAATTAAGGAAATTAGAAATCCACAAAGATGTCAATGTCTAATTTATGTGCACAATGATACTTACACCAATATCGTCGACAAGCATTTTATCTAGACCAACAGGGCCCAAGGAGCTTTTGACAATATTCGCAATAGCACACGCAGCCATAACTTGAAAAAGTAAGAACAATATTATTGAAAAATGATTGGACAATTGCGAATTTCAAAGAACATATATGTATAATAAAGTTTAATGTTCGTACAAGTTATGTAGTCAAGTCCATTTTATATTTCTTTACGAAACAGCGAAAAATGGAGGAGCAATATATCATTTTATGTTCGTAAAATTATAACTTCGTTTTAATAATGACTATCGGGTTGCTGTATACACAAATAAATACTTAATATTATGATAAAAGTAGACTTTTAGTAGATTATTTAAATACATCTTGTAAAGCGCATTTAATCGAAGGGCGGTGTGCTATAACCACATCTTTTAGAAACGTTGTCATTACCATTTTGCGTTCGTACAGGAGCTCCGGATGTTCGTATCCCCCCGACCGCTAAAGGACTCGCTACCGTAGACATTTTGCGATTACTTTTTCGACGTACGCTTCGATATTACTGTGGAAAACCTATTGAAATCGTAAAAGCCGACACGACGATGGCAATGAAGAAATCCGCGTGTGACTAACTATAATAATGGTGATCGGCGGCGCCTGACTTCCTTTTAGGGTCAAGTTTGACATCGTGTCCTATTGGCTCGTCCGTCGGAATTGGCATCCGCATTGGCTACGAGAATTTTGGAAAAACACTCCTCAGCTTCTAGAAAAGCCCACGCATATAATTCCTTAACAATTTTGTTCAATGCATTCGAGTTGTTTAATAATTGTAAATTCATATGTTTAATATAAAGAATTTCAGAATAAATAGAGATGTAGATGAGCACCATTCAAAGAATTACATATCTAAAATCGCCATCTCTGGCATAAGAATTTGGCTAAGTTCACACTTTTGTTCCAACACTCTAGTTCTAGGCAACTTCAGAAGTGTACTGTAATACAATCATAATATCGTCATAGTTTTCTTGTTTCCTGTGTTAAATAATATTAATACATTAGAGATTCTTTTAAAAACGTACATACAGCGCTTTATTGATACACTATTAAAAGATTGGTCTCGAGTGATTCGCGAATCAATCTGACTTTGGTGCAATCAAGGTAATTCTATTTGGGGAAGCAATATCAGTACTCACAAGTATACAAAAATTGCTTTATTAAATGATCATATTTTTAGATGACAACACTATATTCTAATATTGCTCAGAATGCCAAGTTGTTATTGAATACAGCCAACTGTAACTTAAGTATGTGTTGATCTCCTATAGTATAAGATCGGACGTGCACCTATTTCAACCTTTTTCTTTGTAAATAGTGCTCTTAAGGAATGCATCAAAAAAGGCTGGCAGCAGTACCCGAAACAGTACAACGAAAGTTAAACCAAAGCACAGAGGTTGGAAGATACAAGATGGGGAAATGGTACGACCTGGACAAATACTAGTACTTCAGCGGACAACCAGGTTTCATCCAGGATTAAATGTGTGTATTAGACTTGGGGAACTATTTGTATTTGCATATATTTTCAATGTTTTTGTATTTTCTGTAGGTGGGCATGGGAAAAAATGGAACATTATTTGCTATGGAAACCGGGAAGGTAATGGTTACTTGCGAAAAGATTGATCCCAATTGGGATCACACATGGATTCAGAGAAGTTATAACGGCCGTGAGGGACAAGCTATTTTTAAGAAACACTTTAATGTTGTTGCTGAACGTCAGCATGATAGATTTGTAGTCATTGATAGGATATAAATATTACAAACTCTATAAAATAAATTGTACACAATACATAGTTATCTTTAAATAAGTATACACAATATTTTACAATAATATTAATTACACTGTTTCGAGCATACTACTTTCTGCCCATTGGAATGATTGATATTGAATATTTTCTTTGTTTTCATCCAACATTGCATAAACTTGCATCTTTCTCACGTGGCAACTGATTCTGCATTGAGCAATTAGTTCCATTACGGACATTTCCTCGTTCCTATCTTTACATTGAACTATAAATTGGGAGTGAAACATAATTGGTTCACCTAAAAATATTTTTCTATACATTATGCCATAGAGAATACTGTAACATCCATTGTATTATTATATGCTTTTATATTTTTAGCACCTACCAGGGTATACCAAGAAATCACCACCAAACTTTTCTCCTGTTGTGACATAGAACCCTTTTTCCCACAAGTCTTTGTATGTTTTATACCTGCTTGTTTCTTCTGGGGCAGAAGGATATTTCCAGTCTACTACAACAATATCTTCTTTATTCAGCCAAGGATATACTAAAAATTAAAAAAATGTATGAGTGATAATAGATATAATGAGTTTAGTATTATCTAATAGTTGATGCTTGTCATGTTACCTGTATGGGTTTGTACTAAGGCTTCACTCTTTTCAAGTCTGGGAAGTTTTACCATCTCCTCTTTTAATAACTCTTCCTTATTTACAACAATATTGTCCAATGCTTGTTGCATTTTTGGATCTACTGGTTTTATGACTTTTCTTTTCTTTGTATCAATACCAAGCAATTTTCTCTTTTTCCCATCCACAATTTTGTCCATCATCAAGAGTACCTGCATTAATTATTGAAAGAAATGCTATGAACTATTGCATTGTTACTGTATGTGAGTTATGGTCTCAGCAGTATAAAGCAATACCTGTTTCTGCCTTTCCTCCCTTAAACATTTTTCCTGTTCCAAAAATACTTTATCTCTATAAGCTTCAAAAGTTTTTTTGAACTCATTGGATGGTGGTTCTTGTAGACATGGGTACTTGATAACACGTGCAATATCTTTCTCAATTAACAACGTTACTTCTTCATTCAATAACAGTAAGGGAAGGCCAGAAAACACATCTTGTCTAGGATGTTTAGCCAAACATCCAATAAGTTCCCCAACTATTCTGTGATCTCTTCTGAGTCTTAGCCAGTCTACAAAATAATGAAACACTCATTCTCTTGTTCCGCCCTATTAATTCGAATCCGCTGAAAATACAAGCAAGTTCATTATCACCTTCAGATGTCCATACGAAAACATTATTTTTTGATAGAACTAAATCTATCTTCTCAGACATCTTTCACTGTAGTAGTTCGACCGATTCAAGCAAGCAACACATCCATACGATCACATCCACACCATCCACACAGTGCGTGGCTGTGGTATGGGTGGTATGTATATGCTCTACTGGCGCGAAACAAGATCGTAAAGTGCGTTCCTAAATACATTGAAATTAACAATTGAACTTTTTGCAAATATCTGGCACCACCTGACCCACCTGGTTGCACACCTGACAGTCATAGCATTGACAGGAGGTGTATGCGTGCATAAAGTACCCCTTACATTTTTCGATGTGGAGTGTTGTACGATATTTTGATGTGAGTCTGTGATACATTAACCAAAATCGTAATACTGGAGTAATATATAAAGCTACAACAGGTTTCGGATATAATTTCTTAAGTTTATTATTCGGTGCTAGCCTATATCATCCAATAATTCATCATAAGGGGGAGGCAGCATCTCAATATTCTTCTCATTCTTAGGTAAGATCAAGCATCGGATAATATCAATCAATTTGGTTTGTCCAAGTCCTAGTAAAGCAATATCGAAATTACATACGAGCACCGATATGTTTACGAAGTATTTGACCTTTTAACAGATCCATTAACCTTTCTTTTTGCAGCAATAAAACGTAAAAAATGGAAGATCTACAGAAATTGGAGGAAGAGGCGAAAGCTAGAGGAACAAAATATGTTACGAATTTACTTCAAAGGCCTGGTCAGCTTGAAAAGATCGATATGTACAAGCGCCGAATTAGTAGAAAGAAGGCATCTGTCGAAACTATGCTGAAGACAGCTATGCAAAGTCAATTAGATGGTGTTAGAGTAGGCTTTGAACAATTGCAAAGTTCCTTAGAGAGTATTGCTTCCATAAAAGAGGATCTAAATGATATAAATGAACTATTCAAACAAGTTCCTGAACTCAGCGCAAAGCTACAGGCTGTACAGGATGAGAATATGAGGCATTCGCAATATTTAACAGCAAAGGAGAATTTGAAGCACACTTTTACAATACCAGACAGTGTTGAAAAGACCAAGCAATGGATTAATGAAGGCAAACTACTTCACGCACATCAGAGCATCATGGATCTTGAAAACTCCAGAGATGATTTGCTGTACGAGCTTCATAAATTACCAAATCAGTCTCCCGCCGACACAGTAATGTTGAAAGCATATCTAGAAGATATTGAAATGCTCTCACAGTTAATGGAGAAACAAATTAGACTAGTTCTAAGCCGTACATTGAACACTGTAAGAAAGGAACCAACAGTTATAGTAACAGCTTTGAGAATAATAGAAAGAGAAGAAAAAGCAGATCATTTTGCAATTCAGAGACACAAGCAAAGTGGTTTTATGCCTCCAGGCAGACCAAAGAGGTGGAAGGATATGGCAATGAAAGTCCTTGACAAGTCAGTAGCTAATAGAATTGAAGGCACACATGTAGAAGAAAGAGCAGACAATAAAATGTGGCTTGTTAGATATTTAGAGTTGACCAGGCTTTTAATTCTGGAAGACTTGAGAGTCGCCAAAACTCTCTGTGAGCCCTGTTTTCCATCTTGGTATAATATAGTGAGAACATTTGTCAATATGTATCACTCCAGTCTGTCGCAACATTTAAAAGATATCATTGCTAATGGCCTAGAAGGAAATGAATATGTATCTTTATTATCATGGATTATGAATACTTACACTGGACCTGAATTAATGCAACATCCTGAGCTAAACATAGACACTAGCGATATTGGACCATTATTAAGTTCAGAAATAATTAACGATCTTCAAGAAAAATACCTAAAGAATATGTGTCAGAATTATGAAGACTGGATGAGGAAGACTTTGGAGACAGAGAAAGTAGATTGGCGTAAGGGTGTGTTACATGAAGGAAACACACAAGAAATGTATTATCACACAGCAGCCCCTGTGATCATATTCCAAATGATCGATCAAAATCTTCAAGTTACAAAAACAATTAGTCAGGACTTGACAGCAAAGGCATTAATTCTTTGCATCGAGCAAGTCATAAAGTATGGCTATATGTATAGGCAAGCAATATTGGAATTCAAAAGCAAGCACTTTGAAGATAGAAGTCAAGTGCCATATTTTACGCACCATATGATTACAATTGTTAATAACTGCCTACAGTTTACAGAATTAGCACAACAAATGAAACAATTATACTGGGTTCCTAACACAAGTGGAGACGCTACTGTTAAATTTGAAAATTTACTATCGAACTACCAGCAGCTGAGAAATGAAGCAGCAGCTATTCTTTTGGAAGAATCATTCTTAGATCTGGAGCCACAGTTTCAAGATTTAATCACATCTAAGTGGAGATTTTCAGCAACTGCTGTTGAAACTATTTGCATAACATTGGAAGATTATTTCCAAGATTACACGCACCTTTCGCCAAAGAACTTCGAGTATCTCATTATGGAAGCTCAAAATCTCATAGCAAAACGTTATATTTCAGCCATGTTGCAACGGAAGATCACATTGAAAACTTACGACGAATGTTTGACTTGCACCTCGCAAATCATGACAGAAGCAGATCAATTGAAAAATTTCTTCGACAGGATAGCCCCGCGTGTTGGCAATTTCAACTCTCCCTTTGAAATTATTAAGCGCCTGGCAGAAGTGCTACGCTGTGAGGATTCCGAGATTTTGTCATTAGATCTTCATTCATTAGTAGAACGATATCCTGATATGACGGAAGATCATTTAGTTAGATTATTAACTCTCAGGGGTGACATTCCTAGAGGTGAAGCCAGGGAAAAAGTTTCATACATAATGGAAGCACAGCGAAATCGTAAAACGCCGCAATCTATGCCACATAGCATATTTAAACAAATAGTTATACAGGATAGTTTCCTTAGTTGGAAACCATGAGACAAAAGACCTAGTATTGGAAAATAACATCATGGTTTTTAAGTATAAATTAATGACATAATACAAAGTTTAACTGTAAATACTTATTTATTACGCGGCATCTAGAAAGCATCCATTCTCGAAGCCGTTTGTATAAATGTTTATATATGGATGTAATAAAGTTTCAGCGTTTATTATGTTAGATGATATTCTGTACATTAACTGTATATCATACATGGAACACTGTACATATAACTTAATATATATTATAATAAAAGTTAATAACAAAAATACCGTGTACATTAAATAACTTTAATAGACAGAAGAGAAATTGTGCCATTCGACTTATTTCAGATTTGTGGAATTAGTAATTAATGTAGGTGATTGAAAAGTCTATTTGATATCCAGTATTTTTTAATTTTTACTGCATTTAAGTTAGATTCAGTTTACTGCTAGTCGATATATGTATACAAACAAGATGGCAGCTGCCATAATAATTCCGATGGTGCATTGCTGCGTATTACGGTTATGACATTTTGACATGAGGACGATGCATTGTTAGATTCAGTAGTATCATTGGTTTTATTCTTCGTAACGCGACATGCAACAGAAAGATGGATATCCTCAAAGCAGAAATAATGAAAAAACGGAAGCAGTTGGAGGAAAGCAATGTTCTAGTAAGTTGCTCAACGGTTCTAAAATCACCTTCTAACAATGACGTCTTCTTAAACTGTTATTAATATTGCAGCAGAATAATAGAAAATACTTTAGAAGGGGAGAGTTAATAGCAAAAGACAGAGCAATACAAGATGTGCAGAGGAACATTAATGAAGACATTAAAGCTGACACAACCCAACTACAAGAAGACACAGTAACAGACGCAAGTGCTGATCATCAGACTCTGTCAAGACCAGAAGTAATAAGACGGTTACGAGAACGAGGTGAACCCATTCTGCTTTTTGGTGAATCCGAAATAGAAGCCTTCAAACGTTTGAGAAAACATGAAATATTGGAACCTGAAGTCAACAAGGTACATATAGATTTGTAGAAATTTGCACGCAAATTTTAGTTTGTAATAAGGTGAAACTTTAATATATTTAATCTCTAACTAAAGGGCTTCCGGAATGACTTCCAAGAAGCTATGGAACAAGTGGATCAAGCTTATCTTAATGAAATCTTAACATCCTCAAAGCCACAAGACCGTAGTGGAAAGGGTGATGTCAATGTACCTGATGAAGGAGTCACTTATGAAGACTTACAAGAAATGTCAGAAAAATTAAACAAGGGCGACAGAGATTTTGATATGAATGTTATTACACAGTTCATTCAGTTTCTTGTACAAATGTGGGGCAACCAGTTAAATAGTCGAAGCACTGCTGAGAAAATGGGTACACGTGGAAAAATGGCTAGTGCTACATATGCTCAAACAAGAGAATATCTAAAACCACTCTTAAGGAAACTGAGAAACAAATCTTTACCCGAGGACATTACTGATAGTTTAACAGAGATAGTAAAACATCTATTGGAGCGGAATTATATCTTAGTAAGTTTGCATACAATTTATTTTGCCGCAGGACATACAATATTTCTTCTTTCAGGCAAGTGACGCATACCTACAAATGGCAATAGGGAATTCACCATGGCCAATTGGTGTAACTATGGTCGGTATTCATGCGCGTACAGGAAGAGAAAAAATTTTCTCTAAAAACGTGGCGCACGTAATGAATGACGAAACACAACGAAAATATATTCAGGCGTTAAAGAGGTTAATGACGAAATGCCAAGAATATTATCCTACAGATCCTTCCCGATGTGTAGAGTATTCCAAAACGTAAATATTATGTGTCATGTACATCCTGTCATAGTAACAAATACCTCACATTTTACAGTAAATTTACGTAATGATTAATGTGCCTTGTAAATAAAAGAACAGAAGAATGGAACTAAATTTTTCACATCTTATTTTTTTACTTGCGCCGATAATTCATTTGATTTATTAACTGCTGCCTGGACAGCGTTCATCATGGAGGCCCTGATAATTGGATAAAGTTATGTTTAGTATATTGAGCTAGTATATTACTATATCACAAATGTTATTGTTCAAAACTTACCTAACTTGTCCACTCTCGAGAGCATGAATACCGGTAATTGTAGTACCCCCCGGAGAACATACTTCGTCCTTCAATTGTCCAGGATGTCGACCTGTTTCTAATACCATTTTGCCGGCTCCTACTAAAACTTGTGCAGCGAATCTTGTTGCCATTGCGCGTGGCACACCCTGTTTTACAGCACCATCAGCCAATGCTTCGATGATAAGATATGCCTAATAATTTCACTCTGTATATATTTATCTGTATTAATTTGTCGTATTACGAATGTTGAACAACCATACAACTTACATAGGCAGGGCCAGAGCCTGAAAGACCACTAATGGCATTTATAAGTGATTCAGGTACACTTTCAGTTACACCAGTATACGAAAATAAGGAATGTACAATCTTCAAATCTTGCTCGGATGCATATCTACTACAATATACTATGAAAGATAGAAATATATTAAATTTAGCTATTCATGCATCTACATTGACAATATGGTTTCATTGTCTACCTGTTACTCCTTCACCAACCATCATTGGTGTGTTTGGCATAGACCGAATTATTCTAGGACTGACTGTAATTCTCCGTAATCTCTGAAAATATGCACATACACATTAGTCCCAATTTTTTACATAATCAAAAACACACAGAATAAAATCGCTAGATTGTACAAGTTAACATTACTTACCTGATCTAATGTATCCAATGTAATTCCTGCTAGTACAGATACATATAGGGTAGTATCGCGGAAAGTCTTCTGAATGTTTTCAAGAGCTTCATCCAGCATATGTGGCTTTATTGCCAAAAAAACTATTTCACAGTTGTCGACAATTTTTTGATTACTTAAAGTTGTATTAGTTCCTAATGCTTTCCAAGGCTCTAGAGTTTGACTTGTACGTGCAGATACCCAAATATTTTTGGGGTCTAAGATACCTAAAACAAACAAAATTTTGAGTACATATCGTACTAGTACAATTTTTGTTGTTTTAAAAGCAAAATTACCTTTACGAATTAAGCCACCACCAATCGCACTGGCCATATTTCCACCACCAATAAATCCAATTTTGAGCGACTTTAAATTAAATTCTTCCATGATCCTGACAGATTTGAATTAATAAAACTGTAACAAAAAAAGGATATGTGTACGAATTTCTACGACACGCGTGAATACTCTTTTGAACACTTTTAAATAAAATTGTTATTATTTCCAGCAGTTCTTTTCGTATTTGTCTCGAGAGTTTTGAGAGTTTAAATACAAAAAGCTCTGCATACAATACAGGAGCAGAATTTCATTCCCATTGACAATTCGCACCTGAAATCGTGGGAAGTTTGTGGCACAGAAAACTCGATATCTGCACGCGGCAACTGTTAACGTCAAGCTAGTTTGAAGAACGATAAGATTTACATATAACTATTTTGCGCACGCGAATGGCATTGCGTAATTATAGAACCTAAAACTTCACCAAGTACCTTAAACATAACACTTCAAATCTATCAGTTACCAATAAGTGCCTGTTATCGACACATTTCCGACGATTTCCATCAGTTTACTTTTTAAACTACGTAGCAACTCCACCAATTTCGATAGCGCATCATTTGTGCATGTGTAAAACTGTGTATTTATACAAATACAATTGTAAACTAATTATATGACATGGCATGTGCATCGACAACATAACACAACTAATACTAAAAAATCATATAAAACCAGATTTTAAGAAAATACAATACTCTGTTATTTTTCCGGGAGCGAATGATTTATTTTAGTATATTACTCCACGATCGGAATACAGAGAGCATGTACTAGTCGAAAGCATAAGCTTCTTTAGATACACAGTAAATCGAATAGAAATACATGACGGTCTTTTGTTATTTTTGCTCCTTGATCTATTAATTTTCCTGCAAAAGTGATATGTTCGACGAGCGTGACGTTTATATGTATGTATATGAATCACATGTGCTGTGTCAGAAGCTTGACAGCTGATAAAGCGCATGGTACATACATAAGTGTAAAACAGATAAGATGCATATATAACGCATACTAATGAATGTTAAGAATGTTAAGTGATACATGAAGTCTTTCTCAGTGATATCTTGAGCGTCTCGCAATTATAGAACTGAAATACAGTCTTGAAATAATGGGTAACTGTATAAGAAGTTTGTTGACGAGGTTACGCAAAAGTGGTTACTCCGAAAAGTAATGTAAACTTTTGTATTTGTATTATAATAAGGTCAATAAGCATAGAAACAAACAATTATCTCTTTAGGTCAATTTTCTTGCTCATCGTCGGTTTGGATAATGCCGGGAAAACTTTAGTACTGAATGAAATAGCTGGAGGTATGTAATATTCTAAACTACAAAATTAAATTCTTAAGGCAAGCAGTTTAGTAGCAGCCTTTGGATACATAGCTAAACTTTGAATAATAATTATGTGCATTTTCTGTAAATTATACTTTTTCCAGACCGTGATAAAAATGTTTTGCCTACAATGGGATTTCGTACCATTTCCCTAAAATATAACTCTTACAATGTAAAAATTTATGACGTAGGTGGTAGCTCACAGATCAGAGGATTATGGCCGAAATATTATAATGGCGTGAGTACTCCCAATAAATGCCATTGAAAAGAAAAATAAGAGCTGTGAGAGAGGGATTCCAAAAAAGAATCACAGTCACAAATAGTTTTAAGTTGATTCGTAGTTTAGTGATTGTGAAATATTTAATTTATAGAGTAAAAGGTTCAAAGCTTAAAATAAGGAATTGTAAGTTTTAGTTAAAAAGTCACTCTCTCACAAGCCAAAAGTTTATTCCCTCTAAGAAACCTAATCCATAATCAATATTTAATTCATGTAATATTCCTGTATAAACAATTTAGTACTTCCCTTCCCATTTCACATATTCTAGATACATGGTCTTATATATGTGGTGGACGCGAGTGATATTTCCCGTCTTACAGAAAATAAACTTGTATTCAGTGAATTAGTCTCAAATGAACATATTTCAGGAAAACCATTATTATTGTAAGAAACTTCAAATTATTCCTTATGTTTGCACATGTTTTTCTGCACTTATAAGTTCAATGTTAGATGCAATGCACTGAAAGAAATATTGCACACGTCTTTCATATGGTCTGCACGAATTTTAATTCATATGCTATTTTGATAATATTTTACACACCTACCAATATGATATATATGTAATTTTGAACAGACTGGCAAACAAACAGGATGTCAATGGAGCCATAGACGAGTTAGACCTTGTTGAAAATTTGGATGTTGAGCATGTTGCCAATTCTATGCGATGCCCGACAAGAGTAGAAACATGTTCATGCATTTATGAACGTGAACAGTTCAGGGATAGTACAATGGGTATAAAAAATGGATATAAGTATGTATTTTGTTATATTTCATTAATGGACATAAGTATATCTACTTTTAATGACATCTATCGTATCAATGATATAGGTGGATACTGGATACAATAACAAGCAATTACACTGCCATCAATAGTAGGGTCAAAGAATCTCAAACTCTTCTACCAAAACGACTTACTAGTAATCATAGCGAAGCGACACATTCACCATCAAAATTGTCTATACATTCAAATCCTTTCCGACCTATTAAAGAGCTTATATCGAAGGTAATAATAAACAATAGTTTATGCAATCCTTATAAGAACAGAATTATAATATATTTTTTTTCTATCATAGAAGGAAGGAGAGTTTGATAATAAAACGCAAAATGGTACGTAAGTCGCAACCTCTTGTAATATAAATACGACACGGCACCAAGAATACAATTACTTTGCTTCACAGGCGATATAATTCAAGGCACAAAAAGATTAAAAAAGGCATTTACGCCCCGAAATAAAACTGCACCTTTGTCTTCCGAAAATTCTGCTGTTAACATTGGAGATATTACTGAAGTGCTTAGGAATGATGGCAGTACTGCAATAGAATGCGTACAAACAGGAACACAAACCATGTTTTCAACACTGAATCCATTAACGTTAAATAAGGAACCGCAAGAACCGGTACGACAATTGCATCGTCCGCACACTGCTCCCGAGTGTTCGCGTAATTCTCAAGATAAATTAATAATATTTAATATGCCCGGACAAGTAATACATTAAACACATCACTATGTTTACGCATCGTGTAATAGTGTGGGACCATTGACAATCTGTAAACCCCGAAAATAACATACTGTTCAATCTGTACATAATATATAGTGAATACTTAAAGGATGGAATTGACTTGCAATACAGTGAGAAATGAGAAACCATATTATTAAAAAGTGTACCAGGAAGTTCGTAAACTTTACTTTATTTTTCAAATACGTACACATGTTTTTATATGAAATTGTGACAAATATATGAACTACAATGCATATCAAATTGTTAAATATTTTTTGTAAAGATACTAAAAAACATCATTACTTATATAAGAAAAGTATTTTAACTGTCACCGTTGTGGCATAAAGTACAATACAAATGCGGCTTGTTGTATCAACCAAACTATTACTGCTGGCCACTGGCAACGCAGGTGCTTTCTCTCCAGCAGTCTACAGTACACGTGGTTCTGACACACACTCACTATAGTGTAATATTGCAAATCTTACGCTGTGCAACAGGTAATTATAGTTGAGCAGTTACCTTTAACTTTATATGCTAAAGGTAAATACGTCAATTGATCACATACAGTAAATCACGTCCGCAAAATCTTTTGGTAAGGATTTAGTAAGCAACTTTATAAAATTCAAATCTTATATGCTTACGATTATATAAATTGCAGTATAAGCATCTTAACAACAGCATATGATCTGTGGTTAAACAATCACAAACCACATAAGTGCGAATGTACGTTAACATTCTTTAGTTTGAAAGACTGCTGTATCACATTTATCATTATTCTTATAGATTCTCATAATGGTATGTCAGTTACAAATATACCAATTTGTGTCAAAATGCAATATTCCTCCCTCTATTTTCGGCCATTTGCTTAGCCGCGATTTACCAAACTATCAAGCAACACAACATTATCTATGCTCACTTGTTGCTCCAAAATACTTGTTGGCAAGCTTTCTAACATGTCTCTACAGTTCCATATAAGTCATCATATCCCGTATTTGGGCCCATAACGTTGTATAACACTTGAATATTCGTTGTAATTGCACCTCATATAATCACAATTATTTTATATCAGGCAGGCTAACATTATCTATCATTAATTTCAAAATATTTTACCTTCTGCACAATAGGCTATTGCTTGTTGCAAAAAGACACATGTGTTATGTCATTGTGACTTTTGTACAAAATACAGGCGTATCGACTGTATAAACTTTCCTGATCTCTTTAGTAAGCGGAAAAATATTCATTCTTCTGGATTCGTTGACCTTGCAATTAAACTTTCAAATTGCTAAACTTTTGTTCAATTCAAACTGTCGATATCGCAATCTATACGTGAGGCAGTTGCAAAATTATTGCTGGATTATAACTAGCTTTCGTTTTGTACTTATATAAGTTGTAGCTTTTAGTAACTCTCTGTATGATCATTGGTATAGAGAGACTTCAAACGCTTACAATTCTACTCTTATCTATGAAAACTTTAGAAAGACACAGTAGATGGCATACAGCTATTACTTAATCAAAGTCTTGAAGAACATTGCTGCCTCTCAATTTTGTGAATAGTAGTGCCATATATATATATGCTTCAAAGACAAATGCCAAGCGATTTCAGATATCGTAAGATAAAAATTACAATTCTGTGAATAAAATATATATGATCTGCATGTTTGTTCTTGCTTATAAATGTATAAAAGTGTATACATTATAAAATCTACTCTCTTGTATTGCTATGGTATTTCGGCTTATAATACTAATCTGTATCTGCATGTATTAAAATGGCAATTTACACACAGATCCATAAATGCAATTCTATAAATGCAACATATCACGATTGCATTGTCAATCAGGTATATACTGCCTCGAATTCGCGCATCCTGATGTAGACATAACGATAAGTTATGCATAATAGGTACGTGGTTTGCTTTGTTCACGTTATATAAAATAACTAGACAACTCCATTTTTCGGAGCTGTAAATCTCACTAAACGAGTCAACATTGAAGTGATACACGGTATTTGCTTTTGCAGATGCATAGTAACATTGTCGGGTGTATTTGACTCAAAGTCAAGGGCAACGCGCTGACAGACAAAAGTAAGTAAAGTTAAAAGGTCATACCGGTCAGCATTGTCACGCAGTTCCAGGCATAATGCTTGCATAAACCAAGAACCACGTGTTGTGTTTCGCCATGAGTAATACCCTGTTTATTAAAAAAAATACCACATGGAAAATTTATGAGCGGACAAATTAAGCATGATGATTAGGCTATTGCGAAAAGAATACTTACCAGGTATTGTAGAATAAGCTATTAAAAAGTCTGCATGAGCGGGTATACGGAATGTTGATGCTGGATGACCATCAGTCTCAGTGCGCTCCTTCAATGTTACTCCAGGATCTAGTTTGTCTCCCTGACAAGCCTGTATGAAAAATAATTTTGGCTTCCCAGAGAGACTAGGGCACTTGTCGGCAGTGAAGTAAGACCAAATAGAATCAGCCTTGTATGGAGTATCATGGGCATAAAGTAACCCCAACTCTCCATGACTTAGTACAGCGACTATCAAACAGTCATGCTCCGTGTGGTCCATATTAGCCACTAGAAAGAAATGAAAATTATTGTTACAGAGAAAAATACAGTCTTTGATGTTGCAACAACAAAGTTACCTCTCTCCAAATTCTTGACAATATCTCTGTGCGTTGAATTATGGAAATCATTCACCTCGAAGCCAAGAGTTTTCAGTGTATTGACCAAATTTTCACAATCTACGTTAGTTCCACATCGTGGTTTTAGATGACTAATTGTAAACAATTCATGATTGAAAATTATAGCTAAACCACGTTTTGTATGATTCATGTTATAGTATGTGGCATAACGTTCAGTAGGTGCTGTTTGTAAGGGCCCCACGAGTGGGCTTACAATGTTTCTGTAAAAAAGAAAACACAATCGTTAAAAACATATACTCAAATCCTTGTACCATGTAGTACAGTGAGTTAGGTTTCATGCAATTATTTCGTCATGTTTCGTTCTTTGTTCCCAGTATCTATCATGTACTTTTTTCTTTGTTTCCGATATCATGTTTTAACGTTTTTATGATCGCGCACACCTTATCACCAACTGCCTGTATTGCAACATTATCTGCTTTATGATATGCATCTCCGATTCTTAGATTTTCCTTCAGTTTAAACAATATATAGCATATTTAATTCTTTATCATTGCGTTTTATGTAAATATCACAAGTTTTTTTTAGCGCAGGCTAAAGATTACAGTCTAAAATTCATTTCCGTCAAAATGAAAAAATACGAATTTCATCATCCCATCTTGCAGGAAATTGTAGTTGTGCAGACAAAATTAAAAGTACATAACATACAGAAATCGCTATAAAATATTTTCCCCCATACTTTACAGAAAATAGCCAAAATAGTTTATAGTTTATACCAAACAACGGTTCAGCACAAACACTTAATGAGTAGTACGACATTGCGTCAGCGTCTGTAGAACTAAGTTTGAGACCAATCTTGTATTCAACAAGAAGGTGGTATCATGTTCGGAAGCACTTAGAATTGCTTGTACGTGAAAACCATACTTGATTTAATTTCGCTGTTAAATGCTTACCTGGAACATCCAAAAGCATCCCCGACATCGTTATCGTTCTTGATGTTATTACTTGAATCCGCTTCCGTGGACCCCATGATTGCGATTAGTGGAACTAATGCCGCAGTAGAAAGTACAACAATGCCGCGGGAAAAAATTGTCTGTTCACAGTAAACTATTGGCAGGGTGAAATGAATTCGTGACGCACACGACGCACACTAGACACTAGGCAAGCGTGTTCTGACGCATACTTGTGATTGCCATGTTTGACAAGTGTTGTCGTTTCTGTCGGTGGTTCAACAGAACTCCATTAGTGGCGCTAATGTCGTTTTTAAGGGTTGTTTTGTAACATCAAAATTTACTTGAAATAATGTAATATTTGATTGATTATTCGCTAGATATTTATGATTTAATATTTAGAAATAAATGAGAGAAGTTTAACACTTACTGTGCAGTGAAGTTTGAATTCCATTCTACTTGAAAAACTTAACCATCGCGCTCGACAAACGCATGCGCTTCACTTACTGTCTAAAGAAAATTTTAAACTGATTGGTACACAAAGAAACCGAAAGGAATGATGTTTTGCACAATGTATACTATAGATTCCACAAGTGGCAATCACTGTTAGTTAAGAGTCGCAGTAACAAAACAATAATTTAATTTCAATAGATTTGGTAGATAAACAAGCATCATGAGGTACGCGCAACTTGTAATGGGCCCAGCTGGTAGCGGAAAGGTAATTCAACTGACAGATTCCTTCAGAAACAGGACTAACCTGAACATTCGCCGCATGACACTTATTTTACAAACCGTGTTTTGGGAGTAATATTGTTTTTAAGCTGACGAAAATAAACCGTCATACAGAAATACAATTATGCTCTCGTTATTTAATCTGCTTTCTACAACTGACACCGTCTTAAATGGGAAATTTCTCTTATGCAGTCTACCTACTGCTCGGCTATGCAACAGTATGCGGCAGATGAAAAGAAAACCGTAGACGTTGTTAATTTAGATCCTGCAGCAGAGTACTTTGATTACGAGCCACTAGTAGATATACGTGAATTAATTCAGTTAGATGATGCTATGGAAGATGACGAACTTAGGTTTGGACCCAATGGAGGACTTGTGTTTTGTATGGAGTGAGTCTTCTGGAATTAGAAGTGATTGTTTTATAGGAATTTATTAAATGGGGTATAAATAGTTTATTTGTAATTTTCTTCTTATAGATATTTAGTCGAAAACTCATCATGGTTAGAGGAGAAACTAGGTGAAGTAGACGACGATTATATTATCTTCGATTGTCCTGGGCAAATCGAGTTATATACTCATATGACAGTTATTCGGCAATTAATCACAATGTTACAAAATCTCAATTTCCGTATTTGCGGTATATTTTTAGTGGACAGCCAATTTATGGTAGATGGTTCAAAATTTTTGTCAGGAACAATGGCTGCCCTCAGTGTTATGATAAATCTAGAATTACCACATGTGAATATCTTGAGTAAAATGGATCTCCTATCGAAAAATGCCAGAAAACAATTGGACAAATATTTGGAACCCGATCCACATAGTTTATTAACAGACATGGACACAGATTCATGGAATAAAAAGTACAGAAATTTGACTGAAGCAATAGGGAGACTAATCGAGGATTATAGTTTAGTAAGATTTTATCCACTCAACATTAGAAACGAAGAAAGTATTGCGGATATTAAAATGACAATAGACAATATAATTCAATATGGAGAGGATGCAGATGTAAAAATAAGAGATTTTGATGAGCCAGGTGAAGAAGAAGATGATGATGGAGATGAAAATTGTGGAATCGATACGTAGAATCGATTTTATTTAAATAAATCGCTTATTTAACAAATCAACTGCATTTCACTTTACTGCTCAAAATATAAAGAATTATGATACAGGAAATATTACAAGAAACTTAGAACTATCTATCATACAAACTATTGTACATCAGCAACAGAGTATTTACAACACATAGCTTTACCTTTCTAAGTATGCGTTTATAGTATTGAATACAAACATTAGACACCCAAACATTAACGTCGATCCATGAGCAATAACTGCGCTTCCCTCCCAGCCCTCTTCCAAATAATCATTATTCTTCTCACTCTGTC
Organism: Ectemnius lituratus; assembly: GCA_910593735.2. NCBI lineage: Eukaryota > Metazoa > Arthropoda > Insecta > Hymenoptera > Crabronidae > Ectemnius > Ectemnius lituratus. Next base: position 4,770,670 of record OU343036.1, on the reverse strand, counting down.
GTTTTATATTACATTTGCACAAGACTTTTTTTGTTTCTGTTTCTTCCAAAGAACATGCATCATTATTTTTATGTACTATTGCCTGTATTATTTCTGACATTTCCTGATCTTTCATTGATGAATACCTGTCATCATCATCTTTCATTGATTCACCCATTTGATTCACATAATCACAGGAATAAAGGACATTGTCAACTATAGTTCCATATTCACTGTAATTTAATAGTTCATAACGCATTGTAGTCTGTAACAAAATGCAATATTATACTGTCTATTTTATCTCTGATTCTATTGCGGTATGAATCTATTACATAAATACAATTGTACATACCTCATCAAAAAAGATAATCGCATGTTTTGATGATATGAAACTGCAGGTGCCATAATTGGATAGAACTAGATCACAATTTGGACCACTACCAATTGTTAGGGTTTTATGGACCATAAAAGTAGGCGGCTTAGGTTTGCAATTTAATGAAAACAAGGCCGCTCGTGCTTTAATCTCACAATTGATTCCTTCGTAATTTTCTCCATTTGGGTTTAATATTTGCTCCAACCGCTGTTGCGCCAATGCTTCCAACACAGGACGTTCTAACAATTGAACACCTTCTTTTACATCATATCCAAAACGTTCTGCATAGTATGCTGCATCATTATCATCCTCACAATTTATATCACTCATTGATTTCGGAACACTTTCGTCTACCCGCTCATCCTTGTTATTTGATTTATTATGAGATTTATCCTCCTGCTCTTCAGTTTTCTGTTCTTCAAGGTCTATCTCCACTGGAACATCTGTTTCTATTTTTTCAGGTTTAGGAACTTCATCATTATTGTTGTTTGGTGTTTTGTTTTCTACCTCCTCAGTTTTTATACCATTAACAACAGGCTTTATAACTGTGTCATGGTAAAACTTAACAGGGTCGAGTTTGGGTGGATTTTCATAGTGGTATTTGACAAAACTAGGAACTTTCACCCTTGTTCTACCCTCTAATTTTACTTTCGTTCTAAATAATGGATTTGCGGTTCTCGCTTTCCGAAGGAAATCTAATTTCACTGCATGTTGATCTATTCGTTGATTCGCATATTTGTCCCATAGCTTTATGCGTTCGGTAACTCTAAATGATGTCAGTAAATTTTGATCTATGAAATGGTTTGGATGATTAGGGCACATCCATCTTCCAATAGGAAATGCTGTCATAGGAGGATCCAGACAATCTTGATGAAAATATAATGGACAATAATCACATGCTATTAACGGCGCTTTTCTACAACTACGCCCACATTCAAAACATAGTCGTGCCGGTAGTGGTACCATTAAATTGCTGTCCAAGCAATGATTCTTTCCTGCTTAAAAATATGTTTTGATAAATTGCTATAGAGCCTTGAAATTGTATGTTGGCTTTATACATTGAGCCATATAAAACAATTCTATTACAGGTATATGACACATACCAGTGCAATTAGATGAATTTTGTTGTTTACCCCTTGTACCAGACACATAATCCAGCTTATTACTACCAGGAAACATAATCGGCAATTGTAGTTCTTTAGGAAGTTCAAATTCTCTTGGATTCACTAAAGATGCTGCCAAAGCTAATACTTCTAATGCAGACTTTTTTTTCTTCTTTTCATTCAATTTACTATCTAAGATTTCTCTTTTCGCAGCAGATCGGCAAGCATGGCATAGCCATTCTCCGTTAGGAATGTCTGTCGGGTCTACGGCTGGATAGCTAGAGGATAACATTGAAATAGCACAATAATTTTATTTCATTTGCTCAGTGGCAAACTTTCTTTCACAAGGCGTCAATTGAATAGCTGTCTTACTGGCACTGTAAGTGATATGAAGCAGGACATTTGTCGCAACAAATGAGTTCTCCACCGTCTCTACAGGCGTCACAAATATCATGATTATGACCGCGTCCTCGTCTTCTAAAGTAAGGATGTTTCTTTTCCTCCTTTTCCTTTTTGCTTTTTGTAGCTTTAGCATTTTCGGATATTGGTGGTGCTATGAGGGCTTGTATTTGCTGAAAATGTAGTGCCGCACAATGTACACAATACAAGGAATCTGTTCACTTCCATGTCAAGTATCTTCTGTTAACTTACTGGCATTAAACCACCGATCATTGGAAACCCGTACTCTACGGTACCCATTTTTAAGTACTACATCCAGAGATTCCACCACTTCGAATTATCCACTATACACCGAACACCTGACTTCAACCGCATGTAATGTTCCTCATTATCAACGACCACTGTCCCAAATCCCACTATATATCTTTCTCATTTATTTGGAAATTGGTTATGTTTGAATGAGTTTATAGTGGAGGAAGGAGTAGGAGTACAGTATATACAGTATGGATACTCCATGTTGGCGGCAGATGATCTTGGTGTTCAGTGTTCAGCAGTGTTCAGCGGTGTTCAGTGCAGTTTGAATCGTTTGAATAAAGCTAAAAGCGGCAACTCTGATGGTAGAAGATAGATGGCAGTAGGTTCCCCTCGGTGTGGTTTATTTCACATATTTACTGTCTGCTGCAAACTGCTGCTGTGTTAGCTAAACATTCTCCCTAACATCAAGCTGAAGAACAAATAGTTCGACTTTTAACGTTAAGTAAAAGATAGTTTTGGAATTTGAGATTAGAAAAAAGTTGTGTCGTGTTACCGTGCAAAATATACCGTAAAATATTTTCCTTGTTAATGCACAGTATTAATTCAATTATACAATGCTTTCCACACGAGCAAGTGTAACAAATTTGTTTCTAAGGCGCGGTGTGCACAGTAATGCCGAGTTAATAGAAAATTGTACAAGTATTAGGAATCGAAATCCAAGAAATTTGGAGCGTTTAAGAATTGGTGTGAAACATGCTGGGTATTATCTTGAGAAACCGGGAAAGAACTTCTGGCACAAGTAAAATATTCACAATTGTGTAATAATAACAGTATTTCTGATTATACTCATATTACCAATTAAATATTTTAAATGAATACAGATTAACTGTGAAACCTGGTGCCCGGTACGTGAGAGCTGCGGTAGAGCACTTTGAGAATGGAGCAGTTGTTACTGCATCTACCAATGAATGGGCAATTAAATCTCAGTTGTATAGGTACGAAAACAAAGGCTTTTACATTGCCTTAGTGCCCTGATTTAAAAGAGAGACTGCATATGGAAATTATTCTTAGGTACATCGATACTTCAGCATATATTAACTTGGGCAGAGTATTGGCCAGAAGATGTTTGGAGAGTGGCATAATTGAAATGCATGTTGATCCTTCAATGCCAGCTTCGACAAAGGTGCAGTTATTTCTTGATGAACTAAAAAATAGTGGTGTTATACTAGAAGAAGGAGAAAGATATAAACATCCAAATGCTTGGGATCATCAACGACCAGAGAAAACTTGGGAATATTATGAGTAGATTTCTTTATTGATTGTTTAGATGGATCAGTTGTATATTTGTAAAAATAAAATATTTCAAGTACCAAATAAATAAATTATATTGTATTCGTTAGAGTCTGTGAGTGAAACTTAACACATCTAATCCATTGCTTCTACAAAAGATTTATTTATGTACAATGTTACAAGTTTGCACATGATACATCATTTTCAAGTGGAAATAAATAGTTATTCTTACACGCAAATTGTTTATCCTAAGGATGGCAGAATTTTCATGCATATAAGTTAAATTGACGTGTATTACTATAATTATGAATGTGCAGTAGTAAGACGAATACATTACCATTACTTCAAAAGCTAATATGTTTCGTAGAATAAAGAACCTCATTTTCCTACTGATAATACTGCACTGGGTATTCTATAATTTACGACTTGTCTTATTATTAATTCTTATAAAATATAAATCATAATTTTAATCCCTGGCATAACAGTACAAGTTTGTGTTACATCCTCTGTGTAAGTCACAAGGAAATTCAATAGATTGTAAAAATTAAAAATGTCTATCAAGTATATTTTTTTGTTTCATTAATATTAGTGTGTATATACAGTAAAAAAAAATCAGTCAAATGTGTCGCCCTTAGGCGCACAGAAATTACTTAGTGAAATAAACATTTTAAAATAAATAGATCGTTTTGCGCTATCTTACAATCACATAAAACATTTTCTGCAATCAATGGTTAAGTTTCCCTCACAAATGCACCTTGCTCTCAGGAAACTGGTACGCAAAATTTACATAGGCCGCTTCTATTAACAATTAACACATTTACAAAAATTGTATAAAATTGTGACACTAGCCAAGTATAAATCCTTACAGTATTTTGAACGTATAGAATGCTGTAGAAAAATCATAAACTTAATATTATAAACTCATTTCATTATACTATGTTACTACTAATATTAAATATTGCTATGTTAAGCCTATGGGGACTACAAAACTTCAACACATATTCTTTGTGTTCCACCTTTTAAGAAAAATTTGATAAATGTTTGAAACATTCTCAGGCAGTTCATGACAGACCAAGTGCTTCGATCTATTGTAAAAGTACGCTGTAGATAAACTTATTTAAATTTCCGAATGCGGATACTTTGTCACTGGTTCACTTGCAAGTATGAATATCTATGGTTTTCACACAAGTCTTACACTCAACAAAACAGCACCAGTGGAATTTACACTCGCATCTTTCTCTAATAGTCGACTTCTGTGTATTATAGCCTCTACCACAACACAATAAATTGCATCCATCCATTCCGGACGACGTGCGGTTGCAAACTCTACCGTGTGTCCCTGCAAAAATAGGTGAATCGCCATTACGCATTAATATATTAGTACAATTTTCAGTATTAACTTTGAAAATAATAGTTACCTAGCGATCCAAGAGTATCATTAGGTAAGCAGTAATTGGGGGAGTCGTCCAAATAAACCAGATCGTTTGCCGTAGGTAGAGAGAATCTTGGATCACGCATTGACAGTCGACCGCGTCGATTTACTCTAACTTCCGTTGCCCCGTCGTATTTATCTAGGAGAAAATCACCTAAAAGTACAGTGCAGATTTGCGTGTTAATTTTTCAATTGCTTTATAACAAAAGTACTTAAACATAGTTTACGCAGGGTGCGTACCAATCTCCCGAAACGATGCAAGTTGTTGCCAGCACGTAATGAGACTGCAGCTTCCGGAAACGCCGTGGCATTTGCACGTTACCTTCGATCTCTTTATAACAGCCTAAAAGTATAACTCGTTAATTACTTTTACTCATCTTACAGGCGAGTTTTAATTCAGATCCGGCAATATTTTGATAATTTACCCGACGACCAGCCTCGTTGTTGTGCAGATTCATTAAACTTCTACCCTGTTCTCTACTTCCCCTTTTGAAACTGCGTTCGCGCTCTCTTACATCGACGAAAGCCTGTGTGAATCTGGAACAATGCACAGTATACGTTGATAAGTGAGTTCCTTTCCCATTCGTAACTAGAGTAACGCAATGTGAGAGGGTTTCACGTGTTACGGGAGGACTCACTTGTATCCGTACTCGAGATTGTCCCCGCAGCCACCCCAAATCCAATCGCGATTGAGGTCCCTTGGTCTGCTGCTCCTGGAGCAGCCGCACGAGGATAATTGGCCATCTCTGCAAGCTCGGCTGATCGAGTAGACCACTCCCGCTGCGGTGATAGCGTGAACAAACGCCGTCTCCCTGCTCGCTGTAAAAAGCAGAACGATTTGCTGGATAAACGAGAGCTCGCTCATCCTACTTGTAACATTATCATACATTGTCTGTACCCGACAATAGACAGCGGGAGAGGATACTCGAGGGAGCATTTCCACAAATCGAACAATAGGGAGAAGTGGAGGAAAGTGGGCGTACCTATTCTGAGCGTCGGGCCAAATACGCTCTCGTCATTAACGGTAGAGCAGTTCCATCTTCTGTCGCGGAACTGATGCTGGCACTCGTGGAGCCCGGATTTCGCACCTTTTGCAACGCTCGGCATGTGATCCACGGATAATTGGCAGAGCTTTCCCTGGCCCTGCGAGAGGCCCTTCAGACCATGGCAAATCGTGGAAGCCCCGACATCATAAGTCTCCATAAGTTGGGCCGTCTCCAATTGCGGGAAGTGTTGGAGACCCACATTTCTGGAAAGAATGCCTCGATTATCATACAGGCGCATCATTCACCGGTCATTTGGCAAACGCGCATTCGTCACGAGCGCGCATTCACTTTCGCTTTCAACCGTGCGAGATCATCCACGCTTCATTTCCTAGTTCGATACGTGTGTCTATCCGAGTCTAGTTAACAGAGTGATCGATCGTGTCGTGCACTACGTGCGACGGCTAGTCGGCAAACAAACTAGAAAGCATTTTTTTAATATTTTTTAGTGGGTGCGCGTTTGATATATGTGCTAGATGAATTTCTATCGTGCCGGGCGTCCTATTTATCTTGGAATTAGCAAAGCATAAAGGCACGCGGCTCACTCGGAACCAGCTCCGATCTAGGCTGAGGCAATTATTCATAATACACTATAAATGTCTACAAATGCCTCATAACGTCATTTTTCCTCGTCTTTGCAGGTCAAGAGTTAAGTTTCGCGCTTGAATGCCATGAATTTCAAATCGCCCACCCGCTCGCTTGGAACACTGAACAGATCTCCTCCTCTCTGAATTACAATATACCTACGAATAATTTACACCCTTTCATCGAATAAGATAACATTTCTAGAAAACCTTGTAATTTTTCTATGTAAAACTAATCCAACTACACATAATATCGACATAGTGAAATAATGCGTATCCGGCTGTGCATCGGGTTAGTTCATATCTGAAGAAGTCCGGGATACATTAATTTTGTAGAAGGCCGGCGTTCGAGGATGCAAAGCAAGCTGACTAAGGTGGCTGGCGAGGCTCCTTTGATTGTGCCTGGATTATTACCGTCCTCGAGTCAGAGTTACGCGGCGCGTCCGCATCGAGATCTCTATTGGCGAGATTTAAGCGGCAACCGGTCGCCGTGAAAGCGCATTCATCTCGGCGCATCGTGCGCGCTAGCGAGCGGCATTCGAGAAGGCGCGCTCTATATATATATATATATATTCCTATAGATATATATTCAGTATTCGTTTGTTGGGTATTGTCGTGCGCGCTTTCCCGCAGGTATCGGAGCGGGGTGCATTCACGTGGATGGGATGGTATATGCCCAATCGGAGGCTAGAGGGTTCGACCGAAGCTAGCCCGCTAACGCCTAGAGATTTGTTACGCCGATTATATAAATTCGGCGCAGCCAAGCCGTGGGCGAGGAGAGCCGAGCGGGCACCGCTCTCTGCGCGCTGATTCTTAATGGCACATTTGTGAGTCAACCGAGCGAGATGATGGAACGGCCCCGTCATAGACAGAAGTCAGGAGGGTCCGGGACCAAGCTACCAATCTGAAATTCGAAACGCTCGCTCGTACTGCTCTATATTACGAGAGAAGGGCGCTGCTCTAACCATGCGGGCCGCCGTTCTCCTATGATTTTCATGCTTCCTCGAATATCGCTAATCAACCACGTCCCCTTGCCAGAAATTTCAACCCTCCGACTTGATTGCCGTGACTTTTGAAAGTTAAAAAGCCTTTGCCTGCTCTATTGATCATTCTCTCGATCTTTTATAAGAAACAACATTTTTCAAGTATGAAAATGACAAGGTTGTACATTTTGGACTTGTCACTGTCATTTATGTTAATGGAGATAGTGAAGAGTAAACTGGCCAGTGGCCTTCGTAGCTCTAACCAATCTAGCGGCTATAGATCTCAATGTGCTAGCCATGATGCTGTAATGGAACATGGAGCACGAGCCAGGTAGATCCTCGAGCCCACTGAAGAAAAGAGCTCTCGTTGCGGGCGGGTAATGTCGAGGCAGAGCATCTAGGGTGGTGTATAATAGACAGCATTAATATTCCGGAACACGCTTCGCCCGCGATATATCATCAGCTTTACACTCCCCTAAAACAATGACACGAGGAATTGCGAGAAGGGAACGATAATATTTCGAAGGATACGGCCCACGCAGGATCGCCGGGCCAGCCGTCCGAGACTGTGGGCTGCGGCCCCAAAAAGTAATGCCCTGCGTCTCTTAAAAGATTGTAGCGACATTCGTATACGGCGTGCAACGTTGCACACACCCGACTCTCTTGAATTTATGGAAGTCAAACTTCCCTCTCTACTCTGATAAGGCGTGTGCCTTGAAATTGACTCGACCTTCATTCAGAATTCTTGGCTAATACCTTATCGCTGAAGCAAATCATGCCATCGCAATTACCAACCCCTGAGAGTCCTGCTTATCCCCCGTTGTATACGTAATGACTCGGTCGGGCCGCATGAATTTTCATCCCGATAACTTTATTTCATCTGTACTGCCGCGTAATTACACGCTGGCGCTTCGCCCCTTTAAAATATCGTAGTAATATTCGCTTCCACCGTATTTGCATACCGAGCATCCACGAGTTTAATTCAACTCGGTAGAGTGAGAGGCGGAGCGAGAGAGAAGTGTCGTCGAACGATTTCAAATGCGCTCCTCCAGTTGGAAATAATGAGCGGGCAGTATTTTACGCTTGATACTCCAATAAATATGGGAGCCTGACAAATCAGGGGAAAATGAATAATTCATGCTCCGCCTTTATTACTCCTTCGGTATTGCTGCTTGGCCTCGACGGTACATATTGAGCAGTCTTTGTTTCAGGATAAATGAATTACATCGGGGTAGACACGCGTATTTTATAATAACGTCTTCCTCTTGCACGATTTCGTTAATAATTACATTGGAAGTTCCATTGGAAAGCGCATATTGTCATTCGAGCGGATCGAGTACGGTGAAATGAAGAGGCCTGTAGGAAGTAATACAGCAAGGTCGGTATATAATACCATCGGACTGTTATCCACCACTTTCTTTTCACGTGGGACGATAAAAACGTTGCCGTGTCCTCGTTTAATCTGCTTGTCCCGATACCTGGCTGATCCCCCGTGAAATAATAGCCCGCTGCGAATCGGCCCGCCGCGCCGTGCGTCGGTCTGGTTAAACAAGAACCTAGCAAAATAAACTGTACGTGTACGCCTGAATGCGTGAAATCTAATCTCGGCGTGTTCTTAAGATTGACTTAAAGAGCACTGCTCTTGATATGACTTGGCATATGCAGGACGACGTGGCAGCAATTCGATTTTTCTGGATATTTAAAAGTTTCAACTGAAATACACGTCGCTGCTTGTTGCCGCTTCAAATCGCACTGCTGTTAATTTATATTCAGACTAGCACTCGTAGGTGCAACCCGTGTGTCGGCGGTGTGATAAGGTAATGTTGGCGTATCAAGGCTACCTCCTTGCGGCGTGCAAGGGTGTGCAGTGCATTAAATGACTTTCAAGAAACGGAGCAGTATTCTTTCGCCACTTCCACGCTGCTTGATATATACAGCAATACTCGCATCTAAATTAACCGAGAGATTAGAGGCCACACATGGAGCGTTGAGCTGTTTTATCAGGATTGCGCTTAATTGGCCTGCGATAAGAATTGTATTAAGAGGACGAGAAAATGCATAAGCTTACTCGTCCGATCTATTGTGTCTCGATCTTAAGTCCCGGGTAAGAAGGATTGACTCTCGTAGAGGGTTTACGTGACCCGCCCATGTGATTATGTATTTTCCCGAATGAGGATAGTTGAAAGGGAGAACTTTGCATAAGAATGTCAGACGGCGCGAGCAGTCACGATGGCTCGCAGTCGGCCAACTTGACAGACACTTCATCTTATTCAAAGGTACGCGCATTATTAGAGAAAATATTGTTGGTCATTCGAGTAAAAGCGATCCTCGACCAAAGAGAGTCGATCGCAACGACTATTCGATTCAATAAAAATGTGAGCTCATCAGCGATGCATCTGGAATTTACTCTTAAATGTTTTAGCGCACTCGAAGAGTTGGCTTTGTTAGTTCACCCGCTTGTCCTGAGGAGCCATTTGTGTGCGTAACTGTTTGCATTGCAAATACCAGGAATATGCAGTGTCACGAGGACTGCTGGTATCGCGAAGCTTCTTAGTTCGAAAGAAGAACGTTCCTGACGTGCCGGGGACAAAAGCCAGCATGGCACGAAAAGAGAAGGTCAGATTGCTGCAGAAAGGAGGAAGGCGTTAAGATTTCTCGAAAATCCAATTACAAAGGCTGCCATTGTAGATTTTTGTCACCGGGTGGTGTGATATTCCGCGTAAAGGAAATCTAGAGTGATCCCGTCTCCTACAAAGCCAAGCGCGGGTGAGTTAGGTCCATTCAATGATTGGTCATGCTCACGCGGGGTAGAACACAGGGACGAGAATGGCAATTCAAAAATTAGACACACTCCTGCGCCTGCGGAGGGTTACATCCGCCAGGCACGAATGAGCCACCGCAACCAAGGACTAACTCTCTCAAGCTTCGTGCTACGAAAAAATCTTCCTAACATCGATTTCCCACGAGTGGAGTCAGAGCTCCTTCCTTCCAACTCTTGCAGCACAAAGGCTCGTAAATTATAAGTTACGCAGGAAATTCGGCGGAAATTGTCGGATGCCGGCTGTCGTCTTCTTCCATCGACTTCCTACGCGATGTATTAATTTTATCCATCAGGCATACTAAAACCCCAGGGATCATCGGTGAACACTGGCGTCGAAGGACTAAGCCGGTATTCTCCTAGCGCCGAAGTTCTGGCGGAAAGGACAGGTAAAATTTGAGCCCTGTCACGCTTTCTCCGCGATTGACTGCTATTGCACCTTTGCGGGGTATAATAACATTTGCATTGAATGGACCTTATGACTGAATGAAAGTGGATGCTTCCGCGGGCGAAGTCCGCTATCCCGGCAATGCTGCGTTAGAATCATGCGGCCCTATTGAAGTTAATAATTCCTTTGTTCCTTAAATCCAATGTGCGGGTTTTGCTGCGGGCGGAATGACCGGGCGCCGCCGCATTGCCGCGCTGTCTCACGTTTCCCTGACATGCGCGTACATACGTGTATGCACAGTATGTGGAATTGTCATATAAGAAGTAGATATACTCACATCCAGGTACCGGGGACCGTTGATGCCGCTGCGATAAGCAGTAATCGCGGGATGACGAATAGGCTATTGTACACCGTCATCTTTACCTAAAAAAGGGGAAAGAGAGTCGTATAAATAGTATATCAATGTGCGACCTTAATTAAAATCTACCATCCACTCTCTGCTAAACATAGTTGTATACAGTAAGATATTATGAATCATCAAGGCCACCGGTAGGGATGTTCTATTAATATTTCTCAAAGTAGTATAATCAGGCCGACCCACTTCCGAGTCATCGAAAATTGCATAAGAGCATTGCTGACCCGTCAACGTTGCAAAGCCGTAAGACGATGTAATCCTGAGAAAATGACGAGGAAGTGCCGGCGTACACAAGCTACTTGTAATTTCACAGAAGAAATGTTCGTACGAGCCCTTAAAAAAAACTCGGCGAGGCGGCCGCTTAATTTGTTGCCGGCTTGTTTGCCCGAACGGATAGCAGTGTAAGTTCAAAAGTTACGGGATTTATTACTCGTAACTTAAGTCCGTTGCTTGTATTAACCAGGTGCACGCGCGCGGCCGGGCCGGGCGAACCTGATCGCGCAGCCAGCTAAAGGCAGAAGCCACCCATCGCGGTTGCAACCAAGGTATAATGTCGATTCGATGTGCCGTAATCGCTCAAACTCCCGTTGATTTACTAGCGCGTGAAACCACATTCAAAAGGGCACTCTTGTTTCCTCAAGAATTTATTCGCACGAGGAGAAACGCCTCTTTTACCGCGGGCCAAAACAATAAGGAATAAGAAACTCTGTAATAGAGAAGTACGTGCGACTTTATTACGAGATAAGAGTAATACACTTATAAGAAGATTTCAACAATGCCTTTGAGTCAATGACGCGCATGTTGCTTCTACACTGGATGGTTGCCCGTCGGCAGAAATACACTCTTGGTAGATCGTATATTAGCGCAATATTGTTCATACATCAGAATCGCCAGGCAGTAACACGACTCGGAAGCAAGCAAGGTGCGCTATTAAATCGGACCGGCACTGTTGTTCGCCGGCGTATTTGATTTAACAGTTGGCGAGGACCGAAGTAACATTACACGCGTATTGACTTTGCATAAGCGCTCACTTATAAGCAATACTCGGTCTATCGTAATTCTGAGTTGCTGGACTCGGCAGGGGTTCGGCTGTAGGACAAATTTCATTCCAGTAATACTATGTTCGACCATATAGAAGATCGACAAGCCATCAGCTTATCCGATTGGCTTATCGTATTGGGACTTTTTCCATTCGAGTTAAACAGTTCGAAATGCCAGAGTCTTTGTCACTACATGTGTCCGACGATACGTATCGTTCGAAGAGGGTCGCAAAAGCCGTAATTGCACGCTTCTAACTTGCGCTTCATTTATCAGACTGAATTCCTTGCGAGTGCCTCGCCCGGTGAGAACGGCACAACGACTCGAAATGAAAAGTTATGGAGTTTGCATCTCGTAAGTCAGCCACACGGTTTGTATTAACCAGTCGAGTCCGGAGAGGTTCGAGCGAAGCCAAGCAAGGAGTGCGGAGCGAGTCTGGGAGAGCTGGGAGAGAAGATACAGAGTGAAAGAGAGAAAGAAAGAGAGTGGTAGGCGAAGGGAGAGAAAGGGAGAACAGGAGTCGCTTCAAAAGCGAGCAAGGTGTAATGTCGAATCGATGTACTGTAATCGCCTGGACTTAGGTGTCTTTGGCTCCAAGGCGAGCCTCCGACATGCCAGCTACCCACGGAACTGGTATACGCGTACCAGCAGCGCACAGACATGTTCCAAGCCCTTACACACACCACTCTCTACAACGACACGCATAGTTTCTCTACGTGCATACACATGCATACCCTTGTCTATCTAGCCCACGCGATCAGGCAGAATATTAGCCGGCGTATAAAATGCATTTGTGATCACGACGGGAATGTAAATGGCGTGCGCGCTTCCCGGCGCGTCGCTCGCTCTCGCGCGGGCCAGCCTCGAATTATCAGCAATAAAGTATCTGCCGGGCGTGTTGGACAAGACGTGAGCGAGGGTAGTGCAAGCACCGCTACATTTGTTCCTGAATGAGGGCCGCCCTGCGCCCTCTCGCTGATCCTTGATCCGAGTCATCCATTCCCGACTGGACGACGAACAGTCTCGTTCTCCTTCGGTGTAACGAGCGCGCAGGATTCCTGATCTAATATTAAGTGTACATGCACGAAGCTTGGATGTAAAGTGCACCGGAGAAGCGGTAACGCGGATGGAAGCTACGAAGAAATAATAAAAGAAAAGGAAGGAAATAAAAGAGCTGGTTTAAGTAGAGGCTGATAATTAGGTGTCATCCCTTAGATTGTAATCGGATGCTTGTCTCTCTCGGTGGCTGGATGCTGGCGCATAATCAGTTCATTGTAGCCAACAAATAGGAAAGGCAACGGCGACGCTCACCATTTTCACAATCCCCGGTGAAACCAGTGTGCAATTAATGTTACGGGGTTTATCCGGTGATCAGGAGCGCGCGCTCTTTGTACGGCTTTAACGGGGAAATCTGGTGACGCGTAATCGTGTGCATTGCAGTGGCATAGAGGACGAGAAAAATCGTTATTACAACAGTCGGGGGATAGCAATGTTGCAAGAGGCGAACATAGAGCGGTCAGTCAACTCACACTCTGATTACCAAAGTCTTCGAGAGAGAGAATAGTGTGTGCGTGTGTATATAGGTGTGCCCGGGCGGTTTCGGAGCGGACACAGGGTCCACATGGGACTTGAACGAAGCTCTAGTCTGATTGACGTCTTTATAGAGCCATATATCAAGCTGCACTTTCCAATGATATAAATAATACCCACGCGGCCCTGTATTATCCTATAGACAGTTCTCCCGCAACTCTTCTTCGAAAAGCGTCTTGGTAGGAGCAGGAAATGATCCCTTAATCGGCGATAAATTCTCTGGGCGGATATCCGTGGACTGCCACCCGCTACATCAAAGGCAATAAGCGCGCGGAAATGGTGGCTGTGATTATCATGTGCGTATTCTTTGTCCCGAAGTTCCAGTGCCCCTCAAACTAGGAGATAATCTAAGCGGATCATCGTAAAATGACCATAAAGGTACGCCAACTTTTCCCTCGGTGGCATCGCTGGACTACGTGGGAGCGGTAGAATGCGGTCTTTATCATTGCCGTGTGTGCCCGGGGACCAATAATCGGGCTCTTGTAAAGCCGGACTCGCCAATCCGAGAAAGATCGCGACGACTTTTACACCCTGCCATTTTTCAATCTTATCATCGCCGCTGCCTTGTACCCATCATTTAGTGCCCACCCCCCATTTATCGCGCGGTTAAGATATCCGATCCTGGCAAGCCTCACTGCGATCCGCACTTTCCAACTTAATCACCCCCATTCCGTTACAAGTTGCAAGTGTGCATCGACCGAATCTCGATATAGCGACTACAGAATTACGATCCTCTTAAACCGATCAGAACTAATCCAAAAGGAAAGTTATATTACTGCCTTTAATTCGATCAGTCCGTATGACTTCAGCGTTAGAAAATCTTGTATGGAACGTATGCTTTGAATTCCTATTGGCAAGTGATATTTTTCGACGCAAGCTCAATAGCCGAAGGCGTAACATAATGTCAACTAGTGGCTGGTACTTTCGAGCAGTAACATTTATCCTCGGTCGTCCGATAAAATCGAAGTATGCGTCGGTTCAAAGACGGCGACACTCGACACAATGCTCTTGTTACGGCAATGGTAACACGCGAGACATTGACCCACTCGGGGGTATACAATGGATCGAGCGGAGGATTTATAGAAATGAGGCTGAATGGTGCGCGGATCGGGCGCGAGTGCCCTTATTATTTTCAAGAGTCTCCGGGCGCAGTGGTAAGTGGCATCAGAGGAGGCAGGGCGTCACGGCGCTCCTCGCACCGGAGGAGGAGGAAGAGGATGAGGAGGATGAAGAGGAGGAGGAGGAAGAAGAGTGCATCAGTCATTAGGGGAAGGAAAAACCTGGGGGTCGTTAAATCAACCAGTTCACGGCGAATCGGTTCAAGATTTTCACGAAGAGTGCCAAGACAGCTCGAGTCCTCTTAACGAAGCTGGGAAGCTAAGGACGGTGTACACACACTCGAGCTCGTACGTACATACGCAGAAGAAAACGAGAGCCTGTCTACGAGGCCAAGAAGAGAGCGGAGAAGGAGAGAGAGAAAAGAAGTGGACGTGGATGGAGGCAGAGTGGCGAGAGCGGGCGAGCGGCTGCGGGGTGGAAAGAGAGAAAGAGCCAAAGAATGAGGTGGTGGCTGCCGGAGAAAGAGCGAGGGGGCAGGGAAGAGAGACATGAAGAGACCGAGAAAGAGGGTGATACCAAGCCAGGAGGGAAGCAGAAGAGATGGTAGATCTGTACTACCTGGATGGAGAAGGTACTTGGAACAGGTACAGTGGGGCTAGTCGATGATTGTCAACTAGACGGCGAGGTGGTAAAGCGTTTCCAGAATAAGCATACTCGTTTCAAGAGACGCGCATAAGCTCGTCATAAAAGTAAGGGAATCCGGAGGGAAAGAACGACAGATAGAGAGGCAAGCGTGCGATCGTTAAATCTTGGTCAGGCCTGACGACTATCTCGAGCGGCCATCGACTCTCTCGTGCAACTATTCAAAAGTGCGCTTGAAATATCTGTTTATTCCTGCCGGTATGCATACACTTACGCGCGGCTATCCATTGCGCGCCTTTAAAGTATGCATATAAGTTCATATACGCGAGGGAGAGAACGCTCGTAACTCATATATTTTTACGAGCCACCCGAAACCCTGCGACTTATTAGCCAGACCGAAGAAAACGAAATATATGTGTCTCCTGATGACTGATCGTTAATTGGAAAATTTCAGCGGCTTCCTATACTCTCAATTCTCTTTTATCAAACTTTTCTTTCCGTCGTTCCTTTCTGTTTACGTCCGTGAATGATTTCGATGGGCACAGAGATCCGAATGTCGCGGAGGAGAGAATCCGGATTTTCAACATTCGCCACATTTGCTGGTATATTGAGTATTAGCTGCGCGGGATGATACGGCTATTGCAGGATTTCAGAGAGTTTATTGATACTCAGGTTGCAGGAATACTCCGGGCGGTCAGGTGGCGGCATGCTCGTTTCGTGCTTGCCCGAGTAGAATGCGTCGGTGCTTAATGTTATTTAACGAGTCTTATTAATTTTAAGGAGACGCGCTTTATGAATTTCAAGCTGAGAGCAGCACACTTGCCACAGATCGAGCGACGGACAAAGTAGAGTATTACTATGAAAGTGGGTAGTAACGACGTGCGTGCTCAAGCGAGTAACATAGAATTATACGCACTGGTTCTTGATAAAGACGTGAATTGGGTGAATCCTGTTTTACAGCTAATTACGAATAAAACCAGTGATTTCAGTACTTTCGTGTCACATTCATCGTGCAATGTTCGCACGTACGATGTATGTAATATACAGTACGAAAGTTGAAAATATAAAATCATTCAGCAGAAGAACAAACAATCGAGTTAACTCACAACCAATTACATATTGTCCCGTGCTCAAAAGCAAACACATTAATTTTCCGAACACAAGTTGAAATTCGAAGAATTTTGTCGTGTCACTCGACCCTCGACCGTACGAGCATACACGATGGCAGGCATTGTCGGTGAGCATAAGAGATCAAGGAAGATCAGTGCGACGGACAATGACGACGAAGAAACCGAAGCGAGCAGATCCCAAGCGTGCACGAAAAGCGGAGTAATCATCCGGCGGACTGGTTTAGAAACGACGCGTTGCAACTTGTTAAAAGAGTCCACCAATTAATCTTTCATGCGACCAGTAAATCATTGCCGGTTCACTGATTACAAGGAGGAAATGCTTGGCCGGGTGGTATTCCGGGCTGGTATTCGAATCGATATGCGATCGGGTAGCAGAGAGCCGTGTGGCTGCTGCGATCCTCGCCGATCCAGCAAGCGCGCATCTCTCTCTCTTTGTGGGCGCGCGGTCGTGCCGATGAAAGTTTATCTTGGCGGCATTCGCCTTTATCGAATGCCGAATGCCACCGTCCCTATACGCGCGCCGGTGCATATTGATCCTTTGCTAACAAGATCCTGTTACCGGCTCGCTGACAACCTTAACACGCGCGCGTACGTACCGCCTTAGCCGTCGCACGAGATTCGAGGTGTGTGCGGACTATGCGATTCGACGAACTCCCCGCAAAAACTGCCTCTCTCGCATATATCCTACCAGTTTCTAACGGCGCCCGGGGCTTTCTCTCGCGCGAGCGACACACCGCCACGGAGAAAAAGAGATTTCGTCGAGCAGCTCGAGGTTTGCTGGGAGCCGGCGAATCCGAGAAACTGCACGTGATACCTGTGCCCGCGGTAGCAGTGTAGCGCCCCGCACTACTTTGATTGCCGTGTGCCCACCACTCGGAGAGATTTGAAGAGCACTCTCTACCGAGACTTTTCCCTAGGATCTCCTACTACCGGACTAAGCCGGCCGCCGGAGAGATAAAGACAGGAAATCCAAGACTGTTGCACTCCATGAAAAATGAAGCTACGCCATCGTGAGAAAGAGAGAGAACTCGTTAAAACAGTTAGTTCGCGCAGCCTATTTACGCCAGTTTTGATAACGCACTCCGCACGGAACTGTGCTGCACTTACTATTCCCAGTACGTTTACGGCTGACAGAGCAATGCGATGGTGTTAGTTGACAAAGAAATGTCCCTGTTCTGTTTTAAGGGAGGGAGAGAGAGAAAGAGAGAATGTTGAAGGAAGGAAGGTGACACTTAATAATTTGGCGGCAGTCGTTGAAACCGTTAGGGAATCCGGCACTCGTATCTCGGGTCGTGCGGAGCTGGGGGCTCGTGCCCACAATTATCGGCTCCCCTTAATAGGAAGAATACGACGGGACGATGTTTGGTTAATTGCCGGCGTCGATTAAACGATTACTTACCAATGGGGGATATGCGGCGTCGTTGAGCACGAGGTAATTATCAGACCGGCCGGATCGCCACCGTTTCACTTTATATCCGTGACCGCCGTAATCCACTTAGTTTTAAATTAATGGCGATAATAGCCGTGGAAATTGCTCTGCTCCCGGCAAACCGTATTTTAGATTATCCAGTTTCAATAGCCAGTGATTTAAGTGTCGGCTGTTCTCACGGCGACGCAGCAGCTCATCTTGCCTTTCGCAGTGGAGTCGATGCCTCTTTTTAACATTGCCCGATCACGCTACACGATGATCCAATGTTTATCGTCCTTTTATTCACTTTTTCCACGCGCCTCTCGCCAATAGACTGTTGCGCTTTGGAGATATTGTTCTTCGACGATCGAACGCGCATGCCACGGAACCAGCAATTGTAAGCGATGAGAGTTCATAATACATGGTATTAATGTTTTTCAACATCAAGTGTTATCTTCTAGAAAGCTCCGATGATTTTGCAAGCATATCGTGAGGATATAAGCTTTTTTCCTGTCAACCTCTTGAACCCCAAAATGACCATTACTGGCGTTAGAAATCTCGGCAACATCCGGCGTTAAAGGCAGTGGATGATGGTACTTAACACGCGTAAATCTTCTTGACCCATTTTGAGTCCTGTCATCTTCGGTGATTCGAGGAGAGAGAAGCGTCGTCACTCGCACGACCGGTGACAAGTAGCAATTCTTCGGTGGAACGATGTACCACGGACTTTAAACACCTGCTGTCAAAGGGCTCTTCGAGATGTTTGCTTTGACGGCGTAAGAGGAGTCCTCGAGCGCTCACTGGTCGCAATCAAAAGTCAATAATAGTGATAAATCACTGTTTAACGCCGTAGGTTTGAAAGAGGCAGGTTCTCCAGAATTCTCAATCCCATTTGATATAATCGTCGATCGGAACTTTCGATCACGATTCTCGATCGAACTCTCTTCTCTTCAATTCCGCGAACACTTAAGATTAGCTGTTCTCCAAGCTTTCAATGTCTTCGTGACCAATCTATCGTCTTCGATTGCACATGAGTATTCTGGTCCATTGGGATGGTGAGTCCTGCAGTGGCCGATGGTGTCGAGGGACTCGAGGGAATTCGCGTGCCCTCGGGTAATGAAGACGGTGCAGCGGTAGCGCGTAGGCAGCGCGGGATCCCACCTAGGAGCGCGCAAATAGTTATCTCCTGATTCGTCCTGAGGATATTGCCAGTTGAATGAAGCCCCGAGCGGGTTATATCAGTCACTTGGTTCGCACAGGGGAGAGAAAGAAATCTCCTGAGCGCTACCTTTCACCGAGACACTTCCTGGATTTCTTGGCGCGGCTGCATTTCGCGGAGCAGCTTCCTCCCGAGTGCTACTGAGAGAGCGAGTAGAGCGAATCGAGGATATCTTGAGAGCTGTTGATCCTTGCTGGTGAACCCCTGGCCGTCTTGATCCTGAGGAGCGTAGACGCGTGGATGCGGCGAGCGATCGCGCGCGCGGGCCCAAGAGGGTCCTGGCTGGTGCGGGCCTGTGCGGGCCTGTGCGGGCGGAGGATGAGCTTGGAGAACGGCTTTACGGTGCGAGTGGTGCAGCAGGCTTGCCTCGTGGTTATACCTGGGGGTACAGGGAACGGTGCGAAACCGACTAGCGCGGCGTGTTGGTACGGAATGGTCGTAGAGTACAAGCAGAGTCCACGAGACCGTGGTCCCTCTCGTCGAGATTTTCTCTCTTTCTCTCTCAGACCCTCTCGCTCCTTCTCTCTCGGGCTCACTCGCTCCTGCTGCTCTCCCTCTCTTTCTTTCTCCTGCTATCCCCTGGCCTACAGGGTTCAGCTTCTCTTGCTCGGCGCTCGCTCTTTCTCTGGCGAGGGAGCCCCCTCGATGGTCGCACGAAACCCGCCGGCTGCTTCTCTCCCCTGCTTCTTTCAGCCTTTCCGCCTCCCTCTTTCTCGCACTCGCCTTTCTCTCCCTGCCCGCCCGCCCGTAGCCGCTCGTCTCGTTCGCCTTCTCTTCCTTCGGTCTGGTCGGTTCATTGGTTCATCGGTGCACCGGCCCGGGCTCCGTATTCTTCTCTCTAATTATACCGTTACGTGCAATCGCTCGTGTCAATTAGCAGCTCTTTCCTTTCCCTCCCTTGCCCCGCCGGCGAGCGAGTGAGCGAGCGGGCGGACGGGCGGGCGGACGAGCGCGCGCGCGCGCGCGCGCTTTTTTTTCGCCATCTGCAAAACCGCCGCGCAACCCCTTCTCCGGTGGAGAAGGACGGGGGCGGAACCGCGGAACCGAGGGCTGCTGCTGCCTCGATTAGAAGCCTTCCCCTAGCCAGTACGCGATTCTTAATTAATACCGCCGGCGCGCACGCCGATCGAAAGGTGATCGATTTAAGTCACGCAACGCGCTACTCTGCGTCTGATAATGCCGCGGCTCACTTCGAAGCGATTTGCAGATTTTGTAGTATGTGACCTGGAAATCTTTGGGTCTCGTTGATGTACTAAGAGAAATAAAAATAAACTGTAAAGAAATTTGATTCTGTCTTGGTTTAACCTTTCATTCTATGAGTCACTATGTATTGTTTGATTAGCAAACACACGTTTGCAGTTGTCATTTCTATTTTCTAATTTGAATTCCATACTCGTCTCCGATTTCACGAGGGCGGAAGGTGTGAAGTTTAAAAGTAGGTGTTAGTCGCGACTCTTTTTTTGTAGCTAACGCGGATTAGGTAACTTTTAAGGATTCGTAGGTGTCATTCACACTCACGGGCGTGTTGCGTGCACATTCAGGGACGGGCTTATCCTTGTTCGCGCTCCACTAAGTCCCCGAATGCGCGAGGGCAAATAATCTGGCTGAATGTACACTATTTCGCCGGCAGCGATCTGTAACGCGGTTACTCTCGTCAGAGAAGGACGAGCGAATGCCGTTTTCACCGGTAAACAAAGAAGAATGCAATTATCGGCTCCTAGGGTTGTCCCCCTACGAGATTTGTTGGGTCAGTACTAATGCAAGGAAGGCAGAACTCAGACTCACATCGATGATCACGATAAATCCAGTGCCTCGCTTGTAAATACAGTCGCTTTGACTAATTAGAGAAGTCAATTTTCACGCCACTTCATCCATTCTTGGCCGGTTATCGGCTCGAGTAAAGCCTGAAGAATGCCGGCAGTGTGCGTTCGAGGGGATCCACAACCATTTCGAGACACAGATACGCTTGTCTTCGGGGAAATCCGGCATCAGAGGATAGAAATTTTAATTTGACGCTGATCCTTCGAGTTAAAGAATCCGAGTGATTAAAGCATGAGTAGCGCGTTAAAAGCACGGGAATTGGGTAGGTTTGCCTTGTTAGACCGAGCGCACCTACACGCTCGATTAATGCTTTACGGGGAAAATCGTTTATTCGACGGTATAGCCCCATTGCTCCTAATTCCTCCCTTTAATTCTACCGTTACGTTTGATCGTATTCCTTAATTAGCACCGCCGTTTTTCGAGCCCGTTCCGACTCCCTTTGCAGGGAGTATACACGATAAATGTTACAACTTATCCGGTCGATCTTCTTTCCTATTCTCTATTTACATAGGTCGAGCTAACATTAGAGAAACCAGGTCTGGAAAAGAGATATACAAACGTTAACATTAAGAACGCCGAGTAATACATTATACCACGCGAACAAAGTAATTACATTTATGTTTGTCCTGTCTGATACTTGGATCGATTTTGACAGCGCAGCCGCCCAATTAAAGAAGGATTGAATAGGTGCTCGAGAAAACAGCGGTATCATTACAGGGGCGACGTGCCGTTGCATCCCTGGCACGATGAAGGCATGTACATGCATGCAACACAGTCAATATCGTGTTGCGAGTACGTGTCCAGATAAAGTTTCCACACCGTATCATTTCGATCGGGAATAAGTTTACGTGAAATTGATCGATGGTGCCGCGGGCCTTAAGGCGCATATCGCGCTGTCCTGTCGGGGGATTTGCGGCCTTACATTACGTTTGTCATCGGCGCGCATAATGGGAGGCGTCATTCGATCCTGTTATTGAATCGTTAGTCGACACAATAATTAGCGGCACCGGTGCCTCGACTTATGCGGGCCATTGTATCGCGCTCGATTGCATACTACAGCTTCCCGCTGAAATGAGGGAGAGTGAGCGAGAGAGAGCGACAGAGAGAGAGAGAGAAAAGGTAAGAAATCATCGAGGGAAAACTGGAGCCAGCCTCATTCTGATTTATACGCTGTACTTTCTAATAAATGCGATACCCCCAATTAGTCATTATTCTGAGTAACCGGCAATTTTCATTTGCTCGCATTTGACATCGCGCCGCTTATTTATCCTCGAATATAAGCCCGAGCGCTTATGGTACGCACCAAGGTCGATGAGTGTAAGCACACTCCTGAAATATAGACCTCGAATTAAAGCCGTCGGTAATTGCGGTGCGCGATAATGTTACCACTTTTGATGCTGACACGAGCGACATGATGTTTTTTCTCAGCAAGATCATATGTCAGATCTTGCGAGCGGAGGAAGTAGACAGGCATGTTGAAATAAGTACCTTTGAGTATACCTGGGTAGTTTGAATAGTTTGATTTAGAGTTTAGCTAAAGTTCAGTCACATTCTGTCCTGTTAACTTGAAAACTTGTCGTCCCATGGTTGTCAGTTTTGCAGCAGAACCAGCAAGTAATTTTGCTATGTTATGATCGACCTTATCTTGACAAAGTGTAATGTCTGTTAAAATCGAATGTAAGCAGTGATGTAGAACGTTCCCGATGTTACCAAGTGCTATCTTAGACAGACTCATTTGATGTAAAGATTAATGAGTAAACGATGGAAGTACAACCCAGCCGTTGTGTCGATTGAATGCTTCGATACTGCCAGAATGTACCATGATTACCATGTCGTCTTGTATATGAGTGCAAAATAATAGAGAATAAATAAAGACTGATTTATTTTTGCATGCAATCTATTCGCACGATTTTAAAACCTTTTCTATTATAACCGTCACGATTAATCTTTAATGCCAGCTGTCAATCTTCCCAGGTTGCCTTTTGTATACTCAATAGGTGCATTATCGAGAAGTTTCTATAAGTAAATGATGTGCTACACGGGGCGTTATAAGCCGTCGGCTCGACACTATTTACAATTCAAATTGATTCAGCTGAATATTATTATCAGCGCACCCACATAGGAGACGCATCGATAATAACTAAAGTCGAGTCATGCCTTTCACACTAATATATTTAACACTAGTTCGATATAGAATAGAGCAGACAGTTTCCCTCTTTCCTACTGATGCTCTAGTAGAGAACAGTTCTAAGGGTGCAATGAGGCAAGTAAAAACTATTCGATCACAAATGCAAGTATATACTGACGTATTTCCAAAAAGCCATTGCTTCACATGTGTGCGAATACCAACTGCAAGAAATAGTAAATGCATACTGAGTTACAAACCTGTATTCTTAAAAAACCGAAAGTCCAGTCACGTATCGTCTTTCATTCTTTAATCATGGCGAGATTAGTGCAGACAGCAAGATACGTAACCCGGCGCTCAGGGTTCGTATTTCCTGCAGCTACAGATCAAGAGAAAAAAAACATCCGTACTATTGTTACTTGGCAGGGACGATGGAACTGCTAGGTGGCATCTAATGAGAAGGAGCGCACAATGAGCCTTTCTGGTTTAAGTGCCCTGGGGTGAATACCAGAAGGGTGCTTCTACCACCCTTCTTCTTATTTCATTCATTTATTCTCACGCCTGCTTCGCGAATGAGATGAGTTACCTGTGCACAGCCCGGGGCTGTACACTGGCGAAAATGTTCGTTGCTGATTCGAGTGCACCAAGACTTTCGAGTTTTAGTGGCTACATCGATCCACTTGGCCCGATAACGCAATTGTGGAAAGGCAGCACTTGCATTATTATCATATGCTGGAATGTGATAGGCCTGTACTTCTAAATTGTCGTTTAATTTTTTTAAAAGTAATAGGTACTACAAATTATACATATTCAAGAATTGAATAATGAAAATTTCTCAAAACTTTTTATTGTTTTTGTAAACTTAAGGATATACATGAAATATACTTTACTTTTCCATAAATAACTGAATGTAAAGTAAACGAAACGTGGGGTGCGCTTATAAGGATAAAAATAAATAAAAATTTCTAAATCCATTGTAAGTACTTTTAGAATACTCAAAGAAAGAAAGTAAATGCTTTCTTGTAATAAGATTACACCAATTGTTTGTAAAAGTAGCACATAGTTTATTCTGGTTACCGACTTATCGTGATAGAAGATATACAATCAATATTGCTTCGCCATACCTGGTTTCACTGTATATTTTTATTACAAAACGCAGCGATGCAAATGATGCTTTCCCTTAAATGATGTATACAGATCATCCCTTGTAGTTCTCAAAAAGATGTAGACATGACAAATTTCCAAATTACGGTACTTTATAATTTGATATAATTTAGTTACATAGAAAAATGTACAATGAGCATATGAATCTATTGTGACGAATCTTAAACTAAACCACTCTTCTGACTTCAAAAAATCTCTTCAGATAGAAGATTTGTCCTACAGTCATACAAACCAAAACCATAGCTTCAAAGAAAGACCATACAACTACACGGAAATTTGTGCTTTCGTTGATTTCTCTATGCTTCCTATCACGAACCTAAAAAGTTCAAACACATTAGCAAGAAGAAATAAATTTCAACTTTGTATTATCATTATTTATAATTATATTACAGGTATACCTGCATGTACTCCTGCTCATTTTTCACTCCCCACAGACTTGTGCTGAGTTCTTTAATCATATCATCTAACTTTCCGTGGTTACCATCTTTTTGTCCATCTGCAGTTTGTTCTGAAGCTTTTGGCGTTTCACCAATATCCATATTGAACATTATGAGTTTTGGTGTCATACTGCCTTTCTGATTGATAAAGCAGTATGTGTAAACTCCAGGAACATGAGCGGCAAATGTATATTTGCCGCTGCTTTCCTGATCACCCTTATAGACCACTGATCCATCAGGAGCTGTTATTTTAATATCTATATCTAAGAAACCGCCCTCTGCTATTTCAAATGTTAACCCTGTTTGACAGAAAATATATCATGATTATTAGGAGTTACTCCAAATGACTGAGATTGTTTGCTGATATACAATTTCCTCAAGTCTAACAAAAATTCAATACTGCCGAACGAGACTGCCGAATATTTCGAGAGTACAGCCATATTTTGCCTCATAAAGATTTTATATCCCGAAATTTTCATAATTATCAGCTATGAAATACAAACAACTGAACATAGTGCGCGACTATGTGCGGCTTATTCATATACACTTTTTCGAATGTAATTACGAAAATTTCGAGCATTTTACGGAGAAATATGATCAGATGAAAATTTCAGGCCGATTAAGATAGCCGAAGTACGTAAAATGGAATTCTTTAGTGAAGAAAGACCGTGAAAATTATGTTTTCGCTCGACGAAAAGGCGTATAAGTCAAAGTTAAAGCTAACCCATTTTGGTGCCCTCCTCGACTTTATCGAAGAAACATTCTTCAGAATGGGCATCTACTATAATGAAGTAAGAGTAAGCACTCTTGCTCAAAATTATGAGAAATAAACACGAAATGAGCCACCTCATCTTGTTAAATTACACTGTACAAGCACAAAAACGACATATGCTCTTCCTTTTTCTTGCCACTTCACAGCGGCATGTTGCTACCACAGCGACACGTATGCAATACGTCATAAAGCGAGTAACATGGATAGATGCGCATTATCCTTCCTGAATTGACTACCAGAAAACTATCATTATGACTAATTATATATAATACTAGAGTGAAGAGCGCAACACATTTCGATTAATTTTTCCCGCAACATCAGCAGAAAATTATTAGTAGGTTTATTTAAAATTTAAGGGTGATATAGAGCTGCTTTCATACTTCGTGTTCCTAAACGTATCAATAAACTTTGAAGGCGGTTGTTTTAAGCGGTGTAAATACATTTATTATAACCCGGCAATATTGTTATTGTTACGTCATCTCTGTAGGTCATGATTAAAAATGCTTCATAATTTGTTTTCTAAGTACATTAATCATGCTTTTGTTTAGTGTTCATTTCGCAACAATCCTGTCTTTGCTTGACGGGTTTTTATTGCTCAATTTATGTATTAATACATAAACGTGTATAACAGACGTACAGATCTTTAGTAACAAATAATTTATGCCATATACAGCATAAAGTTTGGTTTAATATATTTCAAGGAAACATATGTAAAAGAAACGAAACTAATAAAGATTGAATGGTATTTATAATTGGTCCTGAGTTTGAAGGTCTGCAAGTTGAGAGACTTAGTGGTTATCTTATCTTAATTGTTTTGAGCATAGTGTAAATATGAATGACCCACGCTGTCAATTGTTAAAATCGATGTTTAAACATGTGGCTTTTTATACATTCCGAAAGAATTCCGCCACTGTTATTTCTCCCCTAGTCTTACCATCGTTACAATTAAGGCATTTGTACAGTACTAATGCAGAGTATGTATTACATTTTTTTAAACTTTATCACTTTTTACTGAATCTGTACTTACGTTCGTAATTTACGGTGGTTTAAGTGTAAAACCGGTGAGGCTAGCATATAATGTACATGATTACACAAACATATCACAGAAGACTCCAATTATTATTATGCATGGCCTTTTTGGCAGTAAAACGAATTGGCAATCTCTAGGCAAAGTAATCAACCAGAAAACTGAACGCAAGGTAAGGAAGTCACTTCTGAAGGTCATGACACAGTATTACTTAATTATGTCCATAGGTAATAGTTGTAGATGCAAGAAACCATGGCGAATCTCCGCATACATCAGAAATGAGTTATAAGCACATAGCACGTGATTTAATACAACTTTTGAATGATTTAAAATATGAAAAGGCAGTCATGGTAGGTCATAGTATGGGTGGCTCTGCTATGATGTACACCGCCTTAAATTATCCTAAACTAGTTGAAAAACTGGTAGTTGTAGATATGTCCCCAATCAGAACTAGTCCAGATCTTTCTGAGATGAACATACTTTTTAAAGCAATGCGTTCGGTAAAATTTGATAAATCATTATCAGTTGTTCAAATGCGTAAGTCTGCAAGTGAACAATTATCAAGGAATATTTCGTCGGAAATGCTACGACAGGTAATACAGGTAATAATTTTGTATGAATTTTAATTTAAAGTTTCAGCATTTTCTTAATGACGCTTTTGCAGTTTCTCCTTACGAACATGGTAGAATCCAATACAGAAGGATACAAATGGAGAATTAATTTGCCTGTGTTGGAGGAGAATTTTTTCTCAAACATTGCGACATTTCCGAACGTCGAGAAAAAGGTCTTTACAGGTTCTACCTTGTTTATTGGTGGTGCCAAGAGTGATTACATACAGCGTAAAGATCACGAAGCTATAAAAAAGTTGTTCCCTGCTGCAATTTTCACATATATAGACGATGCTCGTCACTGGCTCCACGTTGAGAAACCGCAAGAATTCCTTACAATAGCAACCGAGTTTATTAATGAATGAAACTCAAAACAGTTCAGCTAGAGTCAGGCAAAAACATAGTACATTTTGTAAATATATACATATATTTGTAGTTTCTGTATACTGGCAGGTGAAACAAAAGGAGAATAAGAAAACAGTGTAAAGTTGATCTGTGTGTAAAAGAATCTAAGTTCTGTTCACATAAGGTCCGTTATAAGTCTTATGCACTTTCATAATATATCCTGGTCTTCAGGCAATCACAACAATTGTGTACAATCGTCTTTCAGCATTATCAACCATTAGGAATGTAACAAGATTTTGTTGCAAGGCCGTGCTTCAACATCGAACATCAAGTCAAAAACAATCATTAGTGCATTTTATAGCTGCTCACGTCCCTTCATGTGCACTGTGCAAATACTTAATATATATAATACTCTTTTGAAAATAAAAATTTTCATTCAGTAAAATTATAAACGTAGAAGCGTTCTTTGAAACTTCATAGCCTGAACAGGTGTAAACTATACTCAGTCTCGCTCCTTTCCTGTAGGTCTTATCCACCTTAACATATTTTTGTCGTTCTTGTATCAGCGACCATTCTTTTCTCATATATATCGCAAAATCTGTCTAGTAACACAATATTATATACTGTAACCAGTCACGACTTTGAGTAACAAGTAACGAAAATACTGCAGTTGATGTCAACTCGTAACTAACAAATTTCGTAATTGCGACTTTTTGTTGTAATGTGCAAATTCTGTAACTATATAACACTCCACAATAGAATATTCACTACAGTACATCATGACTATTTCCACCATTGAATGCATAGTCCGCTTTGTTGTGCATTACCAATTGATTGTCCACAAAGTAAAATGAATCCGACCGTGTATCGAATGGATTTGAGATCATTTCAGAAACTGAAAAGTACAAAATATATTATGCAACTTTTTGACATACCACACAACTCAAAAGTGTATGCTTACCCAAGTCAGATGGCAAACTGGGAAACTCATAAATATGTTCACAAGTATTTTTGCTGTTTGGTATACAAAATCCGAATTGAAAGTCAAAAGTTTTTAGTAGTCTGTCTCGAAAGAAGTGTCGTTCAATCATTCTGAAGTTATTAATCGGTTTAGGGCCAACCAAGAACTCTACAGTAGCTCCGACAGTTCTTAGTTTCAGAAATTGAGGTGTAAATTGATACCGCACAAAGCGGCCTGTATTTGCTTCTTCAGAAGTAGGCTCTTCCGTCTCTGGCTCAGGGTCTAAATGAGGGCCATCTAATATGAAAAAGTGAAGTTTATTATTTGAAATCACTAGTAAAGTAAACATTACCCAATTGTATTCTTGACAAGATTATGCATTATGCAAATAGTCCTAATACTTACTCACCTGTTGCAGGTGGTTTCGTTATTTCAAATAGAACGGCTCCGGTGTCAAGATCTCTTATCTGAAATCTTGTAAAATCTATATCATAAACATTTGCCTCTGGAGAACACAAATACTCTGAAAAGAAGACACTTATAATGACTATTTGCATTTTTGTAGAGTGTATTGAAATGAAATTACAAATGAAAAACTTTATATACTCACTCTCTGTAATCGTCGGTAGGCGCAACACCACTTCTGGTGTAATAGCAACCCCATCCACACTTTCATTTTTGCTATTTTCTTGATCAGCCGGTGGAGCGAATGATTTTATCGCTTCGTTCGATTTATTTTCACTGTCAACGCTCATGATTTTAAAGTCGGTTAAAATCTTTATGAATTGAATGTGTATTTAATTCGTGTGTATATGTAATATAACTTGCGACGACTGCAAACAGTCAGACGCAATAAATTCCATCGACAGTGTCAATAAACATTTTGTGATGCGTGTAGATTTATTTCAAACGAATACCCTTGTAAGTGGGAATGTCTACTTTCTCGGTTTCATTCCGTAAACTTGGCATTTCACGCAGTAATTTGAAGCACTACATTCTCTTTTAGTATTTTGTGGCGTTTTCTCTACACCCTTGTACGACTCACGGCATTTAATAATTGAATAAACGTAAACATCCTGAAGATATGCGACATTATAGATGAACGAGTGCTAGGCACAAATCGTATCACATCGATATCTTTGATCTCTTCCTCTTTTCATATTCCAAGGTAGAATCGCGGTGAATGGCGGTCAAACCGGTAATTCGTATAATCGGCGCCAGATGCCAATAGCTTCTACTCGATTTGGATTGAAATTGCTATGTATTGTTTCTGTCTACAACGATCTACAACATGCCGTGATGTTTCGAGCGTTCTGAGTGATGTTTGTCAAGTGAGCATGTTTTGCTGTAAAGTGCCGAGGTACATGTAATTATTACGAGTGAACGAGTATACGAAAGATCATGCCCGCTCAAGAAATCGCCATCGTTCCACCGCCGGCGAGTGAACCCGAAGAAAATGGGCCTTCCTCGCAGCCCATCGTGGGCATCATTTATCCTCCGCCGGAGGTTAGAAGTATCCTTTGACGAAAGTTTACTAAATGGAATTTTTCAGAGAAAAGCTCCTCTATTTTAAATTCGGTTTTTAGTATAAGTAGTTCTCGTAAAGAAGCAACACTGCTAAAGTGTATTTACATTCACGCATTTTTCCTTATGTGCAAACGCAGATATTGTTGATAAGACTGCCAGTTTTGTGGCAAGAAATGGACCTGAGTTCGAATCAAGGATCAGGCAGAATGAGTTGGGAAATCCGAAATTCAATTTCCTGAATTTTGGCGATCCCTACCATGCGTATTATCAACATAAAGTTAAAGAGTTTAAAGAGGGAAAGGGTCAAGAACCGACTCTTGGTTCTGGGCCTGGAAAAACAGTTAATTTAACAGCGCATCAAAAGCAGCAGGAAATCTTGAAACAAGTAGAACAACCTTTTGTTCCCAAAGATCCACCAGTTGACTTTGAATTTATTGCGGATCCACCTTCTATTTCAGCATTAGATTTGTATGTAATTTACATTAATGTCCGATTGAATTAATATTGGAGTTTCTATTATACGATTTTCATAATTGTTTCAGAGATATAGTGAAGTTGACTGCACAATTTGTTGCACGTAATGGACGACAATTTTTAACAAATTTGATGAATCGTGAACAGAGGAACTTTCAGTTTGACTTCTTGAGACCACAGCATTCCCTGTTCCAATACTTTACAAAGCTTCTAGAGCAGTACACTAAGGTGAGTTGTATTACCATAAAATTATAACCCTATCTATTACTAACAAGCAATGGAAACTTGAAAACATGGATTTGCTTTCAGGTACTGATCCCACCCAAAGATTTACTACCGCGTTTGCACAATGAAGCTGAGAATATGGACAAAATCTTGGAGCAGGTTAAGTATCGTGCAGAATGGCTAAAATATCAAGAAGCGCAAAGACGTAAAGAGGAAGAAGAGTTAGAACGAGAGAGAGTTGCATATGCACAAATTGACTGGCACGATTTTGTTGTGGTTGAAACTGTTGATTATCAACAGTTTGAAGTTGGTAACTTCCCAGCACCAACCACACCAGACGAAGTTGGTGCTCGGGTACTCATGCAGGAGAGAATTGAAGAGGGTGAGGATGTCGAGATGCAAATTGACAGTGATGCAGATGATGATATGCAAGGTCGTTCAGAAAGTGAAAAAGACCGTGCCAAGGATAATAATCAAGTTCAAGATATGGAGGAAGACTCAAGTGATGAAGACGATGTATCACCGCCCGGTGATAGTCACAAAACTAAGGATGCTAAACCGCGCGATTCCAGTATGCAACCACCACCGCTGCCACCAACACCAGGCAATGTCGTTGTCAAGAAAGGATACGATCCGAAACAACATGGTAAGTATTAAGAAACATATTTTTTTAGCTGTCTTCAATAACGAAATAAAACATATATTGTCCTTGAATTTCACAGCGGCCAAAACAACTCGTCCTGTTGCACCTGACGAGTATCTCATATCACCCATTACGGGAGAGCGTATACCCGCCAGCAAAGTACAAGAGCATATGCGAATTGGGCTACTTGATCCACGCTGGGTAGAACAGAGAGACAAGCATCTCGATAAATTAGCTCAAGAAACTGTCTTTGCTCCTGGCACAGCTATTGAAGCAAGTCTTAAACAACTTGCCGAACGTCGTACTGATATCTTCGGTGTTGGTGATGAAGAAACGGCTATTGGTAAGAAAATCGGTGAAGAGGATAAGAAGAAAGACGACAAAGTTACATGGGACGGTCACACATCGAGTGTCGAAGCAGCCACTAGAGCCGCGAGAGCGAATATTACATTGGAAGAACAGATTCACCAAATCCATAAAGTTAAGGGACTTCTGCCCGATGAAGAGAAAGAAAAGATCGGTCCTAAGCCTGCAAATCGTGCTGCGGAATTGTCTCATATGGCTGCGGCTGCGTCGAAACCACAAGCAACATTGAAAGCTCCACCAAAACCACCTGCACCGAAACCTATGCCTGTGCCTGCACAACCACCTCCGCCTCCAGCAATGAGTATGGCCACTATGGGTATTCCTCAACCAATGATGCCTCAGCCACCGATGATGATGATAGCTCCTATGCCACCAATTAGGCCACCACCGCTCATGAGTAAATGCCCACATTTTATATTACCATTCCCTCTAAAAACTTCCAATTTCAATGCTATATCACTGTTACAGCTCCAGCTATGTCACCATTTATGCCCACTCCACCACCAATGCAACCTCCTATGGCATCGGTAAGTTAATTTCTACCAAATGTGCACTATGACAATAAATTTGGCGGGACGTTACCAAAAATGAAATGCGTGTTTTGTTGCAGATGGGAATGAAACACACTTCTGAACCAATGGAAGAAGAACCACAAACTAAGAAATTACGAACAGAGGATTCCCTGATTCCAGAACAACAGTTCTTAGCGAGGAATAAGGTATATCAGATATTTAATTTAAAGTTTTGTAGTGCGTGGATACTGTAACTTTGTAATTTTTTGTTTAGGGTCCTGTACAGTTAAATATTGCTGTACCTATGATGACAGAGAAAGCTGAATGGAAGTTGAATGGCCAGACACTAAATATCACATTACAAGTGAGTGATACGGTTGGAACAATGAAAGCGCTTATCCACGAACAGATTGGCATGCCTCCCGGAAAACAAAAGTTGCAATATGAAGTGAGTACTTTAACATTTGTAATTTATCATCCGTATTATAACTTCTGAAATATATTACATTGCTTTATTGTTGCAGGGCATGTTCTTTAAAGACAACAATTCTCTCGCTTATTACAATTTAGCATCGGGTAACGTTATTAATCTGTTACCGAAGGAAAGAGGTGGCAGAAAGAAGTAAATTTTGAGAATATAATCATAATCACTCATTCAAAATGAAGTACCACAACTATTTCGACCATTATTGGTGTAAAAAACAGACCGAAGAATAAACGCATTAATTAAGCCGTTTAAAATGTTTTATTACAATTGTAATTTTCGCTCTAAAGTATCATTTTAATAACTTACTCCACAATAAATTAATAAAGATATACAGGTATACCTTATAGGATATAGTTGATAAACAAGCGTCTATAAAAACATTTATTTAGGATACTGCCTAAATTTTAGTATGAATAATTGCACTTGGGTTTCAATTGTACTTTCATCAGTAAGTCATTTTCGGGTTAATCGCAGAATAGCTAAAGCAACATCGCGATTTATGCAAAATATTTGTTCTACCTAACAATAAAAAACTTATAGTTATAATCCTTCCCTATAGCTTCATCTTGTGAAACAATAAATTGCACTAGTATGGTAACTGCAGATACCACAACTGTAGCAGCTTAATAATGAGCATAAAAAATATTAATTTTTATTTCAATAGAGATTCTAAAGTAAATCGTCGAAAAACGTTTGAACCTCAGCATTAATGGATGACATCTTCTTGTTCTTCTTCTTTCGAATGACAGAACCAATTATAGCGGAAGACAAAATATTTCATAAAGTCATATGCAATATAGCCTGTTCTAGTTGTAAAAAGCTTTGTTATGGTAGCTCTTATGATATGTGACGATTATCACATAAAGGCCGTTTTACTGCGGTGCAGTGATATGTGGAGGACGGAAACCCTATTTCTCATTTGCCTTTTCTATGATACGTTGAACTATTCTCCGATACCGTGTGACCATAGATTTATATATCTGGAAGGAAACACATAATATAAATTCGACCTTAATAATGTATAGAGTATGCGGTAGTAACTGATGAGTGACTTACTGATTCAGCATCGGCATATGGTCGGCATACCAGGGTTGGTTCCGGCAAACATCGTGTTATTTCATCGAAACTAGATTTACTTCGTAACATAGCGTGTTTAGCCTGGTATGCGGCACCCATCATAGCTGAGTTGGCAATTTCCTAAAATATACAGTGTGAATAGATATATATTTTAGACTAGAAATATAGTATAGTATAGAGATCACGAAATGAAAGAAATATTTGTATTTACCGATACATATACTGGTGAGTTGAAAACATCGGAGAGCACTTGTAATATTGCTTTATTCGCAGATGCCCCTCCAGTGGCAATTATGCGAGTGTTCGGGCCTGTGAAACAAACAGGTTTTGACAGAATATTCAATGGAACATCGTATTATGATTTACATCAAACTAATTACCAATAGTAAATCCAAAGTCTTCAGCATGGGCTCTCTTTGCAATGAACTGCCCCTCGATCAGAGCTCTTACTTCGACTTCCTTCGAACTGTACCGTGATATGTCATCATTCGCTTTATTAAATCTATGATCGCCGATAATAAACGGCCATATCTCCTGGGCATCAAAGTATAAGCCTAAATTCCCGAAGTTACCACGTGGCGTACTTTCTAGAAGTTCATTGAATATCTGCCAGGACCCTTGCGCTGCACTGTCGCGTATTCTCTCCCGTGTAAGTGATCCATTTTTGAAACTAATAATTTGAAGTTCATTATCAACTTTTATCTTCAGTCTGACAGATGATGATTGCGTTTCATGTGAACATAATTTACCAAAGCAGAGCCATGTACGCCTGATCGTCAATGGGGTTGCACAGAATGTGACCGTCGGTTGCAGTGTGTGGTTCATTTAGCCACAAGAATAAAGTATCACTTGTTCCTAAACTGCAAGCGATGTCTCCTTCCTTTAGTCTCATACCTACATTCGTACAAGATGCAAACAACTTCAAATCTCGAGCGCTACTAAATTAGGAGTCTTTAGGAATGTCTTTGGCAACAGAAAGAGAGCGAGAAACATACATTCCACGATCCAACGTAACTAATTAATTATTCCGCGCTAGAATGAAAGTAACGACTATCTATGGCGGAGATCGGAGACGTATTTGCGCGGACTGTGAATATTCATGAGTGCGGTCCGGTCCCGGCAAATCAAAAGTTGTCGCCGGACCCTCGGAAGCCGTGCGTGCAAATTAATTCTATCAGTTTAAAGAGGATACGTGCGAAAACCCACGCTACACGATGAGCGACAGCAGTTGAAAATCTCGATTTGGAAAAGAAAAAAAACAACACTTTTACACCTACCCACCAAAGAGCCAGGATTGTCTCCAGTGAATGCGATTATCCTGCACGCTTCGTCGAAGCCGAAACGCTCCACGAAATAAGAGGAGATTGGACCGATATCGCTGTACGATGAAACAGGTTTACCCAGCCTCTCTCTTAATCCAGGAGCGCACGCCTAAATAAACGGTAATCCAGAAATATGAGACGATGCGAATTACCCCCTTTAAAAATGTAACTCCTTGATCAGCCGGTCGTTGTAATCGATTGCCGGCATGCGTCTTCGGATTCTCTGTTGATTAGCATAAAATAATACATTACCTCTAACAAGACGTCGTCCCAGTCTTTCGTGCGAATATCCAACAGATTCATACCGGAGCCGTCGGACCAGTCGATGGGCGCAAAGTCGCCAAGGAACAAAGTAGCAGCAAAGCTGCTAATTAACGAGATCCTCTGTGAAAAATATGATTGAGTAGAACTGCATTCACTAATCACCTTTAAAATCCATCAAGCAAATCGCATTCTTTATATTCTATTCAACAAGTTAATCAACTGAGGGGAAAACGATGGGACACATATGCATGTGGAATCACTGTTATTAATATTACTCTGTAAACACTAAAGTAAGAGTTTCTGTAAAGGCACACGGGTAACTTCAATCTGTAACTTCAATTAATGAAACATAGTGTATTAATTATTCAAGGGGATAAAAGCATTTTTCATTTCTCACGTTGCAAAAGCCACAGAAGGGTCATAAAATTCAGCCAGTATAACCATACGTGTCGAATACCTCGATCGATTGCCGTTCTCTTTTTTTGTCAAGGGAGCCGGGTGTGTTTTAGTGGATATACCTCAGTGTTGCTGTAGGCTTCCGGCCTCCGGCGTGCCATTTTCGCAATCTGTGGTCCTGAGAATCTCTCGTACGCTCGGGATCCCGTTATCTCCGCTAATCTCTGCGAGCAATGCGAATCACCGTATAAATATTAGCGTGACTCCACGTGACGCTATGCTAAATTGCCAATTGGTATGTTCCACGCGTGAGATACTGACCAGCGGATACTGACAACATAATCAGGCGAATTAAGTGATGTATTAGCAAGCGAGATACAGGCTGATTGCATGTGAATGAACGGAGCTAAATGTGCTTGAAAGTTATTCCCATAGACACGTACTTGTGGACCACCCACGATCTCTTCGAGGAGGCTACATTCTTTAGACGTACTGGAGTCCATCCAGACAGGTGACTGGCCCACCGAAAAAGACGTGACCAATTGCTCGTGCAGGAACTTCAGAGGGTTCAATTGCTGCAATTGACTGCGGCTGCCCTTGCCCCAGTAGACGGTCCCGTGTTGCTGTTCAATCATCAACACACGCGCCAATTTGACTTTAGATGAATTCAAACTGACCATGCAATTCGATTTCAGAGGTCTCTTCTCTCGATGTAGCAAATCAACGACCCTTTACTACGTGGGATTTAATTCAAGCGCATCCGATGTACCACGTGTTAAGCGGCACTTATATTTTATCTCATGTACGATATATGTAACAGTTTAAAGATGTTGTCTGATAGCTTACCTGAGCGCAGCCGGAAATCGCTACCACCTTACTAAAATCGACCCCGCATACGCGCAATTTGTCGAGAATCATGTCCAGCGCCTTCACCCACATTAACGTTGGTGCCACAACCACATGCGGTTCCTCCTTTCGTTGCACGACACCGCCGTACGTCCTAAAATCATTCCACATTCACATTTCACCGAGCCATAGGCACACTTCTGCCGATCACCGGAACTATCGAGAACCTACCGGAACTCTGGTAAGTCAT
Organism: Ectemnius lituratus; assembly: GCA_910593735.2. Lineage (NCBI taxonomy): Eukaryota > Metazoa > Arthropoda > Insecta > Hymenoptera > Crabronidae > Ectemnius > Ectemnius lituratus. The sequence goes on along the minus strand of OU343036.1, from coordinate 4,733,873 downwards.
TGTCGAATTGCACGCTAGTCTCGTGGAGGATTGCCAGATCGTCGCCGACAACAACAGCTTTCAGCTAAGGAAATAGGAATCATTGAATGTATGCCCACGCTCCACTAAAAATTTGAAGTTGATCAAAGTGGAGGAGTAAATAATAATATTGTTCTTATTACTGTACAATCGTATTCTACTCAGTGATATCAATTATCTGCGATACGCATCCGAGTGCACGAACTTTTGCTGACCCCGAGATAACTTTTTTTGCTTGCTATTTCGCTGGTCGGCGTTATCGCTCTATTACATAATAACAATGACCCCATATACGATCGTCATGCGCCGAGCCCCGCACATCTTAAATGCTAATCTCCAAGTGCATTTCAGAAGTCATAAACGCAAATACAGTTCCGCGGGTTTACGTAATGCTCCGGAGGTCCAGAAATGCGGTTCTTCAATATACACACATACTATGTACGACACTCCCGATAATTCATTCCGTTTCGCATTGCGTGTGAAAAATACTTATTTGCAGTCAAGCGGGCGATTAAACGTGCCAAGCTCAATTTACCATTCAATCTCAATTTATTATGTCAAATTAATGGGCATACTAATCAGGTAGTTGAACCTGCTAGTAAGAATTATTATTAGTTATTTTTCATATTCGCCCGATATATGCGGCGTTCTCTCATATTCTAGAATAGTAGGATACTATTCCATTAGTTTATGTCTCAAAAAAACCTTTCTTGACTTTTATTAAGATTGACGAAATTCAGACAAAAACAATTAGCATTAAAAGGTCTGAATTACGTGTCGCAGTAAACTCGATCTCGGATGAAGACTAACATGTACAAAGTTGCAGTTAATTACAGCGAGACAATCCTTCGCGCTTCCTGCTTCATATTAAATTCCCGCGTACTGCACACTTCACACGAGAACCGGTTTCCTCTTAGCCTCTCTCTTTCACGCCGTCATTCTTCCTTTTTTCTCTCTGTCCCGCTCCCGCTAAAACCGCAAGCAAACGGAGTCTCAGAGGCACGGATTTCGCGTATCAGTGAGTGTCCGAATTTTTGCCGGAAACTCAGCCGAGTGGGGAAGAAGTTTCAAAGAAGCGCGCGGGCACAGGTGAGGCGCAGGCGTGCTCGGCGAGTGCGCGGCGTCGCAGCTGTAAATCACGGTAAAACGACGAGCGCAGGAAAAGTAGCACGGAGGCACGAGCAGCACAGCCTGAGAATACAGTTACGAGATACGAGCAAGGGGTTCTCTATTAAACTTGAATAATAGGACGCAGGAGGTTATTGAGGAAGCGATCAGGAAGATGCATAGATGCGAGGTGCGTGTCAATGAATGGGTGACGCACTCCCAATACGGAGGACAGTGTCAGTGTTAGGGGACGGTGAATCCGGCGAGAGCGCTGGCGCACGTTCGCACGGAGTCCAGCGAAGTGGTTGCCAGATGCGGACGTGTGCGGCTGCTTTTTACCTGCTGTGTGCTGAGATCGAGGCCCAAATACGTGGCGTCGGTGGCGGCTCCCATTATTCGATCGTTCGGGAAGCAGCGCGCGCGGTGAACGGACGCAAAACGAGCGAGCCGGCTCTCCTAGCGTATGTACATGCACACCCACACCCAACCGACGGACGTTACGACGCGCTAATGCCACTTGCTAATACACGTCGTTTCGGGTCGAAGGCTCGACCGTGCGCCGCTTTACTGCACGGCAAACTAAGCCCCGAACGATCGGCCGGATCTTAGCCTGGTGGGCCACGCCACTCGCTGCTCTCTCGTCCTCGGCATCGTTACGCGCTCGTTCCACGCTCTCTCGCTCACGCTCTCCTCGCCTACCGCACTCTCGGTCTGACCTCACAGCCACTAATCTTATCACCGCGCACGACCTCTCCGACGAGGTCGCCGGAGTCACGCGCCAACTCCACCACGCGCTCTTTAAATCGGACCTGCTATGGATTCGCGTTCGCTCTCTGCCAGTGAGATATATTATAACTAATGGATAAGTTAGAGGAATGTTTCATCAAAGTCCTTCGTACAATTCCCTGCTTTGCATTGTACGTCTTGGTAAATGGTCAGGCATATGTCATACTTGTGATTCATGAATAAAAGGATTGTTTGGTTTTTAGGGTTTGTCTAGTCAAAGAAGGACTAGGGTTTTTTAGGACTTATAAGAGACTGATACTTCTGTCTTTTATGAGACACTTGCGCAAGCGTCGAGGTTATGTGTCCGTCGATAGAGTCCGCTTCTTTACCAGCGGGACGTTTTTCACCTGTGTTGCACCTGGAAGATGCACTTCTGCTGTTATCAATTGAGCGCGCGATCGTCGTAGGAACTTCAGTGTTACGCTATTACCATGCAGACTTTAGACGTCGCCTGCGGAATTATCGCGCGCTCGTTCTCTGATTTTTCGTTTTCATAATCGAGGCTTTCCGGGAACTTCGTACATGGTCGCCTGGAGAAAAGTCGGCGGTGCACTCCGCGCGGGTATCAACGATACAAATAGATTTCCGTGTATTAATAGAATTGGTTATAACGATTTTTGAACCGGTCTGACGGGATGTGGCCGCGCGCGCCACAGAAATAGGCGCCGCAACATGTTATTGGGCAAAAAGAATTAACGAATGCAGATGGTCGCGCAGTGGAGGCTCCGAATATTTTCATAAAACAGGCGGCGTAGCACCGGCGGGCGGTGCAATAAAGTATGATATCGAATAGAGGCAGCATCGGGAGGAAATAATATTTCCTTCCACCACAAAACGCCGAATAACTTGCCGACTGTTGAGGCGTCTTGAGCTGTTGCTCTTTTTTTAATATTTGATTAACAATCCCTAAGTATTATTCGTTCTCTAGACAAAATTGTATTCAAATACTATAGTTTCATACATTCTACAATTTCGTGCAGGCTAGACGTCGGCCACTTTCTTGGACAATTATCGAAAGCAACTGGCGAGCCATAATGATCGCTGGAGAACGGCAGGTCGATCCCCATAAATGCGAGGTATCGTTTCTTTGAAAGACGAAAACGAGGCACCCAGGAGGCGAACGTGCGCCAGTGATGCTGAGAGGTGGTCCAGACTCGGCCTTCCCGCGGCAATCAGTTGTGGCAACAACTGCATGGTTCTGCTCGGCACGACCGAGAGCGAATGAAAGCATCATGATGGCAAGACGAGGGGAACGATGATGCCGTAAGCGAGCAGCGAAAGAAAGTTGCAGCTCGTGAGGGAGAAAGAAGGAGGAGACAAGATCGTTAGGATCTGTAAGGCTAAAATCACACAGTCTGTCAAAACGATCTTACGAAATCTGCGCTGCACAAATTCAAGCATATACACCACAGATCTTTATAATCCCAATTTGTACAATCTCAATAATTACTCTCAGAGTCTCGTACTTCGTTCCACGTAGAAACAGCATGACACTACCCAATGTTCGATGGTAATCTCACTGTGGAATTCATGTTTGATCAGATTTCAGGTAAAAGGAATGCGTGAATGGAGCCATGAGTAAATGATGGGGAGTAATCAGTGTGGCTAGAGCCTTAGCTGGTGCGCGGGTTTGTTTGCGTAGTCGGCGACGACGTATACTCGAGGATCGGCGGGTAAAAGGAGAAAAAGGCCGGGGAAAAGAAAGGAAGGATGAGGGAGAGGTTGTGAGGAGGGTGCCAGAGGGTCTGGCCCAAGCCTGTTTGTCGGTCCCGTTGCCCTATAATCGTGGTTTACGGATAATGGTTTGGGTTAAGGGACGGCAGAATCGTCTGTGAGGGCTCCGTCGGAAGACGAGCGAGGGAACGAGCGAGGGAACGAGCGAGTCGCCGGGAAGCAGATCAGAGAGCGCCGTATAGGAGCCGGCAGCAAGAACGTCGAGACATGGTAGTTTGATACAATCGATGTTCAGTCGCTGCATGCCTCTTTTTTCTCTCTCCCTCTCTTCCCGCCCCCTACTCGCTCTCTCACTCCACTATTCCACTTTATCTCAATACTTACGTCAAAGAGTCATGTGTCACTCAACTTTTTTCTTGATACCGGCATACGTCTTGCCAATATACAGGGTGCGAGTCTTTATGTCTCGTTAATTTGCAGTCATTCTCGAGGTTAATATAAGTACAGTCTTATCCTCTTCGATTTCTTTCACACACAACTAATAAATGAAAGTACGAATTACAAGAACCTTTTGGTACATGAATCTATCTGTGAATCCCATGTACCGCGGGTTCAAACTAATGGCACACGTTTCCCCATGTGGCGTCGATCTTCGCTAGAGCTAAGCGTTCGAGACAACGTGGAATTGAAATAAAAGGGTTGTCTGTCGCGAGATTTATCAGCATGGCGGAGTCGAGGGGTGGTCGAAGGGGGGCAATTATGCCCGGGGCAAATAAGTAGTATGAGGATTGCCCAAACAGCCTGGGGCGGGCATGGCAAGATTGCGGTGCATGGTGCGCGCCACGTCGGGTTAAGGGGGAGACGAGAGGGAAACAGGCACCGGGAAAGAGATGACAGAGGGAAGAGCGGCGCATAGAAGCCGTCGGGAGCGGCGTCGAGACGGGTAGTTTCGGACGCCCGGTTCCTCTTTGGCGAGAGGGACCAGTCAGCGAGACCAATCGAGCGAAACTTTCGCTGGCTCGGCTTGCACGCCGTTTGGCAGAGACTCTCTTTCAATCTTCCTTTCTCGGCCTTTACTTACCGGCCACCGCGTACCGCGTTCTGACTCCGTGCCACCGGCATGAAATCTAATTACAAGAAAAGCCTTACTATGCAGCCTGCACGACTATGATTCGCAAATCAAGGAGGAGTTCATTCCGCAACGTAGTATTTGCATGCAATAGCAATTTACGTGCCCTTCAAGATTTCAAGGATCAAATTTCGAAAGTTCTTGAGAGTAGTAAAAATCTGGTCACTTTACTATTAAAAAGGATCCAGTAAACTTATACAAACTTTATCCAGCAACAGAGTAATGCGGACACACTGGAGTTTAAGTATATTACGTTGGAGTGGGCTATGTGAAAGAGGGTATTCAAAGCATACGATTGCAGAATAGCATTCGTACATCAGTGGCACACTCACTCGCAAAGATACTTGTCCAAAGAAGAAGGTCAACTAATGACTTCAGCGAGAACGGCGTGCAGTAAGAGTGACTTTAACGAGTAAATTTACTGTGAGAGGATTCGAAGGGCGTGCGAACTTTTTCGGGGAAGAGCGGACTTTCATTATCTAAACACACCGGCAAGGAGATCGTTGGGGGTGTGGGTTGGTGAAGGGTGAAAAAGTAAGAAGGCAAGAAGAAGGAAAGAGCGAGGGTGCGGGGAATTGGCAAAGGGGAAAGTAAGGGGGTATGACGATCGGCGGCGGCGGCACGTAGGGGTTGGTGCAAGAGCGGCGGATGGCGTCGGCGACAGCCGGCAGAGCCCCGTCGTCGCCGACGAGCGGACGACGACGACGACGACGAAACGACGACGGGCGCTCCGCTCTCCCGTGCAGACGTTCCCTATGTCTGCTGTACGTACACACACGTAGCTACATGCGTGTAAGAGGAGGAGGATGAGAAGGATAGGCAACTGGCGGGAGTGCGAGAGAGAGACGGAGAGAGACAGCCGGGCGCCGCCGATTCCAGCGACCGGCCGGCGCTAACCTCGACGCCAAGCGTGGAGCGTCGCCGACACCGTCGCCGCCATTGGCCGACCGACGACACGGCGACGAAGACGACGACGTCGTCGACGTCGGCGACGGCTACAGCTACGGCTACAGCTACGGCTACAGCTACGGCTACAGCTACGGCTACAGCGACGTAGACGACGGCCACGACCAATGCACAGAGTACTTCTTCTGTGTTGGCATCGCGACGCCCCAGTCACCGCGGGGGTGTGGGCACTGTGTGTGTCGTCGCCGGTCGCCAAGCCGGTGGGCGCCCTGGCCTCATCCCCCCTCGTATTCGTTACATCAACACACAACTACCCCCGCACTATATCGTCAGCTGAAATTTCCCGATTTCACATCTGCGTCAATAACGCGCCCGCACCGTCGTTGTTTTGTACACAGGATAATTACGGTTGAACCCCTTTGCTACTAAATTTTACCGGTGTTAGAAATGTCCAATAGTGATAACCAACTGATCACAGTAATAGTAAAGCATTATCGCATTTAGCAAGTTATTTCTTAGTCGCCATTATGGAATTCTGTATATTTTTATTATAACGTATTTCGAATCGTGTGAACAATAAGTTCTCATCATTTCGATAGAAGATCTCCTAGAAATATGATGCATTGGGGTGACTCGTACTGTACGATAGAACAAGGGGTCTCGCAAGTATACAGAAAGAAAGCACTCTCGTTAATAGATGTTTACTTCGCGAGAGCAAACTGAGTTACAAGAGAAAACAAGTCGAGCACTACCCCAGTTTTACGTAGCAACGATTCTAAAATCTAACAGACGGAATAATCATTTCCAATGGCGCGTATTTTACTATGCGAGTGGTCACGCATGGAACCCGAGTCGAAAACAGGCGATAGTTTCCTCAGAGGGTGCAAACACATCGGACGCGGGCGATTTAATCGTAATCTCAGCGATCGAATCACCATACTCGCAGATCCGGAGCGATAAGTCATTTTTTTTCGGGGCTGGGCATAGACGGCGCCTGTGGGGATCGGAGGAGGCCCCCTCCCCGGGTACCAGCAGGCTCTAAGCCATGCCAGGAGAGCGCCTACCCCCGGTCGGCGTCGCATCCACGAAAAGCAGAAGCGAGTGAGCATTGGGGGCGGCGGAGGATGACTACGACGGCTCCAGCCTGGGGCGCCAAGTGTTTTGATGCTTGTTATGCGAAGGGGAACTTGATAAACAACGGGATGGAGAACGGAGCCGGACCTCGATGGCATCGTCACCATCACCTTCCACCCGTTCAACTCCCGCGGAGACAGCCAGTCTGACTGACTGGCTACGATCGCGTCATTACGACAGATTTGATGGTAGCATCGTTCGAGTGTCACTTCTTTGCATAAGACTCTTTCGGCCGATCCCTTTGCTCCGTCATCGGCCAAATGGAATTACGATCGCGCGGCTGACCCACTGTTGACGAACTCCCGTACGGACAAATAATGCTCGAGTTGTTTTGAAAGTGGCGCGCTGACACGGCGCCGTAAAGAAGGGCGCCAGTTTTGTATTACAAGGATGTGGACGCGCTAGCTTTTTATAAGGGCGCTTCGTTGTATCGGTGAAGCGCGACTAGTCGAGAGGAAGGAGGAGCAGAGAGGATCGCGTCGTTTTAGGAGAGCGCCAGACTGGTTGGCCACGACCATGTCATTACCGGGGAATTGATACACCCAGACACCACTATTCTTTCTCCCTTCGTCTCCCCCCCTCCCCTCCCCACCCCCCTGTCTCCCTTACGCTCCGACTGATCCTTCGATTTATATCAAAACTTGAATAGTCGCTCCGCAGCTCGATTTTCTACTGCTCTATTTCGTTCGCCTGGCTACCCCGCTACCAAGAAAACATATTTTGCCTTCCTGCTCCTGGTGAGGGCATCCCGATATTTCATGGTGATCGTGTAGGAGAACGTCGCCCGGTAACACACGCCTGCCGGATGATAAAACGGTGACACTCGGAACGGCCGAGCTTCGAATTTCCTGAGAGGCGTGTCGTGTGATTCGAAATGCATTCCAACGCTAGAGTTAGATTCGCTAATGACCCTCTCCATTTCGCTTCGCTCCGTTAGCTTCATTATCCGCGTTCCTCACACCCGCCATGAGACTCACTCCTCGAACGCTTGACGGAAATAGGCTTTGCCACTTTCGAGAAAAGGTATACCACAAATGCACTTACCCTGTTTACCCATGTCCATCCGGGCCCGGATAAGAAAGTCATTCCGCTTGACTGCTAGAGTTCATTTCCCAATAGTAATAACTACATTTAAATTCATACACAGACGCGCACTTCGATTTCAGTGGCGCCAAAACATTTCACGCACTTTGGAGTCAATGGATGACTCTGCTGCAAATAGGAAAACAGGAATTCTCGAATACAATTGAAAACTTCCTGCAAGCATATTCTTACAAGACTTCTCCAATTCTTCTTAACTAACATATAAATACAAAAATCTCCAAACATACAACCATAAAAACAATTCCCTTGAACAAATATTACTATCAAAACCAAAAACATTCACTCGAGCAAGTAGTTGCAAATGGTGTAATAACTTCTCGCCGACTCATCGTCGAATGCGTCTTATTGTCAGTGGTAGGATGATTACGAGGTCGGACTTGCTCTATGGTAATAGGGTGCGATTTGTCGGGAGCGTCGAGGATGGTCGAGGACTCTTATGCAGGAGTTCCCGGCAGAAGGGAGTATCGGAAGGGGTGGCTGGCAAACACACATGCAGTACGAGTGAGAGAGGGTGTATAGCCGTAGGGGGGTGGATAGGTGGCCGGCGAGTGGCGTCAAGATCGGCGTCGCCAGGTCAGTGGCGCGCCGGTGGTGTCGCCGCGAATTCGCGCCGAGCCAGCCGAGCGAGGCCACCCTTACGGGAGACGACGGGAACGGGAGAAGAGACAGGGGTTGCAGGGGTTAGCTGGCAGAGAGAGAGAGAAAAAGAAAAACAGAGAGTCAGAGTGAGTGAGAGAGAGAGAGAGAGAGAGGGAGAGGGAAGAGTCGAGCAGACAGGCTCCAGTCGTCCTCTCCACGCCGTCGCTACATATTGCACGGCCGTCGGGCTCGCGGCCAGTCGCCGCTTGGCGATCGACGTACTACACAGTCGGCATTTCCCATCTTCCAACCACCCCCGTCTACCCCGCCGATTTCCCTTTACTAACGACACTATGCTGGCTGGCCCCGGCGAGCGAACTTACGTGATTTTATTCATGAATTCGGATCTGCATGCTCCGCTCTAGTCTGGCGCTCTCTTCTTGATCAGAACGGAATATATATTCCCGTCGGCGCGCTTCTCGATCCAAATCGCGGAAGGGGTAAAACATCGAGGATGCGTTAGGGTGAGAGTTGTTTTCGTGCGTTTCCCCGGCAAAGGTAGTTGGTTGAAATAGTTGGCGCCTCTCGGAGAAGCGAGCACCTTGACGAAGCGCATGAGCAGCGTCGGACCAATACCGAAACGCACATCCTGCAACAGGTGCGAAGTAATAGGGCTTGTTCCGAGGGATGGGGCTAACGAACACGTGGTACTAGCTTTCAGGCGATCGTCGATCTACTCTACATTGTCTCCTGTGAAACATTAACTTTTGACTCCTGAATTCGTATGGCTGTGTTGTTGATTATACAGCTTTGTAATAGACATGTTAATAATGTTAATAAATAATGTAGATTGGATGTTATCGTGGCCTGAACTCCTGTTCCTCCGGAAATGGTCGCGTCTCCCAGGAGACTTGTGGCCTCATTTGAAGGCGACATCCGGGTCTCGGCGGATGCGAGGTGCGGGCCGGAAGGCTCCACTTTGGCCGGGCGACTAGCGAGAAGGAGAAGCGGACAAGCCAAGCAGCAAATAGCAAGGGTCTTTCTCATCGAGCACCTGCGATGGTACGCTCTCGCGACGGCACTGTCGGCTGGAAATGCGACGACGAGAGCGACGTGGCTCGTTGGGTGGGAGAGGTATGATGGGACAGGTGCGGCTTGTAACTTCCTGGATGATATCTCGACGGCTCCCTGCCCCGCGTCGGGACGGGCCGGACGCGCGAGCGAGCAACCGAGCGAGCAAGCGGCGTTAACGTTGGCGCCACTCGCATCGCAGCCGTAGGCGCCTGTCCGACCCGCTCGCTCCTTCACCCCGTCGTCCTCCTCCTCCTTTGGCTTCTCTTCGCCGGCCTGCAACCACTCGCATTCTCCTCGGCCCGCATACATTCTGCATTTACTCGGCGAACATGGCCACTTCTTCGGCAAGCTTCGCTTTGGCCCCTTGCGATCTCGGCGCATGAGTACTTGCCATCGAAGAATGCGCCGTCGAATGCATACTTGAATACTAATATCCAATGACTGATCGACGGCATCGATCTGCCGACTTCGCATGGCACTCATATAAGTTTGACGTTTTACAATCCCGCCGCGACGCCTTACCAATGAAAATCGACTCTTATGCAGGACGACGTATACGATTGTTGGATGGGTATTGCTGGTGTATGCCGTTTTACTCCGGACAGGTATATGTGGATGGAAAATGAGATTGAGTTGGAAGGAATGGAGAATGCGTTTCGATTCTTTTGCGGAGTCGATGGAAAGTCAGCTAGACGTAAGACTTCATTCTTCTGGCTCAACGAATAGAGAAAGAGAGAGAGAGAGAGAGAGAGAGAGAGAGAGAGAGAGAGAGAGAGAGAGAGAGAGAGAGAGAGAGAGAGAGATATGGTTTTCTTAGAGGACAGGTATTGGACTTCAGTTTCGCACGGCATTCGAGTACCAGCATACCTGACTGGTATTACCTGTCGACTGCTATTTCCCCATTCTTCCGCAAGCTTTATTACCCCTGTCAAGTTAGAGCCGAAGACGGAGTGGCAGTAGAGTTCATAGAACGGCGAGTTTGGTTTCCTGCTAGTCGAGCTGATTTTCCAAGACAGGAGAGTTTTGCCATTTACGGGTTTAGTCTCGATCTTGCAGACGAACGTCCAGGATATCGGCTTGCAAGCAGCCAGGAATCAAGGAGGGATTGGCGCCAACGATGGCGCAGACGATTACGCGCGTGTCGCCCGCCGGCGTCCAAGCGGGTTTTTCCATTTGCGATGTCGGTTGCCGTTAATGCTTTCGAATTTCCATAAGCGAGTGAAACGCAGTAGCATGACAGGTGAGCGAGCGTCCCTCTGGCGCGCTCGAGAACTACGGACAAAGCGCCTAATTATATTCGACCGTCCTATTCATCTGCGCTACCGAGTTCTTTGTTATTCAAAGTTTCATTGAGTGCCATTGCAGAAGCAAGTCTCCGCCTCCCGTTGACACATTGTTGGCCTGACACGAGTTTACTCATTCCATTACATACAAACGTTCTTCCAGTTTCTTTTTGTCAACAGTTACATCATATATTTGCATGTCTACAGTACATCTATGATTCTCATATAACAATCGATTCAAGCATACTTCGAGTCATTAATGAACATAGCAAGGGACACGCGTTAGTTCTCACCGAAAACAATCTGTCGACAATGTGATATCTAAAGAAAGACTGTAATATGACACATACGAGAAGCAGCTCGAGGGAATGTCAGAGGTATGAACAGTTGATGAGCCACTAGATATGTTCACTGCATCCTATTACATGGATTTACAGAGGCAGCGTGAATTCGCATTGCGTCACGGAAGCGATAAGCGTTCAAGAGGGTTGCGGATGATCGGTCATCTTGACACATGTCGCTCCGAGGTGTGCTTGCTCTCCCGGTCCATCGGGATGATCATGACGAGAGAGAGTGAGAAAGCGGGACTCTCTGCCGTCGGGCCCAAGAATAGCTCGAAACGTCCCCGCGCTTCGTGGAAGATGAATTATAGCGGAATCGTGAGTGGCCGCTTCGTAGAACGACGGCGATCGTTCTCCACGTCGTTTTCGGAATCCCAGAGCGTTGACAGCGGCGCCGCCGAGGAGAGCTGATGCCGCTGTCGTTCGAGGGGACGCTACATCGAGCTTTGCATTCTCTACTTCTTCCCTGACACGCTACACACGCGCACACACACTCAAACAATTGTCTTGGAAAATATTTCCACGCGAATCATAGACGCGTTCGATATGGGAAGTTTTGTTAATCAGTAATATTTGTTCTGGTATTCATGTTTAAGAAGTATATATATTCTCAATAGAGAATATCTGCCGAGGTGTGACTTATAATATGATAAGAATGTTAATTCAAAATTAAGAAGATACTTTATACAACTAATGCATGTCCTTATAGTCATAATAGTATAAAACCTCTTGAAACCAAATAAATCCTAATAACTTCATTCCAACACCGTTGATTTATATCATACGGCTACATAGTGCAATTTCGTCCTTTAATAATTGCATAACTAGATGCAGATGCAAGCACGCGTGTACGGTCGGCGAACTATGTCGTAAGTATGCAAGTAACAACGAGCGACGATGATTAATTATTAATTACAAGGTTCGGGAAGCAAGATGAATAAAAGAGAAGGAGTGAGGCTTTCCTCGTGATATGTGGGGGGTCGCGGGAGAGATGGTTCGGCCCGTAATAACAACCTGGCAAATGAATGTCTCCCGGGAAGGATGCGCGGCGCGCGCGATTAATCGTGCCAGCTCGGAGTGAGCGGCTCACTATCTACCGGGGGCTAATGAATTTAAAGCGGCAATGATTCCGGGTAGAGTCATATACATACATATACATATAAGCCTGGAGCACGACCTTTCGGCGGAGGTTCATTCGTCTCGTTCTGTTTGCTCGTCCGCGGCGCGGCGTGCCTTGCTGCATTGTTCTAGCGGGCGCCGCTGTTTATGTTAGAACGTCGCTCTACTCGTCCCGTTCGATGTGTCCATGTGTGCGTATTCGTGTTTCGCTACGGCTTGCAGGAGCAAGCGAGCGAGCGAGCGTGAGCGCGCGCGCGCCACCGGCGCGATATGTCAAGAATGGCGCCACGTTCCCCGCAGTGGCACCGGGCACGCAAGTAATTTTCGTGTTTGGAAATAGAACGCAACAAGACAAGCACACACATACACACACACAGTCACACGCCCGACGTTTTGCTCCCGTGCAAGTCCGAGCGGACGCGCGCGCGAGCGCGCGCCAGCCATTACGAAATACATGTATACGCCCGGCACTACCGGGAATTCGAGTTTTCTACTTGGAACCACGCGGAAACCCGATAGGCCGCGCACTTATAATAAGACCGTGCGCCAATTAGCATCCGATGGGATAATAATAAAATACTTTCGTGCCACTTCGGACGGTCGCTCTGTTGGATGTTGACGCTTGGAAGCTTAGAGTATTGTTGATCTCCTACTTTTACATCCTTTTGCACCAGAGATCTTATGAAACTAATAAAATTCTACGTATGAAATAAACAAATCAATAATCTTATTGATTTAACTGACAGTTGTGGAGTTCCAGTGTATTTGGAAAACAAGCATAAAGAAATTGATTTGATAGGTCTATTTAGAGAATCCATTGAAGCCCATGCTCGAATTTCCAACACTTCACCAGTGGAATAACGATACCAGAACCACTCCAGTTTCGGGCGAGAGGAAATTCCTCGCGTCCTTCGAGCACCGGCTTGGGCTGGTCGCGCTGCGCCGGACGATACATATTCGCCTGCGGTCTATAAGTCGAGGCGAAGGGCACCTTGATCGTCAGTTAATTGGGCCGAGACACCGAGGCACCAAGAAGGAGGACGGCCCTGGAGAACTTACCAAGAGAGCTTTACCAAAGGAGAGAGCGAGTGAGAAGGGGAAGAGAGAGTGAGCAGGGGATAGTTTGCGGAGGCCAGGCGCCTGATTACTAGCCAGTCGTGCCGTCGGACATACATAACTAAATAACTTCCTAAATTCTATATCATTTCGGGTACCCAACAGTGAAATAACGCGTCTAGACGAATCTCGTGTTCCGTGTTGAGAGAGACTGTAGGAAGAAGCGGTGAAGCGGGGAAAAGGCGAGCGACGAAAGAAAAAGACGAATTTTAATGCGACTGGACGTTGATTTATCCTGAACTGCCTCTCTTCTAATACACCACTGCTGGTCGAATAAATATATCCGTAATTCATTAAGCCTTTCCGAACGGTCGAGTCTACTTTACTTTGATCACTATATAATAATCGGCTGGGAGAGAGAGAGAGAGAGAGAGAGAGTGAGTGAAGGAAGAACACGCAGAGAAAGCGCGTGATTATATTTCCCTCGCGCGCCGAAGCGCTACCGTAACGCATTCCGAGCATATTTTGTTCTTTTACATCGTGGCATTGTGTCGTCCTCTCGGCTCCTCGTCGTCGTCGTCGTCGTCGTCGTCGTTGGTTGGTGGCAGCATAGGCTGACGAAAGATTTAAAGGAGGCCGCCCGAGCATAAACTAAGCACACGGAGCCGCTTTAAAGGAAGCGGCGTGCCCTATTACAATATTACGCTCTCAAGATCGCAAAACGAGTTTCTAAAATTAGACAATTTATGAGCGACGATCTTTCCGTCCCGCTCCGCCGTGGCATACCATTCTCGACAATTTTTTAGCAGATCGTGCGAGCGAGCTCTCCAACTCGGCCAGTTCTACCTTCTACCTGGGAGAGTGGTTCGAAGGCGACGACGAGCGCGCTTGAGTCTCAATCTTCCGTGAAGAAAAACATTCTCCAGACTTGTGAGAGAGAGAGTTACGCTCGGAGCAGTCGGACTCCTATCTTTCCTTTTCCGCATTGTCTAACCCCTGTATCAAAGCGATCTTCTGAGAACGCCCCTGGTTTTATCTCGAGATCGAAAAAGCATGGCGGGTCGATCTTGCATCGACGAGCGAACATGTTTGGCGTCGATAACAGATTGACGCTCGGATTTCCCTCGGAGTGGATACTAAAACTTTATAGCTATTGGCAGTGCCCATTTGCGAGCGATTAGTTTACCGTTGGAGTAATTTGCCAACGTGTCCACTGAGCGGATGAACTGTATGCGTTCCGCATGGAAGAGGGCGATCCAATTTCTTAGATTAATAATGTAAGAAATGCCGAAATAGTGGCTGACAACTCGGCTGACGCATAAGTGTGCCGATAGAGTTGCCTTCCCCTGTGCGGCGCCTGTTCGTCCTTGCCTGGCGTTCTTTTGTCATTGGCTCGGTGTCTCTCCAGTGGGCGGGTGGTTCCTGTCGGACGGATATCGTGACTAAAATTCATCTTGGAATGTTGACCCCCGGGGTGGACGGCTGGCTGGCGCTGGCGCTAGTCAGAGGCGCTGGCGTCAGTCTGCTCGGTCGCTCGACTAACCGCAACAGGGCAGCCGACCGGCTGACGCCCCCGTCTCCACCAGGGAGTCCACCTTGCGCACTTCGCCCCCCTTCACGCCCTCATCGTCCTCGCCAACTTTCCTTTATCCTCTGCCATCGTCACATTCTCCTGCTCCATCCCTGTCGGACATCGGCAATCATCTCAACCGTTCGTCCTTCGATCGACCATAGATCACTGCTTCCCTGGATCCATCGTGTATACTGGTACATCAAAAAGTGAGCGAGTCCACAGTCTTAAATTCCTTCGCACATTTGGACAAGACCTGAAATTTTATATCCTGATTAGATATCTTCTTATCAATCGCAGAATCATTATAATTGAACATGACATAGTAAGGTTATCGATCCCGCACCTTTCGATCTCAAATTGTTCACACATATCGCACTGAAATCCCATTGGATAAAGAGTGCAAGAGCAACTTTAGAAAGGGATTATAATATACCGTGGATCAGAGGGTCTCGGATCACAGTGCGATCATTAGGACAGGTTTCCTGTGGGCGACGGTGCCGCCGCGGGCGTCGATCTCAGAAAGCGGCGGTGCACTGACGACGGCCATGTTTAACGAGCAGGCTTATGTGTTTAGTATGCTGCGGTCGGTGTCGGTGTATCGGCGCGTCGAGCGAGCGAGCGAGTCCGAGTTCTCGAGAGCGGCGACGGTAAGAGAGAGTAGCGGCGACGAAGCGGTGCCGCGCCGAGGTGGCGGTGGAGGTGGAGGCGGCGGCGGCGGCGGTGGAAATCTGTGTGCGCGCCCATGACGAGAACCTCGTGCGTCGGCAGTCGCGTCGTCGAGCGGAGCCGAGACGAGTCGTGTGTCGTGCCGCCACGGCTGAGAGTGCGCTGTCGCCTCTCGAAGCAGCAGAGCAGAAGAGAGTAGTTTGTCCCGTGCGAGACGACGCTAGCAGTTCATTCGCGTGCGAGCAGCCGAGCGCAGCCGGGCGCTCCTACGATTGTCCGTACTTGCATCGAGAAAGAAACTCAGTAAAGAAGGGAATCATCGTGCGTGCCAGCGCTGCCCGTTCCGAGCGAGGACAGCGATCCTCTCGAGCGGCCAGCAGTTGTTCGCCCGTACTTTTAGCCGCGTAACCGTGCAGCTACTCCCGTTCGACCTCTCTCGCCCTCCGCGAGTTATATATCCGATCTGTGTGCGCTAGTCCTCCCTACTCTACTCTCTACTCCACAATCTACTCACTCGCACTCTATCACCGTCTCTCTCACTCCCTCCTAATTCAGCGAATCGTCGTGAGTGCTTCTCTCCGTCGCTCGGTCTCGTCGTCGGCTGCGGCGGGCCCGTCCGTCCGCACGTCCCTCCCGTTCCCTCGACCCTTCTCTCACCTCTCTTTCTCTACCTCCCACCCACCCTCCCTCTCACTCTCTTTCTCCCGGGCAACGATTTCAAGAATGTGACAGTGCGCGTCCTCGCGCTCGCCTTGCGCGAATAAGCCCGCAGGCCGGCCACGGCGATGGCTGACGAGAGCGAGCGAGTACACACTTCGCTTCGGTGAACAGTGAACGCCGAGGACGCCGGGCGAAGAAGACTAGCGAAGCTCGAGAAAGACAGAGAGACAGAAAGCAAGCGAGCGGTGGAGACAGTGGCGATCGAGAGAAAGAGAAGAGTCCGAGATCCGCGCGACACACAGAAGCCAAGAGAGAGAAGGGGACGGACGATGCCAGGGGAAAATGTCACTCGGTGATACGCGCACTCGGACGACCGTGGGGAGTGATCGTCGCGACGAGCTCGGATTTGGGGCTACAGTGTCATCCTCGTTGTCGTCGTCGACGTCGCCGTCGACGCTCTCGTCGTTGTTTGCTTGCGGTGCCGCCGCCGCCGCGCCGGCACTGGCGACGGCACGAGCTAAAGAACGAAAGCGACAGTGCCGCATTCTGCTCGGCCTTAACCGGCTCGACTCGAGGAACATCGCTCCTAAGATTCTCCACAGGGGATGCTCCGCGCTTTCCAATTGAGCACTCGGGAGACTGCGCTGGAGTGAGAAGGAACCGGTAAACAGCAGCTTGTTGCTCGGTGAGAGAGCACGTTGCATTGGCGCAACCTGTCCGAGGAGAACAACGTGCAAGTGCATCGGTCGAGAAGCCAGTGTGCCGGAACGGCTGGTTAGTGGCTCGCGCGTGACCGTTGCAGCGTGAGCGTGGACACACGAAGACGTTCGATGCCTGCTGCGAATCTACCGCAGCTCGCCGCCGGGAGAGAGGCTGCCGTCTTCTCTCCGCTATTATGGACTGTGCGCGCCGCTGGCCATCGGGGCAATCTCGAGCGCCGGCAGCGGTAGCTGCCCACCTATCCTTACCGCCGCACTCCTCGTAGCCCCTCGAGCTACCTATTAAACCAAGAGAGAGGGAGAACACACTCCTATCTCGACCTACCAGTGAGACGAGGAGAACAAGAGCGACAGAGAGATAGACTGAATAGCGGCGGGCCAGCCGCGGATCAGTCGGCGAAGAATTGGAGCAGGATTTCGTACGGTGGCGGGGCCCCGTGTGCGCAAGTCACGCACAACCCCACTGGCCAATGAGTCGCCGGTGTGTACGTGGAAGCGCCGGAGGTAAATGAGAGTTCAAGGTTAGCCGACGGCAGTCGAACTGCCCTCCACTTTTGAGGAAGTTCTCGAGCGGAAGACCGCTCCACCCCGACTACCGAGATATCCCCCCCACCACCTTTCACCGCCTTCAGCCCCCACCCCGCTCGCTCCACCCTGTGGCATCCCGGGGCGAAAGTTTGAAGTAGCTCCTGTCGTCTCTCTCTCTCGTCAGTTCACCGTTAGAGGGAGAGGGGAGAGCATCGGGGAGAGGAACGTCAGCAGGATCGTCGGAGCAGTAGCAGCAGCCCGGCAAAAGAGCGCACTGTAAACCGTGGCTCTCTCGTGCGAAGAAGCGGTGCCGGCGTGTTCTCTGCCACACACAGGGCGACTGTCACTTACTATTTCGGGAGCGCGCGCCCGATCCAGAGTAGTGTATGCGCTTGCTACGACAGCAAGAGAGAGAGAGAGAGCATAAATAAATATACGCGCGTGTGCCGCCTAGCCTCTACCGAAACTTGCCGGGCGCCCCTCGTTGCTCTGTGATCCATCTTCCCGCTCTATCTCTGTTTAGCGCTCGGTGCGCCAGAATCCGAAGAGAGAGACCACCCCGTGAGCGCGTGTGTGTGCTGCGGAGAGGAGTAGAAGGAGCAGGAGCAGTGTTTTGTTGACAGTGTGGAAGCGATCCGACGGCGGATCGGAAGGAGTAGTAAGTAGTAAGAGGGCAGGGAGAGAAGAAGGGAGTCGTCAGTGCTAGTGGAAGAGGAGGTGAAAGCAGAAGAGAAACAGGGAAGTTGAGTAAAGGGAGTAAGAAAGGAGAAAGAGAGACAGAGAAAGAGGTGGGTCAGTGTTAGTGGCGAAGTCGAGATTAAGGGAAGAAAAGTGGCCGGCATCGTTGCAGGGTGCGACGCGGTGCCGGCAGTGGCACCACCGCCCCCCGAGCATCCCTCGTTATTCCGCGCGGCTACGTTGAAAAGTACTGGCCCCCAAATGCGCGTACCGCAAATCCTGTTTCATGTTCATGTTCTGGAGCAAACGGACGGTGCTCACTAGACGTCTCCTAAAGGCCAAGGTCCGTGGGGAGCATGAAACCGAGTGTGAAGCTCAAGAGGATTCGTCACGTATTCATCGCACAAGCAGCAGCAGCAGTAGCAACCCGAGCGGCGGCACCGAGCACAACGACACGAGCAACGTGACGGCAGCGGCGGCAGCAACGGGTCAAGTGAGCAGAGGAGCGCGCGGAGCGTCTGCAGGAGCAGCAGCACTCACCGGAGGAGCCGGTGGAGGAGGAGGAGGCGGAGGAGGAGGAGGAGGAGGTCGCATCACCTCGAGCAGACTACATCACGGCTGCTGCGGCGGCGATCCGAATCAAGACGATGACGAGGATCCCGGCCGCTTGCTGAGGTGCAAGGAACTCCTCAAGTCGCTCAAGGAAAATCAGCTCGAGATGCTACTGACCGCCGTGGAGAGCTGCGGCGCCGACCTCGGCTCGTGCGTCCTCGTGCCACGCCAGGATCCCGACGAGGAGGAGGAATACGACTCCGACCAGCAGCAGCAATACTACCGGCACCACCGTTACGGAGCCCACCACCATTATCACCATAACTTTCGCCACCGGCACCATCATCATCTCAGGCACCACCGCAGGCATCATCGCTCCTCGTCCCTCGAGAATGACGAGGATCAACACTCCGCCGAGTCCGAGGATTCCTCGGCGCCGAGCTCGCCACTGCGCCCCGAACGCTGTAGGCTGCCGGTGCGCGCCACCCTCGAAAACGCGCCCCTCGATCCTCACTTGCTCTGCTGCCAGATCTGGCGGTGGCCGGATCTCGCTCATTCCTCGGAGCTTAAGAGACTTCCTGTCTGTCATTCCGCTAAAGACCCCGTATACATATGTTGCAATCCCTATCACTGGAGTCGGCTCTGCAAACCCGGTGAGTACCTT
Source organism: Ectemnius lituratus (assembly GCA_910593735.2). NCBI lineage: Eukaryota > Metazoa > Arthropoda > Insecta > Hymenoptera > Crabronidae > Ectemnius > Ectemnius lituratus. The sequence continues at coordinate 4,714,523 of OU343036.1, read as the reverse complement.
GGCATTCCTTCCTTCAAATATACTCGTAGACTGCTTCCAATTGAATTGATCGAGCAACGCTCGGCCAACTGGCAGAACCAATTGCAATGACTTTTCCGATTGTTACGCGTACATGGAGATATAACTGTCGATCTATGCATAAGTATTTTATCCAAGTGACAATGTCACCTGTATTATGTTTAGTGAGAGAGATAAATCTTGGAACTGGTAACAAATCAATTAAAGAAACGTGTCAGACGCCGGAAGTATGTTTGAGTCTGTCTATCTCGTATTTACTGTCTAAATCTTGCCGAGTCCCAATGAACAAGCGCCTCGCTGCACTGTGTCCACCTTTGCGGATCACTTTGGCGGCGACATGCGTCGCCAGTATTTTAAGTTGCTCCATCCCGAAAATACCCGACGAATTTCGTGGAAATGCCTTCCAGTCGCTTCCGCGTCTCCAAGTCCCAGATAGACGGACGTTAAACCTCTTCTTGCACGACACATATTACATATTACAGATCCCAGTGCGGACAGGGAACGGTCGCCACGGCTAGGCGATACAGAATCCGGTTTTCTTTTGAACATGCGGCCAAAACTCGACATTTGTCAGTTGCGCACTATTAGGGGAGCGAGCAAAAGCGAGAAATCGGGGCGCATTAATCACAGCGGCTCGTTTCCAAATCCCTTAATTGAAATTTCGAGTCTTTTAAATCCAGGCGCATGCCGCCTGGGTTAATTTGTCGAGGCAGCGCTTGTTTGGACTTTATTAATTGCCCGATTTCACACTGCCAAATAACGCAATAAATTTTAATGGCCGAACTCAGGATTAAAGTTGCATCAGCGGTGCGTGCGCGGCGTTAGGGCGCCGTGCCGCCGCCGCCGCTGCCGCCGCCGTCACCATCGCTGGAAGAAATATTTCAGGCGGCTCGACAAAAGCTTTCGAGCTATTCGGATTCCCGGTGTACCCGGACGTGTATGCCTACCTTGTTAAACGCGACCGGCATTCCAGAGCGGAATATTTTCTGGCGCGCTCCGATCCCTGTGGATCATGCCCGACCGTAACGGTCTACCGTACGTCGTACGTACGTGGAAACGGTAAAAGAAAGACGCGCCCCAGTGTACCTTTTAATTATTACGCCAGTGAAAATCCACTGAATATCGTTCTACCACTCAAATCAAATTCCAGCAGACCGTCAGAATTAATTGAGACAGACTTTGCTTCGCACATAAATCAATAATTAATTCTTCCGGCAATCCAACAGTCGCAAAATTTGCACATATTTTCGTTTCGCATTATAACAGCTTGTCCCAAAGGTTACTTTCGTAATTAGCGTGTTCTTATTGGCAGAAAAAACGGAGAGGTCTCTTGGAACAACCTAACACATACATACGTATACCATTCTTAATCATTAATAGGTGTAAACAAGCATCTATCTTTGCAATATGTAATTAAATAATATTCATTACACAATAAAGATAGATGACATTCTGAATAATCAAGGCTCTGGTACTGGCAGAACCTGCTTTTGCCGACGGCGACTATTTCAATATCTCGAATCCCGTTCTATCTATCATTCGGAGCGGCGGCGAATAGCCGGGAAAATATTTAATTTCCTCGAGTCTTGGCAAATATTTTTGGTAAACCCACCCACACCGTACCGGCCTTTCCCCCCGTCGGGGGCGAATTGAATTCGTGGTTGTTCGCCGGCGTTATCGCGCTTCGCTCGCTCTACTCGCGATTAACATAGATTACCATATACAGTCAATAAAACTCCGCTCGTGTGTACTGACAACGCTAGCACGAAATTCCCGGCGCATTTGTTGCCGCGGTAATACACCATATCACCCTCGATACTAGCTATATGCCTGATTAATGCTCCGTACAATTAGCTTCCCCTCAAAAGAGAATCATTTTCGTGTGAAAGTCATTGTTAACACATTGTCAAGCCATTATTTTATAGGTATCATTAGCTAATTTGAATTTTTCTCTTCTCTCCTGTCAAGTCTCCAACTTTACGTTTTGTTATACCGCAATAATTGATTAACAAGAAATTATAATAAGTAATAGCATAACGGTAAATTGACGCAATTTCATGCGTCGATAATCGGCATAACTCGAAGCATGTGCGAACACGGGTGTATGTATTCGTGACCGGTCTGCAGTGGGTCAAACAGTGGAAAGGTTCGGGTCAGCGGAGAGCGGTGATTTATTACAACCAATGAGTACTAATGCCGGACAGCCTACCTGGGTTGTCGTCATAGAAAGTATCAGCCACCAAGCACTTTTATAAGTCCTTCAGGGTTTCCGAGTTCAAATCGAGGATCTTTGAGATTTACGACACTACCGGAATCCACTGGCTGTACTAGCTGGTTCTGGTTAATGAAGCCTTTAATAATCCATCCTCTCAGGTCAAACGAACCCATAGCAGGTGCATGAACACTGCCTTCTCATTGAAGCAGAGAAGCAATTAACTTGGCTAGTACTAATTCTAGTTGTCAAAGGGTCGTTCTTAAACTACTGCTTAGATCTAGAAAATGAAGGAACAAGAGAATATGAAGCGTAGGTCCAGAAGCTAGCAAAATTCCTCTTAACGAGCGTCAGTCGCACTCGAGCGTTAAATATATTAATTTGACGAGGCGGAGTTCTGGCGGCGACGGCGTCCCACACTCGACTTATGTCCGCTCGCCGGCGACATGAATTCGATCACAAAAACGCGTCGCCTCCTATGACGACTGAAAAAGAGCGAGAGCGGAGTAGGGGCCGGGCCGAGCGGGTAAGAGATAGAGCGGAGAGTGAGCGAGGGGGAGGGCGAACGACAGGCGCCAGCAAAACGCGCCTTTACGTAACTCCGGCGATCATTTAACCCAATGCTCTGTCCAACTCGGGTAAACAGAGTTGGTGCGAGCGAGGTGCAAAGCAAGTATCAATGGCCTGCGCTTCTTAAGCAAACGCCGACAACGACGGGAAGCTGCACCTCGCACAGTGGGAACTACCATTAAGAAATCGATTAAGAGACCTAATTATCCCTCTCAATGCGTTTTACACTTGCAATCAGTAAATTATAACGGCGGGTTCCAATGTGGGAACTGATTCTCATTCCGCTTTAAATAATGATCGGCGTCAGGCTGGCGTTACTCGCACGAGTGACGCTCTGATTTCGCGACGGGTAAAAAGTCCGATAAAATCGATCGTGGGAATCGGAGCGCAGGATCAGAGCCGGTGAGCTGGGAGTTGTGGAGCTGAAAACGAGCGCAGGCCTCCTCGGTGCGATGCCTCGGTTACGTGACAATTACCTCGCTCGATCCAAGTATCTTCGCAAGTACTCACGCACTACTACGAGCCTCCAGCAGGCACGTACGGTCGTCTGGAATTCGACGATCCATTTATCTCCGCGGAGCAAATGGCGCGGAAAATGTTGGCGTTGCGGGCGGAATCGTAGGAAGAGTTATTTTCGAGCTGGTTGCCGTGCGAGGAGAAAGAGCAAGAGAAAGAGACTCTTAAGTGGCGTTAAGCAGGAACGGTCGAGTGCCAATGCGCGCGCTTGACTTTGTATTTATTAAATAAGAAATCCATTTGCCGCTTGTCGTTGGCCGAGTCGACAGTGGCTAATGCGCGAGCCAATACGGCCGCCGGGAAAACTCTGCTAAGAGATTGTCGTGACATTTAGGCGTGAAGCAATGGAAAAGATACCGGTGGTATCCTGCCTGCTCGATAAATCGTACTTGCAGGCTTAGACAAATGATGGTGGAAATGGTGTGCTAATGATTTTCTTGAGTCCGCTTTGCATTGGGCCCAATGCTGCCAAAAGAAAATCCACAAGGCAGCGTGTATATGTATCATGCGATATTAATATAGGAACCCGACATGCTGCCTAATCTTGCTACGACATCGATTCGTCACACTCGGTTGCACTACACGCGATCTCCCGATAATCGCTTGTTATTGCCGGCGCAGTCGTGCCTGGTAAACATCGCGCATTCTTTATAGAAACGGGATCAGTCGCTGACATTTTTCTCGTTCAGGAAGTCTCGGCCAATTAACACATATTAATAAGTTTCTTTGCGACAAACCACGCTCTCCTGACTTGACACTCGAGAAATATTCGGATTTACACTTCTGAGTTCTAATTGATAAATTCAATGATTGCATGTATAAGAAAAAGACAAGTAACTCTTGAAGTATTAATAACGAGCGTCAGAGGAGCGCAGCATCTGGAACATCTGGGGGAGAACGTGGCAGTATGTAGCGAATACCAGATTTCCCATTAAGCTTCCTGCAATGGGAATCAAGGGGATCCTTGGGATTCCGTGCCCAAGTTTTCCTAGTCTCTAATAATAGAGCAGCGATGAAGCAGCGCATAGCGAGGGTCCCTGCGAGTAGCGCACGCGTTTCGGGAAAGCAAGTACACCGGTGGAATGTCGCTCGCACCAAATACATAGCCGTTCTCTCAGTATCGAAGTATACGTACGCTTCGAACAGTAGAAAGATAATAAAACAAGCACCAACGTCGGCAGAAGGCACGCGTGGAAAAGCATGATAAAAAGACTGGTCTGCCAGTCGAGACTAAGAGATACAGAGGCGCAAGCTTCATCGAAAAAAGACAGGCAGAGACATTCGTCCATAGTGAGAAAGTCTCTCAAACTACAGAATGAAATCATAAAGCAATGCAAGTCAGCGGAGGGAAACAACGGCGAGCGGCACTCACCGATAGCCGTGCAATCGAAGAAGTTATGGTCAGAAGGAAATGAATCTAAAAATAAAGCGTACATTGGGCGACTCGCTGCCGCCGCCGCCGCCGCCGCCGCCGCCGCCGCCGTCGCCGCCGCGTTGCTGCCAGTCGAGAGACTCGGCAGAGCAGACCAGAGCAAGGCATGCATGCCTGCTGCTCCCAGCCGAAGGAGAAAGAGAGCGCCCGCTCCAGGAGTGAGGGGGAGAAGGTGGAGTACAGGAGAAATATTGTGACGAAGAAGGACAAGGCGAGAGGAGCAGCCGGAGAGAACGAAACATTCAACATTCGAGCGAGAGTGAGAGAGATCGAGAAGACAGAGAGAAAGAGAGTGGAGTGGAGCGGCACTGGAGATAGAGGGAGCGAGAGCGATTACTCGGCCGAGCCTGGGTTCGGGCAGTAGGCGCACGGGACAGTGGGGAGGGTTGGGAGCGAGGGGAGAGCGAGTTTACGGGAGTCGGTGCTTGCGGAGCGCAGGGATGGCAAGCCGGCGCCGCTGCGTGTCATTGCTGGCGCCAGCTAATTGTCGAGGCCAGCCGGCATTAGCCGAGGAGCTGACCGAGCCGAGCCGAAGCCCACGAACGCACCGGCAGGCACCGCCGGCTTTATCCTCGCACGGCCCAACGACCGATTGCCTTCCCTTCTCTTCCCTTCTCCCCCTTCTCTCTTTCACTCCTACCACTCTCTATCTACTTACTTACTTCTGTCTTTCGATAGTTTGCCATTCAAAAATCATTCCTCACCCTTTTTTCTTCTTTCTCGCTGGTCTTAAGCACTTTTCATTCGGCTACAGTCAAACCAGTTGAGTTAAGACTTTGACTCCCACTTACTGCGGCTTCTCGTGCGATTTGGGATTACTCTTTATTTCGTGTGGCTCGAATCCGGGGAATCCCGGGGGATTCGAGCCGAGTCGCCGTCAACCTGTTCAACGGGCTACGCGCGCGCGTGTGGAGATAAATCTCGGCGGTTCATTGAGGATCTCGCCTTAATCTCTCGCCAAGGCGAAGGATACATTTCAATGAGACGGGGCCGGCAGAGTAGCAGCAGCAACAGCACCAGTAGAAGTAGCAGAAGCCTCTCTGATGTAAGGAGCGTATAAGGTTGCGCCGATGGCTCTGCGAGTCTCGACTCGTCTATAATTGCCGGCGGTGTATCCCCCGTTTATCCGAGATTCGCTCTCATATTCGGCCGTAAAGGCGCCGCCTAAGAATAGAGAGGCGAGACGAGCTTTCGCCGTCCGAAGCTCGCCTGACGCGCGCGCGCCTCTGCTACTTCCACGTAGCAAAGTGCATCGAAATATCCGAAGTGCGCTGCTCTTAATGGTACGTACGAGATATCCCGGTGTGTGTGGTCGATCGAGCAGGCATTGTATCGGAGCCTGAATTGGATTAGGGATTGGCCTGACGCCGATGGTCCTGCACTTCGACTCTGCACGCTGTGCTCTATGAGATCGTTATTTATAACGAGGCACTCTCGGGCGGACGGCTTGCGCGATTTTGAGTAACGACACCGAAATATCGCGGCGCGTCGCTCTTCCAAGCGTAATCTACACTAATATAGTGTGAATCAAGATGTAAGGGTTTGTTTGAATATAGAAAGTAATTCTCTGAAATTGTAGAATAGATTTGAATAATTCTTTCACTATTTATGTATTATTATATCACAACAATTAGCAGAAATTTAAAGTCAATCTTGAATCTTACTCTTACATTTTCTTGGCTTCGATAGGGCTGAAGTCGTATTTTAGCAGCAGTTAGATTCAGTTTTATGGATTCTATCAGTTGATGAAGAGAATCGTCAATCTCTTGGCGTCCCAGCGAGCAGCACCTCGGCCCGCAGATATTCGTGGTGCCTGGTGTCTGCGAGTGGCATGGCCACTTAAAATTTCTCATCTTCCAGCCGTAATCGCAGGCCGAATGTGTCTGTATGCGTGTGTTCGTGCGTGGGATCCGAATAAGATTCCCGCCCGGTAAACAGACGGTGCGCGCTGTCTTTTCTGCGCTCTTAAAATCCTCTCTCCTTCTCTGTCGGCGACATTTATCGAAGGTGAATCGCACTCGCTCGCAGTGGCGCCTTGTTTTCGCAAGGCGCGCGGAGCCTCGCTCGGAGAAGCAACGAGCGAGCGCCTTTATCTGTTTTTGTGCTCTCGAATGCGACGCCGACGCCGGCGGCGGCGGCGGCGGCAGCGACGGTGGCGGCGGTGGTGGTGTTCGAATATTGCGGCGCGCTGCTGTTAATAATTCACGCCGATGAATCGATTATCATCGAGCGCGGCAGAGCGTCATTACGCAAACCGCCTCACTCGTGCCGCGCACTCTTTATTGCCCGGCCAATTTGTTTCGCCGCACGCATTATAATATTCCTCGACACACACAACGCTTTTGGACAGTGGACCCCTTTGTCTTTCGGCTGTCGCAATGATTTAGAATGAAATCGTCGGTCCATTCTCACTTAAGTTCAACTCAATCTCCCACTTTGATTTAACCAGGCAAATGCAATATTCCAATTATTCGTGTCGGATGTGCAACACGAGTTACAAAGGTCTACCTTCGTCCTTCATACTTTCATTCTAGCCGTGTTTTGCAAGTTTCTTCTAGTTAGTAGTGCTAGTCTTAGCACTACTCTTCGACTTAACATTCGAACCACAACTGCCGCGACACCAAGGCCCCCGTATTTTGGCAATCCAGAATAGTGGCGGATCGACGCACGGAATTCCAATTGACCAATTCAGAGACCTTCTCCCTTTTAATACCTTTCCGACGTGACATAATACTCGGACGCTCTCCAATTCAATAGTTTTGCGAAATTCCAAGCAATACGTATTCCATTTCCTTACATAGAATTGAACACTTGGTATGTCTGTTAAACCGGATTAGGGAATAATCTATATTTTCATTTACAACTGTATCCTTTGCTCTAAATTTAATTCTGTGATCACGCCTAAGGCATTTCTCTATTTCGCTAGTGGACCGGTGTTTACCTTCGCTCGAATTGGGCGGCCGACAACTGCAGACAGCAGTGAGGTAGTATGTGTATGTGGGAGTGTCTCCTTCTGGCAGCGGGTATCAATCGCAGACTTCGTTATTGTCTAGGAATCCGACGCGGCGGTGGCGGCGGCGAAAGTGCCGCTGGATTCCTCGGGCGAACTAGCATGCGGAACACACAACCCCTCGTTAATCATTGGGCGAACTGCGCCGCTCGGGAAAACATCGTTATGCGAGAATTTACGGCCACTAAATGGCAATAAGCAGCGGAGGGAGCTGACTTTCGGCTCAGTAATATTGGATGCTTTTCGAAATCACGGAACGATGGCGTTCGAAGGAAAATAAAGAGAAGTCCGGCTGTTCTGTCTCTCTCTTTCTCTTTCTCATGCACTCTCATCCTCAAACGGCGAAGTACCACCCGCCGACCGACGATATCGGCGTCAACGATTATTTATAGTTAGCGGCGAGTGTGTGCACGCGACCTTCCCAAGCATATTTCTAAAGAGAGCGAGCGAGCGAGAGAGAGAGAGAGAGAGAGGGGGGGGGGGAGAAAATGCGTGGCGCCTAGAGCCGAACCGGTCCAAATTCGATCTATAGAAGCGACAGGGACGGCAGCACATACATGTAGAATTGTGGCATGGTGCATGCATTAGTAGCAAGACACACATGCTAATCTTGCAAGGCGCCGCTGGTTCCCCCGATATATTTACTCTATCGCCGGATATAATTAGATACTTATTTTCGCACGAGTGCGCTCGCCGGGCTATTTGCTTATTCCCGACTACGGGAAATAGTTCGGAATCTCCTGTGCGGTTCTAGTTTACCGCAAGCATTTGAATACCCGATCTACCCCGGGTAGGAAGTCCGTACCTCTGTCTATCACGCACCGATACTTATTGATCCCGTTGGCATACCGACTCATCCGATTGGGATCAAGCATGCAATATCTGGATGTTTCTGTATAATTAGTTACAGTTTATTAAACAAGTATTTCTTGAAACTAAATAACTTTGAATAGAACTTTACTTCTATGTAATATATTCGAATGACAGATTTAGATCACGCGATGCTGTAACTACAAGTTATGCCACTTTGTGTCTTAATAGTGGCAAGAGTAGTGACGCACGTGTTGAGGACGAGTATACCGGCGGCTTGTCGGTCAACAATGTGTTAATTACGAGCCGGAGTGAGAAGGGCTCGACGAAAAAAGCTCCTCGTCGCGACGCTTTACCTTGAGTTGGCGCGATATATTCGCGGCGGGGTTTGTCCTCCATAGTTTCAGGGCGCGATACGTAAAAGGACGAAAAACGACATACCGGTTTCGCCGGCCGCTAATAATAGAAGTCGCCACTTTTGGAGCTGGAGTGCGCGAGTTCTAACGGGAGGCGCCGCTCTGCCGCAGTTTCGTTTCGCCGCGTTGGCACTCGTTGCGCGCGGCACCCGCCTTCTCCATTAAATCGCTTTAATCGAAAGCAGAGCCTTGAGTCGGTTTCTCAATTCTCCGCCGTCTTCTTCAACGCGCTCTCGCGTCGAATTAAACTTGGAATCGGGAACGCCGGCTTAACGAGCCACGGCGACGTGGAACCCCGGCGTTTCGTTAATCCTTTCACTCGCGTGGAATGCAACGTTCCGCCAATATTTCTCTCCGAAGAACTCTAAAAAGTTCCTTGGCCCTTTACGTGTCTTAGACTCTTTTCAATGATCCGCGTATGAGTTTTGTAATTGATCTTTTTAGTATTTGTCGATGAACTACTATTTTATTATACAAAATCTGTTTAATCACATAATATAAATATTCATTTATACAAATTATATATTAAATATATTCTTTTTGAAATAACAGTGTTAAAGGATTAGACAAGCGAATAGTATTGATAGGTTTTCGTAGTAGCAATAGAGATCTGTATTGACACATGGAAGGAGCAGTTACTGAGTATCAATCTTTCTGTTGCAGAGTCGCCGCCACCCCCGTACTGCCTTATCGCCGACCGGCTGAGACCCGAAGGTGAGTCTATTCGTCTTGCGCACGCTGCGATCACGATACAGATGGATATAGTAGAGTGTGCGCTGTGCTCCACGAGAAACGACACACGTTCGTCTCTCTTTCTCTTCCTCCTCCCTCGGAACGTGCGATCTCTTCGCTCAACTGCTCCAGCGATAACTCATGTTTATTACTCGCAAACGTTTACCGTGCCACGGCTGGGAGGCTCGTCCCATGGGGCGCGTGTGTCGTCGCGTTGCTCACGACCTAGCCCCAAGCAAGGTTACATGTAATGGACGATAAACATATCGAAAGTGCACGCGTCGTCGCCCGTCTCTGATTGCAACCACCCTTGCAGACATTTCAACCCTTTAAGATTTTAAGAATTATTACTTCCTTGAATTCTATTTAGTTAAATGGGATTTAGCATTTCAAAGAGGCTCTGATTTCGACGTTAGATTTTGAGTCGGTCTGATTGCATTCTGTTCAACCCTTGTGTGGATATTTCAACCTTTTAAGATTCTAAGAATTATTATTGTCTCGGATTGCATTTAATTAAATGGAGGTTAGCATTTGAAAGAGACTTCGACTTTAATTTTAGTCTTGACTCTTAGATTCTTTGAATTCATTTAATGTTCTGGAGTACAGAAGAGAGAATTGGATCTTAGAGCGAACGCTTCACCATCACGAGCGGCATTGCGCTTGTTTTGTTGTTGTATCGGGTGACGAGTCAGTTATAGAATCGTGAGAGTATAAACATTGTGATACGATCATCGGAGATATGCTGTGGCCTTTGCACTATGTAATCTAGATGAATGATTCTTATGATGCGTTCGTGTAAACTCGCGCGGAAGCCAATTACGATCTTAGAAGCAGGTAAAGATTTATGTTATTATCCAAGTGTGGATAACACATTTTATAGATATGAAAACATAAGAAAGTGGGAATAGATAAATGTGGGAAGTAATGGTTTGTGTTGACAGCTTGGAATTAACAGAATTTCGAAATGGCTGAATCTAACAATAAACTGGACATGATTCAGCCAGGAATTTCTTAGTGCGAATCTGGAAAAGGACTGGGTCGGTTGGAAGGAGAGTAAAGACAGTCACAGTGTACCGTGAGAAAGGAGTGTCTAACGGAGAGGTAGATTGAAAGATATGTTCGTTGTCAAAGGAACCTCGTTCCTAGCCTTTCTTGGCTGGTAACAATGCACAGGGATTGTCCATTTTCGGAGAACATTCATAATCGAGTGTAGTTCGAGCGCAAACTATGCTCTCTTGGCACACGTGCTAAGCCTGTGCCACGAGACATTGTCAGTCGCAGGCTTGCTCGCTTGCTCGGACGAACTGTAAGTCGATCTTGTTGATTGCGACGAACCGTATGGCATATAGGTTTCAGGTATCGCCGTTTCAGTGGTCGATACAGAGAGTGCTACGTTGCTGGCAAACACAACAGTCGCTCCCACCTGGTTCTCTCTGTGAGTCGGCACACGCTTTATTTCCTGCAGGCTACACTCTAAGCCCGCATCACGGAAACGAACTGTGTGGCAAAACTCGCAGATGGAATTGCGCAAACGAACCGTCATCAATTTAGCGCATAAGGCTTGAAAGTCCATTTATACTCGTTTATTTGGTATCCTCTGTTTCCAAGCAACTGGCAGGTGCGACAGATAATTCCAGTGATAACGTTTTTGTTACTATTGGAATCTCACATTAGAATTCCATCCGGTCCAAGTTGGGCTGGTTATGGGTTCTCAGTCTTCGCTTGTGCAATCCTTGACTCTCTTCCGAGCATCCCGACTGCCGTTCTTCGATGTGTTTGCGTGTACGTGTGTTCTGGCTGGGTTCTTCCTTTTCTCCGCTGGTCGTGGCCGATCCTAAACTGGTTCTCGGGATCGATGCGGGAGCACAGGAGTGCAGGCAGATCGCTCTCACAGCATCGATAGATTCGCCTCCCTTCGTGGAAGGCGTTCGTTCTCTTTCATGTCCTGGTTGCGTAATATCGTGGATATAACGAAACCTTCTTCCTGTCCATTGGTAGCTCCTCTCGGCCTCGGTCTTGTGGTCCGTTGCTCCAGAAATTCGTTGTAGCAGGAACGGTCAGCCAAGAAAATAACTCGTTCTATAACTCAATCCGCGTGGATACGGATATCGCATGAGCATTTAGTATTACTGCGGCCTATAAACGCGCTCTGTTTGTTTCCACAAGCGGCCGCTTGTGCCGAGCAGATCGGATCCTCCGGTGGATGTGCATCGGTTATTACATAATTTCCGGGAATACTCGAAGCAAAGAAAATCGCTGGCCATGCGTTCTTCTTTGCAATGTACTTGATAAACCTATGATAATAGATTGCGGTTCGTAGCAGAAGTTCATTTTTCTTGTTTTCTTTTTAATGAGAAATAGTCTCGATGAAGGACACCTGTGAGTTTGTCCCGTGAAGAAGTCAAAGCATTAAAGTCAGGGGAGAACTTACCAGCTTATCTCTGGTTAAGCATGCGTGTGTTCTGGGCACGTGTTCGATCGATTATGCACGCGCAAAACTAGCCCGTTATCGGACGGCAGTTCCCCACTTTTTTCCCATAGCCATACACTTTCGTGTCAGTTTTCTCGCCTGCATTTACATTTCGTTTGCAACGAGTATTACCGTAAACCGGCTGCTTGAATATATTGTCTGGCGCTTCCGTTAGCTTTCGATAACCTTTTACGAGCTTTTCAGCTCGATTATATTTGAACGCATCATTCTCTCTTATGACTCACTGGACAAAACGCAGGCAGAATTCCAGGAAGTATAAATGTGTGGGAATCGAGAAGTTTATACGTATTGCTATGTGATTTGAATTCGTTGTTGATCGAATGATCGAAGAGGAATCGTATAAAGAGATCGGTTGAGAGACGCGATATTCGTCATTTGGCGTTAAGTAGAAAAAGCTCACGTCAGCCGAGAGAAATCCATTGGAAGGGGAGTGACTACTGTGAAAAGAGCGGCGACGCCGACGACGTCGGCAGATGCAACCTCCTAGATTTATGCTGCAGGAAGAAAACTGGGCCAACACGATGGAGCAGCGGAGATAAAAGTCCGGGCATCGCCACTTGTTGCATTCGAGCGCCGGGAGACTGAAGAGAAATTCCCTCATTCATAAAAGCCGCTTACCGGCACGAGTTGCGAGAGCTCCACTCTCCCGTGAATCACCCTCGAAAACCAGACGCTTTTTCCACTCCTTTCGAGCGGTAACAAAAAGGAAAAGCTCCAGTCACGCTTTCCGAATTCCTTTCCAGCATATTCATCGTATCACGTTCCTCTATTAAAGATCTCGATTTCGCAGCGGCGCCTGATTCTATCGGACAAAATCCTGCGAAATTACCAACTCATTTCCGCCTGGTAAATACCAGCAAGTTTTGCGTAGCCACTCTTTCCCTCATTATTGCAGTCCTTCGTGTGGAACGGAAGGAAATGCGGAGTGACCATGCGCTTTAAATCGACCTTTCCTGCGATTTATTTCCGCACGGCTCGTTCATGGTTTTTCTCAGTCGGACAGTACTCTGACAGTGCTGACGGCGTTCCTTCCAGCTTGGTGGCAGTGGTAGTTGCGCAAATTTCAACGAATACGACGAAGGACAAGTCAGAAACGCGCGGCGGGCAGTCCCTTTCGAACGCGACGAGGACAAATCTCAATGCGTGCGAGCTCAATGCTTTTTTCTCACTTTTCCAAAGCTTCTGGTAACTTTATTATCATCGTTTTCAACAATGTCTTTTGTAGGATTTAAAGTTCTAGTCTCGAATGAAACAGGCTTAAGAATTGGTTGAGGTTTAAGTCGGTCATCTGTGTCAGAGCAGTTGAAACTCGGTGTTGGCGGTCAGGGAAAAGTAGGTAACCCTTCCTATCAATCATATGTGTTCCCATGCCCTACCTGTAGGCGGCTTCTCCAAGCCGAGAGTCCACTCGAGTACCTACAACATAGCCACGTGTCAGCGACCGAAACTCGCGCAACCTTGGGCGAAGGAAAGAGCGTCTGGACGCGTTGTGCGATACGGTGGGAGCAGTCGGGATGCGGTTAAGGGCACGTATGCACACAGGGCGCCTTAGCGCCGGCTGCAGGGCGGGGCAGCTGCACCAGTAATACGAGGCCCACTTACAAACCCGGTGTTCGAAGAATATTGTCGAACCTCTTACGATACTAGCTTCCAAATCAATTCTAGTAGGCTTTTTGCTCAACTTCCTTAAGCCAGTTTCACATATTTTACTTTTCTCTAGTATATAATGTAATATAATATGACTAAAGTCAATAATTAATTACTGTATTATGAAATTTCATGTTTAAGATTTCGGTTAATGTTATTTTTCTATTTTGATTTAATTTCAATGTGAATTTAATATCGTTTTCGATGAAAGATGCTATGAAAACTGTAGATCATGGGCGAGATATAGTATTTGATAGAGTGTACCTGGGGTGGTAATTTAAAGTGGGCTTAAATGATGTTTGACGATGTATCTTGGAAGCACACCCCGTATATACGAGTCTTGCGGTGGGCGCCTGTCGTCTGGCTTTTACACTCCTCGTCCCCGCTTGTCCGTCCTTGATACAGGCGCCTCTCTCTTCCTCCGACTTTTTCTTCTCGCTTGCTCTGAATCGGGCCCGTCCTCCGTCCTCTTCGTTCTTCCCACGAAGCGCCTGCTGGTTCGATCTCCCTCTTCGGGGCCCCGGGCCGCCGCTCCGCTCCGCTCGGCGACCCAGCGGCCGAGCAAAGCAGCACCAGCAGCACCAGCAGCACGCGTTACTTGCCTTTAGCCGGGTGGCGCGCGTTGCTCTCCTCTGCTTCCCCTCGATCGCACAGCCTCTCTTCGTCCAGCACTGCTCGCCCGTGGCTCTCTTCTGCGTGGCCGACACCAGCCGATAGCCGGGAGTGGCTCTCTCGCATTCCGCTGGCACTCCTGAATCCCGATCGAGCTGATCGAACGCTCCACCATCCTCACCGAAAGTTAACCCTTTCAGTTAGATTGCTCAAAGACTTTCCATTTATTTGGACAATCATTGTGATTGATATTGAATCGAGGAAGTCGAAGATTGAGCTTTTAGGTTTGATTAAAATTGAAATTCTACTTTGTCGAATTCTATTGGTGGTGTTTTAAATTCTTGTTATTATAGAATTTGATTTATAGTTGTTTAATGGATTCTTGGTAATATCACGTGGCGAACAGTAGAGTTTACACGTTGTTATTAAGTTGCAAGGAGCCTGAAAACCATGTGGCATCGAAGTGTATCCATTTACTCATCGATTCTGTTCAAGTTGGTCGTGGTAACCGGCGCTACGAGCCTCGCAACGGCGAATCGGGGGCGATCGACGAGCAAATATTTATCCGGCGATAAGAAACAAATTACCAGGGGAACTGGTCGCTCGCTCATTACGAGCTTCGAACGGCGCCGGATGCGTCTACATACAGACTGATGCGGGCACACATGAGTCAGCTATGTCGATATTGCCCTTGCGACGAATTTTTCATAATAAATCGATTATTGAAAGGTGTAGAATTCGTTGCATATCGAATCTAACAAAGAGAAATTCAAACAGATCCTTTAGGTGCGTTTGAATCATATACATGCACTAGTTTCGAAAGAAGATGCGTCCACACGTATTACAAAGAGGTACTATTATTCGAGTAATGACGCGTGTCATTCTAAGGCATTAAGTGGCGCATGATCCTACGAATCGATAGTGTCATCGCTAAATTTGCCGGAATCCAAAGTGATCTACAGCTAGGATCGGCAAGCTGCCGTCGCGCTGTACCTTCAAGGTAAACGAATGCATGAATTATTAGCAGTCCGATCGCTTCATCCTTCTCGCTCGCATGCTAAAGTCCTTTCTTCCGTCCTCTTCTCTCTTTTATGCGGGGATCCGGATCGTCAGGGATTCCCCTTGGTTCGGACAGCACCGCTAGGCAGAACACGATTATTCTCCGGTAATAACTGTTTCACGCTTCGTTGAATTATATTGTGCCGCGCCGACGAACTGTCCGTGTAAACAGAACTTCATTCGGACACGTCCCGACGCGCGCTGCTCCAGCAGCCACCTGCTGAACCAGGTGGGCACTCTTGCTCTCCGGATCCCGAGCGTGCCTTGCCGCTCTTACTCAATCGATGACGCTCGTAATTGTTGTGTCGCGCCGATTCGACCGATCGCTTGCGATCATTCCTGAGTATAATATAATGTAACTCCAAGCAAGAAATATTTTCTACTTATTTTCAATTTCTGATTAGTTCATTTTTGATTTAGAAAATAATGTTAGAAGAATAGAACGAGTGTTATAATATTTTAGTATTGGTTTGATGAGATTTAAATGGAAGGGTGGTGCTAGGATCCTCCCAAGGATATTAGAAACCGATTCCTGGAAATCCCTTCTAAAAATACCTGACGGATGTTAAATCTCGAGTCTGGCCTTCTCTCCCTCGGAGTTGATGCTACCGAGCGTTCCGTTCTCTGGAGGCCTGCGAGCCGGGACCCGCAGGAAATGCCTCTCCCGTAGGAGAACGAGCCGCTGGAATCTCGAGAGGAATGCGACCGCCCTTTCTCCTTCGGACTCGTTGTCCTCTGACGTCATCTTCTCTTTTAGTCAATGAATCCCGCCCTCTCTCCTAAAACGATTAGCCGCTGGACCAAAGTCTCGACGAGATGAGAAGATCGCTTGCTTTCCAATATTTTACTTCTACATTCGATCTCTTCTTCAAAACCTTTTCGTTTTCCGCTTCTTTCGCGTGATCCACTTTCGTGAACGACTGCCTAGAATTACATGGAAACCTGCATTCTAACTCGGATATCCGTCGGACAGCATACTATTCGGCTCGGATCCAATCCGATTCCCTTCGCGTCTCCAATGTTCCAGCACAAGAGAGATCCGTCTCTGCGTGACTACATTCATTTCCACAGTCTGGCATTACTGGCTTTCTGACGCTGGAACGTGAAGAACAGTACTTGGGCCATCGGGGAAAAAGCCAGCACGAGAATCTTTGCTCCAAGTGGTGCGCTGCAATCCATGCCGATTAGACTTACATGAGCTTGATGATACTTCCTTCACGTTGAATGTGTACCTTGGTAAAAAGAGTATCCACGTTATTTTCCACTTCCAGTCGTTTCGCGTTGAAGAGAAAAGTGGTGATCGTAGAATAGGATTGGATAAATTGGGGACGTTGCACCTTCTGTAATTGGCCTATTACATGCTCGGTGTGCTATTATCGATAGAACATGTATTTCTTAAACTTTATGACAGGGAAATCAGTAAATTAAAGGTAAAAGTGGTTTGTCAATAATATTTTCCAGTACTAAAACTAAAATATCGTATTGCATGAGAAGTGTTTGAAACACGTAAACACTGAGGGATTTCAAGGTTGACTCGTTATAGAATCATTAATGAGTTCGTTGTCTCATGGACATCTTCTAAGTATCACTGAACTGAGGAATGTCGTGGTAGGAGTGCGCGTGGCATTGAGGGCGAATTAGATGGCTCGGCGAATCATTATTTCGGGTGGGTTGTGTCACTCCCTTTGTCTTTCGGCGAAATTGCCGCGCTCGCGTTTTCTCTGGAACGGTGACTCATCCCGCGGCGATTTACATTGTCCGCCTTTGGCCAAGCACTGGAAGCGCCGTCCAATAAATTCAGAGTTCCATGGACCGAGGGCGAATAGGCGTGCTCCTATCTCTATGGGGTTCTCATATGGTCATCGAAGTGGTATTCAAATTGACTGAATTCGTTTCGACAGAATGACATCCAATGACAAGATATGTTTGCACAATCCAATTGATCACTTTTCTTAACAAAAGGTTCAATAAATTGGACATTAATGCTCACCGTTTAACTTTTATCGTCAATTGGTGATCTGCGTTAATAATTAATATATCTTATTATAATTTGTGATTAAGTGTAGAAAATACGGAAACAAAAATTTATTACGCGCGTGGGAAGTGAAATATGATTACTTGTGCGGTTAAAAAGTTAAATGTAAAGCAAGCCGTTCATCCATTGAAAAGAAACGTTTCACAAGAATTAGAAAGAAATAGTCTATGGCAGATAGCGAGAGGGAGGAGAGAGAAAAAAAGAGAATTAGAGAAAGAGGGAGGACAGGCACTCGCACTGAAGGGACACTTCTAAAGGGGTTGCCGTTTATTTTCAGATTGCGCGCCCAGCGAAGGGGATCAACGTCGGTGCAAAAACAGCACACCCCTGCCACTGCCCGGCTCCCTTACCACCAACGGCGAAGGTAACTATGTCCTCAAGGTTATACTCTTTACTCCGCAAATCGTTCTCCCGATGCCTTTCCTCTCAAAAGGCGCGTTACTCGCTCGCCGCAACTAAACAGCACACCAAGAATCCTATCAAAACGAATTCTTACAATATCTGTTATTATTCAACTCCAAAATTGTGTAATTTGTCATTGTAGTATTGTTTAATAGGATGGGCAGTGCAAATAAATTTCGTCGAAATATATTTATCAAGATTTATTTAGATTCGTCCATTTTTTTATTTAATTACGGGACACGCGTCAGTTTTCGCATAATAAAACAGTTGCTCACGAATGCACGAAGGTGGTTTTTGGACCCGATCGAACAACCAGCGGAGATTTAATGGATTCAGCTGGAGTTTTAATTCGGCCTGCTGCAAAAAGCGACGGTCCCTTGTCGCATTACTTGCGCGTGGGAGTTGGCCCGATCGGAAATCGATGCTGCGATTACGAAATACACGCACACGGGTGGCGGACATTTCGACAAAGTGAGTGAAACGATCGCGCTAATACTTCGAGCGGCGAGGCAATAAAAAACGTATCGCCTGTAAATGCCGATCATTAGGCTTAACGGTTGTTCCGTGAGCATGACGATCCTCCGGGACTACCACGCCATTGGCCGATCGAGCGTGGATACACGTGGTCGACCTTGGCTGCGATCCTACAAACGATTTCTTCTCGTGTTTCGCTAGCTTCTTTATTTCCGTGTTCAACCTCATCTTCCAACTATTTGATTCAGAGATTCGTAAAACTAACTGTGTACTTTGTACTTAAGACTTCAATTTGTATTACTGTCGAACCGATTACATGCAAAACTTCATTATGAAAAATAGAAGTACAATTGCGACATTGAAACACTAGAATGCATTTGAATCCTTTACACTTCAAAGACTTTTCCGGCGGCTTGACTCCCGCATAATTCCGAATTTGACTTGCAAAGTGACGTTCCTAGTATTTGCCGACAAATTACTATGCTACTTGTTGCCTGCGCACTATCCCTTTAACATACTAATTCAACATGTTTAAATAGTTCAATTGCCTTCTAACAACCTCCAATGCAACTCTTTTTCTTTTTATTGCACATTCGGTACGGTACGCGAGTGAAAGTCAGTAGAAAATGGTGCGAAGTTGATCAGTGAACCATAATACAAATACACATCTAGTTTCATGGCGCTCATTAAAGCTTTGCGTTAAGTCTGCGGGTGGTTAAACTCGGAAAATTTATGGGCTTCCACATAAGCGCCGGTGCACTGTGCCCCGGCGAACTTTGCGTGCTTCTCGTTAGAAGCGGTAGTGTTCGTGCGGATACGACTTCCAGATTCCACGTTTCGCGCTGCTGGACTTGGCAGGACGTAAATTAAATCTCTCAGATTACGGCCGAGATTTGACAGTAGTATATGGACGTGTATGGTACACCTGCAAGAATCGTATGTGGGATTACTGTATGAGATAATGCAGTCCCCACTTCTTTAAGTGAAGGTTTCCACAATGTACAACTTTTCATTCCCTATCGTTAGTTTTAAACCCTTTCTATTTACGATTGCATGACCTTTTCTAATACATGAGTTTCAATCTATCAATTTTTCAAGATTCAAGTTTGCAGACGGTAGTAAGAGCTCATCACAAAGTAGCATGCTTCGCAGATCGTTTTCGAGCTCCTGAGTCATGGGTCAACAGCCATGTGGCCTGACTTAATGCTAAAGGTGAATGTATGATTTGTAATACCCAGCGAGGTGTCACAAGAATGTGACTGGCTAGAAGAAATCACTCTCTATGCCTTTTCCTCTTTGCATTAAGATAAATGATATTCTATTCACTATAATTCTTCGATCAACCATAGAATTTCCATTCGCGATACTTTATTTTCTAATAATTTAAAATTGCTGCTAGTTACGACTTGTGCGCTAAACTTCAAAGGATTCGGCTGGAATGGAACATAATTTCGTCTTAGGATATAGCACGATTGGTAGTTGGATTATCTTTATTCTGATGTTAAAGAGCGGACAGTTAATTTGGAATGTCCCGCGCTTTATTTCGGTAGACCGGCGGCACTGCCAGTTTTCCCGTAGAAGAGAGCGCAGAGGTCTGTGAGATTCGAAGTCGGAGCTTATCTGCAAACGTCGTGTGTGCGCGCACGTTCCACAGAGCTGACGGCCGAGAAGCGAGCAGGTTTTCACGCATGACGCACCGCGCGCTTCGCGAACTCCTCGTTTTTCGGGGCCGCCCGAGAGCGCACTCGCTCGTTCGCTTCTTCTTCCTCCCTCTGTCCCTCTCGCTCCCTCTTGCCTTTACTTCGTAGAACGCCCGAAACGCTCTTGGCCCCGGTTAGAACGAGGAAAGCGGCACCAATGTGTGCCCGCGAACACCGCATTACTCCTTCGAGATGATTCGACGAAGTTTCCCTTTATCACTGCCACATTGATAAGTGTTCTTGAATGCGACGAAAGATCCTTGAAATTTCTACTTGAAATTCCACCGGAATTTATTTGAATAAGTTTAATAATACCTTATACTATTGTATTAGTATTAAAGTTGATTAATTAAATCAATATAGAGTTAGATAATAATAAAATAATATAAGAAAAAGTTAGTTGGTTGTTAAAGTTATAATTCAGCTATGGATAGCGCGCGGTACGTTTCGTGTCTTCGCCCAGAAATAGATCATCTCCCCCGTCGGCAAGTGTCATTTTTCCCACGTGATTTGCCGTCATTTCGCCGGCTGAAAAGCCGCTCGCTCGAGGAACCTTGACCACAAAATTCCTCCGCTGCGAACGGTGGATAAGCAAGGAGCAACAATTCGAGCCAGAATTGCTCAATACTACTCGTTCGCTCCGTGAGATCATTTTTAACGCCTCTCCCGATTGCACTTATCTGACGATGTTGCACAGTTCCCTTTTATCTCCGGCGAGAAGACACACTACTCTGCCTTGGAAGACGAGAATCCTCGCGGCACTCTCGAGAATCTCAGTTGTGGGTGCATCTCGTTCAGCGTGCGTCAATGCCCAGTGCACTTGACGCAATCCAAGTGCAATTAAGCCGCTCACCTAGCACTCCGACAATTAGTCCTTCGTGGTAAATGCGTGTTCTCATCGGCGGCGAGTCTCCCGGAAACCGTTTACTCTTTACGCGGAATGCAAGCCGAGCGCTTTCCAAGTTTTCCTCGGCTATCTCTCAATTTACCGTATACTTTCCTTATAATATTCACTTTTTGTCTAACTCTAATTATTTAAAAAATTGGGCAATAGTTTAATGATATATATAAAAAAAAGCACGAGTTCATATAATTTATGATATTGGGTAAGTTTATATAACTCTACTGTTAGAGATCGTATAATCAGTCAGTGAATTATGCACGTGCAAGTATACGACAGTCATGAGCGACTTTATTGCAAGCGGAGAAAAGCCGTGAATGCGGGAAACGTTGGTGCGGTACGTTTATGAACATGCGGGCGTGTGTGTGTGTGTCTGTGTGAGGCTCTGTGGTATGAACACACGCAAAGTGGAGAGAGAAGTCTCCTTATATTTAGAAGGCGTAATGCGATTCAATGTTACTATCGGGATTTATGCATGAACATTAGCTAGCAACACATTTTACATCGCAGGAGATAAACTCCGGGTGGCGTTGGCTACTGTTATCGCACTACCGTCTTGGATCGTTTTAGCAATGACGTCGTCCGCTTACAGCAATTCGCATGTATACCGCTTATACTCGAACGCCACTGTCTTTGGGAAAATGAAGCGCATTAGCTCGAATTTTGTATCAGCCATTACTATCATTCGATTGTTGATAGAGAAAGAAAAATACCGTTCGGTCAATGCTGGCGGGCTACGTGAATCGCGGCGACCACCGCTGCGAACGAAAATTCGATCAAACTTTCTCCACTTGCCAACATGTAAAGCCTGATTCACATCGCAGGTAAGCTCATCTTTTTTAAAGATCGATCATTTATTTCTATACTAATATACGCTTTGTTAATTGAGTGTTAAATGCGAGTGTCGCTTTTAGAGTGAAAACTTTTGTTCAAGTAAATGTGATCGATTTTTTCTTAAACTCAAACCTATCGCGAAGACATTGTGAATCGGGCTTAACGCTGCCTTACAAGTCGATCGCCAGGAAGAGTCCTTCAGCCGCTCGATTCATCAAGCGGCGGCAAAAAAGGACCGGTTGGATTTGCAACGTATCTCATTAGACTTGCTGCTCCATTAAAACAATGCGCGACGCGGCGCCAGACAGATCCGTTTACCGATGAAAAAACGTCATAATCCGATTAAGCCTACCGATTAGCCGGCGCCTCGTTACTCGGATAATGCCAACTGGCATACAAGAGGCATCGAGTTCCCTCAATAACAGAGTTGTTGCACCACTGTTCCTGAGATATCTCGACACCTGTTATTACGCAAGTTCCTTTCTCCACGATTCTCCCAATCCGCAGAAATCCTTCATGGACCATTCGACACTGGCAAGCTTTATATTCCCACGGGTACAGAAATCATGAAGCATAGCAGACAGGCGGTGTAGCCTAACGAGTCGTGGCAGCGAATAATGACGTCAAATCTGGCAGGGAGGAGGACAAGCTTTGCAGGTCGATGAGCAGGTCGCAGGGGCGCAAGGTAGCAAGGTAGCAAGCAGGAAGGAGTTCTCTGGTTGTGCGAGGGGGAGAGAGGGAGAAAAAAGAGGAAGAGAAGGAAAGCCGGCTGGCGAGATGCAGGTTTGAGAGTGGCACAATAGGTCGGCTAAGGTGGGTGGCATTCGGCGCGACTGTTTGAGGGAACAGGGGGACCCTGGCGCCAGACAGCTGCCGCGTGTCTCGACCTCGCTCGCTCGCTCACTCGCCTCTCGTCTCGTCTCCTCTCCTCGCCGCTCCGCTCCACTCCACTCCACTCCGCCTCTCTCCACTACGCTCCACCACCACCACCACCACCACCACCACTACCACCACGCGCTTTCCGTCCTCCCTTCTCCAACCTGACTCGACCGCCTCTTCTCTCTTCCTCGCACGCTTCTAGCCACTCTCCTATCCTATAACTCTCTTTCTCTCCCTCGCTCCGTCTCCGTTCTCGCATTACTCTAATGTAACCTGTACATGTATTACACATATTCATGCAAGCACGTCGTGGTGTGCGCGATGAGTATGCGAGTATACGTCCATACGCGCGCCGCTCTGCTCGCTATTTTATTGATTTATTTTAGCGCTAGCCTCTCTCCTTCTGGCGAGCTCGCCTTCTTTGCCTCTGCTCACTACTCAAGAGTGTTGGAAATACATGTGGCTAACTTTGTGTGTGTCTGCTGCAAGCTGTCCTCCTTGCACTAGAGGGAAGCTCGAGCGTGTTTCTCTGGCCGCGCTTGTTCTTTACTGTCGATCTACACTCTTCTCTCTTTCTCTCTCTAAAGGCCGGTTCTCCGCCCTCCTGTGGCCTCACCGGCACCGACCGCCGCCAGGACGATCGATCGACATGTGCCTCGACTATCGAGCATGGAATCGCAGGTCAGGTCGACCCTGCAGGTAGCCAAAGTTTTTTGGAAAGCAGTCACCGAAGACCCTCGCCTTTCTTTCTCTTTTCCTTTCGAGATGAAAATCTCAGATTATTTGGGAACACGCTCCGCATTCGAATACTGTTGCCTCGATCGGCGACCGGGATCTCCAACGTTTTTCGGGGAATTCGAGTTATCTCTGGCGCGAAGCGCTCTGTTCCGCCGTTCAGCCGGCGCCAGACGATCGATGAAACATATTTCGAGCCGGTGTGACTCAGGTGCCCTCAAGGCTCATCGCGTTCCGCCTTGGTTATTTGGAATCCGCTTCTAGTTCGCCGGGACTGACTGAATGCTTCTTGAATTTTGTCCACGATTCCGCCTGCTCGGAATTCTTATCGATCAGAGTGGTATGAGTGACTGTCGCTCGACGCGAGGAAGATAGTTGGCTTAATCTCGAGTAATAGATCTGTTTGGCTGAGAGTAGCACGGTTGACTAGAAGAGTCTTTAAAGAATGGCTGGCATGCTCTGTCAATTGAGGATGTTTGCAATGTTGTTTACCGCAAAAGGCGCCAACGCTTCTGAATAATCGCTCCGCCGGCAGCTAAAACAACTTTGTTGTGTCTCGCGGCCACGCGGTATATAACGTAAATCCTGAGCACCCCGCCAGCCGAATAAATATCGATCTGGGAGAGCGAATATGCAATATGTCCGAGGAGAGAAATAAACTTCCTTGGCGATCGAATGCGAGGAATGTTTTCTTTAGTCGTTGGTCAAGGAATTTTGTTAAATGGATGATTGTAGGTTTGGTTTACGCTATTTGTCATTTGTGGATGAAAGTGGAAAAAGCACGTGGGATGATAAAAGCGGCAAGGATCAGTTTCCAAATTACTCTACCATTTATCCTGCGTGCCAGGAAGATGAACAGGGACACTTGGGGGATGGCAACATGTTGCTCGCCAACGGGAAGGGTACACAGCGGGGTAGAGACAGATATTTCAGCATTGTAAAGCAACAGGTTGCTCGTGTCCGCTTCTTTCTTCCGCTCACGAGATATCCCCGATCTGGGACAGCACCCTCTCCGCATCCTCCACTCGGAAAACCATTGCCACCGGCTCTTCCCCTTGTCATCTCGCGCGCCAGCCCTCTCTCCGGCTCTCGGACAACACCGACATATACATTCACGTCAACAGGGAACTGTTGCTCCCTTAAAGCTTCACTCACAGCGTCCCCCGATTTTCTCCCTTTTACCACGCGAATATTATCAAATTTAATAAGGATTAATATTCGATTATCAAACGTTTTAAAAAGTTTATTATACTCCACTAATAGATTTGTAAAATTGATTTTTAAAGCTAATTTGATAATGAGTTTTACTTTCAATTTATCACTAAAAATTTGAAGTAGTTAGTACTGATTGAAACGTCATGTTTTTATTAGGTGGAATTTTCAATGATGTGCTTTTCGGTGGTTCGACGGTGTACCTTGTGAATCAAGCTTAAACTGGTCTCTCACCCTCGTCGCTCTGGAGCTCGTCTTCTCCTCTTTTCCACTTTTACCTCTCGGAGAGTCGTCGGCGCCGAGTGCCTCGTTCCCTCTTCCTCGGACCACCTGACTCCTTCGAGATAAGAGGGACGCGCGGAGTGGTTTCATTCATTGAATTTCATCCGGCTTTCTGAATAAGATTTCGCGCAGTCACGGCTGCACCGGCTTCAGCTCGATCTCCACTGCTCTTAATGGATTCTCCCTCTCACTCCTTCGGCCAGCGGACCTTTGATTTATCGGAACCTTGGCGTACGGACATTTTGGAATTGGTGAAAGTCTCGTGCACCCTCAACTTCGAGGCGCCACTCTTCAATGGGAACTAACTATCAATCCTCATTCAATTCCGAAATACAGATCAATTTTCTTCATATCATTATTATTATAATTTTAAATATAATCATAATATATTCAATGAGTAGAGAAATGTTAATAATAATCAAAAAGATACTGCACAACTCGAGTGAAAAATGTAAATACACGCATTGTTACCTTTTGACTGATAAGAGCTATTAGCGCTATTGAATTCGCAACAGGAGTAGCAATGGGTTTTGCCCGTAGTCATTACTTGCAGCGTAGTGGCGGGGGTGAGTAATCGCTTTCAGCGATTTGCTAAATGAATAAGTGATAGCGGAAATTTCCGCCTGGTGGGAAGGAACGATCTCCTCGGTGGCCGGTGGTGTCGCCGTGTCACGTGGCCAGAGTGTCGTGGGGGAGCAACAGCGGTGCACTTTCAGCTTGGATTCCGTACTTTCCCACTTTCGTTCTCTCTCCTTCTTTGCGCCTGGCTTCGACTCTCTTTCTCTCTCTTTCCTTTCTGCGAATGATCCTCGCGGCGAGGTCAAGGCCACTGCGGTCTGGCGAAGTTCGATCCGAGTCCTTAAAGGGGAGATCACTTCTCTCAAAGACCAACGAACGCACCCGAATGAAAATCAGCCTACACGCGTCGCGGTGCTCCCACTTTCATTAGCAGATCATATCGCTTGGAGGCAGATTAGATTAGAGACAAGCTGAATTACAAAGTTATCGTTGCTGGCTGATTTTTGCATTCTAATTCGGAGTAAACTGATAGGAATACCGGCGCCGGCTGACCTGACCACGTGGTTGTGAGTGCAGGTGAATCGATCCATCGCATTCTCTCTCTCTCTCTCTCTCTCTCTCTCTCTCTCTCTCTCTCTCTCTCTCTCTCTCTCTCTCTCTCTCTCTCTCTCTTTACTTTTACCACTCGGCGAGAGACCACGCAGAACTGGATGATTGCTCTCGGCGGGACCTCCGAAGGCAACGCGGCATTATCGTAATTACGAATTCCGTGAAAGTTCGCCACCGCGCTGATAGCCGGCGATCATTGCCGATGATCGATCGCGTGGCATCGGCATCTTTTGCAAATGAGGCGCAATCAGTGCCGCTCGCATGCGGCGCCGACCGGGCGGAAAGTGAACGTGGTTCATTCCTCTGTGGATCCTCGCTCTCGCCACTCAGCTCGGTGCTTACTTATAATAACTCGATCTTAATTAACCCATAATGTACTAACATCCCACGCGCTCCTCACACTCGAGCGGCATTGCTACATCGTCTGTCTATCTGCAAATTGCAATCCTGTCGGCTTCTGAGAGTTTCTTCTCCTTGCAATGTTCCACAGCATCTTCTCATAACTTTTCTACTCTTTGGCCTCCTTTATTTACAATGTCAATTGCATGTCACTTCATATTGAACATCGACAACTTTATACGATTATGATTCTTACCGTTAATCTTGAGGATAAGTTGAGCAGTAAGCAATGGAACAACTACTGTTAGGGAATCCTTGAGCAATAAGTTATAATCACATTTATTAGTGGTGCAATCAGGGTGTCTTGATAATAGGGATCGATATTCGACGATAGGTCTTTCTTTCATTGATACTCGTGTTTATCGGCCGGAGAGAAACTTTCCAGGAACATTTGCTCATTCCCAGAAACAGCAATTACTAATCGCTACGTCTACATCTCGCTATTGACATCTTGACCCTTGGAAGAAACTGAGAAATGAGTGATTCAGAAATCATACTTATTACATACAGAATTAATAAGCTGGTTGAATCGATACATAGTTATTCGAATATATTTCCAAGTGGCAGCGGTGAAATTGGTGGTGCATTGAAGATAGATTCCAGTCGAGGTGGCCGTTCGACCTTCCTTTGTTTGGAATAGTGTCAGTCATGTAGAGGTGGCCACCCAGATTCCCCATAGAGACAGAGAGATAAAGAGTGAAAGAGAACACCAATCCACGTGGTGTAATACTTGCCATAATGAACTGCTACGTTCCTAACTCTCTTGGAATTCCAGATATTTCTTTTTAAGAAAACATTCAAACATTTCTCAAGTTAATAAATTCTTTCTCGAAAGATTCTTCTCGTGCCAGTTTAGAGAAATGACACGAGAGGTTAGTAAAGAATAATTTGAAAGTTGTTGAATGGAAGAGGCTGTGTGAGGAAAGAGGAGGAGGCGGGTGCGAATGCCGGTATGAAATCGAATTGGATCAGGCCACTTGAGGGGGAATGAAATCGCGGCGCGAATAAGCCTCTTAATAAAATGACGGATTGATTGCTCATCGTCCTCGCCAGTCGGAATGGTCGCGCTCGTGTCACCCGCGTCCACTGCGCCGATCAAAGAACGAACAGTGGACCAGTGGCGTAAGCGAGAGAGTAAAGCCAGTCGAACGCCATAATTGGAGGAGTAATCGAGGCGAGAAAGGGCGCCGGTATTAATCAAGACAGGAATAATTAATCAAGTGCGACACGGCCTTATTAAAATGTGATCGAAGCCTTCGCAATTCGTCATTGTGTCAGGCACAATATCGTTAGCGGGAGAAGACTTGCTAACGGCACTCTCATAGGGAAGCTTCTTAGCGGTCATTATGCGATAGTACATAACGTCGTGTGCCACCTACGCACGCCCCTCTCTTATGCTCCAAGTATTAAAATACCCACACTCGCACATGAGAAAGTCCACCGACGTGGATCGTTTCTCGAGTACTCAATCTTTCGACTCGCATTGCGATTACCATGCTTTTCCGGCTCTTACACTTTTTACTGTCGCAACTTTTTACGTAAGTACTTTTTGCTTTGAATACATGGCAATTCTCAAATCAAACTTGATACCGATTGCGATACAATTTCATGCGATTTCCATTGCAATCCGGCTGGTTCCGGTTGCGCCAATAAGTTCAACGTGCCTTAGAGGAATTCGGGCAACGATTCTTATGTTTACTGTTTACTTGGAAAGCAGAGATAAATCCGACATGCACAATTCATTTGTGATAAATCTTAATGGGTTGTGATATTAGTGCAAATGACCCGCTTGTGTGTTTTTGATAAAGCGAGAGAATCGAGCGCTGTGCGAGCGCCGAATTCCTGACTACGCCACTGGAATATTGTGATTCGCGTTCCCGTCTTTCTTCGCCTCTCTCTTTCTCTCTCTCTTTCTTGCTCGTATCATCGTCCTCGACCCTCTCCTTCTCTCTTTCTCTCATTCTCTCTCTTGGGCTCTCTCCCTCTGCGCACTTCTCACTCTCGCCGCTTCTCTCTCGGTCGCGCTGCCGGACACTTTCTCTCGCTCGCTCCGACGCGCCGGCCCGAGGGACCGAGAGAGATCCGTTTGGTTGGGTCGACGGCCTCAATCTTTCGATCGAGCGAAAATAGATCCAGAAGTTCTCTCCTCGTCAACTGTGTGTATATCGCGGCGACATCGCATCGGTGCAAGAGCGCCTTCATCCTTCGGCGAGCCTGAAAAAAATCTCTTCTCGTCGATCCGCCTGTGATCTATCGAACGATTCCTTCATCAGTGCCTGTCATTCTTTAGTCCCGCTCCGAAAGAACTCAACGGAAAGAAAGAAATCTACATCAGGGATATAAATTGTCGAATTATAGTAATCTATGTAATGTTTTATTGTTAATAATTCTTATGAGAATCCTTACTTATACTTATGTAATTAATTAATGTAGAAAATCGTTTGTCATTGTTGTTTGATTCTATTTTATTATAAACACGAGTGACCGCGCTAGTTCTTTTTGTAAAACAATTGATTAAGTCTATGTTGATATGATCGCGTATGATACACAAGTAGTCGTTCCAATTTTATTTATTAGACACTTGGACTGCAAGCAGTGTCAATGCTTGTCCGATCTGTGTCGGAACGAAATCGGTAATTAAATTACAGCGATGCCGTGCGTCGCGACGGCCTAGTTGCTTAGTTACAAAATAACCGTTCCCCGAAGCACCAGAATTGCACACGAGCGCGCGCGCGCGCGCGCGCGGGTGCTCGAGAGTGAGATATACGAGGCCATCTGTCAAAGTTCGCGCGCTCTTCCGAGAAGTTCGCTCTCACGCCTCCTCCGTATCGAGGAGAGCCGTTCTGCTCCTCGAGAGTGTTTCAATCGGTGCCGATATTATGCGGCGCCGATCATCGCCTACTACTTTTGCCATTCTTCGAACCCGACTCCTTCTCAATTGCCCAGTTCTCCAATTGCCCAACATCGGTCAGGATAAAACATGCAACATTCAATCAACCAATTGAAGTGCAGTGAAAAGGGAAAGTTGGAATAAAGTAATTGAAAAGTGTTAAAATCAAAGGATTCAATAAATAATAACTCATCACTGTGCAAATCAATATCATCAAGAAAAGAACAAAATTGACTACACATTTCTCAAGTCGCTCTTGCTAATCCTTGCGAAAGGAAGCCTACTTTCCCAGCGATTTCCTCGATACTCGACTATTGCAAGTACCAAGCTGTGCTAGCACTAACACCAGGTACTTTTATGTAACACATCGGCACCATGGAGCCACTATTATCGGCTGGCGAGATTACAAGACGCGAGTGCGCGCCAACACGTAGTCATGCAACGAGAGAGGACTATCGGGTGAGAGGTACGACAGGATAAATCACTACAGGCGCCGCGCTGTTCGAGTAGCTTAAAATCGTTGGAGCCTGAATTCTTGGTGTATTTGGGTAGCCAGGCTTTTCTTCGCAGGCACATTGCGTATCGTGTTTATGCTTGTGCGGTGTGCGGGATAGACAGTGCGGAGATAGGGCGTAGGCCGAGCGGGAGTGTTGGTTAGTCGGCTGCAAGGAGACAAGGGGAGCGAACTAAGAGAGAGAGAAGAACAGACAGAAAGAGAGTGAGAGTGAGAAAGAGGGAGAGAATCAAGGCGCGTGCACGTTCCGTACACACACCTATCTGCATGCTCGTGTGCCTGCTAATTGCTATGGCAATTTCGTGGCACGTTCTACTACACATATATCTCCTCTCGCCGCTCGACAGCTGGCGCCTTGCGCGCCGAAAAAAGCGGGGGAATTTCGCGCGGACTCCTCTATGCACTCGCGCCACCCCGACTTCCTCGGAATAATGTTTCACTAATGATCCGCCTATCTTCTCTCTCTCTCTCTCTCTTGACTCTTCGCTCTCGCACTGCTGAGCACTCGTAAATGGTGGGCGGCGAACAAGTGCAAGAAGCGAGCGCGTGACAATGGTAAATGAGGATCCTGGGAGAAGCCGGGAGAGTGAAGTTTCGCATGGTGGAGGAGGAGGAAGGCTGGATAGCTATCGTCGAGGCTATTATTCTTCCCTCTTAATGGCCCATGGACGTTTATTATTTTATTATGCGCTGTGGTCTCATTAGATGGCTATCGCTTATTAATTCTTCGTTAGATGAATGGCCGGTTGCACGATGGCATTCGTTTCTCCCTCTGTCTCTGTTACTGTCTTCCTATTCGGTGGTCGTTAGTGCAGCCACTAGAACCTTCTCCCTTCCTATCCTGGCAACGCAGACACTTCAACGACTCATCTCGCTCCTTTTGCCCACCGGGTAATAGGCTACACGTGTGCTCCACGTCGATCCACTCCAAAAGAGCTTGTCGAGAACCACCAGTCTTGTCTTTTTTTTGTATATTATACAAATTTCTATCTTTACTTTAAAGTTTTCGTGAATATTATATACGTAGACCTGGCTCGAAATTGGCGAGGTAATGCATGAATGGCAAGACACGCAAATCACCGATAAGCGTGCATTAATCCACGCATATGCGCGCACTCGACGCACCGTGGTTATGGAGATATAAGGCAACACCGCATGATGAAACACCGGCTGTATTACAAAATCGTGAAGCTCTGCGCGTGCATGCGCGCACTACGCAAACAGGTTCTATTGACAGATGCATATGATATGCGGCGCAGCGCCGACATACCTAATAGCGGCGCGCTACGACAAAACAAGTGCGGAAGAGTTGAAAAATGCATTGCGAGTAATACCGATTGACCTTAACGCGAAAGAATCGAATTGGTAACACCCATTGACTACTGTCACTCAGATTACAACCAACAGTGGCTTCACAATCGAGTGTACATAGGTGTGGCACAACATATTCACGCGTAAATAGACAGAGACAAATTTTACTTACTTAAGAAATTCTTATGATAATTCCAAGACACGCGTACCGATTGAAAATAGAATCGCAACCCTCCGAGTTTCTCACTTACAATTTACGCCCTCTGTGTACCAATTCAAAGCGAGGGTTTGCGATCTCGTTAACGGGGCACGTCCACGCGTGCCACGCAAAGTACTATGGCCTCTCAATCGTCTTGTGGTATGTCGGAGAAACCCGACCAATTTGTCTGGCGCATTAACCCCTTCTGCAATACACTTTTTCGGCATTGTCCGCTAGCAAATCGAATGGTGCTCGTTGAGAGTGGGGCGTGGGGGTGCGCGATCATAACGTGCATAGCGTACATCACGCGATACGTGGTTCGCACACGAATGGTGCGAGTGAGAGAGAAGGATTGTGATCATACGGGTTGGAGAGTAAAAGAGGGGCGGTGAGATGTGGAGAAAAAATATGAAGGTCGTTCGCAGGAATTCCGACACGGTGCAATGACACTTGCCGCGACTGGCCAAGGATCAATAGCTTTGTTTTGAAAGCTGCTATTCTCTCTTGCTCGCTCTCCATGCTTCCTCGGACAAGCAACCACCACCGCCGCCGCCGCCGCCGCCGTCGCCGTCGCCGCCGCTTTGCGACGAGCACGCTCTTCAATAGCCCAGTGCACGCGCTTCGAGTTCACTGACACACACATACGCACGCACTCACATATTTATGGGAATACAGAGTGTTAGTTCGTCCGATCATCTCTCGCTACTTGGTACTTCGGATTCGACGACTCGGCTTGGTGTACTTCGCAAGATGAATTCCGATAGCCGCCCTCGAAGTCCAAAGCCAACAGGAATCAGCACTCTCGGCTTCGCTGCTGGAAGAGCGTGTCTTCAATTAAATTCGTGGGCGACTCCAGATCTTCTCTTCTACCTTTCTCTCTCTCTCTCTCTATCTTTTTCTCTATCTTTTTCTCTCTTCTGTGGTTGCTCAACCAGACTAATGCACTCGGCTCGTACATTTTGGAGCGATAGCGCCCGATGAGAGGACGAAGAAGCAGGAGAGAGGGGGAGAGAGAGAGAGAGAGAGAGAGAGAGAGAGAGAGAGAGGAATGAGAGGGGTTATTAGCGGGATTTCGTTATCGCTCCTTTGATTTCCGAACGCAGCCTCAAAGTGCATATATCGGGGCGGCCGACCTGAAAAAGCCAGATAAGAGTAGAGCGAGAGAGAGAGAAAGGAGTGCGTGGACGAAGGATGTTGCAGGGAATGAGACAGTGTTAATTTAGCAAACGACTCTCTCAAGGAAAAAAGATATAACGTTACATCCGTATTTCCGAATACTATTCATACGCTTTATTAAAAAACCAACCCTTATAAATCGATATATATGAATTATCATCAACACTCTATTAAAGAAATTCAAGAATCATTAGTCCGTTGAACGAAGTAAAAGTTTCGTTTGGTGTGCACACTGATTCTCTGGAATATCGAGCTCCGGTAGCAGGAGGCGCATACGGAGTAAGCGGTACCTCGCGCGGCCAATAATAGCAATCGCATGCATAAATGCACGTATGTACGTACAAGGTGCATGCACGGCGCCGAGCGAAACGGTGCTCTCGAGGAAGGTAGGGTCAAAGAATCGTCGCAGAGTAGCACATATGTAAGTACTTATGTAGCTGGGTGGTCGTGAAGGGGGAAGTGAGGTCGAGCGGTGGTGCGTTTTAGGCAGTAAAGTGTAAGTAGGTTGGGTAGTTCTGCGACGACGAAGTCACAGGGCAGAAGTGAAGTCTCTCCGGGTGAACGAAGAGAAAAAGAAAGAAGGCGCGGACTGGCGGATAACGACAGTGAGTGAGTGTGAGAGAGAGAGAGAGAGAGAGAGAGAGAGAGAGAGAGAGAGAGAGAAAGTTAGAGAAGAGAGTGGTGGTATGAAGGAGAGGTTGAAAGAGAGTGAGAGAGAGAGAGAGGGAGAGGGAGAAAAAGGCCAGTCTCGAGCGCCAGTACGGAAACGAGACGGAGGAAAGGAGAGGTAAGGCGGCGCCTGGTATGTGGCGCCTTCACTGGCGTCGGGCCATCTTTTATTCTGCCATTACAAAGCGTCAACACGTATCTTATATAGGCAAAGACACACGCTCGGAGAGCCTCGGAAACATTTCTCCGTCTCTCTTACTTCCACTTGCCTCTCCCTCGCTCTCCATCTCTTGACCAATCGTTTCCTCTCTTTCTTGGACTCTCGTCGTCCCGGTTTCTGGCCATCCAAGGCACACACTCCGTCTCTTACGCCGCCGACAGACTTCCCTTGCTTCTTCCTCTTTCGAACGGGCGCCACGGGCTTCTCGCACGCCCGAGAGCAGCACGCTCCGGAGATCAACACACGCATCGTGCGTGCGCGCGTTCTACGCGCGCTCCCTTCGACTCTCCTCGTCCGGTGGAATTCGTTACGAGCACTTTTCAATTTCGCACGCTGCTATTAGATTACTACGATTTACATTCTAGCATTCTTCGATGACGAATTAACATTTATCATATTAATGCAAGAGTGTATGTGGATTTATTCGACGAATAGTGTCGAAGTTTCGATAATAGAACCGAGTTACAATCGAATCGGAAAGAATCCGAGTTGCATAGGCGTTTGAAAAGTCCGTTAGGAAAGTGGGCTCCGCAGGGAACTGTCGAAGACATCGAAGCCTCTCTCGGCTAGGCAAATAATAGACTGGCTGTGTTTACGGGCTGCCGTAAGCGGATACACATATACCCGTGTGTACACGCGTGTTGCCCCCGCACTCCTCTCGTCTACCAGCGCAATTTTGCAATTGCGTGTGGGCGTTCCCCGCCGAGATGCAATTCCAAAGCGCGCGCTCGCTCGCTTGCTCGCTCTATCGCCTCGGATCTGTCTGCGCATTCACTGACGCCCGTCGCGACGCGATTTGCCGATAGGATCCGTGAGAGCCGACGATAGGCGGCGGCCGCCCACACTTATCGCTTACTTTCCTTTTTTCCGTCGCCCCATCTTAATAGCAGCCGCCCGAAAATCCAGCTATCATCGCCAATAATGCAATATCCGGATTCGGAGATGCAGAGACGTATAAGTGGGAGTGGGGGAAGTTTCATCGTGGGTTACAAACTTTTTGTCAAACAAGAATCTCTTCACTTAGGTCTGACAATTTTCATTTATGTTCATTTCGTAGAATCTTATTTTATTATAGTAATAACATATTCTTTGTGGTTCGAAATATTCGATATTAGACTCTTTTTATTGGGATTTATTATATTATTGTTTTATGTAATGCAAAAAAATCTGAAGTATGTGTATGCTTCTGAAGTAGAAGTCGCCCTGACTTGGTTGAGACTCGTTGACCTGTCTACGCAAGACAGACGGTGGTACATGTCTGAGACGCTCATTCCGGCCGCCATAAACTCACTCGACGCACCGCACGCTTCTGATCGGGCAAAAACGCGAAATCTGATTATCCTATAAATAGAATGGCAGACTCTAATGGATTAATGTCGCGACGAGGCGAAAGCGCGACTGGCCACCACCGACGCAGGAAAGGGAAGCGTTTTATGGCTGTGTTGTCGTCGTTGTCGTTGTCGTCTTCGTCCAAGTCGTCCAAGTCTGGAAACCGTCGATGTCGTTTCTGCAGCTCCTTTTTTCCTTGCCGCGCCAATACGCTTCGCTTCTCGACCTACCAGCTACTTAGAGTTTGCCTTCGTGAAAGTCGTGGAGTTGGTCATCCTTTCCAGTGACTCTCTCGTTTAAGGTGTTCGTCCTCGAGTTGGCGACTCGCTGACGCCGTCACCTGTCGCGCCACCCGACCTCCCAATCGATCCCCATCATCGATCGCTTATAATCAAAGTTTTTCCTTCACCTGTCCTCGTCGCGGCATCCACTTTATTCGACTGCCACACTTTGCAGTTACTCTTCCTACTTTATTAACAGTCTGCACATTCATTTTACTTCAGTGCCATAAGCGCTTGTGAGATTTGAAGATAAATGTCTGTGAGCTGCCACCACTGGCGTTTCGAGTATTCCAAGCGGTTTGAGTAATTAATAGGTACAAGATAGGCTCCTTGGCACTTGTAGAAACATGATCGCCGATTAAATTCGGATCCAGAAGATTAGCAGACGGCAAAGAGCAGCTGGTATTTGGTTTCAATGATTGAGGCTATTTATTAATTTGTTAGAATTTGAAAGATCGTCGTTTTATGAATTTTAGATTTTGTACGATAGTGATGATGGCTGTTCGATGATATTCCAAATTCTAATTTCACCGATCGATTAGGGGAGCGCCTGATTTACGAGTAGTACGTAGACGGTGGCACGCATCGAACGACGATAAAGCATGTGTGTAATCGAGTCGTAGAGATCAGGGTGTTCCAGGTATTTCAGCTGGCCACACGCAAAATCAACACGAGTCCAGAGCGAGCTTGGTGAAGGTATATGCTTGTGTCGTTAATCGGTTTGCGAATTTGGAGATTTATAATCGTCATTGAAATTCGCGCGGCTCTCAGGGACGAGCGAGAGAGCCACATGTGTTCATTGGAAATACTTTACGGCCTTCCGCGCCGACATTGCGCCGCTCCTTCATCAGCATACGCAGCCGGCCATTCTCTCTTCGTTTAAATCAGTGTAAATGCGAACAGGAAATCATTTTTCTCCCGTCGCTTTCGGCCGGCGCCGATATTGATCGGGCAATCGGCAGAATCGCTCGGCAATGAATCCTTGTACCTTGTATTCTTGGTGCCAATAAGAATGAGAGAGAAAGAGCGAGCGGCCCCTGAAAAGCGACACCGAGCGTGGAATAAAAACCTTCACGATCGTGCGAGATCTTCATTGATCCCCTTAGGACGCGTTTCAAGGCGAGCTACTAGCTTCGTGTCCTGCTTCAACGGACACTCTAGTTTCTCCGAGTTTCGGGTTACAGCACCAGGCACGCACACACGCGCCTTGCAGTTCAGCAGCGCTGAAAACCATTCTCGACTCCACTGTACACTTATCCGGCACGCCGAGGTTGATCGATTTTCCGATTTGTCGGTAAACACATGCTGATACCTCTGCACTCCCTCGCAGTCTAAATGCTAAAAGTTCTATTTTTGTAATTAATGAATTATCAATATTTTATCCCTGAAATTTATAACCTTTTTACATTGTAATAAATGCATATTTGACTATGCAATAATGCGACCGCATTTTTTCTATTAACTTTCCTGATAGTATAGAATTTACACTCGTGTGTAGACATAGTAGGAACTGGAGGATCTTCATTATTAAATCGAGGCAATACCTATTAATTACCTGTTAAATGACTCGAGTTAAATAGCGGCTGGGTTTTCGATACGCACAGGATACACGATAATGGTTTGAGGGTATGGCGGTTCATTGGGATAAGTGGATAATCAAGGATGGGCGATCAGAGGGAAAGGATATTGTGATTTTCGTATCACGTCGCTGCAACAGCAGCTGCATCAGCATCAGCGTGGCAAGAATTAATATGTGTTGCTGCTTGGCTATACGCGCAGCCGAGTCCCTTGCAATTCGATCGCATCATTCCACTGGTTATGAATCATGAGTGCCGGCAACAGGAATCCCGGTGTGTTGTTACGTTTTTCTCTTACACGTTGTTTGCCGAGGCAGCTCCTATTAAGATTAATCTCATTTCAATAGGATAGGCCGGATCGTTCTCGCGCGCGCACCAGCGTGCGGTAACATGCGCGACTAATCATTCGCCGCGCCACTTGAGCAATCAATCGTTGTTTCTTTTTTGCCGCCGCTCGTTCCCTTCCGATGCAAAGAGTCTCTTCTAAATGACTTTTTGTCGCGACGGCATGCGCGAGCGCGACTGCCAGGCGGCGATTAAAATTATACTAGCCAGCTTCTGCCGAGAGTTTTTATTAAGCCTCCTCTTACACCGGTGAAACTCAGTGCGCAAATGTCATTATGCTTCTTTAATGCGATACACAGGGATGATTCATAGCGAGGGAGACGCGCATTCTTTCTCTAATAACAACTTCCTTATACAAGTATTTCAGAATAATTTCTCATCAAAATTCTTAATCGACACTAACAGTTTCTATAAATTTTTAATATTCCGCATGAACAAGAGTTACCAATAAATCTGTCTTTTTGAGTGACTTATGTTCTTATAACCGTAGTCGTCAGAGGATCGTTAACTGTCTGTCATTGCGTACTCTTGACAACAATGACTTCTACTTCTCAGCTTTCAAGTCTCTACTGGTGTGTTGCACCAGCGAGTCTAGTGCCAGGTTCGCAGTCAATCTATAAAGTCTGTCAGCTTATTTACAGCTGTCCTTTTGCTTCAAAGTAAGTGGCGTCTCTGACGCGAAGGCGCCAGTCAGTGAGTACCACGCGCTGCCAAAAATCGGGCGGATCGGATTCAGATCAATGTTATAGCGAGCGAGGAATGGTGTTGCATGGCAGGCTGCCCTCTCCGATCACTCAGTGGCTATGCAATGCAGGCGCCACTGGCCGCATATATGACTCCGTTATCGCAGGCAAACACGGCTTGGCTAAACTCGTTGTGGTTCCTATCGCTAGTGGTCCCTTCTCCGCAATTAAATGACTGCATACGCGGTGGCTCGAAAGTTTCCAACTATACCTTGTTTATTCATCATTTTAACCTTCTTCTTCGCATACATCATCTTAACTCTCGCTTTGCAGATTCTCACAATCAGAAATCGCTTTTTAAGTTCGATTTCATAATAGTATCTTTCTAATAGATTGTTTTAACACATTGAAATCGAAACAAAAATGCTATACAATGATTAAAATTATTGGTTCCATGCACCACACCTTTCTTCGTTTCGTAACATGTGTAAGGTGTGTATACATATCTCTCCACATTCCATGGAGAGGCGCCCGCGAGGAAAATGGTCCAGACATTCCTTCTCGTAAGATCCGATGTCGGAAGAGAACCAAGTTCGTTCCAGGCTGACCTTGAGTGACGAAAAGGTCGTTTACGACCTTAGAAAACTCTTTCAGCGGTGTCTGATTACTAGAAAGGGCCAATTCTACTTCATCGGTAATAAGATAAAGATTCGTATTCCTGGTAAAATTTAGAGGGGAAGGGATGATTTGAAGGTATGAGAATGTGTTTGAGGTGTTACATCAGGCATAGGTAAGCCGAAAGGCAGGCGTCGGGAGATTTGCCGTAGTCGGTGGCCGGCTTTCTCGCGTGGTACGCGTGTCGTTAGGTATGCGACACGTATGGTGTACCTACACCGAGGCGTGCGGTCGTAGAAAGGCCGTTTGAAGGACAAGGGTCACGTCTGACGCCGATATATATAGGTAGTATACGTGACACGGCCACTGCCTTTACTACCTTTACCGTACGCCTCTCGGCTGGCTAGTGCTGTACCCCGACCACTTTGTCTCCTTCGCTCTCTTGGGAACAGACGAGACGCTATCCACCTTCGCTCACCCACACGAAATTATTTACGAGAAGAGAACTATATTTTTAAATTTATTTTCTTTCATATTATATATAAATAAAATTTTAAAAATTAAGTATACATCGTTTCGTGAAGTTAAATTTCGCCTTGAAGGGTTAAGCAAAAGAATTAATAATGTTTACATTACGATTTTTATTTAAGATAGAAATTATAATTAAAACAATTTAAAAAGTCTAATATGAGAAATAAATCCTTGGCATAATAATTATTACCGCGTGCATACCTGCAATGCCTTTCGGATGATACTGGCGGCATATGGAATTACGTGTTTCCCGCCGGTATCACAAGTGCACCAATGCAGAGCTGGATGCAGAGCACGGCCGTGCCAAGGTTGGTAGGCTTATCAGAACCCCAGGGTGTTTGACCCAACTGGGAAAACACATTGGCACTCGGCGCACTCCGCTGTGTGTTACGACTGTTCATTCGACGTGCCTGAAGCTTTCCCCACAATCGTATCGAGACAATGCTAAACGGTGCACCATTGAATGTGAGACTCCAATGAAGAACATTTCAGTCCCCGTAAAAGTCCTAGGACATTGCAAGATTTGTCGAGAGGCTATTAGACAATGGGATTAGCAAAGTATAATCTAAACCCCGTTATTACTTAATTAGCGCAAAATGGGCCAGGCATTATCTATCGGTGCTGTTATCGCACAAGTGGAGTCTATCTCTCTGAACTGTCGCAATTGGCCTCCCTCGCCTCCTCGGTAAATTACGTCGCCGGGGTCTGTTTGTGTAGGTCGTGAGAGTTTCGAAATATTCCGTGATAACTTGGCCGCTGCACTATCTCCGCGACGACGACGATGTCGTCGGCAACGACGACGACGATCTTCTCGCCTTATCGTCTGGTAGCATCATCGCGCGGCGTACATCTGGAATCTCGGAAGGCCGAAGGACGCCGCTGGCGACGATTGCTATAACCAGATAATTATCAGCATAACACTCGTGAATCAAAGGCTCTACCTCGCTCCAACTACTATATAGTTCCCGTTCCGCTAGCCGCCTTTTCAAAAGTGGGCCACACGCGAGAAGCTCTCGCAATTTCGACGCTCTAAAGACGTTGCATTATTTTTGCTGATCTAGACTTAGAAATGGGGCTAAATCTAAAATTTCTGAATAACTATTCGAGAGTATTTCTTTCACATTGGAATATCATTTCGA
This sequence comes from Ectemnius lituratus, assembly GCA_910593735.2. Lineage (NCBI taxonomy): Eukaryota > Metazoa > Arthropoda > Insecta > Hymenoptera > Crabronidae > Ectemnius > Ectemnius lituratus. Next base: position 4,674,538 of record OU343036.1, on the reverse strand, counting down.
TTCTTGATCGCAGTGAGATTGGGGATTCGGTAGTGATTCTGTATTTAGAAAAAGAGTGCTCCTTTTTAGTTCCAGTGTTGCACGCGTGCTCGTGTAATTTATTAGCAGCCGTAATTCAACCCTCCCAGCCTCCTTCCTCTCCGGCTCGCTCACCGCCGACCAGATTTACTGCCGGCCGTTTCGTCGAATTCGCACGTAGGGCGCTTTTTCCGCCACCCAGATTTATTTCGCCCTCGGTAGCACCACACAACTCTACGCAGCTCCACGCAGCTCGGCGCACGAGCGCATAATGCATCGGGGAATCATTTTACAGGCTTGCCATGGAAAGCCTTATGGCCTCGCAATCACCGATTCCGCCTGTCTGTAATTATACACTCTCCGCGCCGCTAGAAGTATTCGCGATATCAGCCGGCATCTATTACCCGCTGCCCGCTTCGATGCCAGTCACATTCGGCTCGGAGGGAGGCCGTGATCGATGGTCGATGCGAGGAAATGACTAACGTCGGCGAGCAGGATCAGCGCATTCTCCACAGCATCCCAGCGCAATTGCTTTCCTTCTCAAGTACATATTGGATGATGCCAATATGTACTAGTCAATTATTATTTTCTATTTCTTGAGCATATGAAATTTAATCCAGTCACCAGTTAAATTTGTAAAGATAGTCAATGCAAAAGTCTGACGAAAGTATAATTTTCAGAGGCTAATATCGACATAGCTGAATCATACATATCCGTATCGGTCTGTACACACATGCGTATTTACTCTCGGGCAGCGCACCCCCCTCTGACGGCGTCGCATTCCATGCGAGGCCTCCAGAGTTCCAGACAGCACTCCGAGCTGTCGCGTGTCACGGGCAGCCTTGTTTCTCCTGCCTCTTCACCGTCTTCCCTTTTTTCCTAGCCGTCGCATTTGCACAGGCTTTCGTCGAAACGGCAGCCCGAGTTGCTCCCCCTCTCTTTCGGCATTCCGTATGCGACGGGAAGGCCGCTCGTAGATCTCGCAGAGGCTACCAACGCCGAATATCTAAATCCAAAGGCTTCTCACTAATACTTGAAAATGGGAAGCGCACTCTCAGTCGGTACTTGCTTGGTAGACTGGAAGATGAGCGTTAATGAGGGTAAAGGCTAGACATATAATAGGCTGAGAAGACATAAAATAATATGTCTCGCCGGAGACAAGAATGAGGACGCTTAACTACAGTCTCCACCATCCCAACTAGAACTCGGATACGTAATTGCTCCTTTATCGTGATCCCCAGAAGCAACTGGAATTGCTTTATTACACCGGCAGTGAGCGCGCCGCTTTCAATTTGCCGGAGCTACTTTTACGAATAAGATAGGAGATCGGGTTTCGTCGGGCACCGGCTCGGCGGCTTGCGCGCCAGTAATGCATAGCTATTTACTTACCCACGTGTGTCCGCATCTCCATCGCGCTGCCATTACCACTGTCGATTGAACCGTATGTTGAGATCAGCACTCGCCAACCTTTAACAGCAGGAAGTCATTGATCTGGCTAATTAAAAGTCGAAATCGAAAGTACGCCTGTTAAAGATCGATTTACGAGGGGCGCGAATGGTGGTGGTGATTCGTCGAGAGGTAGTAAAGCTGATTTTTCTTTCGCGCGCGCGCCGGACTAAATAAACCGGCGCTGTAGAAGCGTGTCGGTGGTGGTGTTGGGTGTTGCCGGTGGCAGTAGTCGGTTCCGTTTCGCGAGGCGCCGGCTTTAAGTGTCCATTCATTACCCAGAAGTATATACGGCTTTATAGCGCGCGTGAAGGGGGCTTGAAAAGGTCGAAGTGGTAACGCTGGGTTATCGCGTATTGGATCAACACGTAGCCGAGACGATCTCGCCATCATTACGAGCTGCTGTGCCATTATTCATAGCTAATATATCGCCACGACGCGATGCCGAGCCTCTCTCCCGAGCGATTCTCCTCGTTTCCGCAATGCCGGCCCGACCGAGACCGCAGAGACCAGCCTCGAACTCCACATACTCCTTCTCCATCGTGTTCTTATAAATTTAACGACATCTTTCAACAATTTAAAGTAATTATTACAGCCTAGGTGTAAAATAAATTTATAGAAGTATACAAACTATTTGATATTCATAGATAAATCTTTATTTTAATATTATATTTAAATAATTTTTGGTAACTTTGGTGATCATTATGTGTGATATTAGTAAAGGTTCAAAAAGAGTATTGTTGATGTCTTGGAATTAATGCATTTATATCTCGATGATCGTGGAAGCCATTGTCATCGCTCAAGGAAACCACACTGGCAAGTTATCGAGATGATCTGTGCCGGGGATCAACTGACACTAAAACTAATAAGAGAAAAGGAATATAATGCATGTGCTGGGAATATGTAGATAGTAAACTAGGCAGTCTTCTCAGTCTCGTAACTCGGGGAGAAATGATTGCGAAGCCTCGAGACTTTGCAGCAAGAATGTTGCACGTCGAGAGAGCTCTAAACTATACGTTGCACGAGTGCTTTTCCCGAACGAGACTATTCTAATCTATAGCCTGTCGATTCTATCGAATTGTACAGCATTGCTACATTCAACGATAGGGCAGCGAACAAAACTCAAGTCATCAAAGTGGGACAGGCGTGTTTCGGGGCCTTTGACTTCCAGCCTGCTAGCTTCTCACTCTGACTATTACTGTCCAAAAACTAGTTTCTTAATTTAAAAAAGCCTTTGCGAAAGAAAGTATCAGATTGAAATAAAATCTATAATTCGAGTATTTCGACGGCTTCTAAAGTTGCCTTCATGCGATTCTAAGGATAAACTCTAAATCCCGATGATCTAAAAAATAAAGTATAACAAAACGAATAAGTAACGGTCCATGGAATTCTCTAGTCCAAAAAATAGTCCTGTAGTCAATAAAATCCATTGTTTCGGCAGTTGGAGAATTTCTAAGGTCACTGTGGGTTTGCGGCGGGCTTTGAGGATACCGTGTAAGTTACGATGATCTAACAGACGGAGTACGGGAAAGCGAGTTAGTTACGGGCGCCCATAGACGGCCCACGGAGTCCTGTAGTCCGGCGACACAAGCACGACGACGACGACGACGACGACGACGACGACCGGACGCCGACGCCGACGACGACGACGACGACGACGACCGGACGCCGACGCCGACGACGACGACGACGACAGCGGCGGCGACGGCGGCGGCGGCCGACGCGACAAGCGTCCTTGCTCCAACCACTCGCGCTACTACCGATGACGTAATCGTCGCGATACCCCGCAATCTTGGCGCCGCGGTAAACTCGTAATATCTATTTTTATCTGTGGAAGCAGGGGCTCCGCCCCGCCCCGTCGCCTCGCGCGCACACACACGCCCGAGCACACGGCTCACTTTGACGCTCTCTTCTGTACGTGTATCCGTGTGGGCACCGCTCTCCGTGCGTGTGCATATACGGGGTGACGCCGAGTTACGGGAGATCAGTACGAATGCACTGCTAATGCTAAGGGCCGTTCACAATGTCAATGACACTCTTCTAGATAATATATAAGGGCGAAGAATGTATGAGTAACTATTAGTTAAAAAAGTACATCTACATGAGGAACAGATATTCTATTAGAATACGATAAATAGAAATTAAAAGTATAGATATATTTGAAAATGTTTGAATATGAATTTAGAATTTTGTAATAGTTCGGAATGGTGAGAGAATGCTGGAAGTGCTTTGTGTACGCGGTTGAGTGCGGCGCGCTAGGTGCAGCTTATTATGCTTGATAGGCACTTGCGATGCAAATTGACGGGAAATGGTTAAAGTTGGTTTGGTGGTACGGGCTATTGGATTCTGGTGTTAACGAGGTCGCTAATTAAGCCGATTATCGGTAGCCGGGGAGAAGATGTGTTAGGTTCGCGCGCGGTTGACCAGCAAGTAAGGTGGCCGTGTTTCAGGAGATCCGCCGATCGGGAACAGGTTGAGGCAGGTTCGGGAGCCGGCAGCGCGGCGACACGTTAATTATGGCAAAAAGTTATGAGCGATTTATCGGGGCCGTCGTCTTTCTTGATAGGGAGAGTTTGTTGCATATGTAGAGAGTGGTTGGCGGCCTCGTTTTTCGAAAGCCCTCCTGCAAAAAGGACTCAATTCGCCTGCACCTGTGCCGGGCGCGCGCGCGCGCAAGCACGTCGGCGCCCTCGTCGTGCATATGACGCCCGAGAAAAATCAGCGAGACCAATTAATCATCGATTGTATCTCACTTAATTGGCTCCTCTCACGCGGAGAGCGACTACCTCTCTCCTGGTATAGCCTGACTCTCCCCCTCCTCCTCCTCATGTCCCGGTTATTATGTATAGCGAGTTGCAATGATTTTTTGCCGGCGCGAAGAAGATCAAGATGAAAATGAGCGTAAATAAAACTGACGAGACATTGCGTTGTTCGTGTGTTGCAGGTGAGACAGGACAGAAGGAATGGTGCACATTAGCATACTGGGAATTAGGCGGTCGAGTGGGTCGCCTGTACCCCGTGGAGCCCTCGACAGTGAACGTCTTCGATTCCCTCCATGACGGTGATGGCCTTTGCTTGGCAACCCTGGCCGAGAATCACGTCGCGCCACCTGCGGTTCAAAAAACGCGAAGCAAAATTGGTCTTGGTAAGTTTGATTGCGGAATTGTGGCTTCTTTTAAGAGATTTACATGGTAAACTGTATTTTAAGTGTGTAAATGGTTGAACTTTGTAGGTCTGATGCTTAGTCAAGAAGCAGACGGTGTATGGGCGTACAACAGGTCCGAGAGTCCAATCTTTGTGAATTCGCCGACCCTGGATGATCCTGAGTCGAGGACGCTGCTGGTGTACCGTGTGCCACCGGGGTTCTGCCTGAATATTTTTGATCGGAGCAAAGTCCTGCAGCTGCCGTACGGTGCTGGTAGCACGAGAACGGGCGGGCAGAGCGCCGGTTTCGCCTCTGGGCCCGTCGACATAAATTCCGTCCGCATCAGCTTCGCCAAAGGCTGGGGACCCAAGTACTCGAGGCAGGAAGTGACTTCCTGCCCATGCTGGCTGGAAGTACTCTTGGCGCCGTGCAGGTGATCTTTGCGGTCCGTCGGGAAGGTCTTCAGTCTCCTCAGCTCAGCCCTCACCTTGTTCTTCGTCGTCGTTGTTCTCGCGGTGGACAAGGGTAGAGATACGGGAAGCAGAAGCAGGAAGCAGCTCCGTCCTGGAGGATGCGAAGCGCTCGAAAGACGCCGATAACCGCCAGCAGCCTTACCAAAGTACCTACACACCATGCCATACGCCTGCGACAGGAGCGTCTCGTCGTTGATTGCGAATTGCGGTGAAACGGAAACGAGGATCACTTGAGCGTGCGTTTTTTTATATTGTACGAAGCGAATGGAGGACGCAGACTTGTGCGTGGTAGAGACTCACACCCGCCACGGTGTACTGGAGATCGAACCGTCGTTTTCTAATCGTCGACCCTCGTGTGATTATGCCAATGGTACTTTCGTACTTTCTCGATCGCGCTTGGCAAGACTCCGCGAGCGGTAAAGCGGGGCCTTGCCCTTTCCGACGCGTCTAGTCACTGGTCTTTAGTGTTCGTAAGCTCGACTACTGCGTATCTTGCGTTAGAAGTGACGAGAAGTAGGATCCGATTATGAAGACGATAGAAAGTGCGAGAGTAGAATTGGCCGAATCAGGGGAATTTCATTGCCGCGCCGAGTATGAAATTTGATGCATACGACTGAGCGGTTGTGCTCTCATTCTGAATTGATCACTGCGCTGCAGGAAGGCAGACACACGAGCTTCCGATCAAGGTCTAGTCAATGGCGCTCAGCGCACGCAAGCTTGTCATTCAAGAGGTTTTTCGATACAGTTTCCCGGCGAGCGGAAATAGCTTTTAAAATTGCCGAGAGTGGAGAGCACCGCCGACAGGTTAGATGAAAGTATGTACTTTGTATCATATGTTGGCTTGATTTAGCGTCATACTTGGTAAAGTTCTCAAACACACTGACGAATCCTTGGTTCGTAACAGGCCATTTTACGAGATTTCGATTGCCTAGCATTGCGGTGGCGTTGCATTAATATGAAAATCTCGCGCACCAGGAGTCCGATGCCGCCTCCGATCATCGTTCGGTGCTGTACATACGTATATGTACATACACTGTGCCTTCTCAGCTTCCTTCGTGGTGCAATGTGCAACGGAAAGAACGTACATGTGAACGTATGTTTGTGTGAATGAGCGAGAGTGCTTGAGATCGAGTGCGAAACTGAGAGTGAGAGTGAGAGTAAGAATGTTTTCGCGTGTCCGGCTCACTTTGCACTAAATGCCCGAGAGCTTCAGACTACAGTAATACTATACTGTGATAAGAGTTTGACGAAGGTCTTTTTTCTTCCGTTTTTTTTCGGGCGAAGAGCAGCAATCAGTATGTTTCAGTGTATCAGTGCGCGTAAGAAACCTCGGGAGCCATACGATTAATCTGACGAATCCGTAAACTCGAATCCAGAGGGAGGCGTCGATTTTACAGAGCGCGATTACCTCGATTACTTTTGTACTTTCTCGCGAAACGTCGAGAATTAGGGTAAGGAAGCGGAGTTTTCTAAGTTTATTGTAAATGCCTTTACTAGTCGCCTCTAGATCCGAACGTATACGGATTTCATCGCGAAGGTAGCACTACTATATTCAACGGCAGTGTGACTGCCGCTGGATTTTATACAGCCGAGTAGCCGAATCGCCATACATCCGACATACACGTAACAACCGGAAGATATTCGTGTAACAATAACGATCGCAAGGTAGAGTAATAACTGTACGTCTTACCGTTACTTTTTTTACAGCAGCTTGATCCGAAAGTACGAGGCGCAAATATCGTGTAACAAGAAATTCAACGAAATACAGTACGTCGCCGTAGGAAAACTAGTTGACAGACAATCCCATTATTGATTAAAAATATACGTATATGACACTCTTAAATCTCGTATATTATTTGTGTATACTTGTGTATACAGGAAATGTTCAAAGCTAATTGTATAATGGAACTCTATGCGAGAGCGAGTGAGAGAGAAACAGGCAGACAGATAGATTTGTAGGATCGTCGGTGAAATTAGGATTGCGACTGATCAATTATTCCGCTAGCAAGTCGTCCGGGATTGACAGCGTTGTTGTTCGTATGTGGCCTCGAATTAAACCAAAAGCGTCGACGCTGAACTTGTCCAATAATTTGTACAAATATCTTATTTCGTTCATAAAGATTCGGTTAAAGATAAGTTTACTTACAGAGACTGCTTTTCCCGATGCGCGAATTGTGAATCCATAAGCAATGTCAAAGGAGTCCACATTTGTCTAAATCAGAGCTCTTCGCAGCATTATGTTGAAGAGAAGTGTACAGTAGCTAATGGTGTACTTAACAATATTTTATAATTAAACGTATGAGTATGCGGACCGCAGGCTTCACGATTCTGCCTGCAGTCGTCGTTAATTAGATACGATTGTTAAAAGAAAAATCATTACCACTATCTTGACGGACAAATTTTTCTCGCAGAATAAATAAAAAGATTAGTTTATATATAAAAGAAAGGAAGTAGCAAACCCCTAACACCTATCTCGATCGTATGGCGAAGTCGGCCGATCGTAACGGTTGATACACTCATTCGCGTCATTTCAATCGATTAACTATACAACTGATTATAACATATTGTTAAGATTGTTTATTATAAAATAACGTTCAACATACGTTGAGATCTCATTCTTTCTTGATTTTTTTTACCAACCAACAACTCTCATTACCTATTAGCTGTAGTAATCTATTATCCAAGCTTATAACAGTAGATTTCCCTTGAAACTAGATTTTGCTTTATTTCTTCCTTATTTATGATAAATTACAGTTTGTGGTAGTCAAGTCTTATTTCAAATGAAGTTAATGTAGTCTTAGATTGTACGAAATCATATAAAACCTGTGAAAACGAAGAAAGTTGCTCTTAAAAGTAAGTATAGATATTTGTATTCTTGCAATATGTTTTACGTGTGCATTTAATACTTACATTGCACTCACAACAATCGTAATACAACTATAATTAGTTGTAGATATGATATACATTCTTTGCACAATCTCACTCACACTCGTACAAGATTCCATACTTATTTGGCTATACTATGCAGTCTCGGAGTTCGCGTACTGTCACATAGCAAGTCGACTAATAGGAATAATTTAGCCCTTACATAAGCAATCGGTTTCGTTATGAGATTTGCTTGTTTCCGGATATTTCACCAGTAATATCATTGTACTCGGCACGCTATCGTAAAATATTATGCAATTCACTTACACATTTTACTTACACACATAAGATGTTGGAATAGTTCTTTTAAATCAGGAAACACACTAAGTGAGGAAAGTGATGACTAGACCATGCACAAATTATTCAAACAACCCAAGTCTCTAATTTCAATTTCGTCGATTCGCTTTTTCGAGAAATAAATCTTCCAACTTATTGACAATAAAAGTGAAATATACCCTGTGCGCCAATTTATATCAGCGTAATTACTTCGGCAATTGTTTGAGGTAATCCGATGGATATTTGATGATTCGTAAGAAAATAATGGATATTGAATAGTTTAAAATAGCACGGTTACTGTTTCAATGTTTGAACATTGGTCCTCTTTTTGTGATTCTCTTCGTGTGCGTTTGTAAAGGCTCAACTTTTCTTGGTTGGCAGTAGAAAAGCGAGGAGTCCGCCAACTAAAATACATTTATGCGTTAATCCTTCAATAAATTAAAATCTAGATAAAAGTTAGCATTTCTTTTGTTGACTTGGTTTTCAATACTTACGGACGACTATACTTCCCACCAAGAAAATCGGCACTTCGCAGCTGATGTCCAGCAACATTCCGAATGCGAGATTACTGGCGATCGCTCCGACTCTTCCGAGGCAAGTCATCAGGCAGATTGCAACTGCACCAACATGCGTGGGAAAAATATCAACCACGACACTACCGATTACGAAGTTTGCCGTGACTATTGATACGGAGAACACGCAAGTGACTATCAGGATTTGAAGGGACGATTCGACGAAGTAGATAGCGAAACCGAAGACACCGGCTAATAACATTGTGATCACTGAAAGAAAAGCTTCTTGTTATTAAGACACTTAACACATCTGAAAGCAACTTTTATTCGCCTGTCATAACTGGATAAATTATTCATTTCATCATTGCTGAAATTTTTCTACGTGCGATTAAATTTACCTGGCATTGTTCTGCGGCTAACTCGATTAGCAAAATAGCCGGAAGCAATATTCCCCAGCAGGCAGAATGCATTAACGATCAGAGAGTTAATAAAAACATTCTCATCCATGTCGGGTGTACAATCTCTGATGACAGTGGTACTTTCCAGCATTACGGAGTCAGCAATCATCGAGATATTCTGCGGTCCATTCTGATTAATCAATTCGCAAACGCTGACACTCTGGTCCGGCGAGATTCTTTGGTAACTTTCGAAACGATTAAACAACTCTGGCAGCCACAATCCAAAACCGTAGTAGCTAAAAATACCGATTTCCCAATATTGCTCATAGATTCCCACGTTTCGAGATTAGTTGTTAGTTATTAGATAGTAAAAGTTTACCCAAACATATTGGCGAAGTAGATTGTGCAACAAAGAACGGAGTACTTTGACAGTGGAGGAGAAGCAAGCGAGCGCAATTGTTGCCAGATATTCTTCAGCAATTCCGTAAATACACCGGAACTCGATTTCGCGACGGTTTCCTTCGTTAAACTCAATGAATTCTCGGACAGCAAAATTTTTACCTAAACAATTATTGTTATACACTGTTATCGTAAGTTGTGGTTTATAAATTCATCAGAAGTTCTGATTACAAACCGGATATTCTTCTTCACTTTGGCCGGTATTTGTGGCATAGATTTTACGCAATATCGAAAGGGCTTCTTCCGTTCTTCCTTGGGAAACCAAGAACTTCGGACTTTCGGGATACCTGGTTGCCACCAATGCAACAATGAACGTTGGTATTCCAATGACTGCCAGGAAGAATCTCCATGAATTATATACGAGCCCATGGTACTCAATGGAAATCGGCAGGGGTATAATGATCCAGGCCAAGCCTGAAATACCGAGAAATATCATTAAAAACTCACAAATCTAATAATCAAATAGTAAATTAATAATCAGAAGTAGAATCTAATGTACCTGGCAGTATCAGCCAAGAAAGTGTCCAAAAGAAGCCTACATAACAAATGCTTTTAACTCGATTATTCTCCGAGTGAAACTCGCCGAGATAAGAATACACAAGTGAACCAGGAGCGCCGATGCTGTAAGAGGATTTCATGAATTTTATTAATTTCATGTTAGATACAATAATAAATAATTAGTAAATATATCAAGATAAATGAAAGACTTACAAAAATCCGCTGAGAGCCCTAAAGATTATCAGAACCCAAAAGCTTTGCGAGAAGCTTCCAACAACAGCTAAAATACTGTCGCAAAGTAGTGTTAATAAGAGGATTGGCTTCCTTCCATAGGCGTCAGCGAATACTCCCCAAACCAAAGAACTAATGACACCACCTAAAAGATATTGTTCATATTTTGTATTTAAATAATTAACAAATATGAAATTGGCAAAATTACAAAGTGAACAAATAAATATTAATAACTAATACTTGCCAATAAGGAAAGCCACATTTAGCAAACCCTTCTCCTCGGAGCTCAGTTGAAGATCGCACTCGGCCGATGGTAATATGTATGCATTTATACCATTTTGGCAGCCAGTGCAAAGAAACATTATACCGCATAAAAATACGAAACCATAGTGAAACTTTCCGTACCCTGAAAATATAGACGATAAATGAGTTAACCACAGACTGCAATATTAGATAACGATAGTATCGCAAAAAAATTGTGTACCGCAAGTTGTAATAGCTTTTTCGAAGTCAGCGGTGCCTTCTTTGCTGTCATTATTATTTTCTGCAAAGTAAAACCGCAAATCAGCAATGACGCTAGCAGTAGTTTTAATTATAAACACCAGGTACCCGTAATCAACGGGAATTTCGAGGAACGTGGCTAAGTGAACTACGTGCATCACGAATTATCGATAACTAGTCTCGTTGCCTTTTGATTATTCTACCCGAGTTTATCTTTCGTGTTGTACGAATGATCCGAGAAAAGTCGCGTCTCTTTCGAATGCAACGATCCACCTGCACTCGATAAGAAGGTAATTGCGCACGTGGACCAATTGCATCAGTGAAACTACACGAGCCGATGCGAAACAATAACAGAGATTGGAATTGTATAATTAGGATTGACGCAAAAAATGCCGAGCGTCCGTTAGTTCTTGCATCATTTTGTAAAAGAATTTGCAAATTCTTGGAACAATTTTCATTTTATCAAGGGCTAAACTGCCACTGTTTCTCAATGAAACGCAAATGAAAAACACAACTTGCTGAAACAATGCTTGTTTTCGTTTCTGCGCAAAAATTCCGGTGAAATCGCTCGCACGCAAAATTCGCACAATGCGTGTATTTCGTAAGAATATAATGCTTCCGATTGGATGAATGACCCAATTACCGAGTTGCGGAGACAGCCTGCGTGTATATTACCGAACATTTGTTTGCTACAATTGTCACTGCAATCTTGTCAACTGGGGAAGTCGTTTATTGCATCATTCGCTTGAGTATTGCGTTTTGATTAATCGCTCAATTTCAGCCAAATTGAACTAACTTTAAGTAACCAAGAGTTCATCGATTGCAAATCTTTAAGAAACAATTGATCTATTTAGATATGTTGGATTACTATGTTAAGCAGATACTACATAGGCAGGAGCGGCATACTAATATGTTGAGGAATACTATACATACTAATTGCAAATATATCTAAACCACGCGCAAGGTGAGATGTCAAAAAAAACCGTTGGAGGGCAAAGGGTTAATCATAGGATTGCACCTAAAGTGGTCAATTAGAGGGTAATTAAAGTCACAATTAGCCTCTGGAAGTTTGACCGAATCGATTGCGCAGCTGCAAAGTGCAAAAGGTGCAACACACGCGTCTGCGGGCAATAAGGTGCTTTCTGAGTATGACACCCAAATGAATGATCGAATCGAACCGATGAACGAATCCATTGTAGTCATTAATCGAACAGATACTCGGGAGAAGGAAGCAATTGTCGTGACTAGGAGGGTAATTAGCCAGGGAACTATTTCACTTGTCGGTTCTTCTTTCACTAGCATGACACACAGGTTGCCTTCGTGAAAAGTACGTGGCATTCTGTGCGCGAACGAGTATGAAAGCCCCTTGATAATGATAGTAAGTCTAACTCGCTCGGAATTCACTATGTTTCACTGAGAATCCAGTTATTGAATAAATAGAGTTCTCCACGTGAAATAATTGTCCCTTTGTGCTCGTTATCATCAAGTTTTGCCTTTGTGACTCATTGTCATCAGAGCGGCATAATAAAAGTCAAATAATAATGACGTAGTCCTCGCAGACGAAAGATACACTTCATTGATCGATTATTGGAGAACTTCTTAAGTGTTTATGACACCCAATCCACTATTGTGACCAGAGACACACAGTTGTAGCATCAAAGTAGCAAAAACTCAGTTCATCTCGTGTGGGATAGACTAATTGAAGCACTTTAAAAAGCATCTTCTAACACGACCGCACAAACGAGCTTTCCTGTCGGGAACTTTTGCGCACGTAAGACTTTGGCAATCATAAGGATGTGGAACGAACGGTGTAATAAGCGGCAGTAAACTTCCATTAATATAGCAATTTGAAAAGAGTATCATACATTTCGTAGATCACTATAAAGTAAAAATAAAACGGTTGAATATTCCTCAAAATCACAATAAACGAAACATAGATCATATTTTATAAACCCACATACAAATAAAAATATTTCTGCAGATATTAATATCATGGAATTGAATCTAGTACATCGACACGACTTTGACTGTACAATTGCCAGAGAATTAAAATCGAAGCTTCAAATTTCTTTAAAAATTAGAATAACGCAGTTGACACAGCTCGTTTCACTAGATTGTTAAATAAAAATGAGTGTTAGTATACTCCTAGTCTATAAATACAGACCTATCGACAAGGAGATTGATGGAATTTGATTGACCATCGTGGTTTCCACTCCTCGTTACTGCCACAAAATTAGTAAACGCACTAAAACTTGTCGTTCGAGCTAAAGTTCAGTCAGTTTGCACAAAAGCCCGACGGACTCTGCGATCCTTTCGCCGGTGGTCCTCGTGCAAAACCGGGCGGCGGATAGACGTCGGTGCGCTCGGAAGACGCGCCGCTTTAAATATTGCGTGACGCTGCCCAGTACTCGCACCACGACGAATGAGAGAGCGATTCGACGACGATCCAAACCCTTCCACGACGACCCGCGCGAAAATTGCGAGCAACGCGCTTTTCCGGGCACACTACACAATTGTCTTGCATTGCCGAGATCCACTTTGAACTCTTTCAAGAAATGCCGCTTCTTATAGAGCGCTTTCTTGGAATAGTAGTTCTTTATGTAAAAATGATCCAAAGTTTGCCAATAAATTCATTTATAACGCAAAAAAATAGATTCGTAATGAAATTAATGAGATGCAACGGATTGAACTCTCGATCGAAATTAATTCGAGTTATTCTTCTGTAGTATATTGTATTTTAGTAACTTATTCCACATTAAAGAAAATTAAATTTTTGTACAGAATAATTTTAAAGTCTGCAGCTCGTCTTATATACATCTGTCTGTAGTTCCCTGGCGCATTTAAAGGATGCGTTTAATTCCAAGAGTTTTACCTGCAAGTCTTTTATCTAAGACGAATACTTGTTCGGGATACTTATCACGATGACGTTTAATGAACGCCAGCGTGCTTCACTGGCCACACAGTAGGAATGAAGACGTCAGAGACTAAAGTTGCAAGAGTTTGACCAAAGTGATATGGCACGTCGCACATTTACTTGATTAATCTGTTCAACTTTAAATTATACCCTCAAAACTGAAAATACGAACAGAAAAATGAATCCTTCTTTAAATAGAATATTAAATGAAACTCTGCTCGTTTGACTAAATAATGCTCCTGTAATTCTGTAAGGGAGCATTTAAAATAAGGTCAAACACGGGGACAAAATCGGTAGTGCAAGTAGGAATCTATCAACTCGTATGTAGGGCTTGCAGAGTATAGGAATGAACTAATAGGAATGTTTGTCGAAGGTGCGGTCATTTACGATTAAGCTCGTCGACCTGAGAATTAGGATCGAATCAATATTCCATTGAGCAGTCACGCCTTCCCCTTAAAGGTGATTGTCTTAAAAAACTTAAGTGCATTCAGAGCCGTAAACCTAATAGTTTTGCCGTCCTTTGGAATAATACAGGGCAACGAATATCAATATACTTCATAATCTTGTTGTTAATTGTCTTCATTGATTTTCCATTTAGGAAGGACTTCGACTGAAATTACCTAAATAATTCGACAATTTTAATAATCATACAAATTGAGTGTTATTAAATTTCCCGCTATTACCATTCCCGAGTGACCGGTGGAGCAGTTGTTTCGTCCATTTCGGCGGGAATAGTTCAAACCGTTACTGAGGGGCAAGTATTATATAAGATGTAATGCACGACTATTGAATATCCTCCTTCTCTAAGGTTTCACTCGATTGATCCATAATTATCCTGCGTCTCAAAATTAAGGTATATTGGGTTAATAATAATTGGCAAAGATGTACTTTCCATGGGATTAAAAATTTGAGAAATGCCCGGCGAAAAACACGTTCTCACTGTTCCACGAGATCTTCTCCGTCCTGAGTCCTTCTTTATAGTTCTTTTATGTTCATGGCAACAGCCTGCTCTGGTGAGCACTTAACCTTCGTTTTCATATTAAATAATACCGAGCGTAGTGTAATTTATAAACTAAAAGGACTGTTGAGCGAGGAAGACTAGGTTTACCAGGATATTTCCTTAATATATAGATGTTTCTCGTCAAGTGACATAATTGATTACAGTTTGGCAAGTGTTGAAAATAGCCCCGACCTTAACCTGCTGGGACATGTACTGGTGCAAGCAGCCTTAACTATATAAGTATTGTCTTTTAGATCCAAAATAATGCTGCAGTTCAGTGCAACTTTATGCGCGGCAATTGTCAAAACGATCCCCAAGTCGTCATGGCGAATTCCACACCGATTATCATCGGTGCCGATCACGCACGAGCAAGTCGCCAGTACCGAAAAGGTAAATTACATCGGAGGAACCTTTAAAAACGAGTGTCTTCCGCAAATATGACAAACAATATAGAGAGATTCATGATTGGAAAATTGCTTGGCGTGTAGCTAATGCGAAGTACTGTCATTTGCTATGCTCTTGGCTGTATTTACACTCTATTAGAAGACTGTCTTGTGCAGCATGCCAAGTAATGGAGGAATTAAAAAAAATGATGATTTTATTTGTATATTGTGGCCTTACAACTCTGTTTACAAGATCTACATAATGTTGTTATGCTTGATTAACACTTTTTCTAGAGTGCCACAAAGTCTGTGGGTGAGAGTAATAATGAAAGTGAAAGGGTAGATGACACTACAAATATAGCAAATAACAAATCTTCGCCTGAACATACAACAAGGAAACCAGCATTGACTAGCATCCAATTGAAAAATGCTAAGACTGCTGATGATTTTTTAAACATCGTCCAAAACTACCAATTGTCACAACAAGACACATTCAAAATAATGTCTAACATGATGCGATTGATACACGGAGGAGAAATTAAGATAGAGGATATGTTGACAGATAGTAGATTTGAAATGCTTCAGCAATCAATTGCTGCCACAGACACTGACAGTTATAAGGACCAAAGCTCAGAGATTGGTACAAAGTACGGGTCTCTGTCAACTGTTGAGATGATAAAGGTAAAAGTCATACAATACTATTCTCATGGAAAGTACATATATTGATAAAAGTCTGCTACAGGTATTAGGGAATATGGTGAGAGCTGGCGAGAAAAATATAGATATAATGAAATTCTTGAGCGAACAGATACTGCAATTTAATGCACAACTATCGCCTGTCAATTGTAAATCCTTACTATCTTATATGGTTACGATGAAATTTCAACACAAGGCAATTAGCAAATTATTATGTTTATGGAGTCACCAATATTCTGTCAAATTAAAAGTTTAACAAATAATTGTAGGTGTTGACAAACAAAATCTGTAGACAATTGATAGCCAATAGTTCACAGCTATCATTCGATGTTGTTCATGAAGTGGTAACATCACTTGGGTTACTGAGGTACAAAGACAATCTTTTATTTGATGTCATGTGTACGTACATGCTATACTACAAAAAGGAATTACGTCCAAATGATTTGAGTTCAGTGGTTTTAACGTTTGGTACATTGGGATATTCCACTCCAAAAGTAGAGTCCCTAATAAAGGTAAGGAAGAGGGCTTCTTTAAGATTATTACATGCAATTGTAACTTTACACTAAAGATAAATACTTCTGTATCTAGAAACATATCTACCCTCTAAAATGCACTGATTTTGCTAATAGTAGAAAATGGTTCCTTTTGGTGTGGAGTTTAGCCGTTTTAAATATGGCAGAAAAGCATCATTATAAATCTGTACTATCTAAAGAATTTCTTCAAACCATTCAGAGTATGTCCTTTCATTTCTTTACTTCATAAAACTTAACAAAATGAAGACAGATATTAAAAAGTTATTTTATGTATTTTAGGGTCAGGCAAATGGTCAGTTTCAGATCAATTAAAACTATTAAATATCAAAGCGGCGGCAAGTATCGTGGATGGTAATGATCGGATTTCACATGTTTTGTAGTCAATTTGGAATATGAGTGTTCAGTAAAAACGTTACTTCTATACTATTACGTTATTTCCAGGTTTAGATGAAATATACGTCGGAGGCATCGGCAATGCAAATATAACGATAATGCCTTACAGAAAAGCGCTTGTCACGACATTGGATGAAACACTGAAAGTAGTGCTGCCGTCCAAATCGCATTATAAAACATCCATAAACACTGAGATGGGTTTCTTCATAGGTAAATAAAATATAATTTAGTTGTTCTAACATTATGTCTTTAACTGGCGCGATGGTGTACATTTATTTTTTTAACATTTCAGATGCCGAATGTTACACGAATTCTGAAGGGCAATTTCAAACTGCGGACTCGCCAGATATTGAAAAGAGGTATCGTTCGAGACCATACGATATAATACTAATTTTTAGATATAATACAAACTTTTCTTTACCATCCACGATCATCTTTCAGGCTAGCGATTCTTTTGATAACTCTAGCAGAGTATACTAGGGGCGAGGGAGATTTAGTAGGAATAGTTCATTTCCAGAAAAGGCTACTCGAAGCTAAAGGATATACTGTAGTACAGATTAGTGAAAAATACTTCAGTCCAGTAGATACTGAAGTTAAGAGAATGATATGTGTAAAAGATGAAATCAGAAAAGCAATAAATCTGCCAAAATAATGTATTATATATCGAAACATTAATGATGCTTACCCCTGTGTCAAGTGAGAGAAACATGAAATATAATTTAAAACTCACATGAGTCAAGTTGGTATGTTCAACATTTATTAACCATTTAGTTGTAAAATTGTAATAATGTCTCAGTAACACTGTTATGTTACGTGTATGAATACATTTCGTAAATAAACATCGAGAATGTAATTATTGTTACATTATTAAATATATTTTTAAATGTTTGATACATTTTGAATATTCCCATTATATATTAACTATGATGCTTTGCTTTGTTTCATGGGCAATAAAAAGATCTTAGACACAGAATTCCAATAATATGCAGGTAAATTTTAATTTATATAGAACAGTGTCAAAATACAAATTGTTTTCAAAAGAATAAAATACGTTTGTCATATTTATTCTGCCCCTTGGTCTAGTATCCTAAGTAGCACAAACATCCTCTGGTTGTCCAAGGGATATCCCTGGAGACATCTCTGAGACATCCTCTATCTAGTTGTCTATTGAATGACCAAAAACGTCCAACATGTAATTTAGAGATTCATGGATATCCCTGGGATCTCTGCTTATCTAGGTGTGTTATCTGGGCTTGATATTTGTAATAGGTGCACACACATAGGTCTTATATGATTGCTCATAGTGAGTACGCATCATATAACACACACGAATGCATTGTATGCATATAGATATATACGAACCAAGGCGAACGAGCCATCTTGGGTTTCATGTACGATACCCACGGCAGGTTACCTTTAAACAGGTAGACTTGCTAGTTGAAATTATATTATACTCTACCTGTTTTAAAATTGAATTGTTAATCGACTAGAAAATGTAAGATCGCGTACCTTTTTCGAGAAATTTGATCGTGTCTGCAGATAACGTGCAGTGTTGGCAATTTGTGTTCGATCGGAAACATTCCATTAATCAAGATGGTAAGAAGTAATAAGTAATAAAAGTATTTCTTTCATACTTGTTTCTTGTCTTCGTATTATACTATTGTAGTAAATACAAACGATTTGAGTTGGAAGCTGGTTTTCTGTACTAATTTTGCGTTGCTTGGATAGTTTGTGGTTTGCACAAGATACGAAGGACACTGACCCGAAAGTTGGTTAAATACTATATCCACTACCAGCTTTTGACAAATGTTTTTTGCACTACATGCATCGACATCAATGTAGTTAAAGTGATTCGAATTATTCATTTCCACAGATGCAATTCATGCTCTTGTTCAGCCGGCAGGGCAAGCTGCGACTACAAAAGTGGTATGTAGCTCACCCTGATAAGCTCAAAAAGAAAATAACAAGAGAATTGATTACAACAATATTAGCAAGAAAACCAAAAATGTCAAGCTTCTTAGAATGGAAGGATGTGAAAATTGTTTATAAGAGGTATACATTTCTTCACTTTTGCATCCAATTGTTACAATTTTATAGTTCACCTTACATTATTGTTCCTTCCTCTTTCAGATATGCGAGTTTATATTTTTGTTGTGCTATCGAGCAGAATGATAATGAACTATTGACTTTAGAAATTATACATCGCTATGTGGAACTGCTAGATAAGTATTTTGGAAGTGTGAGTATTAATTTCAAGTCATTCTTATTGCCTTATGACATAACGTGCGAATACAGACATTTTTATATATCCATTTGAATTTTATGTTGTTAGGTGTGTGAACTCGATATTATTTTCAACTTTGAAAAGGCATATTTCATCCTGGATGAGTTGTTGGTCGGCGGGGAGATCCAGGAGACTAGCAAAAAGAATGTATTAAAAGCCATTGCTGCTCAGGACTTGCTGCAGGAGGTTAGTTATGGGGATGTACCCATTGAATTGTGACATGCCCTATTTGAATGGCACTATACTTCTTTGTTACCTTTTACTTATTTGGTTGGATCGTTTTAACAATTGTCTTTACACATATATATATATCTCATTATGCGCTAATGAGAACTAGGCAGTATAGAATAACCTATGCAATTATAAGTTGCATGTGCATTGTACTTAATAAATAGGGACCTGAGTAATTGTTCGAACGATCCGTATGTTTTCTTAGTTACTAAATAGCTGGTGTGTAATGTCTCTAACAAAGAGATCCTTATATTCATTGGAAGGCATCTATGAGAATCACTAAATCTCTGGTATATAATTAATGTGTGAAGCATGTTTATGGCTTGTTTCTCCTGGGCAGGATACTACGGTGTGAAACTTTATTCATAGCTGCCGAATATCGTGCAACATTACTTTTATACGCGCATGAAACTATACTATCAAAGCATCTATATGTTCAGAGCAAAATATATAATTTGTTCCGATATCACCATATTATGCAACTGCCCAGTAAAAATTGGCATCTTACAATACTCTCACATCTATAACATATAACAGTACAATTTCTGAAATGCATGGTGGACCAAAATTTCTAGAAGTCACCCTCAAAGTGACAAGGAGTTATCCTTTGTATCTGTGTTTTCTGTTTTCCTATATATTTACATATACATATTTATCTACATAAAAATCTGTACATAATCAGATCTGTAAGATATTGATGATTTTGGGCTTGAACTATTTTGTTACAAAGTATTTAAACATCTTCCTAACATATACATCATTTTTGTATATGATCTATGCCGTAATAACGCTTCTTCCAAACGTCTCTGACAAGGAGTCTGTGATTCGTGTTATTAATTTGTACATAGTACAGTTGCCAACAATCCTTGCATGGTGTAATTAATACACCATATATGGATACATTGTCCGCCACACTTCTGGTCTTATAGATGAAGCTGTGTATTGTTTCTCAATATTAATAAAGCATAGGATGTGTTTGCGCTATTCTCGGGCGATCTTTACGGTAAGAGGTCGCATTTAGCGAAACGCTAAATAGTACTCTTGAAATGACACGTCGCGTTTTGCCAATTTATCCTCAGAGCCAATGTTGTGTCTATCGAATGCTTAAACGCTTTTTATTCCATTAATATAAGTGTACCCCGATAGCAATTTGTTGTATAGCTATACTGAGAACAGTAGTACGTATGTACGCAACAGCATCTCCATAGTGGTTCAATTCTTCATTTTTATCCCAAGCAAAGTTTCGATTTTGCTGTGTCTGCCCACCTGCAAAGGAGACAGATTTTTCCAGAATAATTGCGCGAAGAACACATAGAAGTACAAAGTTTTTACACATATTAGTACACCAAGGGATTTCACATAACGAAGGACATATTGAAGTATATTAATTACTTATACCTACAATGCATTTCATATTCATTAATATTGTCCCTTGGTATTCTTCGACATCAAAAATTATACATGGAAAATTAATAATGCTTTTTCTTGTCCATAATAATATAACTGCCAATAGTTTTACACGTAACTCTATCCATCTTATAAACATTATAGCTTTTGATTTACGTTAAAAAAAAGAATAAGAATGTAGAATATCCCAGTTTTATATTAAAGTAAACATTTTCTAGTCGAACATGCATAATAAACAATTAAATAATGCGAAACGATTACATAAATCCATTTTTTTATAGGAATTTTATTTTGAAAAAACTTTTTCTGCATAATGTATTCGTACGATCAAAGTAACTTGATATTTAACAAATGGTCTCGAAACGAAATACGTTATGACTTGCCTATTAAGTTTTAATGTTTTTTTATCACTTTACCTTCACGTTATTTCAAATAATTTATGCACACTGCGATAACAAATAACACAGTGACACCCGTTTTTGTGTCATCGAATTATACTGGGACCACGGCAATAATACAGTTTACCCCAAAATGATGTTTTCCTTTCATGCACTATTATAAACAAGTACAAGCCCAAACGCTGTGGAAATGTTGCTGTTTAAAAATAGATTGTTGAATTGTATCTGTATATCTTTCGAATTCTAATAAACAATAACCATTATCGGTTATATGGCCAACATAACTACGTGTAATATTACTCTACATCCAGACATTGTTTCGCGTCGCGTTAACAAAGGTTTTGTTTTACTATCTCAGTTTAAAACCAACCACTGGCTGAACAGGAGATTATTTTTTTAACTGCTTTCACGTATTCTTTATGCGACGCAAGTCATGCGAAATAATGCCGTGTCACTTACCAACTAGAATTATCCGATTATATTGCATTATTCTCTGTATATGTGTGTCGCATGAGGGTAAATATAAGATAAATCGTATACATGTAGTATATGTTACAAAAATACTTTTGTCAGATTGTAAATATGTTTTACACTTCTAGAACTAGTGCCATCTTTCAACTTGCTATGACCAGGTCGCGTAATATACTTTCTTTCCTGGATAATTTTCTCAACTGGTCTAGTTTGTACCCGAAGAGGGTGGTTCTCCATTTCTTCTCTTGCTAAACATTTATTTAATTACGTGCGATGTAATTCGTAACGTAATTACTGGTTCATCCAGTGTAGTGGAGGGAGTGGAGTGCCATAGGAATGATTAGAAGTATTGTAGTTGCAAAATCAAGTTTTATTATTCAATTCTCGAGCCGATGCTCGTGAAGTGCTTACTGTGTTGATTATTTTAAGTGGACAAAGAATGACGTGACAGAGCTACCAAAACTGAGCTAAATTAGCGGAATCAGTAAGAGTGTGGAGTGTAATTGTGTCTGCATGGCGTGAGAAGTGGTGTTAAATTGCCTCATAGTCAGTTCCTCAGCACACATTACATTGTGTTTCGCTGTTAGAGAGTGTGAAGCACATGATCCTCTGTGGCCCCGATAGAAAGTGCTGCTAAAATATGTGTGCGTGGTTTTGTGCATTTACTTGCTGTTTGGGAAGTCTGCGAGAGAGTCTGCTTTCACAAAGAGCAGTGAGCGATATCATGTCGGCTTGTAGGACATGGCTGAGCAGAAATAATAGTGTGTTTATGCTGATAATCCCATGCTAAGTTTGTATCATGCTTCAAATGCATCGCTTGCTCGTGAGAAGCCGTAAATATTGCCAAGGTGCATAGCCAATTGCATGCAGTGAACATTTGAAATGTTTGCGCAAGTCGACAGACTTTTCAAGCCTTTTGTCGAGGGCTTCGTAACGCCAAACATTTGCGATCTCTTAAGATAAAAGATTATTGCATAATAGCTGCAAAGAATAAGACTTTGTGTACGACAGAAGTATCGCAGGTGGTTGACAGTGGGGCCACGGAGGATTGGCAAAAGATGTGAACCGCTTGATGTATTGTCAGTGTTCGATAACTACGGCGGCATCGACTAATCTTCCGACGACTAGTTAGTGTTTGTTTGTTTGTGCGAAGGATGAAGCTGTGGAAGGTGCCCTGCGGGAGATAGGGCTTTTATAGGTGCTGCGTTCTTGCATGCCCTTCATGGCCAAAGTGAACAGCCCACATGACTCAGGAACCGGAACAAGCTCACCCGCTGCATGATGCCATCATACATCTCTACTCTTATCCCCTATAGATTCGCGGCATTAGTCTTTTTTACCTATTGTTATCGATGTACCTCGTACGGGCCGCGAGGGTGTAGACTTTAGGTCACACTTGATAGGCAAACTCCTAAGGCATAGCGATATTTTTTGTCAACATGCGTTGAGGGTACTTGTCTCCTAGTCCTAGTTTGGCAGCCTAGAATGTTCGCTTTACCGTATTCGCTCGTGCCCTCAGACCACTTTAGAGATACTTGAGTTAAGGAAGACAAGTCAATACCAGTTTATACCAGTAATATATGAATATGGAAAATAAATTTGTTTATTGTCCGAGAGCATGAACGAACTGTGTAGTTAAACAGGCATAGGTTGTTATTTCTATGTGACAGAGCGGCATAGACTGCGACTACCAGAGCCTTGACGTTCTCGATGTTTTCTAATGTCCGAACTTATTTTTATAATCGGGAAGATACACGATAGCGTAGTACTTTAGTGTGCTCCATTCTAGCAATAAATAGTGTATCGCGTCACACCACTGGTGTAACACGGTGTAGACACGTAGACAGTTTAGAACAGTATTTGGCAATGAGACGTGAGTCAGACAATTTTTACACGGCTTGGCGTCACTTGTGTACTCCACTATCGATACTCCAATGATTAGTTAAGGAGAAAGTTTTCCAAGGTGTAACTTTTGTATCTGTATATGTGTACATACTATATGTAAGCAGCGATGTCAATTTCCACACTGTGACAGCACTTTGCACCAAGTTACCGTCTTAATAAAAAGCAATGACTATTAAGAACTTTCATAGAAATTGCAACACGAACGCGATCATGTGTTACCTCTTCCACAATTAATAATAGCCTTTTCCGCTAGTGTGCTCTTAGTATTACACTTACTCTTTCTCTCTCTATCTTTCTTTCTTTCTTTCTCTCTCTCTCTCTCTCTCTCTCTCTCTCTCTCTCTCTCTCTCTCCACTTACACACATCTCGAGCGTCTCACGATAAGGTGCGTGCTCTTAAGTTTTCGACTGGTAAAGGCTTAAGTTAACACCAGCGATAAATGTATCAAAAGTGGCTACTCTCCTTATGATTGAACTCAGTGCGATACTGGGCCGAACGTAATGTATCGTGTAACACGTACAAGATGTTCTATCCGCCACTTGTACAGCATGCGAAACAGACATTCTCTTGATTGACGCTTAAATGTTCCAAGCAATACGAAGCTCTGAGCGTGTGCTTTGTGCAGCTTTGTGTTATTCGATGCGAGTACATGTAAGCGATTATATGAAAAGGGTTCAGTTCATCATTTGAAGCTGCATCAAGAAGAGATACTTTGTTACGAAGTAGGTACGTGTACATGCTTCTATATAATTCTACTAATCATCACACCTGTATACCTTAGGAATTTGTGCAATAGCGTGCAGCGTCAAAGCAATTGATCCCTATTCATATGCCTAGGCAAGAGCGAAGTTGCGAACTGTAATAAATCGGTTACCTCTGTCTGTTTCAGGAGGAGACACCTCAGGGATTCTTCGAAGATCACGGGCTCGGATAATATCTCATGGACAGGCTGACCAGCACAAAGTAAGTTCGCGACTTGCTGGCGGCAGTGCTACATCATTCCAGGATTTCCTTTTTCATCAGCTCTTCTGCCAATTCTACATAATTCAAAGTGCGGTGCCGCGAGGATGTGTGCTTGCTTGTGGAAGCTTGGTGCGGCTGGTCTTTTGGTCAAACGGCATTCTACTATAAGTTCCTTTTACGATTGTAGATCGAAGTGCGCAAATTCATATAGTTAACATAACTAACAGTATTTACAAATGCTAGAGAATTTATGAGTAATTCACTACAGAAAGTCTTTGGCTCGTGCTATTCGTATTCCTGGTTGATTCTTAAACCTTAAAACTTTGCGGCTGACTCACTGAGACCCCGCGGATTATGCGAACAGATGTTTAAGTCGCTCGAGGTAACTCGTGCGTCTGACGTCTAAACCGTGCCTGCCTCTTCCACACTCATGAACCACGATATTAAAGACTTGCGTGTCCGTCCGGAATTATTTATCGGGCCTAAGCTAATTAGTTCAGATTATCTGTTCGATGAGAGACGTGGTAGGTGAGATTGGCAGTCCGTACGTATCAAAGTGGGGCACGATGCTTTTGTACTTTGACCATTATGTCTGCCAGCATCTCGGTGCTTTAACAGATCTTTATCCTCTGTTTCTCATCTCTCTTCAAGGTTCGCCAGTAATCTTGTTTTACAACTTTCTCATGATACAAGCTCAATAACTAGTAGAATAATTTTAATCGGTTTTCGTTTAAATAGCAGTCCATTGGTTTTGAATTATCATACAATTTGTTGTATTTCGAAGTCGTTCTTTGCGGAAAAAGATCCCTTGAAGGGAGAGCATAAGTATTTGATCTACAGTATTCTAGCGATTTATATAGATTAAATAGTCGATAATGGGCTCAACTAAACTAAGTGCGTAATTATTCCATAAAATTTGTCTTTCTTTCTTGCGCGATTAGAACAGAGAGTTGAGAAACAGAGAACTGTTGGGATACTCGCATTTCCTCGCGGACTACACATCGAACTTTCCAATTAATCTGTCACTTCTTAAGATTAGCTTTCATAAAATTCATTACTTTTGTTAAATAGCGGCTCTTTTTAGCAAAAGTTTACTATGATCGTACAAACGAATTCTTATGGGGGTAGCATGAATCTGTTGCATTGCCAGGTCGGTGAATTTTCGGGCTGTGCAACCCCAGAACTGCTTATTCACCTTAGATAGGTAAAGATTGCAAATAAACGTTCCTTAGATAGCGATTCTAACAAATTTTACAGCACACACATACAAAGAGTAAACTGACCTAGACAGGGAAGTTTACGCTCGATCATTTTCAATCGAAAGATCTGATTCCTCGATAAATTCTGTTGCAGTTGATCGCATGAACATTGTTGTACATGTTAAACGTCAGCCAGCCTGGCGTTCGTCGAGGTGCGCTTTATTGAAAGCTTAAGTATTATTCCAGTATAGACATATTAGTATTATTGCTATGAAAGTTGGCGCCTGTTACTCGGAGCCATAGGTACTTACATTGGTGCTCAAGTTCTTTCCCTCGTACAAACTGGGTAATCAAAATCAAGTGCGATCACTGATCTATTCATATTATAACATGCGTTTTAATACGCGTATAAGAAGCGAACAAGATATTGAAAGTTATTTTCACAAGTTCACAACGAACTTAGTGGTTATAGTTTTCGGAGCGTTTTTAAAACTTTCATTAGCCACTCATACGTCACAATATTATAATATTAAGTTAGATTTGTATTCAGATAGACTGGCAATGAAAGAGAAACTCACGAATTAGTTGTAAGTTTAACTTGATCGAGTGAAGATGGTGATGATACCGAGGCTGTTGCTCTGAAATAGGAAAGACTTGAATGAATCATTGAATGGTGGCTTTGACAATGTATAACACCGTTATGATGTCGTTGATTTTATCCGAATAGTTGCACATTTACATCGATTATCGATTATTATTAATTCCATGGAATATTAGAGAATCAACTTCATTGTTCGTAGCGCAGTTACAGACTGTTGCTTATTTTATTGAAACAGTTGACTCTTGCGCAGAAATGAATGTTATAATTGCATCGAGTGTTTCTTAATTTTATCGGTGTTTCGAAATACTATTGTTGCATATTGCCGTCGAGCATAGTGCTGATTACGGTTTAGCCAGGTCTTACGCGTGTTATGATGATAGTGGGTTGAATAATCTTTGGCAGAAATTTGTACAACTGACTACAGAATGACTGGTTTTACTCGCACTTTATCATATAAATGGACGTACAAGCAGCGGGGAATGCTGTGACATATAAGAGTTACGAATCCGACACTTGGATTTCCAATCTTCAACGCGACCACCCTGGCACAACTAGTAACGACAAAGACAATAAGTCTAAGAAAGAGAAAGGGAGAGTAGTTACATTTATAAGATTTCTACGCGACGCGTGATGAAATACCTTATAGTACATATCTCCAAAGGTATAACACACACAAAAGTATGTACTCACCTATCGAAGCTTTCAGTATTTCCCGCCTACTCCACGGGAATCCTATTTTTCGCATAGAAACGTGTGACGAATTTAGGAAGGAACATACTTGAGGCTGCGAGGATTTATGTGAATTATTGAAAAACACTCTATCATCGTACAATAATCTTTACAATCTGTACTTACATGTGTGTTCCTTCCGAAGGTGGCCGATACCACGTAAGAATACGAGCGAAGGATATGTGCTGGATCGAAGCGTACCAAAAGTACTTATGCTAAAGTATATAATAAAGAATAAAGAACGACGGTGCACCGAACATCTAACTAATGCGAGTCACTCGTCACCAATACCCTTTGCGGGATTACGCCTCCTTCCCGTCTATATTGGTAAGCTTATTAATAGGACGCATTGAGTTTTAACGTATCGATTCGACGCGAAGTCAAATTCTGCAGAACGAGGACGCGCGCTTTGAATATCGCTGGATGAATGAATTGCGCGGTGACATGGACGTGCCTCTGTTTTCTCCGCTCCTCCTTCCGGCATTGAAAAATAGTGTGGCATTGTATTGTTAACACCCGTATCACGAGCATTCATGCGCCCGCTGCGCTCCACAGTTTCAAGGATTTCCATTGCAAAGCGACGGTATCAATTGGCCGCGCTGGTAGCTGAGAAGATTCGTTTTATTTTTATTTAGTCATTTTGACTTCTAGCTTAACAATACATTGGAGTCTTTTACCCAATCTACAGGAATTACGGTAAGTACTGGATTAATTTATTTGCTTGGAACGCCTTGGATTATTAACACAAATAAAAACTAATATTTTTCAGTATTAATTAAGAAAATTGTATTATTCTTAAAATACTATCACGAATTCCGTGCGTACAAAGCACTTGTTGGTACTCAGACTGTAAACATAATATATCAAGCAATCTGCCTTGTAAATCTAACAACTTCCATTACTCCACCCGCACGAAAATCAGAGCTACGGAGTAGCAGGTCCGGCGAACATCCGGGCAGGCAAATTCTCTGGGAATTACTATCGATTATTAATCAAGGAGTTCCAAAAATAGCGCGAATGAAGTATGCATCTACAGTGAGGAAGTCCTGTCGGAAGCGAGCTCTGCTTTCATACTGTCTAATCAGCTTTTACTTCACCACTGATATTCCCTAGTGGCAGTAAAATGGTTGACTCGCACTACTGATTTCGTGCTTTGGCAATTGGGATCGAATCTCTTTGGTCGGATCATCATCATAGCAGTAGCTGGTCATGTCGACGTAGGGCTTTCCAGGTGTACGTAGTAGCTGGGGCTAAGGATCGCGAGCGCGCTGCGCGGTGAGCTAGTTGCGGAAGCGCGTCGGCGCTCCGGCACGGTTTGTCCCGACGTCGTCGTCGTCGCTTTGACGTCGTCGAGCGGAGGCGCGCGAGCGAGAGCCTGCGGACGCCTCGAGTAGTTCCGCTGGGCGGCCAGACCGCAAACGTCTCGCGTTAGGTTCTCGAAGCGATCGGTGCCACCGCGCGTTTCCAGCTGCTCGTACGTCGCCGTCGAATCACCGCCAGACGCACAGCAAGCAAGAAAACCCATACAGAGAATTCCGACCGGTCCAAGAACAAAACTCACATAGAGAGAGGGAGCTTAAAAACAGTTTCGCCTTCAACGAACCATCTCTCACTGTCGGAGAGCTTCGGTGAGCTTGTGGGAGGCGTGCATTACCACCCGCGACGCCGACGACGTACATTTACAACTCGCATCCCATTGCTACTATCATCTCTAAAGGACACTCAGAAAATTTCCCGAGGAAAATGTGAACTATCAGCCCCCGTCGTCCCTCAACGCTCATCGTGACCGTCGAGTGAAAGAGGAGTGCGCGCTAGTGGAACAATCACCATCCGGGCAGCGGGACGCTGCCTATTAAAACAATGACGGACCCACTAAAACCAGTACCTTATACTCCCTTGCATCGTAATATCCCTGAGGAGGGCTAGGCCATTGACAATAAGGGGGACATTGGATCGGCTGTAATCGCGCGTCCTCCCTCCTCTATCGCGGAAGCCTAGCCATCCAGTGGCGCTTATCGTGAATACGTGAACAGGAGCGAGCGAGAGAGAGCTTGCAGGGTGGCACGTAAGTGAGAAGGAGAAGGCAGAGCCCGAGGGAGGTTTGGGAAGCGCGGGGGAGGTCGGTAGGTCGAGGGGTGAGATAGCAGGGGTAGAGGAGTATCGGTGTTGGTGGTGCGTGTGGTAAGGAAGGCACAGAGAGTGAAGAAGAAAGAGTGTGAAAAAGCGAGAAGACTTGACAGAGAGGGTGGGCGAGTGTGTGTA
This sequence comes from Ectemnius lituratus, assembly GCA_910593735.2. Lineage (NCBI taxonomy): Eukaryota > Metazoa > Arthropoda > Insecta > Hymenoptera > Crabronidae > Ectemnius > Ectemnius lituratus. The sequence continues at coordinate 4,645,287 of OU343036.1, read as the reverse complement.
TGTGTGTGTGCCTGTTGTGAGTGCGTGTGCGTGCGATTGAGTGAAGGGGGTGGGGACTGTCGAGGGGGGAGGGGGTGGAGGTGTAGGAGTTAGAGGATGGTGGCGGAGGGTCCCCGAGGGTGCGGGGTTCCCTGGAGCAAGGGGCAAGTGTGCCGTGTATGATTCCGGCATTGGACGTCGGCGGTGACGAAGGGGCTGATGTCAGCGCGGCCACTCGACGCCCGCAGCGTGAATCGGATGCGCGAACGCAGGAGCGGCCGCGAGAGCGATTGCGATTGCGATTGCGAGAGCGAGAACGAGAGTGCGAGAGCCGGCTTCGGCGCATCGTCGTTGTAGCAGCGCGAGTGAGCGAGCTCCCGGTGGTGGAGGCAGCGTCGGCGTCGGCGTCGGCGGCGGCGGCAGCGGCGGCGGCATCGGCGGCGGTAGCGGCGACGGCGACGGCGGCGGCAGTGGCGGCGACGTCGGTGATGGTCAGCCGCGAAAGAGTGGTGTCCGCTGCTGGTGACTGGTGTAAGGAAAACCGAGGCAAAGGTACGAGGCGTCGCAGGGTGTGCTGGGTGCCGGCGGAGGGTGTCGGTCGAGCCGGAGCGCGGCTCGCGAAATAATGCGCGTTAGGCACGAAACGCACCGACGACGAAGACGGTACGACGACGACGACGACGACAACGGTACGAAGGACTACCCGAACAGCAGCAGCAGCAGCAGCAACAGCAGCAGCAACAGCAGCCAGCCGCGAGAGCAGCTGCACCGCCAGCCCAATTATGTACGCGTACGGTTTCGAGATCACGTAGTGGCTGCCGTGTAATTATGCTGTCATCGATACGCGGCGCGCCCTGTGTAGCTTCACGGTGAAATTCTGGCGTGAGCGGTGCCGCGGTGGAACGGGGAACATGGCGTCGGTCTCGGCCGAGACTCCAGCCAGCCATGGGCACAGCTTCAGCAAGAAGACGTTCCACAAGCCGACGTACTGCCATAGCTGCACGGACATGCTGTGGGGCCTCATACAGCAGGGGTACATCTGCGAAGGTAAGGCCCGCCAGCCACCAGAAACCAGCCAGGACCACAGCCCCTTCCACCACCACCCCACCGGCGGAGCCTTCCAGTGGAGACCTTCCCGGATGCGACTTCCCTTCCTAGTTAATAAATTCATCCCCCTTCGCAATCAGCCTTGGTACCACCTACCATTATTCTCTCGATTGTCGAGAGCTTTCGAGTTCGAGCATAGTTCAACTCATCTTTGATTTATCCAAAGCAACCCTTCTTCTTCCAACAGCGATCGGATTTACTCTTTGCTTGTTTTTAATGAACCAAGTGGAACAGCATTGCCCTGGAATAATTGGTGCATATCTGCGAGGGAAATGTTAGTCGTAAAGATACTCGATGAAATGTGGCCATCTGAAAAGGTGGAGGAGGCTGGCCGCGCGATAATTCTCGATGGGAAAGCGCGAGAGCGTGGGCCGATCGATATGAACGCGTTCGGTAAGGGAATCGAATACGCGTTCTGGCTTTTGCCGCCGGAGTACGTTTGTCCCGCCTTTTCACGAACTCTGAAACCTTGGTCCGGGCTGAAACTGGCTGACCTCCAGGAATGATGAATGGCAAGTGTCCATTCAGCGTGTACAGGGTGATGCACAGGGTGCTAGCGCACTTGTAACATTCAATTCTTTCGACTTCAATTAAATACTTTTACCAAATCCTTCCGGTTGATTAGTTATCCCTATAAACCCTGCTGGAAATACTTGCGTTCACCTTAAACTTCAAAGAGAATAGTCTTACGGTTCACCATAATACCATCGTTCTTACCCCAGGCATTAGGTCAACCAGTCGTGCCCACTCGCAACTCCTTCCTGTACATCCTCCAACTTGACAAAGATCAAGTAATCATCAACTTATTCCTACTAAACTTCTACTAGATATCTATTAGGGGTCGCAACGAGTTTGTCGGATTTTCCTCGGCGTCCCATCTATTCCGGTCTCGTGTCATTTACGTTTAATCATCAATAGGTGCTCCGTGGTGTGTGACAGGAATAGAACGTCAAGGGGTGTACACGGACTTAGTAGAGGGGAAACGCCAGTGGCGGAACTCAGCAAATAATCATCTCGATCAGGAGTCATTTCGCGGGAGGATGGCCGATGGCCCTGTAAATCCTGGCGGCGTAGCGAGTACCTAGCCACCACCTTTGACCCCTGGTGTAACAGGGCGCCTCGATTCCCCATCGGGCTGCCATTTGCGCACGCTCCCGGATAGTTAAAGATAACCCCTTAATCAAACAGTCCGCTCGATGCCGAAGGACAGATTGAAGCGTGCAGGCGGAGCCGTAGTTTACAGGTAGTTCCCTGCAAGGCATCCATTTGGCTGTGGAGTGGCGAAGTCTCTCGGCGGTTCGGCTCGGTTCGGGCCGAGGGGGTGGAATCTCGATAGGTCGAGGAAAACAGAGGCGGTAGATGGAGGTCGGATTGAAGCGAGGGCGCGCGCATCGAGCTTTTCACAAGCATTGATCGTGGGGGGTGGTGTGGGATAGCCGATAGACTCTGAAGAGGGTTGGAGGAAGGGGTACGCACCAAGAGGGTTAGCCTGTGGCGCGGGAGGAACTGCCGAGCTGGAGAGAGAGAGGGGTGCTGGGAACGGAAAGAGAGAGAGAGCGCGAGAGAGAGAGAGAGGCCTTCGAGAACTGCCAGAGACAGACAGAGCGAGGCCTCGTTGATGGCGAAAGGGGCGTAAAGCGTAGGCATGTGTGAAGTTTACTCCAAAACTCCGTATCGTTTAATCAAGTTTTCACCTCGATTCACAAATTCCACCGTTCAGGAAGTAACGGCGACATCCTCTCTCAAGGCACCCCGGAAGCCGAGCCCCTCTCCTATCAGTGTTTTCGCACTCCCAGCTCCTCTTTCAGGCATGTGACACTCAATGCCTCCGGGCAGTACTTTCGAACAGGCTCATATTGATTTGTTTGTTACATCGCTAGGATACTGACTCCTGGAATACTGTTTCACTGAATCCCGAGCTGTTCGCTGGATTTAATGGCTATTAATTATACGTGGATAGTGTTTATTTCTGTCGGTGGATTTGTAGATTTCATCATTCGTTATGCACTGATTTCCAGTAAATTTTGGATTCCACGGTTAGTGAATGAGAGTGGTTCTTAACACTCGGCCTTCTGGATGGCACGGCTGGCATGCCGAAAAAAGACTCATTCATACACGCGTCTGGGTATAGAAGTTTATCGATTACAAAAGTTGGGCAGAAAAGAAAAAAATACGCATACGTGTCAGAATCGTAAATGCGATCGTAAGTTGTGCATGCTAGGCAAACGTACGGTGAAATAAGTGTAAATGGGGCAGATTTCAAGAGTACGTAAAAGTTGCTCTTTGAGGGTTCGTTCGGACTTGGAAGTAGTAAGGTCAGAGCTTCGAAACAAGCGAAGGTCATACAAATATATCAGAGTTTAGCCTGAATTACAGAACGGTTCATCGGGCACAAAATCATCTGTGATCGAAAATGTCAGTCGGCACTCTCCCCTTTCACCGAGAGGAAAGGCCGCAAGGGTGCGAGAGTGCAGCTTCCCCGAAACCTTTCGAAGCATCGCATGGCCGTAGTCGATTTGGAAGTATCTGGAGCACGCAAGCATATCGGCGGCGCGTTTCTGCTCGATATTTCGTATGCCAACGGCAACCCCGGTCGCTCCGATTCCTAGAATATCGTACAGGCTTACCCATTTAAAGCGCAACCCTAAAATTAGCCGAGAAAATAATGCCAGCGTTGTTCTTGAAGTCACTCCGCTCTCTAGGAAGGCCCGACTTTCATTAAGAGAGCACGTACACCGGAGGAACTCGTATACGATAGTCCCGTTTCCTTCATTGAGCTATCAAAGAAGCCGATGAATGGTTATTAAAATTTTCTACGTTTCTTTAAAAAGTTCTTACAACGCCACAACTATCCTAGTTTTTTGTTGTATCTTGTCTACTAAATCTATGCTTTTCTGAGTGTTGAACTCTGTCCGGTCAAATTAGTTGGCGCGTGCTCGTACCATTGAATCAGCCTCAAGAAATTGTATCTCGGCCTATTGAATCGGAGTATTTCAGCCTGTTATGTAACAAGTGGCCACTGCGCCGAAGAATGTTTCGCGTATCTTGTATTTCAGGCTACTTGACATTATTAATAGTCTACAACGAGTGTGTAGCGCGCGTAATCCGACCTCCCCTTACTCCAAGTGATACTCCCTCGTATAATAAAGCATCCTTTCACTAAGTCATTCGTTAAATAAAGTAATCCCCACCACGTTCACCACGTCGAGTAAGTTTTTCGTGGCCACGCGGCCTCACGTATCGTCATGACGAAGGCAAACTCTTTCAAAATAACTCGATAATTTCATCGCGCTACCGCGAAGGAAAAGTTGCGCGAAAGCATGGATATTTTAAGAAGTGTTTTGTTTGGGCAACCCGTGGGTTTCGGGGGTGCGATGGACCTCGAACCAACTGTGAATCAGTGAATGCCAGCCTCGTCTAGACAACTTCACCGGTGTCGTAAAAAATCGAGTGTTTCGTTTGGATTCACTAAATTTTCCTAGTCTCCGAACGAGCACTAATTCTCACGTCGTTCTCTCGGCAGCGGTGATTTTTCGTCGGAGCTTGAGCGCGATAGTTGCCGAGAATTTCGGGCAAGGCCGCTTAACTTATTAATAGTCGTTGCGCCCCGTAAGTCGAAAAGAAATTCACGAGGAAACTTATAAAGAAAAGGCCCGCGCGAATAACGGAACAAGTCTTCAAGGCTGCTGCGCCGTATTTTTAGGAAACCGGAAATATAGCTGGCGCGTGCCGAATTCGTACGCACCTCGGTTGACTAGACATCTTGGCGTACCTGGTCTCCCTTAAGTCTCTCACTTCTACTAACTCTTCAAGATACAAGTTCGAAAGATAGTAATCTTTCCTAGTTGTAATACTACTGCTCAGCTCCATTGAATTTTCCCAACTGTAGCAGCCTTCCGAACGACGAGGCTGATTATCGAAGTATTAATAGCTCGTTGCCAACATCGGTGTAGCGAGGAAGCACGCGTGTAGTATCCTATTGTTGGAGCCCTCTCACATTCCATTTGTCTATTTTATCTAGGAATTATGTTGCCGCGGGCGTCGGGTTAACGATTCTCGTTGGCGACTCGGCGAGTGCGCGCGCGCGTCCCTGCCAATCCCGGATGCACCGGCCTGTTATCGCTTAACGAGGATAACAAACAGATCGTAAACTTCACAATAGAGTGCATGGCCCGTTGCAAGCCGGCAACTCGGAGGGTGTAACACTCTCTGAACCGGTTCGAATTCGCCGAACTCATCAATCCTATCTTCAGAGTGTTTCGGACTGGTCCATTGTCGTTTATTCGTCACTCACCAATATTTCAAGCGACGAGACCTAAATAATGCCACGGGAACAATATCGCCAACGGCCAGTATAGTCGAGTATGGTTTTAGCCGGGCAAGCGAGGCATGTATTGACGTGGGCAAGGCCTTCGTCGAGTCAAAGGCGAATCCTTAGGAAAGATTAATGGGCGTGAGAGAGTATCGTTCAGTCGGGAGGACTAAATATTAGTAATAAAGAACTCCCCAATGCAGCCACCGTCACCGAACTATTTTTGGCAGTTGCAGCATGCGAGCGTAGTCAGAAGCAGATGTTAGTACCTTGGGTTGACGATGACGCGTCAAGTGAAAAGGGACCGTGTGTAATCAGACAGCGCGGCGCGGTAATATCAGTGGCACTCCATTGCGTTACGCTTCCAATTGACTCGATCATTTCTCCCCAATGCACCGTCGCGAATTGAGATAACCAGTTTGAAAAGACCTCCACCAGCAGTCACGTGGAAATCTTTTACGACTGTTTACTAGCACGATCATCGGCAATACCCTCGAGAATGTAAGTGCAATTCGTATTTATTCGACATATCGTTGAATCTCAGGGGAGAAGTTCTCTCTACATTTAAAATACGTAATTGACATTGGGTCAATTGACGATAGTAGAACTCGTGCGTACTTAATGTGTGGGCGAAGGTGGTTCAATTTGTTCGTAGAACTGAAGCCGGTTAATAAAAAGAACGGCGATATAAGCGTGAGCACGCTAAGTGTTATAGTACTAAGTAGACAGAGCTATCGATTAGCACTTTAAGCTTGAGAACCTTTTAAATGATCCGCGACAGTGGAGAGGCCGAGAGTGAAGGGCGTGTTTACTGGCTCCACACGCGCGTTTAATTTATAAATAATTCTTTCTCGCTCCTTTTGAGCTTGGCCTTCTTTGGCTTTGGTTTTATTGAACGGAATCCTAGACCTCCGTGCGACTTTTATACGTAAAACTCGAGTGGGTAACTAAATACTTACGAAAACCTTTCTACGGCAAGTAGAGAAGCTGCCAGATTTGCAGAGTCCCCTTTCACTGCATACGTATCGAGCAGGGCTTCACGCTCTGATTCAAGGGTTTAAAATAAGGGAAAATGATCCGCTAAACATAGCAGCATTAGCGTCCGCGTGGCTTGCGTATACTTACACACTCTTTGATCATGTATTATTCGTACGTCACCTCTCCTACGCTACTTCTGACGTTTCCACCAGGTTCCCGATTTGCAATTTTGCCTCCCCAGCGCTTTCATCGAGCCTAATAATCATACACAAAGACTTGCTCGCAATGTTCAAAGAAATTCTTTAGTTAAATGAATCCTTTATTAATATTTAATTATAAATTTATATCAAATCATTCGTACTGAAAATGAGAATTAATATTTAATGTTGTGCACTATAAATACGTATAATTTCTTAAAATAACAATTAAACCTTTTGTCTTGTTATATTGTAACCCCGCCGTGCGATTGTGTAGTCAAAGAGCGATCGCCGGCCACTTTGTTAGAAAGCAACCGAAGTAAATGTGGGTCGCGGCAACCAAACGAATTACGTCAATGCTTCTTGTAAGGATAAAGTTACCGGGGCTGAATTTTCAAGTAACCAACCGATTAACCGAGGTTACCAGGCCTCCCTTTAGAATCTTTCCTCCAGTAAAATAAACACTTCTGGCAAATCTAGGACGAGGATAAGATCGTCGAACAATTGCGAGTTTTTTCTTCCGACCCCTGTGCCTGGATTTCTTCCGCTATTATGACTCCTTCATCCGAGCAATTGTTCTCGTTGCAGTTTGCAACTTCGTGGTGCACGACCGCTGTCTCAAGGCCGTCGTCTCTCCCTGCTCCAGCATCGCGGCAAGCATCATTAAGGTGAGAATGATTTCAATGATTATACTTGACGTGTCTGTCGGTCCATAAGAACTCGTCCATCTCGTCGTATATGGGAGCTCTGGGAAAGAAGGTGATCATTATTACTCGGTGATCTTTGTTCCAGAACCCGGTTGCACACTGTTGGTCCGAACAGGTACATCATAGAAGAAAATTCTGCAGCGTCTGTCGTAAACGGCTCGATGATAATCTATCCGTACACTGCGAAAGTAAGTGGCAGATTAGCCCTGGTCAGTCGTAGCCCTTTCGATACTCTCGGAAAGAAGGGCAATGCTAACGCTATGCTGATCCTCCCTCCGCGCCTGTTTAGTATGCGAGTACTTCGTGCACACGGAGTGCCAGGATTTTGCGGTGGCGGATTGCAAGGAGAATGCCACGTACTTACCTGGGAAGGACTTGGCGGCGGTAAAACACTGTCATCACTGGCGAGAGGGCAACCTTCCTAACAGTTCCAAATGTGCTGTCTGCAAGAAAACTTGCGTTTCTGCCGAGTGCCTTTCCGGGTTTCGTTGCGAGTGGTGTGGCATGACGGTGAGTTCTTCGAGATAAATTTCATTGGATATCATAGTTCTCGAGACAACAAAAGTTCATCAAATGTTGACTCAAAGCAATAACCAATCATGAATCTTGTGACTCTTTGTTACAGATGCACTCTTACTGCTGCAAAAACATCCCCCAAGAATGCACTTTCGGGAACTTGGAACCAATTTATTTACCACCGCATGCAGTCAGCATCCCACGTACGGAGGTGCCGATGGAGGCCATCATTGGAGTGCAAGTACGTCGAAAAGAAGTCTTGGCGCGTGAGTATTCTTGCCGTAAGTGTCTACTCCGTTACAAGGGAAAGAGGAAAGAATGGACTACATACACCCAAGTATACTGTACACCTGGCTGAAGGACAGAACACATGGGTTGCTGCGTGATGCGTCCGATACTCCAGTTACTTTGGAATCGTCTTATGTTCCATCTTACTCTTACTATACCTGCATTTCTCGGTGTTGTAAATATTCCTAACGCCGGGCTCTTTTCGTCTCACGGTGAAACTTGTGGCGAACGAAATAAAATGTATAGCTGTATATCAAGGAATCGAAGAATCGCATCGGCCAGTCTGTTAAAAGTAACGACATATATGTCGATACTTTTTTTTATTACGGCAGGATTGGCCGAAAAAGACGTTATTCCGGTAAAGTGTCAGGCACATTAGTGCAAACACATACAACCTGGCATATCTTACACACATTACTACTCTTTGGCACATTTATTCTAAACTACAGCTACACATTCCGAAAGAAACCGGGTCATCGCGCGTTCGAAAGGAATATATCATCGATTTGAGAGTCTTACCAGTTGTCCTATATATGAGTAAGAATCTTCTGCATGACACTTTAGTATCCACTCACTCGTACGCGGTTAAGGCTGACCACCTATTTGCAAATACTCTACATGTTCCTTCTCTTAGAGCATGCGGTGTCAATCTCGATATAATAAGGAACTCTCTCACTCGTCTCTTCGGTTTTCTTATCGAACAATTAGTCCTCCGTTTCTCTCACGAATCTGTGGATTTATCTTGCATCGCCACCCAACTTGAGACCTCTTTGTGGCGAAGATTATCTGACTATCCTGTAATCATCTCCTCACTTCAAGTTCACACTTGCGTCGTCAGTCTTCCCGGATTACATCAGCTACTTCCAGTCTCTCGCACTCTTAGCTTTCCACGCGAGAGTAAAGTGGGAACGAGAGAGACACGTAGATTGTTTAAACCTGGCGCTTCGCGTGATCGAGCACTCTCTATGTAGAATAAAGTGCTAGAATTCAACATGAACATACTTGAAAAAGAATGTTCTGTGAAGCCCCAATAAGACGTAGAAAGCTATAACTTTATTCCTTGGATCATAAAGAGTCATTCCACTCGCATATCGGCATCAATTCTCGAAAGAAAAATTGCAATTCTCATTGAGTACTTCAGCGACACTACAAGTTGATTCTCGAATTGGAGCATCTTCAACCTACATATCCAAGAACACTGTAGCTTTTGTGGCTGTCGCTGTTATTAATCGCTACTCTCAGTGTGCTTTTAATAGGCGTAATTCTACTTGGATCACACATAGGCCGATCGTTAAGCGAGCGCTTTAGAGCTAGTACCACGCGAAGCGCAATTCTCACATGCTAGATTCCTAGTGGGACAATTCTAGTTCGATAATCGCGTAGCAAGGAAACAAGTACATACATATATACTCGAGATACTTGGTAGCACGATTAGTTAGGAGTATCAATCACAAATGATGAAGCGCCTCTTATGCACGCGCATAAGGATTCTCGGGTTTCTTGATTTCTCGTATCGAGGGATGTTTTAAGTTAAGCAGCAAGACTAGCCTTGTTAGGTGAGCTGTCCGATACCCAATCGAGAGAACGCAACCAAACGACACAAAACTTCTTAGAGATCAGGAACGAGCCAATGTGGTGGTAACCGTATAAAAAATTCGGTCTACCGTTTGCTTCTATTTGAAGATAACATCGGAGAGCAATTCGATATCGCTGAGAGTGAACAAATTGGGGCTGCAGGCCGCCTAGCCGAAGCTTTGAGGCGCCTTTCACTAGTTTTGCCACGTAGCTGCCATGGAAATTGTCATGCTTCCCCTCCTTATGTTCGAGGTATCTAGAATAATTATCATCATCTGACATTCATCTGTGTGAGCATAATCGATGTTACAAACTATATTATACTGTATTACGAGACGCGAGAACAGAACTGCTCGCGTGGGAGGCAGCGCAGTTGTCTGTAGTGACCATTGTTCTCTGTTTGTCGGGCTGTCTCCTCGGTACAGCCGAAGTTGAGATACCCTTGGCATCGCTCACGACACATGAAAACACCTGAAAAGTTCAATCCTACGTCATCGAGTTACGATCGACCAATTGTAATTTCCCCATTCCTTGTTGCATCGAGGAAAATGGTGGAAAATAGAGGTGGTTGGGAGGGATGCGAATGGTATCTTTGCTCCGAATTACGCATAGCTTGCCTGTCGAACGATGCATCCGACGGCGGCACTTTGCGCTCTCATAGTTTTCAACCGCTTCAGCAAAGCACCGCCAGCATTGTGCTTGTCCATGCCGCCCTCTCTCTCTCTCTCTCTCTCTCTCTCTCTCTCTCTCTCTCTCTCTCTCTCTCTCTCTCTCTCTCTCTACTCAAATCTTGAACGAATCGCTTTGGCGAGGAACTAAACCTTGGTACACTAGTGCACACACAATGAGGCTATGCAAGCAGCAACAGTGACATTCACTCGACGGGCAGAGTCACACAGTTCGCACCAGTCGGAGTACTAACATGTCAACAATGAGAGCGAGCTTTTAAGAAATACTTTGTCTTCTTTCAGTACTTGTATTATCATTTTTTTATTAGACACACAAGGTGTTTGCCACCTCAGCGTACATGGCATTAAGATTACAGTTTATAAACATATTAAGAGGATAATTGGGGATACGAAATGGTATTATGTTGATTTGATACGTTCACACAGACACCTATTATACTTGTGGAGCTGTCCACCATTCTCGGAGCGTTCAATGACTGTTTGTTACTTTCTTCCTGTTTACGTTTTAGCATGCATGTATGTAACGCTTCAAAGTGCATGAACATGTCGAAACTCAGAACGCTGGATGCTGGGAGAGATTCTTCCGTGGCACGCTTGCCACGCCGACTAATGAAAGCCGTGAGAAAGAAAGGAAGCGCAGGAATGCGCTAGCGAGTGTTTAATCCGCCTCTTATCATGCCGTGTTCTGCCAATCCATCTCGCCCACGGTGGTAAGGGATGATGTCTCTTGTATCCGAAACAATTAGCTCAGCAATTCCATCGTAGCGAGAACCCACCCGTTTTCACACAGGGCCACCCTTTCCTCGCCCTTATAGTGTACTCTCGTACAAAACACTCGTTGCATTACCCCCTTCTTTAGAGTGGCGGCCACAAAGTCTAGGATCTTTTGTAGGCAAGTTGCCTGACCCGTCTGACCTTATATCGACTGCCTTTACCATCTACGACCTTATCGTATATGACCTTATAATATACGATATTACAGTGGCAACTGGCAAAGAATAGAGCTATGTCACCGAGCCATTTTAGATTGTCGATTATTACATCAATTTAGAAACGTGACGCTAGTTGTATTTTTATCGGCGATAAGTCAAGCCGGAAATTAGATACACAGTTGCAAAGGCCAGTCGATGATTTTAGAATTTTTTCACGTATTGATATCGATAAGAATTGATAACATTATTTTTGTACCGTAATGGAATTTAAGAGTTATATTTGGAAGTGATAATGTGTGACTTCTTGAACATTCCCACTACCTATTTGTTAATACGTAAAAGCAGAAACTTTGTGGCGCCTAATGTCCAAGTATCATTAGCATTGAACTGTCGACACCTTACGTTGTGCTCCCGCTTCCTCAGAATGTGTCATACATTTCTTGGTACGAAATTAGTCCTAGGTTTGGACCACATCACCCAAGCGATGGGGTGAAGTCACCTTGAGACTGTTTTTAGCTAGAATAGATGCCTCCTGACCGTGCATCGTTGTTCTCGAAGTAATGATTGCCGAACGTATTAATCTATTGCATCCCATTAACAGTAGCTGAAAGTAAATCGACACGCGTCAGAGCCCCCAAAAGCTCGGGGTGTTCCTCGAGTGATCGAGAGTCTACGAAAAAAAGTGGTACACTAGGATGCATTCCTGCCCAGTATACTCTACGAATATATATAAATATACATATTGTATATTATCGATATACAAACGTATATCTACACAATCGTCAGCTTATTGCCCACTAATCTGCACACATGACTTTTCAGTACAAGCGACTTTTTTGATTTCCGTTCACTTTTAACTAACGAAGCGAAACTTGTACAGAATTTGCTCATTCTCTTCAGTTGATCGATGTCAAAATTGATGTTCGTGAGGATTGCGAGCGCACATTTACGATAGGGTGCAGATTTTCAAGAGAAAGAAAAGGAAAAGATAAAATAGGAAAGATTAGACGACACGCGTGCATCTGAGTGTACCTTTGCCGGTGGTAGCGATGCCAAGGATAATTTCTTTTGCAGCGCGAAGCACGTCGGAGGAGTTCAGCAGTTCAGACGCGAAACACCGTGACAATGGAGAACCGGTGCAGCAGCACACGCATAGTCGAGACCCTCGCTCGCCGAAGGAAAAGGAAGACAAAGACAGAGGTGACGAAGGTATTTCAATAAGTTACACAACCTCGTCAGTGAGATCGATTTCCCCTTAAACCAACCTGGTTTCCGCTTCGCAGAGATGATCAAGGTGTACGACGGTAACAGCTCACTCCGCCGATTGATATTCCGTGTTATCGCAGTACCGCGACAGGCTACCATCGAGCAGATGCTTACAGTGGCACTCCGTGCATTTCACATTACGAAAGATCCTGGTACGTCCATTAATGACAAATCATTACATTGCTAGTTCTAATATTCACGGCACACGCCAATGGTACGATATAAATTTGGAGTAAATCGATATTTTGGAAATGATTTCACGTCTTCTTTTATGTCACAGGTAGCTTTTATCTCACCGACCTGTACGCCTCGGAGGAGACCGAACTATGCGACCCGACTCCGGTCCTAAATTTGAATCGCAAAGAGGGCAAACGTCCGGCTGTCTTCCTACGATTCAAGTGAGTGCGCGCTTAGTAATGATGGAGTCTCGAGGAAAAATCGTAATTCTGCGTGGGCAGATTGTAACCGAGAGAAAATGTCATTTCAGAGATAGCGAGAGCGGGGAAGTTCGTGTCTATCCCGGCAAGCTGCAGGTCTCGGAATCATTCTGCATAGTACCTGTTACAGAATCTACCACAGTGGCAGATCTTATTGAGGAAGCACTAGAGAAATTCGGCTTACAGAACTTCAATTTCGAGGACTACCGATGCAGTGAGATTCTCTTGGACCGCGGTGGTACGTTTCGAGAGATGTTGGAGCTAAATGACGTCCACTTTGAGATTTCGAGTTTGTTCGATAATCAATTGCAATCTCATGTTTGAATAAACATATTTTTGACAATTGTTCAGTCACGGAACGAGTATTATCGCGCGAAGAGAAGCCATGGGAAATTGTTAAGCAACTGGGGAAGGACTCGATTAGGCAGATGGAGTTGATGAGGTTCTACCTGCAGTTGAAACAAGATCCCCATGGACCTAATCTAGCTTTGTTCGTGGGCAATTTACCGCCGAATCTCTCGGAGAGAAGCTACGAGAACATGTTAACGGAATTCTTAGGAAAAGGTAGCAGCGCGCACTTCTTTTCCACACGCTGATTCCCAATTTCTGTGCTAGCTTTCTAAACAAGTGTTTCTTGTCAGAAAACAAATTCTCCTCGATCGGTCCAATATATTACGAGTACGGCTCAATGGTAATCGTTTACGAGGACTCGAATAAGGCTGTTAGAGCATTGTACACGCTGAGGGAGTCGAAATACGAAGACAAACACTTACTAGGTATAACTAAAGACTTATTAAAATGAAAAATGCGATGCAAGCATAGGAATACAATACATCACTACACGGACACTTATATCCCTACACTAGTCATGCTACTACCAAGTATCGAGCCGAGTATGGTACCAGCTGGTGTCCAGCCGTTGCTCGTATTCGTGAACGTGAAGTCGGGTGGCTGCCAGGGGCTCCAGTTGATTTCCAGTTTTCGTAAACTCCTCAATCCGTATCAAGTATTTGACCTCGACAATGGAGGTCCACTACCTGGGTAGGTGTTCAATTCCAAGCCATCCTTTTCACTTTCATTCAGCATTAAAGCGTCTCCTGAAATTATATAAGAATATTTTCGTAGGCTCTATGTATTCCGTCACATCAAGAACTACAAGATCTTAGTGTGTGGTGGGGACGGCACGATAGGGTGGGTCTTACAATGCTTGGACAATGTGGGCCAGGACAGTGAGTGCTCATCACCCGCTTGTGCTATTGTACCTCTCGGTACCGGAAACGATCTCGCCCGCGTGCTTTGCTGGGGTTCTGGCTTCACCGGCGACGAGGATCCGCTGAACCTTCTGCGGAATGTGATCGACGCGGAGGAGATCAAATTGGATAGATGGACCGTCGTTTTTCATCCCGAAGAAAAGGAGGACAAGACGCTAGTTGCCAATGCTGGAGGTATGTGCGGAGAGTATATTTTATTTTTGAACTTTTATTCGCGTTAATTAGTATGCATAACATGCCCTACTCTTCAGGATCCGGTACGACCAGCGAGGACAATACGCAAATATTGGTAATGAATAATTACTTCGGAATTGGCGTCGACGCCGATTTGTGTTTGGACTTCCATAACGCTAGAGAAGAGAATCCTAATAAGTTCAAGAGTAGGCTGCACAACAAAAGTGTATACGTATCGATGGGTCTGCGGAAGATTGTGAAGCGAAAGCCATGCAGAGACCTTCGATTGGATAAAGAAATTCGACTGGAAGTTGATGGAAAACTGGTTGAGCTACCCCAAGTAGAAGGAATAATCATATTGAATATTTTAAGGTAGACACTTATCTATTTACAATGTAAATTATTATATGCCACGGATTTAATTTGTTACTAATTACAAAACTTGTATTATCGTTTAATTTAGTTGGGGTGCCGGAGCAAACCCGTGGGGGTCGGATACGAAGGAGGATCAATTCCATACTCCGAATCATTATGATGGAATGTTAGAAGTGGTTGGAGTTACAGGGGTCATGCATCTCGCGCAAATTCAGTCCGGCATGCGCACAGCACATCGGATAGCCCAGGTAATGGTCGACCTATTTAATTATAGAAAATCTCATGTCACCGATATCAACTAGATACTGTATGATTCTCAGGGCGGGCACATAAAGATACATTTGCACTCTGATATACCAGTACAAGTAGATGGAGAACCATGGGTCCAGGGTCAAGGAGATATCGTAGTTTTAAAGTCTGCACTGAAGGTAAACCCAGCATTAAGTATGCAATACCATTCCAGAGTTCCATCCGAAACGATTTGCAGTGTGCACGCAGTACTGTATAAAGACCAAGCACTTTCTACTGTTCCCTTGCAATATAATCTCTTGCATTCTTCGATTTACTATTTCGACTGCACAAACTAATATGTTCGGCGTGTTTATGAAATATTCGAATCCCAGTAGTCTCGTCCTGCTCGATATCACCCTGTACATAATTGCCGGTACACTGTCGGCGTTCCGAGTAGAACAATGGGATGGCACTAAAGTACATGTGGCACGTAGAATTTCGAGTGAACATCGTATTATATGTTGACTAATGGACTTCCTCTCGGTATCATTGTGCTCTTAGCAGCCTCCGCGAGAGCATAAGCCGACTGCTAACGTCCGGCAGCGCATGCATTCCTCCTCTAATAGCACACTCTACTAATGTCTCCTTGTTCCTTTGTTCACTCCAGGCAACCATGTTGAAGAAAAGTAAGATCAAGCGTCGGAATACCGAGCCGTCGATACAACCGGCTAATGGGGAGGGGGGCAAGAGCACGGACGACTGTACCAAGAGTAGCGGAACTAGCAACTAATCGGTCTGACCAAGTCGATCGATTAGGTGAATTCGTTTTTCTCGGGGCTGTTCGATCTACGCCTAGGCTCCTCGCTTGCGCGCGCTGTGCCGCCCGTGTGGAGGGGAGTTTCGGTGTGA
The DNA here is from genome assembly GCA_910593735.2 of Ectemnius lituratus. Classification (NCBI taxonomy): domain Eukaryota; kingdom Metazoa; phylum Arthropoda; class Insecta; order Hymenoptera; family Crabronidae; genus Ectemnius; species Ectemnius lituratus. The sequence goes on along the minus strand of OU343036.1, from coordinate 4,629,344 downwards.
TCGATGCCGCTATATAAACTGACAAACTGATTAGACGGACAGACTTCCTATGCCACCTGAAATCCAATCGATACACATATCTATCTGTATACTTCCTTCCCACCTCCCGTCGCATGTGATGGTATCAACCCCCCCCCCCCGCCCCGCCCCAACCCCCCCGCCCGCCCCCTTTTGAACTACGATGTCGATGTACCTCGATGTTCAATGCAATTCAGGCTTTTCTCTCTCGTCGATCTGCGTGTGAATAGTCCGCCCGCAAAACTCGTCATTGATCTACCACCGGCTTTCCAAGTGAAATTTCTCGAGGGAGAACCTTGCATTGCTTTAACTACGTTCTGTAAATACGATATAAACGATATATATATATATACAGACATATATATATATATATATATATATATATATACTATTTTTTATACTTTATAATACTCTCGCTGCACTCTTGCGCTCTATATACGTATGCAATTGTCGATTGATTGATGGCTGTCGACTATTTTGAGGATGACGAACTTTGCCGGGCTTGATTGTACACACGCATCTCTATGGGCACTTTGCTACAATTAATACTATTTCTGGCTTGGCGAAACTCTAACTTGGCGCCGCCGCCGGCGCGGTTTCGGTTTGCATTGATTTCCTTCCTTGCCGGGATGCAAGTCTTACACGCCTCCACCCCCTCGCCCACCCCCCACCCCCCCTTTTTTTCATGGTGTTGTCGTTCTGAGTTTGCCGTCTTTCTAAGTTCTGTGAGCGCGATGTTCGTAACGTGAGCTACTGACATTATCTTTTTATCGAAAAATTGCTATCCTCTGTACGTGCCCCTGATCCTGTCCCTTCCTAGGCCACGATGCTGAAGAAGACCAAGGGTAAGATGAAACGGCGAAATACAGAGCCCAGCATGCAGGTAGCACTACAGGCCGCACCGTCGAACGATCCGGATTCTGAGGTCTTCTGAGTGAACGGATGTTGCATTTGCATGTGGAATGATCTTGTTGCGAGTGCGTAAGTCGCCAAGAAGGACCGCTCGTCTCCGATGCACGTATACCAATGAAATCGGCCTCGAAATCGTCTGACCGGACGCAGTACTAACTTACCATAAGTACTTAAAAAGAACACACAACGCAATGGAACTCCTTCGAGGAAGTTGGATGACCTAGTTAAGGTTTTGCAGGACACGCGGAAAGCACATTATAACACGCACAGACACATACACGTACACACAGCCACACTGACATACCCACACACATACACATACACACACACAGAGAGAGACACTCGTACGATGAAAAGAGGAAAATTCATTAAGGAACTCAGCGATATTTAATGTCCCATGTTCCATGTTGCTAGGAATGAAAATAGATCTCATTTTTAAATGTTAATATTCATAGCACTGTACGTAGCTTATCGATCGATATTTTTTTAGTAAAGATGAAAAAAGTATAATAGATCATAAAACACGATAACGTTACTATGGGGAAAAACCAGTATTGAATGAAATCATTAAGCTTTATCGCTTACAGATCGTTGATTTGCATTTACGTTTACATAGTACGATAGAGAGAGAGAAATCGGGATGAGCGCATTCGAGTTGTTCGACCTTACGTTCCGTATGGTGTTTTACCAGCCCAGCCAGGAAGTGTCTCGGATATATCGTGTCGCAGTTAACGGGTGTACAGAAAAAAGTCAGTTGTTATTACTATATTACACGAAGATACTTATAAAGAAACCTTAATATATTTACAAGCAAGAAACTATTGTACTAGTATTACGATTTTAAGTTGTGATAACTGTTGTGCGTCTGGCTGCTGGGCAGTCTGGAATTTACAAGCAAAAAAAAAGCGAAAAACCAGTGGCAGTCAGAAATCAGTTTCCTAGAGTACGAGAGAAAGACAAGGCGAGAAGGGAAAAAGATGAAGGGGTGAATTCGATGTATTACACAGAGGACGACGAGGATCCGGGGCGCGAAGTATACTTTGCCAATTCGTCTTGAGATGAAAAGAAGACGACAAATCACGGGGATTAATTCGCAATAAAGCGAAAAACGAGGAGTCTCCGCACTCGTGAATCGTCCAGCAGGGCGACTTGGCAATGTTCTCTCTTTACTCGGCTCCAGCAAGTCGATCGAACAATCTTTGTCGGGGCCACACGGCGATAGGCGAAAACATTCCACTTTCGAGGTGGTGAAACAAGGGATGATAAGAACAGTAGGAGAGCGAGACAGTACAGTAGGTGGATACAGATAAGGAGCGGTAGTGTGACGGGGAGGAGGAAAGAAGGAAGGCGAGGGGGAAATATGTACATTTATAAACTATGCCAAAGAACTCTTAACGCGCTAACATAATCGAGCTGTTTGGACACCTCCCGGCACTAAGCCAGGAAGAAACGAGCGGACAAGGAATCGTGCGAAATGATAGGAAGCAAGGCTGATAAAGGAATGATAGGCGGGAGAAAAGAAGGCAGTCCGTGCCGTACAGACACGAGTATTTACCCGCGAGAGTAAAGGAGGCGGCTCTTGAAAGTCTCTCGCGAGGGTTCGTCACGTCATGGTCGTATTAATGCGGATCGTGTTCATACTGGACCCTTCGTTGGCATCACATTCGGTTAAGAGACTACTTCGGTGCCAAACAGTTGTACATAATTATTATAAATGTAGCCGGTAAGGGATCGCCAGTCGAGACTGCATTCAATGCAACGTGGGGGGAAGAGACGACCCGACGCCTATGTGTCGTGACGCGGCCGGGATGGACGCAGCGGCGTCACTTAATGATCGCGGACGAACAAGGGATGTTAAAGATAACGGAAGAATGAGAATCATGAGGTGCAGAGATAGAAAGAGAGCGAGAAGGAATGAGAACGGCGCGACATGTCTTCGACAGGCGGCGGGCAAGCGAATGAGAGAAGTGGGTGAGAAAGAAGCGGCGTGGGTGAGAGTGCGGGTGCAGGGAAGCGCGTCATTACAGTGCGCAAAAAAGCGCTGTACGCGTGACTCTTTTACTCTTTACATTTAGCGGGGCGTCCGTCGGGTACGCGCTCTCCTGCACCCTCCGGGGTTCATTGAACCCGCGAGCCTCTCGAGGATGATCTTGGATTCCGAAGAGCGCTATGAGGAAAAAATTACTAACTACTAAATTCGCCCGGGGAGGCCCTCATGCCCGGATGATTGAGTCGGCCTCCCTCATCACAACCTGCCAATGATGGTTGGGCTCAATTGTTCATGCCTGATATCCGGTATTGTGGCGTGAACAACTCATCGGCGGCAGATTGGAGAGTACGTTTGTTAATCTGACCAAACTATAGTATATTTGCTGTTGCTATAAAGGATAGAGAAAAAAAATAATAAGCTATAAACAATCTACGTATAATAAATGAATGTATGTGCTAAGTTGATAGTGACAGACATCTTTATTGCCACTCCCCCATCCCTATTCATCTTTTCTTCTCAAGGTATAAGACTAACAGTTTGGATGGTATCGCGGTGATTTTGTACTTCGACTGACGGACTCGCCCACTTCGATACCGCCAAAGATTTATTGCTTACTGAAGTTTGTACTTCATGCAGATCCGGTAAGACATATATCACATCGGGATCACACATTTTCAGATAAGACAATGAAAACATGATAAGCCAAACAAAAGACGATAAGGCACCGTATTAGTACCAATAATGCAAATCCTTATTACAGTATCAGCGACAAAAGTCAACTTTAATGTTAGTTTGGAAGTGCAATTAGAATTTCATATAAAACGGGACAGTTACAATCACAACAAAGTACAACTACAAATGAATCCATATATTCGACTACTCAAAAAACTAAGCACAACAAGGAACCATCTACTATAATTTCGATAGAAACATACCTTGTGTTCACCTTTATGTTTCTAGGGGAAGATTGAAGTTCCGAATCTCAGCCTATGCATTATTTATGCACTGCTCGTCAGGAAAACGTCATTTTTCTGGCATTTGCTTGTATACACACAGTCGATAAGATAGTACGGGCTGGTTTTATCGCTGAAGGATGCTCAAATGTGTCAAATAATTGAATTCCAATGAAATTACATGTTTTTGTGTACAATCGGGGAAGAATGGATCGGGGGGATTGATTTCGATCTCAAAGATTTCGAAGCCATTCTTTCAAATGTATTTATTTTGCGGAATCACGGTACTGTCCCATACAGACACGATGTACAACGAAATCAGCGCATTATGTGGATTAAGTGTTACGCCATATACAGTTAGTGGTGTAGCTATCGCTCTCCTCGCCATAATTCCATCCTCCGTATATGGCACAGTACATAGCACAATAAGTTTCCTCGACGCGTATCGCCGAGATATTTAAATATATTACATAGACCGGTGAACGATAGATCATAGATTTAAAAAAGCTTACTCTTCGAATATTCAAAACACCGAATGCCTCCACCGTAAACTCACATACTCCCCATAGTCACAAAGCTACTATTCACAAGCACCGTAAGTGTACGTTATACCGTTGGAAACTCTTTACATATAAATGCATTCTTAGTTACTTCGCGCGAGAGATAATGCGACTTAAAGTATCACGTAAACGTGTGTACTGTACGTAAAGCTCTGTGAGAAGCATCGAGTGCTTCGCGAAAAGCGCACAACCCATTTAAAAAGAACACCTTCATTAGAAGACTATAGAAATTCTAGTAACAATAATAAAGGAACGGACAATCACTGAGGTAAGTTATCACGAACTTAAATACACCTTCTGTTAACGTCGACAGTAAAATCTCTGGGTTTTAGTGTAAAAAGTAGTGAACTTTCTCGACTACGCATTCAAGAGATCGTCGTCACTGTCTGTCTGACACTGCGTGGGGTCCGCGTCTAGCAAGAGCCAAGCTTCTTCGGCGACCTGGACAAATCAGATGAGGTGTGTGTACACTGAGAAAGCCTGCACCCCATGGACGGGCACTGCGTAGTATGCAAAAGAGAAGTGGGAATACCGACTTTGGAAAAAAAAGAGATCCAGTCGGAACTAAACTTGACCAACTGACGAAAGTAAGAAGGGGGAGAGTTTAAAGAGCCTGGTCGGATTCCCAGTTTTGACTAATTTCATCGGTGTTCTATAATATCAAAAAGTCGGTTACTCTCTGAAATTCCGGTGGATAGAATCGAACATTGCTTGCGAGGATCGTTCTACAAGGTTTGCGACTACTTTACGATACTGCGCAGTACGTGTTACTGATTGCGAAGTTACTTTCGGGGCGGTACACTCAGAATTTGCGAAGGATATTGATCTACTGTCAAAATGATACGCCTATTAGACGATAATTGCCATAGCGACCATTCGCAGCATACATTTCTGTTCAGTGACACACAGACAGGCTACGTAATGGGCTCTTAATGGAGCGAGCTTAAAAATCGCATCAAGCTAAATAGCTCTCAATTCCGTAGACATATTTCATAAAATAATATGGTTAAACAAGGATTAATTTAGGATTCAAATTTATGTTAGCGTAAGCATTAGACACGAGATTAAAAATGAATTCACTTACCCTGTGGTACTGGACGCGGCCTGTGTTTCGTTTCGAATTAAAGGAGCTCAAGCACGAGCGGAAGGAAGCTCTCTTAATTGGATTTCGGAAATAGAACAGGGCTCCCAGTAGAGCTGCTATTGTCAGTATGATGCTTGCTATCACACCGGCTGTAACATTAGTTAAGAAGTAGTTTTTATTCACCTACTACCCTACAAACTTCCTACAAATAAAGGTTTCCCTACGATTCATTCAGAAGCTGTTATGTTACAATCTAAGACCTAATTATAAACTAATGAACTATAAGTAGAAATGATACATGTGGGGCAATAAATCTTCAGACTATCCGTGTAATAAATACATTTAAATGAGTTACGTTTTTTGCCTCACCGTGAGTGGGCGACAACCCTTGAACTATTTCCGGTTCTGCCGGCTTCTGGGTTTTGGACTCGTGGATGCAAGTAATATTCGTCTGCCACTCTATCGCCACGCTACAGTTCGATTCCTGGAAACAAGACAGATTGATACAAAACATATTACAACATATCGAACATGGAGTTTTTCCCGACAAAAACACTTTGCGTAGTGCAAAGTCGAGCTAAATAGGATAAACAACTATCGATTCATCCGGATTTTCGACCAACGCGAATAGTCGGACTTATCCTCGATGCCCCAGATATTAGTTCGCGTGATCCTCCAGTTCGAAATTGGACTGGCAATGTTATGTAACGAGCAGAGCACGAAGCGAACATTTCCGTAACTGAAGTGATAGATAACAAAAGTATGGAAACTCTTTAACAACCTGTCATTAGGAAGTTCGATCTTAACGATACGCAACTAAATTTACTAGACTTCGATATCACATACGAAATCACCAAAGACAGTTAAACGATGGTCGTAAATGCTCCCCGCTAATTACCGGCGATTTTACAGCGACGCTATTAGGAAACCCAACTTTTCTGTGGAAGCAACTATCCTTTCAAGGGTCATCAGACCACTCATAATTTTTCCTTGGAAAACCAGAGAAGAATCGCCGTACGAGTAATAAGCCAGCAATCACTATTTCCCCAAGGGTTGATGGTCGCATTCCCGCTGTAATTTCCTATCCCGAATTCCATCCAGGTAAGTAAGAATTAATTGTGCGTGCCTGTGCGTCCAGGTAAATCCGTGGAAAGTCCCGAACGTCCAAGGGAAAACCTGGCGTGCATTTAAGGGGCAAAATGAAGCCGAAACCTGTTCACCACGTGGTCAAACACCCCGAGTCGTTTACGACGCCAAGCTGCACTGATTTATCGCCCGAAAGACGCACTTTTGGCCGTCACATGGCATGCAATGAATAGTAATGCACGCCTTGTGACCTTCCAAGCACGACAAATCATGATTACTTTAAAAAATTATACAGCGCGTCTTTAACGAGCCTAAATGCCTTGTCTCGGAATTTATCAGTCACGTGAATAACCTATTACAATCGCACAGCAGACACGTACTCACAATTAAGCCAAACGCCAATTAGCATTCTTGAATGAACGCCCTGTTTGTTTACTACGCGTGAATGGGTGGAGTTAGTATTTGCGATCGACTTCGTGTTGTGATCGCGATAGATATATTACGCTGCTTCGTCGACCAATAAGTACTCATAAAATAGTCGATTCATTTAGCACAGACACGTGTACTTATCTCGATACTTTTATACGCGAGAAGTGCGAGAGATAAGAATCCAGAAAATCAGTGGGAGTGCAATAGTACCGACGTTCTCTATTCAACTAGAACTATCTCATTTTCTATTGTCGACTAGTGCTTTAAAGAACTGATTGCTTCGATAAACACTCCATTCGAACATGAGAAAGGCACTAACAATGGAATATTAAAATATAAGAATCGAATTAACTTTAGTTCTAAATTGCTTCTTCAGTCTATCATAAGTTGAATTAGTAAATGGAGCCATTGTCGAGGACGTTACAGGATCGAGTATCTGATTCTGATTTCGACGCTAAGCGTATTCATAGCTTCATTTTAACAGTGGGTCCTTTATGCAATTCAATGGTCCCACACCTTGGCTAACTGAATCATATCTACCTATTAGTCTCCCTTCAATTTCCACCTCTATTTTTCCCCTCTTTTAAGAATGAGAACATTAACATCAAACTGCTCCGAATCAGATATCATTCTTATTATGCTCCAAATATAAGTCCCATACATTTGAGAGCCTGTAAGAACTCAATTTCTTCGAGGGCGTCAAAGGATTTTGTAATCTCTTTTGCAGTGTGAGTAAACGTGGATTTTGGACAAAGGTTCTCAAGTCATGGCAAAAGTGTGGTGTTTGTTCCTGGATTTGCTCGCACGTTCTCAACGAAGGTGTGCTTGAAGAAATGACCAGATGCGACTGGAGACGCGTCCTCGTAAGCTTCTGGCGGCCACATGGCCAAGAATAATATACTTCCGTGCAGTCGGCTTTTTTCTTGTTCGTGGCACGGTCCTTTCCCGTCGATGCTAGTCCTATTTAGAATGTCCTGTCCCTCCTCGAGAAATCTCGTGAGATGATTTTATAAGGGCGAGCAGATGTGTTCACAGCATTTCTCTTGCCACTATTGCTGCTACCCTGCCGGTCCTATTTCCGTTTCCGTTCCATTCAGGACGGGTTGCCACGTGCCTTAGCACAAGAATACACGCCTTTTTTATCGCACTGCTCTAAGAACAGCCCTTCACTATGATTTCGACCCTCATGATATCGTATTGCAGACAAGCACGCGCCGATTGTGAGAATCCAATCTCTTACGATCATATTTCAATATTCACTTTATTGAATTACTTTGTATTAACAATCTGCTTGTCTGGCATAAACGTAAAAAAATGGTATATTGAAAATTTATTTATGAAAATACTGTAAAATGTGTACTTAATAATTAATATTCGAAAGAAGTTGAATGGATGCTGGAAAAATTGGAGTATTGTTCTGTACGTGCCGGCAGAGAAGTGGTTCTGGGAAGGATGAGTACAGTTAGGAAAGCGGATCTCATTTTTCCATGAGGATATTTACGTAAAGGAAAGTAGCATGTGTTCCATCAAATGCCTGAAGCCTCTTGAAGGTCTTCAGGCTTCTGGTTGTCTGGCGGGAAAAGAGATCCTGCCAGACACGACACTTCGAGCATTGGACATAGCTCTTCTCCGCTGTTTATTTATCTCACGGAAAAACTGAAGTGTCTCTAGTGAAAACCTAAATAAATTATACGTTCGATATGGGAAACTACTTGCCTTCTGTGTAACTGTAGTTCTGTGATGTGTCCTAAATCGATGATAAAACTTGGGTTACTTGAATCTCGGTTGGTCGTGATATTCCGATAGTCTTGGGTCTTTCCGTAATTTGAGCGAAAACACATTTACTGACAAGAAATGTATTGCGGTATATGACATTAATGACTGCACGAGGTCATTCCATTTGACCCCTGGCGATAACCGAACCACAAATTGGCAGAAAACGAAACGTTGTCTATAGCTTGTTTAATATAGGAATAACACAATTTGCATAAACCACAGTGACATTTAGAATCGAAGCGCTATAAAAATATTACTCCAATCGGGCCTTTCCCTATTCATCGACGCAAACATTGAATAATTCATTATATCCGAAAATACGCTATTCATTTAAGATACACATTATGTCACTGACAAAGAACATCTGAATAAGTTCCAGTTCAAGATCCAGAAATGAGCTGTTCCACCATGATTCCATGATGAATCATACTAGGAAATGACTGTCAATTGTATCTATTGCGTGCCACTCTGTTGAACTTGTTATCAAGACTGAACATGGATTAACCCGTTAACTAGAAAGCCGGGGAAATGCACAATCGGATTGATCTTGTTATAAGTTTCAAAATTTGAATAGGATTTCGCCGGGCTTCCCTGGATCATCCGTCGAGGGAGCGCGCATGGCTGCGTGGCTTGCGATTGGTCGGCCGGTCCACGTGGGTTTGGTCACGTGGTGTCATCGACTGAGCGCAAAGTGTTGCGAGAGATCGTCAGTGATCGTCAGTTTCTGACGGACCGTGATCCGTAGCGTGTCGGACGAGTGAATCTCAAAGTGCTCTCCTCACGAAGCTTTATATTTCGGCTCCACAGTAGTGCTCTTTCTCCGAGGTGAACAAGTTCGACAATTCATCATAATAGTGAAGTGCGCGACAATCGGTCGACCAATCCACACTACTGACTTTCAAGGAACAAGGAACAAACGCGAATGATTATAACATAGAGCCGTTGAAGTCTGAGACCTGGTGAGTCAAGATTTGCGATGTTGCGGATCCGTTATTTCAACCGGTTTCTAACTCGGAGAAGCGCGATGTGTACAAGCCTTTAGATTCTCCAGAAATCGACTGCTACTGGTGCAGTGAGGAAAAGCGTGATTGATGCTGTAAAAACGTAATAGAACATGGACAAGCGCGACTGCACGCAAAATGATTATCAGGGACGTCCGTTCCGTTCACCGCGATTCGACAATGTCGCCAGTTATCAATGGCCGATATTGTGTTCGTCCTGCTACGGCGGGCTTTAACTTATTAAACCTCTCCCGCCGCGCACTTCATCGCTAGATTAGATCCGTTGATAAGATGCGCCGCCACAGCGAATTTTATAGAATTATAAATGCGTAAGCCACCACCGCCGCCGCCGCCGCCGCCGCCGCCGCCGCCGCCGCCGCCGCCGCCGCCGTCGCCGCTTTCCTGCGAATGCCTTCTGAGAAAAAGCAAACATACAATTCGCACTGGCGAACGCACACGTGTGCGTAGCGGTGCGTGCCTGTTCAAACAGAATTCGCCCAGCCAGAAACTTGCGCGAACACAGTCCTTGTTCGCAGTTACGGTTGATAAATGGCACCACGAGACTTTTTCAATTATCGAACTCATTAAGAAACACGATTGATTCTTTTATTAGTTGTATCTGGGTTATCGATGGAAGTCGTAGTTACAACGAACATCCGGAGTAAGAATTCTTAAGGCCGGTGTTCAGCGTAAAACCAAAGGTAGAGCGCATGAGAATTTCTTGCCGTGTGGATCGCGATGGACTTTCCGAATTAATGATCACTCGCGTCCTGGAAATAACAAGTTGCCTACTCGCCGCCCACGTCATCGAGCACACTTCTTTTGCTCGCAACTGCCTGCACTCGCCGTATCTCGTATGCATGGCTTGTAATCACTTGGAACTTTGCTGTATGCCTTGCTCATAAAACGAGTTGACTAACATCGCTTGTGTTGCGGTTACTTGCATTGCTGCAATGCGATTGAATGTTAATGCACAGTTTCATTGATTTTCTTTATGGCACTTCGTATGTTAGATGCTAGTCATTTCATGCGCCATGTTTCTATATTTCTTCTTCGTTTTACATATTTCTTCTTGGATTTCTACTTCTGATTTCCTCTTTTTATATTTGACCGTCGCGCTCCAATGGTTCTCGCCGAAATCGTGACGTAAAAACAGAGTTGATACATAGGATGATCCTTCGCAATAAAACAGGGGATAACATATTGGATAATTCGAGTCTCGTGGCGAGGGAATGCTATATTTAGCAAAGGACGCCAATATCAGACACGTAACCGATGTGAAAGGATTGTCGATGATATCGTGCGAAGCATATTCGTAGTGCATCTAAGATATCACGCCTTTCTTGTGAATTTGCCGTTTAAAAGTCAACAAACGTGACACCTACAATCGCGGAAGTGAGTACTTTGATATCGGTCTGCAGAGTCCGGCAGTCTAGTTCGAACGCTTTATGTACAAGTGATCGAAACTTCTCATGCAACTAACATATACCTTGTGTCTTTTCTAGTAATAATGACTTTGCTGTTACTCTTCGTAAAGCAATCATTTGGTCTCGCATGGTATTACAGTAATTGCACAGTTATTGATTTGTTATTCGTATTCTTTCTGGGAAGACTTCATCCAACTAGAGGCTCGTAGGAAAACTATTGATTGGATGTAGGAAGTTGTCTGGAAAGGTTCTTTTCCATTCCACGTATCCAGAAAGAAACTCGTTAAAATTCGATTGTGGAGCTTTAAAAATACTTCCACCTACATTATCGCACAAAAATGTTCAGCATTTCTGACAATTCGTGTTTATTTTGTGTGTTAAATTTAACTTGAATGCCAGAATGAAGATCGTACATCGAAAGGGTGTAGGACACGGATTCAAATCGAATGAATCAGTACTTGGTTTCTTGGAACGACTGGCAAACAACTTTCATATATTTTACAATCAATATTTACACTGCGATCTTTTGGATTGCTAACACTTGACAAAGTATATCTTTCTGCAAATAATGAAACATTTGAAAGCAGAGAGTCTTTGTTTCTGCAATTATGCAATTAACGTGAAATATAGCCATTGAATCTCGAATGTTCTTCATCTTCCTACGTTTCCCTATTTTTGATTATGAGTAAAACTCATTCGCTTTGTTCAACTTTTGCGATCTGGATTTACGGACAATCTTTAGACTGATATATAATTGATGGTCTTAATTAGTGATTCCAATCAAGGAAAAATAACGAAATCCAGTTGCTCTGCGATACCAAATTGATCTGACTCGTAATTAAATCGAGGCCTAAATCTCCAGCGACTGCGTCTGTTTACAAACGATATGGATTGCCCGTCGGTTGCCACGAGACGTTTGATCGATTAGTAAAACTGCATGGCTAAAAGAAAAACTATGGCTCGTATGACAATCTCTGTGTATGCCATTTACGTTGATAACCCTTCCATAAGTGAATGTGTGCGACTATCGAGTCCTATCAAATGGCATTGCAATCGTTCAACACTTATCCTACTTTACTATCATCATTTTTTTCGTCACCCACTTCGGACTTTGCTTTATTTCCGGCGATTATCAGTAAAATGTCTGCAGATCTTCCACTGCTTGCATCTTCAATTGCAAGTGGCAACTCTAGGTAGATCAGCAAACAAGTAGCTATCACATACTCGGCAGTCAATGAGTCTTTCAATGATGTTTGTAGGACGGATATTTTTAAAACCAATAAACCCGATCATCGCATCCGCCCATGCGTCTGTCCGAATCTTGGATTGCATTAGCAAGCATCATCTCTGAACAAAGATATCGCGAATAGCAGATAATGACAACCCATTCATCCGAACTATGGTTTCTCAATGATCAAACAATAATTAGACCCGGAACCCATCTGTAAATCCGGACAATATTAACTGTCATTACTTCCAAACCGGAGATGCACTTAATAATTTACCGCAACAGAAGTTGGAGGCAGAACAAGAAAAACGTGTTTTCGGGAGAATGTTTTTTAGCAGCGGACGCACGTAGGCCATCCGTGCGTCCGACAGGTTTCACGGAGGAGCACATAGAAGCGAGGAGAATCCATGACGACCTTGATGTCGCTAATTCTACAGTTTCCGACTTGAACGCGCAAGTAAACCTGTAACACTCGCGGCAACTATTTACAGATGCACTAGAATCTTGAGTAGATGTAAATAACGATGAAAATGGCTATCAAAATCGAACAGTTTCAATAATGACTTATCACCATATCGCTTGATGGGAAGTGTACGCTTTGCATTTATAAATGACAGCAATAAGGAGGTTTCCGTGAATGTGACAATACAGCGTGTATTTGCCCGCATGGTGCGAACAAACACAAGGCGATAACGATGTTGTGTTATTACTGTTCCGCGATGGCAAGCGTGTCATTGGAGCCTTCTACTTTTCCTATTCGTGATCCTTATGCTGGTGAAACTGAATCTTACATAACTAGATTCAACTAAATGCCGATCTTCTGGAATAAGTTTGGCACGCGCGCTCGAGAAGTGTCTATTCCCTTATCTAATCATGTTGCGTAAGTTGTTAGTAAATGAAGACGCAGATTGGGATGCTTGTGACGTAGGGGTCACGGTTAGATAGGGCCTCGCGATTTTTCTCATGATTTCGTCTCACTGATAACTCGGTTCCATCTGCGAGTCTGCCTCGTGTGATGCTCAATAAGACGGAACTAGTCGGACCAGTTGTAGGTGCTTTCCCTTTTACTCAGAAGCGGCCCTTGCCTCATGCCTCTGGTATGCGAAGAATGAATGATACTAATTGAATCTACTTAGTAACTCTGAAGAAAGCTCTTAATCAATATCTCTTAATAACTTTAAATTGTTACAACTTATTACTTCTTATATATATAAACTTGATATTTATAACTTTATCGAATCCTGTAAGACAATAATAACTATTTATAAATATTTCTTGATTTCGCATTTAAAACAATAAGAAAATGTATTTATTGAAAGTAAAAATCAAAGTTTTCCACCCAACCCATGTGATTCAAAGGCTGGCTCCGCCCACGATTCTTATCCAATTGTAATACTGAGAACGCCACTCTCATTTACCATCACTGAAGAACGAGACTAATCAAGCACTCATGCACGACCTGAAACATTTTCTCCGAAATAGTCAAGTCTTCTCAGCGTCTCTGCGCTCGATCAGCGAGGTCGACCTTCGGCATACGCGAAAGTGCGTTTCGACGCGCGCCCGTATGCTTACACTTCCAAGCAGCACGCATCCTCAAATGAGAGCTACGTACGAGAATGAGGTGTGTCCTGCTGAGAACAAAACGGCCGTAAGCTTAGGTCGTTAGCCCGGATCTTGGTTGCAAGGAATAAAAGCGCGTGGAGCTGTTGGCTGTACGTGAGCAGCATGATTCTCCCGCATTTTTGCGGCTTAGCTTCTGCCGACTCACAGGACTCCTCTCTGTCTTGTTAGTCGAATAACTGCGAGCACCGATTGCAAAATCATACACGCCGTTCGGCATCAATGACAAGAGTGCCTTTATGGGTTTCCGTGCCACCCATACTTGATGGACTAGTAAAAAAAGGAGGCATAATACTAACTAGTTCCTATGGCAGATGACTCACAAAATTCTTCCTCGTTTAGGTTTATTAAAGTCAATTAATAACGTATGCGGCTACTCTGATTAGTTTTTTTAAAGGTTGTTAATGCAATATTCCTGCGTGAAACGAGTAGAGGATTGCGGAACGAAAGGAAGTATATTTTATCGCGAACAGAGGAAACATCCGGATTTATCAGATTCGCGGTATCACTGCTTCCGATATGTCGCATTGGCGTGATTAAGTGCGAGGGAATTCTTGGACTAGAATAGTCATTTGCGGTGGTAGTTCGACAGTATTCTTAGGTAGAATAAAAGAGGAATGTGAATAAGTTGATGTAAGTGAGCTATTATTGTTTTTCAGCGGACGCCAAGGGGACAGGAGAGTCCGCAGAATGACTAGTCAGTGGTGGTTGATTTTTTTGGCAATAGCAACGGTCAAAAGTTACGCCTTTCAATGTCCAGAGCGATCACCACCACAGTGCAATTGCCAACAGAGTCACAATGGTGACTTCGAGTTCCACTGTCCAACTGACGAGGACACAGGCTTCATCATCAACATTCTACCTGACGATTACATTCAGGTAGAGTTCTGACTCACTCGTACTCTTTTAGAATGAGACTAAATCACGTGGTTGGGAAAAGATGCAAATACGATAGAGTCGATGTTGTACAATGTTAAGCTAGTTGGCTGTGCCCATATTGCAAGCTATTTGTAATACGTAATAGTCTCGTGTTGATCAACGGAGAGTTGAAACTTTCACTTTCTTTCGCACGACGTCACAACAGTCGAGATGGAAGACTGCGTGCACTTGTTGCGAGTAAAAGTAAATTACTCGTCGACTATCGGGAATAAGTGCACTTCCTTCGAGCTAAATTTTTGTCACGAAATATTTATTCAATTTTGGTTGTTATTTAAAAGTAGTCGGCCATGCGAGTGGTAATGTTAAGTTGTACTAATGGAAATTCAGAGTGGTAAAAGATGATGAATGTTATTGACGCAGGTGCAATGTCGGAACTATCCACAATGGACCGATTTCCCGTCATCACCATTAGCTGGCCATCAGAGTATCGAGTCGATGTATTTTCGCATGTGCAGCCTGCCAAATGCAACAAGTTTGGGCGAAATTGCAAACAAGCTGGGTGTGGAAAATGTGGAAAAATTGGTTTTCCAATCATTTGGGAACTTAAGTACCAGCTTGACGAAGCAACACCTCGATGGTTTTCCGAGTTTAAAGAAATTGATATTGTCCAGTAACACTTTGACCAGTTTGTCGAGCGATATTTTCATCAATGTGCCACACATCACTTGGCTCGACTTGCGCGAAAATCGTGTGAAACTTCCTTCGGGCATTTTCGATCACACACCCGAACTCGAGGTGCTCGAAGTTGGGAATAATATGCTGGAAACTATCGAACCAGGCACATTCGACAAGTTACCCAAGTTAAGGTTGTTGAATTTGTGGCAGAATAAGCTAACTGTCATTCAACCTGGGACATTCGATAAACTCGTATCATTGAAATCACTGGATGTTAACACGAACGGTTTAACAACGCTGGAGAATGATATCTTTGCAAAACTGGCAAATTTGGAAACATTGAACTTATTTAAAAATAACTTCACATCGTTGCCTGGAGGATTGTTGCGAAATAATTCTCAATTGAAAGTTGTGAATTTATATAATAATAAGAAAAATATGACGACACTGCCTGGTCGATTTTTCGCGAATCTCGCAGACCTTAAGGCGGTGAAACTGAAGGGAAATGGATTGACTGATCTTCCAGAAGATCTTTTCTGGGGTTCGCCAGCTTTGGCAAATGTGTCTCTCGAGAGGAATTTCCTCACAACCCTTCCAAAGCACATCTTCAGAGACTCAAATCAACTTAGGATTTTGGAGCTGAGCTTCAACGATATAGTGGAGTTACCTGACGGCATATTTTCAAACACTTCCCGACTATATTCTTTAGACTTGTCGAAGAATGCAATTACGACAATATCCAGGTACGTTTATGAATTTCACATACTAGAATAAAACTGCGACTTGTTATTGTAATGTTAGTCATAAAAGATAATAATATTACAGAAATCTATTCAATGGATTAAAGTCGCTGGAAATATTGAACATGGAGGAAAATCAATTAAAGATCATTCACGAGTTCAGTTTCTCTTCCCTGAAGCAATTGCGCATTGCAAAGTTTGCCAACAATTTTCTCACGTTAAATACTTCGTTGTCGCATTATCAAGATGAATACGGCACGAAATCGCCCTTCCACGACTGTTCCTCGCTAGAGGAATTGTACTTATCGAGAAATAATATTAAAGAAATATTTAGTGACTGGATCCTTAGCAGTCTGAAACTGCGAAAATTGGATTTAAAATATAACAATATATCTTATATATCGGTGAGTCTTAACGAAATCATGCAATGTGAATTTTATCCGATTCCATATTACGATTATTTCATAATCCAGCAATTTTTCATTCCAGGCGGAAGATCTACAATTTGTTTCCAGTACTATTAACGTAGATCTAACTTACAATAACATACAGCACATTTATTTAAATAGTGCCGAGCAAGTAGCAGGATTCGAAGATAGCAGGATACCAAGGGACGTCATAATATCAGTCGAAAATAATCCAATAAATTGCGATTGTAATTTATATGATTTACTCCGATACTTCGAAGGGAAGATGCACCCCAATGTCCAAAACTACTTTCATATAAAGGCGGGGAACTTGACCTGCCAAACTCCCGACTACCTTGCCAATACGCCGGTCATGCAATTGAAATCGAGGCATCTGAAATGCATTATTGAAAATCCTGACTTCGGAGTTACATGCCCAGAACAATGCGCATGCTGGTTAAGACCCGAGGACAGAGCATACTTAATAGACTGCTCTTATAGAAATTTGAAACAAGTTCCGATGAATATAACTAATCCTCCACATCATCATTTGGAACTGAACTTCACGGGTAATTTCTTAACACGGATGCCCTCGCTGAATGAAATGGGTCTTGCCAATGAGACAGTGACTATGTTACTTTATTCGAACAATAATATTTCTGAGGTGTCTACCAAGGAACTCTCAATGACCATGAAGGTACGTTAATAACTCTCACAATTAATTAAAGAAATTCATTTTCAATAGGATTATAAATTGTTTTTTAATGTGTTCCAGGTGCTCGAATTGCACAATAATAATATTTCGAAATTGGACATGGATGTGTTGCACTTCATGGCTAATTCTACATCGCTGAAGAAAATAACACTTCATAAGAATCCGTGGTCGTGCAACTGCGATACCAGGGATTTCTTAAATTTCATACAGGCAAAAGTCAATCATATATCAAATGCATTATCCATCACTTGCGCGAATATGGATACACCAATGCTCAAAATGACAGCAACCGATCTTTGCCCACTTAAAACCGGAATGATCGTGGGAGTCAGCTTAGCTATCGCTTTTGCTGGAATGATTATTGGAACGCTTGCTGCATTATACTATAGGTATCAACGTGAAATCAAAGTCTGGCTATATGCTCATCAATGGTGTTTGTGGTTTGTGACTGAGGATGAACTAGACAAAGACAAGCTATATGATGCTTTCATAAGTTACTCTCACAAAGATGAAGAATTCGTAGTAAATGAACTAGTGGCCAAACTGGAGAGTGGACCACGACCATTTAAATTGTGCCTACATTTCCGAGACTGGCTCGCAGGAGAGTGGATCCCGACTCAGATTGCCCGTTCCGTCGCAGACTCTAGACGAACAATAGTAGTTTTGTCGCCGAACTTCTTAGAAAGTGTTTGGGGAAGAATGGAGTTCAGAGCGGCGCACAGTCAAGCCTTGAGTGAAGGTAGAGCAAGAGTCATCTTGATTCTATTCGGTGAAATCGGTGAAACTGATGACTTGGATCCCGAACTAAAGGCTTACTTGAGTATGAACACTTATGTCAAGTGGGGTGATCCGTGGTTCTGGGATAAGTTGCGTTATGCACTTCCACATCCACCAGAATTTACTAAGAAGGCTATTAAAAGGAAGATCTTTGAGAAGCATCAACCAACCATTCATTTAAACGGAGAGAAAAAGGAATTGATTTATCCAAACAGTGGAGTAGACACGCCTCCGGCTGCCAGCACACCGCCAGCCGATAGTTTGAAAATGTTTATTTGTGACGAAAGAACAGAAACCAAAGTGAACGAGAATTCGAAAGAAGCACTCATTCAGAATGGAACAAACAAACTTATACTCACGCCCGATCAGTTAACTAAAAATCAATTCATACTAAATACTATACAGTGCACTACGGTTTAAAGGATTGTAAAATCTAGTGAGCATAGGTAAGACACTATTATGTTAGAAAGTGTTGTGTAATGCCAAAATGGTTCAGTTCATATGAAACAGTATCAAATGATACTACTGATAAGGTATGTTTGGCAACATGTTATGGGTGACGACAGCTTCTCAGGGTCTCAAATTTTCAGGGACGCGCCATTTGTATATAACGTTTTTTAATTTTGTATGAGCTTGAGCATATGATTCACTGTTATAATAGTTTTAGAATATTATCATATAGCACCAAAGTTGATAGAATGCCTTAAGATTTCATCATTGCGCTCTGTCAGTCATTCTGTTTATAAGGTCCTTTGTATATAAAAACGTGCATTATCATTTTTCTCTGCCGCGCATCCGCATCATTTTTTAATTATCAATTTTGCGCAATTTCACTCGATCTTATATAAAAAAATATTAGGTTAATAAAATATACTCAAACCGCATATCGAACGAATGCGTAGGAGCAGGACAGGACATACGTTTACTTACTGTCAGCTTTAAGGGGCACATCGTTTGTGAAAACGTGAATGTAAATAGAAACTTTGTAATGTTAAATATTCATAATGTTCCGGCTCAATTCTATGAGCAAGAGCGGTTTTATATTAGTATTTTAGATGCATTGCATTTATATATATGTAAGTATGCAATAAGAATTTGTATTTTGGCTAGCATACCTGACACATGCTTAGGGATGCGCCAAAAAAACGACTGGAAAACTTGATATAGAATCTCGTGATAATAAGTGTTTAATTAAGCGATTTACTAATAAAAGCAAGAATAATAATTAGTGTAAGCTAAATACCAAACGTGTACCTGAGAAATAAAATTTTGTCTTCATTTTCAGATCAAATGTCCAATTTATTATGTATACCAATGTTAGTAAGATAAAAACATCATAAGTATTTTGACTTACCCAAAGCACTCTCGGTGTTCCAACTCCCGCATATGGAGCGCATATAAGCTGTACCTCGGACGTATAGGAGCCTGGGAAAGGCAAAAAATTTGAGTACAGAAGAACTTGTGAGAATACAAGTAGTGTTGAATATTAAAAGTGAATCTTACCAGACAAACATTTACTACCATTTATATACACTAGTTGTATCATGTTGTAGTAAAAAATCACACTTGTAAGTGAACCAAACCCATTGGCTCCTAAACATACTGCAGATCCATAGCAAAACTTTTCGCCACCACAAAGATTCAGGCTATACTTTTTGCCGTCCTTGCCTTCTATCTAGGAAGCAAGGTAATTTTAACTTAATCAGTTGGTCGGTGTTAACAAGAGTACGCATGAAAATGTTTTTTTGTGAATGTACAGCATCAAGCTTACATGATGTGTTTGATCTTCTTTATGCAAAAGCGATAAATCATATTCGTGTGAATCCTGGTCCCTTATAATGCATGGCGGATCCCACTCGCCTGTTTGACTTGCACAAGTTAGACTTGTTTTCCACTCAAATATGAATGTGCAGTCTTTATAGTCTTTATACGATGGACTCCCCTATAATTAGCTCAAGTTTTATAATATGTTCATTGTTCAATTATCGTATGATTGTAGCGAACTTTTACCTTATTGCTATTGAAATGACATGGGAAGGTAATGTTAGTCGATATCAGTTTAGTAGGATTTTCAGAACATTTTGATCCTCCAAGATATCGCAACACGACCACATTGTCTTCATTGAACATTGGATTCTCAAGTGGGAATCCTAAACTCTATTAAGAAATATTATAGTCATCATGATTTTAATCAGATGTCACTGATGGTGAGTTCAATAATTATCACTTACAGTTTCATTCACGTATTCATGCCTTACAGTTATTGCTGCTTTACATACGGCACTCCCATGTGCACATGTAAGTCCCGGTACAGGTACTAATGGCCTACATATGTTAATTTGTATCTCTAAGCTACCACCCTCGAGGACATAGTTTTCGTTGGACTTTATCAAGGGGCTTAAATCAATCTCACCGTTATCTGTTGCACATTTGATCTATAATATGCAATTGAGTTAGTATTATAAGTGTATGATATTCAAGACTACAGTTGATGCCTGGTATACTCTTTAAGTGCAGTTGTGCTTACCCTTTTGTCGCACACTAAATCAGTATACCAGTTGATAATTAACTGACAGGGATATTCCTCCATTACAATTGGTATGTTAGCGAATCCTTCTGGTCCACATACAAACGCAATGATAGTATTACGATGTTGCCCATTTTTACAGATATCGCCATCAGTATAGTTCAAGTATGGACCACCCTCTTGCCACAGCAAATTTGCATTTGCCTTTCCCATAGATGTTTCATGTTTCTCAAAGCAAATGCCTGATGGAAATATTGCAAATAAAAGTGTGCTGTTGTTTCAATGAAATTGACAAAACTTGATGAGGTTTACCAGAGCCTAGTTCACATGGTGCATTGTTCAACGAACTGCAGATGCGAAATACATACTTATTCCCACTTATTCCCACGACGTTAACATCTTTATTCATGAAAGATTGCAAATTGTATCTGAAATTGTCAATATTTTTGTTTGAAATAAACATTGGAAACTTTTGCATTTCTTGAATAAGGATTCTTACGTAACATTGTGAATAGGGTTAGTTACAGAACATGAGCCACTTGTAGAAACACTGTGACTCATTAGAGATTCCACACTACAAGCTGTGGCTGTCTTCCAAATCAATTGATAATGACATTCTTCACTTCCTTTCACATATTCTGGAAATGTATCCTGATGAAAATTATGAAATATATAAAAATTTGCAAGAAAACAATTTTACATACAACAATTTCTACAATCATTCATCGGTGGATACAATTTAGTTTATTATAACTCACCACAGCATCAAAATCACAGATAAAAGAAATAGTTGTTTTGATGTCACCTTCGGATGCCTCTTTTCGTTTACATATAGCACCGGTATCGTAAACAATTTTCAACTGGTTGTTTTCTATTACTGGTGGGTTTTCAACATCACCTAGGTTGACAAATCTAAAATTCCATGTGTTATTCCAAACTTATCAACATTAATAATTTCTCAATACAAGTCATAGAAATGTAAATACATACTCTTCTTTAAAATTTTGATTAATGGAATGCAAACAAGCGCCCGAATATGGGAGGCACAAGGCACTGTGTTCAAATATCACAGAGTGACAGACATTCAATATAATCTTAGGTGCGTGAGTATCACCTGTTGGTATCACATAATTTTCTGTGTACCTCGTAAGGGGTGACAGATCATAATGCAAGCCATTATTTGTCACTGTGCAATTAGTTTTCTTCGCCTCACGACAAGCAAGAGATGTTCTCCAGATTAAATGTAAATTACATTGTTCCTCCGTCTATATCAGTTGGGGTTACAAAATATGTATTTTTCAATACAACAAATAAATATTATATGTTTGTATCAAGTCGATATAAATCAGATATACATACATGAGGAAATATGTCTGGGTGTGTAAAACCTTCAGCTGAATGGTCACATTTCATGATGACAGTTACTGTGTAATTAGTAGCAGCAGTACACATATCACCAGTAAAGGAAAACAATATTTTACCAGGTTCATTTAAGATTTTTGGAGGGGCTTTCCCTGTAGGAAGATAAGAATACAAATTAGTCATCACACAAGTTCTAACGAAACTTGCACTGTCATTAGGCAAATATCAGACCTATGCCCTTTTCTCCTTTATTGTTTATAAGGCAGATTCCATATCCTTCTTTCCCATTACATGGTTTCTTAAGTGGTGAACATAACTGAATCCTGAGACTTTCACTGGGATATTCGTTTGTTATTATAACATCCTCGGCATCCTCGCCGGGTTTTGTAAGCTTAGTAAAATTAAGTGCCACATGGAAATCTTTGTTAGTGATCTCGCAATATGATTTAGCAGCAGCGGGAGATAAGGGTTTGTCCTGTTGAAAAATAAATGTTGAATCATTTACGATGAAACGTCATTTGATTTGGTGACGCATTCGCAATATATCTTGCAAATAAGTATATTGAAGTTAATTTAAACACAAGAAAAACTAGAGCGATTGATCTTTTTACGTACTCCATAAACAGCGATGATTGTAAAATAGTAATAGATTAATGCGATCGTCTTTAGCTCCCACATTGTTTCCGTTCACTTTATCGGGTGTTAATCACATCGTCAACTCAGCCTACAATATACCACCGGTATGTCCAAACAATGTTATTTTATTGTTCGTACTGTAACCGATACGCGGCGATCAGTGCCGATGGTAAATTTTCCCAAATGACATTTCTGTCGACAATCGACAGTTGTATTCAGGAAAGTTAGGAACGATAAATCAGCTTAGGTTGGGACAGGGTGGGTTGGGGTGATTGGCATGATATGACTGCGTTCAGTTGAATCCTTTGCTGCCGCAGTACGATTTTCCGGCTATCACGATGACCAACCGGAAGTTGCGAAGGAATTCAGCCGGAAAATTATAAACTGATGGGCAGGAAAGTGTTCAGCTGGATACGCCCAGAGCGATTCAGTTTTCTATTCGCGTAGGTACATGTTAGATAGCGCTAGCTACTTCTCACATTATTATTTTTTATTTGAAAGTTATATACTTTCAATTAAAATTATTAGTTCTATTTTGCAATTTTTTTAAATTTTGTCTACATCTTTCAATTCTTGTAACTTTCTTAAATGAACTATTACGATCTAATATCAATCCTATTCTTGAATATCTCGTACTTAGTGGGTGAGAATTATCTAAAGAATATGTATATCATTTCTCCATCAGAACATTGCATGGGATGTTTTGTTCATAACGATAGGCGAGACTTTTATTTAATGACGATTATTATACAAGTCCCATTTGTTCAATGGGCATGGAAAACGTTGTAAAAACTATTTCCATGAATTAAATAACAGGAACAGAAGTAAACACTGATGACCGCAGTTGAGTGTTTTATATACATATACACTTGCAATAGATCAATCATAGATCTCATTGCTCACGACTATGAACACAGTCTATAGACAAGTTTACATTATTTCTCTTCATTCATCAACTTCTGAACAGCTTCTGAGAGACTGGTTGCTCCGTTTACTATATGGGTTGGCAAGTTGGAGATGAACCTCATACTGGCAATCACACCTTTATTATAGTATCCTACTGCAAAATTTGTTAAATCTCCTGGACTAGGTAGTTTGTCAACCTGTACAAAACATATTCAGTATATCAGTAAATGCAAAACATAATCATCATTTGTAGGGTGAAATAAAACATAGAGGTGTGTACCTCTTGAACAACTTCTTGGGGTACATTCTGCTTGATATATGGGGAAATTGCGTTATGCAATCTGGTGTACACTTTTACAGCGTCATCCTGACCGGACCACACGCCTTCGCGAATGGTGTAATAAACAATGCCACCGCAGATAGTTGTCTTTACGACGAATCTGAAAACATAACCATGATCCACGCTTTATCAATGACAGCAATGCATGAGTAAATAGAGGTCAATCAACTTGAGAGAAATACGTCTCTTAATCCAATGTTAGTATACTAACCGAAAGAGAAGACCCATTATTAATGTTAACTTAGTTCCGGCCTTCTATGTACAAATATTATGTAAAGGTTCTGACAGCTTCCGGAGGAGCGGAGTATGTGGGGGAGTGTATGTGTGTACTTGCTACGGTTTAGCCGATATAAGAGCGTGCGCGTTGCTCAAATTCGAGGGCAACAGATGTTCGGTGAAACCGCGCGCATTCACAAATGTGTGTATGTGTGCGTCAATCCTCTTGTTTGCCCGCGAATCGTGCAAGCACACTGTCTCATTCGTTCTAATGTTTCGTCTATTTCATACCAAATGCCTTGACATTCAATTGCGTGAACCCGCAATTTCGTACTTAAATATTTTGCGCTCGAAGGGATTTTACAGTGGTGTTTTACAATGCTCCTTTGAATTAACCTCTTCCGTATCTGCTCCATAATGTGGCCAGCCGAATATGAAGAATTCAAGGTAAAATTATTCTCTTACATTTGAATCCTCGCTAATGAGAAGTTCATTTACGTAAATTTCTTGCGATGGCAGTGATGGCTTATGTCACGAATTTCTTCCCCCAGCATATCGAGAATTTGCTGGTATGCGGAATATGTTACGACTACATGGATACCACTGTGATAACATCCTGCTCCCATAATTGTAAGTAAACGGCTTTAGTAGTAGGGAAGAAATGAATTACAGATTGACTTGGTGACTATAATCAATGGAATTATAGACTGCTCACTGTGCATAAGGAAGTACTTGCACTATAAGCCCCAATGTCCAGCTTGCTTCTCGGAAACCTTTGAGAAAGATCTGAGAAAGAATAAGGCTCTAGATGAAATTATTCTATATTTCTCTCGTGTTAAAAAGAAGTTGCAAAGTTGCTCAGAAGAGCGAACATCGATTAGGAATGATCAGGAGGATGACGGACATAGCACACCAAAAGCAGTTCGTAAGCATTTAAGTAACAGCCCTTCGAATAAACAAGCAGATAAGATAGTTGAGGAATCGACCACTGTTAAAAACAATGGTTCACCTAGTTCTGCAAAAAATGCCCAAAAGACTGTTAACAGTCCTAGCACTAGTGGTCAGCCTAACATTGCACAATTCTTTACGCCAAAAAGTAAGAAAGAAGCGACCAATACAGAAACAGTTAAATGTGTGATGTGTCCTGTATGCAAGGTATCTATTTCGGAAGTTAATATTAACAGGCATTTGGATGACTGCTTGAAGAGACAGGAGAGGAAAGAACAAATTAAAGTGTAAGTCTTACTTTTTACGACAACTTTGATTTTTTATATTTACTGTAAATATAATAATGATGATAATGTTACATAGTGAACAGCCAAAGCGCAAACCTCTACCAAAGTTAGTATTTAGTTTAATGAAGGATACAGTACTTCGGAAAAAATTGAAAGAATTAGGGCTCTCATCGCAAGGCGACCGAAAAGTCTTAGAATCGCGATTACAGAAGTACATAATTCTCTATAATGCCGAGTGTGATAAAGTAAACCCAAGATCAGTCGCCGAATTAATTAAACAATATGAAGAGGATGAAAGTCTTGAGAAACGGGTCAATAAAACTTCGTCATCTGTGAATGTAATTATTTGCGGCATTTTTTTTATTAAACTGAGTAAATTGAAACAGTTCTACTAGTTTGCTCGTTGTTTTTAGAAGTTACAAATTAACCGAAATTCTGAGCAAAATGTTATTGACGAGGAAAGAAAAAGATATCGTAAGTTCCTTCTTTACGACCAACAGCATTATGCTGTATGTGTTACTAATAATAATTTTTTCAATAGTGGAAACCCATAAAGACAGCTTTGACAATTTAATTGCAAAGATGAAAAATGCTAACACTTCCAAGAAACCAAGTGTTAGGCGCAGCTTGTTAGATAATAGTTCAAATTGTGATATAAATGTGCCGCAAAAACGACAAGCAGTCGATCTTAAGGAGGACTTGGAATCTAATGATTTTCAACCATTACATTACGATGACATTGATGTCCAAGCATCAGATTCCGACACTTCGTGTCCTCTGCAAACTTATTCTAGCTCAGACCCAATGACACTTTTAAATGTTCAGTTATCATCTTCTTGCGAAGGTAATGCTTCGCAGAAATCCACTCCAAATCGCTCGTATCAAATACGGCGGACTGAATTAGAATCGTCGGATGAATCTACAATGGTACCAGGGGACGTAAAAGTAGAGACTGACGAATGTAGTAACTTTTCGGGCCTCTTGAGCTGTGAATCAACAAATGCTTGTGCAACACCAAAAAGTAGGGCTCCGTTGCAACAAAGACTGATAACTTTCCAATCGACCGAAACTCAAAGTGGGAGCCCTATTTATAAGTCAAAGCCAGACGATTCTCCTGGGCTAATAAAACTGGAAACGGCGGACGAGGAGGGAGAGGGCAGGAGTCATGTACAGGATGACTTTATTTTTGATTTTTCCAGTAGCGATAGTGTTGACGTTAAACCAAATAATGGTATGTAGTTCTCAAGTATTTTTACCACTGTGAAAGTATGCAAATCTGCACCACCGCCATGGTACAATTTGATGTTGCAAATTGCAGAGACTATTTATTCAAAGCTCTCTTTTTAATTTACGTCCAACAATCGCACAACAACTTTGCTATTACAGAAAGATCGAATAGTACACTGGATGGCTTTATTACTAAGACTGGGACAAACTTTTGTAACATAGAGAAGGAGAATATAAATTCGCCGTCTAAAGACAATGCGAATCGAGGACTTAGAAAGAGAAATCGGGATGACACACAGTCGAATAAGTCACCTTCTAAATCACTCAAGGAAATTAGAAAACCGTCACGGCTGCTCCATAGCGAGACAGACGATGCAAACTATGAGGATCATGTCCTTAGTATTCTGCACGAAACCGATAACGGAACGATCCAAAAAATGCCAGCAAAGAAAAGGAAGCAAGATTCACAAGTTGCAGCACTACAGACAAAAAAGTCTCCCATTTTAAGAAAATCTAGTAGAACTAGATTGAAAACTCGCACGCTATTGAAATAAAACTATATTTTGCAATATCAGAAATGTAGTCAAAGGTTTTCGCGTAGTTGGAAATGGTGAAATATATATGTATACTACTATCAATAATTTAATTGCAATGAGGATTGTATAATATATAGGTGATAATATTTTTTGACATTTTACATACTACCACCGAATAGCTAACACTTTTGTATGCTGTGCACAGAATGGAAAATTGAATTATATATACATGTTCTTCAATAAATATGAATCTTTATATTAGACTAGATGACTGCTTCTTCATATTTAGTATTCTTCGAGCATGATCTCATTTCATTTCATTGACAAATAAGTAAATATTGCTAGCATATATCTCAGAACTTATTACGTCGTTGAAAACGTCATTGCTTACCATTAACATAACGTAATATATAATTAAGTGTTGCAATTTATATAGAGATATATTCTATTCGTAGGCATTTTTTGTTACTAACATTTGTTACGTACCATTCAAGGCGCTATGATGTTGACACTGTAATTTGTCTTAAATAACAAAAGTGATTTGTGAAAATCTGAGTGCGTGGTTTTTATTTTGTAATGTACCTTTGTATTCTATGCATTATTCTTTTGCACATTCTTAACGAAGTTTGTTGGGTCTGAAAAATGGGAGATAGTTATCAAAGACATTGAGTTTTATTGAATATATTATATACCATTCGGATCAGTAAGGGCTCAACAGTGATAAAGTGATGGCTAACGCATAAACTTTTACATCTCACATATGTATAGGTATTAACAATAATATAATAAGCCTAACTTAATGATAAAATAGCTGTCTTTGACATCGCCTACACGTAAAATATCCGTCTTTGTTACAGAACTATTTCAGTTATACACTTTGGTATCATTTATACAGTTATTCGTACGTATGTACACGATAGAATTTTTACGATAAACTCTAAACTCTTTTCCTTTCTCTCTCTTTATCGCGTCGATACAACTTCGAAGGCTTTCTAATACCCTAATGGAACAGCTATCACATTCATAAAACATTTTATTTCATATCGTATTACTTCCATTTACGTGTATTGCACTCTGCTTTATTGATTGTATTTTATGCCAGTGCCAATGAATCGTGCCTTCTTTTTCTTCCTTTTTGTTTTTAATAAGTACAAGCGCAATATTAGTGTAGGAATAGGAGCCCCCCTACTGTTTACTTGGTTCATGCTAAAAGTAATAGTTACGTACTGTCTTGATTTATATCTTCGCTCGTATACAGCAGTCTTTCCAATTCTCAAGTGATTTTCATAAGTATTAACGCCGAATATTCAGAATCATAAAAAATAAGTCAGATTTTTGAGGGGAAGATTTTAACTTTCAATTTCAGAGACACGGAAACACTGCTGTATCGTATGGCATCAGGCGAGGTAGTTGCTCGTCGGTTATTATTAGCTTTACACTCCTAGAATACTACAAGCAGATCTAAGTTCTTCAGTCGCGAATAGAAATTCGTCAAATCATTACTATATCAGGGAACCTAAGATATCGAACAAGTATTTCGTATATTCCGCAGCTCTTCTCGCAGCGACTGATCACACACGCTGGCAGTTTTTGTGAAATCGTAATTTCTGATACACACCTCCTCGGACGTCATCTGTTTAGCCTATCCTAAAAATCATAATCAGCTGCAGCGCTTCGAATTTTAGTAGGAACTAGAAGATCTTTTGATTCTTTGAACGAAACCTGCCTCCTAACAACCGTTTAATATTAGATAACGAAACTTAAATCGAAGTATCTTATAAACATTTCACGGGCGTGAGGGTATCACCGATGAGAGATAAAGAGAAACTAAATTAGACGCAAGAAAAGACTTACAGTGTAGGTAGTTGCATTGAAATAGACATTTCTGGGACGAACGTATAGTCCTTTTTAAATTCTTATTTTCTAAGGCTCAAGTTTACACACGATGACAAATTTCGCCCCAACGGCGTTGATTACATCGTCAGGCAGAGTTCCGAAATGTGAGTCAGTTAGCAGGTTTCAACTCTAAACTTTATTAACTCACGATATTATGCCCATCGACCCACTTCTATAATGTATCGCGATTTTCCAATACAACGCATGCATCAATTCGAATTGGGAGTCGCACGAGAATTCTGTATTTCTATGCAATCGTATCCAGAAGAGGGAAATCATGGGGGCCTCTTATCGCGGTAGCATGTTATCTATTGGAAAATATGATACAGAGGCAGGCTGCTTGCCTTCACGGTTTCTCCCTGGGTGAACCTGTGTTCTGTCAGCCGTGCAACTGCAATGCGTGCTCCTCCCATATTCGCACACGTACGCTATTTGTACACAGAAACCGCGTAGGTACAACTTCCGGCGATATGTACGGCATATTTCAGCAACGAGTGTCTCTCTCTCTGCCTCTCTGCGCCCCCTCCTTCTCTTTATCTCTGTTTGCTTTGTCGACTTTGGAAGTTCGCAAAACCTATTGTTATACTTTACATAAGAATTATGTACATGCATGAGAGCGAGCACTCTTCTTGTCGAGTCGCCTCGAAATGGCTTCCTCAACGACGACGTGTATTGGCTCTTCTATTATTACTTGGAGCCCCGTAACCCTTTGATTCTTTATTTGATTCGATTGAATTCCTCTGTCAGGACGCACCCTTGAAATCGATAGGCTAACATCTGCAATAAATAATCCGTCTCTCAACTGAGAGTGATTATTGTCGAGAGATCGCCGTTCCTCAGGAGGCTGCCGTTTCACTATTGTATTTACCTTTCGTGAAACAGTAACAAATGGTGTTCGAATATCGACTTACTCATCTCGTTTGCGTAACGATCATACACACGGAGCTCGTTTAGGAGATTCTCTTTGAGATTGCAAGAAACGCGTTACTTTATCAGCTCGTATTATCGCCCGGGAGCAATGATCTTGTTCGACTGTATCCCAAAAAAGGATTGGTTTGAAGTGTGCTCTCGATTGATTCAACGCTTACATACCGATGGAAGGAGGAGACATTGTTATTTAATAGCTGGAACTTTTTACAATTAATCGAGGAGAATCGTACTTCAATCCGAAGTGTTGTAACTTTGATTACAAAAGTTATAGGTTCGCCAAGGGCCGAGTGAAAATAAAGGCTTAGTACTCGGCCCTCTCACTATTATTTACAATTAACGGTCTATAGTTGTTCCTGACGCCACTCTACTCTTCGAAGCAGTCTTTTTATAATTGTTCTCTATTAATATAACACTCTGAGGCGCAGTCATCAATCGCGGAGTCTTACTCTCTGTCACATGCTAGTTAATAGCGGAAATATGAAAGGTAAAGTGTTCCTTATTGCGTCGTGATATCGAGGCTGCTCCTTCTTATTAATTATTGGATGGTATATGGGATATTCAGCTTTCACACGATTACCTTCCTTTAATTCAGTAAGGTGAGGAGCAATGATTGCAAGGAGATTAGCGAACTTCTTCATTGATTGACTATCTACATTAAACGCACTGGCTCCGCGCGTCCAATGGATTCGCGAGGAAAAATCTAATTAGAACGTAGTTAAGGACCACTGCGTGCCTGAGCAAGCCTTTAGATCGCGTGAATTATATATTTACATGCATATTCACAGTTCGGTGCGCTACGGCGCACCCGATTAATGTAACTGTCGGCAAGATAGTTTTGCGTATACTCAGCAACGCGTGAGTGTCACCTGGATATCAGCAGATTTTTTTACACTTCCCGTGTTTCACTAATTTTTCGATTACATGCCTGACTAGCGTCACGTTGCGTTCTCTCGTTTGACTCGCCTCATGACAGTGATGCCTATCGAGCCGCGTATTTTCCGTAACAAGTCTATTATTTCGGCAGTCGACATGTTCTCCACGTTCTCGTCGCTCACCTGTAACAGAATAAAAAAACAGTTCGCAATGATCGTTTGTCGGTTTTTTGCTAGCGCCGTAGGCAGAAAAGTGTATAACGTTCGAAATCAACGATAAATCATGAAATAAAAATTAGGGACAAACATTTGATTAAATTAGTATAGTTTTGTTTATCGTAGTTTCACGATTGCCGGGTTATACCGCAATCGGCCAATAAAACGCGGTAGGAACAAAAGTAAAAGTCAAATACGAGGGAACGGAAGTTGTGACTAGTGACACGCACACCATCGCTCTTAAAAGAAGTAACGGGCGATCTCTGAAATTCGAAGCGCGCTCGTTCTCCGAACTTTTGCTGAATTTCCATGTCACGTATAGCGCATCCCTCAAAAGCTTTCCAACAGCACTCCTAATGTTTTTCAATGCGAGTCTCTCGAAATATTTATGTCTGCATCTGTCCAAGCAAGACCAAAATATGTCGAAAAATAATCTAGAATCAATCACGATAATGACTCACCCTTAACAATACATCGCCTTGCTTGAGCCTGCCATCCTTCGCAGCTACGCTGTCGGGATGCACCACCGAAATGACTGTACGATTTCCATCCGGTTGCAGACTGAATCCCAGCCTACTGTTCCATCGGCGTGTTAATTCTATCGTGAACACCTTTAACAATACGAGCCACCATAGTAGGATATTTTTATCCTCAAATGGAACACTTCAGGAAGTTGGATCTAATATCTATGAATCCCCGAGGAAGTGATCAGCAATAAGTTAGCATTATAGACGTACGCGTGAGATGAATAAAACAATCATTAAAATCTCTTTTCCCCCATGATATACAGCCTTTCACGAGATCCAGCCATACATCAAATGCCTCCGGTATTCATTGGAATTCGACAAGCGAGATCTTACCTCTGTTCCCTGTTCAAGGCCTTCCGTGGGTACAGCTGAATCGGTGGTGTCCTTCCCGGCCTCCTCTTCGTTCTCAGCACTCTTATCGACACCGTCGTCGTCCGGTGCGAACATCACACCCTTCCATTTCAGTAAACCCTTGCTACCGCCGGGATCGTCCGCCCCCAAAATTTTTCCTACATCCAATATAAAGAGAGGACTATGTTAAGACCCTTATTCAATTTACAGGGAAATTAATGTTTGAACATGTTTCTAGATCTAGATATTTCCTGCTGGTACCAATAGATAAGCCTAACAAATGGTATCAATAATGTTACAGGGTAGTAATTCACAGATTTGCCACTACTTCATAAAGATTTGTGAAAGTAAATAAATATGTAATGAAATATGGGAACTTGATGAAATGCATTGCTTGCAAGGGAAGAGGATAATGGAGATTCGGCAAACCTGGTATATCCTGGTCGCTGGAGTGGGTGACTTTGCTCTTGGGCGCTGAATCAATGCTGGCACCACAGGCAGGATTGGCGCTCTGATAAGCCGGATTCTTATAGCTAAACGCAGTGGCGCTGGTACCAGAGGAGAGTATGGGTGGCATGGAAGCCGGTTCCGAGGGTAGATCGTTGTCCTGGTCATCGCCGGATAAGGCATTTGCTTCTCTAACCGAGTAGCCCGTATCCCTCGCTCCTCTTTGATCTTCCTCGTAGCTAGTAGCGTCGGTGCGGCACTCGTCGGAGTCGACGCTGCAAAACTGGAAGCGTGGTTTTCCCTGGGGCGCCGAGAGATCGAGGAAGCTCGGCCGAGCAAGCGTCTTCGAGGAGTCACTGGAGTCGCAGACGTCATAGAGCGGCGGTGGATCGATTATGTCGGTGCCAGGTGTGTTCGGCTGTGAATTCGTTATCTGCGTTCTGATCGAGCACTGGTCCGAGTCTGAGGTCTCCGGCAGGCTACCCGTCGACATCGTTTGCACCCCGACAGATTCTGCAACATTCCAACTCTCTCCCTTAACACCGCACACCGCGCAATCCGCTCCGGCTAGGGTGCCACCGATCGATTGGTCATCGAAATTTATATTGGCCTATATTTCAAGGCCCGCGCGCCCGCCTGCCGCGTATCGTTAGCGTTTGTTATCTGCGGGAATTCAGTGGGCGGAAATACTAGGTCGATTCAGACGCGTTGCAATTCGTTTGAACATTCGTTCCTAGACACTAACTCGCCCTGTCGTCCGCGCAAGTTCGTTTTACTCTCTCAGTTCCGGAGATTAAGCGGCTCGGTAAATCTCATTTGACAGACTAACTATTCCAACAAGACTGCGAGTCTCGAGTAGGAAAAGCGAATGGTTTAGTTTTCTACCTTGCTCTACGTCCATAGTTGGAGTTCGTGTGGCAAGGCGACGATGTCTTCTCGGCGAGTTGCAGGATGTGCCGGGTGACTGCTTGCAGCTTGAGCCACTGGATGTCCCGGGGGATAATTTGCGGACTGCTAAGTCGCACAACATATCCACTGCCTCTTGTCTGGAAGAAAAGTTCGAAAGTTGTACCATTTCTCTGACAATCCACGAACACTTTTAAAATAACGTAGGAGCACTTAAAATATGACCAGAATTCCTTTTTAGCAAACTGATGCTTATAGTTAAGTATAAGAGATTTATGAAAGCCTGAGTAATACTACATCAATAGGTGTGTTACCTCAGGCTTGTTCGCGGTGGACGGAGAGGATGGTCAGGCTCAGTCGGAGATAGTGCTGAAACAGGGGTCTGTGCAAGATCCCGGTACAAGCGTAGACGCACAGTGGGGCCACATTGTCGGAGCAATTGAACTGCTTCTTCATGGCTCATCGGCGACAAAGGCGCACCGTCCACAGCGACGATTTTGTCGCCGGGTCGTATTCGGCCGTCGCTCAAAGCAGGTTCCCGCACCAGCGCCCGTACATAATGACCCAATGCGCTACTGTCTGCTTTTCTTAGAGTAAAACCGAGACTACCTCCTACTTTTGTCATTTCAATGTCGAATTCCTGCAAACATTTCCCAATTGGACAATTAAACCTCTTTCTTCTCCCAATTACTTTTCTCTACTATACATATTAATTTTGAAACTAATTAATTGACACTGAACTACAAAAATGGAAGGTATAGATTAAAATTGTAATAGAACTTTTCTCACATTATAGTTAAATTAGAGATAAATCTGGAAACTAATTCAGGGCTATAATTAATTATGAAATACGGGACGTTCATGAATAAGAGATTTAGGGTGAGTCTGCGGTGGATAATGCAGAAGCTAATGTTCCCTGCGGAGGATCGTACGCCTGCAGGTTGAGCGGTGAAGCGCGTGGTATAATGCGGATTGCGTCAGAATGCGAAGCGTTCGCGTGCGGCTTGGCGTATGCGGTACTTACGCCGCAAGGTTCGATCTGCAGGGGTGGCAGTGGGTTGAGTATGCGAAGAGGTGGCGGTGGTTCACGCCTGGCTGGTGGCGGCGGCGGTGCACCGGGTGGTGTGACGTTCGAGTCGCCCGGAAGTCGACACACCACCAACTCCACGGTGCTGGGCGTCGTTCTGAGAACTTCCAGTGCCTCCTGCAACAAGTGCGCATCGAAGTTCGACCTCACATATGCATTGCGGACCATACGAGACACCTTGTGAGGTGCGTGCCAAGAATATTCAGCTTTCATACGCTTCTATAGAACTCTAACTCTATGGAAAATGCGAAATCATAGCGAATTTATAGGAATATTTCATTATTCATGATATAACGAACTTGTTATTGCAAATCAAACACATGTCTGGCAAATTAATTCCTGATATTATACTACTGCGTGGGGGTAATGGAGTTTGCTGGTAGTCTGTCTTGTCGGTAGTATCGATGCTGCAATTAATACTGCTTTTACTGTAGCAGGCCAATCAAGCAGGTACATTTAAGATAGAGCCTACGTTGACTGGAAGGCTTGCACGGTGCTACATTATGCTAATCCTATGCAAATGCGCCGAAGCTCGGAGGCGACGTCCTCCCTTCTCTTGGGATCTAATAATCACTATTTGATCGCCGCTGTGCAATCGCATTACCCACTTCGACACGGCTTTGTGGCTAACAGAAAATTGCCTGCTGATCAAAGTTCGTCAAAGGAATGCACAGCTGTAATATAAACAGGAAAAAGAACAATACTAGTTTTTCATTGGCTTAATTATCCAAGAGCTGCTTGAGTGTATGCGAGCTTCCGAAGTGGAAGCGGCGGTGTGTTTGTTTTCCTAGCCGTTTCGGCAGCGGCAGTCGTTTATCTCGCGAGAACAAAGCCTGGAGCACGCAATTTCCAACACTTTTAACATCGGTCCTGAAGTTTTCTGGCGAAAGCTCGCCGGCAAAAGCCGGTCGGTCGAGGAGAGGCGGAGCTCGTTAGAGGGTAACGAAGTGCACGGCCCATTTTCTGCGCAAACTTGAAGCCCAGACTTACATAATTGGTAAGGCCGGTTAGAGGAATTCCGTTGGCGGCCAGAAGTATATCACCCGGTTGAAGTTTGTTGGACAAGGCCGCTGGTTGTTGTGGAAAAAGCCTTTTCACCCTGACTGGGCCTGCAGTTCCGCCGCCGGAAACACTTAAGCCGAGACCTCGGCTGCTCTTCTGCAATGTTACCCGGAAGGTGCTCTCTGAAAATTATGGAGACAACGTTATTTCACGGGAAAACCGAGGCGAACCTGGCATAAGTGGCTCGTGCGCAGTCAAAAAGCTGTGCATTTTGCATTCACTCCTGCTTCCAGTCCTTCTCCAATGTTATCTCATATACTTCTAAAATAACATGTTAGACCCTATTTATTTACTATTAAATCATAAATTATATAAATCAACATTATCAAATCAACTTCCTTAGGATGTGACATAATATATTTGAAAAATCGTAGATATAATCATTCATTTATTTATGTGTCCAATTTGCCACAGAAAGTAATTCATAGCGAGGATGACAGATGAGTTAATATTTGAATCTGGGTCAGAACACCGACAATTACTTTCTGGCCCAGCATCCTTTCCACGGGGTGCGTCGCACCAGCTGTATATATTGCGAACGGCAATTTTTTTTCTACGCAATCACATTTCAGCCCTCATAACTTTTATTTATGTATATACAGTATACAGCTAGCTCAATGGCCGTAGAATGTTCGTATCGAGCTCATGCGTCTTCCGTGACAGAGGTCGAGAATTTTCTTCTCTGAAATACGATCGATTAGGATATCGAAATAAAAGTAGCTATATTGTTCAATGCAATATCGACACGGGACCGCATGTCCAATTAATATCTCGCTTGTTAAAAAAAAAAAAGATCGCACATAGGCATTCGCAGTTTGCTATTGGAACTTGTTGCAGTCACGATGACAACTCGCTCTTTTTGGCTATTGGTCGTTCAGCCCTCTTGATGCGACATTTTTACGATGCAGGCCTGAGCACGGATCACACTCGAAAATTGTCCAGCTTCGACCCGATATTGACCTCGATTCCATGGACACATATGGAGGGTGCATTGTTCGCTGCAGAGCACCGCCAGCGAAGCACGGGTAATTTACGTTTGCCAGTATTATTGTCTGCGATCCGTACAGTGTTAGTCTTCGCGAAAGAGCCGAGCAATTGTCGGGATCGCCACGAAATTACCGGGTGGCCGCTGAATGGTCGCGACGAACCACCCCTGAGTACACCCTCTCCAACTCGATGAGCCGTTTTTCCACAACTCTCCCATCTCTTTCTCCCGTCGTATATACACAGCATGAAAACCTTTATGTCCCATTAATTTAAACCAGCTGTTCTCAATTGCATGTACCAAGTGATTTTGTTATCGGTATTATCATTGAAGCCTCATTAACTTAAATAATATTAATTCTATGTACTGTATTTTTAAATATTTATCTAAATATAATGGTATTTAAACAATAGGTAGATTAGGCTTAATTGTAACGAGTGAACAATTGGAGAAAAGTGATGTTTGTTACATTCAGGGGTTAGTTAATAAAGAAAGAAAGGGAGAGCTCTTAGGCGGATAAGCATACGGGCACAAAGTCCTTGTAAATTGTACGGTTCGATAAGTACAGAAGCGGGTCTGCTGGGTTACCGGGAAGGATTGCGGTCGGTATTCACGTTGGAAAGTGCACTGATTAAGTTGCCACGATGTGGCCTGCAAAGTGCAGAATTAATTTCGTTAGAGTACATACTCCCCGCGCAAGGGGCGAGGAACGAGCGAGAGTCGCAGTTCGGGAAGAGCTTTCGAGAGAGAATTGCGTCGCTCTTAACGAGCAGTGCCGAGCTTAAATGCGGATTCCCCTGGAAGTAGAGCGAGGGTGGGGGAAGGTTGATCATTTAAAATTAAAGGTTCATACAAGGATAGAAGCGAAGTGAATCTGCCGCCTGGTTCGAGTGGCGCTCGCTCTTTGATTCATTAATCGCCTTTATCCACGGAATTAATTCCCGCTCGACTGATCGTCTCGAATATTCCTCGCTCGTATCTTGTTACCATATCGGACTTCTTAATTAAATCGGAAAGCTCATGAATGCAAATTGCCCGGCACAAGAGAGTGTCGTGGCACCACTCATATTGGCGCGCTACCGGGTGATAGTTTAATTAGTCAGCCGACGCCAAGTGAATCGCGTTGAAATCACGTTTAGCAGATATCACAATGACCTTTTTAATTTAACGTAAAACTTCCGAGTGCCAATACGATTTAACAGGCATATACTAAAAAGAGAGAATTTATTGCGAACATCTCTCGTAACAAATGAAATTCAATTATCATAGAAGTACCACTATTAATCTTAATACTAAAGGAAATTATTAATCGTAATGTTAACTACTGTCGTTCAAGTTGACGAGGTTTAGATTAATACGACAGGGAAGATGTTTTAGCGTAAGGGCGAGTAGTGAACCGGGTTAGTTACCAGCTCGGCGAACTTGAGCCCGACTAAATCCGGCTGATTATTACTCGCTCGCTTTGATACCGAGTGAATCCGGCAGCTCCCACTTGGCAGATGCCTCGCCATCGTCGAGATTAGATGTTGATCCTGTCCTTGTACAGCGGCGTATAAACGCCGGCCGATGATGAGCGGATTATCTTCACCGTGCTTCACTGTGCCTTGATGGATAATCAGCAGTAATTAACCTTCGCTCGGAGGAACCGATTCCTGCGCGTCGATCGGCTTTACGCTCGCGCGAGTGATGCTACGTCACTGGCTTGCTGATGAGCTTAATCCATGCTGAACTCGTTTTACTAGCAGATTAATTTTGTATTCGCTACCCTTAATCTCACTTGGGAATTTAAGGGTTGCATTTCCTCATCATTTTCCATGCTCTATGATTTCATTCCAGTGTTACCGTAGTTCCTTGTCTTCACGGACGCCAAGTTCCATGGGGATTTCCAACTGGTTTATTTATTAGTCACGTAATTAGCGTAATTCTTGCTAACCAACGAATGGAAAGTAAAAAGTCGATTTAGTGGAAAAGTTTCCCGTCGCCAAATGGAACCTGATTGTCGCGATAATTTTCTAACAGATTTTGGTATTAATGAGGAAATATGACTGTAGTTCTTTGGTTAAGTTAAAGTGCTTCTTACTAGAATAGTTAAGTGATTGATTGAAGCAGGTATACTTTGTGCTAAGTATATTAAGAGAGAAGAGGTAATTAGAGAGCACTTCGGGCATCGGCGAACTCTCCGCGTGCCACACATCGCGCATAAAAAACGGTAGCGGATCCTTTCACGCGCGTTTGATTAAAGGCAACTCATGTAATGACTTGTTCCATTGACCGGCTCTAATTAGGCCCATATCGGTGCACGTTGGTACGCCTCTCATCTTTCATCACGGCGGGCTTGACTTTTTCTGGCCGGGCGCCGATCATTATCGACGGCACGGCTTGTCCTCTTAAATCGAATGAAAGAGAGTAATAAAGGGAATCGAGGTCTAGGTCATTAAGGAGCCGGGTCACGTTTCCGGATCAGCTCGGGCCAGACAATATTCTTAGAGCGGCAATTAATCTTCGCCGGCGGATTGATAAATTCACTAATTGCACTTGGCCCAAGAATGAGTCCGCCAATTCGTTTGACCCACTCACACATTCTTCCGGGCCGGCGATTCCTCGAAGGAAAGCGGATGTAGGTCTTCATCTCTCCTTCCGCGCACCACTTCACCCAGTCCTCGGGAAATAAACTTCGCAGTTCTAACTGCTGTTTTATTTATTGCTCGGCCTCGGGCAGCCATTTCATCAAGAACTTGTCGGCCCAGAATAATAAGGTTCGGTGTAGAAATAATTCGAGTGCAGCACCGGCTAATTAAAATGGGAATGGGCCTGTATTACGGAAGGCTTCGGCCCAGTCATTATAACTCTTTGCAAATTAATGAGATACTAAATATGAAATTGAAATGCCAGTCCAGTTAAAAAGCCAAATCATTAATTTATTAAATGCTCACAAATAAAATATTAAATTCATCAACGGCTTCCTTCGTATTGCGGCGTTTTATATTCCCAGAAGAATTGAGCGAAGAATAATTTCATTGAAAGTACTTTCCATCGTGTTTTTTTGTATACTATTACAAAAAGGTTCTCGTGACTACGTTTATCGATATATTTAATATTATATCAAAGGAAAATAAATGTGGACTGTCGCGTGAGTGGCGCACGGAGCGAACCATTAGGAGATTTGCATTACACAAGGTGCGTTATTAGGCGGCACGCGAAATTTGGTTTCTCGGTTGCGGTTAGCCAGGCGCGCGATGATAGACGAAGCACGTGTAAGAACTTATCTCGGCCACCATTTATTACGCAATTTCAGCACGCCGCTGCCGGAGCGGCTTATCGCAGCGAAACTGGAGCGAGACGTTTTTCTATTTATCATCCGCAATGGAGAGCAGTAGCGCAGCGACGGCTCGCTAGGTTCGGCTTGCACCGATCGTAAATATCGGCGCGCTGCCGAGCTCGGTCAGCAGAGGCGGCGGCGCTGTTTCGCGGGAAGCCCGAAAACCGCGGCGAGTTATTTCGAAAAGTAGTGCCTGCCTAACTACTACTCAACAGCTTACACTTCCAACCAGCCCAGCAGGCTAAATCAAAAACCGATGGCAATTCGCGCGTGCATAAAGCTAATGCACTGCACGCTGGAATTCGCCTGGTGCGCCCCTGTTCCATGTGCTTCAGCCGATTTTCGATACGGAAATGTGCCAGGCACTGCTTCATCCCGTCGCTATTTTGTCCCCGGATACCAGCCCGAGAGTTAACATTTTCACAGCGCAAGCAAGTCTACGGATAATCCAGGTGCAATCCTGCTGTTGCTTGCGCTTCATTGTGCTTCACGCGCACACTTTGTTCTCTTGGGGTTTTTTTTTTAGTGATGTACGCCAGCTTTATTATTTCTCTAATCCTTTGCGTTGAATCGAGATAAATTGTTATGTTCAATTGCTCGTGGAAGAATTATACTCTTTCAATATTTATGATAGCTTTTTAAAGGATTGACAATATATCGAAATATCGTTTTTCGAGGCAAAGGCGTGTGAAACAACTGTTGATAAATAAATGTGTTGGTGAAGTGGTAGTAGATTTTTTAAAAATCATATTGACAGGCTTTGATACTGGAAAGACAGGAACAGGGAATGTCAAAAAATGTACCACCGCATCTGGAAATATCTCTAGCCCTGTCAAGTACAGTGTCTGGCTTGTCAAGGCTGCTGGGACCCAGCACCCCCCATGATTATAAATTGCTCGTGGAAGAGCACTTGCTTTGGCGAAGTAGTCCTTCATGAATATTCCCGCCGATAGGTCGGATAGTTCACTGACCCGATACCGATAGCTCGCCTAACTTCAACTCCAAACTCTCTCGCTGGAACTAATTGCTTGATACATTCCCACGAATCCAGAACATTTTTATTCGAAGTTCATCACTGTCCAGCAGAAAATAAATGTCGTGTCCATACTACGTTTTTCAACGAAGTTTAATCCAATAGAATCATTCTCCGAGATGTCAAACCCTCGCGGTATATATCTAGGTCACTATGGACAGTGAAGTTCTCTGACAAAGAAGGTTAAATAAGTTCGTATTTACCATACTCTTCTTTGAGAAGTAATTCGAAGTCGGGATTGCGTGGCCCAGATTCTTATTATTACCACTTTTACTCGACGTTGGCATTGCTAGCAACCTAGTTAGAGAAGAAGCGAGAGACAGGAGGAGGCATAGGTTGTCCCGAAGATTTTTCTTTGAAGACAACCACCACCCTCTCCTATCTTCGTTCAGGCTGTTTTGTGAACTAATAATAATCGATCGATGGTTTTTATCTCGGCACTTAGTCGATATCTCGGCGTCGATTCCATCTGTCGCGTAAGCGGCAAGAAGTTCGTCAGACCGCGTCTAGGGACTCGTCGACCGATATCCGGTCAACTGGAGCATCGATCTCACCCTTCACGATAACAAGCCACCACTGCACGAGCACTGCGCCCTGTGATTAATGGGCTAAACTTCTTACTCCGTCATTTACATTCCCGTCGGTGTAAGACTTTTTTTTCAAATTAAACGCCACTGGTTAGAAATTCCATCCAATTGAAATTCGAAGCACTACCTCCGGCTATCGCTGCGAGAGTATAGCCCAGTTAATGTGATTCACTGTTACACCGCGCGCCGAAATAAAAGTGGAATGAAACCATTTATCCGAAAGCTATTCTCTTGCCTGGTGCATCGCGATTGGTACCAGCATCGATACTTTTTCCCACGCATACACACTGGTATGCATGCACCCGGAGGCTATTGGACATCGAGCCATATAGGAAACTATTAATCCCGCGATGAGAGTACAAAGGTAGCTACAAGAATATGTGGATTCCCGTTGATTAATAGGGAAAGTGAAAATCGTGAATGAGAAAAAATGATTCACAAATGTAAGAATCACAGTAAAATTACTCTAATAAAGAACATCCCTGTTTTTATTAAATTTCCTACAATATTTTCCCTTCGAACGTTTAATTGTGCTTTACATTGATTTAACACAGATTCTCGGGAATATGTTTAAATTATACCACTACAAGCATTGCGAAATTATTACAAATAAACTGGATATATTTCAGTATTAACCGCAAAGATCCACTAGGGAAATCATGGGGATTTTTCGGGAGTGCCATTAGCCAGGGAGAGCTTAGTGGGCGTGCACGTTGCAATGGAAATCAGGTATCAATCGTATTCAGACTGACGGGAACGGCTCGGGTGCATATCCCAGGGGAACGTTAAATCATGATAACGCGATCGCCATTACCTAGCCCGTGAATTACCCCGGCACCGAGGGGCAGAAGCACCTGGTAGTATACCTGGAAGATCGGGCGGACATCCGGGCGGACCATTCGCGTGGCGAGGCCGTCCAGATAACAACCTGCTGGAAATTACTGGCTCACGCTAGCACTCACTCTCCGCCGCACACCTACTCCGAAATTCTCATGCACGCTTCCCCTTCTTCCCTCTCTCTCACTCTCTTGCTCGCTTCGCCATATAGAACGTATGAATGTCAGTCGCGCTCTTGGCTATGCAAATTCCTATCTCGTTACCTTTAGTATTCCCATAAGCTGCTTGACGTCCTTGCAGGAGCCAGTACCACCGGTCGCGGCAAATACTTCCGGGTAGTGCATCCTGCCGCGAAGAACTATTTGACTCGAGTGAGCTTCCGTACCTTTCAACTCGCCCTAATATATGTATTGGAGCGGCTCGAAAGACGAAACTGGCACCTTTCCACATGTGCTACATATCGAGCCATTAAATGACGTACCGAGTTTCGAATACTTCTATCGAATTGGAGTTGGAACTGTAATTTGTACTGGCTTTATTAATAACGCGATAGTGTTGTATTAAATAAAAGATGTCTTGGATTTTTTATGATTTTATCTTGATTATTTTGATTGAGATATAAGATTTGTATAATTGGGAAATGATTGTAAGATTTGTTGGATTTTTGGATGTTATAGTGTAGCAAGTATTATATCATGGTATGCTATAAAATTGTCTAGATTCATAGGCCTATGATTCAGCAGAGAGTACAGCTTGATGTTACAT
The DNA here is from genome assembly GCA_910593735.2 of Ectemnius lituratus. Lineage (NCBI taxonomy): Eukaryota > Metazoa > Arthropoda > Insecta > Hymenoptera > Crabronidae > Ectemnius > Ectemnius lituratus. Next base: position 4,586,262 of record OU343036.1, on the reverse strand, counting down.
TTCATTCGATAAGATCTTAATTTATTGTGAAACCAGTGCACCGGCGTTTCTTACAGTTCTTGGACACGACGCCTACTCCTGTCCCTTAATGGAAAGTGTCAAGAGCCTTAAAGATAGATTGCGATCGTCGATAGGTACGCTCGATAAGCGCGCACTACAGGCGGCACTTGCACCCTGTAATTTCCGTAACTTGCTAATACGAAATTAGCTTCCTTCGGGGAAGTCTGAATTTATTCATGAGTTATGTAAGTCGTTCGCTTTTGGCCACTATGACCCACCATATCGTCAATTCTACGAGGTTTTGACCCTTAGGCAATTCTAGCTTCTTTTGTTAAGAGAGGTCATTGAACGATAGGGGGTTGCTGTCCTCCAATACTGCGACTTTCAGTCGACACATCGATAAATGTGAAGCAAAAGCCCTCGAGCGAAGTCCACCCACACATACATTTTCCACGGGCTTCTGTGAAGCACCGTTGCTTTACATTTACATGAACTGATCCGCAAGTTTCGTGCGCTCTCGACCGCCATGCCTTTCGTGCGGCTACCCATAAAGCTGTCGGGTGAGCAAAAACTCATAGTTTAACTCAGCGTATAATGAGACACAAAAATGGCGCGGCTTCCATATACGAGTTAGACTTTACAGGAACACGGCTATTATTATTTCGAATCACGAATCCACCCTGTGCCTTCACCAATACACGCTTGGGGGTCGTTGCTCTAGGAAATTAGAGGGGTTCCGATCGTTACGTGACCGGGGAGATTTCGATCTCACCGTGATTCCGGCTTCTTAAACACGATTAAGGTTGCTGACCGCCGGTGGAGCTGTATGAACAGGTTGATTAATCACTTTCCCGGTAATGAATAGAAGATCCATTAAGATTTATGATTAACAATATATCGGGCATTGGTTATTGTCATAAATATCCAAGGTCCATTAATAATGAAATAATATTCGCCCCACAGGGAGTACATTGGACTTGAATTAGTAAAGCGTTTCTCCATTATCATCCTAAACAATAGCAGGTGCAGGATGGTATAAATTATAAAGCATGGCTTAAACGCAGAAGTCACACGGAAAGCTGAAAATGTTCCAGTGTACACTCGAAGGGGTGGTAATTAGAGGTCGCACTTCCTAGGGTTCTACCTTCGAAATTCGCTTGGTAGAGCACCGACAACGCCCGGTGTTAGAATGCTTTATTAGAGGCATACCGAGCTTGTTCATTTGCTACCCGCAGTGATAGCTCTCGCTGCTGGAGATGGCTGGTGTTCGCGTAGCCCTTAAGGCGAACGACACGCTATAAATCTCTCATAGCAGCAGGAAGCATGCTGGCCCTAAAAGCGAAATAAAAGGTGTCGGCCCACTTGGAGCTTCATGCAGCCAGGGCATTCAATATCGCTGGGCGTAATTTCATTTCGAACTATAGCCGGGTGCGGCGGCGGCGGCTGCAAAGTAAGCCTGTCTCTGCGTGCGCAAGAGAAATTGGAGATTGAATTTCGAAATAGAACACGATTCTTCACGCAGCACCGAGTGGATCTTGCGAGTGGCGGAGAGGCAGTTGGCATAGGACTTGCAGGGTGATGGGATTATTGCTGGAAGTACGATTAGAGCCAGCAGGGTGACTCGACGAGCATAATCAAACTTCGGAAATTCCAGGATGGCTGATCCAGTCATCCTGATGCTCTAGAGAGAGAGAAAGAGAGAGGGAGAAAGAGGGCGCGCGCGCGCGCGCGCGTTCGATGTTGAGGCGACAGGGAAATTATGGTTAATTGGGGATGGAAGATGAAGGACGGGGTACGGGGCCGATTATCCTCGATTCTCTAACGAAGTTTATCAGGTCCTCGACCTACCTCTCCCATGCGAATCCTCTCGTTCTCTTTGCGCTCTTGATTGGAAATTAACGGAGCTCCCTTCGAGCTAGAAGAGAGCTAAACGGAAGGCGCGCAATCATCTATCACCGGGCAAATCTCCTGCTTATAACTAGACTAATCGTGTTCGCCAGGTTTTATTGGGCTTTTACATGCCGAAACTGCTCCCTTTCCGTGCGCTCGCCCGCGTCATCCGACAGGACACCTAGTTAAATAAGGTCAGCGTATGAATTACAAAATGCTTGCGTCACCAAGAAATTTGGGGCGCGTGGATGGCTGCCGAGAATGGCCGAGAGAGACAGAGAGTAAGAGAGAGAGAGAGAGAGAGAGAGAGAGCGAGAGATAGAAAGGTCAGCTGGTCAGCTACTGTGGCCGCTGCTCTCTCGGTGGAGCTCAATTCGCCGGGAAATGGCTCTTCCATGCTAAATCGAAGCCCACCTTTGAGTGGGCGGAAAGCTTTTCCCGTTTCATTTTAACTACCTTTACTGGCCATTGTATAGATTCCAAACTCGACCGGCAAAAAACTTGCATCATAGAATGCAACGAAACGCAAAACCATGTTGGATCCATGCACGTCTATTATTTCCTATTTTTAATGCATTGAGAAAGAAACTGCTGGTATTTCGTTAGGACAATAATAAATAGAAAAATTCGATAATGCAAATTAACTAAAAATTAGTTATACACGAAATATTGAGTTACCAGAATCGTTTTCATTTTAACAACCATGTTTTACGAACTTGTATATATGAGTTTCTTTAGATAAAACGATATTTACTGTTTCTCGTAACAAAGGCCCGAGAATGAGAAAAAAGTTGTTTGGCGCAAGGGAGAGAATCTTTTATTTGCCGCTATTATTTCCAACCGCAGTGTGTACTTATCAGAATTCGATCGGGTGGTTCGTCTCCGCCTCTTTCGAGGGTGAGAGCAATCGGTCAATTAAATCTTGGCACGGAGGCGACAGGGTCGGCTCGTGAAATTCCCCTTTCGATTTGAGTATGTACGCCTGAGCGCTGACTATTTCACCGCTTCCAATTAACCATTCTCCGCCCTTGCGAAATTAGTCTTCTGATTCCCACTCATTTTCGTTACTCCCTCACGTAATTCCTTCATTCTCGTTTTACTTTATGTATTCTCTTCCAGTGTTAATTATACACTCGTTTGCACAGCGAGAACGATTATTAAAATAAAAACTTGTTTAAACTATCGTTACAGTATCGTGAATTCAATACCGGACTTTTGATTATTCAACTACGAAAATAGCCGGTGGTACATGTTATTTTTTACAAGAATCGTAAAAAGTTGTATTAAAGCCGAATATTTCCTAGCAAAGGTATTTGCAACGGTGAAGTAGATACCGTTGGAAAATCCAGAACCGGTACATGCAATACGTCTCCATGAAAGGAGTAGAGCAAATGGTATTAGATAAAGGTAAAATATGCTTGGTGCGGCTACCGTTCAGTCGCAGTGGAATAAGAGGTATCCTCATATGATACCAAGAGACCGCGCTGCGAAGATACATGTATTCGTCGGGTAATACTGCAGAAGAAGGAGCGCAGAGTTCAGGAAGAGTGCCCTGGGGAGAAGTGTGTGACGTAGGCCAGCGGGCAAAAGGTGTATCGGGAGCGAATGCACTACGACAGCAATGGCCCGAATGGCAAGCTTCCCATCTTAGGTGTTGGGAGAACGAGTCAATAACGTTGCCGACTTCTCTCCGACTACGGACACATATCGGCACACAACTGGTCCATACCAGACACGAGCGACCCCCTGACCCGCTAATCCAGCATCCGTGTAAGAAGAATACACAAGAGAGTAGGAATCTTAAGACATGGAAGAACGTTCCATTTAATCCTGCAACGAGTGTCTTAATGACTCTCGGCTACCAACGGAAACGCAATTTAAATTATGCTGCGTACGTCCGTTGCTTCCACTGTGCAACGACAGTCCTTTAAACGGACAAGGGAAGCACAGAACAATTCCTTTACTCTTTCCCGTAATAACGAACGTCCTATGTCTTACTACTCTTTTTGTCCCAGCAAATCTTGTACACAGCGATTTGTTTGCTCCTCTCTTCTTCGGGATACCTTTAAGCCCGAACTGATAGCACTCGTAGAAAAGGGAGTTTCGGAAGCAGGTCAGGGGATCGAGCGATTGTAAGTCGAGCGGTCACCCGACAGCAAGGACTTGGCCAGAAGCATTTCTTTTATATAACAGATCTGACGTGAACCAGTGACTCGGAATTTTTCCTTGATCGCGACACGTTGCGCAACCTTCAGTGTGTAATATTCTTTTTCAAATGAACAGGGAGGAATTAATTAATATCACGACCGGTTATTTGCTATTTATTCAAGATTGCATAATAATCCTTAATAGAATCATGAGTATTATTTCAACCAAGATAAGAAAGAAATACAAAGAATATTCCAGCTACAATGTGCAGATGTAAGTGTCTACTTATTGGACGAACCACTCGACCTATCACACCTCCAAATGGGTCAATGGGTGAGAGACGCACAGGAGGTACGTCGAAGTAACCCAGTTTTCGGGGACGCGAGTAGAAGTCGGGCGATGGGCCACCGTTCTCTGGACCAGTGCCGCGAGACTCCGGATCGATCGATCGCGCGCATTCTTGACTCGCAATTAGAAAACCTACAATGTCAGCGTGGCTCGCGGCCTCGAAGTGAGTCTGTGTACCTGGTTGTGGGAGAGGAGTGGACTAAGCAGGGTGGCAGATCGAGTGGCATCAGCACAGAGAGGAGGAAAGTGGCGGCAGGCAGCCTGTTAACGTGCCAAAGTGATAACCACCCTCTTCTCGCGTTGCCTGCCAAATGGCCTGGCAAACTGAACGCACGTACGACCACTCTCATACTTCTCCTCCCCGGATATCATCACGTAGTTCGAGTCTCTCACTTTCTGCCGCTGAATATTTCGTGGGCCCAGGAAATCGAACCTCCACGGCCTTCCATGAGCCTAGATGACACGAGAATGCCAAATTGTACCTACTATATACTTTCGAGCTTCTTGAAACTTTTCCCACCCCATTTCAACTCCTGAACTTTCTCTTTCGTTGTATTATATAAAGAATAAAGTCCTACGAGACTAATATAATCATAAAAGCATTATACAATAAATTTCGAAGTATGTACAGGTAAAATGTTTATTAATAATTAAAGTGAATGGCTGTGAAAGGGCGTTGACAGTGGACTCATTAAACTCATTATCGGTTGAAGATCCAGCCCTTCTAATGGGTTGGCAACTCTCATTCTTAATTTCTACTGGTGGCATCCGTTGGCTGCTAAATAAAGGGTGCTTCGTTATCAGGCGGAAAGGGGGGGGGGGAGGATGTCTAGGGTGGTTCAGATTTATTCGAGGTTCGAGGGTGCTTGCAGGCCGCGAATAAATCTGGCGACACCGGCCTCGGAGCCAGCTTATCGCCGAGTTACGGAAAAGGGGATTTCGTCGTTGCATGCTCGAAAGCGGATACCGTTGCCACGCTTTTCTCAATGGCTCATATTCACGGATCAAAGTGACGACGGCGAGACGGGCGCGGCGACGAAAGATCGGCTCTTGGAATTGGTACAAGTGTCCCTTTTCCGACGCTTCTTCCTCTCTGTGTGTTCCAGCGGTGCTTGAGTCACAGCGGAGCTTTAAAGCGCTGTGCCGCACTTCTGATATCTAGCCGTGAAGAAAGCCACTTTTAATCCCTTTCACTTTGCTCGTCGCTCCGAGCAGGCACGTTTCATATGCGAACGAGTTTGACAGTGGCTGCCACTGTCCGCACGTGAATTCGAAGTGAACATGTTACGACCCTTGGAGAGGATTGTCCTATTAAGTACGCACGACTTCAATTTTCCCGCTTTGTGGACGAGCAACGAGCAACTTATAAGAGGGATTTAATTAGCCCGTTGACTACTGAATAGATTCCCTGAAGCATGCTTAATTAAATGCAGGTTTAATCAATTGGCCAATTAACTCAATTCAATATTCAATTATAACTGATAAACAATCGTCTTAATAATAGTGAAATAGTAATTATTTATGTCCTCGAATTAATATGAAATGAGAATAATTATAGCATTTAATAATAAACACAGGGAATGGAATAATAAGGGTCGGTATGATAATATCGTTATTATTATAACGATCGTGTTATAGTTGGAAAGGGAAAGCAGTGTCTGCGAGCAGAGTCAACGCGTTAATCAACGAGGCGAGTTTAAAATAAATGACTCGCCGGAAGCCCTAGTGGAGGAAGGCTTCGGCACGCAGGGAACTTCCTCAACCACTCGAAACGCTGGAATTCAATAGAAAGCAGTTAACGCGGCATTTCTGCGGTTTACGAGGAGGCTAGACGTACAGAAAGTAGCGAGGGCGGCTGCAGAGCGATATAATTCTCAGGGCAGCACTGGAATCCATTAGAAGAAATGTCTGTCCTGTTATGCCGGCGAGGTGGGTCTTAGCGGTTCGAGGAAGTGCAAGCTGAAGCCGTACACGTGGCGTATGGGCAAGGTGTATTACGCTAGAGCTCGTTATCCGGGAGAATAAACCTCCGCGATAGAGATTCCTCGACGGCCGAAAAATGATGACGGTGTCGGGTGAAATAGTGCAAGGGACGAAAGGAACACCGCCTGTATTGAAATAGTCCTGTACGGCAATAAAACCGTCCTCTTATCCACAAGGAACTTGTATTTATCGGTGAGCCAGTATTCAAAGACATTCCACGATGTCATCGGAAGAAGTGGATATCTATCACTGTCATATACAGAATGTTTGTTCTCAATTGCATTTCTGTGTACTTATCATTTCTGCACTTGATTGTTTGAATAACGAATGAAAATAAAAGGAGAATTAAATAAATATCGTTTATCATTTGTTTTCAATTTATTTGAGAGAAGGAAATTTTTGTTTTAGTTTAATCAGTGGAGCTTATATATTGTAAGTAGGCGATTAAATGCAAGTGATATTAAAGGTAAGAGACCCTTGGTCCCTTCAAGCCCGACGAACACTTGGCCCAAGTATGTACACGAGTGGAAGTTGCACACGCGATTACTGGAAGATGCTCCCTCATCAATTAATCACTCCTTCGAGTATCATTGGCAGAACTAATGACGATAATATATTGCAGTTACGTAATTTTCGTGTCGGCGGATTCCAGGAATATTATTCGGCAGCTTACAAAGCGAACTTGCTCGTGGTGGTACTTGCTCACAAAGGGGATGAGGGATGCATAGGATGTTCTTGGAGGCTTCCACTCTGAAACTAGTGCACTCGAGACCCCCACGAATTCCACTAATAATAATACATCGCTTGGTCGCTATTGGTTATCCAATAAATTGTTTCGTTTTCATTTGGTGACTTAGCCTGTGCTATAGTTTCGTGGTTGTTGCGTAATTATGAGTGAAAACAATTTGACCGACATCGCATATTCATTCCGAACTTCATTAAAACTTCAATTGTTGGTAATCCATGATTTCTGTCGATTGTTGCGATGGTATATGAAAAATCAAGAGATTGCCAATCACAGAATGCAGTCAATGGAGTTTGAGTGGTTCTGACGATAATGTGTACATAAATCTATTGGAAACAGCTATACAATCCATGGTTATTGATAAACGAACTAAATTACCAATCGCAAGAGAACTCTGAAGGACCTACAAATTAACGCAGAACTGCTTGACACGCAAAGAGTCGAGTGATTCAAACTTTTACCAATAAAAAGGACTCATTCTCAATTTATTTTACTCCGGACAATACAGGTAAATGTGTCGCACTTAGCCTTCAGAAATTTAACGAGTTTAGCGCCTACGAAATTATGCGTCCGTTCGTCCAATTGCGTGCACGGCAATTAACCGTCGAGGTTTGCTGCGTTGGCAGTTAGTTGGCCTTTTCTTCTTGGTAAGTTTTGTACCTCGGCCCGGTTGGAGGAGAGGATGAGAGGAAGGGTTGCCAGGGGGGTGGCAGTCCGAGGAGGAAAAGTGGCGGCGTGCTCGCGCGCACACGTGCGGTCCGCCGCTCGTAACAACTCTTTCAAAAGGACTTGCAAAAAAAAAAGTGAACGAGCTACTCGTCGATTACGATTACGAGCCGCGGGATGAAAAGGTTTTCACAGAGTCGAGTGGTGCGCGTCCTCCTCGAGTCGGTGTTCGCTTGCTCATCCCTCCTCCCTTTACCCCTTTTGCCAGCACCGAGCTTTGAGAATCGCTGTTGCTGCTGTCGTTCTCTGTACAACTCCGCAAAACTCGCCTCGCACTGTCTGCTGGTGCGAGACCGACTAACTGGGACGGGATTCTTTGACTTTAATCATCCAATAACAAGACTTTTAATCCCTGAGATATTTATCCCCATTTATACCACTAATGGCAAGGGAGAAATTAGGCCAGCGGAGATACCGCTCGTTTCTCTGTCAACCCATTATGCAATTTATCATCTCATTCGCGATTTTTTTTAATTATGCTACGTTGGTGCATCCTGGTACTTAACGTTGTGGATATGAAAGGGAATTCCGAGTGTATATGCTTAATAATTTCTATGCTATTTTCTCCTGCATTTGGTGAAGGAGTCATTTAATCAATTTGGATTTTAATCAAGTAATTCATAATTCGTAAATTTACCTGTGATATTAAATTAAATTTTCATATATTAATTTGATAATCGAAGTGATATTCGTGGAATTTTAATGGCAACCTAAATGTCCCGAGAAAGTGACATTGCAAGTTCCAATGCCATTTGACAAGACTCATGATTTTTCTTGCAGGAATGTCCTGGGAGCTTACAATCAATGCCACATTAATCACTCGAACGTCTCGAATCCAACCAGCACGTCATTGCTATTGAATTAGTTCCGAAAGTTAAAAAGTACGCAAAAAGTATTCATGGGGGGAGCGTTTTTTATATCTCATTTTGCACGAAAGTTTTTAAGTGTTCGAATCCCTGACTCTCAGAGTTTACCGTATTCATTGAGTCGTCACGGCTGCTTTTATGGCGTTAAAATGTTTGCAGCAAATGAAGCTTATATTTGTTTCCTATTCTACGTCGCGTTGCGCTGTAACGCTAATTGCATCGACGCGCCAGCGGCGCCCGCAGCAGCGTTAAGAGTCAATATTATCCTTACCCGGTGAATGGGGCCACTCTTGCAAATTGAATTCGGCGAATCACGAAAATTTCGCTAATCCGAACGGAACTAGACGGCATGAGCGGAACCGCCCCGGATCCAACCCTATTTCAACATTTGGATATACTCTGCTTTGGGATAATCGGCGAATAGTCGATTACAGCTCACTCGAGTTATTCTATTTCGCCTATAATTCAATCCTGAACGCTTTCAATAATTCAATTATAATCTTGATTAGATTGCAGGAAACTCAAATTCTCACTTTTGGAAAATAAACTATGCTCAAAGTGAAATTTTAATTGTTCGGTGGAGAATTGTTTGAAAATTGTACTGAATTTGTCGGAAAGATTGGTTGATGAAAAAATTCGCGTGCAGACTCCAATTGTAGTGGTTTTCGTGTGGTCTGCCTTCCTCGAATGCAACACGCCACAATAATTTCTGTAAGGTTCTTCACGTCATGCCGGAAGCGATGGTTGCCTCTCTTCAAATGCATGAGATCGAAATTGAAAATATGTAGATGCCGCAAGCGACCGGTACACGCGAGGCCCGTTCTTCAAAATGCACAGTCGGGGGTTGCCAGAGATCAAATCGCTCGGAAATTGTCGAGAACGCGGACAAATGATCGACTAGCTGCTCGAATACTGCCTGTCAATCTTCCATAACTCATTTTTCGATCATGATCTGCTACTTTCTTAAACTTCTTACAAGATTCTGACTTGAATTTTTGAACTCACGCGAAATGCTAATTCAGCGCTTCATTTCCTCTGTGGTTGCAAACACGCACCAGAGTATAAAACTCCTCCAAGAAAAGAATTAGTCAAACTATTTTACATACATTCTATTTTTTATTGAACTTTAAAAATATCTTATACATAACATGCGTTAATTTTGTCTAAAATGGGCGGTTAAGAATGTTTAAATTAAAATAAAAAGCTGTGAACTGAATCATGTATAACGGAAATGAATCTTGTTATATTTGACAAGATATATGCGATTGCAACCAGCCAAGCTGAGGTTCGAAGTGACATGGGAAGAGTATGACCGATCGTAGGGAGTGGGTGTCTGATAAGCACGATCGGCCGGACCCTGCGCTTATCCTTTTCCGAGGCAGATCGTAAGATTTATGGCAGGATCACTGATTTATCTTCCTACGTATTACAAGTATGCTCGCAGTGTGCGCTGTTATCTTGGCGACAAGACCGCTCGTTAGACACTGTTTTTCAATTACTAGAGCTTTACTGGAGTGTGTTGTTAGCCGGTGGGCAGTGAAGGAAAAAGCTTCGGCGCGAGCAATTTCGAAAGTTTTTTCCTTTCGCCTGAGCGGCGCTCGGCCGTCTGATAATTTACGATTTTATAACAGGCCGTGGCTGAGCATGATTAATGATTGGACCGTGGCGAATGTAAATCTCCGGGCTGAAAGGGCTTACTTATTACTCGGCGATGCCTTCACTATAACGAATGAGTCCATTTTTCTGTCCTTCTCGCTCGCCCATTCATCCCTCCCACTATCGGGATTCTACATCTTGCTAGCAACGATCTTGCTTCTCTTATTCGCTCTTGCAGACACAAAGGGCTGTCAGATAATAATACCAAGTTTATAAATCCCCCAAGTTTCCATCGTACTTTGAACACCAAACCCAATCACCTTTCGCGACGATCACACCGTAGAAACTCGACGAACTCCAATTATTATCATCCAATAAGAAATTCCGAAGTTACCACCGCTATCGTAATTGACTGCTCGTCGATACGAGTAATTCCTTTAAGCGGCGAAGAAAAGGCTTACTTCCCTGAAGGGTATAAACAGAGTTTAAGAAGGCACGCTTTTGCACCCTGTCGCCAGGGGTTGAAGGGTTACACGCGTAATTATCAGCTGGAAACTTCGCCAGTCTGGGGACGATAACTTTGGGCAAGTCCTATCAGCTGCAACGAAACTTCTTTAATTCCAAGTTATGACGCCAAGAGTAGCGAGGAACGTTTATTTTCGAAGCTATTAAAGGTTCTTCCCGAACTTGTATTGTTGCTTCGCCACCGAGGAAAGTGTGGATCGACGCACAACGTGAAAGTCGTAGTTTCATAGGAGAATAGTATTTCGCGTATGGCTTACGAAGTTTCATGAAGGACGGCGAGGTGGAGGATCAGTATGAGATGCGGGCCATAAACAGGGGAATACAGGTGTCCCGCTTTCTGTGAGAAGAGACATTCTCTTCCCTTCTCTGCTAGCCATTCCCCGTGGCAGACAGGCCTGGCAAACTTTTATGTATGCATAATCCATAGCCCGATATATCTTCCGTAATCCTTACGTCAAAGTCCTCTTAAGCGTATCCTGCCCCCTCCGATACACCGAGGAACAGGACTCGGTCGCTTTCAATGTTTGAATACCTGCACTTTAAGTGTCTCTCCACATATCTCTGACAATACTCTTCTCCAACGGAATCGGGGAAAGAATATTCTCGCATAAAACAATCTTTTCCTAGATAATAGATCAAAGCCTTTTGAACTATTCTACGAAGCAATAGAAATTTATATTCTATTGAAATAATTATGTTCGTGTATAAAAGTTGAGCACCAAGTAATTCTAAACAGATACATTCAACGATTGTTGATCTTTTTTTTTTTACTATTTAATGATTAAAACAAGGGTGAAAAGATGCGGCGTACCGCAAAGCCCTTTTCCCTTCTTTACCAAGGGAATACAAAATTTAGTGAAAGGCGAGAATTAAGGCCGAGCGAAGAAGAATGCGGAATCCGACACAATGCTCGAAGAGGCGGCTAAAGGGATATATCTGTATGTGTAGGGAGAGCGGCACCAGAACGCGTTACCAATGGAAACCAGTAATCTCTAAGGAATCGCCAAAGAAATCGAGGGAAACGCGAGGTGGAAAATGGAGCAAACCATGGAAGAGACAATTCGTGGTCGATCGAGCTTCAACTTTTCTATGATTAAATAAAGAATGACGTAGACAGTAGAGGCGTTAGGGTTCAAGTTCCTAAAATGCCGGCGCTAGATCGACCGACTTTGCCAAAGGCTATTTCTATTGTTAAAAATAAGTATACCACTCCGCCTATGTTTCCAGCCTCAACGCGCAAGCTCCACATAATATTCGAAAGCTTGCGCGTGTGCGGATATCTAACAAAGAATTGCTCGAGGATAGCTTGGCGTTTGTGGAGAAGAATGAACGATCGGAAGATCAAAGAGGACTAAACGAGAATTGATGAATGGAGGAAGCAGATTGGCTGCCGAGAGCTTGTCAAATCACATTAAGCTTGTGATGAGAGTCGAAGAAAGTTTATTAAGCGGAATCGAGATGCTTGGAACATATGGACTTCCGAGTCCCGGGTGCCAGGCGAAATGGGAAGAAGAACATAAAGGGTGAGCGCAAGATAGTTGAGGGGAAAAGGGAGAAAAGTTTCGATATAGGCCACTGGCTGGCGCGCAAGGGAACATGAAAACGAAGCCTCACAGGGAAACGAGAGAAGTTTGTGCGGTAGAAGGATAGTTCAAAGTGTCCTGTTACTGACGAGGGGACCAAACGACTGCAAGGCAAGGGGGACGACGTGTACCGGGAAGGCAGAGGATATTCAGAGCACTTTGTTCGGCAAGAGAGCGGCAAAAAAGATTTGACGACGTGCAAGAGCTTGGAAGAAAAAAGATAGTGGAAAGAAAAGGGTTCATTTAAGGTGCTACTGTGTTAGACCGACTCTCTTATAAAATGAGAACAATGCGATGTTTAAGTGGAGAAATTATAGCTGAGATATTTAAACTAACTACCTGCGCGAAAGTCGTCAAGAAATTGTTGAAATTGCACTGGTTCATGATTTGTAATTACTTAAGTTCTCCGGTGTAATAGAGCAAACGTAATGGAAGGCCTTGAGCTCAACTAACTGGTCGGCAGTAAAGCTCATATCCAGGCGAACTAACGCGGTTAAGCTGATTTCGTGCGACTTTGCACCCACTGCTCGCAACCGTTTCACTCTAATTGTCCATACGCCCGCACTTCACTTTCAAATCCCCTGTCCTGTTAACCGCTTAATAGGGCGAGATGTAACATTGCACAGGATAATGTACAGAAACTAACTCTGCCTCGTAACCGGGCACAATTACACCTTCAACTCTGACAGGAGCCTGTGGTCTCTGCATAGTTAAGCGTTGCTCATCTAATTTCGAGTGGTGTAACTTACGCTGTATACATTTCCAAAGCATACAGCAATAATTCACCTCAATGTTGACAATTTGAAACTGTCGACTGTCAAATGCCTGACGCATAGAACACTAATGGAACTAAATTCCTCAAAACGATGGAATCTAGATTACAGAGTTGTTCCAATTGTAATGACTATTAACTCTGCTACTTACAGAACAGTAGACAGAATTTACTGTGCTAAACTTAAGCTCACATACAACTTTCAGAACACTTTGCTCGTTAACTTTAAACAGAGTGAATATTTCACAATAGAAACTTCACTTTTCTTCAACATTAGGATCACGCGTGACGAATGTATCAAATGACATTAATGATGTACTCACCAGGGGTGATGTTTGGAAAGGGTTGACCTGGCAAGGAGGGTGGATGTTCATCCTCGGGGGATCGTTCGGACGCGTATCCTTGATCCTGTGGCTCACCGGAGGTCAGTTTGCTCAGCTGGAGATCGATAGTCTTGGCGAATTGCTGGCGATGCCTGAGGAGTTCGCAGTCAGGCTTGTGGACGATCTTCATGAGGAGATCGTCATCGGGCTCGTTGCTGGCATCGGGTGCGGTAGAGGGCTGCGATGAGGAGGAGGAGGAGGTGGTGTTACTCTCGGCGGCCTTGCCGGCGCCCCTAGCGTCCTGCTGCTTCCGCTTTGGCAGTGTTCCAACTAGGTCAAGGTCTGAGTTACGCTGGCATCTCTCCTCCAAGGACATGCCGCGTCCGTAACGACGCCCACCCTCGACGCCACCGCTGCTGCCGCTGCTGCCGGACACGGCGTCCGTACTGCGGTTCCGGCGCACCGAGTCTAGATTCCCGTGGCGACAGCGCACCAGGTCCAGATCACTCTGCTGATACCTATTAATACATTGTGCACACATGATTCTGTGTGCAAGGGTCTGGTTGAGCACATGGACCAAGCAGCGGACACGTAGAGAGAACACGGAGCCACTCGGTGACTCTTATTAATTAGGCGGAAATTAGGAAATGTAATAAACTGTAAGATGTATGAATGAATTTAACGCATTGTTCACCGGTTATTAAATGTGATACTATTAAATATAAATAACTTAATAATCCTGTAATAATTAGTTAGATTATTACAAAAGTAGATGTATGTGTAAATACGAGTATATTTGAAACCGGTGAACGATGTGATAGTAATGCAATTCTTTGATGTAATGTTGATGACTAGCACAATGAGTTATTGATACGATCGATACAAGCACTGAATGATCCAGCAATTACTCGCAGGCACAGAGATAAAGGAATTACGTTTAACAGGACAATAAAATACAATAAACTACAAAAAGAGGAGAGAAACGCCTGTACTATTTCTTGTTAGCTCGAACCTGAACGTGTGCATCGATCCACCCAGTTTGGAGCATCGAATGCCCCAATTATTAATAAGAGCCACAGTGACAAACCACAACCACAGATCGGCAGAGCCACAATACCTCCAAGGATCGTTCTCGTCTAAGGAATCCTGGGATCGATGTTTCACGAGGTCCAATGTGCCGGTTGGCCCACCATCGGAGAAGTGAACGCCTAGCGAGCGCTTCTTGTGCGGCAACGTTCCACCAAGGCTGCCGGAAATTGCATCCGACATTATGTTATTGTTCTCCCTGGGATCATCGTCCAGAACATCCTTGTCGTCCAAGTGATTCGGCAGGGATCCACAGAATTTGTACCTGATGGCAGATTAGGTATACCAGTGAATACCTGGCCAATATTTTACACAAAGCCTCGAAACTCTCATCCGTAAAGTTACCTGACTTCCAAAGGTTAAATGGGTAAAGTAACAACCGTTAAAATTAAAAGTAGATGAGTTTATGGAAAATTTTGGACCCAGGGAAATTTTCGAGAAAGCGGAACTTCGTTGGGAAATGTAGATATGTTCTGGGATATAAATCATTCTGACAGGTCGTATCTGGTGAGAGGACAGAGTGATCAGAATGATGCCAACATGTCAATGAACATTACATCTGTCTACCTATAATGTATTCGGCTGGAGTTATTTCGAGTACGGTAATTATCCATCCCGTTCGCAATCGTTGAATAATTCCTCCCGATATGTCCATTCAAATAATGAATCGAACATTCATTATTCATTAGTGTATCAATGGCTTATCAATAATTCTGCAATGTTACAGTAACCTTGCACGATATCCATTTCCTCTCATCAGTGTTTCGTTGACTGGTGAAATAAAAATTCACCGCTAGTACTGGCGCACCCCTTTCATTTACTCTGTGACTACAAACGAGATAATCCTTCACGATTACAGATGAAATGACTTTCATCCAGTGGTTCATGAAGTACGAAGACCTGAGTCGAGCTATGCTAATGCGGAGCAGCATTGAAGAAAAAGTTGGTGGACGAATGAGGAATAAGAAATCTGGCTCTTTTCGTAAAAAGAAGCAAATGTACACGAGTGCCAGGTTTTTAAATTTTTTCACAGAACTTGTGACCTCGGCGCACGAGTAATCTTCCAGGTTTGTCGAATTTTCGGCGCCACTCCCGCATTGACGCGCGAGAAGAGCTTTCCTGTCTTTTTATTGCCAATGTAAAATGCACACGCGCCTGTGAACATTTCGCGTGTAACTCTTGGTACTCATCTCGGACGCATCTCGCTGGACATTACGTGCTGGCTGTGTCTCGTCTTGCGATGGTAATTTTCTCGGGAATTCCGGAGAGCCGCCAAAGTGCGGCTATAAAGCGCTTTCGGGCAAAAATGCCCGGCGAACCGCGCCATACAACTTCTTGGCATGGAAGTATGCTTTGAGCGAGAGCGGCGGCGGCGGCAAATATTTTGCATTATTCGCGTGCAATTTGTGGTCTCTTGACGAGAATGGTCGTTTAATAAGGATTGCCTTAAATGATTGTACCACAGAATCTAAGGATTTCTGGTTTTTATTGTCGAATTCGTATTTTTTTTATTACCCTATGGCAAAAATGTCTGAACTATCCTTAATGCATCAAAAGCAGAATCCAATGTTAGAAATTAATACAGTGGCGTTGAAAGCGTTTTAGATTCAAAAGAGTTTACTTTCATCACTAAAGAGACTCATTCATTTGCCAGTTTATGATAAAAAAGGAGTTCTAATTCATTCGCGCTGTTATTATTACGATTCTCTTGGAACTAGCGTTTATTTTCTTACAGGCATCGTTGAATTTCCTGGCGGAAAGCATTCCGCGGCTCTTTTTATCGCAAAGTCGCATTTAATGTCGAGCGGCTTTCGGAATACGAGGTATCTTTTTACGGCCTCTCAGTCAATGCCTCCTCGCGTTTATAATGGGTCTCGTAAAGCATTTTACAGTTGGTATCGTGGCCACGATATTTGCAAATACTTGGTCGGCGTATTGCAGACTTCCACGGGACATGTCATTCTAATGAAACTGCACACGAAGATAGCAGTTTCACGTTGGAGAAATGAATTGCGGCCAGCATTTTAATAAAAAGCCGCCGAGAGAGAGAGAGAGTGCGTGCGTGCGCGCACTGGAAATCAATGAATCAACCGGCTGAGTATGTGCAGTCGCTGCGAAACATAGCAACATCGCAGCGCGGCCCATTTGTCTAAACCAAAATTGATCTGTCGCATAAAGGCAATTGATTAACGAAAAGCCGCCGTCAGTTGCAGGGTTTTTCTGCCGGCGGCGGCGGCGAGTGCGCGATGAAAACCCGCACTTTCAAAGTCAATGAATGCGCGCCCACGCCAGCAACAAGTGGCTTTTCCTACCTTTTATTTATTTATCTTCCTTCTTTTATTTAAAAAGCCTGGCGAGTGACACTCGAACCCTGTGTCACTCATAGATACGCTGTTCTTATGGGTGTGCCACAATTGTCACATTTATTCTGACATCATCTGTCATTGCTAAATTCGACAAATACAGAAATCAAGTACTTATCAATTTTGATTGAATGTATATTGTATACATTTAAATATGTTTTAAAAAAGGAATTTTGACCTTTCGCAAATTTACTGTTAAACGTCGACCACAGCAGGATATCCGTCCTTCACTTTAAGCTAATGCCAAGTGCATTACAAGCGACAGCGGAGGCGAGAAAAAGCAGTGGCCATTATCCGGTAAGTAAATTATCAGGACGTATTACGGGGCTTTTGTTGTCCCGGCGCTGGGAGGACGGCACTTGCACAAATGAGATCAGGAAGTGAGTGCCTTTTAATTCTCTTGCCCGACCTGCCACCGCCGCCCCGCCCCGCCCCGCCGCCTTCCACCTTCCGCCCTGAGTTGGAAGCAGCTTCATGAGAGCAGGAGTGCAGGGTTTTCATCTAAACGGGGATTTAATGAACGCCATCCCGCTCGAGTCGCTTCAAGACAGTGCCGTAGGAATTTTAAAGCATCCAACCCCATATTAACTTGTTATCCTGTACGATAAATGTTCGCTGCTTAAATGGCAAGTTGCCAAAGAAGTCATTAAAAACATTGAGAGCGACACTCTCACGTTGTAAAATAAGCGCAAAATGAACTCATGGAAAAGTTGAGTCGAGCGAGAATTAATCGGTGCTTGCATTACGTCACCGAGTGTCCAAGCACAATGATAGCAAAGCCGATTTAATTTCCAATTTCGCGTGAATTAACTCGGCATTATCCGGCTCGTGGACACCCGCCAGCAGCACACTCGCTCGGTGTTAATGAAAACGGACAGCTGGTGAACACAAGGAGGCTTATTAAAGTTTATTCTACGTATTAATTACAGGCGCGCGCGCGCGCGTCGCGGGAAGTCGGTGCGTGTAATAATAAGGGAGATTGTATCGTAGCTCGAGCGCGGCTTCCTCTTTTTTCAAGCTCGCCCAAATGCGATACAGTTATGATGACGCTTTAATTAAGTCGTTTATACGTGGCGCATACTGGGTAAATAATTAACACTGGATTCACGGTTATTCAATTACTGTCCGTAATTGCATTCCGTAATTGAATCGTTAAATCTTCCGTTTCTCCTGAAACGGTCCATCCTGGCACGCCATCTTATATTCGATTTACGTGCAAGCGTGCGAATTTTACCGAGCGAATAATCAATTCGACTTCGATTTACTTTCCAACTTCCATGATACTTACTTACGGAGAGCCTTTCTCTATCTCTACTGCGAAGCTGCTCGATATTAATTGATGCACAAGGCCACAACCAGTACTTTCTAATTGCACCTCCCCTGGACAATCCTGCTCACCATCCTCCCCTGTCTGCCTCATAATTATAATCCGATCCGTGCCGAGAGAGGATCGTTAATTACGCGCGACAATAATGAGGAGAGCTTTCGAATTCCGTTGAATCGAGCCCGGGCAAACACGCGCCTCATATTATAATGCCGTTCAATTTCGATCGGAGTGGTTTGCCGTTGCTCGGGGCTCGCTCGGGCTAAAGGACAATTATTGGAGAATCTCTAGTGGTTCAATACACGTTGCGACAGAGTATATACGATCTCGCCGAATGTGCAGAGAGCCAAGTACAATCGGTGGCTAAGGTAAATATGTACCACCAGTTACCCCGAACGTCAGTCGATTTTATTACTGACTTATCTGTAAGGACAAACTCGTCGGAGAGGAGAATCGAGTGGCTTCGCTAGGATGGTGATCGAAGAATCCATCAATTGCAATCGGTTCAATATTGCCACATCATAAATTAACATTATTGCTTAAATGAGTCTCTATTTGGTTCTCAATGAGTTAAATCAAAGACTTTCTAATTTAGAGGGTAATGAAATTCATTAAACCGTCATCCAATTTCAAGTTTAATCGTACCAAGCAACTACTCGAGACCCATTATATCTTAATTCTATGTCTCCTATTGATATTGGCACTTGATATTCAGGAGCATGATGAAGCCGCTATTAAATTGGATTGGTGATATTACCAGAAAGTAAAAGAGTTCCAACTTTTTCGAAAAGGATAATTGGAGAGGTGCGGAGCAATGACCTCAGTGGGAAGCTCGTCACGGAGATATTGAATCCTGTGGTATCTCACAGACCATAGGCAAATTTGTTCTCCAGCGGGCTTTTTTTTCACGGCAAGCCGAGCAAACAGTCCTTGCTCGGTCGAGCGAAGACTTCGGAGTGGAAAGCGGGATAAAGGAAGTCGGTTCCTTATCGCTGCGCAAATATCGGGGTTGAAGAGGCTTGCACTCGGAGTCTGAGGGAATCTGTGACAAAGGCCGGGCTGGATCGGTCGCGCAACTTTACGGATTATTAATATCCTTTCCTTCTTCCCTTTTCATACTTGCCACTATTATTCCGCAATATTTACCTTCTGCGTCCAAAGTATTCTCCTCTGAAGCGCAAGCATTATATTACCATTTCTTTATATATATACTATCATTTTTAACTTAACACTAAACTCAATGAAAAAAATCCTATTACTAGGTAGAAAAAATGTATTTGTAAACTTAGGGAAATATTGAAAAAGTAATAAGATTTAATTGATATACACAAATATCTCTTGAATGTACTGTAGTTAACAAAAGGGTACACGTATGCTCTTTTGTGGCAAAGATCTTCAGCAATTAAAGGATTATGGATATTGTAAATGGGTGTAACGACGTGTTAAGTAAATGTAGCTACGCTAAGAGGTCCTCACGGGCATAGAATAGCACCACTTGCAGACAGAAATTGCATATGCGCTCCTGAGCGGTTTTGTGTGTATGTGAAACGTGCACCAAGCGCTGACTGAATATTAACCAGCGTGTTACAACGTCGACTGGCGATCGCATCGCACGTCGATTAAAACCAAGCATACCAGTAGCTCATGGCTTAAAGGGTTCTCTCGTTGGGAAATCGACCGTAAACACTGACCTTTCACTATCGGTGCTCGACCGGACATCGCGCGCACGCCTTCGCCTTCCGTATACTGCCTGACTTCGTGATTCCATCGACTTCTTTCGTTCCCACGACTGATTAAATTGTACTACCCGAGAGTGAATTTTCCCTGCTACCGAAAGCTAATCTCGATAACTTGAATCCCCGGAAAGAATATTTCTTATGCATTGGAAAGTAATTTTAATCCGAGGATTTTAAATCGTGTCAATAAATGGAGAAAATTGGAAAGGAAATGCTGCGTTGTTATAACGTTAGGACACGATCAGTTAAAGAATTGGAGGATTGTTTGGGAAAGGGGGCGACTGCAATTACTGGGTGATTAATTCCTTCCAATAAGAGCGATGAGTCGGGCAAACAAGGGCAATAAGGGGTACAAGAAAACCAATAAGGACATTTTCGAACGACTGAACTTCCGCGAATGCTCTTTGTAGGCTCAGCTCATCCCGCTGCGATCTCTCTTTCTCCCCTCGTATAGCCGAAAGCTTCCTGGAATCGATCGTGACGCGAAAACTAACTTCTTCGCTTAAGGCCTGAAATGGGTCATCGGGAAATCTCTGCCTCTCCTCTCTGTTATTAAGTTTGCCGCTACCAAATATCAATCCCGTGGAAATAATCCGACTGGCTTTCGGGGACGAAAAGGGAAAAGTGGAGCCACCATGTCGAGCGGTACGCTAGTCGCTTTGAAGCGAAATGAAAAGAATGAATAGGGAAGCACAGGTCTCTTGAAATCTTGCGCGTTTTCATGAGTTATCTTTAGTTCAAAAAGTTAATAATAGGACCAGAAATTCAGCTGTTTAATAATTCACCCACAATCACTGTTAAGTCTACAATTTATCCGCAAAGGTTCCCAAAGGTCCAATGTAATATTAAAAAGACTTTAAAACCTCAACTTTGTATTCGTTCTACTCTGATTTAACAGTACGTTCAAAGAAAGCTCCAATGAATATACAATTTTTCTTGATACAAATCTTCTTACTTTTTACACTCCTTTGAATATAAGATAGAATAATATAAAAAGACTAACCTCTCTCGCTGGCCGCTGGAGCAGGGCACAAGGATTTTGCCCATACTATTGAGTTTGCCCTTCGGTTCACAAAGGTTCCCGGAGGACTGTGTCCTGCGGCCGTTGAGGCCTTTGCCATTATGCCGGCTAAGATTCGAGCCCATGGTCGATTCTTCGCCAGCTTCGGCCTCTTGCTGCTTCGGATGTTCGAGTCCGTTGTTGTTCACGGCATTTCCGGGCGTGTTCTCCTTGTTCGGCCAATCGAAGTAGTCCTCAGCTTCGCCCTTGGCATTAGCCTTGCGTTGGAGCACCAACGACGAGGACGACGACGTGGAAGCTCGTTTTCCGGCAGTCGCACTCACTTGCGGCTGCGGTTGAGACCGGCAGCCTCGGCGACGATTACCTGCTTCCGATCGGTTCCACTCCTGGCCTCCGCTCGCTGGAGCCACTGTTACGACCTCCTCACCTGTAACCACACATGACCTCCACTTTAGAATCATCTTTCCCTCTTTTCCGTAAATCAGACTATAATTAAAGCATGTTATTTCATTTTTTGTTTCTTGATTAAGATCATTTCTTAGAATATGTGAATACGATTCTGTAAGATTCCAATGGGAGAGAAATTGAAATATGTTAAGTCTTTAATGAGTTCATTAAAGACTTAAGTGAGAAACGGGGTCCGAGGATTGGAAGAGCCAAGAGTTGTAGTCGAAGGTATCCCTAAACTTATCGCAGGAGATTGTTTCAAGGCTTTTAACGCAGTTCGCTTGAATCGGTTCGCGCAATCTGGTACACCAGCGTGTCTCGGACTCGTTTCGAGTTCTGGATGGCTTTGGACCGTAGCCAGTGAAGTCTCTGCTGAAGGGGTCATCGGAGTATGCCGAGGCAGCTTAATTCGTCCCAGGGGTTGCGCTTTGCCTCGTGGCGCTTCGCCACGTTACTTTTCTCTGCCTCTGCTTCTTTGAGATCACTGAGCTCAACCTTTTCCACTCGAATCGGCCTCGCAACTCCACTGAAATTCCTGCCGAGCTATTATTCCCAGCTTATACGTGCTCGAGTCGAGCATTTCTATCGATGTGTTCGCCCAACTAGGTGGTAAGTAATTAGTCAAGATTCATTCGAGGTAGATTTGAGTCTACGGTCTTTCATTTGAATGAGACTAATTTGAGAAACTTGGTATTACAATGAGTTGACACCTGACGACGCAAAAGGCCTTTGCTGGAGAGAAGTGGAGCGATACGCGCTGTTTCTGGTGTAATCGGGTGGTAACCACACCCAATTCGAATTTCGGCTCTCGAGCTTTGTGGGACGACACGGCATATCCCTGGTTCCTAGCTCCTCGAAACAATCGCATCCCTTGTTTCATGGGATTCTAGACACGACTGGTGTCAGCTCACGCCTCGCACTGATTGTGAGGCCTGTTAACGCCACGTCTACGAAATCCGTTCTGGATACACTTTAACCTATCATAGTCCGAGCAGTGCTCCTTAATAATTTGAATATAGTCTTATGAATGTATTAAACGATTCTTTAACTAAATGAGTAAAGAAAGAATGAAATAAATTATGATTAAAATTGTATTTAATAATCGCAATTTAAAATACAGAACTTACTAGGACGAATTATGTAGAAAAGTTTAATGGCTCAGGGTAGAAGGATAACGTGGTAGGAAGGTACATCAAAGTTCAGAAAGTATTTCTAACTATGATTTACCGCAAAATACATTATTCATGGGTGGTCTCTCCATTTCCTGCGGCTGTACTCGTCGCGGCTTGTTATTTGCACTACTCGGAATCAAATACTTTCGCCGGCGGAACTTCGAAAGCCGGAAGGCGCTCTTTCGGGAACACGAGTGAAAAGCAGGATTGGACCTAGTGAAGGAACGAATGCCATTAGGGGCAATAGAGGCGAGCGGGAATGGTTAAGGGTTAATGTGGACCGCACGCATTCAGCGAGTTAACTCGAATTGAAACGCGACCTCAGGCTATGACTGCTTGTTGCGTCTACAGCTGAGAAGCCGTAGCCCTTTGCGGTCGAGTGACGGCATCCAGTCGTCTTGGACCCTTTAATACAGCATGCCCTTTGTAACGCAGAACATTAATCTCATTTTACTCTGACTTGGAATTAATGATCCCTGTAATCCGTGAATTGGCGAGGTTCCCCGAGGAAGTATTCCATTTGTTATATTAATTTATACGTAGTACATCGAGTTTATTTCATTTATTTTAGTTTAATAATATATCCGATATTGGTAGAAAATTATGTGAAGCACGAAAAAAATTCTTCATTCAGACCTCCAAGATCTAAGATACTTCTAATATAATTTCTTGTGGGAGCTGTCCCGTGACCCGAAGTCAATGTGTTGACCAGTTTACTTAACGATTGACTGAAACTTTGGCCAGAACTTTCCTGGAGAAAAGTCGCCCGCCTTATCTCGGGGAATCGAAAAAGTCTTGGGATGTAACTTGGATGGTGTGCGCGCGCGCGTACTCACACACACGCGCGTCTGCAAAGTTTTCGACGCGTATACCGGAACTTGGACTGGTTGAGGGAAGCCGGCGCCAGATTTCGAAGGCGTGGAAACTTTGGAATACGAAGGATGTGCGGCGTTGACGCTCTGGGAGCAATTTCCGAAATGTGCGCCGGAAGCTTCGCAAAGTACATTTTGGAGAACGCATTTCGGGCCTGCGAATAAACAGCTACAAATGGTAAGCGAAGTGTGAGTAAAGTAGGTTTGTGGCTCGGATTTTGCTGCACTGAAGTTGCCTTCTCGGCAGTTCTTACTTATCCCTTCACTCCCTGGAAGTGGAAAGTACTTTTTCTTGAAGGATAACTTATCTTGTTAAATATTACTGTATACTAATATTAAAATTGAGCATAGAAAAATATAGGCACTAACTACTATGCAGTAGTTAGTTAATAGGTGGAACAGCTAAGATTAAAAGAAGTAAAGAGTATGTAACACTTGTAGACATGAAAATAAAGCAATTTAATGCACCAACTTTCTCATGCCAAGTTTTCTTTGATTCAATGTACAAAGCATGAATTAACGTTTACCATTTGTTCTCTGTCAGAGTGCAGCCCCCGGTTACAATGTGGTTTCTAATCCAGGAAAGAAAATGTTGGTTCGCACGACAGCTGCGTTTCCCCCGGGACAGAGAAAGAGAGGATTGAGCCGGTAATGGTACCGGAAAGCCTAATTAATTCTTTATAATTACCAATTGTGCAGCTAACGATCCGAAAACTGTCGGGGAAGCCCCCGTTGAGGGAGAGACGCGAGCCTAATTGCCAGCTAATTGGGTTCACTAACGTTTTCTAATCACAAAGTGGATACGAGCGTGAAAATCACTGCGTTTTCATCAGGCGTGGAATTCTGTTAATTACAATTCGACTTTCGACAAACACTTCTCCAGACAAATCAAATTACGAAAACACCTACAATCCCTAATAATTGAATGTAATAAATTAATTTTAAAGCCATCCTTTTTTATCCTTTTTATACTCATTTGAGAAACATTGAAAACTTTCTCCATTTATTTTCTTTTCCACTTAAGATAAACCGATGAAGATTCAACGAAATGATTTAACAAGCACGTTTCTAGTTACGAAGCTGATATAGGAGACGTCGTTGGTACAACGATATCCTTCGTCCTTGTCCTTGAGCGGCTCCGATCTATTTCCCCAGCCGCAGCTTCCCTGCATTGTCCTTAACAGTTCTGGAACGCTTACACACACATACAGGAAAGCAGAACGAAGGCGTGCCTCGGATAATGTAGCTGACGGTTCTCCCGTGCGGGTTAACCAATGCGATTGTTACTGCACCGAAGCAGCGGAGCGCAAAACGATCAGCAGGAAGATCGGCGTGGAGGGCGACAATACAATACAGGCGTTTACGTGGAAAAGGTGGCGCGTTCCAACGATGGCATCTTCAAAAGGGTGATAATTTTCTGCACTAGATACTTTGTACCATACCACGGGAAAAACTTCTCATTACAGCAACTATAGTTGTCGCTCTGAGACCGAGATCATTAATAATATACTGGGCATTTGTACTATAAAGCTTTTGAATGAAATGTAAAAATACAATAGTTCTGAAGCGAACAATCGTATAGGACGATATTAAATAACTTTTAAATCATTTTCTTTCTCTATTATAATCGATGATTGTAATTTTTCTGCACAATTGTATGACTAATAATTTTTTGATTACCAATTTTTTGTTCTCGTTGTGTTTCCATCAATTTGTATATTACATGAACAGGCGCCGTCTTATTTCATCTGCTTCAAGACCGGTAGCCTTCGAAAGTGCTAATGCGAAGTTCAACGGTTGCCCAGCGTGGAAGAGTATGCGCGCGTGTTCGCAGATTGCTGGAATCACGCGTTGCCAGGTGTGCAAAAAAGGAACATGTCGAACGGTGCACGTGGAACCACCGTTGTATCGGTAATTGCATCTCAGCAGTGCATGACGCCTGCATTAGCGTACGTGTGTGCCTGCGTACATGAACTATTAGGCGCGCTCTCTCGCCATTTCTTGTGAGGAGGAAACGGTGCACGAGACTTGTTAACAGGATAGACGTCGGTGTTTTCATCGAGCTAAGCATCATCTCGAGAAAAACCTCTTTCAACCTTTGCCCTCTGTTAAACAATAAATATGTAAATAAAAGATAATGAATTAGAGACTGTCTGAACGTGTGCTTGAAGAGTATTTGCTTACTCATTCGCTTTATGATTATCGCACTCTCATATTTCAGTACTTCTAATATTCATTGCTATGATAGTTAGTTATTTATTACTCTCTTGCTATTCTGATTTATGATTATTTTATTATATTTCGCACTCCCGTTCTGTACTTCTGACATCTGTTACTATGATGCTATTTATCATTTCCCAATTAAGTCGGTTGTAACGATCGTATACCTGTTAAATGAAGTGCCTACAAAAACTTGGTAGAAGGGCTGCTTTCATCAACTATGTACACATCTCGCGCATAGCATAGCTCGGTGTTGCCAGTGCGATCGAAAGCCAAAAAAGTGGAATGCGCCGCGTCACCCGGCACAGCAGGCAGTGACCGAAAAACAGGTCTCCCCGGGTGCACATAGAGCCGTGGCAAAGCTCGCTTGACAATGCGCGCGTGTCAAATCGGCCGCGATAAATCAGCACTTCCTACAAAATGATCCGTTCGCTCGAATTCCGTGTGCTTCACCATCGAGCAAATGAAGTTCCCGCTGGGAGTCGTGGGAAGTTGGAATCGAGTCACAGTAATACGATTACTGCATAATAGGATGAACAAACAATACTGTTAAGTGAGAAACATAGAAATAGATAGGTAGAGAATGGAGACAAGAGTCCCTTCGTCGAGTGCGTTCGTCTTCAAGCGGCATTGTACCAACGGCAATCCCGGAAGGCGCTATGTGTGCGTTTAAAGGATTACATCCACATTTATCGTCGAGATCTTCCGGCGCGCGATCTCGAGGCTTTTATTAAATTCTCCGGGAGGCGAGAGTGCTCGATTCATTCACACACACATCCACACATACATACACCCACCCACGTAGACCTTGTCGGTTGGTTAAATGGATCGAGAAGAAAATATTTTCCAGGCCCTTAATTGTGCCAGTGCTGCAACGGCCCAACCACCTCCTGGTGCACCGCCGCTTCCTCCGCTATAATTAAGCTTGACGAAATGCACTGGCATACATTCGCCTTACTCCCCCGCAACCCACCACCTCCTCACTATTGTGTACTGAGGTCCCTTTGGCAGGTGAGTATATTAATGCCCCGATTCAAATACATTAGTCGAAACTTCAATACATCCCCACACTGGCCGACTGCCAGTGCAACGGCGCTCATTCTTCTCCCCCGCTATCGATGGGAACAATGTGGGATGCTATGGCGAGAGCAAGCGAGCGAGTGAGTGAGAGAGAGAGAGAGAGAGGTTTAGGGAGGGAATGCCACGAATGGAGTCGCGCACATACAAAACTGGCCGGATCAATGGCACTAGCCTCGTGAATAGCGTGCCGAGAATAAATAACGCCCTGAATACCAAGCCCATTTACATAAGATACAATTACTTTTGATACCAAATGATCTTCCCAAGACTCTCTTTCGTTGCGCGGAAAAGTCGAGTGTCGGGCATTCGGAGCTGCCTATTATTCACGGTGTACCATTATCTAGTAAGGCTAGTAAGCAAAATCAAAGTGGAAAGCGAACTGCTTGGTACTTTCAATTCCATTCTCGGCAACTAAGGGAAATAAAGTTACCCACGCCCTTTGTAATGGAAGCAGTTTTTCTCTTTAACGAAAGTGGAAAACGTCACTACGAAATGAAGGTAAGGTACTTAGGGAAATTTTCATTGACTTCGATTGGATGGGAGCGTTGGAAATTCCGGATTGTGCGGTCGATAAACCGTTTAATTGGCCACCCATTGAACTCGCGAAATGTCTGATTAACCCGGTTGTTCAGCGAGAGAACTGTGCATCCTCGATCGAGCTATTCTCGATTAGGCAGTTTTAGCGGTAACCACTGGAGATGGATATCCGGGTCAGGTTTAATCGATAAGTAGTAAAATCGGCCGGCTGGTTAGCTGAGCGACATCCGAGCTTCGCCGGAACTGGCTTTGAGACAGGATCGCTCGAATAATTCTAATTATCTCCACCACTAAACCATTTTCATTACATGTATACGTAATGGAATTTCATTGCTATTCCTATGCTGTCTCAGCGATAGAATATCAAAAGCATTAGTTACACTGGCACGTTGCGATATTTCAAGCCGAGCGTGTCCAACCAACCAGTAACATTTCTCCTTTATTTACGAGATAAAATAATTCGTAATTCCCGATGAGAATTCCTCCTAAATTTGTCACAAATTTGAATTAAATTTCCTCGTCTATTCCTCCCAGTCAATTCGAGAATGCCAGCTTTAATTTACGATACTTCCACGCTTTTATATAAGGGAGATTAAAGTTTCCGGAATCGCTGACTACGATCATTATGGACCATTGATTTTTCATTCGGAGGAATCCGATTCTATGGAAGAACGAGTGTAATCTAGAAGTGAGCAGATTACCAAAAAGCACGGCGGCGATGCAGGACGGGATTATATCAGGAGTGCCGACGATGAACGCTGTCGAGCGGGAATCCCTCTCTCCCTTTGGCTGTCTCTGTTCCTTTATGGCTTAATAGCTGGAGATAAGCGACAAACGGAGTGCAGGCGAAGATACGCGTGGGAGAGAGAGAGGGGGAGCGATGGAAGGGCTGAGAACAGAGCGTGAACGGAACGCGACGGGCGATTTCAAAGGGGTCGCGCCGGAACCACCCCCATCGGGCTGGGCCGACGGAAACACAAAAGAAGCTCACTCGCGCGCTTTTTCATCCGTGCTTTCATCGCTCCCATCGGCCCCCTCTCCCTCTTTCTCTCTCTCTCTCTCCTTCTCTCTCTTTCGTTCTCTCTGTCTTCAGACACTCCATTCTTGCCGAGCTGCTACTGCCGCCACTCGGCGCGTCGTCACCGCGAAAAAAACGTGAGGAATACGTGCGTTTTTCCGCTCCGCACTCTTCAGCCATTCGTCGAGCGCGCGCGCCCCCGAAAGCTCGAGATTTCGTTCAGCCTTTTTGTTTAAAGTGTCGCGTCATGAGAGAGAAGGAAGATGCGAGCTTTAGAGAGAAGAATGGATAGATACATCCGTAGTCGATCGACATTTAATCGCACAGGGAGACGTTACACCCTCCTACAGGATGAGAATGTCCCAAGGGGATGTGAAAGATTATTGGTGTAGGAAAGAAAGCCCTAAGAGGGAGACCATATCACAGGTGAAATTTATTGCCATCCGGACAGATGTCCTTCGACTTTTTTCTTTTCTGTTGAATCGGAAATACTGAGGAATTCGTCGCTCGAGATATCTTTGTGTTATGGATATTGTCATGTGGTTTCTATCTTTTATTTTGCCAGAATCAAAATCTTATAATCATGTATTAATCATAAACAGAATCTCTGGGTTTTATAATGATTGTTAGTCTATATTTCGTGTGTCGAGACGTAGATCCACCCCCTGTTTAATGCATGCCCCTAAGATTAATATTTCACTTCCAGTTCGCTTTACCCAAGCTCGCAGACACTCGTATGCCGAATGCATAAAAAGTGGTGCGGCCCGAGTTTCGCTGGAAAGATGCAAACACAAGTCGCCACGAATGTCACAGAGAGCGTAGACAGGAAAGGGGTAGAAAAAGCTCGGAAAACCCGTGGAAACTTAATGGGAAGCATTTCTATACAGCAGACAATCCATTACAAGCTGTGTCTGGTAGAACTTGTCTTCTCTCGATCGCTTCACATTAATTTCCTCTGTAAAAACTGACTTCGTGTCGCATGTGAGTCAAGTGTTTCGTGCAGATTTCACTTTCGTGCCAGCAGGCAGGTTTTTTTTACGGACGTTCGGAGCAAAAAATTGTGGATCCGCCGAAGAGTTATGCGAGGTGGATCGCCAATTCTGATGGGATATTGAACAAACGAAAAAGTCGTCGAAGCATTTCTTGGCCGAGGTATATCTGCGGGCGGAACTCGGAGAAACGAGCTTATTAAGTTGTCAGACAGTTTCAACTTTAACTGGCGTAGCCCTAAGGAGTGTACCGGGAGAGAAAGAAGCAGGCTTAATAGATACGGAATTGTTATCCGGTTCGTGGAATCTGGACCAACTGGCTCCTCCGTCCAGCAGATCCAACTGAAACTGGACATGTGTGTTTGCAGAGTAAATTCTATCAGTGAGCAAATAATAACGTGGACGTCACGCATACAATACCACTGAAATTAATACGGTCTTGTTGACTGACTCAAAGTAAACTACGATATGATTTCACAACGTAAGACTAGGAACATTTAGGAGTATTAAACTTTACATTGCAGGAAAAGTAATCACTCATCAAGGGAAACAATTCTCACCCCCTGCGATGTCGAAAACTGGAAACTAATTTAACCACGATAAACCCCGTGCTTCTCGAAACAAGTCGGTAGACTTTGACGGAGCAGATTAGTTCAGTGATAACAGTGGACAAAGTAAAAGTGGTTGAATGAATGAGAAAAGTTTGAGGCACACCCCCTTCAGTCGACGCCAGGTTGAGACAGTGGGGAAGTTATTAAACGAAAGAATGGCAAAACTCGCTGGTATTAAAGGGAGATATCGCAAAGACTCTTCTCAAGTACAACAGGTTCTCCCTTTATAGATGGGGCACTGCCACCCTCGAATTCACACTTTCCAATCGCCACCGGGCGGATATTCACTTGAGCTGAAATTTGCTTCGCCAAGATCGATTTACATGCCAATTAAGCGGTGCTGCCCGCGGGATTTATAATGAAAAGGTCAAAGACGCGTGGCGTTATATCCCCCTGGATAATTAAACAGCGTTTCGACTGGGTTCACGAAATCCCGGGACTCCAGGCCGCTTGGCATGTATTATGCAAACATCGATTCCCCGTCCCGTTAATACTATCCGATCCGTAATACTCGCACCCGATAGAACCAGCCAGTGAGAGAGTAACAAGGATTTTTATTCTACTGGAATTATATCGACTTCGACATAAAACCACCAAGCGCACTTTATTCCATTATTTATTGGACAGTAAGAATGACTGACTCACTTGCTTGGCTTGCCGACTGATAAGAGGTTTACGATCGAACCTGTCATAATCTTCGGGCGAACGGAATTGGCCAGATTTTGCACCGAGAATTCCCAGGATTTCCCTCGTATTTCACTTGTCACACTTCCCACAGTCATCAGTTTCTAGCTAACTGTGCGGATGATTTGAGACCGATTCAATGAACTACCGATCAGAGATAAGGTGTGAAAGTTCGCCTTTCCTGCCAAGTCAACGAGCACGCGCGTCAGACTGCCGTGGAAGTGAATGAGTCTCGGAATACCGATAGCATCGAGCTGCGTATTGCTGACACAATTGATAAGAGGCGCCGACAAGTAAACATGGGAACAGTGACTATTTGTGTGTGGATACAGGTGTTGTAATGAATAGTCGAGTTACAGAACTTCTTCGGAAGAAGTGGTTGCGTTTAATAGTTCAATGTTCCGGAAATTTGACAAATGCACCGAATTTTTTGAACATTTGCATTTATACGTACGTAAATTCGAAGACTTGTCAATTCGTTATCAGTTAAGATATTTAATGAAGCATTCCTTTTTTATCGCCGATTGATCTCGGCGAATTTAATTTAATCATTTATGGAAGCGACCAAATTGAAACCTTGGAAATACTTTCTACCCTTAATTTTGAGAAGTTGGACTTATTGGAAGACAGATGCAATGAACACAGAATTAAAACGGGGTCTCGAAATACTCATAAAACTGGTACTTTAAAGGCGAAGCTCATTTCGCGAAACTTTCTGTCCCCGCAATTTCTCCCAGTAGCGAAAGCGTGGCGAAGTTCTTTAAGTTCGAACGAAGAACTCTCCCAATAAGGCTGCCGGTAAACAGCAAATCTTATTAAGCAGGATTGAAAATGCATGTAAGTGTAATTAAGGTGTCGCAAGGCTCGAATTTATTGGGTGGGCGAGTGGAGCCAATGTAAATTTCACTTGGTACAACTTTGCACTTACTTGAAATTATGGGCTGGCGTGATTAGTTGGCCGTAGAAAGAGAAGAATTGATTGAACGGTATGAATAATGGGAGAAATCTTTCTCTTCGAACTACTTTATGTATTAAAGATAAAATACTCATCCGTAAATTGAGTTCCAACTTGGGTTAATGAATAGCAAAGCGAAAGATAATTTAGGAATGATGAACTAAAGTTTAGTGCAGTCATGGACCAAGTAATCTTGAAGAACTTTATTCTACCATCTTCTCCAAATGCCCTTAATATTAGTTCCCAGCTGATCTCTGGTTCTTCCGACTAGATATAACTCGTTTCCTGATAATTTCCACTGAATAGGATAACCAAGTTTCAAGTAGTCAATATCTATTATTGTTTAGAAGCTTTGGTATTTAATATAAGCGGTGTTCAGCTAAGTGAAGCTAATTTCCAGGGGAGTTTGGATACCACACATGCCACCGGCTCGAACTGAAGAGCCGGATGTTGGTCAAAAGCGGTTGCTGCTCATTCGGGCTTACGTTCAGGGGATAATCCGACGCCAAACCTCCGTATGCGCGTCGCTTCAAATTCACGCCGGCCGAATATTTACCCCGAAACACTGCGGAAACTAGGGAAAATCAGTATTCCGAGTTTCGGGGCGCGACGTACAACCGAGTTATACTTACACGAACATGTACAAACTAAGGCGAACGGTGCAAGGTAGCCGCTTAAGTCGACCAAAGATAAATTTTCCAAGCAAAGTTTCGGGGTATCGCGTTTGACGCAAGGATCGCATAGCTCGCACTTTACAAGCTTATCTACATAAACACTGCCTGCAAACTAGACTGACAGACTTTAATTTTCTTCTCGGCTTTATATTCTACGCGGCTCGCCTCTTCGGCCAGGACTTCCCGGAAGAATGAAATTTTCAGCTGCGCTAAGATTGAACCACCAGCCAGTCCGAACGTGTTTTTACTGGCGCAATTCTTGACGGTAAGTCGACCATTTCAACCGGAGTAGTCCGCTCCCACAGACAAACAGTCACGATTCATTGCTTAATTATACATTTATGAATAACTTAATATTCATAACTCTAATAGCACAAAGATGTTTTTAAAACGTCTTTAATCTACTCTGATTTGATACAACTGAAACTGTTATTATTAAATTGTTACGAATCTATTACAACTTTTATATTTCATCCGTCGAAGACAGTGTTTTCCTGGACAGAGTGACGGCTACCGAGTGTATCATTCCATCTTTCCTTCGCGGTCCTCTCGAACCCCTTACATAATTCGTATCAGTAACATTACGCAATTGGCGTCGCGTCACGAGATCGTAGTTAATGCAAAGCAGAGATCCGCCCGACAAAGGTCTCACGTTACGCCCGATGATAGCGAGAACTGCGCGGAATAAAGTAGTACCAGCACGACAAACGCTGTCGTTCTCTACTTGCGATTCAATCTACCGCGCTGCTAAATAATGCATTCGAGCGAAGGAATTAAGAAGTCGCACGAGATGTAAATCTAAAGACGAAGTTGAAGAACAATCGTAACTCTATCTTTCCTTAATAATTGGTAACTATGCATCTCCTTTCCTTTCAACGATAGAACTTTGTTGTTAGTTCACATTTAAGTCCTACAGGAATTCATCCTCGATCTTCCTAGAATCGCTGAGCTGTTTGCCGAACTTCCCTTTCCCTCTGAATTCGGCAGGTTTCACACCCCGTTGCGACTTCACGGAAATCCTACTATCTGGCGCGATGTGTTAACGGCATGCAATTAAACGTGTAACTGGAGTCGGCGCGACGCTACTACTACGACTGTCAGTTTCGAATACAGCGTGTTAGGACGACTTGTGAATTAATCTGACGCAGTTTGCGTTGGCATCTACTCTAACTGATGCGGTAAATGTTCTACTGAGAGGAGACCTTCTTAATCGAACTGGTTTATAGTTAGTACCTTCAGCTAATAAAGATTGAAGCCTTCATGATGAGAATGATGAGCGAAATAGAATGTTTGTAATAGATGCGTGAAAGGTCTGGAAACACAGAGGAATGTTGATGCACAGGTTTGCGGAATTCGAAATCTCATATAATTTAAGGGCACTCCGTTGGCCTCCACTACAGCTCTGGCATTACTTCAGTTAAACTATTTAACAGTACATTATGCGTGTAGCTTCCATTATGCGCCCGACTAATAATACATCGGTGAGTCATTAATGGCAGCGAGCTCCGGCTAATACACTCCCAGTTAGGGCAGCGCCGTTACCTTCGTCATTTTCTAGATAGCAGGCTATAACTACCGTTACACTCTAACTCCGCTGTTACTAATGCAACACGAAGTCATCAGAATTCTTACCAAATTATCCTTGAAAACATAGTCAAGAAAAACTTTTACAAATCGATGAATTTTTCAATCTTCGTCTCAATGATTACAAGTTGTGATTCTCCTTAATATCAATAACACATAATGAGTTCTGCTCGAATGGTTCGAGTATGAAGTAATTCAATTGCAGATTTCATTGGAAATCAAGAAGCTTCACGGATGTGAATTATAAACCTGGCTTGGACAAGTGGAACTACACAGATCTATCGTGACTCGTAAGGGACGTAAAGTAGCGGAAGATGAACTTTTTCCACGTACAGCTCGTTGGAATGTTCATCCTGGTTGGCTGGTGGGTTATCAAGCGCTCATTCTAATGGAATGCGACCGATAAACAGCACGAAAGAGCATTCACCGGCTGCTAGGACGTGCCGCCTGTAATTCAACGAATGTGTACACGTATCACGTGTTCCTCTAATGCAATATAAGGGGAGAAAGAGAGCAGAGTGTGTCGAGATCCGTGTGTGTCCGCGACGAGGCCCGTGTGTTCCTTCTGGCGAGTACGAGCTTCGAATATGCATTAGAGCACCGCCCTTCGCCTGTAATGCAATTGCACCTCTACTTCCATGCACCGCCAATTCAAATAAAATTCCTATTCCGCCCTCCCCGCAAAATTTCCTCCCTTTGCACACAAAAATTCCCCGTTCTTCTAATTTTAGCATTGCTCGAATTACTCGTCGACTAATAGACTTTCATTTTGATGAAAATCTCGTTGTCAAAGATACCAATTTATTCCACAGGAAGGTCACAAGTGAATGTTGACGGTGAGTGGATGAGAATTACCTTTGCTTAATGGGCTTTTTGAATATTTTAGTTTAATTACATGACAGTTATACATAAAAGAATCTATTCATACATGAATCCCATTTACTTGAATTGGAAGTACATATATCTGCCATTGTTTGAAAATTCTCATAATAGTTATGAATTCACCGTATCATGAGAAATATCAGAAGTCTACGTTAATTAAGGGAATGTACTGTAGAGGAAATGCAGTAGGACTTGGAAAAAAGATCGGTACAAGGGAATGGTAGTTCAAGGTTCAGTTACAGGCTGATGACTCGGCTTCATGTATAGTTTATCACGGATGTACTTTTGCCGGAAGAGAACTGGAACGAGAGTTGTAATAAAGAAGCTTCACGATGTAAAACCTAGTGCAGTAAAATCCGATTCAGCTTGTAGAATGGATAACGTACTCTTAATCATTTTTATGGGCTCAATTAGACAGGCATCGATTATATTGTCCGAACGATTCATTGAGTTTTACGAGACTTTATCGGGCAGGTTGATGCTCGGCTGACGTAGTCGGTCATTAAAAAGTTATTAATCGCGAATAGACCACCAGCAGATTGGACTACTGCGAGCTCGGCAATTTTTCATGCTCAATCTAAATTTGGAAACCTTCTGGTTCCGGTGACGCGTTCTTCTGACAAAGTGGACGTTCAATCTTCATCAATGTTTCGAGTCCCAATTTCTCGAGCGACAAGGGAATTTATTTGTTCGATTGACCGAACGATTGAACAAGAACGGGGCAACTGGAAGATTTTCTAGTTTAGGTATTTACTTTAATTTCACGCAAAGGAGAATCCCGATCAAAGTAAACCAATATGGATAATCGTGGCCCGGAGGGTTAAAAAGGCTCAAAAGGATATCGACTGTGGCTTAACGGCGGTAGTGAACCCGTAACGAGCAGCGCCCTTTCTGCAGAAATCTTCCCAGGAAGGCAACCTGGCCAAGGTGGATGTTACAATTAATTAGCCTCCCTTCCAAAGGCTATACGAAGCCGGTGCACGGCAAGCCGGGCGGAAGTACAACAGACAGGAATACGAGAGCCTTGCACTCGGAACGAACGCCGTAATCTAAGCGGATATGCGTTCGCGTAAATTTTCAGTCAAAATATCCTTTGTACGCCAATGGAATTCAATAATGCAAAAACAATGGGGACCAAAACAAAGAACAAAATTAAATAATTTCCAAGTATTACATTTCTCTAGGATTCAAGAGTTAGTTATTTACATAGAAATAAATCAACTGAAATAGAAAATAAATAACGACAGATTAGTACTAATACAGGTCTAACGTTATATCTTCTGAGAAGAAAAAACCTGACCTCTAACACTTTGTATTTTCGTTGGACCTTCTATTCTAGCCGACAGAGAAGTGGCTTCTAGGAAAGGTCGAAGAGGTCTGGCCAAAGAAGTTTCTTCCAGGACAACATATTAGAGGCAGGTAAACGCTATCGGGATTTTCAGGTATCAGGGATTTAGTCTGACCCCGACCTGTCCCACTATTCACGGCTGGCCGCAGCTTACGAAGCGTAACCGGCCTGACTGCATCTCCTTGCCATGGAAAAATCCGAGGGACCCCCGCGCCAAGCAGGATGGAGTTCTCGGCGATATATCGAGTTGCACGAATCGATTTTAGACGCGCAGAGGGCGGCTTAACATGAATCGAGGGAATTGAGGGAGCTGCATCGGTGTATTGCATATTACCGAAGCGTCGGAGCTTGTAGTGCGGATATTGCTGGCAACACCAACCACCTCCTAGGCTGGAAAAAGCAGCCGAGCACTTCTTGTTCGCGGAAGAACGCTTCTGCTTTAGGGAGTGGGAGCATTTTTCGCTTGCGAGATTGAACGTGTCAGGAAAGCCCACTTCTTACTTTACTTTGGACCGTTAATTAAAGAAACCGTAGGACTAACTTAAGCAGGGTTCAAAGGGAAAAGTATATTTATAATACCAAGAGGATCTACAAAAAATATGGTTATAGGAAAATACGTATATTTTCCTATCGAAGTTTTAAATGGGAAGACTCGAGAAGGATAATTTAAGAAGCTCTTACAAAATGTAAAAGACGGAGCTTTAATACTGTGCATTAGAGTAAAACATAAATAAAGCAAGAGAAAATGAAAAAGGATGGAATATAATTGAATAATGTAAATTGTCGAGAAAAATATGAATGAAATATTATATTAATGCACAAATGGGGCATAATGGGTTAGGTAAATTTCAAGAATGATTGTTCGATGATGCGTATTTTCTCACTCGTGCGACACTGCCGTACTACAATGGCATATCAGATGGGATTGAAATTTCGCAGACACGCAAACACTTTTAGCTGCGCACACACATTCCAGAAACGTCACCTGTCGTCAGGCTGGCACGCTATAAGTTCAAGTCCTCGAGCATGAAATATCCGAGGCAAGGTGATGTTTCAGAAAACGAGCAACCGAGTGGGAGAGCAGCTCGAACATCCCGATATCGCGCCTGTCGCGGATGCATTATCGATGTGCAAGCGAGCGATCTGCCTCAAGATTCCCGGCGAATCTTGGCGGTCGCCGTTTCCAGATACATCGACAGATTGAAACCGAATGCCTGACGCGCGCCGAATTTGAGCGATGCACAATTCCGCGCGCATCCCATTCCGACAGCCTAACACCTCTGCCGACATTCGACTGGAAGAACTTCGATAACTCTTGCATCCCTGCGCCAAGGATTTTATTGCTTTCCAGAAAACACCGAATATCCTACTGCCTCCCCGATCCTGAAATCCACGAGAAATTCCGTGGCAATCCTAAACAGATGCATTGTTGAATAAAATCAAAATGGAATTACGAACATTTCAATATTAGTACTGTCCAATCAGGAATACAAAGAATTGAAAAAAAATCAGCATGGCGAACTGGGATGTCCGGTATATATATTGCGCACTTTCAATCGTGTCGAATTTTAATCAATCCGGGAAGCCGATATTACTCGCGTCGAGTTTGCATTAAGAGAGCAATATTTGTTTTTGCCGTTCAATGCCCCTGTCATATGCATACGCGGCTCATTCGAATAACGGGAGATAGAGCAGGGAATTTCAGAGGATGGTGGTAATAATATTAACGCCATCCAGTGTGATTCCATGACAGCCATGGTCCAACAGGAATGTGGTTCTGGTGCGGGGCTGCGTTTGTCAGATTGTATTAGCCCGCGGCGGTCGACGATTTTTAACCGCACTGACTTTTTAGCATCGGACACATACATATACATTCAGACAGACATATATTGTGTCAGCATCGGATAAAACGTGGGGATTGAGGGGGTGGCTAGGCAGAGGCGAAGAAAATCGTGGCCAATAAATAGCTCTTCCAGTCTGCTGACAGGAACGCGTGACACTCTGCAGATGCCACGTCTCTCCTGACGTGGCAACAACCCTCGCCTCTTCTTCCCTTTCCCTTATCCTTCACCACGAATAACAGAATTGTCGTCATTCCCGGAAACCCTTGATGCCACGATGGAAAACACTCGTTGCTCGGTAGAATTTCACGAAAGAAGAATTTCAGGGAAAAGCATTATTGAAAATACTGAATCTGACTCTTTGCCTATTAATCGTAATGAACAATATGCAATAAAGGTTTTTGTAAAAATGTTACTAAAGTTTAGTAATATTAATGATATTCGAATTAAATTCAGATATGGTTTTCTCTGTCAGCATTTTATTACAACGAAGCATTGGATATTTACAATTAAATGCTGATGCTGGAATCTGCAATGCTGAGTGAAAATTTATGTATACAGAAATATCTGAGTCAGGATAATGAATTACTGTAATAAATCATTGTAACTACTTGTTTTTCATTGGCCTGTTTGAAGACGCAACTCACAGAACACGTGTGCATGGAAGGCGCGAGTATAGTCGGCTGTTACGCCGTAGCGCAAATTTCATCACGTAAAGGGATTAACGTTTAATTCCGTCTTGGTGGAGAGAGATTTCATGCTTTCAAGGATTAGCGAGGACTTCTTCATTAAAAAGGCGCCCGGCAAAATGACTCTCGGCTGGCTTTTAACCCCAGCAACCACATTAGCTAACAGTTCGGTGTCCTGACACGTTTAAGCTTGCAGGCGAGATACTTCATGGTGAACCTGGCGTCCAATTTTCAAAATGCTTTATCGTTCTAAAGTTCCCGAGTAATTCTATTTGTGTCATATTAAATTCTCTGCATAATGCACGAGAAATTCTGCGTTAGGTAGAATTTAAATTTTAACTATTGTTCTACTTATTAAAGCTTTTACAGTTATATTAGATTATAGTGTGTTTTAGTACAATGACTTTTGTGCGTGTCAATGTAGATTCTATCGAAGATATAAGAGGTTCGATCTCACCGGGTGACGCCAATGAATGTCGAAATCAGCGCTCACATTATTCGCCGTCTCGCAATCAGGCTGTCATCGAACAAGTCAATCAGAGCACTGACGAATCCAGTTAACCGTTCTCACCGCTCGTACATGTATCGCGCGAGCACAGTGTAATTGCGTAATGAGCTGCTAACATCGATTAACGAGTTGGCAAATAAGTTCATTATAGTTTCGGGCTCCCGGCGTTTCTACCGTGAAAACATTTACTCTCGAGAGGTGTTTCACATTTCCATCGTTATGATTGACTCTCCAACATTCTCCAATAGTGGCAAACAAAAATTAATTGACTGTGGTCTAAAAAAAATTCTGCCCTACTTCGAAAGTAAGGAAAATAAGTGTAGCAAATATTTGTAATACATACAGAGCAGTTCGCAGTAACGAAATCATGACGTATATGATTTCGTAATGAGTTGAACTTCCAAAAAATTCCGGCTAAATCTGGAAAATCTTATGAGTGACTGACTATCGTCAAATAAGCCACGATTTTACTGAATGCAAATAACTCGACCGTTATACTCGTCGAATTTGTATCAAAGCTCGAAACTAGTTGCTCCGGTCTGCAATTTTCATTTCTACTTCAAACGGCAGCTTCAAGCACAGATCGTTAATGTTGACCGACTGCGCCAACGGTTACGTCATTCCTCGTAAAACTAGGCAACTTCAGGATGCTAACTAATCAGTCTACTTCAGCATGCTATATGCTACAATGTTGAGAAGATTTCAATCTGGATTTACGCTTAAGAATCTTATAAGAAGAAAGAGGGAAGTCTTAAATTCTGCACGCTATGAATATCTTTCATCAAACATCCACACAACGAACCACCGATCCATCATAGCCCAATAAAACTGGACCGTTGAACCACTTTACTGAGTGTTTTGCACTATTATGAAATTCTGTAGCAGTAATACATAAAATCAAGATATTCGGTGTGCTGTGGCTTTCTGAGAAACATGACGTTTTGCGTGAACTCACGTACAATACATAGGTTGAGCGGGAAAGCTTATAGCTCGAAGGTAGAAACAGTCGTAAAATCGTTCTCGAATTCAACGCGGCTGTGCGCCGCGAACGTAGCGTGCACTAATTCTTGAATAATGTATTAAGAGAGATGAATCAATAGAGTGCTGGTTGGAAGAGGGCGAAGAGGGGAAGGCAGTGCTTCTTTCGAGGCGGAACATCATGCGAGCCACGAGTGGTGGGCGGACTGGTATTTTCCCTCTGTGTGTGTGTGTGCCTTGCACGGGCGCCTCTTTCTTACACGTGAAATTCTTCAGCGGCTGGCTGCTATCGTTAATCGCCGGCTCCATTTTTTCCCCTCTTTCGCCATTAATAAGCACTCCTCCGGACCGTTATTCTCGCAACGCGCGCGTGTGTAAATCGCCCACGCGAATGCAGGACGTTCTTGGTTTGTTTTTCAATTCGACTGCTGTTTCTGAGAGGGATTGCTCGCCGGATGAATCAAACGTGACAAGCTCCTTTCTCAGTGCAAAAAAGGGTAGATTGGCATTAATTGGATCGATTAACGGGAAAAAGTATGACTTACGATATGTGGATAGTATTTTTATATCACGTATGTACTTTTAGAGAAAGTTTATACCTTCTATTGAATTTTTATGATTCATAAGAATAGGAAGTTATTGTATATAGCATTTGTCTTTGTTAACTATTGCGCATTAGAAAGCTCCTTGAAGAAACGTGTGACTTTCACTTGACAGTGTCTGGCAATTCGATTTTAAGAGCGACAGGAATAGGAATGCTTGGCAAAAGTATCTGTATTACTCACGCATTTTTCCTTCATCTGCCTTAGCCACTAAACTTCGATCACCAACGGCCACGCTCGCACTAATCGCCGGACACGATCTTCTGCTCCAAAGTCACCCACACACGCACACAGACTGGGCAAGTGGAACTTTTTGCAGCGCGCGTTCCAAGCGGCATACAAATTTCGGCGAACACCGGAGACACGATGCACCAGCAACCAACACAGCCAACAGCGATCCAGAAACTCTCCGTGTTCGTCCTCGTTTCTCTCACGGGCGCCGAAAATACTCTCGCACTACGTACACGAAAAAATATTTTTCTTTCCCGCCGCTTTCTGGTACAGGCGCACTCGAGAGTAGTCACTTCACAATTTTGTGTTGTCACGATCCTCGTATTCACCACGAGTCGAGCGAGTGGTTGGTTTTCGAGTTGCGAGACGAGTATACGCCAGTGTGTACAAACGGTAAGCAGGATCTCGAACAAAGTCGAATGTTATAATTAGGATGCTCGTTAGATCGGAACGAGTTCTATACTGTTGGCGTTGAAATCAGCTCGATCCTCCCGTCACGTTTGATCCGGGCGCTCATTTAACGAGGCCGGCGCGTTCGCCCGTGAGAGCCCAATAGCAATTTGATATCAGCGACAACTCACAATCAGTGACTGCAATCCCGTGGGGCGAGCTTCCAGGAATTCCGGTGTGCTCGCAATCCAAGCGCAAATCGCGCGCTCATCGGGATTACGTCGCTCGCTTCGCGATAAGCAGCTAACGTTTTAATCGCCGAATAAACGTTCCCCTTTAACAAGCGTCCTGGCGCCACACTTGCTAGCACGTGCTCCAAGAAACTGTCAGATTCCACAGAGAATCTATTTGTATTATAAAATTCTGCGAGAGTGAATCGCGGAGGATTGGAATCCAACTGTTTCAGTATTTAAGGGGGACGATAAACTCCTTAGTTTCCAAGGTCACCGGTGACCAATGCCGGACGTCTCAGGGCGGGAATTACAGCAGAACGAAAGCCGTCTAGCCGAGCGCTCGGTTGGAATGCCTGGACGGAGTGGCTTTGACCTTCGGCGAGACTCGGATGTGCCGTAAGAGAGATGTAGGGAGAGCACAGGTCGCCGAATGACACGTAAGAATGCTTCGGCCGATGCGCGCTAACGGTCTAGGTCGTTCCCGGCTGTAAACTACGCTACTCTCTCTCTCCGGCTAGGAATCCGCCGGCTTATCCCTTCCAGTCCAAACTTCCACTGGAGTGATAAACGCTATTTCAAACACCATGCGAAAGTCGCCTTCCACTGAACTCGTAACGGTTTGCCTATATTCGCGGGAACTCGACTGGCCGTGCTCGTGGAATGTCTCTGCCTCTTCGGGTACAAACATACACAGACACACACAAACGAAGGTTGATGCACATCACAGCATTGGATTTTTCAGCATCTGGGAGAGCGCCAAGGGCTTTCAGACACCGTCGTTGTGGACATGAATGATTCAAGCCCTTCGCGCTACGCTGAAGGGTGACTTAGTTTTTCCAGACTTGACTTTGAGAGTCAATGCACAACTTCAGCCAAGTTCAAATCGCCGGTGGCACTTGGCGCCGAGCGATTCTTCGAAATCCATCCGCTATAAGTTCAGGCTTCATGATAAATCTGTATCTATCTGCGGTGCGGTGAGCCGAGAATGTTGACGTTTAAACGTTATACCAGAATTCCGGTATATTCAATTCTCCCGACGAAATCCTATAAACGTGGTGAGGCCGCAGGAGAATGCTCGTCGCGTTTGAGGGTGGAGGCGAGCACGCCCACCAAATCCGAGCAACAAGCGAACGATCCATCTTACCGCACGTATTCCTGGATCCTACGATTCTTTTCAATCCTGTTGCGAGATCTTCTCAGCGTTTTCTGACCCCGTGAGAGCCGTGCAACCGTGAGCTAGGCGACACGCCCGGAGAACTTGCTCGTGCCCCGCAAGCAAAAGCCCAACGAACAGAACCGGAGAAGAGTCTCTCTTTCTCTTTTTCTCTCTCTCTCTCTCTCTCTCTCTCTCTCTCTCTCTCTCTCTCTCTCTCTCTCTCTCTCTCTCTTTCTCCCTCGTTCAGAGTTCCAATGTTGGAGCCGAATATATCCAAGTAGACAGACGTCAGCTGGATTCTAAGGAATCAGAGGGTATCCCGATAATAATATTTGCACGATCCCAGCACTTTTGCCGCAGCAGCCAATGGACCCCGGCCACTCGGGATCAAACGAACGCTCGGGATTCCTCGAAGTCACACAGAAGGATCGTGAGCTGTTACCAGCGGAGCTCAGGCTGTACACACTTGAGACTGTTATCCTCTTCCGCACGACTTCCTAGTAGAAGCAGACAGGTGTGCCGGACAATCCCACACTCCAAGATAAATTCCCTGGGTGGTCATAGCATGGTATTGGACCACTGCTAGTTCTCCAGGATGTCCGGCGACAAATCCCGCAATGTGTCTCACTTGGTCGCCGGTGTCCAGGTAGATGGTTCGAGTTGGTATCCAGTAGCATGCACCATGGCGTTCGGAGTTG
The DNA here is from genome assembly GCA_910593735.2 of Ectemnius lituratus. Lineage (NCBI taxonomy): Eukaryota > Metazoa > Arthropoda > Insecta > Hymenoptera > Crabronidae > Ectemnius > Ectemnius lituratus. Next base: position 4,542,828 of record OU343036.1, on the reverse strand, counting down.
AGCGAGTGGCTATTGGAGGAGCCATGGGAGAGCTAGCAAGTGGATCTCTAACGAGTAGTAGGAGTGAACCAACGAGGAGACCAAGGATCTTTGGTGGCCATGGGAGTGGTGGTGTTTGGGGGTCCAGGTGCGGCCAAGGAGCAGGTAAGTAATTCGGAGATGGCAGGTTTGCTTGGTATGGTAGAAGCGAGGCAAAGCAAGTCGAGTCTCTCCGAACGAGTCTCCGCGTACTGTGTGCGGAGTTGGAGCGATCCTGAGCCCGACTGCCTCTATGTTCTCTCGGCATGAAACTTCTCTCTCTCCGGTGCCGCTGGCCGCGTGCCGCTACGGCATCGGCATTACTCTGCACACCACCTTCTCACGATGCCTCTCTCGCTTGTCTGCGTGCCTATCTTTCTCTGTGTTTGTGCGTTGCTGCGTGCATGCCACCGCTTTGCCACCATCTCCACTGCTCCGCCGCCGTCCCCTCGCTCCAACACCCGTTCACCCCGGCGCCGCTCGACCTGGAGAACCACCTTGTGGACCAACGAGTCGGGGGCGTCCGCGACCACCTTCCACGACCAACCACATAGGAATTTTACTCAGTCAGCTCTTATCGCTATGCCCACCACGTTACTATATGGTGTACATGCTTCCCGATAATGTCTTTCCCCGTTGAAACCGAGGAATTCCAAAAGCTCTTGTCTCCCCGTAAGCACCTTTGAGAGCTCAACCTGGCGAGCAATGAATCGACCAGTTGAGAAGCTTTAGGAAAATGTCGAGATTGTTTTGATGGATCAAAGAATGCTCTTCTAGTTCACAGTGTTGTAAAGGAATGACAGGACTTTTATTACTATCGGAAGAATATTGATTCTTTATGTTTGATTTTATTTGTGGGTTTTAGTCTATTGATATTATTAAATTCTGTCTTTAAGAATCACTGTGTAATTTACTTATGGGATTATTTTAGCCCATTAGCGAATTACTTGGATCGCAATGGGTTAAAAGACGTAAAGGGTACTCGGGTAAAAAGATCTTGCTGAAAACGAACGGACTAGTAAATTTATACGAAGAGACCTTTGCCTTCGACTGACTAATTTTACGAATCCCTGCTCCTGACTCACTTCTTTGAACGTCGAAGTGTAATGCAATGTTTGATAATAGCACAAAGTACATGCAGGCATTGCTGGTAGAGTTTACGTGGCATGCAACGAGGAATTTTCCTCGGCACTTTATGCGCCAGGTACCTACTCCGGTCGTGGTATATCACTCAGGGCTGAATTTATCTCCTCTAATACCGGCATCGGGTCCATGGAGGCCAGGTCCACTTAGCTTTAACAAGCCAGGGAAAAGCGAGTGCGATCTTAAGCACTAATGCAAGATATGAAGTATAAGGTGTGCATGTAATATAGGTCTGCTTGATAGGTACGTGCTTGTAAAGTGTCACATAGGAAAACCAGGCAAGATTACCGTTCCCAGCTGATGTGGATACGAAAATATGTGGGTGTTGTCGCGAATGATTCAGTTTCGCAAGAATGGCATAGTCATTTAAGCCCCATACACCGCGAGCGGAACGATACGATCGCGAGCAGCGACACTGCCCTATCGAGTAAGCGACCAGGAATTCGTACTCTATGAAAGTTATCGTTGCATCTCTCGATGTAATGACGCTAGCCGCCGACGCGATAAGAATGCTAACGAGAAACGAACTGTAGAGAGCGCCCACTATACGCGTGTCCATTATCATTTCTGTCTTGACTTCCATAAGCTATTATCTGCCACTCAACAATAGTAAATGTAGAACGGATTCTGTATAGAATTGTACACTTCGAGCGGAAAAACGTTGCCATTCAATCGATGTATGTCTCATAATGACATTGACATTTATGAATTTTTATTTATTTTAATGACATCATTTTTTCTTTATAAAAAGACTGGTTTCATTGATTAGAATCGTTTGTAATCAAAGAAACAGGTCGTGTGAAACTGGCAGATTCCACGATCGTGGAGATCTAAATTGGACTGCTTTCGCGCCGTTTTCCCAAGCATCTGCTTCGATGCAATTGTTAATAACGGCGGGAATAATCCAAGCTTTCTCGAGTGTTTCGATTACGGGCACAGGCGCTTTGTGAACCCGTTACTTTTTTAATTAGAGAGATACGCGAACGATACTCTACAACTCTGGTAACGGTGTGTATGTGTGTGTGTGTGTGCGTGTGTGCTTGTTGGCGAGTTTTCGGAATGCGGGAGTGCGCGCGTATTTACTACCCGCAGCAGATAGCGGCGGCGCTATTTTACCACTTTAGGTTTATCCTAATGCGTCGGGAACTCACTCTCCCCCTAGATAGTGTGCATCCTAGCATTCGACGCGGCTTTCACGGCCTAGAGAGCCAGAGACGCTCGTCAAGTTTTACGGCAGCCTCCACGTCCATTTGAATCTGGCGTTTCTCTCGCGCTAACCCGTCCACGCCTCAGTAATTTCCTTAAACTGTCGACTTTTTATACCGATTTTTCTACCGCCATGATAATGTTCTAGATTCATATCCTTCATTGTGGAAAAGATGAAAATTAATGACATAATATTCCAGGCTTAATATATTTTTGATGAGTTATTGTAAATTTGAAAAATTTGGATAATGGAAATAAATAGTGTACATACTGTAAGTTTGGGAACCCTTAGGGCAAAGTTACGAAGTCCCCTAACAAGGTCGACAGGAAATGGAAACCAATGGGGTCCTATGTAATTGGATATTAGCCTTACAGAAATTTAATTAGATTTTAATGACATCTCAAATGACTACTGGAAACGCAGAAGCAGAAGAGATCTCAAGTGCTTCATGAGGGGAAAAACTAATTTCCTTTATGGCACTCTTGAATGTGAGGGTAACTATCATTACCTAACAAGCGCTATTACTTAAGTGGCCGGCACGCGTGACACTGACGTTAATGATCGTCGATAGTCTCCGATGCTCACGTAGAATGTCGGCGGAAACATGAAACGAGCAGTGCCCATACATTCACATCCACCCATACATAGACGAGCTGTGGAGTTTAGCAGGAAACTGCTCGGTCTCTCTATGAATGGCCCAATATTTGCGATCCATACTAATGTGAGATTATCCCCAGTTCGAGTTTCCAGCGCTGTGGACTTCGATTTGCGACCACTGTTATTCAAAACCATTCGTTATCCGTCAATGCAAACGCGGCTATTATGTCAAATCCGATTCCAATAGAATTCGGCTACATAACCGTAACAAACAATCACGCAATATGATTTTTTCCCCCGATTCCCAGATTTGCAACTGAATTCCATAGGATTATAACGCACACGGATCGTAATTGTAATCATCAATTTTTACCATTTTTTTCAATGTTGGGATTTAACAATGTTTATGTTTTTGGAGAAACGATATGACAGTGAAGGAAGTCGGGAAATTCCTGCGGTAGAAATGCGGATTTCCGGGGATGCTGGTGGCGCAAGTGTGTGTCTCGAGTGAGACGCGACGATGCCCTGGGATGCGCCGGAGAGAAAACGTATCGACGCGCTCTAGGGCATGATTCTAGGACAACCGGTCACGAGAGCACCAGCCAGCCAGTTGCTGCCGCTCGTCCGACAGCGTGCGCGAACGGTTGTTCCTGTCGCAGATCAAGATCAACTGCGGAGAGCTGCTGTGCTATACCGAAGCGTATATGTGTACACCGAGAGATGGAGTGTATACACCGCAGCCCAGAACAGAGTTTCAATATAGCGACTAGTGGAATGAGAATGGATGAAATGCTGCCGCGAATTGGCCCACTCTCATCCAGCTGTAAACTTTCCCAAACAGGCTAATGCAACGATTATCATTTCGATATATTTGCTGTCTGCGTTTGGTAATATAGTCTGTCAATTAACTTTACATTCAATTGAACTCCAAAGAGCTAAATTCAATGATTTGAATAATATCTAATTCAAATATTCGTCTCAATAACGCTGAAGGTTGGTGTGAAATTAATCCAATTGCTGTAATATATAAGTAACGTAAAATTCACATGCATATTCAGATCGTGAAGAGAATAGTCATTACATATTCTCGTCGGCAGGAAATATTTCCAGGCGTGCAAAATTACGGAATTAATTAATAAAGTTACAATTTCACTGAACAAGCAGCGGGGATAGCCTCATTGCTTGAGAATCAGGAATACCCGAAGGATTCGCAGGCTATCCAGATTAATCGTGCATTATTCCTTATCAGAAGGGAGCACGTCTGTAATACCGCAACTTTTATCGAGCATGCAAACGAACAAAGGGAATGCTGTAATAGAACTTTCGCAAACTAATGCGTCCTTCGAACCAGTTGTCAGAGCTATTACAACTGGGAAATTTTCCTCCTTTATCTCATCCTGGATTCGTCCAGCGAGGAACTGCCATAAATCTTTTATTACGTATAAGACGAGAACAAACGTCGAAAGCGTAAGATTACTATTTTCAACTACCACAGAAAACTTTTACTGCACAACTGCTGATTAACAATTTTTCCTCTGTCATGAATCATCGTAATCTAAGTATTACCAAGGTTTCCTCGCTTTAGAACTCGATGACTATCAGTTCGTCCTGATAAAGAATAATTCAAACGAATCGCTTGGAAAAGTATGTCTTCTATCACGTTTTTCAGTTGGGTACGCAAAGTTCCCAAGCGACAATAATGCGTTCCAGTGCGACAGGCATCGCAGACAGAAGTCGAGGAATTGATTATTTATTGCATCTCACCAGACTTTCTCTTCGGCCTCCTTCGCTCGCTCGTTTGCCAAGAGTCGTATATCATGCGCGCGTGTCGTCCTCGCGGCAATGTCGCCCTTTATTTCCCGGAACCTTTCCCATTGCCTCCCGCAGCCGCCCACCCACTCCTAGCACATACACGCCTACGTCTAACTGCACTCGCAGAATTTATTATTGACACACCAAGCGCTTGTGGCACGCGGCGGCGTGCGTTTGACAGCGAGTAATCACGTTATTAAAGTCGTTGCAGCAGATTGGACGCGCTATTCTTCCTATGAACGCGCGTGCATCAACGCTAACCATCGTTATTTTGCTGGAAAGAAGATCCGTTAAAAAGAGCTGTCGCTTTAATACTTGGCCCTAGTTTCTCTCGATCTTATTTCACGCCTTTTGATTAACTTTATTAACCCTGACCGTGACACGTCAATTTGCTATTGGGCGTCTCAGTAGGAGTACCTTGCGCACCGGCTGCCGTGAGTGCTCCTCCTAGTAAGCTCGGCTCACGGCTGGATTCTTATTTTATTTATGAGGGAGAACACACCGGAATATGAGAGTCCGGGAGCGGCTTGCCAGATGAAAATAAAGGGACCTCAAGGATATAGTGTCTAGCACGATGAAGAGAGAACGCACTCTCGTAAACTACCCTTGACCGCCGTATAAAATGCTCGAGGTGCTCGTTCTTTATTAGTAATATGTAATTTCTGAAGCTGTATGCTCATCTGATACTCTTTACTCTTAACTTCCCGGAAAAGCTAATCCCTATATTTATACCTGCTTTAGAGTTCCTGTAATGATGAACGAAATCTCTTGAGAATTACTAAATAAATATATACTTCCTGTGTGTATGATTTATTATTAGCTGTTAAAAGAATGATAGTTCTAATAAAAATGTTACCAACATCAGGTTTCTCTTCATGAATTCTCCTCGTGTTTGAGATTAATAAAGTTCTCAGTGGACATTTAAGATTAGCAACGAAAATCCTGTCTTTCGCCATTCAAGTTTCTAGCAAGAACACATTCGTGGTGCAGTGTAATTCTGTAGAAACATGCGATCCAACACGCGCGCAAGGTAGCATGTAGTTGTAGGTGTGTGTACGTGCAATTATAATACTTCTCCCGCTGGCATGACCGTTCACCGGTAGCAAGTTCCCGCGCGACAATCCTTCTAATTCCGTCATTCCATTTGGATTAGAGGAGCGGCGCGGCGCGGCGCGGCGCCCCGATAGTGGTCGGTTGAACGGCCAACTTCTTGACGCCAATGCTCATGTGGGAATAGACGCTTCAGAACTCCGGCTGTGCCCGAAGAGACGCGGACAAAACGCCAACTGCCGCGATCAGAACTCAGAGCGAAACAATCAGACGCTCTTCATTAATGAACTCGTGATGCGCGCGGAGCAGCCAGGATTTAATTAAATCTGTAAAAAGCGCCCCGGCGGATTATAATTCAGTTTTGGATGATAGAACCGAGAGCTAGTAATGAGCTGGAAACAAGGAAAATTTCGTGAGAGCCGAAATAAAACTGGTGAATCTAATGGACGAGATAATAAAGCAGAGAAAAGTAAAACCTGTTTATCATTGTAAGATATTTCGTGAGTTTATTATCCTACTGTGTTTCTACTCTCTCGCCAACATCCCGAACCAACAACACCACAGACTGAACAACGAACATGTAAAATTTCTACAACGAATAAACGAGATATGCTTTCTCACGCCACGAGATCATTCAGCGCAAACCACATGCTACTTTCTAGTGTAAACCCAGTGTATGTGATGTGTTGGTAAATGTAGACACATTGGCAATGCAGTTTGATGAGGAATTTGCGTGCGGATCAAAAAGCCCAGTAAAATGAGAAGCAAAACTGCGTCCCATGAGTGCTAAATGAGCGGGCGAGAGATGATCCTCGTGGTTATTTCGAGCGAGTATGTTTCATTTGAATTTTACGTGACCAGTATCGCTCGGCTGCGATTATGAAATATCAGCATGCGTTTGCGGAAGGCCTCAGCAAACAGGGCGGCTCTAATGAAATGGGAGCCTCCCGACGCTGGATACAGTTACTCTGAAATCATTATACCGACTTCCCTGCGTTTTACCCGTGGCGAAGTAAGCTCGACATCACGAAGTGGATCGGCTTCAATGTGACAACAGGGTGCAATTAGTTTTCAACAAATTTTAAATGGAATAACCAAAACTATCAACCCTTTAATTACTTAATTAATATAAATACTTTCTATTTTAATAGTAGCTTCTTAGAATAAACAGGAATATTTAATACTTTATTTTATATCGTTTTACGATGTTGTAGTTTCATATCTCGTTCTTTATATTTTTGTATTAGTGTGTCAGTCTGGTGTGACACAGATTTTTGCAGTCGACACTGCGCTAATCGCCGAATTCTCAGCTGAAACCCTTTAGCGGCGGAGCAAAGTGGAAGTGAAGCCAACTACGGCCCCCATGTAATATCGGAGTACCGTCTTCCAGCTAATACTTTATAAGTCGACCAACAATCCTTACTACGGGCTAACACCCAGCGCACTGAATTCCGAAATGTACGCGTATTACTCCTAGTAAGATGTGTAAGGGATTTTGCGCGTGGGAAATAAATTTGAAATTATCCTGAGCCACCGGCTGTAGCTTTCCCGTATATATCGCTTTAAACTCGGGTAAGTTTCGAGACTAGACTGCGTGGACTAGTCCAAGCAGGTGGATTTCCCGCGTGCCTATATGTAAGTACATGATGCTTAAACACACTTTGCAGAGTCGAGAATATTTAGGAAAGTGAGGATGAATGTTCATGAGAAGTATAAAGATATTATGCATCTGGCATCCGGAATTACGAGTAACTGTTGTTGACAAGCAGTAACACGGTTTCACTATTACAACTATTCCGGCTTTTCTGCCACTGATTCCTTGTTTTTTACTCGTTTTGATACTCAAATAATCGATTTATGCACCGTTCGCCAAAGTCCCAAAGACTTCGAAAAATCGAAAATTTATGAAGGGGTATGCAAAAATTTGCAAAAAAATGAATTTTGAGCTAGGGCTTTGGAATTTATATCACTTCTTCCTTGATGCAAGAAAATATTCCCCACCAAATTTCAGCCCCGGAAAATGTCGAGAAGTATGAAAAACATGGGAAAAACCTCGAAAGCAAAATTATTCAAGATCGGTTTTCCATGTGTTTTCGGTACAATTCCGGCATTTCTACCACTGGTTTCATGTTTTGTATCCGTTTTGATACTCAAACAATCGATTTACGAAGTTTCGTCAAAATCCGAGAACCTTCGAAAAATCGAAAATTTTTGAAGGGGTATGCCCACAAAAATTTGCGAAAAAATGAATTTTGAGCTAGGGCTCTGGAATTTATATCACTTCTTCCTTGATGCAAGAAAACATTCCCCGCCAAATTTTATCTCCAGAAAAAGTGAGGAAGGTTGGAAAAAGTGGAAAAAATGACCTAAATCAGGAAGATCCATTAACTAGGAGGGCTTTTCCTTTCAGTCCTGTAATTTTTAAACGTCAATGTCAAGAATAAAAAGAACGAAAGTCATTGTGTGGTAATATAGTGATATAGTGCAGTGGTATTTATAAAAGCTGACTGTGGTTTAAGAAGAATATATTTCCTACTTATAACTATTGACAATCGCAATGCATCAAAGTCTAATCGCATCGAGTATGATATAAAGAGACTGAGGATCGCACAATTGGCAAAATCGAAGGACGAGGAAGGAGGCACGAAGTCCGAGCGTGAGCACAAGACGCTGTCAATGACTTTGGCGTGCCGGAGAAAAGTAAATATAGCGCGGCGACCAAACCAGTTCTCTTAAAATAACTCGCGGTCCTAAGGAACGCATTCTCCATCGCATCGACGGTGATTTTGGTACCAGGAGAATGCGTCGCAATCGCCATCCGACCGAAACTTGCATCTCATACAACATGCGTGTCCAATCACAACTGTCGTTTTCCAGTGCGCGTGTCAGACACCCAACTTGACACTGAATCCTCTACCAATCCTTTGAATTTTTAATAACAACTTTTCGAGCACAGTGGCAGATTTATCATGCAAGATTAATAAAGTCTGGACTGAATGTCGGTGGCTTTGTTATGTCAGATTGCTTCAAGGGTGTTTACGACACTACCACTACCTTTATCCAGTATCAAAGTGCGATAGCCTCGTACTGATAATGTATTTTGCACGGACCGATCGTAAGATACCGGCACCGCAAATGTGTCATGTTCTAGATGGCCATTAACCCATTTTTGCCGGCATTAAAACTGAGTTTATAGCGACTGATTCCACGACACTTTGTCGAACTTTCTTTACTGGCGTAAGCGCGGATATGGGGTTTCAAGGGTTTAACTCTATGAAAGATATAAAGTTACTCTTTAAAGTTTACTTTTCCACTTTGGTAGAAAGTTTTCACTATTTCTATCTAATTTATATGCAAATATTACATTTCAGTGACGCACACATCTTTAGATAAATATGTTCATCTCGAACTTGCCAAATTCAGAAAGTTCTTCCGTTCCTCGTAAAGCGACGCATATTGGGGACAAAGAATTGCGCAGAATTCACGGGACAAGGAAACCTTGCGGGTTAACTACATCCTGCGAATGTGAATTCGTGGATTGCGTGCGATAGTTATCGGGAGCACCGAAATCCAGCGTGTCGGACTCGCGTATGTCCAGGTGTGTGAAGGACAATGTGACCGTTTCGAAGCTCGTAACACACGTCTCCGCCCACCACGTACAACACACACTGTGTCCAACGGTGTTAAATATTCATCGCACGAATTGTTGCTCGACAATCACGCCTCTTTTCCATGCCGCACTCACCGACATAAAGGCAATGCACGTGTCCTTCACAAATTGCTGCCTTTCTGAGTGAGTTTTTAAAGTCGAATTCGTCGAATGCTGCGACGGAAATGGAATTCCAAAAGTGCGTGCGCCAGGAGAATTGATGTTAAAGGACGATGGAATAGCCGTCGGTAATCCTGTGGATTAGCATTGTTATCTTTTCAGGCGCGTGCCATCGATTCATGCTGCACCGAGTTACAAGAGATTACGAGCGACTGAGTGCACCGGCAACTTGAGGTTACGCAATCGTGCGAAATATTTGCCACATGCCTTTGCTATGGCGTCATCGTTTCCTTTATACTCCTCCGTACTCTTACTTATCAGCTAGTAAATATTGTAACTGTTAATCTGACGTCGATAGCTCTAATTATAGCGTGGAGCGTGAATATCGCCGGTATTCTTAATTGCTTCGCCATAAACTGGTTAAGACTTTTACGACCCAGCAAAAAGAAAGATTAATAAGATTCAATTTAAAGGTGTATTGCCAAAGATACTTGCACTCTTGATTATGTATGCACCACCTACATGCCATGAACAATAAATCTCAGAAGGATAGGACGGTTCTTATATTTTTAAGCACTGTGAAGTTGAAATGGTAAAAGAACAAGCAAAGCAAATGGCTGGAACAAATCTCTGGCAAGGTTCATTATCGACTTGTATTAAAACTGAATTTAGCGTAGCTGATGAAGTTATTTCTTTTAACTTGATCGATAATCTGCAAGACCAGTCGAGTTGATTGGTTATCGCAGGGATTGGACAAACAAGGCGGACTGCAATGACAGATTTTTCTTGCCAAACGAGTAGTGGAGATCGAAATTGTGAGTACGCCAGGCCGATGGGAAAACGGATTTCGAGCGGACACCGCACGCACATAGTTCCGGTAATTCTATTAGTTACAAGAGCGATCGATGAGCCACTTTCCCGGCGCTGGCCAGTCCGCGATGCTTCAATGGATCCTTTGTTATCTACTGATTCCATTGCAGCGCGATTCAATTTCATGGGTAAATTCGCCCGGGCTATTCAATCCACCGCGATCACCGACCGCGGTGATCCCGAGGGCGTGAACTCTTATCTCAGAGATCAATTTTCACTCACTATCTCCCGCCACCTATTAGTGGCAAGGAAAACTGGCAGCATAATCACGCTGGAATTGACTTACATAATACTTTGGCTGGCAGACTAAATTTATGTAAAAGCTATCTGGATGTCATAGCTTTCCGTTTGCTCTTCCAAATGGTATTTTCATTTGTAGTAATATTTAACAGTAATCATGAAAGTATTATATTTTACAAATACCGAAATTAATAAGAAAAACTAGAATATTTTATATATTAAAATTGTAACCAATGGATAAAATCAGAAAATTGCTGAACGAGCACTAAATGTGTGAGTTTCAGATTTCAGCTGGAAAATCCCGAAGAAAATGAGTCTAAGCTTGGCAGCCTCTTCGGAATAATCATGAAAGTATTAATAAACAGAGGAAGTGGTGGGTGGCAAATGGAGCTTGATAAGTCCCGCGATACATATTCATTCTGCCTGGCGAATCTCGCCTCGAAGGATTGCAACGCGCGCGCGCACGGAGCAAAGTGTCTCTCACTGTTCCTCTGAAACTTTCATTTGCGTTTGGCGTTCAATTATTTACAGGATTTATCTCCGGCGAGCATATCTCACCACTCGCGCCAACTGGGTTACGCTACTCTCGTCCCTGTGGACTGCGAAGTTACATTAGCTGGGTTCACTTTTTTTGTCCCCCTGGTTAACTCTCTTTTGTTGCAGTTCTATGCATTAACTCGAGAAAAAATGTTGTTGACCTTTCTCTGCCGCCTGGTGCTTTTTTTATACATTCGCAAAATGATTGACTGATGAAAATCAGTCTTTAATTATTTAACTTTTAATTAACGTCTCTCCTGACATGAATGACATACTCGCGCTACCAGTATTTTAATAGGAAAACTCTTTTCCAGAACCAACATATTGGTGAATTACACAATTTTAATGGGTCGAGTAAGTAAATTGTAAAATTACTGAGAGGCCCTCGCGCACCACGAGTAGTACGAGTAAACCAACCAAATATAACAGGAGTAAAGTAACAAAGTGTACAAGGGGATTCATGAAAGAGCAGAGGAGCGCTTAATTCGAAGCTCGCTCTCTCCGGGTCTTACGGAAACACAATTTGAAGGGTTGAAGCGCAAATAATTTCTGAGGCAGCGAGAGTACACGGCCAGATCTTTGGCTAAGCGTGGCCCATTAATTCGGCCTTGTTGCTAAAGCGTTCCGCACCACAGCCGGGCTGGAAAAACACTGATTTAACTGGAGCTTATCCCCGGGAGTCACATCGTCCCCGTAGTGCTCTTTACGAGTGCCTGCTGCAAAATATGCCCTGCCGCGATAAATCTTCCCTCTCTCTCTCCTAATTGAGTACCCAGTGCAAACGGAACTTTTCAGACGCCGCCCAACGAGACGCCCAGAAGAAAGAGGCTATTTTTCCGCGACGATCCCCGGAGCGTCTGCCCTGCCCTCCTTCTACCCCCCGCAAACCACCCAACTCTCATCGTCCCAGCGAGCGGAAAGTTCACGGAGCTTTCTACCGCTCGCTTTCCGCTGGGCTCCCACCACATAAATGTTCCTTAATCTGTTTTTGTCAGGCAGCTCCTCTTCCGAATGCACGCGGCGGCCAGATGAAATGCCGTAATTACCGGAGCTCTGTGTCCAGGCGGATACTAATCTCAATGGTAATGGGACACTCTCCTCTGTTTTTCTCAAGAATGACAACTAAGACCTACGAAATTACAGTGTGTGTATTTTACATGCTAATAAACACAGAATTCTACTATTCCGGGAAGCAGGTGTTTCCAACTCTCGCCACTATTTTTCTTTCAGTGTTGATTCTGTATAATTATGGTAATTGCTGGCAATTTTCCATTGTAAGTTCAACTCTTCGCTCCAGTACACAGTACGAATGTGTTCCTGCCATTCGAGTTGATTCAATCGAGTTGAGAAGTATCTTGAGTAGAAAAAAATCTGTACTATTGTTCTTTAGTCGACCATTTGCAGTGATGCATTGTGCGGAGAGATTGCAGGAAGAAGTGACACAGTGCTAGCAGTCATCAGATACAATATGTCAATGAGTTGATAGGTGCGCGGTGGAGTAAACGTCGTTTGGTGCCTAAGGGCAGCTATGCTTCCGGGTGCTGGTTCATCGAGGGAGCCAGCGTCTTCCTGCGCCCGGAATCACTCAATGTCAGCGGAAATTTACCGAGCACTGTTACACAGGAGTTTGCCCAATGATTTGTGCCTCTGCGCGTAAACCCCGTGGCAGAGACCGCCTCATAGACTTCCGCAGCGATCGTTCGGCACGTTCAATGCAACGTCATTCTCGATCAGGTTGGTTGTTACTGCCATTATAGTGTGAATTACAAGTGGTCCTGCATTTAATTTGATTTTCTCCATCAACCGTTAAAATCCGCATTACAATTTTACATTGCCATAAAAATTCTTTATACAAATGGTAGCTAACAAAAAATCGAAAACAAACTCGCAAGGATTCCACGCGTACTTGGTGCACACTATGGCACGAATTTTCCACCAGGATTCTTAAGCCGGACTTTTATTCCGTGTGCACTTCATCATTATAATGAACGCAGAGGAGTCTACTGGCGGGATATACTATGGTGTGGCGTACAAGCTGCTGAAATTAAGTCAGGAAAAAGAGATGCAAAAATTCGACTGTTCCTCGTCTAGCCGCTTGTTGCGCGAGAGCTGCGCAACTATTCACGTACTTTACACATACTTCAGAGCTTCTTTTCAAGATGGAATTTCCATGTCACAGAAATGACAATTAATACCATCATAAACCAACAAATAGCATATAAAATTAATAGAAATCTAAAAATACATCTTCCAATAGTTCTCAATCAAGATGTGAAAAGCAATTTCCTCGGCTTCTCTTCACTCACTCTTAGCACTAGATGAGTGGCTGCAATCTCTGATCCATCAGAAGGTAAAGTTCACCGGTGACATTTAAAATTGGCCTCGTCGTCAAGGTATAATTAAGGCTTTTGCCAATATATCGAAGAGCAAGGGTGGCGGGCGGCATCAGCTGACTGCTGGCGATGGCCGAGCCAGCTCAGCGATAAAAGTGCACTTGTACAGAGTGTAACAATGTCAAGTGTGTGTCTTGGTAGGAGCGGTAAAGAGGTGAGCCACTGCGGGACAGAAGGGCACGTGCTTACCTCGGCGAGGGTTGAGGTCGGCGTTTATGCGGCATAATGTACATAGGAGAGCCCAGCACGCCCAATTGTCTAAACCGGCGATCCAGAAACAGATGGGCCCCTCTCTCTCACTCTCTCTCGGCCGATGCCAGCTGGATAGACACAATGTACGGATCTATGCCTGGTTGCCCAGGAATGGCGTAATTGCGGCACCGACTCCGACACTCGTCCCCTCGCCGACCATTCGTGTTCCCCAACCACGCTCTGGAGACCATTTACACTCGCTACCCATTGAATTAGGATCGCCGCCTATTTTTCGTGGCCGCTTGCCATTTTTCGAGAGCACTCGCGACTCCAGTTCGACAGACACTTCGGCACATCTTCATTAAAATCACCATGTTTCCCGAACTACCACCTGTTCAAACTCTCTGGAAATTCAAATTTAAAAACACGATAATTGTGTTTTTAATCAACTATTCGTTACTTTAATTTTTGCCTCACAGGGAATTTTTGACAGAAATTTGGTTTAGTTGGCCAAGGTTGTTCTTGGAGCAGAACGATTTGAATGATGAGTGATGTTTTACATGACTCTTGAACTAATGTCATGTGTAATGTTTGCTGATGACCACTTCAATATCGAGTAAAATAAATATGTTCTTTGGCAGGTGATAGTTTTCTAATTGATCAGGTATAATTACCGTAATTTAATGTAGTAATTTGGTGATTGCTTCGGGCGAGTAAGGGTGGGTCATCGAGTATGTGCATACATGCTATCTATCTTATATGAACATCGCGCCTGTATCGTGTTGCCAGTATTGTTTGATCAATGAAAGGGCCACTGCACGCTCGGTAGACGGCTTACGTGTATCCTCAGGCCAAGCTACTTGTAATCGATAACATTTGTTTGCACCTTTCTGTAACGTAGCAACCTCGAAAACACGCACTCACTTTTCCCATTTGCCCGGACTCGACTGATCTTTTTCATAAGAGCAAGATCGAACTAAGAGAAGAGTAAATAGTAAATACAGTATGACCTAGTAACGCATCTCATGCTTCGATGACCTACTGATTATGCTGTACTGATGAACTCGCAACATAGTGTGGTATCGACACTCATTCACTATTCCTAAAGGATGAACTAACTGCTTTCGCCTCAAAGTATTCATCAATAGATTGATATTGATCGATTTGGATAGAGTCAGTTAAAAGAAACTGGAATATATTTTTATTCGATTGCTATAGGAAAAGATAAAATTGACTTTACGCAACTGGTATCCTCTCTCTGGTATCCGTTGAAATTTCAATCGCGTTTACTTTAGTCGGAGTTTATCATGTTTCTCGGTATAATGAAATATATCCGAAATAAACTGGATGTGAATGAAGATGGGAGAATTGAGGAATCGTAGAAATCCCATTCGAGCCTGGCGACACATTCCCTTGAGTGGCGATTCTCTGGCAGTCCAGCTTCGAGACGAACGGGAGCCATTCGGAGCGCCGATAAATTCTCCGTCGGAGAGAGGCTTGGCGTGCACCGGCGTGGATACTCGGGTTTCGATTTCACGTGAACGAAAGCCGAGCGAGCTGAATTACGTTGCACGATCCCGAGAACGAATGCAGTCCTTTGCGAGATAGAAGAAACCCGAATTCCCTTTCGGACAAACCCTACCCCTCAGCGAGCAATCGATATGCTCGACCCTCGAGGGCGCTGCCCGGCTTTAGGCTCCAAAGCTCTACCTTCTAATTCCATGGAATTCAAATTGGCAGGTGGAAAGTTGTCAATTAAAAACGAACACCCCGAAAAGAATACTAGGAAAAGATTAAAGAAAAAGAATACTTTGTATAAAAAATAAGTCAGAAAGTAATAAAGATAAAATAATTAAACAAAAAATGAAGAAAATTATGAGAAAGATAAATTTGGAGCGCAGTGAAATATGCAATGATGAATAAGACTTAACTGAAAGAGGAAGCAATCTAGCTTAATGACGGAGCTAGAGCCTTGTTCGGCGAGAGTTTAAGAAGATATCGTGCAAAGTACTACTTTCCGCAATTCACACCCGTGTAGTGCTGCACGTGTGTAACGAGATTTTCGTGCACTCTCTCCATCCACGCTCGAGCCTGAGAGCATAAGTAGGACTGTAAGAGTGGCAAACGGGAGCGGAACCGAGGCTCTCGGGACTGGCCTTCATTGCATGGCCAATGCCTTCTAGGTAAACTGGTCCCGGCTAATGCACGCCTTTGCAACAAACCTAGCCGTAGACGATGCCAAGCAAGCTCACCCACTTGACATCCCTCTCGCGAAGCCGATTTTTTAAGCATTAATCACGAAAGTAAGCCAGCAAGAATGAGACCACGGACTTCGAGCGCTCGCCTTAAAGGTGATTTTTGGCCGCGTTCTAATTGCACACTGCCGCGGGCCTTAAGGAGTTTTCATCAAGTCGAGACTCGTCGGGCTTCGTTAAGGACATATCTTTGATCGCGCGCGCGCGCGTTCTTCGAGATCTTCGTCCTCTCAACGTCAAAGTTAAGCCGAGAATCGAAGGCGTTCTCCGTCGCAAATCATTCCCAGGACGGAGCGCAATCCCTTCTGGCGTTGCTGGGCTCTTTGAGTTAAACTGGATCCTTCGAATGATCCTGTTAAGTGCGCACCCGAGCCGCCGGGAATTCCGTTCTGGGTCAGGCGGATCACGGTACGACGAAATTAGGAAGGAAAGGTGGATTAATCAGATTTCATCTAGGCTCTCATCCGGCTGGCTTTCTCTCTCTCTCTCTCTCTCTCTCTCTCTGGGTTCCTTCATCTCTCAAGAGAGCCTGCACTCGTGGGAGGTTGGATCTCGGCGTGAGAATGTGACACCGAGCCGGCGCGCATAATCGTGCGAAATGATCGTGTCTCTCGAGAAAGACGGTGCGCCGGAATCCCCGGCGAGTATGCACCGGCGCCGCTGCTCCCTGCACGAAAGCTTCCCTCCGACTCGGCTATTTAGGGTGACATCCTTTTTATCTCTATCCTCATTACCTACTAGGAATGCGAAATGCTGTACAATACTCACGAGCATCCACCCACACACACACACACACACATATACGCGAATATGGCCATTTTCACCGCGGAAGAGTATGGAGCGTTGGAATGTTGAGGAGAACGCGCGGGTGTTTGAGCGCGCGAGGGAAAATCGAAGCGCAAAAGTGGGACAACGCCGATGACAGTCGGTTACCTATGATTTACGAGGAGAACCGCTCGAGTAAAACAGATGCACTGATTAATGATCTACTAATTAATAGCAGCCGCGCGTAGAAAGCTTACTGGCAGCAGGCGATAGCCAAACTTATTACAGGGTCTCATTTTATGGGCCAATCTGTTAACTTATAATATACCAACGTCAATTTATTGTGAGCTCATCGAGAAAAAATGCATTTTACATAATCCGTAGTCGATTTATGAGATTGATAGGGTATCAATGTCATAGTTGGATCATCGGTTACTTTGATTACTCAATCTCGTTTAAAATGTCGAAAAAGCTTCGTGCCGCTTAAGCCATCGTGTGCGCTTGACGTTCTACCGATGATATCGGCGAGGTACATTTAATGGCACTGGAGTAAATGAGATTCTGGATTTTTGGTGCTTCATCTATCTTCCAACGAGCGGGAAACAAGGAGGTAGAGAGAATGAGTGGGAGAACGGAGAACGTGATTTGCGGAGTAATGCGTACCATTAGTGGACAAATTGAAACCAGCACAGTGCACACTCTGTCTCGACTGGGCTCCCACTGGCGTCACGAATCAAGAACACACACCCGCGAGACGAATTTCCACGAAGCGGCCGTAAAAGTGCGCCATAAGTGTTACCCCACTGATCCGAATAGCCCGGCAAGAACTTCTTTCAAAAGCCTGATTCCTATCGGAGAGTTCCACCGCCACGTATCGATGGCACCCCATGGAATTTAAAGTCCCTTAAGGCTTCGCCTGACATTAAATACTCTCATCACTTGCAATACGTATGCATGAGAACGTATGCATTGGAAACGATACAAATTAGTGTAAATTTTCAAAATGCCTTTACATGAAATTTTACAAAGTGTGAAAGATTGCTAGTAAAACAAATAAGCACTCAACACCACGTAAATCTGCGAGAGGAAAAAAAAGTATTATTCGCGCTTGAATTTTAATATCAGTTACTGTACGTGACAGAAAAATTGAAAAAGGTATTAAGAGCGCTCAAGGTTGATCCATAGCTTTGTTTCCAGCGGCCAGCAATAACAGAGTCCGCCACTAAGATAGTGCGAACTCGTATTTCCGGATCATAAAGATCAATCGAGTCGGATATATCCCGGGAAATACAGCAGCACGGCGGCCTGGCTTTCAATTGTATTGGAAAACTAAGCCGAGCGAAAACCATTGGAACAATGGGCCTGGGATGTGTAGTTCCTTTCGTTTATTCCGAGCATCTTCGAAACGGGTCACGAGCATACGCACTGCGGACTCTTCGTTCCGCAACCACTATGCGGTGCGCGCCGCGGCACTTATTTGATTTCGAGCGATCGGATCAAGTGCAAACGTTCGCGCGTTAGTGAAAAGATTGCCCACTTTATACTGAACTTCAAGAATTCCTCGACCATTTCAATGTCATTAGTACAGTTTAAAATAGAATTTTGCTAGTGCGGAATAAAAATTATAAAACTTTACGATCGTTATTTTTATTATTAAATAACTATATTCTCAATGAACCTTGAGTGTACTTTTAATCAATTTGGAAGTTAAATCCTCTTCATTTTGAGTTTCTATTTTCAATTCGCTGGTGATTACGAATAAATAGGAAATATAATAAGAACGTGCCAAGGAATACGGCACATCACGAGTGCAATTCATGATCCGCCATGTACACCAGAAGGGTTAAGAGTGTCAAGAGATCCCACTTTGCAAGGCTCGGTAACTTGTAATACAAGCAGATAGTGGTCACATTCAAATTCCACTAGGTAAGAAGAAAAAATGGACGGCGGTTTTTCAGAAGCTTCTGTGTCACTGCCTGGCAAGTATAATTCTTCGCCAAAGACCCCTGCGGCGACATGTGAACACCCTTTACACGTCTTCCGTGGCGTGTATTACACACCGTGCTTCGGCACTTAACCAGTCCTTAAACCGTTAAGCGGGAGAAGGTACAGAAAACTCTAAGGAATAAAGTGAGACCGTGGGAAAGTACGAGTTATCTCGTTAAAACCTTGTTTGCACATTCTAATACTTATAAAGATCTATTCAAAATGAAAAGCGTACAAGTTCTTTCGCATTATTAATCAAGTCAATGACTTACTATATATACATATAATCATTAAACACGAGATTATTCCATATTATAAATTAGATACATAAAGTTAACAACAAACTATAATAATAAAGAATAACAAAAAATTCGGCATACCTGGGATACCAGTTGAATCGCCATCGTGCCGAACACTGGTGCTCGCTTCTTTCGTTACTGAGACATCTTTTGGGTCTGAAAGCAGAGGAAAGGAACGTTGAGTAATCTGCTCTCCGATAAATGATTCGAGTGACTTCTCGCGCAGCCTAGCATACGTATGGCTTTCAGTCGTGGAGCCAGCCAGAATCGGATCTCCAGTGGCTCGAGAATGGAGAGACAAAGGTGGCCGTGCGAGCGGAAACGCCGCTTTTTCAGTGCGGGTTCTTTTGCGGTTTTGCGCGTGAGCTCTGCTAAACGCATTTACCTTACGCGCACTGATCTCCCGCTCCGGGGGAGCAGAGAGCAAGCAGAGCGTTTGCGTTTTGTGCCTGCCTTTCTTTGCCGCAGCCTGAATACATCCTTTGCTTCCGCGATTCACGTTTTTATGCGTGCACCCGCCAACTCTCCCGGCGAAACTTCCATTTGCCATGGAACACCCTTTGTCCCGCTGTTCCTCAACCCCCTCTTACTACTACTACTACCCGCTGTCCCTTTTAGCACACCGGAAATCGATCGTTTTTTTTTCCATTCCTTCAACGACGATAACGTATCCCCTCGACACGCAGTGCGGGCCAAGGGTTCTTGCTCCTTAAATAGTGGCTTTTTCCTTTCGGCACAAATTGAGATAGACGCGTCATGGCTTTTCTCTCGATTGATAGTTTAGTCGATTGGGGCATTCTTCTTCAACTCGGCGAGCATGCTTGCGGCGATGCGATAAACGACTGATAAAGTATTCGAACAACCCTATATAAATTCCTGTACTTTACCACCCACTGAATGAAATGTTACTCGAACATAATATATCTTGGATACGAAAGTTGTTTCTTTTGAAATTTATTGTCTGCGAAAGTAAATCAACCGCTTCTGAGAGGTGTTCATAAAAGCGGTTTAAATAAGACAAAACTTTTCCTAATGCAATGTATGTGACAAATGCTAGTGAAAGAGTGAAGAGCGAGGCCCAGCCAAAAGTGCGTTAGATTTTCTGAAACGAGAAGAGATTAAGCGCGCGTCAATTCACCGCCGGCATTTCCCTCGTAAAAGGGCACGTCAGTGAAATTCAGATTCCGGCGAGATTCATTCGCTCGCTGGCCGTTTCATCCAGCCTAATTCAGGGGCGCTCAACGCCGAGCACTCGAAAGAACGAGCGCGACATGACACGTGTAATTTTCTTTCATTTCATTTCGCCCGGTGCGCTTTCGTATCAGGATCAAGTGGCGGCGTAAACCAGCCACTTTTTTCATCACCGCTCTCATTAGCCCGCCACTCATTAACTGCCGCCGCAGCGATTTTTACCAACTTCGCCATGGAAATATGGATGCACCTATGCGAATAAATATTATCGGCTTTCAGGTAATGAAATATTTTAGGACACGTGTAATGCTTTGCCATTGGTCGCTAAAATTCAATGCGATTCCCACCAACCGAGTGTAAATCAATTGAGTAAAAAGATCGCGGGGAATTTCCTTGGTGGAATCCGACGAATTCAATTTTGCCGGACGGGAGAAAAAATCTGCTGAGTGCGCAATGTGGAGTACGTGGCCCAGCTTATCTTATCACCAACGGGTTGAGAGAGTAATAGACTTAATGCAGATAGCAGGAACCCGTATAATGAGTAGAGAATTAATGCGAGAACTGTGTACCATTCTATGTTTGAGAATTATGGTTGCTTACGATAAAAAGAGTATTATGAATGGACGAAAGTACGATAATTTGATTTATTTCCAATCTTGTAATTATTGTAAACTTTCAATTACTGGCAATTTATCTGTATCTTGAAAATGATTGAATATCTCGAATTACTTCTTAATTGTTACGTAAGACCTTTGTTCGCAAGCTCCGTATCTAATTGTTCAAAGTTTTGCCGTTGAAGCAATCGTAAACGGATCTTCTTGAGGGAGAATTCCTCCCAATAATTCGTTAAGGGTGTTGCAGTCACACTCAGCTATGTACGTGATTGCGATCCCATGGCTGAGGTAGTTATTAAAGTTATCCCCGCCAAGTTTCCATAATCCTATTAAAGTTTCGCACCCACGTACGCCACCGAGATTCCGAAGCCTGTGATTTCATTATGCTGCCGAATTGCTTCGCTGCTAAAAAGATATTTACACTCGAAGTTCCGGCAGCTTTCTTGCAATCTCTAATTCTAAATTACAAGACTATCATAACCGCAAGTTCTTCGATAAAAAAAGTCAGTATTATTAATTTATATAAATTGGACAGGAAAGAAAGATTTGTTCATCTACAAAATCCAACTGTCTACTTAATTTAAGCATATTTAATTGTTACGGCTCGAGAGTCCACCCATTACTTTCGCACCAGAATTTCATCCAGCAGCAAGTGCATTTGAACGAGCGGGTAACGCGTGTGTGTGTAGGAGCGAGAGGAAGATTGGCCACGGTAAACAGAGTGCCGTGCGTACTTGCCGGGATAACGAAGCAACGGACGTTCCGCAAACAAATGGAGAATTCCACGGCAGCGTGTGTTGTTCGAATAATAAATAACAGGCGGCAACCGTGCCACTCGCCCGCCGATTCGGAATAACTGTATCTCAGGAGTTTTCGCTTATAATCCAGCCGACTTTGTCCGCCGGCGTGCATTGTACTGTGAGCACAGCTTCCCCGCTCATTGTACCCGCGAAAATCCTGCAATTGGGCTAAACTCATACTGCCAACTTCCGGATTCGTGAAATTCTGACGCGCACACGTTATTCACGTTGATCCTCGACGATAATAATTATAAATATACTAATTACGCATATGCTAAGGTATTATATGTGCACGAGAGTTGTAATTATAATTTATTGTTACATAAAACGTCGCAAGATAAATCACTTTATTTTAGTTATTTCTGTGATAAAATTGGTGCAAGTATTCGATGATCGCAACAGGATCTTTTGAAATTCCTGTTCAAATTGATATAATAAACTATAATTACCAAACTGCTATTCAAATTGCGAATCCTTTTGATGCATGCACTTAGATTTTAACGTCAAGAATTGTTGGCTGATATTAATGATACAGGAGGGTGTACAGTCTGTATTTAGGCACGTGGAAGAAACTATTCACCGGAGCAGCGAGTGGTGCGCAACGAGGCACACCAATCGATCCCGACTTTGGCCCGCGGCACGTACCAACACCACCCGATTGATGCTCTCGGCCGTCAAGGTTCATGCTAATTAATGCGTTGTCGGATAATTGCAGGGTCTTGTTAAACTGGAGAGCCGATAATTCCGGCGGCGTTTCATGCGCGGCCCGCGTTAATTCCGGATCGTGTCTTCTCGGTGTTTCGCCGGAGTTCGCGAACTATCGGCCCTGTCAGCCGATGGGGCGGTCGCCCGAAAAAATTGCCTATGTAGGCCGAACGCCTGAATGACAAATAACCCCTGAGCTACTAAATCTCGATAAATTTGGTAACTTGAATGTACAGTTGAATTGTATAGTCTAAGCGAAATGAAATAGTTATATAAAATTAATTAGATTAAAAGTTAAGAAATATTTTGACTGACAGAAAACTTGGTCGCGATAATCGTCATTATCGATCGACTGACTTTCGACGGCAGAGTAAATCAATCTATTTCCAAGATGGGCGCTGGATTAATCTCGCGGTCGCCCTTTAGCGCGGTAAAACTTTCGCACTTAGTGGAGGGCAGCTTCGACTAACTTCCGGACACGTCTTTTTTCCTGCATTAGGAAGTTTGACTTTTCCCGTTGTTACCCGCAGGTGACTAATCTCCCGGATCGAATGATGTGCTCGACGACGCGAAGTCGGTAAAAATTGAACGAATATTAAATCTGCTACCTCGCAATAGCGGCAATGAAGATTGCCAACGTTACAATTTAATAACGGAGAAGCCTAATTCGCCTGATAATAACTTTGGCCATAATCGGTTTAAGTTTCGAGAGCACTTATGTGCGCGGGTCGATGCGCGTCCCTTGTTTCGAGCGGGTGGATCGTTCCATTAAGAGCAATTAATGTCGTTGCCACGGTACGCTCGCCAATGCACCTAATTATCACTGGACAGCCGATGGGAATGAAGGATGACTACGGAAACCTTAGGCTGCTTGGTTAACCACCGGCTCCTCGTGAACGACTGGCTTCGCTGCGTCCGAATGCATGCTTTAATACCAATAACAAGTTCCTAGCGGAAGCGGTGAGGCTGTATTTATTGTGCCGCGGTTTACCGGGAAACTATTCATTAGTATTCCGCAGTGGTCCTCGACCACACGTGTTTAATAGCTTTCCCTCAATTTCTCGAGAGCGTTACTGTTGCAGGAATTAACTAAAGTACTAAAACCCATGAGGCAATAAAAAGATCAATTTCAACTACTATTCAATCAACTTGTTATGGGAATAAATAATGATAACGTAATAATACAGAAAACCTATAAAATCTCTCTGCATCTCAAATTATAAAAAGTACCTATTTTAAAAAAACGTAATAATATAAATTCATCCAAGTCAAAAAGTATATTATCCGAGTAATTTATTGTAATTTATGAGTATCTAATTTAGAACACTTCAATTCGCATGAAAATCAATTTGGACATAATGTAGGAAGATATAGAATTCTAGTCTGCGAGAGATTGAATTCGGGAGTCGGAAGCAGCGTGACAGGAGACAGTACGTGGTTGGTGAACGCGCGCGGATCCAGCACAGGCAAAAGTTGGGTATATTCGTTGCAATTCACGATCGCCATGCATCGCATACGCACGCATACACATATATACGCTGTGAAGTATTCCCGTGCCATCCCGTTGACTCAGCGGCAGGACGAATGCCGGGGCTGGTGGGATAAAAATTCCGGCTACGTAAGATTGCCCGCGGCGGAATTCTTATTTCCGTCCGGTGCGCGCGCGCGCTCGCTCGCTAGCTCGAGGACACCATTCTCGAGACACACTCATAGAAGTAGAAACACGTGGCCACCCGTGGCTTGCACTCTCTGCTCTCAGGGATTTTCGGTGCAAAATAAAGGAAAGAACGGAAATTCGAAAGAAGCAGCTCGCCCTGGCTCGAATTCTCACTGCTAATCTCGCTCGCTCTTAGTACACGGAATGTCCTCGACCCTTCAACCCCCGTCGCCCTCCGCATTTATATTAAAAAGCTCGACGAAAAATTGTCCCTCTTGTTCTACCCTCCACTGACTCGCAATTCTCTAGACCGCACCTTTATTTTCGTGTACCTATCGTGTAAGCCCAAATGCAAAATAACCCTTGTTTGCACTTTTGCCCACCTGCAAAGTCTGGCGCGCTCTCGACTGCTGGCTTTCATTAAGTGAACAAAAAAGCCAACCCTAATTAAATGTTCCACCGTTACTTGGCGATATCATTTTCATTAGAGACGTTCCTAGAATACTCCGAACGGAATTCTCCCGCTTTTCCTATTTGATTACTTATGCATATACACGGCCCAGTGGAATTAGTAAAAGTTGGAATTATTATGCTAATGAAATGTAGATCGGCTTGATTCAAGGGAAAAACTGGAGTGCCATTATGTGGAAGACCGTCGAAAAGATAAACGTATTATTTCTATGGAAGGGTAAATGCAAATCTGTCTACAAATGCAAGGAAGCACTTTCAGTTTCATTTAATTCACGCCAATAACTGCTGATAATTTTGATTCGAATCATTTGCTTGATGACACTATCGAGCAAGCGAACAACCGTGAGAAA
This sequence comes from Ectemnius lituratus, assembly GCA_910593735.2. Classification (NCBI taxonomy): domain Eukaryota; kingdom Metazoa; phylum Arthropoda; class Insecta; order Hymenoptera; family Crabronidae; genus Ectemnius; species Ectemnius lituratus. The sequence goes on along the minus strand of OU343036.1, from coordinate 4,517,907 downwards.
ATGCGGACGGTGAAAATGGTGTAATTTAAATGCATATGAATCCCGGGCGAAAAATAAAAGGTTTTATGGAAACATAATACGCGACGTAATGAAGAGATTAAATCCAACGACCGCGCTTTCGGTGCCACGAAAATTCTGGCCGCGTGGCCACCTTTGATATTTTATGCGGTCGATGAAAAATACGTGTACGTAATACCTCCAAGAAAAAAAAAACTGTTGCCGTATTGCGGCTGCCAGTTTTGCTCCGCTAGCCGAAAATCTCATTACACTGCACGCGACAGACTTTGTCACGGGTGCCATTTATAGTCGTTGAAAATGTAGCTTTACAGTTAGGGCGAATTATAAAGGGCGCTTGTATCGTCGCTCCAAACGCACATTCATAAAGTTCCGATCGAATTTTCACCCTTTAAACGAGCAGAGCTTGAACAGTGCGCGCACTCTCAAAAACTTTCGCACATTCTCGTGCCTTCGCCAAAATGGATTGAAGTTTCGGTGGATCAATTGATTTTCACTCGAACTCCACCGGTGCACACTCAACCTATTACATCTGTCAATAAATTCAGATGAAGTCCACCTTTCACCGACTCAAAATTTGGAAGTTCGTGCCGAAATGGATAAATAGGTTTTGTTCCAAAAAACGGAAGACAAAAACGCATTAAGTGAAGTCAAATCGTTAATAAATAGAAAAAACTGCAGATTCCTAAATGAATCTATTAATTATTAAAATGTACACATGTGCAATTGCGACGTCAATCACAGAATTTATTCAGCAGCACACTGATTCATAAATATTTATAACTCGGAAGGACTGGTAAACTCAGCGAGGGTATAATTTCAATAATTCTCATTTTACAGTATGGTGAATCCAGTGTTCGTCAGTGTCCGAAGCCAGCTGGCTCGAACCTTGGATCCTGGAAGTGCAAGCACATCCGTGCGCGCTAGTAGCAGCCGCTCTTTCTGGTATCTCGATATTGTTGAGTGCACGCTGAAAGCTCGCACGTTAGCACGTGCCGGATTCGGCCTCGGCCCGAAAGCCAACGGGATAGAGTAAATCTTGCGGTAAGCGAATAGCGAGGAGCCAATTCGATTTCCTCGAAGTGTGCTCTCTTGGTTATACATAGCATAAATACAGAACTCCAGGAATATTCCCTTCAACCGTTATTACAATACTGTATGCTTCTTAATAAGTTGGCTATTACAACTCGCAAATTGTAACTAACAAGAAAGCATAAATTCAGACTCGCGAAACATTAAGTTGAGTTTACGAGAATTTACAATAATTTACGAGAAATTGATGCTTTCATGGAAAATGTAATCAGTACAATTGGATAACTCATTCTTTCCCACGTGAACATTAATTTAGCTCGGCGAGCTAATCGAAACATTATTTTATGAGCAAGCTTCTCCCAACTAATTCGGCCCTTAACCACATAATGTAGCAGGGAATCCCTATTGAATCATCCGAGCGTTCCGAGGGTGGAAGGGGGCAGGATTTCCCCAAATCACGAAGCACCAGGCTCGCATTCGCGCGCACTCACCGGCTAATCTCATTTGAGCGGTGGCAATTTTACATGTATGTATGACGTTCGCCGTGCAATTAAACTAGCAGAAGATATTAAAGTTAATGTCGACTAAACTACTTTCGAGGAAACATGAACGCCTAGCCCGCTTTTATAGGGCCGAGTTGCGGATTAACTATCGCGAAGGGCTGGAAGGTACCCTCACGTTTTCAGCCCTTTTGTTAGGTACAATCTACAGGGTGTAAACTTTCGTGTGTCATTAATTTAAACCAGATCCCTAAAGCACCTACACGTAGCGGAAGGTTTTGCTATAATTAACAATGGGAGTTTTGTTACGAGAGTAACAAAATCTTCCGAAACATCGTGTGTGATATTTGATAAGTAACCGTGCTATCCAATAGGCTGTTAATAGCGAAAGAATTGGATTGAAATGGTGCATTAAAAGATTAAATGTATTAGTGAAATATTAACGAGCGCTCTAGTTCGCCGTATGGCCACGCCAGAGTTGAGGGTGTGGACAAGGGTGTGTGCGCGCGGCTGGAAGTGGACTGCACATACACGTACAGCCCCTTTCTTGTTTATGGAACCGGTAGTGAGTATTTGTGTCCTGGTTAGCGGTCGGATGCCGACTAAAAGCACCAGCGTGACTTTTTCAAGTGTGTGCGACAAGTGTGTACGTGGATATCCACGTAGCTACGAACAACACGTACACTGCCAGAAAGCCTGTATTACGTTTGCTCCGTTGAGCCACTGCTATTTTATTTTATTTACGCATCCGCAAGCAAAGAGTCGGCTGCAATGCTGATCGACGAAAAACTTTCCCGTTGACACTTCCCGAAAAAGTTCTCGCTCCCGGGGAAACTTTCACTGCTCCAGATAGAAGTTAAACGCCGACGCCGAATCCCAGCGATCGACCTCTTCCGGAAAAGTGGTGGGTAAACAGGGACAACGCGAGAGCTTCGGGTCTTCCGTGATCCTTGGAAGAGTTTACCTCTCTTATCCACTAATTATCCAGTAATTAAGACTTCTATTTGGAACGCTGCATGCAATACAGAGATTAGCAAACAGCAGCTCTTTAGAAGTATTTCTTCTCTAATGTCTAAAGTGCTACATTTTTATTGATATCTTTATAATTACATTGCAATTCTACGAGTTCTTTATTAACAACTGCTATTGAAATGCTGGACAATTCATGTTTCACAAAATATATTATTCTCTTACAAGCTTTTCTCGAGTTCCACAACAAATACTTAACGAAACTTAGTTAATCCCTTATTTAATCTAAGGCAGTGGAATAAGAATGCAGAAAAGCGAACTCGCAAGTCTCCTTTGCGCTTCGAGAGGGAGAGAACAATGGCTGAGAGAGCTTTTTACACGGGGAGTTTCTTTCACAGCGGGCGGCCGGATGAAAGGAATGGAAAACGCGAGACGATTAAACAAAGCTGTTTATCCATGAAATTACGAAGCCCGCTGCGAGAGAACATTGGCATGCGCCTAGACGTGCCAGAGCACGACTAGGAAGCGACTGCAATCCTGCACGTAACGCTGAGTCCGACTGCGAATCGTACACGTAAGATTAAATGTATCGTCCATCGCACTTACGTGATTCGCCTTTCTGATGGCGAACAAGTCACCGACTGAGAAACTCACAAGAAGTGAACGCGATTCATGCGAGATCTTCAAGAGGATACATCCCTTTGACACTGTCTGTCAATAGACACGAAGTACCTGCGATCTTGATGAGACCATTGTAGACATTGTACGTGCATCGTGTCGCTTTACGCACTACACTTAACAAGTAGATTTGGTACAGTAGTGTTTCCCTTTGTATAATTTGAATTCCCCCTTTCAACGTCTTAACTCACCAATCGAGAGAAGATTGCATTGTCAAAAGCTTGTTTGAAATTAGATCGTCACCGACAACAATTAATTCCCGAGTGATGATATTGGCGATTACGACTGTCAGTTCAATATCAATGGCAATCTATAGAAGGGTCTCGTCAAGATAGCGCTCGGCGTGAGTGCGGCCTCGTGAATTAAATAGGGGAAACTGCTGGAAAAGTCTGCACAGCGACACGGTGCATTAAAGTTGGAAAAGAGGGAACTGCTCGGATGCTGCCACAGCTTGAAGCCATCTACTCTCAGACGCGCGCGCGTTCGCTCACTTCTCTGAGATAAAAGATACCGAGATATTCATGCGGTGTTATGATTTCTTCTCGCTCTTCGCTATTGTGGCGAATAAAAATCCAGCCAGACTGTACACACCGATATCAACTAGATTCTCCCCACTCCAATGCCTCTCTGCGTTCTAATACGTTAAGTTCCAGCGAGGTTTGTTTCAACTTCCAAAACTGTCGAGCGAGTGCGAATGGAAAACTGGGTCGGCCGATTAGACGAGATGCGAATGCAAAAGGCGGCAAGGAATAGTTCGTTAGCAACGCGTCCGCTGCCCCATTTGCATACAGATACCTGACCATTACTTCCGCATTCAATTTTACTAATGTGCAGCTGCACGCGCCAAGTTCCCTTCGGTATAAACCATTCGCAGTTAGAAGAGAGTCTGAATTTTTCCTAGCTAGAAACTATGGTTTAATGGATCACATTGTGTGTTTAAGTTGGATGGAGATCCGGAAAGGCTTACATTGAATACGAGAGTCCCTCTTATAAGAATCTCATACATATGGTTCACCCGATTTATTTCGTCTTTTTACTCGTTTGCTTGCAAATTTATTCGAAATTCGACCACCGGAATTATCGTACTTGATAATGACTTTTCTCTTTACTAGATACGCTCGAGAAGTCTTAAACTTGCAATGAGTTTTACTGTAATTAGTGTGGGTAATTATAAACTTTTGATAGAATTGAGTGAGAAAGAATAGAAGGAGTGTATTTGTATAAATCTACCCGATGGATTTTCCGAGCGGAGTACTTCCATATTAGATACGTAGGAGTTTACTGGGTCGGCTAAGAATGGAGCGGGGACTTGAATGATAATCGAAGTAGCGCACGACTGACTCTTACTCATCGCGATGATGCAATCGCACCTGTCAAGGACAGCAACGACACATAGCATGATACGGTGCGACAATGGGACGCGATTCCCAATTTCAGAGTACGCACTCGAGTCGATTGTCAGGTGTAATGTCACTTAGTCCTGGCATGGGGATCGATCCACCGAGTATCGCGGTGCGAATGCGCCTGTGAAATGAAAAGAGCATCATCGATCTGACGACGCAGACTAGACTAGACTAGACATACAGGCGTTTGTTCAATCGCTTGTTTAATGTCTCAGTGATTCCATCTCGCGAAGGTTTCTAATTGTTCCTTATGACAGGTTCATTAGAAATGTTCTGAGAGATTTCAATATTTCACATCTAGCAAAATTCTTACTCTCTTGAACTTTGATATAGTACATTGGTGAGAGTTAGGCCATCTCAGTAAGATGGCAAATTCCGTAACGCAATTTTGGATCAAGCTGCATCGTAGATTGTATAGAAGGTTTGGAGCACGCAGTACGCCCGATCCTATCACACGAGATGGAATCTGCGAATTGTTTACCGGAAAAGGGCCGAACACTAGCTTGAAACTGGATCCAGAAGGGACCGGGATATCTAGGTCAGCCTCTTTATTCCAAGCGACACCCTCCCACCACTCTATCTTTGTCCCGCTCCTTCGCCACTCTCTCGCTCGTCCTCCGGATTTTTTCTCCTCTGTCATTCCCCATTTGCCACATCATCTCACCCTACACGCGGCTTTATACATATTTCGCGGCAGCCGGTCCTCTCGAAAAAAACGCAACTCGCTATATTACACTCCGCTGCTCGCACACCGCCCGAAATATTCCTGTGGCCGTTGCGGTACTCCGGTTAATGATTACTGATGTAAAAGAGCAATGTCCTGTGTCACTCGGCGCCCTCAAACCCTGAATATACTGGCCGAATTTGCTCCCTAAGGACTTCAGCGTAATTAAGTCGTACTTAACAAAATTTGTTGAGTATTGAAAGGAAAAACATACAGTTAATGATGCGACAGTTGATGATTTAATTAAAGGCTCGTTAGTCTTTGTATAATCCTGAGTCCACTTTTTAGAATTCTCAGTGTGCGATGTTAAAGGAGAGTTCCTATTGGCACACTTCCCAGAAAAATAGGCAACTATAAAGAAAGTCTGATATCTTCGTCGCTCCTGAGAAGATCTTACAAAGGATCATCTTGACCCCGTCATCGCGAGAGCCTACCTCGTTTCCAGCCGGAAATTTAAGGGATCCCGAATGCTCCGGGACTGCAAAGTCCAGCAGTAGAAGTTCTAGCAGGTCTAAATCATGCATGACTCCATGGGGAAAATGGAAAGGAAGGGAAGCGTCTCGAAAAGCTGGCGGCACACCCTATCCGCCGGCTGCGTCGCGTCCCGATTCATTCCAGTTGGCGTATGCGTATATGGCGCAACTATTATCTCTGGAATACTTTTCCAGAGCACTGTGTCCGTGAGGCAATCACTTTCAACTTGTCCCGTCTGCCTGTCTAATGCCGCTGCCCCACATACGAACTCGTATTACATATATGACCCCATTCAAGTGCGAACTAGTGTCCGATTGCAAAGTGTACACAGAAGCATATCACTCGCGAGTGCGATTAGTCATCGAGCCTCTCACTTGACAATCCGGAAACCGTCATCTATCCATGTACGTATTATTCATCAGTATGTACGTAGACATTTGTCAAAATTGAAATTGAACCCCAAATTGTTGCAAGCAGGTAATGGATTTATTTCGAATTTTAATTATTTTAGTTGCCATCCACAGGTTTACCATGTGTGTGACATAATATTGGCTGGAAACTCTCGGCCAAAATTTTTCAGACAGAGAAAACGAATATGAAAATCCATTGATGCGTAAAAAATGTTTAAATGTGGACTGCACAAACAATACGAGGACGGTGGAGTTAAAAAGGAATTTTGCAGAATTTTCCTGCTACCATGCTCAGTCAATGTGCATAAAAAAAACTCATAGCTACGTTTGCATCCGAATCGAGGTTACGGTAAATTTTATATGTGTGTATATGTATATGTGGTGGCGACTAGCGGCGGTCGGAGTTCGAATAGCCGCCGCATTACGGGAGATAATGCGTTAAATGCGGCGAGCTTCGTATTGTCGCCGAGTTCCGCCAATATTTACTGACACACAAAAAGAAATGTTTCAGGTGGAACCCGAGCACGAAACGGGTCGCTTTATCGCGTCACGTATCTCTGTATGCTGGGAAATAAAAGAGGTCGTGTTAGACGATAAAGGCCTCCCCTGCACACACATGCATATCTAGCGCTACGTATAAGCGTGAGCGTACGATTGGCGTAGTTCTGGGCCGTAGCCGTCGCATCGCGAGTCGAAGGTGTCATTACGGTGGATCGGACAATGCGCAATTGGCCGCGCCAATTAACCGGCAAAAAGCAGGCAGACACTCGACCGTCATGCGAAATGGATATCGAGCGCGGAGATGCGTTCAATGCGCTCTGAATCGTCCTCTCCATAAATGGAAATCAGCCCTTCTCTCTATCGCGTTGGTATCGTATAAGGATTTGCAGGAATTGCAGATCGATGGAAAAATTGAGTGAACTTTGAGAGAATTGTAAAAGTCAATCATTTGCAAGTTACTCGAGTTCTATGCATTTGTCTCATTCACAGAATCCCGATTGCACTTGAGATAATTGTGGTCAACTTTCTAACTTGGTAACAATCTAAGGAGATACTGGAGGTGGACGACAGCAGCTCCTTAAATTAAATAGATGTAATTAGAACAATAGCGCTCGCGCGAGTTTATTACGAGAGCGTTCGTTGGCGCTCGTTGTTCTTGCATTGCACCTGCGAGAGAAACGATAGGCATGCCGGTGGTATTCCTGTCCGCCCAGCTTTGCTATTTGAACACGTGTTACTCTCAGTGGGCTCAGATGGTGAATGCGAAGTGTCCACCCTTCTGAGTTAAGTGTGGAACTTGCATACGATGAAACAACTATGTCCTACATTGAATACGCCCAAGATTTCATTTTTCTGCCCCAATTTTCCTAAATCTGCTAAGTATATTTATTTCCTGCCCGAAATTGGACAAGTTTATACAAGCTATTATAATATTTATTATATTATCAATACTTTATGATTCTCTCTCCATATTCGATGTATTGCGAGATATTTCTTTTGACCTTTGATTATGCATACGAATTTCAACTGTGAATCCTATAGAATTCATTCTTCTTTTGTGATGAACCTGGCTGCATTTCTGGAATGCCTGTTTACAAAAGGGCGAAGGCAAAGCCAAGTAGGATAAGTCTCAGTCTCGTTGTTTGTGCTGCGATTTACGGATTGGTTTAAAAGGATCGGGGCACTCGCGGAATTCGTTCGGACGCGTTGCCGCTGCCGATTTGTCTGACCAGGCAGACACTGAATTTCTGCGCCAACGTCGTGAGAGTGCGAATCGTGCCGACACGACGACGCCCAAGAATAGATTCGATCGTGCGAGCGACGATTTTAAATCGAATTTTCGGAACAGTCTCTAACACTATCGCAAACCCATACTTTTATTACAAATCCCTTTTTCTTTTCCCTTAAAATTATGCTACGAAAATCCGACTTTAATTTACCTGCTGTTTCGACTGCATTAATAAGCCCATCATTTGCGAAGATTCTACTGGACTATTTTATTAATGAAATAAACGTATAAATAAATTTATTCTCAGAACGTAAGAGAATCTCTCCGAAAATCTAAACTCCGAAGGACGAAGTTAAGTGTGAGGAGGAGTTTCTTCGGGTGCGCCAATCTCGTGCGTCATTCTTCCCGGATTTACTGAGTCCAGCTGCGAGCACAGATGAAACAGGATTAAGAGGAGTTTGCAAACACATTTAGCGATCGACGGCGCGTCGTCATACGGGGCGAATCCTCGCCGCGCAAGTTTGCCCTGGAATCCGATGAGACTACCCGGACGCTCTTTTAAGAAACAGAAACTTTCCCAGTCTCCACCACCATCGAGTTAGTCGCACGAACTCCTCCCACGATTTTCTTCCACTAAAATTCCTGTACAGCATACTTATTACTCCAGGCGTTTTCTCTTATAAAAATTCTCCTCGGAAATGTCAAACTTTTATATCAAGCAGTGGTAGAAAAAAAATCGTAGTTATTTCTGGATTACTCGTTTCATGATTACTCACTGATAGTCTGTGGAGTAGGAAGCCAAGATCGTGGATAGACTTATACCACCGGCAAACCTACACTCCTGCACAGTTGGCGTTGCACTTACGAGTTCGAAAGCGCTCGCGGTCCATATCCCGAATTCCCCAGGATTCTGACAGTGGCTGCTGCCACTGGCACGCGCACGCACACGCACACTAGTCCCTACATCCGCACTACCGTTCGCCCGTCCGCAATTCGCCGCTTTTCGCGCGCACCTACTTCATTTGGATCTCCAAGTGCTTGCCAAGCTAAGCACTCTTTCTGAGGACAGCGATAGAATTTCGACTGGGGATACTTACCGGCGCACACCACTTGCTATCTCTGCGCCTTCGACTTAAAAAGAATTATATGGCACCCCTCGCGCGCCTTCCTTCGCTGACCCGGATACGTTGGATGCGGTGCGTCGGAGGAAGAGGTGGAGGAGAAGGAGGTTGATGGAGAGAGAGAGAGAGAGAGAGAGAGAGAGAGAGAGAGAGAGAGAGAGAGAGAGAGAGAGAGAGAGAGAGAGAGAGAGAAAGAGAGAGAGAGAAGGGGTGGTGGTCGTGAAATGAAATTGAAATCGGCGCTAGTCCCGCGGGGGCGAACTGCAACCTTGCACTTTTAATATGAATGCCGAAGCCGACGCGCAAACCTGAGCGGCTCGCCGAATGGAAACTCATTAAAGCGAGGACGAGAACCCGACAATCTCAGGGCTAATAGATACATAGAAGGAAGAACGTGACGATTCTCCCCTTCACCGTACTAGAAGGATCGAAAGAGAGAGGAGAGAAAGCCGCCGTGTCCGCATTCGATGATTAGGTCGATGAACATTAACAGTCACGTACACTCGTGCGTCAGCAACGGACCGGAAGGGCCAGAAGCGTTCAACCTCGTCCCAATTCAGCCCTCGACCGCTCCCGTAGGAGGGGTGGGCTGCCGAAAATCCCCAAAGGAACGAACCGCCCCAAAGAAAACAGGCTGGCAAAGCAAAACGGGCAAATGACAATAATGGGGCGATCGAACGTGAAACGAAATGGGAGAGAGAGAAGGCGAAGGGGTGAGAAAGTAACTGGGCGGGTGGAAAGGCTGAGAGAGCGGAGAGTATCGGGCACTCGACGGAACTCAATGGGAAATCACCACTCGACACGGAAACCAGTCTCGAGTCTCACTTGACAGTGGCGCATTCGATCTTTTGCTCGGCAGTCGAGCGAGTAGAAAAAAGGGTGTTGGGGGTGAGAAGGAAAGTGGAGATGTACCAAGAACACCGGGCGATAGGTGAGGTTTGTTCGATGCGGCGCGCTTAACCCACCGCTCGTTTTTGGGATTACGGATAATCCGTGTGCGAGTGGGACACGCGGACGAGTGAGGCAAGCGTGTCGTGGTGCGACAGGTGCAGGTGGAGCTGGTTGTTCCGGCGTACGTGCACCTGAGCAATGCGACACGGCTCACGGCTCGCGAGTAACTGGCGGGAGACGGCGAGTGCGAGTGTCTCGGCCTCGACCACCTCGACCGCCCCTAGGAGAGCGCGCGCGGCCGACGCCGACGCCGCCGCCGCTGCTGCCGCCGAGAGCGACGCGTGGCGCAGGTACCATCCCCTTCCAGCCCCCTCCCCGCTCGCCTCCACCACCCCCCCCGGGAGCATACGAGTAAGTACGTGATCAGCGACACCCCCTAAGACTGGCCAGGAAACTGCACGGACCTGCGAAAGCTAGCGGCGCGGAAGGGGCTTGTGCTCTCAAGGACTGACGCTTCGCCGGAAAGTAGACTTTATCGCACCTCGTGACTCAACTCATGTTCCACCGCTTTTCTCTACTCCTCTCATCCTCGATCTTTCTATCTTGGTCTCTTTGTCGGCATACACATTTAAAATAAAACTATAATGCCACTGGGGATTACAAGATTGTGTTAGTTATAGTCTATGAAATAGATATTGGAAAATTGTTTGAGGTGTATTTTGTTTTTCGTACTCGACCCGCTAGGATTCTCTCATATAATTAGGTATTGTATTCGTTTACGAAAATTAGCTCTGGAAGTTAAGTGTGCGAATTGTTTTTAACTAGTGCGATTAATAATTTAGAAATAAATCTCAACAATAAATGATTGTTTGTTGTCCGCCCTGTCTTATTATTGCCATTTCCATTATACGAAGATTTATCCCGTGCGTCTTTCATGTTGCTGAGCGTCGTCTGAAACGGCTGTGTTTCTCTCAGACCCTTTTATCGAAGCAGCTCTCTAGTGTTTATTCGAGTGTCTAGCGAGGCAACCGATTCTACAAAAGCACAGCTACAAAAGCACGAACCAAGAACAATAAGAGACGCACGCAGTAAACTCGTACCCGTGCGATTTCAATGTTTGACATACCACTTGCTGCCTGGGATGAAATTTAAGCCCGCAACGAAGGAAAGTGGACCCCTTTAATTGGGAGGATACTAGCGGGAAGCGAGCATCCCGAGAATTATACCGAGTATCAGGTATATCATGCTAACAACCTGAGCATCTTAGCGGTATCCTCGGCTAGGCGAGTCATGATAGCGATCAATTGCCGGGATCTATAGACAATTAGCATGTTGATTGAACGCCAGGTATTAAAGGCTTCGTTGCCTAGGTTTCAGTTAACAGGGTACAATTACACGATTAGGAAGCTGGTTATTTCATCAATCAAATATTTAGTAAATTATATACAAGCTTATACTGTGATGTTGAATGAACTTTGAAAGGCAACTTGTTCGGCTTTTAGGTATAATTCCGACAATAAATTTTAAACTTTTAATGAATATTGTGTCGTCTACTCTCATGATGATGGAAGATGAAAATTTCGATGGGATTGAAAAAGGAAATATAAAAGAAAATAGTAGATGCATCTATATACGCTTGTTGTCTGATGACACTGAGCCCGGCATTCTCAGTGCAAGCTCGGCACCGACTTAATTGATTAACGCCACCCGGCAGTTTGAATGCGAGTGCCGGCAGAACGAGGCACAATCGGCAGAGAACCGTCGGTGTTGCCGGCTATTGCGAGAAAGGGAAACGGCGAAACGGAGGAGGCGCAATGTTGAATAGAGCCGCGTGCAACAGGGATCGTATTATTCGACTCGTCATTTCGTTTTCACGCCACTGGAAACTGTTTTTCAAATAGCGAGTGCAATCAGGTGTCGCGATTGTCCCGGGTGCATGCAAACGATACACATTCATCCTCAGTTTGCGCGCGCAAACTCTCCTACACGAATCGAGCGAGTGAAAAAGCGACGCAGGATTCCTACAACGTCCACTGAATCGCATTGTAGCCGTTTCATGCCGGCGGAAAGCGTCAAAAAGTACGGATGCGGCAATGAAAGTCAACAAACACTTCGGGTGTGACGAGAATGTAAAAGTTTTTATCAGGTGATCGATGCTTATACTATCTAGCGAAGCCATTGTTCAATACTTTGTCCTTCAAAAATTGTTGAAACATATTGACTTATACAGGTTATGCATGTGAATTGGCGTAAATACTTGGAGCATTCGTCAATAGATTAATACATGCTAGATATTCCTATGCTACCTTAATCTTTCTACTTGATGTATTGTATCATGAAATACTTATTAATAACTACTCACAGAGGAATTCCCCACATTTTCATACACTTCGCATTACACAAACTCCGCACTCTTATAAAAGTTGCGAACTTGGCGCGAGAGAAGTGACGCGATGGGGTTACAATGACGGGCTTTTAGTGCGCCTGCGTACTTGACCGCTCGGCGGCGTGCCGGTCATTATATTGTCCTGTAGTACCGACACACTTGCCGGCCGGCTTGCACAATGTACTACTTGACAATATTGATATTTATCATTGGAATTAATCAAAAGCACAGTGCTGTATGCACAATGTTTAAATGCACGCGATAAGCATTGGACCAATAGTAGGTCAGTGCTAACGATAAGCTTTATATGAAAAGGCTCCTTTAAGCGAAGGAGCAAGAAAGAATGAAAATAGACGAAGATTGGTGAACACGGCGTTGACGGGCCAATGGGTGACGCAGGGGGCGATGAGCGCGCAATTGGGGGAGCGCTGTTGCTGAACGTATTGTGACTTGTGACCCGTCTCTGTGCACTGCAAGCGTTCCGTACATCGAGATACCGTTACAGTTGGTTAGACTTTGATACAAAAGAACGTTATAAATTTCGGAGAGCACTACCTGTATCACAACCTGTATCTGCATTCAGTATGCCGTGGACAACGAGGTCGGTATATTGCAAATTATCGATTGTTAACGTATTCCCTCGCAAAATCCTCGAAATCAAACATGGCTACGGTGTCACTACGAGTGTAACCTGTCCTTTTCATAAGGGCACGTTTTTTCTAATGGAATAAAGTAGTAACAGTGTGAGTGTTGAGTGTGTGCCTGCATTGGAATTTACGGTGGATTTAAGCTGGTTATTAACAAAGACTGGGTGTCATAGTGGGTGTTGGTGTTAATGCAGTGAGTACTTATCTCAGAATATTGCATGCTATTTCTATTGTATCTTATCTTGATATCTTTCCAACCATTTCACCGTTCAAATACTTTGAACATTGTGTGCCTTCACATTTCTATGCATTTCCCATGACAGCAGATTTTGCCGGCCTAATAATTACACGACATGCAAGTCGTAACAAGCGGACCACGAAATTCGACCTACTCTCGAAACAAAATATGACATATTAGCCCCTCGCCTCTTCCCCGTCGGCCATAAGTTTGCGGAAACGAGAATTTTGCATTTGGCGTCGGAAATTAGAAGCACTATGCAATTATAGTGGCTTTCAAGGCGGCTAACAATGTTCTATGTGAAAGTCTAGTTGATGCTGTTGATAAAACAGATATAGCATAAAATTGCATAGGACGTGTATACATTGAACGCAGAGACGCGTGGACGTCAGGAGTTCATGTTATCTTATCCGCAAGTCGATCTATATGTAGTTCTCAAACTCTAGTGAAGCGCCGCCCGGCTAGCGGCTGTCTTTGTCTCATTAATTTTTAAGTGGCCGCCTGCAAGCGGCGCGCACATGTCAAGTTGCGTGATTAATTATTGAAATTAACGACGCTGGCGTCCCAGTTGCGTCTTGTTGTTCATTCTGACAGGAAACCCATCTGCAAAAGTTGCCGGCGTATGCCTTGCATTATGTTGAAATTGCACGGATGAATGTACAATCGGTTTGCCGGAGCTCTCCGACAGCGGGAACTTTCGATCTCGTGTTCGTGTGCCGCTTGATACGTCGGAAAAACACAGGTATAAATCTGTCGAAGGCGTGTTTGCGCGATATGGAAATAACACTTGGAAGTTTGTATCGTGCGCGCGTGCCCCTTCGGCTCTATCATTGGGGAACTGTTGAACTCCGGAACCCACCCTGTGCATTAGTTGCTCCCTCCTGTGTGTACCTTCTCCCTCGTTTCACCCCTGCTCGCTCTGGCAGAGGGCAACAAGACTCCAAGTTGGCGATTCTCAACTTTCCAATTGTAGCCTGCCGGCGATGCTCGTCTTCGCCTTTCATCGTGTATTCCGTTCGCGTATCAATGAATTTACGTAATTCCCAGCAGCAAAACTTACACGTTCACTTTGAAATTCGTAGAACAAAATTATCGCTCGCAGTCTCGGAGATTGAATGACATTGGCTACCGATGCGTACAAGTTCAGGTTTTCAAATAAAACTTTTTCAACAATTCTGAACGTTGATGAGTTCTATTAAAGTTTAATGTGGAAAGTTAAAATAGTTCGCGTAAACAATACTTTAAGGAAGGATCATCCTTTCGTTCATTTTACTTACATTTCACTCCAAGTTATCAGCAAGAAAGCCATTAAATAACGAGCAATAAAAATTCCAACGAGACCCAAGCGATGCGTGAAGCAACTCGGAAAAGAAAACACAGGAGGAAAACGGAAAACGCATGCATCCAGCTCTTACGTGGAAACAATAAACTTGGCTCCTTATCTCGCAGCCGTACGTGAGGGAAATGAGAGGCAAGTTTAAAGGCGGCTTTGCGAGGCCGGAGGTAACCGAAAACTTATTAAACTCGCTCGAACAACATGGACGCCGACGGAGGATGCTTCGATAAGTACACGGTGTTACAAAGTTGACAAGTTGCTGGGCGGCGAAAGTAAAAGTTCTAAGTCCTATGGTTCAGCAGCGAGGGAGAGTAAAGAGTTCCGGGTGAAACGAGGCCCCTCGGCACACGTCGGGATCAAACGGCACCCTCTCCCCCCTTCCGGTGGTGCGAGGGAAGACATAAAATAACCGCCACTAAACCCCACTCTATTTCCCCCTGTCGTCTACTAGATATACGAGGCTGGAACACACGCAGAGCCTACCATCCAAGTTTATGGAAACAAACTCGTCAGAATTGATTAGAAAAATTCTAGAATTTGTCGGTCAACTTCGCCCGAACCATGATTGAACTTCTCGGTATACTTAAATGATTTGTGAAAGTAGTTAAGATTTCGTGGAGGGCCAAGATTATTAAAACTTTGTCGAGAAGTCTATCACACTTGTTCGTTTGTTAAAGTTCTGAAACTCTGGGTGAGGATAGAAGTTATATGCATTGCGGAAAGTAAGTGGTACTTGAGTATGCAATGAGAAGATTGTAGTGATCGGGTCAGTATAATCGATCAACTCCAGTTTTTGTCCCCTGCAATGTAAATGTGATAATGATAGTAGTGTAAATCCGTGCTGTTTATGACAATGGTGGATCAAGTCCTGACGTCACTAAAAACGCGTCTCTGTCTCCGGGCACGCTTCCTTGCCTCGAAATGTCAGATAGAGGTGAACCAGTTCTATTGTGGTGCGCGGTGTCATCCTCGAGCCACTGATTTCTAGTTCAATGCGATTGAAAACAATAGGTCGTCTAAATACGAAGAATTTCGTAACTCCCTCCCGGCGGAAGAGGCGATGAGTGAGTGCTACCAGCTACCTTTCACACTGAAGAAACAATGCTAATGCCAGATCCCCGCAAAGTGCGCTACCCTTTTCGTCTAATTTTATCGCGCTTCCGAGCACACCGCCACTATTATTAGTGCTTTCGGGAACTCCAGTCAGACGAATAGCTCGCTATTTTTATCGATTTGCCCGAATAACTGGGTTACTAGCACCGGTAAACATCGAGTTCGTAGGATCATACTGATACCGCGTGCCGCAAGCAAGATGCATTAACAAACGGGTAAACGAGATCACTTTGGAAGCTTCTTGAGTTTAGTGCTCTCACTCATTTCGGGCATCCTGGCCATGGAGGATGGTCAGCGGTATTAAGTTGTAAAGAGTTATTTCGGGTGAGGAAGACTAGCGGGCCACCCTTCTGTACATGTATATATGTATACTGACACACAGACGGACGAACCGGAGAGATAAACACGGCAACACGTTTCCTTGAAGTAAACCGAGGTTCTTGGGTTACTGCTGCACCTTTGTAAGCTGCGGTCGATTCATGTCCCTTCCGAATACTGTTACAGGAATAGGTAGTCTCTCTCTCATGTAATCGAGCCATCGGGACGGACAGGCTGTCCGCTTGTCGGCGCTCGCGAAACCGTGTCACTAGTTTTCGGTCGGAAAAATCACACTTTTGCACTTTGATCGCCACGCTACCGCCGTATCTACGCTCGCCCATAACAACTTTATGTTCGATTCGATGAAAATGATATTACTCTTTTGCGGCCAGGGACAATAGACCTATTAACGTACTCGCAGAATTTAACGCGCACGATTGCGCTGAAAATTGCGCGAACCGCTTTAAGAGCTCTATAAATTTAGCTTTATTTTTGCCTGGAAAATATTTCAGCGGGCGACACTGCGGAAATGATTAACTAACATTTTAAACGGGCGGTGCGCGCTCTTTTGCGAAGTGCTGTCACGCATACGCAATTACCGGAGAAATTGGCGTGAAAAATGTTCGCTGTCGTTGAGCACCAGTGTGTTATGTGCTTGCATCTCGATTCGCCCTCTCCCACTCTCTCTCTCGCTCTAGAATGATCGTGATGGACGAATAGCGTTCACGATGCCTCATTATGTAGCGAATAATTACAGCGGACCAAACTAATGTGGGCGATCGGCCGCGTGAATAAAATAGCATTTGTGTCCAACTGCTGCACCGCTATCGCCCACCACTCGTGCGTGCTGCTACATGGCCAGGGCAATCCATTAGAACAGGTGCATGTGTGAGAGTAATCCATGGAAAGTGGAGTGAAAGAGACACCGGCAATGAGATGATTCTAACACGATAAAAACAAGCCCGCGCCATTTAGTGCTTGCAACTTGTAATGCTAGCTAAAAACCACTTGCAACGCTTTTAAGGTAGTTGTGCCAGTACTGTACCATCCAAAAGTCAACCGTTGACCGAAGGAACTATTAACTTCGCTTTGCACTAACTACTGCCAGTGGACTAAATTTTTGTGTGTGCCTGTCCCATATGGATTTTTTCGAAAAAATGAACTTTGAGCTAGGGCTTTGCAATTTATATCACTTTTTCCTTGATGCAAGAAAACATTCTCCATCAAATTTCAATCCCGGAAAATGTCGGGAAGTATGGAAAACACGGGAAAAAGTGAATAAGTATTTTATATCTATTTACTCTTATAGTTTATTAGCCAAAAGTTTGCTATCATTATTTACTGTCGATTCTAACTACGGCCAAGAGTGTCGGTACGGAACTAGCCGATACAACTATGGTCGTTTATATTAATTATCAGGAGTAATCACCCGCCGGCGAAGGATCGGGTGAGAGCGAGCGTGTTCTCTGTCGGAGCGCGCAGCTTTAAAGAATGACATCAATTTCCTCGTCGATTTTCCTAAAGCGACCGTGGAACCGCGCTCTGCCCCTTTACAAGCCACTTTTATCACGTTCCTCAGTGCCATCTATCAATCCAGGAGAACTCATTTGCATCTACCTTGCTCAACGTATCTTTCGGCGATCACTGTCGATGTCAGGAGCTAGCAATTTATATACTAAAAGTCGAAGGCCTTGTCAGAATGACACGTACTAAAATGAATAAGGATCAATGGATATCTAATATACCAAGCGAACAATTGTAGCTTCTCAGTTTTATTAACTACAACTAATAGAAATCGTGATAAAATCATCCAAAGACTTAATTTGGAAGCTTCATGTAGTAAATCGTACATAACTTTACACGAGCTTTACTTAACGACTAACTATATACTTCAGCATACAAATTAATGTTGCTAAAGAACTTTAGAAGGTACGATAAACCTGTTAGGGTTTTGCTTTGAAGTCAAAAAGTCACCTTGTCGTCTTCTTCATTGAACCGAATTTACAAGTGTCGAGAGAATCGGGGGGAACAAATCCGTGCTGAAAGCGAGCTGGTCCGAAGCTTTGGAGAGGGGCTAGCTGCTGTCGAAAGTCTTTTTGCGCTGGTGAAAAGCAAACGGGACTGGAACTGGGATTGTGGATGCGCGCGTCCAAAGTCTGTGGACAGTTGGAGGCTTCCAGGGAAATCGGCGGGGTTCCGTCTGTTTGTCAGTGTGCGAGAGGCCCCGCAGCGGAAGTTGCGCAATCGGTGCCAGGTAGACATCTGGCTTTTTATTTCAATATTTGCCGGGACACATACGCGAAATCTATTACCGCGTCAGGAAGTAAGGCCAGCGCGCGCTGTCGAGAGGACGCCCGACGTCGGCGACGACGCAGCTTGGCGCTCGGCCAGGCTCACTTTCAAAGAGAGCCACCACAAACGCGCCGTTTGCAATCCGCCGCCCTATCACGCACTGAGCTATGCCACCCCACCCTTGTATGCCCCTTTCCACACAGCCACTGACGAAAATCGATTCGCTTCACAACTTAACGCCACTTCCCGTCGCTCCGGCGAATTCTACTATAAAACTAGTTTCGCACTGTTTTCCACATAGTTGTTTATGTCTGTGTAGTGGAATACAAGTGCGAGTGGATCGACTTCCTTCTCGGAACTTCTATTTCTGGTCTCTCGGAATGAAATGAGTCGGATGAACTGTTTTGATTCGACAGGAAAGATTACACAAAGTTAGTGGATCTATGATATACTTAAAACTAATATAGTAGGTGTATGTTCTGTCAAATAGAAGAGAAGTGAATACTTAAGATTTATAACTTATTGTAAATCTTCGATATTTTCTGGATCAGAGAGTTTCCGATTAATATCAAAGATATGACTCTGACTGAAGTTCCTCGCATGAAAATTTGTCGCCATCCAATGGGGGATCTAGTAATGCATGCTTAGGCACACCTGAAAGAAACTTCCAGGCCATTTATCTTTCCGTCTGCTGGTCTTCGCTGAGTTCTGTTCATCCGTGTCTCTCTCACTTTGTCTCATTCTACTCTTTTCTTTTTGGAGTGCGTGTATATGTGCGCTTTCACATTTTCCTTCGCGATTTTTCCACCCTGCCTTTTCACTTCTCTTCGTTAAAGACGCCTGTGTGCGTCTGTGTGCTTTAGGAAATGTTCATATCAAGAGAAGGCGCTCTTTGCTTTCTATAGTATGCGAATCAGCATGATTGTGTTCAATTCCTTCTTAACAACGAAATTTTGGCAAATCGGTACATTTATATTTTATATTACAGACAGTATTCTACAAATTAACGTTTCTTACGTTGCCTGTCTTGGAAAGGGACTCTTTGATGTTTCCTCCCTACATGGACCCCTTTGATCACTGATCTCGCGCGTGTCCGTGAATGCGAAATTCTCAAGGAAACGGCGTTTGAACTCGACACGACGGCGACACACGGTCCAACTTCCTTCAGGGCGGTTTCCCTGAGGGGAACCTTATGCAAGAGGGTGCGAGGCACCGTACACAGTTCCTCGATCCATTCTGATTAAAGGGAGAGAATTGCTGGAGTCTCTCGTTAAGCGTCATCTTATCAGGAGCAGCAGAGTCTTTGACCGGTGATGCGATGAACGAGCGCGCGAGAACGTAGCTTACAAGTTGCGCGACGATTATTAAAACTCCAAACGGCCTGGTAGAGAATTCACCGCTTTCGTGATCGCAATCACGCGTACGCTCGTATTTTTCCCGAATAAGAGAGCAATCTCTGATGTTAGCCTTCAATGAACTGGAATGAAGCCCCGCGTAACCCAATATTTTTTAGATCTTCCTAGTTGATTTAAAACCGCAGGGGGGATGAAAACCCCTCGCGTTTGTTGGTATCTTCACTGGCGGGACGCGAGGGGGCTGAAAAATATTTTGTAGCCCAACGCAGGCGGTGTTGTGTTACTCTTTTCATAGCTGGTTATAAATGAAAGTTCAAAGGTTCAAAGTCCCTTCCCACCCTGGTTTTAAAAGCACCGAGGAACTTACTTGTCGAGGTAGGAATTTCGTTCGGTATTACAAAAAAGCACTGCTGGTTTAGTAGAACTAAGGTGATTAATAAACGATGCAGGCCGTCCCAGTTCCATTTCATTATCGAGGTTTGTTTTTCAAGTCCGAAAGCGTTACACTGCGCGTGGCAGTATGGATCCTTCGGACGATAGATGCATATTGATGTGAACGCGGAGAATAATTTATTGCACACACAATGCAGCTCGCCAATTGTTCCGCTGCCAACCGGGCAGACCAGACTGTGTTCCGCGTCTAGCAACAAGTAGAAACAGCCGTCCGTGCTTAGACAGTCGTGCGGTGATACCGAAATTAGTACACTAATAATGGTACACGGAACGAAACAAATAGGAATTCCTTGAACTCGGTTCAGCCTTGCTTAAATAATTCTGGATCTTTAGAACGAAAAGATAAAGCGTTTTCAAAATGGAATTCGACATTGTCTTAGGACCCACATGAATTCTTAAGATTTCGAAGATGGAGCTATTAGGAAGATAGTAGACATTCTTTCGAATTCTTTCAAGGCTTTACTGAAGCGAGCTCGCGCGGCAGAAATGAGAGTGAGGTCAGAACTATGTCACTGCCGAGGGCTTAATGATATCGCGGGGGCTAGGTCATAGTCAACGGAGGGATAAGGTCAAGGTCGTGTCAAGCGTGGGGACACGGCGAGGTCAGTGGTTCGAGTTAACCGATGGCTACACGGACGCCTTAATCACCTTCATAAATGAAACGGTTTCTGGTGTATACGACACACCGAGCGACCTACTCTGTCCATCCCATTCCCTCACTCTCTCGCTCCCCCTTTTTCCCGCATTCTGTATCATCTACACTCATCCATACTCAGTCATTCCCAACAAGGAGAACTTTAGATTATATTAAAGTTAGTTTTAACCCTTTGTTAATAATACAATTTGCAGCAATATTCAGTCACTGTTGCATGTTCTTCATAACGGAGAATCCATTCGCACTGAAGTGCAAATTATGAAGAATGGTATTTGAAGCGTGGTTGATGAAAATGCGAAATGGTATCTGGTAATGAATGCTGTTAGATTAACGAAGAGGTTTAATTCGAGGGTGGTTTGTCGTTGAGATCATACGTATTTGCGAAGCAGTGTTCGGACCATCGGGAGAAGAGCTCTCCTGACGAGCGCAATAAAGCTCTTACCTTGCGGGCTTTTCTCCTTCCGCCTTCGCCTCTGTCTCCTGTTCCTGGCCTCCTGCTCGTGCGCGTAATTGGAAGACGAGGAGTCATCGTAACCAGGAGGCAGCCGTCCCTCCGCGACTCTCCTTGCTTCCTCCTGTCGCTTCTTCAGCAGCTCGTAAACTCGTTTAAAGTAATCCCTGGCGATGTCCTCGTTCGATTTGTTTGCTAGCGTGCTCTCAGCGCTTGGCCCTTCGAAATTCTCCTCGGAACCACCATCGACGTGCTCCAGGTTCTCCTTGGAGTCCGATCGATCGCCAATCCCATCCGGTTGCTCGCTCCCGTCTACGATCTTGAAGGTGTCGCTCTTCTTGACATTCGAATGGGCGCACAGGTCGCTGAAATCCTTGAAGGCACGCTTGGGAATGGAGTTGTAGCCACAGTCGCCGGCACTCGTCCCCGATATCGACGGACTGCCGTGGTTCTTCACCTGGATTCTTGCGATAACTGGTGTATTCTGGCTCTTCGGCCTCTTATCCACCACGACATAGTTCTCTTGAAGACTAGTGCCAGGCCTATCGCTCGATGAATCATTCGTGATCATCCCTCTTGTATTGCCGATACTACTGTCAATCGACAAAGGCTCAGAAGTATTGGGAAGTTCAAGTTGCAAAGGATTCACACAGTTTCTTGAATTCTGGCATACTTTGCAATTCTTGAAGGAGCAGAGCTCGCCCTGGAGGTCCTTCCACCTTGGTTTACTCATGAAATCCTCTTCGGTCACCTCGGACTCCCGATGCAATCTTTCGTGCTTCTTCCTCTCTTTGTACTCGCGCCAGGACTCCTCTACGTTGTCCTGGCTCCTGATGCGCCTCACCGGATTTTCGAAATCCTTATCGGACTCGAAACTGGTTGCCACGCCGGATGCTTGGCCCAGCAGTAAGTCGCTCTTCGTTTTTCGATAGAGCTTTCGCTTCTCGAGGCTCGAGGATTTCCTCCGCACTTGCGAACCTTGCCTGCGGCTTTCGCTTCTTCCACGTGGTTCGCCTGCTTCGATAATGGCGTCGCTCCTCGAGCGACGATAAGAAGTAGTCACTCTTTGACCAGGCGATTCTTGAGAGCAGGTATCTCTGTCATTCTTCGACTTCTGCCTTTCGAGCCGAACTTCTTTTTCTTGAACTTCAGAGGGCTGTCGCACGATACTTGTCTCGCTGCGCACCTTGCGCGTTCTGTAACTCCTTGGATTCTCCGCGTGCCTGTACTCCGAGTATCTTTTCTTTATCTCGCAACCGGGAATCTCACTCGTATCTGTACAACGTGCTAGACTCCTGGAGCGATCCTGCTGCATCTTCCGCTGGATCTTTTCTTGGAGAAAAGCCTTGACCCTCGCGAGGTCCTCGCCGCTAGGCTTATTCTTAAGCCGTGACATTTCGCTCGTCTTGGACATTAAATCCCCGGAGGATTCGGCGTTTTCCCGCGACAAAGAATTCCCTAGCGATAGGTTGCTTGGAGTTCTCGTGCAAGATCTTTCTCTCGTTCCTTGCTCACTGTGATCCTCTAGCAAACCGGTCAATTCCTTATCGGTTTGATGATTCCGTACGTCGCTTTCTTGTATACCTTGTGCTACACTTGGCTGCTTTGTAGGTAGCCCATACTGCTCGGGTATTCCAACGAAGTTCGCTAGACCGTCACTTTGACTTCGCAAGTATGCCTTCACCTTTTTGTATCGATCTTTGGCGATGTCGTCAGGATTTCTGCCGAGCGTGCTCCTGCTACGCAGGTCGTCCATAATCTGCTGGCGAAGGTAATCGCCGGCGGAGTATCGTTTCGGCGCTCCCTTCGAATTAGCATCTTCCGGTTGCTTGGCCAGCACCGAGTCGGTGCCGCTCGAGTGCCTCTTCTTCGCCTTGCGATCCCTCTCTTTCACGCTGACTTCGCTTCGAGATTTCCTCGGCCTATAGCCGAACTCGCAACCACCGAACTTGGTGCTGAAACCGTCGATATTGCGATTGCCTTGCAAAGGTAACGGGTAGGACGGTGTGGTAGTGGAAGATGAGAACGAGCCGGAGGAGATTGGCCGGCTGCTACTTCTGCCAGAGTCACCGGCTTCCGGGAATTCCTCGTGGGATTTCAGGCCGTCGCGAAAGGAACCCCTCGCTCTTTGCGCTGTTCTCCCGCTTGTCTCAACCAGGAGTCGACCATCCTTGTCTAACAGCTGGATGACAGGAAGTGTGTCCGCAGACGTGGTGAGCTCCCACTCCCAGTGCAACGGTTTGTCCAGCTTCAAGCGGATCACCGGCTCCGCGGGCTCGCTCGAGGACGAAGAATCCGGACTGACCGGACTACTTGTCGTCGCTGTTATAATCGGATGAGCGTTCTTCATGGTTCCGGTTTCGCCAACCGATCCACTAAATTCTCCGCAGAGTTCGATCACCCTCGGTGACGTAACGGGAAGCTTAGCTGAAGACACTGAAGTACTTTTTCCGTTCATGCAGTCCTGCCACATTTGATCTTTTAGTCTTCGAACTATTCCTCAAGAGTGATTGATCACGCACGATCATTATTAAAAGCTTTCTATCACGATTATTTTAATTACCACATTAAAGTCTTGTTAAGTGCTTTTGAATAGAAAATTGTCCTGCTATTAACTCTGTGAATATCAGGAATTCTTTAGTGGAATTAACTGGCAATGCTAGCATTTCTGTATTATGACGTTTCAGCGGCTGGCGATTTGTCAAGCGTTCGTTGTTTACTGGTTGCCCTCGCGACTACTGGCTATCCGGTAAAATTCGACCATTCGGTTTCCCGCTGCTTGATGCACGAATTCACGGGTGCGCGAGTGTGAGCGTGCACGGACAACGGTTATAAATTTGCCAAGTTCGCCGAGCTAACCGAGGTGAACGCGTGCTTTTAACGCTTATCCTCTCTTTCTCCGTCACGCTTCGTCTTTCTCGGCGACTGCAATTAAATTGGAAACTCATTCGGCCGAGAGGCGGCCGATTGGTAAGAGCGTGTAAGAATAGCCGCGCTAATGGAAGATTAAATACATTCACGAGGGTCATTGGCAGTATTCCGGAGTAGTACTGGCCGAGCGAAGCGATGGACCGCGCGAAGTGCACACTCTCCTTCCTTTTTTCTCCTCTACCTTTATTTTCGTATTTCCCAATATCCGAGACGCGCGCAGGTTGTTTGTGTAACGAGATCTGTTTACTAATAGGCGGTATAAATAATAGTCCGCGCGAGAACACGGTGGCAAGTCAAATTTGTTACAACTAAATTTACCGCTATTACGAATCCATATTTTCTTCAAGCGCGTGGCACAAGCTTGAAAACACTACGTAATGTATGTCGAATTCGTCCGATGAAGTATTCGACTGAAGAAAAGTTGGAGGACAATTGCAATACAGACGCTCAAGTGGAATACTTTCGGTTTTGTCACAGAGGCTGCCAGCACTATTCGTAGTGTTAGAGCGAAGGTTTCGTAACACTTACGGCTTTCAAAACGAACATAACGAAGTGTCACTAAGTGTCTGGAACAAAGAATCGTGCACCAAGCAGATAATAACCCGCTGAACGAAACTATGTTGCTAGCTTAATTTTAACTTCAGTCGTCGAATGGAAAGATTGTAGTAGACCAGATGGGAAGGGAAAACGATCCTCAGTCGGAGCTTTCGCGTCTCGCATGCCGCGCCTACGAAAATAACGCATACCTCATATTCGCGGGATACGTCGCTCGAGTTTTCGTAGAAGGGGATCACTCGATCATCGAAACACACAGCTGGAGATCGACGATTGGCCGGGAATACCGATGACACGTCATGTTACATGGAGAACACCCTCGAAATCGAATTTCCATGGTATCACTGAGAGAGTCAATCGCACGGCTCGATCGAGACGGACACTCCTATTGATTGCCCTTCGATTCGTTGGGATTCGTTCGATGTGCGCTCGATCGATATCGATCACTTCCGCGAGAGATGTGTGTATGCTGCAAGAGCCTGTCGTGGATTCACTGAGCTCTGGCTGCGTGGCAGCAGCGGCACCGCCAGCACCAGCACAGCACACACACTGTGGGAACCTGCGTTCTGGCGTCATACAGATCCGAAAATAAATCCCGTGGTATCCTTAGGGTAGGGTGCAAGAATGTGCCGGCACGTGGGTTGTGTCACTAATATCATTTGTACTATCGCACACCCACTGACTACGGACTCCTCACCGGGAGTGCCGCACTCTTCGCCAGGTGGCAACGATTTTTTTTTTCGAAAAGCACAAACAGATTTTAGTGTCCAGTTTCTACCGAGGAGTCTGCTTCTAATTTGTTTTCAGAAATGACCTCGACTTGAATTCCAATCGACCGCGATCTAAATCTTTTTATAAATATCAAAACTATTATTGACTATTACGATACTGCGACTAAAAATTGGAATTCATTTTCTAGTCTTGGAACTATCAATATAAGATTCAAATTTACAGGAATAGATTGTCTTCCTACAATTGCCTTCTCCAAATGAGACTCATATTTGAGATTACAGAAAGTATGAAGTATCATGTATATATTCTTATTCGAGATGCAACATCACTAAGTTGAAAATAAATCCAAGTATATCGCTGTAGGGTCCAGACGACGGGACACTATTTTTATCCACGAAATGTGTCAGATGAAATCATTGCCAGTCTTCATAAATTTCGTATACACTCTTTCCTGCTGTTATTATACGCAGTACGCCGTTTTTGGAACTTGACGCACTCCTTGGAATTTCGAGATACAAATCTCCATTGCATAAATCAGAGTTGCGAAAAATTGCTCTCGCAATGGTAACAAACAGTGAACCAAAGGAGCGTGACAATCGTTGTCATCGTGACAACATAGTCCCACGATGAATGAATGGCACGTTGCAAGCTTGTTTTCTGCTCCATCAAGATCTTGTCAGAATCTTGCCACATACTTGTTACTAAACAACTTGTCAAATATCGTCTTCTCTAATAGGACGGAATATCCGATAACGAGTGCAGTCAACTTGAATGATTGAAGTATTTCCAACGTCCGATATATCGTGGATGATCGGAAGCCAGGCCAAACTGGTAAAAAGGAGAACTTCCCTTAATGTCAGTAACCGATAGCAGTAGACCATTAATAGACGGCCTACTTACAGGATGGCCTCGCGTAAAAGGTGAGTCAGAGATGAATACTACGTAATTGCCAAAAATTGCTGTGCTAATATAAATCATCTCGCTATACATTTTGGGGGGTTACGCAATCGGGAGAGAGTGCGTCAAATACTGCTAGGGAAAAGCCCATATCCCTGCACCAGAAATATTTTCTTTTTTTTTAGATACGCCGATCATATCTTTTTTATAGGAACGCACGAACCTTGATTCTCGACAGATTTATCATTGTTCCGTGATGCGTCGATGTTGCCAGAGGTGCTTCAATAAAATGTCAAGCGCGCCCGTTACGACATAGAAAATAATAATTTATTCAGCGGTAATATAAACGTACAATACATTGCGGATGAAGGATCTCGATCAAAATCAATGCAAACTGTGCCAGGGAGCGTCATCATCTCCCCGGCGAGGTCGGTCAGCGTGTACGTGTGTGTATGGGTATCTCCGATGTAAAAAAAGGCCTACGCTTCCATCCGCTACGTCGTTTATTTGCCTCGCTTATAAAGGTTCTAGGACTTTACAAAACAGTAATCATCACCTTTCGATTCCTCTAAAAATCTATTAAGGAGTGCAGACTGCTCGAGTCCTCTAAAGATATATATATCCATGATATTTTTTGACTTTTCCCTCTGCTCTCTCACTTTCGTGGTCTTGCGATCTCGACCTCGGCTCTTTCTGTGCCTGACCTACGCGAAAATTCAGTGGACTCCTTCCATCTGATCCAATTAATACTCGCACACAAGTTTCTCGACAGTTACTCCCCCGAAAAGAAATTTACCAAAAAAGCTCCGGCAAGTCAAACACGAATTTCGCATGGCTGTAATCGTTCATCTTATAATTGCGCATTCAGAAAATATTCCACAGGAAATATTTTTAATGATAGAAAGAATCCACCTTTATAGAAGATCGCTATGGTCTCTCAAAAACGAAGCTGCAGTTACTACAAATGTCCGATCTCGCCGCAGATAGCTCCTCACTATACAAAGCCGTATTATTTCAAATATCACCTATCTACGTGAACTAATATTATAAAATGTCGCACGACCAACGGGGGATGGGGTTTGTCACAGTGTGTGAGAGAGAGTGTGTGTGTGTGTGTGTACGTGTTGTACAGGATCATAATCGCATAGTAATACTCACATTCATCTTGTACATGTACATTATACATAGATCATCTCGTATATGCGTATACATATCTATCTATCGTATGTCTATCGTATTAATACTAAATCTTAAGAAGCAGCTTAATGGGCGTCAATTCTAAGTCATCAGCAAAAACTCGGACACCCTTTTCCTCCTCTCTGCCCTCGTACGACCTATCCTCGTATTTGTAATGAAGTCATGCAACCGCGCTCGAGCTCTATAAATTATCATACTTACAATAAGTCAACAAATGAGATAGAGAGAGAATCGTTTTAAGCAGCTCGATCGCTCGGGCGAGTCTCATTTGGCCGGGATTGCACGTCTTTCGGGGAATCTGCTTTATCACCTGTCACAACACACCCCGCACGAACTAGTATAATAATGGTTCGAGAGCACAAATATATTTCGCCAAGAAGCTTGGTGCTCCGGAGCCGAGATCTCGTCATAAAAAAAAACCAGCTACGCACGACTCTGTTATTCTCATCTTAAGATAAAAATTTTAAACAATTCTAAATAATATATAATACGTATAGGGATAATAAAATTGCGTAGAATCGGTTGAAATGTCAACTTTTCGATGATGATATTCCGTGACCGATGTCTGTCGTCAGTGTACTAAGATTATCTTATGCAACAAGATTCTCGAAGACCGTCGAGGATCTTGCGTGAATGCCTCGACGTAAGGAACAACTTAATTTACGGGGCGAAAACATTCTTAGATAGCGATTTAAGTCTTCAGTCCGTTAGAAAATCATTAACACCTCTTCTCGTCATCAGGTGTATGGTATACGCGCTAAAAAAACTTCTTTGCTGTAAATACGCAATCGTCGAAACAAGCAGGACAAAGCAACTTCTCGCAAGAATTGAAACCCGCCCGCGTCGCCTCGGGTTAAAACGGAATTATAATTGCCCCATCCCGAGTGATAAATAAATCTGTAACTTCTCTTAAAATAAGAACTATACACGATACATATAGGAGACAGTTAGTTTAACGAGCAATTGATGTGAATGGCTAGAGTGAACGATCACTTTATTCGTCTCCGTTGCAAACTCGATGTCCCAACGAACATGTTTCCCTTTTCCACCGAGGTAAAAGGAATAGCACAATGAGAAATACCATGGGCGCTCCTATGCCGCTACTCTCTACACCGCGCGATTCACTTCCACAAGTTAGATATCACGTGAATCGCGATATATATCGAATTGCATACTTGGGGGTTCACGAGAAGACGCACAGGCGCTGACACAACACCTGCGATAAAACACTCAAGTCGCCAAAAAGGGGAGAAAAGAAAACGATGCCGCTTCCTAGCAGGGGGCGGGTTCTCTCAAGGAAAACATTGCGACAATAACAGAGCTAGAAGCTGCTGCCGAGGGGTTACACTTAAAGGAGACTCCTCCTAATTTACGATACACACACTTTTGCTCGATCAAGGAACAAATTTATTTTATTGTGGGAAATGTACGTTTAAAAAAAAGGGAATTGAAAAGTTTGCCTCCTGAAGGAGTTTCTCGCCAACAAATCTGTCTGCCTCCGCGCGTACAAGGAGATGAAATCCTCTTAGACCGGAAAATACGTTTGTTAAGAATTACTGTCCGTGACTAACAGGCAGACCACGTATTCTACTGGGAAATCTATTCGTGTAATTTTGAAATACTTAGCAGAATAAAAGAATAAAGTAAATGCTTTAAAATTTGTTCCTCGATCGGAATAAGAGAAACAATGCTTAAAAAAGTCATCGCGACGTGACCCAGCGTCGCATTGAATATCAATAGAGATTCGGAGGAATGACGACGAACGACGGCTTGTCGGTACTACGCACAACTATACAGTACAATAGAATACGAGGCGTGGGATATCTGCTTTTGGAACTAAGCGACTAATACCTTGACTGTCCTCGCAGTTTTCTGCCAACTGCACCTAAACAGACAAAAGTAAACATAATATTATTTACTCAGTCTATCACTCACAAGGGGAAGAATTGTCCCATTGGTCGAGGAAGAGCGACAATCCAAATTCTAAGCGGGAGTCTGAGAATTGACGGTAGGGACTGTGAAATCGAATTAGATTCCTCAAGTGGGCCACCCCGATCGTACCAAGTTACTGCAAATTTGCCAACTACGGAGGAACTAGTTCGTGAGGTAGCCAGTGCACATAGCCACTAACCTGAGTGGCGGTTTCCTGTCCAGCAGAAGAACACGGACTATTCTCCTCGGTGAATTCACAAGCGGCATTTTCAAAGTTCACTCGCGCCTCCGAAGCAACTTCTTCCGGCACTGGTTTATCAGTGCTTTCCTTACTTGAGGAGTCGTTACTTTCCCTCTCTATGGTATCATCTTCATCGAAAGTTGTTGATCGGATCACCGTAAATCCACCTTGGAACTGCACTGACTTCTTCTGCTTTGTCCCCGAGGATTGCACTCGGCCATAAGTCGAGCTTTCCTTTAGCGCACCCTTTATTCTTTCTCCTCCTGCTCTCTCACTATTCTCTGCCTCAGGTTTCTTGATGATTCCACCGTTGAGCCGATCATTCGGTTCAGTCTTCTTGGACATCGGCCTCCTTGTGCTAACTGTCGACCTCTGATTGTGCAGCTCGTTCTCCTTTGCCTTTAACTCCCAGCTTCGTCGGATGCTGGAAACCGACCTTCTCAGGTTCTTGTTGCAAGCTAGTTCCTGTCGATCGGTATTCCTCGAGTCCGTCTCGATCGTCGCCTCTCGCCGAACCTCGTAATACTTAACGAAGCTCCTAACTCTACCGGGGATTATTGTTACAGTGTCCAGGGTTTGGTCGTTACTTACAGCTACGGGTGTTGCGGCCCTGTTATTGTCATCATTGTTAGAATGGGACTCGGGATTCCTAACTATGGCACACGAATTGGCGCTACCTCCATCTAATTCTTCTCCTACCGACATTTCTCCTTCACTTCTGCTGTCGGTATTTTCTTCTTTTTCTTTCTCCACTTCGTTCCTCGAAGTCTCGTCTGCGCCCTTCTGATACTTGGGCACGTTCTCCTCAACTTCCTTTTCAGTCTTGTGGCAATAATCGTCGCCAGACTTTTGTTCACTGCTTACTTCTTCATGCACCTTTGGATGCTCTGTTGTCTCCAGCAATGGATAATCGTCGGAATAATCCTCGGGATTCATTATAAGTTTCGCTTTGAAGAGCGTGTTACGAGGACTTGGAATTGGAGTTTCTGGAGTCTGTAATGAGTCGACAGTAGTTGCCGCGACACTTTCCTCTTGATCGAGGACACTTCCTTCTGAATGTTCATCGATATTACTATCGGTCAACAATGTGGATACGTCCGATTCTATAATTTTAGTTGTTATATCTGAATTGGGTGATGCCTCTATTTCTTTTTGAAGATTTTCTTCTTTACTAATATTGTCACATTTGATATTATTATTCCAAGTGACTGTATTATGCTCGGCATTCATTTCTAAGTTCTGGTCACCCTCGATTGTAATCTGAGAGTTTGTCTCATTTTTAGTAGTCACTTCATTCGTAATAGTCTTTTCTTGAATAATCTTTTCTTCCGTTTCATTGTTTGGATTAACAACCGTTTTTAACTTTATGTTAGTGAAATTGGTAAGCAATTCGTTTAATACATCGCACTTCACTTCCCCAGCGTTTCTTGGCGAAGTATTCATTACTTTCTTCGGTGGTTTAATTGACTCAGACTTTGCAAGTAGTTTCTCTGCTCTTTCTACTTCTACCATTCTTTCATTGGATTCTTTCAAGATTTTCTGAATTTCTAAGTCCATTTTTATGGCTGCGTTTAACCTGTTCGCCAGCTCGTTTTCCTTTTTTTCGGGCTCGACTGGTTCTTCTGATAACAACTCTATTGTGATCTGGGAAGTTTTACTACCGAGTGCACTGGCTGTTGGAATGTTCCAAGTTTCATTCGCGAAGTCTTCCGACAACATTGTCTCCAGGAAAGAATTTCGCCTGATATCCACTGGCACTCCTACCAACTTCCGTGCAGTTTCGGTTTCTGTTACGACATTTTCCGCGCAGACATTGCATTCTTGTTTATCAGAAGGAAGTAAAATGACCTCCGCTCCTTCAGCATTTTCCTCAAGTTCTTCGTGAACTTCTTCAATCTTCCTAGTTGTGCTTGATTCGTCTGCGTGAAACGAGTTATTATCTTCTTCACAGCACACTAGTGTTTTAGTATTTTCATCTACTGCACCTAAACTTTCTTGTTTCTCTTCAAACTCTATGGAATCTTTATCTTCATCACTTATGAAAGTCTGGAACGAAGGGCTGACCAAAATTTTCCTTCTTTCCTCTACTGTTATGGTGTTTGACTTCGATTCAGTTGTTATCAATTCTACCTTGATGATATCCTCCGATGCTTGTATCTTGACTGCATCGATTTCACTATTCTTCCTACTGAGATTAATGAGATCACGTTCAATTACGGTCACGTCGCTCTCCACGCAACTAACTGCATCGCGCTCGCTCGTACTCGCAATGAAATCTGACACAAACTCCAAAGGAAGACTGTCGTCCACAGTCACAGCAGCCGGAGTCTCATTTTCACACACGTCGGTCGAAATGGAGAAGAAACCATCCACATCCGGCGCGCAGTCTTCCGATCGACGTCTCATCGGGCAACTGTCCAATGTGGTGATCTCCACGACACTAATTTCTTCGTGTGATTCCTCATCGTCTGAGAAAGTATTCTCTTCCCACTCAACATCTTTTCCACTGAGGAAAGCCTCTTCGAAATTGGGATCTGTTATTTCAGTGATTACTGCTGTGCTATTGCCAAAACTTGGACAAGTAAAAGATACCCAAGTTTGATTGCCCAGAGATGACCACATTCCTGTGTTGCTTTCGTGCAAGACTGCGCCGAATGGTACCTCATCAAAATCATCTCCATCAGGAAAATCTATTTCGCGTTCTGTGATGTCAATCGAACTGGCACTACTACTGGCACATTCAGTTTCTTCTTGGTCTTCAGTTTCATCAAGACATTCAGTGTCAATGGGATATTCGATTTCTTTTAGACACTCTGTGTCAATCGGACACTCGATTTCTCCCGGACAATCAGTTTCTTCGAGACACTCGTTTTCTTCAAGGCATTCGTTCTCTTCGGTAGAACCGTTTTCTTTGGTACATTCGTTTTCTTCAGGAGACTCGCTCCTTTCAGGATGCTCCGCTTCTTCAGGATACACCGTTTCCCCCGGGATTTCAGTCAGCTGTGCATTGCTGACATTGTTCCACTTGGTTTCTTCTTGCTCGTCCACAGACGCGTCGATATTGCCTGACTCTTCATTCACGTCCAGATTGTTCTCTTTTACTATGTTCTTGTTTTGATCTTCATTGCTCTGTTCTTCACCAAGTCTGAATTCATTTACAACTGGTTCATCATCTTCATCTGATTTATTCTCTTCTTGATCTTGCTCGTTCTCTTCTTCATTTGTGTCGCTCTCTGGAGTCGTTGAGCTTGGCGATTCAATCACGAATCGAACTTTCGTAGCCGCGTGTACCAATGTCGGCTCTTCCTGCTCTTCCACATCGTAGCACATGGGTCCAACTGATTTCCGTATGTTTAACCTACTACTCCTGTCGATGTAGTCTTCAAAGACGAAGTGATTACTGTCGTCAACCATGTGCACGAAATCCTGACCCATAAAAGCACCATTCCATTTATCCTGGCACTTTTCAAAAGGCACATTCGTCGTGGTCACCCGGAAGAAAACTTCACCCTCGTCTTCATCTTCCAGCGAGTTATCATTGAAGAACAAATCATTCGATGGAAAATCATGCGATTGATTCTCATTATTAACTGACGTCGAGGAATCCGGCATTTTATCCTGTTCTTCTTTCGGAATTTCACAGAGTGGTCCAGATTCTAAGATCACGTGTTCAAAATCATGCCGGGTGAAGAAAAGTGGTGGATACTTATTCATTTCTTTTTCCCTCGCACTCCCGTATAATGGAAACGAGCGTTCAAATGGAGATCTGTTTGACAATTGATCACAACTTTCAGACGCGTCATTACTGTTATTGTTTTCTATGTCTCTGGGTTCGTGTATATCGACGTCGATCGATTCCAAAGACTCCGGCTCTAATTCGTATTCCGCCGTGCCACTGTTATTTATGTAGTTCTGGTGATCTTCAAGATTGTTGGACGTTAAATTGTCCGATGCACTGGAATCTAGTAACACAGTTTTGACAGTACGAGATTTGCGTCTTCGCGAAGCTTGAGGGGGTGGCGGCGGCGGCGGCGGCGGTGGTGGTGGTGCTACACGTTTCTCACACTTTTTCGTATCCACGGTCACCGTGTGTTCGTCGAAATCTTCTAGGTGCAGCGTGGGTGCTGGGATTTTACGTTTCTTTCGTCGTGGCGGAATCGGTGGTGTACTGGTCGGCTCGGCACCTGTAACGTCCAGTAAACAATGCGCGTGTTGACGATTGAAATGTACGAATACGAAAAAGCTGAAAGAGGAATTACTGGAAGAGTAGACTGAGGATTCGAGTGATCCAAGGTTGGATTGGAGATGCTCACATTTGTGCATGTCGAGGGCCAGCTGTACACTATGACTCGCGATTACTTGGCTAAATTCGGAATGCGGAAACGTGCCGCTGACCACGGCAGCAGACCGTCCGAGGGATACTAAAGGTGATTCCTTAGAAATGAGACGCAATCCGCTACCCCTACCCACTGTATGGTCAATAGCAGACACTGGACGATGTGGTCGGGCTTAAATTTCGTATCGGATAAAGAAAGATCGATAGTATCAGGAGAAGATCAATATGTTTTTAAGTTGCTACAAAGTAACATCAACTGTATATAATTTCGGTTTTTACTCGTAATAAAGAAAAGTTTTAATTACCGATTTTGCGTTTGGAATATACGAAAAATTAATTTGGAATATAAAATTTGTACTGCGTGCTACTTAATTCTTTCAATATTGATTCGTACTTCACACCTACCATATTAAAACTTGACAAGGTTCGTCGGCGAAAAAATATTTTGGCGTGAACTTCTAGATTTGCAACTAAATTTTAGAGGTGCTACTTGTGAGAGTGATGAGCCAATGGCACAAACACATTAAATGCACAAGCAGGAGTGGTAAACGGTGCCACTTCGTAAGACTGGGCAGGGCTTCGCTGGCTAAACGGATGAGCACAATTTAATTAGGAATCGTAGGCGGTGCGGTCGGCTCGCTGCAGTCACGTTTGACGTAATGGACATAATGGACGTAATGGCCTTAATGGAATTTTCCGTAGTGCTGTAGAGCTGCGCCATATAGATATCCTATCAATCGAAAGATGAAACTTCAAGAAGAGGACGAAGAGTTTCTGTAATTTAATTACTACCATCCCGATGGGATTTCTCCCTGAGGTGATGTATTTGCAGTATTACTCTCGTGACTATATACTATAAAGCGATTTCCGCCGCTCTGTTCTTTTCACTCCAAACACTTTGCTCCATCGGTAAACCAATATTGTTACAATTATGTTCAGGAGGAGCGAAGGAAAAGTTGAAAAGGATAACAATGAAGGCATTGTGTATGATAAATCAATAGACTTACGTTATTCGGCCGCTTAAATGAAGACTTGACGACTTGTTCGGCTCACGTCGAAGTCATCCATATTTAATAGCATGCTCGCGGATTTCAGCATGTCCGCGTCATTGAAATGATCGGACATGTATATATTATTGGCATTGTGATTGCCCATTGCACTTGAAGCAGCGCTGCTATAAGCGCTAGAGGTGTTTTGCACGGATGCAACATCCGTGGTCCTCTGCACCAGCCACTTGTTTGTCATGCTTGAACTGTCCGCTTCGGAGGAAATATCGAACCTGATATCACTAAACAAAAAAAAGAGAGATTTTGTATTAATGTAAACATTCCTTTGAAAAGTATTTCTTCGCTCACTCCGGGATAATGATGTATCATTTAATTTTTTCTGGATGTACTTACTGTAAGTAATTATTTTCAACTGCGCCCTGCTCGTGACTTTGCCTTGTATCTACAGTTTTGCGGGAGGTAGCTTGAGACAGAACAAGCTCGATCGTGTCTGAGGAGCTCTGCAACATCTTCAGAGCCTCTTCGTAACCCAAATGAAGTAGACTTTGCCCGTTTATTGCCACAATTCTATCCCCTGAAAAAAGAAATCAATTTTCATGTAGAAACATACAGTTTTTAGTCTAAATGATAACAAAAACTTTGACAATCTTCGTTGGGTACCTTTATTCACATTCCCAGCCATATCGGCCGATCCACCGACTGAAACTGCTTGCACGTAGACACCCCCATCGTTACCTTCCGTCACTTGCAGACCTATGCTACCACCATGTCCGCGTTCCAACTTGATCGTCTGTAGGATTCTCTCCTCGGCAAATGACAATTCCTCCAACCGTGCGACTAATGATGCGGACATCGATTCGTCCTCAGTTACGTGGAACGTTTCGTCATCTATGCGAATGTCAGCATCTGTTTTGTAAGGGAAAAATAAACACATATTGTAAACAAGTCTTATACCATTTCCACTTGTGTATCTTTTCGACTTGGATACTAACTGAGCACGTATGCTTCCGGTAACGGAGACTCAGTGGATCTCGCTGATAGAGATTGAATCGACGACTCTGTGTCGGATTTCAACGACATGGACTCCATGTCGTCGGTAAGGGTGGCATCCTTCTGAGCGAGACTGCTGTAGATTGCACGCGTTCCCATTTTCACCCCCAGACGTCGTGGCAAGCTCGGGGTGCGATAGCCACCGGTTTGACCTTGCCGGGGTGTTCCGTAATTCGGTAAGCTTGAAGTCTTCATCTGCGATAAGCAAGATTCGATAGTTCTTAATATATCAAAGTTTAGTGAATTTGTTGATTGTATGATAAATTTACATAT
This sequence comes from Ectemnius lituratus, assembly GCA_910593735.2. Lineage (NCBI taxonomy): Eukaryota > Metazoa > Arthropoda > Insecta > Hymenoptera > Crabronidae > Ectemnius > Ectemnius lituratus. The sequence goes on along the minus strand of OU343036.1, from coordinate 4,481,566 downwards.
GTCTTACCTTGTGTAATGACTTTTTCATATCCGCCACATCCCACACTTCATCCGGTACAGGGAATTCGTTCTTTTTGTTAATGCCAACTTTGTTAATAGCAGCGTAAAGTTCCTCAGGGTTCTCCAGCTTCTCAACTTGTTTCACTTCGTTCGCTGCCATCGGTCTCGGTATGGTATAAACAGACTCGGGTCCCGTTTCGACTTCTATTCGAGGACAGTTGTAAAGTTCTTCGTGGTCCGCCTTGATCCCTTTCGGGCCGAGGGAGAGTGGGTCGTTCGCCGTCCCTAAGCTTCTTTCGGATTCGTCCTCGGTATCGCGGGATTCGCCCTCTGGTTCGAGCCTCACGTTCACCTGTGCGTAAAGTGCATCCTCCTCCGAGGAATAGAAACCAGGCTCTCGAACAGTTTCCTTCACTTTCGCGACAGCGTTTGCTTCTCTCTCCGGATTTTCATTTTCTTTATTTTGGTACTCTTCCAATTGCATCGGGTAGATCGGTCGTTGGAGTTGCTGCTCGGATTTCACTGTGCTAGCTATTGTGATTTTCGTCTTGGTGTCATGCGCCTTCGTCTTCGAGGGTGAATTTTTCACTTCCGGTGTCATCGGCACGCCGAACTCTGAAATAATATTGGCCAAGTGATACAATTTTACGTTCTTCTCCTACAACGTCTGTGATGTGCAAAAAGTTTCCTGCATACCTTTTGCTAGCCCCTGAAGCGAGGTGAGCTCGGAGCGCAGTGTCAAGAAGAACTGATGGTGCAGGGAGGTGAGTTTAAACGCGAAGTAACTCCTGGAAACCAAAGATCCCTTGAAACTTGATGCCCGCACTTTTTCTTCGCATGAAAGAAAAAGCGATTTACGAGTATTCACTCGCCAGATTAAACTGCGATCCTTTATTCAATATAGACATTCATTATGACTAGAAATCAATGCGATACTAAAATCCAATCGAAAAATGCATGGTGGAGTAATAAACGAAAGGATGAATTAACTCAAATGGCCATTTAAACTCCCACCTCGTAAACGAGCATGAATATGCATCCCGTCGAGAGACGAAGAACTTAATTAAGAACTCACTTCCGATGGTCCATCCTGAGCTTGAATTTGCAGCGTTTCCCATTAAGCTTACTATAGACGACCAGGCAGCTCTTACTATAGCTGAGAGTTTGAATATCCTTCCACTGGAATCGAGCCAGTTCAACTCTCTCGCGGGGTTCCCCACCCCTTTCGAAGATCTTCAATCCTTGTGCATGAATTGCCAGCCAGACATTGCTCTCGCTCTTTTTCTTGCTACCTTTACCACTCTTGCTATTGTTAATGTCATTCTGCTTGCTCACGCTATTGTTATTGCAAGCCTCCAGTCCACAGCTCATACTCTTGCTGCTCTTGTGCCGATAGATTTCGATTGATGTGGCACTCTTTGTTAACTTAGCTTCTTCATACTGGATTCTAGTTATATTCTCGCAAGAGCCTAGCCGAGTTATCCCAATTTTCCCATACAATCCATAATCCGGCTTCGTTTGACCATAAATATTATCGGCTCCGTCCATTAAGCTATCGCATGTTTCGCAATTGTCCGTTTCACGTTTGCGGTGATGAACCATCACCTTGTCAAGATCCTTTGAGTCCACTGTGGCTATGTAGTAATGGGAGCCATAGTCCGGCAGGGATTGCGCGTGAGTTATGAACATTTCCTCGGCCTTGTTCGAATCAAGCCCTCGTCTGTCTCGATGTGCCTGGTGAAGACGAGCACGAAGGGTCTCACTACAATTCTCTTTAGGCTTGGCTTGACTCTGGTCAATATTGAGGATCAGAGACTCTGGGATGTAATGTTCCAATAGGAAATAGTCACCGCATCCATGCTCCTGTTACAAAGATAATTTATCTTCTATGTAATTGTTACTCTTTTATTAAATTCGCGTGTCAGAAAATTTGAGTGTACGAGCAGTAGACAATTTTATTGCGTTTCTACGATTACATCGATTCGTTTCCAATGATAGAAAGTACGTCAATGGAAAGGGTGTGATTCGTGAGTCGGTTTTAATTTAGAAGCCGAGCGGGGTCTCTCGGATCGCGTTAAACGGGATTTAATAAAACCTCTCGGCGCGTTTGTTTCGCAGTGGGCATTTAATTTCACGCTCCCACCCCCTGTGTCCTTGGGGCGATCGATTAATCTCTCGCATCCTCGTTTACTCACGTTGACGTTGTAATTTCCAAATTCGGCCTGAAGAGCGAGTCCAGTCAAATTAATTAACTCGCTGTACGGACACACCAGCTGCTGCTCGAGCACGCATCGTCGTATTTGCAGGTAAAGTAGATGCTTCGATATCCAATTCCTGGAAGCGAAATTCGTCGATGATTGAAAGTTAAGTAGCTCCGAGACCATCGATCAACAACTCAGCGTAAAAATATGCGCCCAAAGCATTATTTTATATCATTTACTCTTAATCTGGTCAATTAATCTGTTCATTAAGTACCTGACTCCGCGAAGGGATGGCAGGAAGAACCTCAGTCTCAGATACAGCATGAAACTGGTTGGTAAGCCCAGGAGACCTTTGCTCTTGCCACTGTTCAACCATCCCGGTGGTGCGACCTTATTTAATTTTGTATCCGGCGGTAGAATAGCGAAATCTCCGGCTACCAACACTGCTAGGCCCAGGGTGAAGTTCTCTTCGAGGTTTTCTGCCTGCACGATTGCCTGTGCACGAATTTTGAGTAATTGGAGTCATTTGAATCCATCGAATTCATGCCTTGAATATTAGGATTTACACGAGGATCTATTAAAAAGTGAATGATCTATCGGTGGCAGGTGGTGCGGGCGGTTGCTTTGATTAACGAACGGGGTGTAAGGATGCCAACAATCGTGTACTATGCGGCTTGCGGATTTGTCTCGCGCGTAGATGACGATTAACTCTGGCATAAAGCCAGAGTTGCTCGCAAGTGGATGCTGGAATTTGCGGTCTTATAAACAGCCATTAACACACTCGATTCTCTCGGAGTGAAGAGCGAAAAGAGGAGAAAATAATGGGATGGCAGCTCGTATATCAGTATCTGTCGTCTCTATCAATGACCTGATTTCATAGCCACTTCTATGCTTGTAGGGTTCCTTATACGTATATGTTAACCCTTCACGATTTTAATTACTTTTCACTTCTTAATTTGGAAGAGAACCGATCGAGTTAAATAATTACCTGGAACAAGTCTCCGGCTGTGACTTTCTGTGGATCGCAGGTCACCTCTACTCGTTGTCCGGTTAGCATTATTACGACTATTCTTCCGGAATTGCCAGGCTACAAAAGTTCATGTCAGATATACATAAAGACATTTGGGATAAATTAAATACATCTATGTTAAAAATATTACAAATAATTAATTAATAAAAACAATAATTATAAATAATTTATATTAATAAACATTATTTATCATAGCACATATTTCAAGGTACTTTTGCAAAAGTTCTTCCAAGTCCGGTATGGTCTAGTGGCTAGGATACCTGGCTTTCACCCAGGAGGCTCGGGTTCGATTCCCGGTACCGGAAATTTTTTGCTCTAACTTGTTCGAAATTGTCGTGAAATTGATCAAATATATAATTTTGTTAGAAGCACATTCCATCCGCATTTTAAAAACTTTAATTGTTTATTCTAATCAACAAACTGTAGTAGACTTTAATATAAATAAAAGATTTGCCTCCGGCGAATACAGCTAAACGAGATAATGTAAATCGCGCTTTAACTAGTAAGGAAAATACGGTACAGGAAAAACTACCTGCCCTTACAATAGAATGGGAAATCCCTAATCTCGACAAAAGGATCAACTCTAGGCATCATGTGGCACATTGTTAATGCCGGTGCGCAGACGGCGTCACCAGGACCGCCCAGCGTGAAATCCTCATCGCCGACACTCAAAGGCCATAAGCACTGACTCTCAATCTCAACCCTAGGACTCATGACCGTACCAGTAGAAAACGAAACTCTACAGATAGAAAACCTCCACTGTCGGCACAAAGCACTATATCTTTGCCGGCGGCTTTGACGCGTGTTGCGTAGATCTTTATCGCACCCGTTGCGACGCGCTCCCGACGTGCGCTCGTATTTCTTTTCGTGGAAGCCATCCCCCCTATTTGGAAGTTATCCCTTCCTCAAAATGACAGAGAACAAAGTAGTGAGAAGCAGACAAACAAAGTAGTCTTCAGTATTCAGCAAGCTATCACCATAAACAGAACAGTATGAGCAAATTGCCACGGGAAGATAATACATCCTGACAGGACTGCAAATTTGTGAATCAGATATTCTATACCTCGACATAACTACTCAACTTGATGGAGAATAGATTGATTAAAAAAAAGGTTGAAGACATTGAAGGTAAATAGAACAAAATAATTATTTACTTGGGAATTCCAATTTGATTTTATCACAAAGTGTTATTATTATATAGAAAATAATGAATTAGCATCTTTCTGGAAGGTCATTCAAACTTTTTCAAAGTACTCACAACTCCGGTATGGTCTAGTGGCTAGGATACCTGGCTTTCACCCAGGAGGCTCGGGTTCGATTCCCGGTACCGGAATTTCTTTTGCTAATTCTTACATATACATATCGTAAAATTTTGCATATTCAGTAATAAATAAAGGCTTTACTTATTTTTGGGGACGACTTCATTGTTTATACATTAGGTGCCAAAATTTCCATAGTGGCATATAAAATTAAACAAACATTTTTCAATGTTCATCGAAACTTTGGCAAAGGCCTTCCATCTCCGGTATGGTCTAGTGGCTAGGATACCTGGCTTTCACCCAGGAGGCTCGGGTTCGATTCCCGGTACCGGAATTTCTTTTGTCAATTCTTCACATAATCGTCAAATTTTGTATATTCAATAATAAGTGTCGGCATTTATTATTTAATTATATAATTTTTTCAGAGTAAAATTTAAACAAACTTATAAAATAAATTATATAAAGATAAATAAGCATTTTCCAATGTTCATAGAAACTTTGTCAAAAAGCTTCCATCTCCGGTATGGTCTAGTGGCTAGGATACCTGGCTTTCACCCAGGAGGCTCGGGTTCGATTCCCGGTACCGGAAATTTTTTTGTTTCCTTTGCAACTGACGTGAACTATAAGTTAAATTTATGAATCCCATATTTCAAGGCTGCCAATTGCATAAAGAACTCAGAGAGAGTAAGGTAGGTTCTCCACGACCATATGGCACAAGTTCAGTTAGACACAAATTAGCTTGGGTATTTCTTATGAATAATACATCGTCAAGAGTTGAAGACGGCTTTCTCTTTTTCCCATAGTCGAAAGCACGTGCAAGTCCTGTCAGCGGGTGGCATTTTAGGACCCATTCGTCCCATTCATGACCGTGTTACTGACCGCGCGAAAGGTCGGGGTCAACCCTTGGGTTATTGAGGACTGAGGATACAAAAGACATTTGAAAAGAAATCGCCCATTGAAAATATGTTCATTAAACACTCGTATTATTTGTTCTGTCTTAAAAGTCACTATTGTTACTGCATATGCAGTTAACAAGTAAAAATGATGACTGCAACTGATTGAATGTTACAGATTCAATTATTCAATAAGTCAGGATACTCTATGTAAGCATTAACGTTACTTACATATATATAATGTTAAGAATTTCCAGTATGTCCTGTAATAAAATACAAGCTTCCATAATCCGGTATGGTCTAGTGGCTAGGATACCTGGCTCTCACCCAGGAGGCTCGGGTTCGATTCCCGGTACCGGAATTTCTTTTGCAATTCCACTCTTTAAAGTTATAAAACATAACGAGTAAGTGATACTGTATTTACTTTTATGCTAAAACTGTTAGTTACGTGAATTATAGATGGTTTAAACGAGATTGACTTTATTTTAAAACTGGAAGTTGTTAAAAGTTCAATAGTGTGGTGTTCGAAAGTGGAGAATACTCTTCGAGAATCAGAAATTAAATAAAACGTGAAGACTAGACAACGTCATGTCGATAGGACTGTCCCCTCAAACCCCATTACCATTTCTGGAATATCGGGTATTCCTAGGGGCGGGTAAGGCCGGCCTGCACTAAAGAAAAGGTCAACATCTGGCAGGAGGACGGATTGTGCTCGGACGTCACTAGAGTTTCTATTGTTAGGTACGTGGCGCGTCCCTTCCTCAACGTGTTTTACGGCATAAGAATTTCGGGCCTTTGAGTATGCGGCCTAAATGAGCAAACTTCCAAGATATTTGGAGTTTCGAGACGGCTAAAGTGTGCTTGTAAACGCACAGAACCATTACCCATACTTCAACTAATTTCAAACAAATCAATGCGTTCATCTAACTAACAAGATATTTCATGAAAATTCTAACAGTAAACTGCAGAGGTTTACAAATCGAACGAGACATGTTTATTTATAGCTAAAGTATTCAGTATTTTGTAACTCGAGACAAATTTTATGGAGAGCAGCTGGCATATTTCTTACCTTAACTTGGCCGACACATAGTGTCTTTGGGGGTTGATTTGCTCGCACTACGAACTCAGGGCCGACACACTGTGCCTTATTGAAGGACCGCATAGGACCACCCACGGTTCTGTAAAGACGAGAGGGTGCTCTTTGTACAGCTTTCCCCCGTCGTGCTCGCGGTCCATTCTTTACCAAATTTCTGCAAGCATAAAAAGATCTCCATCACCGACTACTTTACCAATTCTAATATTAGATGCCTGGAGACGGTGAATAGAATTTCGTCGAGTAAACGATTTGAAAGGAACGTCAAAAAGTTTTCTATTACGCCGTACGGTTCATGGCGTACGGGAAATGCGTAGCAGATTTAAGTTTCCATAAAATTGACGGCAGCCCGTTCGATAGAATAATCTCTCGGATTACGGGGAATATTCCAGGAGCGTTACGCGACAGTAGGGACATTATAACCCTCACCAGCGTTAACGAACTCCTGGTCTCAGTTTAATTAAACTCTAACTACGCCGGACTAGGGACGCTTTTTTAGCATAGTCATCATGTTAAGCGCCTTTAGGGATCTCGCTGGTCTTCCTTCCTTTTATCACCGGTCGCCACACTCTTCCTCGTTTTCCACTTCGCCTTGGATTCTCCTTGCCTTTTCTTCCACTGACTGGCCCGCCAAGCCAGCCTGCCATTTCTGCCAGCCTCTTCCGAGACTCTCTATTCTTGCCCAATCTCTCTTGGACGCTTTTCCACCCTATCTTTCTGCCTACTTTCTCCTTCCGCTCCTTTTACTTTTGTTTCTCGTCGGCGGAGTTTGTCAGAGAACTATGGCTCGAGATAAAGCGGACTGAAGGCAGGCCGACCTCGGCTGGAATCGATCTCCCACAATTTGTTGGAGCCTGCCGCGATAGTGGAAGGTGCCGGTGCAACCTCCCTTTATTTTGCCTCGACCAGCGGAACGATAAGGAGACTTATTACCGGCATTACTCGCCGTACATTGTATTTCGATCGCGGCGTGCGGCCGGCGATTTATTCTTTCTCAAAACTTGGCAACAACCTTGCTAACCGAAAAGTAGCAGACATTTACTTGGAGTATTGAAAAAAATCTGCTGCTTGTAACAGTCTACACATGAGTACATAGAAACAGGTAAATCATCTGAATGCTCCTTTCTATTATTCAGCGCTGAGAGACACTTGTGTAAACGAGCGTCAGGGTGACTTTACGAGTGCCGCAAAATCTGTTCCAAAATTATGGAGGCTCATTCATTTGTCGGGGTCTGAACACATGGGTGTGACAAGCAAAGAGGGGAAGTATGCGCGGGGTGTGTTCATTAACAGAAATGTATGGCTAGGGACAAACTTAATAATGCGGGCACAAAAGGGTGCGAGGAAGCAGCCAAGAACTAAGCTCTTCGGGCAGCGGCTTTTACTGTAATTTAATGTCACACCTTCATTCTCGAAATTGATGAAATTCCGACACGGGACGTTATAATTCCCCCTCGCATAACGCTCGCGGCGGCGTCCTTTCACGCTCCACCTCTGTTTCTTCCTCGGTTAATTCAATCTAGCCGTGCGCTTCCTGTGTTCCAGTACCGCGTCCGAGTGTTATACTTGGCAAATTCCTCGGGATTCGCAAGGGAAAGGGTGCAACAGTTAACTCGATGTTGGCCAAAAAGGGTAAAAAAAAGGGTGGAAGAAGGCTCGGAACAGGGGCGAATAATCAACGGGGCCAAAAGAAGGTTGAAGATAGCGACTCTCAAACTGCTTTACCTGGGTGGTTTCACAGGTGGCTCCGACTTGGTGCTCTCCACCTCGCAGTACGGGGCCTTTCGAAGTGTGGTTATAATCCGTGGTGGCTTTGGCGGGCCCTGAACATTTCTAGCTCTTATGGAAGACACTGGATTTTGTTGTTGAACTATCTGCTCATCCTTCCGCCGCGCACTGTTGCACCGCTGATTGTTACCACCAGCGGTGTCATCCTGCTGTTCGACCTGCCGTTTGAAATCCTCGCTCGATTGCTCTCTGCCGGGTAACTGTGGATTCGACTGCTGCCGTTGTAAGACGCCGTTCGATCTCCCGTAAAGACTCTCTGCAACGGCTGCTATGTTCGGTTGCGAGTAACCACCCTGCGTTGGATACCTGAATATAAGACAACAGAGTATTATCATCATGAATAAACTCAAGCTTTACTCAGAATTTATATTCACTATTAATATTACACTTAAACTGACACAACGATCTATCCAATTCTTACCTGATAACATTAACAGGCCCATAAATGTCCTCGTTTCTCCGACTATTAGTAGGTTTCGCAGCCAATCCGTTCACTCTGACATCCTGCGTGCTGAGAAATGGCTTCACCGGTATGGCGTATATGGGATCACTATAGATATTTCCATTGGCAGTACCCTCATTAGTCGCACTCGCTAAATTCCCACTGCTTCTCGTGTGTTGGAGCCTTGTATTGGGCTGCGAGTAAGTACGCGCGTGTTGATGCCGCCTGTGATGCTGCATCGCTGGACCAACTGTTCGAGCGTAAGTTTGTCCATCTCTCTGGGTAGAGGTTTGCTTTCTACACTCGTTTGACTCGGTCTCTTGCTGATTGGTGCTCTTCTGCTGCTGCTGCTGTTGTCCGCAGAGGCTTGGCAGATTCGGGTAGGAATGAGAGTTGCGCGACTGCAGTTTGAAGAGGGCTCCTTTCGCCGGATGATGGTGAGGGTGATGCTGGTGTGCGTGTACCCTGGCGATTTGTGCCTGTTGACGCGCGTCTCCTGGCACTTGCTGTACATGTTGTTGTTGTTGTTGTTGTTGTTGTTGTTGGTGCAAGTGGTACTGGCTCGAGGAGCGCTGCACGTGCTCCTGCCGTAAGTGGCTGTACTGACTATTCGGCGGATTGTGTGCTCGTTCGTGCTGCTGGACACCCACTTGTCCGTAAAGTGGATCCATTTGTTGCTGCTGCTGCTGCTGCTGCTGCTGGCCATGCCGATGTGGATGACGATGCTGCCGATGATGCTGATGGGAATAATCGCTTTGCGGATGGTTAATGGGCTGACTTCTTTCCGTTGGATTACGCGCTGCTTGCATGTTATTCAGGTGGATGTAAGCCGCTCGCTTTCGTGCCGCGTACTGCCCTGATTTCACCACCTCACGATACATGTCCATCACGATGTGAGTGAACGGCTTCGACTGCAATCTCGTGCGGCAGTACTCTGATATCACCTGGAATGAGACAGCGTCGATTCCATTATTTTTTTGGAGAGAATATTAGCAGTGAAACGAATCTTTTATTGTTGTTGAACTGTGAAGTTTGGCAGAGAATATTTTGGTAGATTGAATGAAAGATTACTAAGACGGTGTTTGGAAATTGAGTGTAATTGAATCGGAAACAGGAATGCGTCATAGTGCCACCGGCATTTAGGAAGTTATCGGTTTTGCGTGGACATTATAATGGGATTGCACGCGCGCCTTGCTCGTCGAGGCGGCTGAGTGGCTCGATTATCCGATTTTGAAATTGCTGCTTCCGGATTGACAAACTATTAGCTTAGGAGGACAATACATGGTGCGCGCTCGCGTTATCTCTAAAGCATCAACCAGCTCCGTTGCCAATAGGGAAGTGAGCTCTGCCAAAGTGATCTATTATCGCCTTATTGTATTCTCAGACAACAATGATGAGCCCTTACTTTCCGAGCAACGCAGGCTTTGCTGTATTAATTATGTGGAAAGTCAATATTGAGTGACTTCAAACTGTTTCCGTTATAATAATAAATTATTTCTACTAGGTCGCTAAATATCTTTGAATAATCGTTCAATTAATCGATCGAATCCACCAAATTTAATGGACGAAATACTTGCATCGTTAAACACTCAATACTGTTGTATAGCAGGCGTTTGGAAAATGAAGAGAGTAAATGGTTAATTAAGCTCCAGTGTTAATGAAATTGCAAGCTTGTATGAATCTTTGATGGACAGCAGATCGAAAATGCGGGTCAGCAGTCGTGCGGTAATTGCGATTATTCCCGCGCAACACCCAGGCCAAAATGATTTTGATTAATCGTGACGTGCACCGTGAAAAGTGCTCGCTGGCTTCGCTTTGTGCTTGAAATAATTAACGTCATGTTGCGAGTGGGAAGCACGAACGTGCGCGCGCGATCGCCAACTACACCGGTGCAATTAAGTTCGAGCAATAAAACCTAATTTGACTAATTATCATTCACCCGGGTGGTACATCGTGGAAACCAGTCATAATTATGGCTAGCTTCGCCAATCCTGAAAGCTCTCCCGCACGGTAGATTCATTAATCGGTACTTGACGCCAAGAAAAATTAGATTAAGTGGATGACCCGAATATCCGCAATTGACGAAGAAATCATTAACGATCAAAAAGTCAAACTCCGTTATATTCAACCAATTAAAATCAGTACTGGATAGAAAGCAGAAAATTTAAAGGATTCTTAATTCAATGCAGAAAAATTCAAAGCACTTTGGAGGTTGTATTTCACTTTCTAATAAGCGGAACTTTCCAAGGTATAAAGTGGCCCTAATTTAATGCTTGGAGAGTATAAAACCGATTTATCGTCGAATCTCGTGCGCCTTCCGTCTTCACGGAAGCCAATTCTCCTCCACATACTAGACGGCACGGTGATAATCCAATTAAAAGCGGCTTCCATGTCTGCCGACATGTGCGTTCGAGAGTAACGTCCGATCGTGCAGTGTTCGTAATAGAAGTCTATCCCCGACAGATTCTCCCGTCGAGGCTGATTGCGATATTAATTAATCCCGTGACTGATACAGATCGTTCATTTCACATTCAGACAGTCTGATCCGATACGTCCATCAGAAATTTCTATTCTTCTCATTTCTGATGCATTGAAGAATGGATTTCAACACACAAAATTGCAGGATTACCTCAATGTTACAATTTTGTAAACATGAACGATTAATATTTAAGATTCAAGTACACAAAGCGAATGGATTACTGCAAATCAACACCGCATTTCATATACTTCCGTTAACATTACAATACTGAATAATTCTGTTTGCGAAGCGCATAAACAATAAACCCGATTCAGCTCCGATGCAGCCCCTTCTTCGAGGTATGTTGGCAATACACCGTTGGTTCACTGCTGCTGGCACGAGAATTAATTCTCGACAAACAAAAACAGGCGGGACGGAAACAGCCGACAGCCTTTACCATGCGCGATTATCACTTTAGGGCAGAAGCGCCGAGATTCGCGTTCATTCGCAAGTGAACTCCTTGTTTTTGCTGGTCTCTCCACCTGCAAAATCTCTGCGCAAGGGCGCCTAGCACTATTTTCGACCCTTTTGAGATGGAAATATATTCCGCGCCGCGTATTCTTTGCTTTCGTATATCTGTCAGTCGTCCCAGACTCGAAAGGGTGAAGTGTTTCGCAATGTAGCAGGCGGACGATGCGATGCTGCCGCACAAAATGTAAAATAATATTCTTTCTTCCTCGCAGTGTAGTCGTTTTAACTCTTCTTTTTCTTAAAAACGATGTAGAAGTCTTAGTCACACCGGTGGAGGATTCGGGTCAAGCAGCAAATTCGTATTCAATATTTCCGGCTGTCAGTGGACTCGGCAGGAATTCGGGAGTTTTCTTAAGTAATGGAGCGTGATGCTGGGCGACAATAAAGACTAATAGCAATGAAAGAACCTGTCGAGGAAGCCGAGCATCGGAGCTTGGAGCCTTGCCAAACGGATTATTCGAGCCTCACGATTCCCAGCTTATATTTCTTTCTAATGTCTCTGCTCTGCCTTGCGTGCCGAAACTACTCTCTTCGTCATACAAGTCTTCGGCAGCACGGTAAAGGGGAACAATAAAATTTCGTCAAAGCAACGAACAATGATTGATGACATACGCTATTAGATCGGATATCGAGCGTCCAAGGGATGCACGTTCAATTATTTCGAGTGCTCGCCACATTCCTGTGCACTCCTACAAGGGAGCTTACGAAAATTCTGAATTTCCAGACTTTTATTAATAAATGGCGTTCCGTTCAATGGAATATACAGGAGGCCTACGTTATTTATATGTTCGGAGCAAAAAGAATCCGATATCAAAATTCAAACGCGGCCTTTATTGGACTTTCTCTACGCCCCAATCTCTCAACGCTTGCATGAAACAATGAACTTCTTTCTAGTTCTTTCTTTCCATTCAAAAGCCATGAGTGGAATCAATATTTGCACAGTGAAATTTTCCTTTTGTCTTGTTAGAGTGGCATAAACGAAATCTAGAGTGATTCTTTCATAGAAGGAAGACACAAGGGTGTCTGTTTTTTGTCTTTCTGAGAGAGAACACTTACATCGAGAAGATTCATGAGGGAGGCCCGCCTGCGGGGATCGGGTTCTGTCATAGCTGCCAAGACCGACTGAAGTGCCGAGGAAGGTGACACGGAAACGGTCCCTGTAAGCGCTGCCACCCTCGGGGTTGTATCCAGTAACGCTCTTCCCAACGAGTACATCCACATCTGTGAATAACAATTAACTTATACATTGCAACCAATTATAGCATCCTCCAAGCTCCTTCCTTAACTGGTACTCGGGTCGGTTGCGCAATCTTCTACCCGTAATGGCATTCCTTACTGTCGAGCATAAATTAGTCGCAAGCTCCGGCTTTTACTTCAAAGCAACGCTTTAACGTTCAGAGCACTAGTAAAAGAGATAACTCTGAAGGCGAGCAATGCTATTAAATCAGTCAGTGATTCGCTACAGAAACAAAACTTGCTGTTGGTGTTGATCTCGTGGAATGGAAAAAGTGAGAGTTAAGTAAAAGGCCATTTAGATTGGTCTGGTAATTAGCCTGTCGGATGTTCCTCGGAGTTCTCATAAAAATAGCGCCCACAGTTAAACGCCCTGTTGAATGAAACGTTTGGTGGTAAACCGAGTGAAACCAGAGAGAAAGAAGGCTTTCAAGCGGCATCCTACTCATCGCCCTGTCGCCGTTTCATTCTCGCCCGGAGATTTAGACTCTTAATTGCTGATCTGCATTCACTCCTGTTTGCGGGCCGCGTTGTAAATGAATACTGGCGCGTGAATTCGCGTCAGAACGAACGTGACTTTAAGCTGGTCTAGTTGGTAACTCTCTTGCAATTACTGTTATGTGTTTTATTTAAAAAGTATAACTTTTTAACATGGATTATTTATAATTGTCCTTTGTCTCTGCACGAGTGTATACATTTGCCAATTAATTATAATATCAGCTTGACATTTATGACTGTCGATAATGTTGGATATTGTGTAGAACTCTGAGGTCGAAGTTTCTACAGATAATTAATACTTGTCAACACAGTCTCGCAAGGTTTGAAAGGGTGGAAAGTAGGAAGAGTGGAACGGAGTGAGTTATAGAGCCGACTAGCTCCCGCGGCTCGTGTAATGTTTGCACACACCATTGTTTCCAGTTCCACCTTACCTCGGCGCTTTATCTGCACGAAAAATGCCGCGGGCTGCTGACCTTACTCGAGAGGCGCGTCTTTTATCAGCGCTCCTACTGACACTCCTCGTTATTAAAGTTCTCGTTGAAAGACCAACGAGAAGAGTCTACCGATTAAACTCGCGTGTGATACGTGCACTACGTGGAAAGACGATAACAAAATTGCTCTTAGGCGGATAGAAAGCAACATTCTTTATCTTTAAAATAATATACATATTTATGAGAGTATCCTATTTCATCCCTTAAATTTAGAATATTATCAAGATTATATTGACGAAGTTGAGAATGCAACATTGTTTCTGGTGGAACTCTATACTTCGGCATAAACACAGTTTCGTGTATCGCTCGCGCCATTTGTTCCCGCTTAATCTACGCGAGATAAATACTGGCGCCGGCTGAAATAGCTGCGGCATGTCCGGCCATGAACAGGAAGAGCCGAGAGAAACGGGCGAAAATGGCAAAAAAGATACAAGGGTATCGGGACCAACCACAGTATTCTATTACATAAACACCGAGCGAAAGGAAACTTCCGCAATTAATCGGCTCATTGGGCGAATAAATACGCGCGCGCACGATACCTCTATTTCGACGGTGAAATTTCCCGTCAAACTCCGTTGAGCTCCCACCGAATTGCATTCAATTTGCCGAGAGTGTAAAAATATACTGTGGATTAAATCGGGTGCTATTGCGAACTACTGTAATTTATTAAATTTCCTCTCAGTCTATCTTTTATTGCTAAATTGACAGAAATGCATAGTATTATATTACCAATAACTGGGATATCAATGAATGAATAAATAGTACAGTGGACAATCCAACAATCCGACAATCCGACTTGTTACTGGGATGTTCGGGTTTGTCAGTGCGATGGATGGATGCGTGTGGAGGCTTACCTTTTCCGAATCCGTGTCCGAATAGACGCGGCCCGCTCGATATTCCGGCGGTAAGTACGCTCGAGCAGTTTCGGGCGGCGCAAGCTGCAGCAGGACTCTACCACGTGGTGTCAGCTCCAGTGTGTGCGGAGTCACCACCGGGCCAGCTCTCGAACCACCGACCACGCCGCCGTCTACAACAGATTTTAATGAAAATTGCAGCAGCCATGCTCCACTCGTTCGCCCCGCTCTCCTCCAGCCAGGTATTGTTCGCCCAAACGTGCCCCTTCAAACCTGGCCTTGCGCTCGACCACCACCAGAAAATATCTCGTTCCCATACGTTCTGTCTGCGCACATCTCAAACGAATCCTGCCTCTTCAAACGGAATACATGTTACCGGAAAAACATCGAAATACTTTTTCCTCCTTCGGTCTCGTCAGATTAAAGTGCTCCGCGTTGCTAGCGTATCCAAGGCCTCGGAACGAATGGCGGAGTTGGCCGGATAAATCAGAGACAGGCGCTAAATGGATTCTAATTAGCGTTTCGTTGCAACACGGCTCTCGGTGCAAGAATGGCTGTGAGATTTCTCGGAGAGCTTTAACATTGAACGCTCCTTCTCTTCGTTAAACTTCATTGCCATGAAATCGACTTTCGCCAGCAAGGAATGCCTGCTTTCCGATCCACCCTCCATTGGGGTCGATAATTCTGAAAGATGTTTGCTCGCCAGTTACCAACTTCCACGATCAGCGCATTTGTAGAACGAACGAGAGCCGCGTAAGTTTTAATGAAACGGTGGAACTGCTAACGAAAGTTAATGGAATATTTTCTAATTGTCGTCCTCGAAGCATAATTGAATTCTGCCACTTGTCTATTGGGAAATCTAAAGAAAATATTGCCCGAGTATGGTTTAAATATTCTTAGAAGTTGGTCACAGGTGTGCAGGAAGACTTCGAGCTAAAGGGATTTCTCAATAAGTTGTGAGATTTGTATTCCGTAACAGCACGTTCTATCCTCAGAGTAGAATCATTTATTATTATTTGCAATATGCAAGTGAATCTTTATTTCCATCCGGAGCACCAGGACTAGGAGCTATTGCATGAAATAAGGAACTTCCTTTTCTCGAATCGAGTAAAGCCTCCACACGGTTTATCGAGCAACGAGAATTCACTTCCCGTGAGGGAGAGATATTGAGGAAACTCCCCCGTTTCTCCATTCCGACGATTTTATACTTCATCTTCGAGAGTCTAATCCTGTTTCTTCGATTGGCTGCTTCCATTTCCGACGCTTCGGCACCTTCTAGTACGGCTTCCTGGGTATTCAGAATTGCGTCGTCAATTCCACTTCTTTGCGTCAACCGCTGCATCATCATGTTTACGGGAAACTTATTCAGAACGATTCCTTTTTCTATTTCTACAGCGAATGCTTTTAATAATGTTTCAGTGTTTCTATTGCAAGACGATTTCATATGTAATGTCTATGTTAAACATTACTGGATAATACAAAGATTTATTAGTAATTTCGTACTTTTCAACGATTTATCCCTGATTTCAGGATATCGTTCGAGTGGGGTAGATTAGGGACGGAAGTACCAGCTGTCCGATCCCGACGTTAGGCATATCCGTATAATTCGCCTATTCAGGCACTAATTCTATGCATGTCACGGACACTAATAGCCTAATTACTAGCCGGGCATCTTGACATGCACGCAATACTCTCCTCTTGAAAGGTTCGCTCGCCGACAATTTCCAAGCTTCGCTTTCAAGAGAACGTGTCACCTTTGTTTTTCCTAGGCGAGTACGCGCTGACGTTAAAAGGCCGAAGAAATTGATGTGGCTCTTTGCCGCGGTCAATTAACTTCGTCACGATAATATTTCACCCGGCCTGGTAATAAACATGACCATCACGCGACACACACCGAGAGCGCCAGTACAGGCTAATTGCGTGTGTCAAGCGTTCCTAGGAAATATCCATTCTCTCAGCAATCATTACGTCTCCCCGCTCAGGAACTACGCTGGTTAGACACTAAACTTTGAAGTATCGTGCAATTGAAACCTGCTGCGAGTTACGACTGCCATTTCTCTTCACATTTTCTTTCTTTCATAATATT
Organism: Ectemnius lituratus; assembly: GCA_910593735.2. Lineage (NCBI taxonomy): Eukaryota > Metazoa > Arthropoda > Insecta > Hymenoptera > Crabronidae > Ectemnius > Ectemnius lituratus. The sequence goes on along the minus strand of OU343036.1, from coordinate 4,464,709 downwards.
TGTATAATAATTTATTGATTAACTTCAACTTTTAAATTGGAATATTCGTGTATATTTGTATCGTTAAGTCGATAAACGATCGAAATTCGCTGGATCAGTGGTCGAGAATTAAGCGTATCAGAGCATCACCATCCCCTAACAGTTTTCACGATAATTACGTACTAGCGGACAATCAGATGTCGATTCGATCATGTGGACAAACCCGTAATTACTCGCATTACAGGCGCGGCAAGTACCGGCCGGGCTAATTGCACAATAATTCGTTGCACACGATCGATGCGCGAGAGTGCTGGCATATTCAGTCGAAAAACGAGCACCGGGGATTTTCGAGGTCTCGGTTTTAGCTGGCGGCGATTGGAATTCTCCGATCCGCAATGAAAAACGTAATCGAAAGCAGTGCGGCCGGGAGTGGTCCTTGCACAAACGCTGTTGTCGAAATCCAAAAGCAGTGGCGACGAGTAACAGGTGCAAAAAAAAAACAGAGAAGGAAAAATTCGCGTTCCCGGTCTGTAGCATTAATACGCGCACCCGGATCTTGATTCAATTATGAAATTGACCGGGGAATTTTTTGATAAATGTCGCCCTGCTAAACAGAGCCAGCTGTGACTGCGGCGCGCTCGTTATGCCCCGAAAGCGAGGCGACAGCTGCAAAAAACATTTGGGCCGAGTTCGCTAGCCGGAATGGCAGGCTAAAGTAATTAAAAAGAAATGCTTTGACAGGACCGCTTTTTTTTCATCCGGACCCGAAGCTTACATTAATTCTTTTATTGAGCTGCAACGTTCTGAAAGCGTGCTGACTAGAGCTTGAATGCTCGTAGTTCATTCACTCGTACAGTAAACGTTCCGCCTGATAGAATCACTGCAGGGAAAATGTAAAATGTCAAGATCGAGTTTTTCCGCGATCCTCTTTCCAGAGACGACACACATTTGATTGAGATATTTCTAGTATGGCTTTCGAAACGCCGAGAATCGAGGTTTGAATGCTTCCATCCTACGTATCCATATACATGTATATAAGCATACGTCATTTACCGTAACCTCAATCCAGATTCAAATATGAGTATCAGTCACGAGCATACTCGTATTTGCAGATGTATCGAGTTCTACAATTATTAAAGGACTAAGTTATGTATTGTTGCCTACATATAAATGATCCAATAATCCTATTGAAATTTATCCCGATTTGCGTTCGCTTTTACATAAAGTAGCTAGCCAGCACAGCCACTAATGGATCATTAAAATATCTAGTGGTAGTTATGTTACAGAAAGGGGTGGGTTGGATTATAAACGATGCGCCTACAGATATCATGATGTCGAGTGTGCACATTTCACAGTGGGAGTTTCGAGTTGCCGAAGGGGGCGAGGATACTACAATTAAGCCGGAAAACCTGGGTCCATTAAGCATCTGGTTCGTTGGCGTCGCGAGCGAAAGATAAAAGTTTCAGGATATGTGAGACATTACGGAGTAGGTTTAAAGGGTTGCTGAATGAGCGAGTTTCTCCTCTCGGCGTTTAAATAAAAGTACAGGCGGCTGACGTCAGATGGCATGTCTCCCCCTCGCTCTTTCTCATACTCTGAAAGAAAAAGGGGGAGAGAATCGCCTGCAAACATTCGCAGCCTCATTAAGCTGCAGAAGCTTGCGATTACCCCCGAGGGAGAAGGCAACCTCGGCGCAGACTTTCCTTAATGCGAATTCAACCCCTTGACCGACCTTTAAAGGACACGCATTTAATTACGCCTGTTCTAGAACCGATTCAGAGTAGGTAAACAGGACACCGAGCTCTCTGAATGCACGCCTGCTCGCGGTAACAAGTTAGTCGAGCGCGATGACGCAATTCACTGACACACCTCCAAGTCATTGACTTCTCAAGCATTCCTAATGAGTTCCAAATCAAACTTCCCACACTGATAGATAATGTATTATGCTGATTGTTTCAAATGGGTAAAACTTTGAAATGATTTTCTAGTCTATCGTAAAAGGTGTTTGAGAATTTCCATCTGGTTGAAGAGGAATTCGAGCGGTGAGTTAATTTGAACGCGGGGGTGGTGTATTGGCGAGTTCGCCGTGGGAGGGAGTTTTTTTTACGACGCGTGGGCAAGGCGAGCAACAAGGGAAGACAGGAATATATCTCCGGGAATACAGGGAGAGAGCGAACGATAGGGGATTTCGACATTGACAGATCGTCTTCTGGAGTTCCCAGCTCCTGTCCGCCGTATTAAATTCCAGCCGTCCCATTGACCAGTCGAAAATACCATCCCCGCTCGATACGCTACTCCATTCTGTCGACCGCTCATCCATCTAGCACTTGTTTCTCCCATCTAATATGCCGTCCTAATTGAACGAATACATTGGCGATAAACCCTTGACGATTCAATCGATTGAGAACTACCCAAACATTGGGAAATCTGTAAATCCAGCGAGAATAGCTGATGGGGAAACTGTTGGAAATAGCTCGTCCGCATTTAGCATTAAATGTCAGTCAGATTTTCCTTAATTGGAAGAGTGACTGTTTTGCATGTTTCAGAGCTTGTTCAATTCTCCCGATTAAAGCGGACAGGTGATATTGGTATATACGTTTGGCTGTCGTACTGCGTTAAGCGGCAGTCGATTACAGAATTAAATTCCACTTAAAGTGGGAATGAAGTTATAGGGGAAAATGGCGTCGGCGAGAGATTACTATCGCTCGCACAAGCCCCGTGTTACGAGATTACCGCAGCATTACGCGATCGAGAGTGTACGGGCGCGTTCGAGCTTCGGCATTAATAAAAAACGATATTGCAGATCGGATTGAAGTGGAAAGAAGGAGAGATTACTGTCATCCGAGGGGTCAAGAGAGAGGGATTTGTGTTTCCGGTCGGCCGGAATTTCATTTTATAAGGGATAGAGGGTGGAAATAACTGGAATTCCGAGGACGCGCCTGCCAGGGCTTTAATTTGTATAACTTTCCGGCACGCTGCTCACCCTGACTACTGCAAATATCGGCGCGACGATTGGAGATCGGTGTCAGTAATCAAAACGTATGCGAGCGCGCCGAATTATTAAACCACAAGGGCCTCAACTTCAATCTCTGCCATCCCACTTCCCTGCGAACCTGCGAATCCAAACTCAAATGGCAAACTATGGTGATAGCAGAATATGAGCCATTACGGATTAATGCTTTCCTATCAGAAGCAGCTAACAATCAAGACTGGATTAATGTTTTAAGCTGGCAGAGTGAAAGTTTCATGAAGTTGAAAACGTCATTTATAGAGTTGACTCTGTTGCCTTTGGGCCTCGAATCATGAGACTCACACTAATTCCCACTTAGCACTATCGTCTAACAACATTGTCCAGTCTCACTCCAACTATTATCTCCTAGAATCTACGCTTCCCAAGTTGGAACTATGCATTCGAAGTTTCAATTCGAATTAAAACATACATTGATAAGCCCTAATTTTACTACCACGCCAATCGATATTCTCTTTGAATACAAGTAAAGTAAACTTTTAATACATTTCAAGCCCCATTAACTAATCGATCTTGGCAAGAATCTTACTCGGTAGATATTAAGGCGCAGGACGTTCACCCTGCGACGAAAAGGCAGCGCATAACGAAACGAGGTGGTTGCACCTATCGTGGCGTCGAGGCCCATATTCATAAGTGGAACCGGGATAATTAGTGGCGCTCGTTAACACACACGCGGCCTGCGGTCGAGGCGTTACTTTGAAAGAAGATTTCGCTCGGGAAAAAGGAGCCTCGTAACCGGGCCAATCCGGACGAGCGGCGGGGAGGGTGGGAAGTGTGGCGATAGGAACAGGGCGGCCAAGCTTTCGGAGTAAATATTTAGTCGAGTTGCCTTACTCTGGTCGCCGGCAAACGACGAAATAAGGGTGAAAGCCCATTACACGGTTATCTCCCCGTAAAGCCATCTGCACACTTCAATCGCCCTTTCCTCAGGTGAGCTTCTCCCAGAGTTAACCCAATGTAAATGACCAAACCCTTAATGACCCTTTGTCATTTCCACACCTTACAAACTCCTTTCAACGTTCCAAGTTACCTTACACTTTTCATACTAATGATAATTTCAATTTCATTTACTAGAATAAATTGAATGAAAGGAACTTGAATTAAACCATCGTTATAATACTGTTTAATTTTTACATATTTTATGATGGTCGGTTTATTTAAATAATAGGAAATTGAAAGATAACAAGAGTTCAATGAGTAAATAATGATCTCTCGGAAGTGGCTGTTAATCGAATGTATTTCTTTAGCATAAGATGCGAGAATCGGGTTTAAGTGTGTACATGACTTAAGAGTAAACGGGTCGCTCACCCTTGACTTCTCTCTTTCTCTGTCTCTCTCATACTTTTCGACTCTCGCGTCGACTCCTTCTCACTGATTCCCTCGCACTCACCCCTAAAGCCAGCGTCGAACTCGCAGTGAGATGAACGAGATGAGGGTACCTGGTCGGCGGCATACCACTGTAAAATATGCCCCGTTTTACCTCCAGCAGCGGCCCCCTTGCTCTCGCTCGTTCTTCTTGCGGTGGAAGCGGCCTCTCTGCCTATGTGTGTGTGAGTGTATATATGTGTGCCTTGCGTGTGTGTGCGTTCAGAAACAAATGAAAATGCGGGGTGCCACTGACTCCGAGAGGAGCAACGCTCTTTCGAGAGTAAGACCAATGCCTCTGATGGGAGTGGAGTGCGGGTAATTGCGGATATACAGAGACAGAAATGAGGATGCAAAGTATTCCTGGATACACCCAGGAATTCCTGGATATTGCGCGGTGGAATGTCAGCTTTCCTTCGTAAGGATTATGCCTATGTAGCTATTATTAGGTATCATGGATATTAGGTCCACATTTCACCCCTGGATGTTCCAGTATTAGTCAGCGAGGTGACGCTTTAATATCCTACGGCAGCCACTCGCAACGTGAATCCAAGTGCTTTATTTCATTGGGAACGAGGGAGTTTTTGATATTTTTAAAATATTTTTCTGCGTGTCAGGTAAAATACAGTGAACGAATGAAAAATGTTCAATTTATATCTGTAACACTGTTTCATTGCCTCGGGTTTACCGATAGTTACCGGTGTATAGGGAATCCGAGTGCATTCGAGCGTACGATATAGTAGTTTCTGTTGCGCGTCGCTTGCGAAAAATAACGAGGCTGTCGGGCGTGCAGAGCACACATGGAAACAACATTGCTTGCTCGAGCGAGTTGGTTCTTTGAGTTGCCGCGAAATAATAATTTCATCCCGTTGGTTAGACACCCTGTTGTGTGTCTGTTGCACCATGACGGCGTGTCGGTGTCGGGTTCCCTGTGCTTTCCTGACGCACGAAATTTACGCCCGAGTGCAAAGAGGCTGACTGGTCCCGAGTCCTTCCTAACACGACTTGTTGATGATGTAAGAGCGAAAAAACCTTGCGGCGAAAACAGCTGAATTCACAAACAGTACTTTCTACGTAATCATATCATCCTTTTACACACTGGTTCACATTCCCTGTACAATTCTAAAGAATGTCCCTTTACCTACGTTCTATACGCTTCCATACATAGAGTTTGCATTGAAAAGCCGAATAGACATGCTTCCTGAAAATCTCCAAGCCGAGACTTGCTTGATGCGTTGCCATTAACAATTCGAGAGTGCGGACTCGTCGGAGAGCCTGTCCATTTTTGGCTCCATTATCGTGCGCTGGTGAATACCAGTCCATGTAACAGCAAAATTCATTTTCGCCACGAAGCAGCCCTGGGATTACAGTCTGCTCGTCCGTCTAAAGTGAATTGCGGAGCATCACGTTCGAAGCCTAATGTGAAAGGCGATTTTGAGTGTACGTTACTGGAGAACTCGAGTGTGGGGGCGAAAGGGAGATGGAGTGTTCCGTAATTTCGACTGTTCCGTAATTAATGGTCGAGATAGAAGCTACGACGAAATCCCACGCGAAGGGCAACAGAGGGGAAAATGAGATGCGAACGGCAGAGTTCTCTCACTACTTACGCAGCCTGATCCAGTTATATAGACGCAGTAAGTTCGAAATGTCATTATCGTCGCATTAGATAGGCCAGGGCATACGGGGCGAGTATCTGTGGAGTCTCGTTAGCTAGCGGCGAATTTTACCCCCAGGTACTAGGCTCGTACATGGTTAACACCTTCTTGACCGCGATGCTTTTGTCCCTGCCAGGCCTTGTCGAGCACTCTCTACCGAAGCTTTTACTGATCGCTCTCGGGTAAAAGGTCGATTGGCATTTTCTGTACATCAGTGCATCGCTCGCATACTTCAGAATATTTTATAGGAAAGTGATACATTGGAATTTGAAGTTGGAATTTGAAGTTGGAATTTTAAAAATTTGCACTTTAAAGAGTTTCCTGTGCTTTGTTTCGCACATTGGTTGGTCTTTATCTTTAAAGGAATTGTTTCTTGAATTTTGAAAATACTTTTTTCGTATTTCTTTATCCATTGTAGATGTTGTCACCTTGTCCGGTTTAAAGAGTGGTTTTCCAGTCGATAGTAAGTCGTATTCTGGACACGTTGTAATGTTAACAATTGTCGAGATTCAATGGAGCGGAAATAGAGCTTTGGGAGGGTGAAGAAGGCCAGGGTGGACACGTGCCACCTTTCAACATTGATTTCTCTTTTCACGTAATTTCCCGGCACGTAGCAGAAGTTCGCCCATCGGCATATCATAAGTCAGCATTATAAAATATAAATTTTGCCACGCTCTACCAAACTAATCGTTGATTTTTCATGGAATTGTTGACAGTCAAAAAGTTTCCATTCGCTTAGCAAACATTCTGCAGCAGGAATTCAGTGGAAAGATTTACTCAGCGCTTAACGGGCTCAATTGGTTCGAGCCATTGCGCGGCGCCAAACTCACCGCTTGAGTTTCTGGCAAATGAGAAATACATATATGCTTTGGAACTTTGAGAATCGATCGGCGAAAGTACTGTGTAAGTCAAACTAGCTGCGGGCTCTGCGGCTTCCAAGTTGCTTCCTCTCAAATTCCCACACAAGGACGTTTCATCATATGTGTTCCATTACATAAGGATACATTTAATAACAGTTTAATGTAAATGATAGAAATTCTAAGATGACTACTTACACAATTTACTTACGCGTACCAACGAGTAGATCTAAAAAATAAACGAAGGAAGAATTTAGTCTTTCGAGCATGATATCTCGCGATGATGACGATTTCGAAACGAGGGAAAAGTGAGTGGAAATAAACACCCTCGGAGACTAGTTCGATAACCCAGCGGACGAGGTTTGCGGTCATATTGAATCAGGTGAGCCTTTAGAGAGGCGGTGGAAATAAAGGGGAAGCATGGTGCGAGCAGCTTTCAGCGATAGGAACCGAGTCAACCTCATATGTCGGGATTACCACGTATCACCCTTTCATCTCCACCCCTCAACGCCGGAGCAGTTTGACCTCCCACACACACACACACACACTCACACACACACACACACACAGATGCGCGCCGGACATATACATATACACCATCACAGCTGAGCCAGACCGACACGGCGTCGTGCACTCTCCCCTGTCTCTGTCCCTTTGCCTCCGCCTGTTTGCAAAGCCTCGTGTAATACGTATCAAACAGGGAGACGCGTATTTTGCAGGCGGCGAGTGCAAACTTTGCGCGTCTGGCCGTCGTGTGTGTGCATAGGCAGACGATATTGCCGCACGCCTTTTCTCAGCGTTTCTCGGATTCCCTCTTTCTCAGATTGCTTTATTCCATCGCCCACCTCTTCCTGATAAGGGCAAGGTTGAAATTCACGTCATAGATGCGCGTGCTCCGAAAGAGATAAAGCGAAGACGAAGAAATTCTGCTTCAAATAATGAAAGCTTTCTGCAGAAGGTAGATAATGTCTGTGATTGATTATGAAAGGTAGAAATGTATTTACTTCTGTCAAGTAAATACAGATTAAAAAATAGAAATGTTAGTGGAAGCAGCCGTCGGGCTTTGCGAGTGCAGTTGAATCGCTTGAAGGCAGGTGCAGTTCATTATGCAGCGTACTTTATCAAGCGGGTGCACTCGCGTAGTTACCGTGCAGAGATATTTAAACTGGGGATGGCTTAGTGCCACTCAAAAATCCAATGATAATTGCCATTGTTTTCCTCGAGCACGAGAGAGCCGTCATAATCTGCAAAACTCCCTCTCAAGAAGAATCGTTCATCCCAGTCTTCTTTTATTTCCGACTGCGCTTATCTGTGAAATCCATTCGCGACGGGATTGCTGAGATAAGGGCTTCCACATTCTGCCAGAGCTTTTGCCGAGCACCTTTCCAGGAATTTCCCGCGAGAAAGTCCGGATTTCAGTTGCGCATACAGAACGTCACAGAACCAAGATGTTTCTATTTGTCTGTGACAAGTCGCATGCCACCAGCGGATCATCGGAATATCAGAGAAGCTGGCAATTTCTTTGTCGAGATGAAATTTCGTATTTAATGCTCATGTTCGTAATACCGCCGCCGGGAGCCGAGCTTTTCTTGTGAGGGACGCTGCCAGTGGGTAACAGCTGGGCCGAGAATTCTCGCAGAAGCAGAAAAAATTGCTTTCAATTATGAGATGAGCGGATTTAATGAGAAATGTAATTCAATGTGGTGATGAATGTAACGAGCGTCGTGTCTGTGGGTAATCGTATAAAAAGTTACTGTAGATAAATCTTCTCTGGCAAAAAAAGTCCCTGTGAAATATTTTTCTCCGACTAAACTCTTCATACGTTTATGCCCCACAATCAATTAGAGCAGCTTTATCCGAATGGCATGCTTTTGTTAACTTTTAATGTTCAAATGCCAAAGCATTATTAATTGCTATGGAGAGAGCTTTATTATTTCCTGTGACACGCCATGCTATTGCTTCAGCATAATAATATTAATAGGTCATTCGTGATCCATGGCGTTATGGGCACAGAAGCATCTCATTCTCATGCGGAGTATCTCTTGGATGGTTATAGCGCGACATTGCGCTTAGCAAAGCCGCCTTGCCAAAGGGAGAGTGGCTTGAATTGCTGAAATTGTAAACACGCTTATTAACCCATACTAATGCGAGTCAAATGTCCCTCTCGTGTGTGTCGCACATGCAAGTAACGCATGTAATCTCGCACGCCTTGCATCATAACACCGCGCTACTTACGTGTATGTACATCTACATGACATTCCCGAAATATCGAGCGACAAGAGAAACTAGTTTAACGAAATTGTTCTATCATGTTATTGAAATTTTGATCCTGAGTTTCTAGATTATACAGTTATTTTAGTATAATTATTAGTTGGATGTAGGAACTGTTTCGCCGATTCTATGATTCAAGTTTGCAAGTTTATTTCGAATCCGTTTATTTTTAAATTTCGCATGTGTATTCTTGGAATGCTGACATTTCTACTGGAACCGACAGACTTGCTCTTCCCGGTGAGTCATGGGAATAAAGATACGATAGACGTGAAATGTCTATACTCCCACTCGGGAGAGCCTGCTTCTACTCGACTGAATCTTTTTTTAGCCAGGAGCGCTTTTAAATAGAAGCTTTAGTATCGTAGAATTTGATGCCCTTTCCCTCTTTCAAAGCTATTTTAAGAGACGGTTATTCTGAACCCGGAGATTGTAATCGACCCACTTATATTACATTAATTCACAGATTGAAATTTTATGAAGATCAGTTTTGTTTAAAGTTCCCTGAAGCATTTGGATGCCTTTAAGAACCTCTCGGGGTGTTATAATCGTAGTGTACTAGTGTTGCCACCTGAATTTTAATTAAGCGGTGTGTAGCACCACCGCAGGAAATGCGAGCTGCTGCTGCCAGTGTTAATTACTTCTCCCGTAGCAAGTCTTTCCTATTAATACCGAAATACACCTACCACCATAACAATGCTTGAGAAATTCCTCCCTTAATGATTGCGAGTTGACGGAATCTGCCCTGGGGTGATATTAGAACGAAAATCATACATAATATCAATAAAAAAGTGTCTTTCCGTACGGTTGCTATTTTTAGAATTATTTTTGGTAACAAATTCTTATTTTCAATAGCAAAACATAATCCGGTATGGTCTAGTGGCTAGGATACCTGGCTCTCACCCAGGAGGCTCGGGTTCGATTCCCGGTACCGGAATTTCTTTTGCAAATTACTACTCTAAATAGACAATAATCATATAATATGTTACAAATAATTACGACACTATTATTTTTGACTTTCTATGAGTAATAATCATAGTTCGAGATGATTTTCAATGTTAATTGTTGTACTGGAAGAACTCGGCGTAGATCGATCATTTGGCATTTCTCCAATTCTGTGGAATGTCTGACCACACTTTTGAGTTCAAGCTACAAGAAATGGCGATCCGTTTATTCTGTCGCACTCCTCGCAATTCTTCACTCCTTCGGTTTCCGCGGCTTAAAGAAAACCGTCGTTTTCCGTGGAAATGTCATCAATCACTGGCATCGCGGCGCAAAGGAGGCACCGGGATCGCGAGAGGCGTACTGGACCGCTCGGACATGCGATTTTTCCGTGGCGGTTAATCGTGCGGAAGACTTTTTTCCCGATGGGAATGTCCGCTGGTGCATGAAATACTGGGCGAAGGGGCAAAAAATGTGGAAGTACGAAATGCTCCAATGTCGCCCTTGGGATGCAAGTGCGAGTAAAAGGGAGAAGAGAGAACATAGGAAATCCGACAAAAACCTTTGACGCATATAGTTGCATTTGAAATACTTCAAATCCGTTGGCTGCTTTCGATGAAAGAGTTTCGGTCGTACTATTTTTTATGTTTTCTTTGTCATTTAAATTCTCGTACAGACCAAAGGAATTTTCGTTTCCGTGGAAATATGGAAATACTGTCTTAAGAGTGTTCCATTGTATTCTGACTCGATTGTGCACTGTTGACGCCCAATTATTTTATTCATTCTGACCGTCGAAGTTCTTACTCTCTTAAGGGGAACAAGATGTTCGAGTTACGCCTGCCATTCCTCATGCGGTGCCGCCACGGCAAAAAAGAGATTTGGAGTAAAGAATGATGGAGCTGTTCCGCACGACATATGGGACAAGGCTTTTTCCAGCATGCTCGTGCCGCCCTTCGGGCTACCGTTTTATGGAAGCACTCTTATAATTCGTATTATACCTGACATGTAAACTTGATTTTGGAGTAATGTTTATTTAAATCTCTAATACCGAGAGAAGTATTCATTTATTTCTGGAGCGCGTATTTTTAGATAAGGTTGGTCGACATACTAGTTCGCTCTTATCGCATTTGAGGATAAAGGTCAAGACCTTTGGACGTCATGGAAAGTTTAACTTATCATTATATCACATGGAAAACATTTGACTATCTTCTTATTCTGCATTTATTGCCTGTGATAAAAGTAATTACTAATAGTTTTATAAATTCAGAATGTTTAAATATATCTAACTGTAAAGAACACTACTGATAATACGAGACTTATCATCAGAAAGTATAGATTCATGAATAATTATCACAGTTTCATGAGTCAACTTACAAAAATTAATAACAATTTTATCATTTTCAATTAATTATTCAAATCGAAGAAGGTACACAAAAAATATTTCATGTGTATAATATAATCCGGTATGGTCTAGTGGCTAGGATACCTGGCTTTCACCCAGGAGGCTCGGGTTCGATTCCCGGTACCGGAATATTTTTGCTCATTTTTACTCCGAGCGAACACACGATACATGACTTATTCTATTTTATTCTAAAAGATTATTCTTTGCTCACCGAAACCCGCGAACAACAATCCATAAACTATAAATATAACAATTGTAGAGCCAAGCTTGAGTGGAAACATAAGTGCAAACAGATGAGTGATATTTACAAGACAATGACAAGATAACTATTCCACTTACTGGAGAGGAAGAGGTCCTGGAGGGCCTGGGCAGCCTGGCAGAGGAGGGCCCAGGTTTCCGCGGCAGCGAGTCCTGTGCCCCGCAGGGCAAGGACATCTCCGGCGACCACCGCCAGACCAGGGCCTCCGCTCATGTCCGCCGGCATCCTGTAAACAAACAGTTCACATCATATACCTCACAACAACTATAACAAACCTAGAAAGTGGTCAGACCAATCCAAGTGGAAACGGAATCCAGATGTTTTACTATTGGTGGAATTGCAGGGAATTTGGAGGACACGAGTTCTTGGGAAACGATAGGAGGTCTCGTTTTCAAGGTGACATTTATATCCTGGTCAAAGGGACGTGAGGGTTGACTGGCTCGACATGACCGCGCATTCCTCGAGTTTCCAAAATGCTTTGAAGCTACCAGTAGCCCAAGCTCCCCAATCCCTTTGCCTGCCGAGTCTATATACATGTGTATGGCAAATGTCAAACACGGACTTCATCTCGGGACACGGCAGTCCTTCGGCAAACGAAGAATGTGATTTCGAACTTCTTGAATAACGTGCTCGCTCCCTACATATTTCGTAAAATGCGACGTATTAAGCATCTTGAAACAATTTAGAATTTAATTTGTTGTTACTTGATAAATTGAAGTATACAAAAATGTATAATAATCGAATTTCGAAAAGTTAAAGAGGACGATAGCACTGTCAGCGTTTCAAGGAAGGTAGGCAGTGATTTCCACATGTCAGGGTGTCTCGTAACAAGTTGTGAACAAGGCCTGTATCACCGGTGATACAACGGGTGAAGCATGGTGTCTCCGGCACGCTGTTCTGACGTGTGTATGGGATGCGTCGGACGCGCTGTCGACTCTGACTTCGATTACTTTGGCCGGCCTTTGTTCCTCGTCTCGCTTCCGCCCTACTTCCGCGTCCCAAAGGATGTTCGTGAACGCGCACCCCACAAATGAATCGCAACCACGATGTTCTCTTATTCCTCTGGGGGGGAAAAATAATCGAAACAGATGTTATTATTAGTAACGCGCGAACTGGATAATTGAAGATGCGATATTCCGTGGCTTTTGTTCCTGCTGGAGCAAATCTCGGGCATTCTACCAGGAGGAATAAAGGAAATTAATTAGTGAGGCGGGAGAACAGTTTGGAAATTGCCGATAGCTTCCAATTGAATTCAACACCCCTCTGTTTCTATCTCTCTTCGGCATTTCGCTCGTTCTTTGGCCCGCCACCGATGATGTTTCTGAACTTCGTCAGCTGCATTTGTCCTTGCCGTTCCGGAGCGATCCCGCCCGAGGAAACTTCCGATCGACCGAAATAATGACTTTATGTGGGCTTAAGCGGCAGCCGACTGGCTTCGTTCGTTCTATATGACATTCCCTTAACAACCCCGACCTTTTTACATAGCTCAAAGGGCGCATGAGTTAATTGACCGATCTAAAGATCCTATGATCCTGTTAAAATCAATCTAAACTATCCAATGCATCCCTCATCAAAATCCAAAGACTTTTATATAATTCGACACTAATTAATTAACAAATTTCCCCATCAATTTATCATTCTTCGAGAGTCGGAAGGGAGTTCGAATTGACTTTAATCGAGCAATCAACACACGATTCGATGTTGAACAAAATATCTCGTGTTGGGCAGCGATTCCGCTTGTGCAGAACGTCGCCGGGAACATCGCTCATAAATCATTTCGCCGAATTTATTACTATATGCGGGGGAAATGGTCGGTGGCGGGGAACGGGTGGGGCGGATAAATATGCAGGGAGACGAATGCGCGGTATCCAAGCAATGCGGTGGATCTCGTCGCTCGCATTTCCACGCTGGCCCTGTAATGCAATCGGGAAAATGTACTGTGTCGCGCGGCTACTGTAACCAGGGCATCGATTGCCCGATGCGTAAGGAAGATTGAGAGGAAGATTATTCAATTCCAATTACGCCGACGATTTCGGCCGCGCACTCAGAAGATTCAGCTCCGCCGACGTTCGAACCATGATAAGTTCCTGATTTTTTGCCGCGTCATCGGTAGCGAGCGGCCTGATGTGAAGCGAGGTGAATTTCGAGCAATCAATTTAGCAGCGAGTGCAGAATCGCCTTGAAGAGCTCTCGGGATTCCAAGAGTCTCGGCTCTCAACGCCAAGGGCCACGGATTCACCCGATTGTACATGCAAGAATGGTTTGGTATTGTAAATAATATGCTCTTGAGAAACTCGATATCCCAACAGTGATTTCATCGTTCGTTTTTGGTTGGCCGCCGTCCAGAATTGGTAGTTCGGAATAATCGGTTTTTATATTATTTTTGAAGATTTGGAAGGTGATTTGGATTTTACATATTAAAGGTTCGATTGTTGTAATTATAAATAGTGGAGAGGAAAAAGATATAATTAATTTGCAGTTTCTGGTGGATGAGTGTGAATAGATAATGTTTGGATATTCGTGGACCTGTGTTCGTTAGTCAATCATTAGATAGTGGTTGGATGGAAGAACATTCTGTTTGAGGCGAGTGCACCTGCAAACTAGTTAGAACTCACAGTTCACCAACTGGAGCCATTAACGTGCAAGAATAATAAAGCAGTTCGAATGAAATTAAACTTTACTTTATTTATTTATTGGAGGATATATTTTATTTCAGAGTTCACTCTTTTCAATGGACATCCTCAAATTTAGTGAGATGCTTCACATAAATGAGAACGCTGTGAAATCTAGTAAATCCATTAATAAACGACGCTTGTTACTCGACTTTTTATGAATCTGAGAATGGAAGGTTCGGAAACTCTATCGATGGGAACTTTTTCTCCGCGTTATACATGGTGGATTCGGGCTTTCGAACATGTTCTCCATTGCCATCGGGGAGCTACGTACATTCAATTTGGTTAATATTAGAGAATTCAAAGGCTGGCCGGTCAACAACCCTTGATGTACTTCCGGCATACCATCCACTCAGTATCGACTCGGCGAGCGATAACTTTTCTTTCCTCTTTCGGCCAATATTCCTAGGGAAGTTCCGCGGGAAAGGCGTCCGTCACTCTTCTCACAGTGTACATACAGATTGTATGTACACAAACGTACATGCCCGAGTAAATACATGGTAACGGCTTTTCCATCGCATGGCAAAACCGCCGAAGAAGCGATCACGGAAGAATTTGAGCGATATTCACGGTACAAGGCTCGACGAGAGTTCCTCTCGTCGGGTGCTTCCCTCCTTCTCGCTTCTTCATCCGCCTTCCGATCGCGCGCGCCACTGCCGCCCGAGGATCCTTCCTACACAGCGAATTTTCAAGGATCTCTGGAAAAAAGTACACGGCTCGCCTGCTTATTGAAGGGGAAAGCCGATTTTAGGCGACCGAACCTCCGCTCAATGGTCTCACTGCTTGCCTTGAGAATCGAGACTTTGCAAAAGAAGAATTCCTTTAGCGATGAACTCGAGAGAAAAGCGACCCGTGAGAACAAATTCTTCGCGAAGCAATCTTTCAAGCATGAAGCGATGCAAGACAATTCCCAACCCAGAGACTCACTTCTGATCACTGACAAATTTGTATTACGACTTGTATTCTCGAAGATAAATATTTGCTGAAAGAGATATTTACTATTTACTCTTTACGAAATCACACTTTATAATCACTGCATGCACGAAAATTTCATATTGAAATATTAAATATGTAGATAATATACATGATTTCAAGATTCAGGACCGAAAAGATGTAGCTACATTTCTCTAGGACTACGTCGATGACTCACCTTAGACATTGTCAATGGGGGCATTGTATGTTGGCGGGGTTCTCGCCGTGATGATCTCGTGCGCGACGGATCCGTCAGCCCGCCTGCCCGGCAGGTAGTAAACGAGGCAGGAGACGCCGACGAGGAAGAGGAAAAAGAGGAATACGAGGTCGAACATCAGCAGGGAGTTCAAGGTCATCAGCTGCATCGTGCACTTGCAACTTTCTCCACCATTACACACATATAGAACCGGCGCACACACGGGCGCACGTTAACGCTGGCTTCTCAGCTACGTGGAATGAAATCTCGCACCCTTTCAAGCGCTCCTTTCTCTCTCTCTCTCTTTTTCACGCGTTGCCTGCAAAGCTCGAGGGACACTTTCGACCAAGTCTCTACCCAGACTCGATTCTCCAACAAGCTAAATGGAAACCGTACTTTTAAAGCGATACTACGCTTTTAAAAGAGCCGATTATTTCCCTAACCGACTAACAAACTTGTTGGTCTTGGACGTAGCGATTGATAGGTTCAGTGTTTTTATTTTCTATTTGTAAATATGAGACCTTTCTGTTAGGAAAATAGTGTGTAGTAGGAGGAAGATATGTGTATGTACTTTTGATAAAGTAGCTCCGGTCCGAGACTGTTTGACAAATATACAGACTCATGGCAAATAGCTCAGAAATATATTACTTGTATTGACATTTACTGTAGAATGGAAGTCCGTTTTACGACTAATTTCTTAAGATTTATTATACGTATTTATATTTGGATTTTGCTCGAATCTCGGGAATAAATGAGTTTTTCTGAGTGTTAGTACAAATTGAATTTTTTGCGTAGTAACTGGATATCGATTTCAATCTTGATTCATTTCCTAACAGGTTGTTTCCACAACGTGTTCACTTCACTTTTCCCCGGGACTGAAACTACGGGGTTGAAATTAACCTTCCGTAATATTTCGGTGTCAGGCACATATGGCAGAAAGCGTGTGTTTTTGTCGGCGTAATTGCCTCATACTTTCGAAGCTATTATGGCTGGTTCGCATCGTTTACGAATGAAAACATTACGATTTCATCCACAATATCTCCAATAACTGAAATTCCAGTTACTCGTTCCGTTAGAATGTATTTTTGTCATTTGCTTTTATTGTTGCCTTTTCTGGCAACACTGGAATGTTTTCAAAGATTCGTAGAAACATCAGAGAGACACAATGGGAGGCGCACTTTTATAACTGGGAAGGCTGTTAGAATTGTAGAGCAGGCGACTTGGCGAAAGGGTAGCTGAGTGTCCCAACTTTCCCTATTTTGACTTTATCGTCGAATGCCATTGAATGTGCAGAAAAATTCTTTTATTATTTATTGAACCTTATACATTTCTAGTGATTCTACCACAAAAATCGTCAAAAGTCTAATGCTTCGGCTTTTTTGGTATTAAAATTAAACAGTGAAATATATGAAAATTTTCTGTGACGTATGATGTGCTATAAAAATTGGTACGCTTTTTGAGTGGGTGACACATTTCTCGGGAAACTGATGCCATATAATCAGAGTTATTATCGATTCCACTTGTCCACTCGTGGCGTATTCATCGAGGCCCCTCCACTCCATGGATGTGCCAGGAATTATCGCCTATCTCCAACTGCCACGTGTCATTAATCTCCGAGTGCCATTCGTTTTCATCTCCCGGGCCAATAATCCGCGCGAATCCCGTCGCACGCATTTCGTTTTTGAGAAGTTTCGATCATCATTAAGCCGTTCCCTTCAGCTCCCAATTAACGAAGAGGAACCCACACAGTTATTTATTAGTAATCTAAAACAAGCATCATTTGAAGTTGATACTTGAAAGTGTTTGAAGTTCGGATAAAATGAGAAGTTTATCACATTATTTTCTCGAGATATAGTTGACGTGCTTTTGCATGAGAAGTAGGAGCGGCCTCAGATCTTTGCTATCTAGATACAAGAGCGCTAGACCATTGGCTGCAGCATCGTCGCAGGAAACTGCGAAAAGAGGAGCATTTAAGTGTCGGCGGCAGGTTACGTATCGATTGGCGATTAGATGCACCCGCCAGCCTGGGAAAAGTATCTGCCACTGACAGCCCTTTCATACTCGCTCCCCTTCAGAACAACCTCTTTTTCTTTTATGCGAGCATCTCAATGAAAGGCAAACTATCTTCAAAAATATTTATGTATATCATATTCACGTAACTCGCGAAATAGGAAAGAGAAAAACGAACTGAGCCAATAATCCTGTGATTATTGATCAAAGGATTATTGGATTGAAGTGAATCAAACTAAATGTCCTCGTGCATACTCCGCCTCTCAATTCAAGCTTTTAAAGGAGAAATACGAGTTTTCGATCAGCATCTCGTTGCACCACTTGACATTATTTCATCGCGACCCCCATTTCTCAATGACTTAACGCTTCTCATCAATATGGAGTTAACGCGCCAACTTATCACCTATGAATCAATAAAAAAATACGGATGCCTCGCCGTTTGCCGATTGCAGATTTCTGCACTTTATACGTATACTCGGTGGCAGAGTGTGGACATCAATTTGCAAAACTAACTCTAAATCATCACTTTTAGAATTAATAGGAAGGCTAATATGCCTACTTCTGCTTCGAACCATTCCGAGATTGGATTCGGTGGACACGTCCTCGAACGATCGACCTTGTCCAGCCTACACGTTTGCACATTTGCACGCGGAAATTTCGAAGATGAAATAATTTCCGGTGGAGCAATACGCGCACCCTAAGGACACACTCTGTCTGTGTAGTTGAAGTTCTCATTTCAATTTGGCAACTGGTCTCCCTTTGCGTAACTGCGTGAACAACTCCCGCTTAGTGGAGCGAGTTCTCAAAAGTTAACAACACGCCGACTGCTAAGGAAGTTACGATGCTTCCAGTGCAAGAGCTAAATAACGGCGAGCCGAGACTTTAACTTTCATGTGCGACGAACATCAGCCGCAAAGGAAACTCAATGGAATTCGCTTACGGTTTATTCGCGCAGGACGGTTTTATAATTTTGCAAAAATTAGGATAAACGGATTTGAAGAAGCTCGGTTAGATCTTCATAATCATTCAAAGTACGTTTACTAAAGCAATGACTCTTATTGCAATTATTTCTCAAATCCAAAAAATTATGGATTGTGAGAGTTATGAAAAATACCAGATTGTACCGTTAAAACAGAATCGTTCAACTGATGGTCTTCGACTGGACACGCAAAGGGCAACAAAACCTCATAAAGGCAGCGCGTTCCAACCTCTGGCAGAGAAAATAAATAAATGAAAGGAATGTCATTCCCGTTCGCCAGCTGTTGCTTCTTCTCAAGTCCCTTTTATACCAGTTGGCGTGATATGTACATCTTCCCTACATGAAGACTGTCATATCACAGCACGTCTTCGAGCTACTAACGCGACTAATAATAATGATAATTACTATCACGTCCGATAATTAACAAATATTCCCAGATGGTTCCAAATCACTCGCATCATCCATTAATATTCACAGCTTACACGTATTACATGTGTAACACGTCTCACTTTTATCAATCAAATTCAGGCTAATATACTTAACGGAAGCTGTGAGCGAGTATGTACTGTTAATCCGTCCTGAGGAAAGATGCGCTGGTAGGAAACCTACTTGAGTCGCGCTCTAATGAAACCGGCAATTAATCAAAATTGTAGGGGACGCTTGAATGGCTTGAGAGACGCGGGAGCTCATTTACGACATGTAATGCGTCTTCTAGCGCAGCGAATAATCTCTTGGCGTTCGCCGGTATGATCAATTAGTCGAAGTGTTACACAATCCAGCAGAATACTAATGGAGCGCCGAGCGCCGGGAGCATCGATGAGCCACTCACTGGCACTTCGTTCTCCAAGCGAATAGATAGCTTTTACTTGCGAAAGTGCGAGAGCCCTTGCCAGGGAATAACCGGAAGTTTGAGGGGGTGCATCGGAGAAATTCACAGGCCGAAGAAGAGGCGGGTTTAGGAAGCCGAAGGATGAAACAGGTTGCTTTACTTCGAAGGGGCGTAACAGAGAAGCCGATATGTGGAGCACAAGATAAACGACGTATTACCGGCATAAAACAACTTCCCCCTCAGTGTCGTCGAGTGTACCTGCCAGGGTGGCAGTCTTACAGCAACTCCTATCTTTCCTTTAGCCACCCCTCTTTCCAATCCAGCTCAGCTGCACATGTGCTTCTAACCGAAAAGCATCCCTCACAGAAAAATCGACCACGAAATTCAGTACGCCGAAAGGGAATACATTGCGGTGAATTGAAGTTTAACCATTATCGGAAAGAATAACTATATATTGAAAATCTATTGGATTTTTCAAACCAACTCGATAAATAAATATTAGACTAATTTAAATATTAAACGCTCTGTGAGGACTCAGAGATTAACGAAAGTGGAATGAAATAACTAGGAATCGTGTCAACAGTCGGGGGCTGTAACCCGGCAGAAATGTGAGAGGAAAAACACGCCCGAGATTTATTCACGAAGGGTTGTCGTGTTGCTGGCCGCCCATATTCGTGTGTGCGACTCATAAACGTGGAGACGCGACGTAATTAAATGTTCGCTAAATATAACGCGAAAAGTAATAATAGATTTCTCACTAAGTGATTCAAGCCACCCCGTAATAATAAAATTGCTGTTCCTAGTTAAACTACATGGAAGCTCCAGTATAGAATTTATTTCTTTTAAAAGCATTTAAACTTGACTTCAACTTTATACATTTCCTGTTACTCTACATTCCACCATTACTAATCTTTCACCTTTCATCGAACTTGATATTCCATGCATTTCGCATCATCAAACAATCTCTAAAAAAACAACAACAGGAGTGAACAATGCTGAATTGATCGGTTCCACCTGCACCGTGTTTTCCATAGTGGCGACTTCGAGCGGCGGTAAAAAGCGGAGCCGTTATTCAATTAAATCGCAGTCAATAGCGAACGGTGCTGCGAACGGCTGTGTGTACAGGGTGTGTTGGAAGGAGGAACGAACCGGAAAGCAAGTGTGCATGGCAAGAAGTTGGTGGAGGATGATTCGGTGGCGCAAGTACTTACATGAACACAAGTCTCGGCGGTTAAATATCGGCGGTACGGGCAGGTACGCCGAGTACACCGAGCGCCACTTGCACAGGCCAATGTATTACCAGCCATTTCGGTCTTTTTTCCTGCCTGCCTTTCCAAGTCGCGTCTCAGCGTGCCGCTCTCGTTAACGAGGGAGCAAAGTGGCGCGCACCCGCTCCGAGCGGCGTCGACTGCGGACTCGGGACAAGAGTAAAAACCGAAGTAGACCGTGTGCATTGAAAAGCCGCCCCGGCAAAGAAGTCAGTAGCGCAAGAGCCAAAGAAGAAAACGGTGCCACGCAACAAGCGAGAATGGACAACAGTATAGAAAGTGTAAGGTAGCGAAGTGCCCAAGTGGCAGTCAGAGAAAGAAAAGCAGCTTTCCTCAGGGCTATAAACGATAAAGAAAGGGTTCACCATCACAGTACGATTAAACTCACATTGAAAGAGAAAGCAGATAAAGTTAGAGCGAGCGGTCATCGAGAAGCACAACGTAGAGGAACGTAAGACACTGAGTTCAAAGAGATGAAGTACCAGTTTGACCCGGCCAAAAGTCATGGAACTCTCCTTGATGAGAATGCCGGACAAAGGACACGGTTAAAGAATAGGAGTCTGAGGAACACGGTGAACGTCGACGATGAAACGGTTTAGCTCGCTTGGAGTTTCCACTGGGAACTTATGTGGACAGTAACGAGAAAAGTGGGATGCAATTCCCCGCCAAAATTATATTACTTCTCACTTTTTAGTCTCTTATTTCCTTTTCCCGAAGCTAGAGTAGATCATATCCATAAAATGTGAAAGGGATGCGATAAGTCATAAAGTACCGAGGACAAAATCCGCTCAAGTTCGGTAATTTAATTGTCCTTCGTAATACGATTGTCCTTCGTTGGTTTCATTACAATTAATTTCCACCGCATTCGCGGTCGAAACTCCAGCAACGCGGCTGTCACGGTTGTATATCAATTAACGTTCCCGAAATAATAGCATTTATTGAGTTCCTGACTGGGATTTCATGGAGCCAATCATGAATATACAGTCATTGCCACGCCTATAGGATGGTTTAATTTCCGCGTTACAATATCTGGATTTCACACGAAAATGATGCAAGCCTGACTAAATAATGTCCTCGATGGCATCTCAATCATTTCACGTTCTTGCGCGCTTCGCTTTATTCGAGAGTGATAATCACTTCTTCCCTCGGATTTATATTGATGCCTTTGAATGGCAGGATATTGAGAGGGTAGGATACTTTTCTATACGATTCGCTGACAACCCAGCAATACATCGCATTGGAGATTTATACTTAAATATTATGAACGTGTGCTCCAATCGACATTTAAACTTTCAGTTCCTTTCCAATACATTGCTGATAAAATCAGTATTATTAACTGTAATCGATGTTTTAAGGAAGAAAACTATTCCTAAACTATTTATTAAAGAATTGAATGAGGAGCATGAAAAATTAAAATAGTTTCCCAATTCCATTGGAAGCTCGTTCTCTCGAACGAATTAATAAAACAAACTCGCGTGGAAAGCAGAATTAAGCATTTAATGAATTTCATCACTGCCGCAATCGAGAAAAACGTTTCGTACTCTCTCCATTGTTCACGAGTAATTCAACGTGAACCCAAAGCGCAAAATACCAGGCGCACGATTTTCTGCGATATGTAATACTTTAATGTAATTAACGCTGCAATTTTCCAGTCTAATTACGCGCGAGATGATTTTATTCCATCCGGAACCAGCGATCGCTCTAGCGGTTAAGCAAAAAGAGAACATGGTGGCTGGAAAAAATCACAGAGAAAACTAATCCGTGTCAAGTAATGTGACACTGCTACAGGCATGAGAGCGCTGCCACTGGCAGAATAGGAAAAACGAATGATCCCTATCGGTCTCGTGGGGAACGCGATGATTTATTGCCACGCATTTCCAGAAGCGGCAATTCTACGAGTGAACGGTGCTGCGTACCAAAATCCCGATTATCGAATTAGCACTTTTATGCGCTAAAAAATCCCACCGGGAAAAGAGGAAACGATACGCACGAACATGGAATCCGTTCGAAATAATTGTTGCGTATGAATTTAATTTATTGCAAAAACTGTACGTTTCGTAAACAATTTGGTATTGGTTAACGAGCCCTGAAACCTTCACAGTTAATGCTCTGATACTTTTTTGCATCCAAATACAAATAGCAATTTCGGGATTTCTGTTAAGGTAAATGTGTCTAAAGTAATGAAATATTCATTCTCAAATTTATCGTCTGGTTCTTTTGCGAAATTAAACAGAACTTTGTTCGAAGCAAAACTCGATGCCTGGGCAGAAGTAAATACGTCTGCATAAGCTGTACCACTGGAAAGGAACTGGCAATTATTTCTATTAATGACTGTTCGTGCCTTCAGCATCAGTGCGCGTGATTTTAATGAAGTATTGCGATCGATGTCGCACTCCCGTCGTGGCCTTGATTCCATTTAGCCGCAAAGTTCAAAGCTGCACTTCTTCCGTCGATTTTCACAGCTATACCTCAACGTCCTCGAAATTCACTTTTGACTTTCTAAATGATCTCGTCACGCGATATTACAGGCACTCATCACGTTGATATTGAAATTGGAATTATATATCAAAAATTGCACTTCTGGGAATTAATTGCGAGACCCGAGGGCTTTTAATCATATGGTGTGAATAGGATTAATTACTTCATTATAATTTCATCTCTATTACGTGTCCATCGTGACCACCCTTGGAATGGAAACCTTAAACTAATTACAAGCGTCCTGGTAGCGTGAGCGAAAGAATGCTACTAATTACCTAGTTAATTTCCCAATTATTCTTGTCCCTTCCATCTCCCGCCTTCGGTAAAGAAATAATGTGATAATCAGTAGCAATTCCAGGAAAATGGAGAGGTGAATTTCCGGCCGTGATGGAAAGTGCAATTAGTAGTCGATAGATGTTAGATTACTTTGGAACTCGAATAGGTCTCGAAGCTCAAATGAATGGTACGTGATCTATGGTGAATTTCAAACTCGCTCCTGCGATTCCTGCCCTTTTCTACTCTCCAGCAATGCACATTCCCTCCCACGCGAGAAGCCAGCACGAGTCGAACGACCGGAGGAAGCGACCGAGTGCGAAGGGTTAAATGCATTCTATCGATTAGTTGAGATGAAGCCAAACTGATTAGTCGGAAAAACCATCTAAGATCTCGCTCATAAATCGTGCGCTTGGAACTTCCGCGCAGTAATCACTTTCCAGGGGTGAAAATTACAGTTTCTTATATCTTCGTCTAAGTAAACTTCACATGGATTTCTAAGTGAAAATGAGCAGGAAATACTAGATGAAAAGATGGAGCAGAGTTACAGTAGCTGAGGTTTAGCCGCAATTAAATTCGGCCGCAACGGGAAGCCGCAAATGTGTTGTAATTCGAATTCCCTCGGAAAAATCCGCTCACCAACCATGATTCCGCAACGGGCTTTTAAACGATTCGTAGGAACCATCGTATTTACAGAACCCGAAACTTACCTAATATTATATTAAGCTTTAGAATTACAAGTACAATTAACTCACATGGAATAACTTCTCTTCATCACTGCGTTGACAATTCAAAAATGTGAATTTTCCGATTAAATCTTAATCGTCGAAAAAAAAGTAAAATCACAAGTTAAGAACACCCTTCTAAGGCAACGTCGTAAATGCTTCTACGCATGGTATGGTAAGCCGAGTCCACATACCACTACGAATTAGGTCGTTATTTCATAAGAGGAAGTGATCGATGCGAGCGGATGACAGTCGGACATTGTCTCGAAAGCGGCCAGTGCTACCCGTGAATTATGCACTCCATTGCGCGCGTTGCAGTTAGATTCACTTGTGAGCAAGCTATTCCTTGCCGTACACGTGCGAGAACTTTGAAGTGAAACTTAATGCGAAATACCAATTGAAGCTCTTGAATTTAGTTCTGGTGCACTTCGTCGTTCTTGTCTACCACAGATTTCGGTTTCTAGTCTACCGAGCATTTCCAGCAACGCTTCGAATTGGGAAGAGCATACAAAGTTGATTGATGATACCACAAGTGAATAGAATCAAAAAGGCACTTTATAAGATCAGAATGTGTAAAAACCGAAGAACATGTATAGTGTGGCACGTAAATTTAAGAGGTTGATGCCAGCCTGTGGAAAAAGAAAGAGAGAGAAAGAGAGAAAGAGAGCTACTCTTACCGCGCTTAGTAATGACTGTGGGACACTGACCGGTCACCACGGGTACCAGTGTAATCTTAAGAATATTGAGTATTGAGTATGGACAGCCTTCCCTGTCAACTCATCAATCGCTACGTCCAAGTACAAAAGGCCACTTCAAGCTTGGTGAAATAGTGCTTGTTCTATCACCGACTGGTCGTTTAAATCTCACGCGTGGTTCACACTGGTAACTACTCAAGTTATACTCAAAGTGACATTACTCAATGGTAATGGTAAGCTTGGCTTACTGTCTGCTGTTGGGAAAGATGACGGACGATCGTTTGGAGGACACAAAACGTTTTAGGGAAGTGCGGCCGAGGAGGACTCGGGGGGTTGTTCGCGGCGTGGATACTAGATGAATACTGAGTCACGTCATCAGCCGCCGGGATCCAACCCCCTTCTACGTGTGCCCCCCTTTCATCCCTTTTCCGGCGGCAGCGCTGCCGCCGTCCCTCCCCTCGCCCGGCTTTCTCATCAAACGCGCATCCACCCACGCAACTGTTGCGCCCCCGCCCCATCGCCGATCAACCCTACTCGTATCCTTCCTCTCCGTTCACCACCCCCGTTCTCCCACATCCCCGTCGTTGCTGGACCGCGCGCGCGACCACGTGGCTTCTGCTACTGTCGCCGCCGCTGCTTCCCATCGATCGAGAGATCACCAACGCGTCTGTCAGTGCTGCTATCAGAAAATTGGAAGCTCCAATTATAGAGCCCCGCCGATATCGCACCGCCCATGTACTAATGGTGTTTGCCAGATAATGCGACCCGCATACTATAACACTATGTGATTAGGGCGGATTCCACCCTCCCACCGGTCTATTCACACCGGTGGGAATAACTATTGAATGCGGAAGCTTACGATTTTACTCTAGGAATATTTGGAGGGTTAAAATTAATTATTAGTGGAGATACGAAGTTCCATTGAATTGGAGTTGCTGATTACGATTTGTAATGCTTTAATGTGATGTTGTTGTATTGGTACCGGATAATCAGAGTGGCGGAGTTCGGAGAGAGTTGGACAATCGGTTCCGGGACTTTGGTAAATGGGGGCTGGAAAAAAGAGAGCAGTAAAAATCCGCTTAATTCCTCCAGGAAACAGTGCCATTGACAAAGGCTCCAATTAAGCGTGGCGCGTCGCGCGCACTGACGCAATTTGTAGAATTTGTCGAGCTGCTGGCTTCAAGTTTACTCTATCGTGTGCAATTGTAGATAGCATTGGAGGGGACTGCAAGGCTGAATATATATCGCATGTAATCAACCCCTGCATTCGACGAGATAGGAGGACACCGCGCGCAAAGGCCAGATTGTAGATTAACGAAATCGAGAGAAGATGAGCATTACCTGTTTGCTCGGTCTCCCTTTGTCGATCCCCAATTCTATCTGCGTTTCGCTTGATTCGTATTCGACGTCAATTGACGCGAAAATAGAACGAGTTTGAATGAACCGATCCTTTCCAATCGTTATCGCGTGTCAATATTTAAAGTGTAAGTCAGTGCAACAAGTACTCACATAAAAATCTCTCAGTTGCGCTGTACGTGTCCAAACTGGCCAGGTGGCATTTTATTCGGTGATCGCTGCTCTCATCGGGAAACTCCTGGAACATATTACAAAATACAATTTATCAGAGGGAAGCCTCTAATTTACGAATTAAACCCTAAACATTGGAATCTATTAGCAGGGTGTACATATACAGCCCGGAGAGTGCGGGGCCCTTATTTCCGGAGGCCTCGGCCTGGATATTTCGGAGCTTCCGAGTACGATATTCTCGTCCGTCCAAATGGGAGCTTTAAAGTAAATTACGGCGAATGCGGACTCCCCTCTTTCACCTAACTCCGTGCACCGTGCCAATGGCAATCTGCACTTTGTCACAATGCGAAGAGGTTCGGTCGCATCTTATTAAAGTCGCCTTTGTTGTTCGATTTAATTGCTCCTGTTGATTGGTGCGGTGCGGAATCCCGCTCAAAGGAAAATGTAGTTATCAAGGTTCCGCGGTAAAGCATGTCGAGTGATCAATGATGCCAAACGTTGATCGATGAGCACAGATAATAATGTGAGCGATGGGGAATTAGGAAACCGAAGAAGCAGCACGCGTTGATCGTGAAAAATTATCACGATAATTAGGATCGTAATTTTGTCGATGAGCTTAACGATTTGAAAATTCACTGATTCCCTTTATAATTTTCCCAATACTACGTGATATGGAGGAGGAACCACTCCGTTCTCCCAACAGACCCCCCCAACCACCCTCGACGCGTCCGGATGATTGATTAACAGTTTACACTGTATCTTGGACAACACAGAAAATATGGATAGCCGTCTGCCGGCGATTGATGCGGCAGCACGTGATTCCGTCAAGTTTACAATTAATTGATTTCCCACTGCGATACGGTGGGAGGATATTATAGGAAAATTGAGCTGTTTGTTGCAGAGGTTTCAATTTCATTTTAATTAATCTCGTTAGATATAAATGCCAATCATCAATTCACTTAAATTCTGGTTTTCTCAATAGAATTAAAATACTTTCATTCCGTTTATTACGAAAGCCCCTGGAATTGCGAAATTCAAGTTGTTAATTGAAGCATCGAAAACTCATACTGACCACGAGTGTTGTTTTACTCTTTTCGAGAGCGATAAAACTGGTATGGCGATATTATGACAACGTGATCGACAATGTAGACCGCTTTGTTCCGAAACTGAAAAATCAGTTCCAGCCGCAGTCCTTCGCACCAAAACTGGCACGTACCGGCATTCATCGGCCGCTATCATTACGTACGCTATAGGCGCGTGGCATTGTCCCTGTACTCGCAAGGCATACGACACTGATTATCAACATCGATTCCTCGCTTACGTGACGGAGAAAAGATTTTCCAAACGTGTGCGTCATCGGAAGTTACGCGAAAATATTACAGCATTGTATGCATGCAATGAGACGTGTTAAGTAGATGCAGTGAAATTATTGGGGCCTCGATTAATTGGTATTGCTTGTTGGCTCTGTACTCCAAGTAGGAGGAAGAACTTGCGAATTCGAAGCAATTATGCTAGTTGGAGTTGGAGGGACAAGGGTGTGATTTGCAGTGTTGTCAAGAGACGGAAGGAGGCAAATGCAAATACGTAGAAAGCCTTGGGAAACTGGGTACCGTCGGCATGGCCACTCTACTTATTCTTATTGCGAGAGCAAAATGAGAATAGTTCCTGTCTAGTTAACTCGAACCCTTTCATCTGCCCTTTATAATATTGGACGTACACTTAATAAAATCCCCTTTTACACGATTTTGCTCTCATTATGTTGCTCATTCTCTTTTGCTTCCTACTTATAAAAAATTAATTGAACCACCCCTCGGAACAGAGCAGCAATTTACTTTGATAAAAAAGAATGCATGTAATGAGTTCACTAGGAAAGAGTGTTTAATTAAAATGTTTTTTGTTAAGACAGACATAAAATCTGTTAAACTGGCGAAATGCCGGACTTACAGGGATTAACTTTTCATTTGGATTCTTGTTTTTGGATAAGTACTATTGCGCCAGTGAGCGAAAATAATTAAGGGCACCCTCGATCGCCAATCCTTCGATGTGGCGTCAAGGGTTGCCTGATAGAATTAACGGGGCAAATCACGAAGTTACGAGGAAATCCGGGAAAGGGTGGAATCTAGTAATCGTATTATTAGGAGCTCATTCAACGAAATAGAATCTGAAGCACAACTCCTTCGAAGAAATCAGGATCACTTTAGTTTTGTCCTTCGCTGCTCCCTTTACAAACAGCCCGACTCAATCTAATCAAATACCTAGTTAACTCGATCTTCTTCTAACATTTATTGCTCACACATATTTTCACGATTCTAGTGACAGTTAACTTTAGAATTTTCTGAACATTATTGCTCGATAAATACCAACGTTCAGAAAACGTAGAAAGACTTTGGTGCTAAGTTGCAAGCCGGATTACTATGTAAAACTAAAAACCAATTTGCTAGAAATTCCACTCTTTCCCTCTGAACTACATACGTCCTCTGGAAGCTGGTATTTACCGACTTTTTCCCTCTCGCCTAGTTTCTGAGATTCGTCGGCCCCCAAGGGACGCAATGTCCCCGGGCGATTCGAACAACACGGACGAACTCTCCGCGCCCAGAACTCGATACCCCGGTAATTTATCTGATGCGAGAAAGTTAACAATTAGTCCGCAACTAGGCGACTAGGAACTTGCACCGAGGGTTGGAAGATAGAAGTTTTCGCATAATTTCATCGTAGTTGAAATCTTTCACTCTAATATCGCGATGGACTCGGGTGTCATAAGAATGGTACTAGTTTCATTAGAATAAAAGGTAATACGTTGACAAACGATTATCGTGGGGGCTCGACCGATCGGGTATGCATGCGAGAGGAGAAACAAGAAAAGGCGTAGGACGCCTAAGAAGCGAGCGAAGCATCTTCTCTCCAGACCAGTTTGGCAAAGGGAAAAAATGAAGGGAGTTAGGCGGAGGCGAGTGGAGGCGGGGAAAAAAGGAAGAGGACTTAAAAGTACGTCAGAGAAGAGGAGTTTCCAGGGAATGATAATAAGGGGGTCGATACCCCCGAAGAATTCGTCGGCCAGGGTCAGCCAACTCGTACACGGCTACGAACGAATGGAGCATACGTGCCGGGCCAGGCCATCGGGCATTTCCCTTATTTGTATTCCAGGAGGAAGAAGTTGATAGGGGCCGGTGGAGAAATCACGGAGGAGCCGTGCAGATAAGTCGCGCTCACCTTGACGGACCTTCCGAGTGGTCTATAAAAGAGAAGCCCAGTCGTCGCTGCATGGTCAAACCGTACGAAAATGTCTCGCCCGATCGTCGTCGCTCTCTTCGCTCTCCTGGCTCTGCTTCAGGCAGCCGCTGCCTACGACGTCCTCAGGGACAAGAACGTCAATATACAATTCACCGACAGGGATCTCTCGCCCAGGACGGCACTCGTAAGATTCACGTCAAATTTTCTTCCGCCTTTACACCTCCTGCAAAGCCCTCGCTAATCAGACTCGTAAACTTCCTTCAGTTTACTATCGATTTTACTCCGACCTCATCATTCTTTCATTCGAACTATGCTGTTGACATTCTATTGAATTTCTAGTATCAATTTCATCAAGAATAACTATGATCTAAGTGCATAGTGGCTAAAGGACTTTTTATATTTTTGTCTATAGAAAGGAGCGGCATCTGAAGATCGTGCTGGTGGTTTCATTGGTGACTTGGCTGTCGGACAACGATACGCAGATGAGACAGTGTTCCGACGAGTGGTTGAATTCAACAATCCCAGCAACATTGTGCAACGTACGACATTGA
Organism: Ectemnius lituratus; assembly: GCA_910593735.2. Lineage (NCBI taxonomy): Eukaryota > Metazoa > Arthropoda > Insecta > Hymenoptera > Crabronidae > Ectemnius > Ectemnius lituratus. Next base: position 4,434,548 of record OU343036.1, on the reverse strand, counting down.
ACTTCTCCGTTTCAAATGGTAAGCTAAGTTTTCCAGACTTACTTGGAAGAGTGAAACAATTACTAGTCGGTAGAGAAGGATCGTTGGTAATCACGTGTAATGTTTAACTATGCTGCAGGGATCATCCACTTCATAAATGCGCGGAACGACCCCGGCAGCTACGCGGTAGTTTGCGACGAGCCGAACAGCCTCGGAACATCCCGGAGCAGCATTAACCTCCGCGTGCTACCTAATTCCAAGTCTTCGTTAACTTTAACCATCGCCGCACACTAAATGAACGCAGTCCCACGGGCCACGGGCACTCGCTCGATCGAAACTTCTCCGAACAGCTACTCCCTCATGATGTCCTACTCGTGTATATTCTACCGCCACCCATATAATGTAAAGGAAACCCTCCGGCGATGAAATAAAGCTCACGCATTTAGCCTTGCCAACTAATTCGAATTCTTCTCACCCACCTAATGAAAACTGTGTCATTGCCACGATTCAATTTCGTAATACATTCGACGTGCTGGAATAATCGATGGTTGCTTTTGGGCAACAAATCATCGCTGTTGCGCAATCATTAGTCAAATGGTCATGCAAGCTCCTCACGTGCCTGTGTTGAAGGAGCTATGACCTGTGACGCAAGCGATTTTCGGTAAGTGTTTACGTCTATATTCAGGGACAGAAATATTCAGTTTTCGACTTCTAAATACAGTGTTGGGTTGAATAAAGGAAGTGTAGAGTCTGTCATTTTAGAAGAAAGTATGATAGGTCAGGGGTTTGTTAACATTGCACTTATTTGTCGAGTGCTCTATTTGTTCTTGTTTACGCAAAGTCTGGGTAGCAGGACAGCCCAGGCTCGCACATTATGGGAAGAACAGTGTTTACCGTGAAATCAGGTCTTCCATTGCTCTTTTGAAAATACGAAGGCAAACACGACGTCGCCTTGGCTCGTGTTTGATCCTTAATTGCACGGGACTACGGCTGCTAGTTCACTTTAATTGCTTGCTGTTATCTTCAGAATTCTAAATAACGCCGGCGTCCCCATTAATGCGTCATCACCGCTTCTCTATTGGCTCGTGGCCTGATTTATTAAAGAATAAACTTGGAAAAAGTAAATATTAAAGTCACCCTTTCTCTATGTAGAATAAGCTTTGGGGAAGTGAACGTTTCAATTTGAAGTACCGCGTTCAGTTTTTCCGAAGCTTTCGGGCCAATTTTATGCAATGGGTAGCGCGGAAAGATGCCGGAAGTGAGAAAGGGGTCGACAAACCGTGGACTAATTACCAGGCCTGATGAAGATACGGCACGGATTTTCGCTAGCTCGAGGGTGCCTTACACCCTGAATCCAGAGACAAAGTGAGACCGTCCATCCTTTCCAGGCACATCGATCGACATTGAAAAACCTCAACTATGCAAAAATCTTCCTAACGCTATTCTCAAGTAAATTTTCACTTAACAACTACCTTTTCGTGGCGAACTTTTGGCGAGAAATAAAAAACACGACTGTAAGTTTCGACAGATTGCTTTCACAGCTGCGCCAGCACACTTTCAGCTGCGTGGCATGAAATTACAGTAGGGATCGCAATCATTATGGTAGTTACTTCTGCCGGAACAATTCGTGCAAGTCTCGTTCCCAGTTGAGGAAATGGCATACAGTTTTCTACTTTTTACGAGTTTCTCGGCTGAGGGTGCTGTGTTAATAATTACTGCTAAAGCCTATTGTACTTTCGATCCATTCATAAGCTGCTATTAAGCCTGGAGCCTTTCTCACACGATACTTTCAGCAGTTAAATTGCATTTCATTATATCCGAGCTCCTACTAAATACGCAAGAAGTTTTTTTTGTATTTTTATTTCATGGAACCTATTTAACAATTATTAAAGTGAATATATTTAGGCAAAGGCCTTTTTTCATACTTGTGCCTCTCTTGAAAATATTCACGAAATATTTCTATTTGATTTTTGACAAACGACATTGAAATCCTCGAGGGTTATTTCCAATGCATTGAAATACACTATTTAAAGAGTGCCGTTGCTCATAGCTGGAATAACCGTACATAACACACTTCCACGTAGTAAGGCAGAATCGTTCCTCGTGATTTTGGTGGACAGAGTGCCACCGGCTAAATAGAACGAAGAATCGACGTAAACGTAAGGAAGTCCTGAGGGATCGGCGTACGTGTGGCTGTGTGTGTGTGTGTGCCATTGGCATTAGTTACGAACGACCTCGAGATTTTTCGACAATGCGCCCCGATAAACCGAGTCCCCTGACCGTAAGCCAATCCTTTCACATCTTGGTTGAAAACTACTCCAACAGAAATCCATACCAACTATTTATCGATAAATTTCTAGCAATGATACTTCGAGAGTACTTTTTACAACATTCTACATTGACCTTAAGGAAAATTCATTTAAATTTAAATATATTACTTCGAAAATTACAATCATTTTTGACCGGTGGCATACATACGATACACCAATACTTAGGTGAGATGTGAGATACGTGTGTTCACAGCTTTCAGTCTCCAGAGCACCACCGCTGCGGGGCATACCGACTCTGACAAAGTTCCACTTGACCATTGTTCCTTTCCCACTTACGTGCCTTTCGTAAGCACCGCTTTATAGCTCGGTAGTAGCAGGAAGAAAGTCCTCGAGGGTCTCGCGAGTGCGGAGAGAAAGAGGTAGAGATCCGAGCGAGTGTATTAGGATTCACTTTCAGTGCCGAGAATAATCCCTTTAATCGAGTACGCCGTCGAGCTTCCACTTCCTTTCAAGCCGCTCCACCAATCGCTAGTGGAAGTGGAATCTATTTGAAATCCGTATCCTCGAAAATCAAAGGATAAGTAATTGGCCCGATCTACAGCGGCGCGCTCGCCTGCTCTCCTTTCTAGCGCGGCCGCTTTACGTAAACCGAGTTACGCGCTCACTCTCTTCCCGGCGTAAATCTCTTTCCAATAATGGCCAGCCGAGGGAAATTAAATTTGTACCAATATCGAAGTGACAGGACCGGAGTGGGGAATGAGGCTCGGCAACCCAGGAACCCCCATTGTAGTCAAGTTCACGCGCGTTATTTATGTACGCTCCGCTTTCCAGGCGACGCCCTCCTTAAAAACGACCTGTCCTGTAAGTCGGTCGGATCCGAATTAAATATAGCACTTTGTCATCGAATTGGAATCAACGAGTGCCTTCCGTAATTCTCCTTCTTACATTTTTCATGTAAAAGACAAGTACCAAAGTGGATTCTATAAGGCTCTTATTCACCTTCAACATTTCTCGTAGATTTCAGTCTTTGATCTTTTCAATGTGATTTCATTCGAGGTTTCGAAAGATTAGATTATGTTTATTATCTCGAGCTGGCTTATTGAAAATGAGAATAAAAGTAAATAGGTCGCGTCTAACTGCGCAGCAGTGGCAAAACTTTACGGGGCACGTAAAGTAGGTCCTGGCCGTGCATGTCAGACACATCAGACGCGCGCTACCCTAGCCCACCTATATTTAATACCTCTTTCCACATTCACACACACACATACACATTCGCATGCCAGGCGAATTGTCGAACTCACAACACAATGTAGGCCAACTACTTTAATAAGAGATCAAATTAATCGTCTGCAAACTTTGAAGGCAATATAAGAATTTATCACGTAAACTTCGAGTCGCCGAAGTTTGCATGAACGAACCGACGGTGATTGAGTGAACGGTTACTAAAAAATCTTCATAACTGTCTCCAAATTATTAAAACAATAATTAACGATAGATATTCCGAGAAAATCATAAATAATTATTTGAAAAAATATGGGTTCTCAAACTAAACCGTATAAAATATTAATTTAAGTAAATATTAATGTTTTGGAGCTATAAACCCATCCTGAAGTTCTTGGGTTCATGGAATCTCATGGCTGTGACATAGTGTTTCCGACAGCAGGCGCGCAATCTAATTTGCCGAGGCGCGGTGATTACGAAAGGTGTACTCATCGGGCAAGAGCTTGATACAAGGGAACCAGGGGGGTACGCGTGAGCTTTTGAGAACCCTCGGCTGTACTGGCGTCGAGCCTCGTAATGAGCTTACCAACTGGCGAAGCCCTATCAACGGAATCCTCGACGGAGCGTCCGAGAAAACTGGCAAACCGTCAGAGATTGTTGCTTCGTGCGCCACGCAGCGTGATTTCGAGGAGCGGCAAGACAGCCGGGTGATAAAGGTGCCCCATCGCCGATATCCCTCGATTCCAAGTGATCACCTGGCCGTGTGAAATTGGCACACCACTGTAAGTTCTCCGCTCTCACCTCCGCGTAATCTCTAATTCCGTCGATTCCTTCTTTATTAACGGATTTATCGAATGTATATATATATATACCAGCGGAATATCGAGTGGAATCTCGAATGCAAGGAAGCTCGCCACCCGCAAAGTCCGTGATACTTTTTCCATTATGCCTCGAGATGCCACTCTTAAAGTTACACCAAGATCTTATTAAACTTTCCCCCGGAACACTGAGAGTGACCTTTTTCCCCGTAATCGATGGTGGCGAAAGATCAATAGGGGATGATCGACGCGATCCCAACCGTGTAAGGGAAGACTCGTGCGTTTCAAAAACTGTCGTAAAAACTATGCATAGACTGAAACCCCGTTACTCCCAATAACTTCGGTGCTTTTAGAATTGTTCTCAGCGAATGGAATTAGTTTGGCTGTCGTGGAGGAGTTTTGTAAAAAAAAGTTCTTGACGAGTAAGTTCCGAGTTTCGAGTGATTGAACTCGGGGATGAAGTGGCTGAGGCGTATCAGGTTATTGCGGACGGTACTCAAAAATAATTACAGAAACCCTATCGCGATCTACTTTCACCGATATAATACTCGTCGAGTCGGAATAAGCGGGTCAAACTTTGCTAGTGGGACACGCTAGGCCGCTGATCGATACCAAGTCACACGGGATGTGCGGAAGAAACGACGAGGAAAAAGCGAGGAGAACTAGACAGTGTTATAGCGATTAAGACCCCCCAGTTATCTTTCGGTTAACAAGCGACTACTTTCTCCAGGTCGGCTATCCGTTCAAGTTCCGCCATACATTAAGGGAGTTTCGCTGGAAATAATGGCGGCGACGAACTTCAGTAATTAGGCGACTCAAACTCGCCAACGCCGGGGGTCGCGCGAAAAGAATAGCAGTGATATAAAGGATCACACATGAACTCCGATCGGGGAATGGCACCGCTTTCATACGACTGGCACACACATATGCCACACAAGCCCGATGCACAATGGTCTCATGTGCTAAATCTCTCGAAGCCCGGCTATCCGCGCCGTGAAAGCTCATTATCAAATACTTGGCTTCTAGTTGTTACGGAACTTTAATGAGACTTTAAAAACAAAGAGAATATTCATATAAATCTTTAATATTTCAAACAATGATATATAATAAAGAATACTCGGTCTTTGGTAACTTTATGGTATAAGCCTTCTCTTTTTTTAATTATTTTCATAAAGAATAAAAACGAAAATTGGAATGAAGACTCGTTTAAAATTGAAAGGGCTGTCTTTTTACGTATTCGTGAATGTGTATGCTTTATCCAGATATTCTATTTTGAGAGTGTTCACATTAAGAGAAAGGCATGACTTTTAAGGTATGGTAAGTGATGCTTCATAGATTATCAGTCATCGTTTGAAGATTCGAACCTGTGCACGTGTTGATTTCTCTATCATGCAGCCTTTATTCCTCCGAGCATGCAGCTGGCGAGGAACGCGCGCGGCATTCTGCATTCGGCATTGTGCATACTCGAGTGAATCATGCATGTACGTCGGATGATCACGGTCATCGCACTCCTCGCAGGGAGTACGCGCAGGAATGCCTGAAATATGCTTCTCCCAAACAGGCATACACGCGAGCCGCATCGTTATTCACCGTCCTCTCTCGGACAGATTTCGAAGACGAGTGCGCACTTCGAACGGACACTTCATCTTCGTCCGCGTCGATTACCTCGAATGCCCATATTCGAGCGGATTTGAGGGGAGACCGATCTCCCGCTAACAAGCACCCAATTCCCCCGCACGCTCCATATTTCAGCGTTGACACCTCTCATGAAATGCTTGCTTCTGTCCAAACAGTCTTCAATGCCGCAACATGACGTAGAGATTATATTTCACTTACTGAATTTACTAAATCACTATTAATTTCGCTAAGCTGAATTCTCTGTATTTGATTTCAAGTTGAATTTAACCGAATTTACAATTGCGAGGAATTTAGAAGGTAGGAAACGTGACTCGGTGAACTGCATACACACCTAATTGAAACCGATGTACTACTTCGGGTGTATAGTGAAAGGGAACAAATGCGTGAGCGGGAAACTTCGAAAATGACGTTATCGCGTCGGAGAAGGGAATAAACTGTCTCGCCGAAGCTCGCTTCATGGAACAGCTTGTAGCCAGAATCAGGCGAAATAAAATTAAATAGCACAAGTCGGCGTACAATGCCATGGAGTACAATACCACACAATACAGCAGTGCGTGCTCAGTTCTCCGGATTATTGTTTCGTCGTGGCACTTTCACGAAACCCATCGTGCGCGGAATCATAAAATGAGATTAAACCTCTGGCGCCTTCATCGTTAAAAAGCAAAGGCAATCGAACTATTCGATTAACTCCTGAACTTTCAAAAGACCCCCAATAATCCAAAAATTCTACATGAAAAACATACTTCAAAGGTACATCCAATTTCCGATTGCAAATTTCCTTTCAGATGGAATCGACGCAATAACCATGAAGAGGCGAAATAACAATGAGAAAGGTGGCAAGGGCAAGCACGATGGGAAGAACGAAACGAGTGGCGAGAAGAAGGGCGAGAAACCAAAAGCAGACGATGACAGTCAAAACCAAGGTTTCGGCGAATGGTTGCGATCGACTGATGGCGTGGAAATGATGCGACTATTCGTCGTCGCCAATACCATTCTCGTCTTCGTAACTATGGCTTGGCCCAACATGCGCATCGCTTTCTACGCCCTTAGAGAGTACTTCTTCGAGGAAAGCGACGAATGATCGACTGACACACTTCTTCTATTCTAATCAAAATTTACCAGTGCACTTTTCGAATCATCAAAATGCTGGGAACGATCGTGCGCGGTGCCTTTCTCATTGGCATACTCACTTGGTATAGTAGCAGCGTGTGGCGGATGATCGACGGTTACTTCAAGGAGCAATTCCGGAGCTACCTCGAAGAGGAGTACCGCAAGAACCCCCGGATGCGAGAGGACGTTCGAGCCGCGGCCGGCAAGGGGGATCCCGGTGTTAGCACGACGACTACCGTGGCACCACCAGTAGTCATCGTCACCACAGTGGCTCCCCTTGAGAGTATCATCGAAGCGAACGACCAGGCGGACACATGTCCCGCCGAGATGGTAGAGAATAAGCCGGAGCAGGCGGAGAATGAAACTACCAGCTCGGAGGTGCCCGACGCTACCGGCGAGAATGTCATAGACTCGGAGGAAACAACCGATAAAAATGCATTCCCAGAAATGAGCGGATCAGCGCAGCTGGAAAGTGACCTGGCCGAAGTGCGGGTCGCTGAGGAAATGATCGATGATCGGCAGGGCGTGCCCGAAACTGGGAAGAGCGAGGTCAGCGAGAATCAAACGACCTCAACGGTGTCGACTGCGACCGCTAATCCTTCCAGCAGCACCAACACCGACGTCCACCAAGCAGCGAAGAAGAACGCGGCCAGACAAGTCAGGAGAATTGTATTAACTGGCGGGGAGGCTGCGAAGAAGCCGAAGAAACGGAGAGTCAGGACGATCGTCCTTACCGAAGAGGATTTCGCCACCGCGAAGGGCGGTAAGGTCCATGATGATGATTTCTGGGAGTTCGAGGAGGACGCCGAAGAGAAAGGAGCGCCCAAAGGGATATTGGTCTCCGAGTTGCCCTTCAAGCCGAGGGCTGACATCGGGGACCTCGATAGAGTCACCGAGGACGAGTTCTGCCCTTTGACTCTCGATGACGAGAGTTCCTGCGGCGAGGCCGTTCCCTGGCCCTAGAAAATCCTGCGTTTAATCGCTCGTTATATTCATAATAGAAAGTGCTTGCTAACTATGAGAATCGGCTGGGAAAACACAATTTCACGATGAAGAAAGTACTTGGTCAGCTGGAAAATCATATGCAGCCTTTCAAAGTGGAATCCTCCATGGGAATACTTGTGCCCGTACATATCTTTCTCTTTCTACTTATATAACTTTACGACTGGCAATAAACTTGACATTCGCGCGTTAAATACTAGTAAACGGACTATATGGTCTTCGAGTGGTTGCTTCCATAAGAAGTAGTCAAAGGTTGGAGAAGAGCGAGGTGCGAGTGGTTTTAATATGCTGTTAATTATAATACATAAATATAGGAAAGGAGGACAGTATTAATCAATTTGCTTGTTAAACCATACGAATAGTACGTGTAAGGAGAGTTTCAGAATGACGCCGACTTTCGCTGCAGCGGTGAATCCGATTTTACGAAACGGGGATAATCGCTGTCCCGAATACAGATTTTCTGCGGGCGATCATTTACGAGCGGTTGAGCCCAATCATTACACATACCTGATGGATACCTTCGATGTATCAGACTATATTTAATGACCTTTTAATTCGACCACTATGCACCATGACGGAAAACAGTTATCTCCGATGTATCGAGCCCGTAAGGCACTTTCGATCGCAAAATCAGCACGTGCAATCGCGATGAATTACTGAAAGAGGGTCAGTACGAAACACATCGGCTGTCCTTTGACCTTGGGAATGAGGTCCGATGATGCCAGCCGAGCAATTGCAGTGTGAAAGTGTAGAGAAATTGCCATCTGTGATTTCTACCTGCGGACTCGGTCTCTAGTCCGGTCGAGTGTGTCTTGTCGTTTTCTAATAAAACCATGAAACTGAATCCGCAGTGCACCGGCGAACTTTCATGCAGGGCCTGACAATACAGAGTAGCAAGGTGACATTTGCACGCGACGGCCAAGATTCCACGCTTTCTTCGCCGGAAAGTTCGTTGCTCTTACGAAATCCGTGAGAGATCGACTAATTTCATCGCGCCTCTCTCGTTTGTTATCCTGTGTGACATCTCGAATCCCCTTCACTATCTTTCCCAAACAAAAGATCACTGGATTGTCTTTATGCTAAGATTTTCAAGAGAACTGGTTGGTTTATTGGATTTTTGATGGTTCAATAAAGTCCGGCTCGGCCGAGATATCAGTTAGCGTTCACACTTTGAGTTTAATACGAACTTCCTTTAGGTGACTTTGAAATTGTTCATTCATTTATGCGGAACGCGTGCTCTGTGTTTGTCTGTGCCAGGTAGGCGTGCGTAATGAGTAATGCAAAAGTTCACTCATATCGATAGGCTTAAGTTATGCGCTTCTGGGCGCGAGAGAATCTTGTGCATCAAGCAGCAGGACTCGATGTTTGTTCACTAAAATAAGTTTGTTTCGCTATAGCAAATACTGGTAGAATTCCAGTCAATTTGCTCTTTATTTAATTTATATCATTATTCATGAATCAGAATTCCTACTATTTGGATTCTATTGTGAAAATATTCTAGAATATATTTCCATATCTACACGGCCAGTGTACGTACATAAGATTACGTTTGTATAATCATTAGGTTATCATTGTTTGTTAATGTTGATGAGAAATAAAGAATATCTATGACAATCTGTTGGGATTCCATGTTGGACTGTTCTCCCTAGAATGCCGACCTATTGGCTTCAATAAAACAAGGTCAGGCCGGTCGGCCAAGCCCAGTGGCGAGCTTAGAGCTCCAAGCGAATCGGACTTATCGGTGCAAAAGCCTGCACGAGTGAAGGGTTCACTCGTGTTCTCCTGTCTCCTCACTCTCTTGTCGTATGCTGCTCCTAATTTTCTTGGCAGATAACGATGCGCCGTAAAATGCGCTCCGCTGCACAGTTCGCTCCATTTTCGCGCAAAGTCATCGCCACGCGAACGCGCCGTTGAAATTCCAACTCGATCTGACAGATTTATCCGCACGCTAGCAACGGTTAATTAAAATTAACATAGAAGCCGCATGAGAATGCGATCGCAATTCCGAAAGTGCATTGAGAAACATTGCATCTTTGAGCCATTGAGAATGCAAGTAAATCGTTCTTCAATGATTACTATTTCGCGGTCAACACTATTAATATCAGGTTGCGAAGGATTTCACATATGTTAATTGCACGGAATTCTTTTGCGAGAGTAATTATTCGAAAGCTTGCTCTAAATAAACTGCTAAGTTACTCCAATTTAATGAAGTGGCATTTCCAGTTTTATTAGTATTAAATATAGTGTGTAATTAATCGGACTCACTTTGATAAGGAAAATATTAATATAATTAAGATATTGTACTGTATTCAAGTAAAATGAGTGCAAGCGCAATTTGTGTCACGATATCACGTACTTCCTGCACTCCATACCGGCCCACTGAGGAAACCGGGTAGAAAAAACATCATTACGCAGGCTTCCAATTATGCAAGACAGGAGGAATCGCACGAGCGCGCATCGCTTTACATATCCATGTCCAGGGTCAACGTGATACGGATACGACAGGTGCAGGAAATACATACGTGCTCCTGACATCGAACTATGCACCACTGGAATGCGAACTCCCAGCGAAGGGCTAGCGCTCGATTATGTGTGACATTCACTCGGACTTCAGATTTAACGTCGCTTTGAGCGCCAAGTAAGAAACACTCGTGTACGCCTGCATCTAGATCTCGAGCGCGCCTTTCTTTTTCCAGAAAAAAGGAATATTTCCAACCGGATAGAGTGCAAACAAACAAAGATTCGACTTCGCGTAGAATAAAAGTATTTCATCGAGTTTAACATGCTCGTGATAAGTTAACTGATACGCGCTAAGCGTTGAAAATGCGGCCAAGAGACGATAGACATATCTGGAACATTCTTTACAGCGAGTAACTATGCTTGTATCCTTGCGATAAATAGAAGACTATATAGCAAGCTAGTGTATGAAATAGAATTCTGAAAAATTTGCCAAATTTTCCTTACCCTCAAACTTCAGTTACAGATACAGTTTCTATATGAATGTTAGACAGAAATTTCTCAACTATTACAGACATAAAAATAATAGATGGGGATTTCACAAGAAACATATAAGAACCTGGAACCGAAATGATGGTACCAATTAATTTTACTCGACATACTTCCACAATATCTCGCTTTTCTAAGCTGACAGGTAACATGTCTATCTCTAACGAGAGAAAATCTTCACTATGGATCGTGTCCGGGATCATGTGTGTACATTGAAGCTTCACATAATTTCCACTTCGATGATACTGATTGTAATAATTGTGGGTTTTCCTGGGATTTCTCGCCTATGCGTACACGCTTATCAAGAGGGGTGTTCAGGGAAACAATTCTGAAGTCTGATGCCGATCGGCTTCCTTATGGAGTGTACCCTAGTATGCGGTACACGCAGCTACGGTAAGAGAGTAGCAACAAAAAGTCACCGCTGGCAGGACAACGTAATTTCCTAGGTAACCGAGAAAATATAGCCGGCAATGGCCTCGTTACGATCTCGATCTAAGGACTGGCTCGCAACGACTTCCCGCATGCTTCGATTTGGAGCAAACTAATTCTCTTCCACTCGTATCCAATAGACAAGACACAGGAACTATATCGATCTTCTACTTATTTCCTATAAAATAATTGGCACAGCAGTCTCGCAGCGATGGAAAGATCGTTAGTCGATATAATTGGTATAATTGGAAATAGAATAATAGCACTGAGTTCATTTACCGCATTTCTTCGTTATCTCGGAGATCCTCGATGCAAATTATATTATATTGAATTGCAAATTGCAGTTTTACTCAGGGAAAGTACACTGGTCCTTTCTAAACAAGTTTCTTCACGTCTGAGCGCATTTTAACGGTACTTAAAGGCGCGCGAACTCCCAGCGTCAGGAATTCTTTTTGGCCATTATAAATGCATAACTTTCCTTTCTGCCTGGGCGGGAACCATCTGCTCTGCACTCACACGTCTTTTGACGGGGCATCTTGGGTACAATGAGAGCTGTATCATCGATGATACGTCTTCTCGTTAAGCTGCGGGTATTTCTTTGTAAGGGCTTTGTAGGTAAATTTGATAAATATCGTTTGAAGAGGACTGTGTCGGATTTCAGTGATGCGTTGAGTAATTCTAGATAATACGCTGGAGAATTATCCTCGATACGGGTACCCGACACTTTAATAGACTACCGCAAATATCTCCACCCATTAAATCTACCAGACGTGACTTTTTATTCATAGCTGCGCAGCGGATTCGGAAATGAGCGCTTAATTAGTATTCATTTATTCTATCACGTGCTTTGCCAACGAGTTGGGCGCGCGTGACATAACAGCTCGTAATTCTTCACTCAAGTGGAGCTGTGGAGGTTGGTTTTTAAATTTATTTACCCAGCAATTATGTGATAATCATCCTTATGCTCTCATTCTAACTTATTAAGTCAATTAACATATAAAGTGTCCGGAAAGTTTGAATAAAACTAACATTTCCAATCAGGGATTCGAAATGGAAACTGATGCATTTTCTGTTCAGTTTAAATAAGAAAAATTGAACTTATTTATTAATTATGAAAGATTTGGGGGGCTTAAATATTGCTAATATGTCTTGCATACTAAGATGGAAAATGCTACCTTGATTGTATTAAGTTTCAAGCACGTCTCGCGGAACTTTCGCCGAGCACGTGACTGGTCGTTCAAAAATCCAGCTGCAACCTATAATACCGCAATACTTTATAAATCGGGTACCTCGGTCGCAATTGGTTTGTCCGAAGGCACCAGCCGCTTTGGAACGCGTGCCAAAAACTTGCGCAAGCGTTCACTGAAGCCGTACGCTCGAGTGCCGCATTTTACTACGGCCGACTGGCTTCCATGCGTACGCGCATAATCCTTCACCGAAATCACACTGATTTAGCTGCGCGTGCTCACCTTGAATATTGCGCGGCCAACAAGAATTTAACTTTCAAATTAGCGGATTCATTAGATCGACGTTTACACTCGCACCAGTCAAACGCGTTGATAACTATGACTCACACGAATGCTACCTGTCTTCAACCCCATATGACTCTTCTAGCTCCATATGCCGTATAACTGTAGCGTGACAGGACGCACCTCACTGATGTTATATGCCGAACGAATGAAGGCGGAGCTTCCAAACGAACAACCTAATTGTGTGCTCAAACAAAATCCAGGAAAACTGCGTAATTCTGATGGCCAATCGATGTCTACTTCCATTCAACAACACAATGTTTGGCTCATTGAAGGTAACCCGAGTAATTTGAATAATCTGGACAGCAGGAAACATACACAATTAACTATTTAACTAAAAGTTACGTTGCACTACGTACCAGCAAGTTCAGTGAATGAATTGCCTATCTGTTATTGCGATCGAAGTGGCAGGCACACTAAGCGCACTGGCAACTTCCCCTTTTTAGCCTTTTATTAGTACTAGATCTGAGAAAACCCGAACGACAGAGACCTGTTGCACGAGGGAAGGGTCTGATGCGCATAAGACCCCCGCGCGGTCCCTCAGGTTCGCATTCCAGGAGGGAGAGAGACAGCAGACCTCTATTCATATTGGGACCTCTAAAGTTAGGCTGCAGAGCTAGGATCCCTCGGCTATGGTCAGAATATTTCAAGGCTCAATAGCGAGCTTGATAATTTACAGGATAAACAAAAAGTTCTAATAACTTAACAAGCCCCCAAATACATATGATTAAACATCCTGAATTCCAAGCAGTCTCCCATTCATGTTGGTAGATTCACAAAGAGCACAGTTCTAGTAGTAGCGAAAGGATTATGGAAAAATACTTTCTCCGTTGTATTAGTATTAGAGTATTGAAAGGCACGAATAAAAGCAAGGCCTATTTCGAGAGGTAGTTTAAAGGAAAATGAGAAGAAGGAAGTCCATGTGATCCCGAGCAAAGGGGTCTTGGAAGGGTCCACTTAGGTACTACGGAGCGGAGAGGGCCCGCATGTAGCTGGACCCCACTCAGGTCTGGAGAGGAGGATGAAGAGCCCTGGCTGGATTACACAGGCCGCCTACCTAACCTCCAAGTCGCGCATCCTTCAATTGGGCCCATTCCAAGCTCACTCACCTGGACGCGAATCGATTCTCCCGCGCCACTGGACTATCATCAGCTTTAATCCGTCGAAAGGCGCGCCGGACCTGCGCGATGACACTTGGGCCCACTCGTGTTCCTGCGGCGCATCACGCACTAAGATATGAATTATCAGCACTGAACTAAGAGGCACACTGGTCCAGGGATGAAACTCTCGCGAGACAACACTAGGGCCGAAAGTGACGCGCACTTGGGGCCCGGATGAGGGGCCCGATGACGTCGAAAGCAAGCTCCGCTGGCTCGACAGCAAAAACAACGAGTGGTTTCTTTGACGACGCGATGCAGGCGTCCCGGAATTGGCGAGAGAAATATAGGAACCGCGCGTAAAACAGGCCCCGAGAGTAGAAGCGTGACACACCGAACGCCAACCGACGTGTTGCAGTTTGACCTGTCTACGAACTGACCAATAGGCACGCAGGTGCTACTACGGTGCTCTCCGGGCCCTGCTAGTGGGGGGTGCTCAGGGAAAAGGGGGGAAAGGACCACCTGACGCGCGACCTGCTGGGGTCCGGTGAAAGGCATCTGCCAATCCCAGCCAGGAGAGATCTGGTCAAGGGACCACAGGATACTTCTGTTGCTGCTTCATCATCTACCGATAAACTCGCAACCTTCTTCGTCTCTTTACTTTGTTCACTACAGATTTACGAATTTATGTCAGAATTTCAATAATTTGAGGGATTTCTTAATATATTCTATTCTTTTCCATTTCGTATTCAAATGATTATGCGGGAGCGGAAGTAGTGCACACTTGCAGAGATAAACCATGAATGCTCTGTGGGACAATATCGGACGAGTAGTAAGCTTCCGTTGATAGATGACCATAGCAAGATACATGAATCTCAATCAACAACTTCATTCATTAAATGTACAGGGTGTAACAGATAGCTTGGAATCAGTTTTTTACCATCGAAATATTGGTAATACGGTCATTACCTGATTGTTTTGGTAGCCGTGTAATGTCAGGCGCAAAGGCTGAATAATTAATTTCATCTGATTCTCACGATTTCTTTCACGTTTTGCAATCTTCCCGGTCTTTTCAGGGGCTGGAATTTGGTGGAGAATCTTTTCTTGCATCAAGGAAGAAGTCATATAAATTTCAAAGCCCTAGCTCAAAATTCATTTTTTCGCAAATTTTTGCATGTGTACCCCTTCACAAATTTTCAATTTTTCGCAGTTTCTCGGATTTTGATGAAACTTCATAAATCGATTGTTTGAGTATCAAAACGGATACAAAACATGAAACCAGTGGCAGAAATGCCGGAATTGTACCGAAAACACATAGAAAACCGATCCCGAATAATTCGTTTTCGTGGTTTTTCCCATGTTTTCCATACTTCCCGACTATTTCTGGGGCTGAGATTTGGTAGAGAATGTTTTCTTGTATCAAGGAAGAAGTGATATAAATTCCAGAGCCCCAGCTCAAAATTCATTTTTTCGCACATTTTTTTGTCACTTATGTCGTGTGCTCAGCGATACACGACACAAGTGATATTACACGGCTACCAAAATAATTACGCAATGTCGGTATTACCGATAAATCAATGGTAAAAATCTCCTCCCATTCTATCTGTTACACCCTGTAAATTAGAAATTCAAATCTTCCCTCCACTCTTACCATAGAATGCTAACAGAGCAATTAACAATGTTTTAATTACATAAACAATTGGCCGATTGATTCATTATTGCAATCATTTGAATAGCCAATGAATCACTGTATGAGGCAACGGGAATCCAAAGTAAATAATCCAATGAGTCAGTTCCGTTACACTATCACGATTCATTCATAATGTCACTCACACTAATGAATAAAATATTATATGATACCCAAAATAAAGAAATACCTTTTTGTTCCTTCGTGGCCCACAGCAGTGAATTTTAACTAAGCAGCGAATTCCATGAAAGGCGAAAGCGCAGACGAAGCGACACGATGACACTGGAGGCAGTCATGAAAGACTGATAGCACGTATCACGAATTCGTTTGCCAAGGACCTGGCAAGAGTGGGCATATTACTACGGAGTGGGGAGTCAGGAAATGGCAATGTTTACAAAACAGGAACACGCGATGTTTAGAAATTGTATCAAGTGTATATAATTAGTATTCTGGCATCAGTTGTTCTAAGTTGAATGAAATGTTTCCCCATATTTGCAAGTTCCGCATTTAACTATTCTTATTGACAATTTAAAATTGCTTTTTTTCTGCTATTAGTCATCCAAGGATCTCCGCGACGAAATTTTGAATGATTCTTAAAGCGAAATTAATGTCAAGTTAATTAGGTCAAGTTTAAAGATCCATAAGAGGCATGACTGTACGCTCACACTTATTTCCTTGTTTCGAGCGTTACAGAGGCAGTCCCAAATAATCGCTTCCGTCCACTTGCCGCTAGCTGCGTTTGTAACAAGCGAGCATTATCAGGCAACGCACTCTTTGTACGTTCTTCATTATCATTCAGCAGTGTGTGCTTCATTCACTTCGTTACACATATAGAGTACATTAAAACCAAGTATCAAATGCCCTATTATATGCTCCAATTATAATTCAACTATGATTTCTCGTGACATTAAAATACTGAAAGGTAACACATCAAATACACCGAAGTAAATCGGTAATTGAGAACGTTCTATTAATAGAACCACTGAATGTCAAAAGGTTCGTTCACCGGGGATTAAATTAACCCAAAGGTTCAGAGGCGATCGAACTTTCAGAGGCGTTCATAGATCAATTATGAGTTAGTGACAGGTTCTACGATAAAGCGCATCTAGATTGTATGAGGATCGATCCCAGGAAAGATCGGTGGCTTATCGGGTCAGTTTTCGAGCTCGATATCATGCTGGTTGAGTAGAACGAGGCGCTGGGCATGCGGCCTGCGGTGCCTCAAGGCTGCTTCGGCTTCGGTACTTATTGTATCAAGTCTAGTTAACGGAGATGTTCATTCACTCCCGGTGCCCAGATGGGCAGTTCGTGAAGCCGCGTTGGCGGTCCCTCGACCGCGTTTCGCGGTGTAAAAGTGAATACCAACCGATCGAATGCCTCTGCCAGGATCGGCGATGCACGATGGAAATCCGATTTACGGTGCGCCAGTGAATGCCATCACCATGGCTGCGCTTGGCCGCTTGAAACGCGGTAGCGTTCAACTCAGACACGCTGCTCGTGAGATGAAAGGTATGAACTTCCGATACGATAATCCCTGAAATGACTCATGAAGAATCCTTCATCCTGTTTGGAAAAATATCTTCATCAATTGGAGTTAACTCCTAATACATAATAAAAGAGTACGTACTTGTCATTCTGACAGGAATGGCAGGAGATAAACTAGAATGACGGAGCTCCGTAGGGACTAATTAGATCATCACGTCTCATAGATGAAGGGTCAAGAGTACCTCGCGTAGATCTAGATTAATTTCGAACGGTTTTAGTGGAGACATCACACACGTTCTTTTGGGACGCCCAGATGGAAATGTATCGCAATGTTGTTGTCAGAATCGGAGAATGAACTCGTTTATGTCGAAGAAGTTCGATTTTGAGAGGAGATTATGTGCTCATCGATATGATAGCGCTTCGGACCACCTCGAGCGATTACGATGCGCGTTACGTACCGGGTGAACGCTGTCGTAATCTTTGAGTGAGTGTTACATGTTACAGTGCGCGTGGATGCCGAGCTCGATTTTGCGGATTGTTACTAAATGGTTTATACGGAAGCTAGTAAGAGAGATGCAGCGCTTAGGATCAGAGGTACGTCGATATTACGTGATACCCTCGGGAGTACAACGAAGTCTGCCACTTCTTACTGATCGAATAGAGATATACATGTATATACATGTATTTCTTTTAGATAAGCCGATTCGAAAGCGCAGTGCAACCTGTCATGATATAGTCACGATCTAGTCAAAATCATTGTACCACTCTACATTCCTCGCTAATAAACAAGTGCAAAATGAATTTTGAAGTATTTCATCTCATAAATTAAAGATAGTGTTATGAAAGAGTTCTCGCGTACATGAAGCACCAAGGACTTTGAATTCTGTGTGAAACTTTTTTCTTCTGAGTGTGCACTCTTTCAACTCAATTCAATTTCAATTCAATTGTTCAGTTCAATTCACTGTTAATTGAAATGAAATGAATGGAAAGTGCATCAAGGATTCGGTATCGATATTCAACTAGAATAGTTCCATGAGTGAGAAACCAAAGTCGAGGTCACCTGAAATATCCTAGACGCGCGAGATAGTGGCAGTGGCACCAAACAATGAGATTGATAAGAGAGACATGTCATCGGGTGGCCCGTTGCTCGCGGCTTCTGTGAAATGGCAGACTTCGTCAAGAGAGGTAGTGTGGACTTCGTAAAACGTGGCAGCATCCAGTTAAAGCACGCCGCGGAAGAAGTCCGAGGTTCGTCAACAATTCTAGTGAATAAAAAATCATTAAGAAATCTTTAAATCCAATATAAAATAAAATCACGGACTGTTAAAGCAACTCTGCAATAAATTCGACTAACTTTTAGTGAGAAATAACTTTAAAAACGATTCCCTACAATTTTACTAACAAGAGGTGTTTATTAATATCAATACGAAGGTCAATTAATCAAATAATCTTTCAAAAGTGCAGTTTGACTAAGTTATCAGAACAAAGTGTCTCGCTTCCTCACATTCGTGTCTCATTGTTTGACCAGGTTGATAATGAACGTCTACAGATTGCATAAAAATGTGTCTATTATCGTCTGTGCGAATAATCATGAATGCTGGATGAGAAATGCATTCGGAATGAACAACAATACGGTTCGATTTTCAATGCAAGATTTACCATTAACAGTTCTTTCATTTTCACTTTGTTTATAAAAAAAACAGCCGCTGTACGAGCGCGGCACATAGTCGCTGCCTTGGTCGCTGTCGGTTTCGCTCTTTGCGGTGCAGTGGAAGTGAGTTCATCGGTCGCATTGCTCGCCAATCAAGAGGACAACCATGCCATCATCGATACATCCTGGCACTGTGACATGCTGGTCAACATCAGCAGCCGCAACCGCACTGAGGACTTCGAAGTCATTCTACTCGAAGTAACAACTTGCTTGGTCATCAATTAATCAGCATATCTTTATGGCTAAGTTTCATTTAATGTATGTGATTTTTCACTAGCTTCCCCAAGAAGAACGAACGGAATCCATTATGCGGGAAGCTTTCCTATGGGGTCAAGTAGCTGGTCCGATTTTGGGAGGCTGTTTAGTCTGGGGTAGATCTGGACCGTCCATGGTCTTCTCCAGGGCAGTTCTCAGTGCTTGCTTGGCTTCTCTTCTAGTGCCAGCTGCTTGGAGAGGACCATCTCACGTCGCACTTCGATTGTTCCAAGGAATGTGTACCGTACGTCTTTCTTTCTTTAAGTTAAATTAAAATTTCTATGTTCCACATCCAAATTAATTTTTCACAGGGAGCGACAATGCCCGCCGCCCACATGCTTGCAATGACTTGGTTCAAAAGTACGCACAGAAGTTGGTACTTCAGCTGCTATGCAGGTAAATAAAAATAAAAATAAAAAGGATTGTTGTTATTCCAGAAAATGACAATGAAACTGATTATTTTCAGCTGTCAGTGTGGGTTACTGTTTAACTGGTTGGCTAGGTACAGCCGTGGTTCGTAGCTTTGGCCGAGATTCTCTATGTTACGGTCTAGTTTTCCTCGCATTATGCTGGTATTTCGCTTTCGGCAGATTTGTCAAGGACACGCCGAAATCCTACCAGCATGACACAAACGTAAGCGCTTTACGAAAGTATAATTTCCGTGTGCACGCTCGGTTTCATATTATTGCGCAAGGGGACATTTTCGATGGTATAATAAGAAACGCTCTCATTACAAAAGTTTACACTTGACATCATATTCTTCCTGATTATTTAAACTATCTTGTGAAACCAGAAGTGAACCAAAAGAATTAATGACTTCAAGTAACTCATATAAATAGATTTATCAAGCAAGCAATACTGTAGAAAAATGGGAAATGAATGCGAAATTCAAGGTTCTTTCTAATAACATAATTATTTACTATAATAATAGGCAGCAGTAATTCCATGGGGGAAATTACTGCGATCAGTACCTGTATGGGCATCAGCAGTTGCGACGATGGGTAATCAATGGGGTGACGCGACGCTCGCTCTCGGCATGACCAAGTACCTCAAACTCATCTACGGCTTTTCTACCGCTAATGTAAGTAGAATTAATGCGAAATCCTTTATTCTTTTAAACCTTGGCAATATGTAATTAAAATCTAATTCGAGTGCTTGGAATATTTTATTTAACTCGTATCATGCTCCCAATTTCCCTAGGACTCTGTTTTGACAACATTACCTCACATCGGTCATTTCATGGCTGCGCTGACTTGCGGCCTCCTGGTGGACCACGTGCGCGAGTCTAAGATAGTTTCCACGACAACAGCGAGAAAACTAGTCGTCTACACAGGTATTAAACCCACACTGATTGTATTCGCTTCCCACAGAACCGACCAGAATTACGCATGCTCGTAAATTAAAGATTCCACTATGATATAATCGTCAAGTCTCCCTGAATTCGCTCCCCATAAACCTTCTACTTGTTCACTCGCACTTTGCTCTTCTCCATCTTCGTTTCTATTATAAAGTCAGTTATTCTTGTGTAAATTCGTGCGGCACTAATCAGTTGCGAATATCTAGCGCACTTTATACCGGCGGCCTTGCTCTTCGTCGCCGGGTACGCCGGATGCCAGGCATTGGGTGCAGCATGGCTCGGCATTGCCGCCCTTCTCGTCTCGGGAACCGCGCCTGCAGGTGCGCTTGCAGCAATTGCAGACCTAGCACCCGTTGAATCACCTGCCTGTGCGGCGGCTGCCTGCGCTCTTTGTTCCACCCTCGGCGCTGCTGGCCTTTTAGCTGCCAATTATTTCGTCACCCAAGCCCTTCATGGATCCGTAAGTTCACCCTTCTTTATGTGACTAATCATTAGTTTATGTTTATTTATGTTGTTTTTAGAAATTTGAAATTTTTCCATTTTTTGATAATTCTATTAATCTTTTAGAAGTTTTGAGCCTGCAATTGTTTGTATGATGATTTTTAGATCGCTGGATCCTGGCGACTGGTATTCGGTGTGGCATCTGTAGTTTTGCTAGCCACTGCTGCAGTTTTCCTGGCATTAGGAAAGGGTGTACCACAGCCGTGGATTCCATCAGTAGCACGACCGAGGAGTCATGATGTCATTTATGAGCAAGATCCTTTGGAACTCGATTACGAGGACGTGGGGGTGCAAACCGAACCCTTCAGCCCTTACTCGAAAGACGATGATATCGAAAGCGGGAATAACGTTCCTCGTTCTTCCTCCATTCATTCCCAAGTGTCGGTGGTTTCTTCTTGACACTGAATCCTCCCACTAAATCTTATTTATATAGTAATATCCTCAATTTTATGAATTGATGTAACCAAGCATTTGAACCTCATCACTGTTTTATTCGAAAGTCAGACACAAATACAGTTCACATCGAGTATTAAAAAAGTCGATTTTACCTTGGTGAAAATCCGGACAAATGCAACTCTCGTACGCCATTAACACGTTCATGGAATAGCGGAAGTGACCGTTCGCAAACGGTGCAAGACGGTTAGCTATAGGCTAAATGCCTCTGCCTTCTAATAACAACCTTTCACGTACGTATATGCAAGACAGGCATCCGGTCGAGACTGGCATGAAAAATCGACAGGCAACTTGGGTTTCCGCAAAAAGCATTCGAGTACATATGTATGCCATTGGAATTCGTGTGAGTGCATTTCCGTTCTCATCGGGTGATTATTATCCTAGGAATAATCCAATGATCCATTTACCTTCCATTCAGGAATCATTCTCTTCTGTTTGGTAGCTTAATCGCCGTGAAAATACCGGAGAATACTAAGGATCGTTTGGGGATGTAATTGTGCGAGATTACAGGGTAATTAGTTACTGTTTGGTTGTGCACATTGTACGCGAGATTTCTCTTAAGCTGGGAGTACAGTAGGGAAGAGTTGACAGTAGAAGAGAGCGCATGTCGGAGAAACGAAATGTCGCAAGCATCGCGCTGTGCTAATTACCCGCGGCACTACCATTATTCTCCGGCTGCGTTCTGTTCGCTCGCTCTCTCGAGGACTTGTGAAATGAATTCTCACACTGCACCTATCTGCCATCTCACTCTTTATTTCGATACGTATGTTACACTATAGTTTATATAACGCTCTATATACAGCTCGAACAGGCCGACGAGTAAGGTACACCCAACGGGGTGGGAATTATCAGTTGTCGTGTCTTCTTGTCATTTGGTAATAGTAATATTGAGTTTCCACTTACGCTCCGTATCATTTCATAAACGATCTTAAACGATCCATTTTTTCCAATACTTACAAGCCATTTATATTGGATAAATTCTTAATTCCATTCACTTATATCTAACAAAATCTTCTACAATACATGTTTTCATTACTTCATCTTATAGAACCAAGATTTTTTTCAGAAGAAATACTAAGGATTGAAAGGATAGGGATTTAAACGTCGAAAGGTAAGTTTATAATTTAGATCGGTGAGGTTTCAGCCAGCAGAATTTCTTACCATGGATTTTCTGAAGTGTTGCATACATAACGTCACGCATGAGATCGCCGATCGAATTAGGTCCCAGCAATCAGACCGGTGTCATGTCCATTTGCGTGGAAGATTGATGCTTTTGATCCCACTACCTTTCTCATGCGAGCTGCGCGGATGTGGGTGATAGCATCCGCACTGGGATCATACATCACGCGGCAGGATTGAAACGAAAGAAATAAGAATGCGTCGCTTGATCGTCGGGTGTGGCGTTGTACGCAACTTCGGCAGTAATTCTCGACCGAGAATCGAATGAAATAATGCGTATTGGAATATGAAAGCTGGGACTTGTCGTGCGGAAAATCGTCGCTAGCACCGCCTGGAGAGTTTCCCTCTCAAGAGGAAGTCGATTCCTTTCCCCGCGAACGACATCCTCTCCCGACATTGTTCAGTGACTGGCTTTTCCGCCTTTTTCCCATAATCTTACTCTCGACGTCGCTCCTTACAAAACAGTACCATTCCGAATAGTACTTCGAGAATGTTGACTGTAAAAGGAACACTGTTGCGTACTTCTAAGTTCTATCATTCTGACATAAGAATACCAAATTTCCTGGAAAGATTCCATTTTGTTTCATAAGACGTCGAACATTTCTTGGCTCAACTGTGCGAAACACTAACTAAACACTGAATTTATCTAATCAATGCTTCCAGCATTAAAAAAATCCGGAATAATTTAGTTCCTCATTAATGAAGACTTAACTCAAACGTCGATAAATAATTCTTAAGTTAGGTCATAAAGCCATCTAAATTACCACCCAACGAATCAACGGTTTTCGTTTACCAGTCTATGTCTCTTGACGCTATATCTTCTTCCTCATCATTTCCTTTTCCTCGTCGTCGTCAGTGATGATTTGCACGCTTCTAACAGGTCCAGTCTTCCTGTACCTCGACGCAGCGGTAGTAGTGGTAATCACGCTATTAGGTACCATCGGCGGCCTCTCGGCATTAATTGCCAACTGGAGCATCCTCAAGAGTAGAGCTTCCCTAATCGGACCAGGTAAGATCTCGTCACCTTCATCGCTCACTTCCTGAGCGTAGAACTTCTGCCTATACACTCGCTTAGGGTACCTTCCATCAGCATAATCTTCATAAGGATGCTGGTAAACTGGGTTCAGTGCCCTCGCATATACAGGTCGTCTAACTGGCACGCGATCTCCATATTGAACTGCTAGTTGCTGATCATATGGGATCTCAGATCTTGGAACTTGAGTCTGATAACTCGGCTGATAGGATGGATAAGGTTGTTGATCATACAAGGCATCTTCCAAGTAAGTCTTTGGATAGTTAAGTGCTTGGACTCCGTATTGACTAACTAATAATCTTTTAAGTAACATTTGGAAATCTCGTCGACTGAGAGGAGGTGCGATTGGATTCGGAGGTTCCGGAGGCAGTGCTATTGTCGTTGATCTGTAAGGATATTCAGGAGTAGTCGATTGATATTCTCTGTCATTCACAGCGTGATTCATTGGAGGTGTAACTGGTCGGAGAATGGGCCGAGGTCTGGCTTCCGGTTCGGGATACACCATTGGTTGAGGATATGGCCTAGGACGAGGGTAAGCTGGTGGTGGTATAGTGATTCTTGGATCCTCCTCTTGCGCTTGAACAGGATTCTCCGTTAGATAATGAATGTTGGCGTCGGTAGTCGTTGAGTAGAGTGGTTGCTGGTTCGGTACTGGTCGATACAAAATTCTACCAATTGGAATCGATCTATAGGCAGGATCTTCTTCGACATTATTCGGTTGTGTTGGTACTAGAATTCTTCCTGGTGGTAATTCTCTCATATATTGATCTGGTTGTTGTCTGATGAACACAGGTTCTGTACTTTGTCTCACGTATTCTCTAGGATCAGGCGTCACTCTCGGAGGTCCTCGAATCAGGATCGGAGTAGTAATACGTTCTTCTTGAGTGGGTTTCGTCTCAGTTTCAAAAGCTCGTGGATTTTCGTATTTGGTATTATCGAATCTTGCTGGTCCAAGGTTCTCTCTGTTTACAAATATCTTCGGCCTCTCCACACGGCTTCCTGTCACTCTTTGCAGGACTCTTGTTGGAGTTGTTGTGGTGAAGAGTGGTCTGCTTGTAGAAAGAGCTCCACCATAAACATCCGGGTGGTCGTCCGAGTCAGGATCGACTACAGGATTCGCTTTAGTAGTCTCTTCGTGCAGCTGCCTTCTCAAGGCATTGCCAGTAGTGATCTTAGGATCATCATCCTTCTCCACAAAGTCTTCCGTTATGGGACGAAGATTCTGGTCGACTGGTCGCTTCGCGAAAATGATTCTCCTATATGGGCTGGATTTGTCTTCCGTACTTGGTCGATTTATCTGAGAGTCCTCGTCTTCCAAAGTTTCCTCGAAGACCAACGGTCTTTGTTGTCCGTTGATTACCAAGCGAGGTCTGCTCTTTGTCGAACCTTTTAAGTAATGACTGAATACCGTTTTCGGTGGTTCGGAAGTCGTAGTGGTAGTTGTCGTGGTGGATGTGGTGGTAGTCTTCCTCGTTCTTGGTATTGATTGGACCACTGACGCTCTCGTCGAAGCTTCCGTCGATGTGGCGTAGACGACACTCGGTTTCTTGGTGGTGGAAGTGCGATTAAGACGAGGAATACTCTGGACTACGGAGATCTGTTCCTGCAATGGCGACACGGTCGTTGCTTTAAAGCCCGTCCCGTTAGAGGAGGAGTACGAGACCCGCTTGATCTCGCCGTTCGCGTCGACGAAACCAAATGTGCCCTTGATGTTGCCTAGAACGTCGCGACTCTCGACCTAATCAATCATTTATCATTTCAGATGAGCGCTCACCCGCTTACCAATTGCACGCTGGCAATGCGAGACTGTGATGGATGATAGTGCGTGAAGGGTTTTGCCGGTGATTCTTCGGGTGATTTTGCTCGCGAGATGGACAGAAGCAGTAAATTATTGTGCGTAGAATGCAGTTGATGCAAGGTCTGAGAACTGCTGGCCGTTATTACCGATGGAAGTGATGCAAAGTGCTTTCCCACAGTGCGTTAAGGCAACTAATTGCTATTCCATCTCACCTTGAAAGATCCATCACCCGCTTCGTAACCATAGGTATAGGAGCCGTCTTCATTCACTTTTCTGATCTGTTTCAAGATCGCCACTTGTTGATCGTGATGTGTCTCCGATGTCTGCTGGTCCGTGACGTTCGTACAGCCGGCAGTCGCCAAGCAGAAGAATGCCATCAGCCATGGCGTCATCTTGCAAGAAAATTGTAACTTGACTGTACGTACTCCAAGAATATCGATGAAATATAAGATGTTAACATAATACATAAAGAAATAGGGAAAAAGAATCAACGTCGATCCGTACTAAATTATAGTAATAATAATAATTAAATCCTTAGTAAATCAAGGAACATAAAATAGAAAACCCATTAGTCGTCAATAAAAACTGAAAGCTTTATGACACTCGCAACACTTAGCCACTGATCAATCCAATAGACTGCTGAGAAAACAACACTTTTTTTATATATGTTTTTGTGTATTTTGTTAAGCCGATTTGAAAACACGACGCGATGATTTAATTAAAAGGCGGCGATCACTTTGTTACACTAGCCGCGAGTTCGAGAGCGGGTGTAGTACCTTGGAACTGGAAACCATGTTACCGCGGATGCGGTGAACGTTCTTAATACGGCGTGGGGTGTCGAGTGCCGTTTTATATAGAGTGACACAATAGGCAGCCGCTACCCTTTCCACGCTGCGCTACCATATTCGCGATATGCTCAACCTTGATGATCCGCCAAAGTTGCTTTTAACATTTTTTTTGCGACTTTTCAAATACGAATGTCAAGTGATACTATGATAGCCGTTTTACCTTTACGAGAATTCAAGTTTTGATTATAAAATCTTTGCATTTCGTTGTAATACAGGGATTATAATTTAATATTTTATTGAAATGCTCCTTCTAGTATGAAGTATTTACATTGTAAATTTGGAATTCCTATTAAAAGTTCTTCAAATTACTCTTAACATTACCATTTATAACAGTACACCTAGTTCTCGAAACAAACCGAGCATACTCATTAACACGACTCAACTTTCCTCTTTCCTCGCACAGCGTGTGTTCCGCAGGCGCACTAGGATTAATTGAATTTCTCTCCTCCAAAATTGGAACACAATACGTTATTAGAAGATTCCTACTATGTGGGGTAAATCAGTATGCGATAATTAGTCGTGGAATTACATAAAGCACTTCGTAGCATATAATAATTGTGTTCATAATGGGATCACGAGAAGGCAGAATTCAAAAATACTAGTTCTTGTCGAAAAACGATATTGCGAGCATGGGAATATGGGACGCCGAGGAAAGTTGCTGAAGCTAGGACGAAAATAGAGCGGAAACGCGTGCGATCCTACTTAGTCCTTGCGAGGGAGGAGTGCTGACAGAGAGGAAAACGTCGAAGGAGAGGAGAAGAAGGAGGCTCGGATTCGCGGGGACAAGTGAAAGCCACGTGGGAGTTAGCGGTCGCCGAGGAACAGTGGTAGCCTGTAAAATCTGTAACAATAGTTCCCATAGTGTGCAACACCCGTATTGTGGTATTCGCTCTGTTCTAGGCACTCCCACAGGACAATTATTACATCATGCAATTTCCTCGCCAGTTTCGCATTCACGTTTTTTGATGGCACTTTGATACGCGGCCCCCTCTCCGGACCCACCCGACTCTCTATCTCCTACTTCTCGTCGCCGACAACTACCGTCCGCCTTTGCTCGTTTGCATTTCCGAACATCGTCCGGAGACTTTCGACGCATCTCCTTCGTCTTATCTAGTTTTCTTTTGATTGTAATTCTAACAAGAAGATACTTCTAGTATTATTTCATTTAATATCACCCGGAATTCCTCGCTGTCTTCGTTATTAAAAGTAATTCTTTCCTTCTCTCAAAGACTCTACTAAATTTTCTATGATCAATTAAACTAATTTTCATTTGTGCTAGTTTGCAACACAGGTTCATTATAAACAAGGAAAATAGTGGTTTCTCGAATCTTGATTCCATTCTTTCTCCACGAGAGCAGAAACCGCACTGTCTTAATTGTAACATAACCGCGGACCACCGTTACACTGCCGGAATACGTTTGCAAGGCACACCTCGATCATTAAGGACGAAACTGAAATTCTTTCTCTGGGAAGAAAACGATTGTATTCCGTTTTTGGGAACAGCATAGGTTAAGATGTACACGTCGCTTCCCGTTGGACCTTATTAACACCAAGTGTCAGGAAGTTGCGAAAGCGAGTTCTTTCTCGAGATACGATTCTGCAAGTTCTTGAGAGCGTCGCGTGTCCAGATGAAACCCTTGTGCATCGAAGTTTTAATTAATTGTGAGAATAATTTCTAGGATTCATCAATAGCTTTATAGAATGACGACGAGCATTGAAATGTACCATAGTTTCATGTTAATCCAACGCTATACTTGGAAAATGGTATAATTGCGCTCGGAAAATAGGAGCTGTCATTACGGCGCCAGCGTTTTTCTCACCCTAGATGCATTGATTTTCATGCGTAATGAACGACATGTTCAATGTCTTCGTGAGTCACCGATAGCGTAGAGAACACGGCGCCTTCGGTGTATACTGCCTTTCGAACACGACTGCAGGTTGCGTTAGCTACCGGCAGGTCCCGATGTGTTTCGGAAGTCTGACAAGTAATTCAGGAAATATTCAAATTTAACTTAATAATTTAATCTCGCTCTATTAACACTCTTTATTACTTGTTTTGGAATGTTCTCTACTTTCCATTTTCATAGTGTATAAACTGTTGTAATATATACAAGTAACGACTTCCTTCTTTCAATCTCATTAGGAAGATTAAACTGGTCTGATTACGTAAAGGACGCCAGAGCGAAATTTGTCCTGTTCTCCATCCGTGACGAAAATTTTCAAGCACGTGCGATGAAAGTGGTGTCTTTTGATTGTTCTAGTTAATCACAGCAATTACATTACTTCAGAGGCTCGTTGCTACCGGTGTTGTATACTCTGAATCCCTAGTAAACCAATCTAATGTCGAGGCGCATCTAACGAGTGACACTAATGATTCCAGTTGCATTTGGCACGAGGACAAGGATAATCGTTATTAGATTAATTTATACCACAACTCAGATTAAATCGTAATAATTGTACTGTAAATTCTTGTAAATTCGTGCAAGCGTTCACTCACATCGTTGAACGCTGCATTACGTCAATGAATTCGTATTTATAATGGCGCTTCGCCAGAAGGAAGTGAATGCCACATCCTTTTGACATTAGCGACTCGAATAAAGGATGTTGCGTACCATCGTCGGCCTTTTTGCAAGGGGGCATCTACCGTAGGCGATCTGTGCCGTAGATTGCGACAGGTATCCGATCATTTTGACGTGCTAAGTAAGTAGTCAAATGTCTGACACGTACCGTGGATTTTTGAGTAACGCGCGTATGCAAGTCACGTTGAATATGCAGCATGAAAATGTAATTCTCAAGAGATTTCTTCGTGAATAAATTCTTGCACAATTCGTAAGAAACAGTCGTACAAGAAACAGAAAAACATTTCACGTCTATCAACTTGTATTTCACTAGGTTTTAAAAACAGATACTATAATGAATCAAGGTGCTATTGTGTTAAATTCTCATTATACATGGATGGTCTCACATGTATAATAAAATGAGCTCTAATCACATGGTGGATCCTTAGTCGCGAAGAAACGGTATATTTAGAAAGCAGGAATGCAACTTTCTCTGACAGCTTGCGGCCTACATCACCGCACATACGTAAATACACCGTGACCTCGTCAATTCTCATACTGGCTTTCAAGTTCAAGGTTATACATGTATAATTTGTCGTACAATGTATTCAGAACACACGTGAGTTTCTCCAAGATAGCGTAGCATTAGACATGCGCATAGGATGGCTTCATGCATGATTTTTTAATGAAAGGAGAAAAGTTACATCCTTTCTTTAAATAGTGTAATGCAAATATTTTACTACTCCTCAGCAATTGACCGATGGAATGAAACATATTAATCATATATGACTTACCATGACTTCTCCATGATTTTCTATTTCTAAACACTTGAATTTAGTGTGTCTGCTGATTCTCTCGTTTCATGACTCGATTTCTTCCTTGGATATCTAGAAATAAAATAGCACGATTTTCCCTCGACGCACCAGGGCTTCCTAGGTTCCCAGCCAGCTATGATTTAATGTCTCCCCGTTCCTTTCATTTTCGATCACTTTCACCGAAGTGGAGCACCGGGTACTCTTAACGCAGAATTGAATTTGCTCTCTACACCAAGGGAAACATGGATCCGCCAGCTCTGAATTATTGCTTCCGGATTAGTCTCGTAACTTTCAGGGTCGTCTTGTTGTACAAACGATAGTAATGATTTTCTCCTTTCCCGATTGCGGCTGCACCTGCGCACCCGCTGATTTATCAAACCGATCTTTATTACTCCTGTATCCTTTATAAAACGAACACTACTCATTCGTAGATGAGATCATGCCGGGGTTGCAACAATAGACAATTGTTACCACGAAAGAATTTCGTGGAACATTATTAAATAATTAGGGTGGTCAACTTTCTTTCCGACTGTCCATTTTCTTAGATCGATAGTCGCAATTGTATAGATTACAGATTCCTTATTTGCTGCTACCTTTTTACATCGAGCAATGTAACTGCTTGGTAAAAAGTTCAATCGGCTAGACGCGTACTCACTAGCACCATAAACTGTTAGATCAGTGAAAACCGAGTCTATAATTGAAGCACGCGCCTGACCAGCATGATGTAATATGCTTGCGTTTTATAAGAAAACCGGCTTCCTTACTCTCCTCATTTCTTTTTAGGGAAGTGTCTTCCGTATATGCTTAACTATCATAAAACACGAGTACTGGCTTACTGCTTCGTCTCGGTTGATTAGTAAAAAAACCTGCTAACGAGTATTATTTGCACAATTATAATAATTGGATACTAATTTTAAGAGGCCAGATATAAAGTTACAATAAGTGGATAGGCAAAGGATGGGGCAAATCTGCTTGATGTAGCAACAACACAGCATCTCTCGTTATATTATTATAATATCTCGATCACGTTTACAAATAATATAAAAACAACTATAACGTAAGACTTCTCCTTACCGTTATCATGTTGGGGTGTATAAATCGCTAAGTAGCCACTAAATATTAATCGCTAACAAGAGTAATATTTACAAATTCGGGTAGACAAGTGTCTCTTGAGCCCACACTCGAACCTTGCCGTCGTTCAAAGTACAATTCCATCGCCTCGAGATGATCAATGATAATCAGTACAGCGCAAATCGGCTTATTTCTTTTTCATACCACCTTCACCTGATTGGCCTTACGTTATGGTTCAGCGGCAGTTCAATAAACTGTAGAGGGAACGCCCGAGGCAATCAATATTGCGAATGGCATTAGGCCAGAATCGATTCTCACACTTGTGACAGAGAATGCAAATAGAAAGTTCACGATCCAATCCTTCTATTCCGGAGCAATGAAAGTACACTGAAATTCTCTTTGAACTCTGCGCGCGTACTGTGATCTCTTTCTCTATCTCCCGCGCCTGGGAAAGTTTGCAAAATTGCTGTCGAGACATTGCAAAATGCCAATTACATTGTGGATGGACAGTTTCGTTTCGAGCAGTACCAGAAAGGAGCAAGTATAAATTCTGCATCATAAAGAAGCGACACTTTTTACCGAAGTGTGATTAAGCTGAGTTCAACACAAAGTGGTGTCAAGTTGTTGCCAAGATCGAGTAGCACCAGCAATGCGATTACGATGTGCAGTCATGCAATATGATTCATATTAAATCTCACAGCAATTAGTGTGCAATATTGTCGTAGCAGTTGATTGTACAGGATTGGCGAGAGCCTCATTAGAGCTTATTCAATGAGTGCTCTATCAAGATGGAGCACTATTCAAACGATACGATTACGAAAACTCGATTCTCGGTTCTGGGACTTGCTAGTGCTGCTCGTTACGTAGATGGTTTCAGGAGTTCAAGCAATGTTTGCAGCTCGAGCGACAACTTCCCCATAGCGATGTGACAGGGTTTCTTATGGGATCTCTTACGAGCATTTGCCACAGTGACACATCTCCCGCGCGTATACGCGTGACTCTTGCGTCAGGTCATCGGCTTTCACTCGCGGTCGAGTGAATGATAATCGTACTCACGGATGCGTGGAAATGATCTCGAGATTTATCTTGGAATTCGTGAGAACTGGGGGACGCGAGCCCCAAGAGAATTGCAGTGTCTTTCTTACGCGTGAAACAATTCATTAAAATATTTAAGAAGATTGAATAATGAAAATCATTTCTAGTCAGCTGTCTTGTAAATTTTGGTTACCCAAATCAATTAGGCTTAAGTTCTTGCACTTTTGCAAGCCTTTAACAATGGACGTATAATTTGAACGATGTCAGATAGAAGAGTGGCTGTAGTTTCGTGCGCGACACACGATAATTGCTTTGCTCTTCTCGATTTCACAATATGCAATCTCCCTCAATAATGGTATCCCCATGGTTTACAATGGACGGAATATCGGCACTGTTATACGAATTGCGTAACTATATCGGGTGTGCTCGGAAACGCCGGCAAAAGACACAATTTCAGGATACGTTACAATGAGAGACAGCTTTCTCCGCGCTGAACGGTATTAAATTTCCTTCCTCTTGGAGGAACACATGTAACGAGCACAAGAGACTGACTTGGACGAGTATAAATAGACAATACTTTAATAACCGAAGTAAAAACTTGATATCCGAGCACGAGACATCATTGACACCTTATTCAGTCACTCACTTAAAAACACATTCATCAGAACATCCATGCATATCATTCATCCCATAAACTCATACATACACGAATCCCGCTACAGTTACGCAAAGTATGCAGTATCGTACGCGTTACAAAAATGGTCATTCTGCCAATCGGCTCACTGGACATCGGGCAACATGAGCCACGACATAATCATAATACAAAAATAAAGAGCCGAGCAAGAAATGTCAAAGGGAAAGAAGGAGCCAAAAGAATCTCCAGCCCTAAGGGTCACCCGGCGCAAGAGCAGAGGGTGTTTAATAACTACCAGAACTAGCCCGCAAGAACTGATCGATCTGACCTACAGAAAGTGGTGTACCAGCAGAGCCAGATGATCTCGATGGAGAAACGTAATAGAAGGACTGCGGTTGCCTTTGGCTTTCAAGAAGTTGGAGCCTATGCGGTTGCTGCTGGACCTGTTGCTGTTGTTGGCGCCTCTGCTGTTGAGCATAGAGCTGTTGAGACTGCTGAAGGAGTTGGCTCTGTTGTTTCCTGTAGAGGACTTCCTGGGGTTGAGCAACTGAAGCTGCGGGGGCGGACTGTGCGGGGGCGGCAACCTGCTGCTTATAGATGGGGGATTGACGTTGGGGGGCCTGGGGCTGGAGCTGTTGCAGCTGTTGGAGACCGAGCAGGGACTGTGGCTGGGCTACGAAGGGTTGGAGTTTGTGACTGAGGCTAAAGTCGCCAACCGTATGCGGTAGCGTCTGATAAAGCTGGGTATTGTACTGACCGGTCGCCGGATCGTACACCAGTTCCGACTGGTAGATGGGTTCGGCATTGGACACCTTAACTCTGCTACTACTTTGGGGGTGCGCAGCAGCCGACTGCTGCACTGGTTTGGGATTGGCAGATACTGCTACAGTGTTCACGTAACGCTCGAGCTCCGCAGCAAAATCGAGATGGGAAGTGCTAGCTGCTGGTGTGGTGCGGGGAACTGGGGCTATCGTAACTGCGGACCCTCGGGTGTACGCTAGGGCCGGACGCTCGCTGCTACTTGGGGAGACGTACTGGGCAGCGACTTGGGCCGCATGGGGCCTGGGAGTGATGGCGACTGACTGGGGCCTAGGGTGCCGGGTCACTGGGCGCCGGGTGGTCGTCTCAACGGATTGGTAAGCCGACGAGGCCACCGTTGGTTGGGTGCGCAATACGGGTGCCGATGTTGACTGGTACTGCGAAGCTGAGGAGGAGGCTAGTCTATAAAGTGGCGAGGGGGTCGAACTCTGGGAGGACTCGTATAGAGCAGCGGATGGGGTCACAGGGGCATAGCTAGGTCTTCTGAAAGCTGCTGGTCGGAGTTGAGAAGGTCTGATCACATCTTCTTCATCGAGCTCCTGACTGGCATTATCATCTAATTGGTACTCCGTTTGGAAGATAGTTGTTGGTGCCCGGGTGGTAGTTGGTTGATAAGTTGGTCTCACTGGTAGTGGTCGGGGAACAGGTCTGACAGATGGGTAGTTTGCTGGTCCAGAAAGATCGTCATCTTCAGGCTTCTCTGGTAAATCGTCATCATCGTCTTTGGGTGCATTGGGGTCGCAAGGGTTGCCGGATACGTATGTGAACTCTCGTTTGTTGCCATCGGGGTCGATGTAACCATATTTGCCGCGTACCACGCAATCGGTTCCACGTGTTTCCTCCTTGAAGGAACCGTCGGCGGCTTCGTAACCGAAGGTGAAGGATCCATCGTCATTCACCTTGTTGTAGTTCCGAATGGTCTGCACTGGCGGCGGCTTCGACGATTGCAAAGCGTCCTTCGAACGTGGCGAAGGAAGTGCACGTGTTCTCGGTTGGTAGATGGCTGGATTGTAGTCATCTTCTACAGCCTGGCTGTCATCTTCCTCGTAGTAGACTTGCTGCTGTGCTATCCGTTGTTGCGGTCGTAGATCAGCACGCCTCGCCTCTGTCAGTAACAGCAGGCACGCCAAGGTTGCCTAAAAACAATAATAAAGTCATAATACCAATAATATATAAGTATATATGTATAAGAGGAAAGGCGGAGATGAGAGGGCATGAAAATGCAAAAAAGTAATCGCGACAATGAGGATTAGCATTAATTTAATGGATACACGCTCAAGGAAGGAAATCGTAAACCTTTAACCCCTGCCTCAATACTCAGCTATAACAGTCACGACAGCGAGATGTGGTAAGTGGTTTTAAATGAATAATTACTGTACTTATATCACCTAAATTACACATCGCATGCTATTCCTATGAGGATGTAAATAATACAACAGACGAAAAGAACTATATACTTTGAATAGTTTTACTAGTGGAATAGGTCGCTCATATGTCAGACGGCCGAACTCTCTGTAAGAAGTACACCAATTCCGTTTTATATCCTACTAATCAGATGTCAAAATACAACCAATTAACACAATTTACTTATCAACACAGCTTGTAATACATCAATTCCTTGACATGAAACAAATTTCTCTTTACCGTGTGATTACCACGACATTTACGACATGCGAGAGGTACAAGAAAGTAACATGCATATCGCGAATATACAGATCGATCTGAATCCAACGAAGATAACCGATCACAAATCGAACTTCGAAGCAGACCAAGTCAGATCTCTAATCGACCGACACGCAGACTGTAATCGAAATTACTAAAGTGCCTGGCTGGAATATCGACGAGCTGCAGCAGCAACGACTGTCACTCTGGTTTCCAGGCACGAAACCGGATCTGCATGGAAGCAGTGCGCTTATAGGCAATAGGAAGCAGAAGATGGCGAGTCGGAGAGAGCGAGTTTCGCGGATCGCTGAACCCGAGAGCGAGTGAACGAGTGATGTGTATGTGTATCTGTGTATGAGCGGTAAATTCCTTATCGCTCACTCGGGCAAACCTTAACTTAGCGTCTCGTTGGCTTGGCAGCCGAGCCCCGCCGAGTGAAACGTATTATAAACGTATACCGCGGAAAGGAAAAGTGTGCTCCACTCCTGCTGGTTAAGCCTCCTCGTTACAATTTCATGGGAGACTTAGCTTTTCTTTAAGGAAGTTAAATGTTACATTCCACCCTTGATAGGCATCTCTCGCTTTGGCGCGATAGAGATAACTCGGTTCGTTCGGATTTAAGTGAGAAGTAGATAAACTGTGTATGGTACGGATTAGCTTTTATTCATTACTATTAGATATCAATCTTCACGCAGATAAAACAACCAGTTTCCTTAAGTACTCTTTCACAAAGTTATTTCTTATCGAACCCCTTATTCGTTCAATGCATGTACAGGATGATGGATACATACGAAGGTCAAGAATATCGGTAATTTCCAATATCCTATAAAGTACTAATCGCTATTCTTGATCAAGATGTATCTACATCAGTCTGTAGAGAGTATTCATCGGATACTAAAAATAGTGATGGAAGTGAAAAGTGTGCGAGTGGAGAGGCGCGTGTAGGAGGAAGGAGCGATCGAAGAATGGCTCATAGGGCAAGAATCAGTGCCGGGGCGTATTTCCCATGGTGACCGCGTGTCCTTACGCGAAGTAACGGCGTGCTCGCGACTTCCGGTAGAGCGAGCTCGGGCTGTTGCTCGAGCCAGCGGCTCTGTGGGAACCGCCCCGGCGCACACGTGTTACGTAATCCGGCGGAGCGCGCGCGCGTTGCTCGGCTGACCCGAATACGGGGCGAGGCAAAAGCGCGATCGCGCGAGAGGCTGCCGTGAGAGATTCAGATTCAGAGCGTCGTATACGTCGTAACTCGTCGCTCGTTTCTCGATCTCCTTGAACCAAGAGGAGAGCAAACGCTCGAGAGCGGTGCCCGATCGAGCGAAAGACAGGCATAGCGCGCGCGCACCACGCCTCGTGACGACGCCGACCAGCCAGGAAACACGTTCGAGTCCTACCACTTTCAACCCTTTCTCCGCCAGCCTCTCCTTTCCAGTGTCGCTCCTGGCGGTCTGGAATTTCTAGAATTCCTAAACATAGCTTTCCAGGATTCGCAACGCAGACCGCGTTGCGCAACACACTAATCGCCGAATGTTCACCGTTCCAGAATGTTCTTTTTATACCGCTTTCATTCTAATTAGTGCAAATTTTGACGTACGGTGAATTTTAATTTTATGAAGAATTTTCGTAATTAAAATGAAAGTATCTTCTACAAATTTCGGCGTTATTTATTATGTACTGCTTCAGTATGGGCAGTTTCGTGATACCATCAGTGCAGCACGTAACAAAGAGAATGAGTTAAAGCCGGCGATAGTAAGTCTTCGTGGCATAACATACTACATATGTATAGGTGGGTGATTAGGTCTGCCGTGCAGGGCGTTCGCCCGTTGTCTTGCGCTAAACTCGCTGAGACAGACTGATTGAATGCTAATAATGTGCTGAGCTATTACAAGCCATGCATCAGAGCTTTTCTTCTTCAATTAAGGACGCCCGGCCATTGTTCGGGACTGTGGGAAGCGTTCTTTCCTCTCGCATTAGTTCACGGCCCACCAGATAACAGAATAATGGATCCCACTCAAAATATGTCTACATGCGCGTGCAAATCAAGTGGTATCTGTCGACGAGTTCTCATCTTTATTGCCACTGTAACTCATCGCGTTACTATTACGTGCAGCACGTATCGTGGAAATATCATATAGCACCGGCGTACTTTCGTCCTTGGTCGAAAGGAGTGGGGCAGCATACGCACCTATGAGAGTAAAATCTAAGGTAGCATTCCAGCACGGGCCTGGAGAATGCGTTCCGTTGAATATGTAACCAGTGCCTCTAACGCCCAAACGGCCTCTTTCACGTGTTTCTCATTCCTGCCGCCACCCCTTTCGCATTTCTAGTCGACCGAAAGAGCATTGAGAGAGATGGAAATCATTACGTAATCCATGTTTTGGTACGTCGATGAACGTAGATGGGTGGAGTATAACTAGAGCGAGAGTGAATATTCTCGAATGTGTGGAATATGTGAATGTATCATGACACCGTCCCTTTAATTATTACCTTTAACGTGCGTGCACGGCCTTCCGCAGTCGTGTCACACTAACAAACGCGAAATCATAGACTAGCCGACAGAACCGCTGCCTATTTCCTACATGGTGCTTGAAAGGACCAACGCCGATTCACTTATTAGGGAACGGGCGAGAGCACTTTCGTTCGAAGAGAATCAGGTGATGTTGCGTAAGATAGTGAAGACCATTCGCACCGCTGTCAGTTCCACATACATACAGAGTTAAGTGGGAAGTGCGCTTGATGTACTTTATTTAGAAGAGCTGTTAGATCAAATTGCAGTACCGCGAGTAGACAGGTGCGGTCTGCCTATTTTGGAAAGCGATTTTAATGAAAGCTGTAGATTAAGATTGTAGAAGACAAGGCAAATTAAAAGCCATAGAAAGCAATGCAGTATTGTAGAAAAAGCAGGTGCTATGGTATGTTTTGCAAGTACAAGTACGGAGACAAAAAAATAGAACCGATAAGAGTGTAGCATTACAAAGTAATAAGGAAATCGTGAAGTAGGAAATCGCGATAGATTTATTCTGTGAATAGCGTGAAACACGCGGCGTATCAAGATGATCGATTCAACCGCAAGATTCAGTGCAGCATGAAGCATGCGGCATGTTTACTCGAGCGTCAATCGAAGAAGACGAAGACACACTGACAATGAGAAATGATCAATCGTCCGTCAAAGCTAAGCATGACAAACTGCGGGCGGAGAATCGCGCGAAGTTTCACTGTGAAATCAATAGTCATGGGCCATCGGTTTTACACAACCGGTAAAAACACTCAGTCATCCAGGACTATATTTTCACAGAGTCAAAAAATCATAAAAATTCACATGAAACCTAATACAAAATATTAGCCTGCTTTCATAGTGAATTGAAGTATTTGTTAGTTTAATTCTTAGTTTATAATTAATTCAGGACAATCTACATAATGGTCTTTTATTTACGTAAAATATTCTCTTCGTTCCGAGTCAAAACATTTGGCCCAAACGAGGAGCCAACGAAAAATGTGTGGCAAGCACGCCGTGTGGCAAGTTAGTGTAACACAATGGATTACCAACAAGAAGTCGCATGGGGAATACTAAAACATCGCTCTGGTAAACGAGTCGTCCTTGAGACAAGGAGGCACTCGCGATCGTGAGACTTTCGAACGATACGGTATGCACGTCGCACACCACTTTAGCTGGGCGTAGTGCGCCAATGAATTTCCAGCATTGGCAGAGTAAAAGAGTCGGCAAACTCCACACGTATTCCCTTTACCGGGATGTGTGTGCACCTGACATATGTGGGCACGCGTTCTGCGAGAGCATTCGGGAATGATAAATTATGCTTTCGCAAGAATATCGTCCCCGATAATTGGAAAATTATTCTCTTCTAACAGTAGCCAATCCTTTGCTAGCACAGTGTTTGCTTAACAATTGTGAGAAACTTGGCAATTCAAAGCTCCCTTAACATAATTCGGTGGCCTGCCGAGGTCTCATTAAGGCCAAAGTCCACCTAAGATTTATGATCCTGATAATCGAACCTCCGCCAATACAAGGAAAATGTGAATTTTCATAGAAGTAACACTTTGAACTTTAAACTAGTATTCACAGGTGCACTTGTAAAAGGCACATTATAATCACTAGCAACGGAGAAAGGTTTAAACGTTACTATCGAGAAAAAATCACCAATGAAAGGCATCTTTTCCACACCCAGTCACTGAAAACAGTTTTGCACGATAGTCACTGCCATACTCTGTATATAAATTTCGCGAAAGTGAAAGTGCTCAGTTGGCAGTCGCTTAGACACGGTCATTGAAAAACAACGAAAAAAGGTAATTCAAGTACAGGCGTAACGTGGATCGGCAGCCGAGCAAAGTAGGTACAAACGAACTCTCTCGTGCATTATATATAATTGATATCGACTCGGCAGTGAGAGTCATACGGAAATGGGACTACTACTATGAGCTACGCTATAAGGCAAATATATAATATCCAAGAAATATCCCATCGCAAAGTGTAATGACTTGGTCATTACCAGCGGACGTTGTCCTTTCCACTATTTTTTGTTCTCCTCTTGCCTCGTTATCTGGTAATTAAGGATCCTTCAGGAGACGCGTGAGTAAGTAATCGAGAAGCTTGTAATTACTGATACAGCGATTCATGAAGGAGCCGCCTTGACCAACTAGAATCTCTGACATAATCTTAAAAAGCGATGTCTGTACTCGATGCCGTAATAACAGAATAATCAAGTAGCGAGAGACTAATGAGAGGGAATGATCGATGATACGAGTTAACATTAGTGTCCAGACGCAGGAAACGACAAGTAAATTAGTGACGTCCGATCTAATTCCTTTGATAGTTGATTATCAAATTAATCGTCGATCAGGGACCAAAGAAAATCCCGGAGTGTCGTCATTGGTGTTCTAAAGAGAGTCGGTTGTAATACTGGCCCATTGAAAACGTGTACTGTCTAATGACTCTTTCGCGCTCTCTGCATCTGTTCCGGAAAATCGTGACACCGAGGTAGGGCTCCTATAATCAGCGCACGGGTATGCCAGTCACATACAGTGAGAGGCACAGACACATTCGGTCGATCTTGTTCCAGAGCAATCCGCCCTGCTCTCTTACCACGCCTTCGATAAGAGCCCCTGACTCCGGCTTTCCAGAGAAAGGAAGAACTGCACGACCATGCACCCACTAAAACTCTCTCACATCGAGACCGCCAGACACGATTGCTCGCAATATCACTTAATCCGCCTCGGGTAATTCCACTTCTTTAATAGACTACTTTATATTCTATTTAATTCACCGACTAAAATGTTTTACCTCAAAAAGTTTCATTGAAGTGCAATTGATATTTTATTGAATTGAAATTTTAGGGTTCTGAACGTTTTAGATTTATTAGGAGAATAAATCGTAGAGAATTCTAGACATATGGGTGCGGTTTTGGAGCAAGCAGCACTCTCACACACTGATTGCCAGGGAATAATCAATTTGATCCATTAGAGGAAAGTTCATGCTTGTAGAGAAAGGATGAGAGAGAGGGAAATACCCACGATAATCGCGGATGCGAGGCGAAGGCTAACAGGCGAATCGAAAAGCGCCCAGTAACAATCAGTAGGCGTAGGTAATATCGGGAGTGGACGTAATGTGCGTCAGAACGATCGCTTACGCAATTGGTTATGAGTCCACTTTCTTCATTAATGGGCCCTAATTAATTCCGTCGGAATCTCCGATGAAAGTGTGCCGGAACTACATTGGACTGGCACTGAGATGTGGATGGATAGGTAAGACTCTCCCGGGAACGTGAGATTGGCGTAGAATGGCAACCAGATCAACCCAGTTCGTTCCTTCGAAAGTAAAAGTAAAATCTCGCCTGGAAGCAGCCCAACCTTCCAAACGACTTAGCTGCGTAAAAAAATCATAAGAAAAGTTCCCTACACTTGTGGATTCGACAGTAGCTTTCTCTTCGAATTGGTCCACCTATCATACATGGAGAGCAGTTTCTTGATGGAAATCACATTTTTCTACTTTTTTTCTGGCGTTCTTAAAAAAGTATCGTAAAAATGTTCAGTATCGATGTAGTTGCATTAATTCATTAAAGATTTCACTCGGTCGTCGTTTAATCTCGAGCATTTATCTCTTAATTTCTTGGTCAATGGAAAATCGAATGACTCGTCAGTAACAAATCGTCTAGAATGAGATGGAGCATGGATAGAACGGAACGATTAGATTTTCACAGTCAGTTAGATTCGCGAGCAACGAACTCAATGCGAGATAGTGAAGGCGATCGAGAGCGAAGCTGAGGAGAGCGTCGGTCCCGATTAGATCGGCTTTCGTGTGAGGAAGTTGTTAGGATGTCTAGAATGCACTTTCCTCGAGCTCCTTCATCTAGCGGAAGCGATGCGGTATGATCGATGACGGCTTCGCCTCGAACCTCTAATTAACTGATCGTCAGGATGAAGAAGTAATGCTTCACGGCACACTAACACTTATTGTTGGTTCTAGTTAAGTACCAGACTCCGGGACGGACCAAGTTCGCACGAGGAAGTGAGAAAATAGTGACCGTGAAACGAAGCAGTATTTCCAGTCGATTTTTCTGTCAATGAACAGTCATGATTTACCACAAGGTATCATAAGCAGACACAGTGGACTATTAGTACGCCTTTTGCTACAAAGTTCCAACTATCACATTCAATACTGACATTTCTGTATTCAACAACTATTATCATAAAGTTAAAATTAACTCATATACAAGGAAATCCTGTTTTCCCTCATAATATTGTAGGAGCAACAATTAGGTCACATTCCAGCATTTGTTTATGAGACAGAGAGAAAAAGGTGCTGCGGTCAGCAAACGACGGCCTTGCTGATCGGATATCATCGATCGCGATAGTAAAACATCTGATGCTGAAGTAGTCGGGTGTCACAGTAGGCGACGCGTATAATGATGACAAGCAGTGAAGTCAACTACTAAAAGAGAGAGGTCTGAAAGTCGGGAATCAGTTGACCGTTGTAATGCAATCGAAATTTGTACCACGCCCAGAGTGATCAAATATAAAATGATAAAAATAATCATATTAAAGTAACGCGAAGATCTTAATGATGCAAGGCATTCACTGACCCTGGAAAGTCGCCTCGGGCTGTGCCACGTGAGTCAAGGGTTGCGTTTCAAGGCTTTACCTGCAGATCCGCTGATTTACTTTCGGTATGGGCCCGTCACCGGAATGATTTATGTAATTTCTCGTCGCGGCCAACGCACACTCATTTCGTACTCGATAAGCACTCCACAGTGATTGCATAACCCTGTCGTGGTAGGTGGTGAAAATATTTTCTTCGAAACGACGCCGAAAGTGTGGGAAAACGACTGTTTCGCCAGCCTTATTCGGGCATCGTGTTTAGATCTTTATTTGATGGACAGATTTATTAGGGTCGTTACAGTTGCATCGTAGATCTATAATTGGCACTTGGCAGGTTTTGAGATCAGTTAAACAGAAATTCCGAAAAAATCTGTATTATTAGTACGTTTACTAAGATTCGTACAATTCTACTCGAAAGAAAGTGTAAGTATCAGATTAAAGACATTCTTTACACTCCCAGCGTAATCGAGGAACGCGTTAATTTAATTAGGACACCGGGTGACAATGCTGCTTGTTCTACAACAATGCCCGTGCATTCACCTTGAAAGGAGATGCGCGAAGAAAGTAAGCGTCATTTTTCACAAGGAAACAGCACCCGCCGGAAACAGGAAAGCCGTGAAAGGGTATGCCTTCTTTCCCCAGGGCAAAGTTTCGTGATATTGTTCTCGCCCGGTGAGGTCGACGGAATTATTTGAAAGTGTAACGAGAATCTCGCCAAACCGCTGGCAACGTCACAAAGGCAGGGCAAAACACAGCGTAGAAAAAGCATTTAGAGTCTTAATATGGCCGGGTTTCGCGTGGCAGTGAGAGCGAACGTGACTCATTTCGTATGGGGACCTGGGAGAGCACATTGGTATGCTTGGGACAGTTTGCCCTTGTCTAGTGTCACCTGTGGACGCGCTTTTACTCTCACTTTTCTTTCACCAACGACACTTGCCAGAGTCCACAGAGTTCAAGTGACAATAGCAGGTTTTCCTGGTTATTTCAATGGCAACCATATGACGACGCTTCTAATTCCTT
Source organism: Ectemnius lituratus (assembly GCA_910593735.2). NCBI lineage: Eukaryota > Metazoa > Arthropoda > Insecta > Hymenoptera > Crabronidae > Ectemnius > Ectemnius lituratus. The sequence goes on along the minus strand of OU343036.1, from coordinate 4,391,421 downwards.
TTATATGACAAAAGTACTCAAAATAGTTTTACACGAGTGAGTGAGAAATTACATTTCACCAATGCCAATTAGTAGAATTTGTTATTGTAAATCCATAAGTCCATCAGTAAGAGAAGCAAAGCCATAAGAAGACTATACGTAGAAATTCACGGGATATTTATGCACAGAAGGCAGATTTCCTTGCTCCCAAAGATACACCAGCTCTCACTTCTTTCTAAACTATCTAATGAGCCGGTTTCCTTGAAGCCTTGTAAAAACGTGAAAGTTAACGACAAACTGAAACTAGCGGCGACTTATTAGACTAATATTTGCCAACGGCATAAAACAGAAGCCGCGTGAGATTGCTTTCCAAAACTTGGCCCACGATTTTTGTCCCACATTTCAACAACCATTATATTTATTTCAATAAAGTTTCGAAGAAAAACAAAAATGTGTGACAATAGCGTTAATATTTTGAAAATATTACGTAACGTAAATAAAAATAATTCATATTTGTAAAGATAGTTAATGAGAAATCGTTGAGTAGTTATTTGTTATTTGTCAAGACAAAGAGCAACTACATCCATCGAGTTACGTCCAGCAGATGCCGAGGTTCTTAGTCATTCAACCAGTTGTGCAGAATGATCCCTGGGAGGTGATTTTCGCCCCGTGCTGAGGAAAGCGGAGAGTCGAGATTTACCCTTATTATGTGTATTAGCCTCGCTTTCGCAACGCGGCGACCACGGCGGTCGCCAATGCTTTTCCCTCCGGTCATTGGTTTCTAAGAGACGAAATTAGGTCTCGGTAACGACGACAACGCGCCTAAAGCTATTCGGCGTTCCTTGTTATGATACGCACGTTCTTTCGTCGCGGCGTGTCGATTATTATTTACGGTGTGCTAGCTTAAGTAACGAAAGTGACGACCCGCTTGTTCGCGCGACCCTAAGTGTCGAAATTTCGGCCGGGAATTCCTTTGAACGTTTGCTCGCTCCGGGCACGTGATAGATCTACTTTCACTGTTCGACTGTTCAATTGGTCTTCTTACGGACGCCCGCCGGCCTCTAGGGTTGCCTTATACTTCTTTTAAGGAGCCCTGATTACACGTACAGCCCATTACGAAATCCAACCAGCGAACGCGCCAATACTTTTAGGTCCAACGCGCTGTAACTATGTATAACGCTCTCGCTGCTCCCCTACATCATAAGTCAGTTAAGAACGCCAGGATAATTAAACATTCCCGGTAATGAACCGGCATTCGCATTCGAGAATGCTAAACCAGGCAAGGTAGTTAAAATTAGTGGGTATTTGTCACAAATTGCTGGTTTGTTAGTGCCGTTTAGTGCAAGAATGGGGTACAGTTATGACGAACTCTCCTTCATTTCTTGGTATGCTCCTGTCAGACTGGTTGTTCGGTAATGTGTAATATATAAGTCTTAATTTCTTTCATTAACGTCAGATTTAAGTCCGCTAGCTTTCTTTACCATAAGCATTCTAACGTTCAGTACAGACGTACTATACTTTCTTGATAATTGGTTGCCAATATTATAAAGAGTTTAAAATATGCTCACTTCTTACTGTTGCCCGCAATTTTCCAAGTAACGTTTACTGGTGTTGATTGTAAACGGTACGCTTTGGAGACAAGAGCCGTTAGAACCATTTCGAGAGCAAATAGTTTGGTGTCTATTTCTCATTCACGGTAGCACAAAAAACAGAGATATTTCGATTGCTACATATCGCTGTGAAACAGGATAGACTCTAAAAATCCATGCTGTTTACAAGCGAAGCAAGTCGACCGTGTCAAACTAGTTGGAGGCTCGGCAATACCCGATTTGCTGCTAGTAATGCCGCAGAGTTTGGTAAATCAAGTTGCGGAAAAAATGGAGAGTATTTGTACGATCATTGACCTATTGAATCAGCTAGAAAACACCAGGGGTTTGTCATTCATAAAACATTCATGCACACCCTGGTGTTCGACGAGGTGCTGGTTGGTCGAAGATTGTCATTATTCACGGCAGCACTCAGAATGAAAGTGAAAAACGAATCGGTTCATTTTCACTATAGAAATCGGTCTACGATCACCTTGAGATGATATGCGATTCGTCTACGTGTATTATTTCTATCAAGCTCGAATCATCTGTTGTTTCTTGCTATCACGCTTTCTATCAGCAGTATCGTCATAGTTTATTTATTGACTGTGTTTTATTTATATTCAAATAGAATTTTTGTAGAACATAAACTTTTTACTCTTGTATACTTCAAATGCTTGGAAAGGGTATATTGAAATGTTTCGAAAGTAAAAGGATAAATTTACTGAACGAAAAGTGTGAGTGAATAATTGAAATAATTTCCATGGCAGTTCTATTTGAAGGAGACAATAACGGGAATAGAAAATGCTCGTGAATTATTAATACAATCCCTGTCGAGTCAGCGCGGAAGTCGCATGCTTTGGAACAGTGAGATCTCAGCGCCAGAGTTTATGCTAGCTGTTATTTTCATAACACTTTCGCACAATTAATCGCTCGTCGTCGCGACACCTGTTCTCGCATAATCACGAAAGTGGTCTTCGAGTGAAAACCAACAAAAGTAATTCACGCATCACGAAGGATTTACGTCGTCATTCATGGTACGCTGCATATGTTAATGGTGACTACTAATTTATTGCAAATGCAGACAGTGGAAGTGAAAAACCTAGGTTCTCTGAATAAATATGCGTGTATTTGGAGCTACATATGCATAATGAGTTGAAAGGAACGAATAGCAACCATGTATCCGCAGGATTGTAACCACTTTCAAATTTTAATTCATAGCTTTAGCTTCGAATCAAATGAATACACAGTTGAAGTTCTCTGATATTGGTTTCAAATTGATTTCAACTGAATTTCTTGTGGATTTCTTATTTTGATACCTTGAATTCATGAACGAATAGTCTCATTTAGTAAACAGGAGCATTCATTGTTTTGTCTTAATTATCAAAGACAGCCGCAGTGTTAGATATGCGCGAGATAGGAAGCCCAGTGCAAGTCCCATTGTTACGAATGTGAATGAAATGGGGGTCTTATCTACGAAAATGATGTCGACCGGGGACTTAATGGATTATTGTTCGAAAAAGGTGTGCTGTAACGCGGATTGTTCTCGGGATCGTATACGTATACGAGTGTGCGAAGTAAAGCAGCTCATTTCTCATTCAACAAAGCATAGGACGCGAGTTGCTAAATCATGCACATAGAAATTATTAGAAAAATATGCGATGGATAGCGTCACCGGGAAATACTTCAATCCCAGCGACAAGAGTATCTTACTTCCTTGTTACGTTACTATCTCTTCTTATGCAAGTGAAATTCAGATCTGAATCATTAAATAATATCAAGTCCTGGAGTACAAGTTGTCAAGTGACGAAGAAGTCGAAGGACAGCTTCAAGAATTTCTTCAAACGCACAGAAACCGGACTAATTAAATGAAAGTAGTGCGGTGTCCATAATTGGACTGCGAGAAGGAAATGCGACACTAATGCGGATTTTCTGGAATACCCAACGCGTAGAACTGAGTGAATTGCATCGAAGAAAATGCATCTAAGAGAACACAATCCGTGGCGGGAGTCATAATACACCAGCATCTCTTAGAATCTGAACACGACACCGTTAACCACGGAACACCTTCACTCCGTGCCGAAGAACCATTAGCAGTGTCCATAGTGTACGCATAGTGAAACGAACACAGCGATAAAATCCTACGATCGAGACCAACAGATATAACAATTCTCACCACGTTCATACAGTAGCATTCTTCTTAAAACCTGTGAGTATAAATGAACCTTCGAGAAACAATCTCCCACATCCCCAAGTCCCAAATCCAATAAATTATATACAATCTTATTTCTCTAGCTTGCCCTAAGTTAGAGTCAAGCGCCGAGTTCATAATTAGTATCAGGTAATGTGTTATAATTAAATGAGGGGTTCTGAGTGATTACCCATAACAAAGGGTTGGTTAGGAATGACTTGGAGGTATTTGTAGGAGATGGTTGGAAAAGATGAGTATGAAATAAAAAGAGGGTAATTGTAGTTACGTACCAGAGATATAATCCTCATGGTGCACGCGTCTCGGACGAGAATGGGGGGTACAAGTAAACGTGTAGAACGATCCTCCGAGAGTTTCACTGGGAGAGTGCAGAGCTATAATACGCGGGCCAGTCCTTTATAACCTACACGAACGCTTCGCCCGTAAGTGGGGGAGAAGAGTGCGGGACTAGAGTAACGCTCCGTCCACCTGGAGCGTGTAACACCCGGGGATTAGACTTTAGAGGCTTACGACGAGCTCGCCAAGCATTGCCAAACCCAGAGTCCTCCCATTGCCAAATTGTATTGGGCCGCGAGAATGTGACTTGCACCGTCTCCGAATGCGTGAACACGACGCCCGCCCGGATCTGAGGACCCCACGACCCCGTGAAATATAGGTCAGATTTCGTGAGGAGAACTTACGGAAGAGTTTTTGATGGACCTTGATTGGGATATTAAACTATTGAAATATTGAATTTAGAATTTGGTTCCGGGTACTCCTCGAATCTATTTCCTATTTTATTTAAAATTGATTTCCCTGATTTTTTTCTTCAGGGTTGAATGTATTGATTGATTGTTATGCATTGATACAAACTGTCTCTTCGATTTCCCATCAAATTCGTTGTCTTTATCCTAATACGTGGAAATTTCTCTGATCGTGCGTTGAAGTCTCCTAGGTTGAAATGATCATCAATACATAGTACGTCATTTTCGCGGACATATACGCAGAGTTATGTTAATCCAATAGAAATACCAAAGTGAAACCGAGCAAGTGGAAGCGGATACGGCGCTGGTTGATCAAGGCCGTGTGAAAAATTGACTGCCGGGCAGCAATAGAATCAAAGTGGATTGTGACTGCCCGCGTCAGACACAACATGCGCGAGTAAAAGCATAGGGTAGAAATTACGGTGTCACGTGACGACGAGTCGTGATCATAAATCGCCGAGAATTATATCGTGAGAATATGCAACTCCACTGGCAATTAAACGAAATTTTCAGGCCAATTTTATTTATATTTATTGCCTAATGACATTGTTAAGGATTCCGTGTCTTCGTGATGGCAATTAGACGAATTTGTGCTTCATTGTATGCCTTTGGATATTGATCATGCTCGTCAGAAGAAAGTGTAAGTAATATCAGGAGTACCTCGAGGTATACGTGTTGCATTTTAATTTGAGAGAGTCATCGGGTAATTGATGTTCCTAGTTCGTTGAGTACACGTACGAGCGGCTTGCGCTTGCGGTAGTCATAACGTTCCTTGGCCAATTTGTACTTTCGCTCGTTTTATGCGATCGACATACAACATTTATTCTACTATCTTGCACTTGTAATTGATCGGTGCACAAAATGACTTTGCTTTTCCGTGTTAGAAACAGATCATTTATCGAGTACCTCTTCAAGCATTTCTTTTTGTAACATTCTGAGTATAATTTCAATTACTCCTAATCACATTACTAATATCGCTAGAAAAACCGTTTGATGCTATTGAAGAACATAAACTTTCGTTTTCTCATCATTATTGATTTTTTGTCGATTACGAAAGTTTGTGAGTCAAGAAAATTTGTAACTGTGGCGTACTCTGGAACTTAATGTAATATTTGATGCAAGTGTATTCACAAACCATTAATCCTTGGAGAAATCGACGTGATTTTATCCTTAATTTGCAAGGCCGCCATTGCGATTGACCGTGACGATTGATCCTCGGAATATCCGTGTCAAGAATGAAGGTATTTATGCTTGCCTGTGAGGAAGGTGAATACATAAAGGTATGAACACTTGTCTCATCCCATTGATGTGGGTTGCAGACAGGTCTATCGACTTCGCTCTCGGTCTCATCAATGGAAGGAAGAGGCGAATGGATGAGTAGCTCGCGAACTTCACCTACACCATCATCGTACACGTCGCGTTCCCGTTATAACTATTACTGTACGGCATCGATTCATCTCAACTGGTAGTGAGGGCCCGCGCCAAGCTAGTCACGGGTTCATTATCAACGCTCAAGTATGCGCCTAGCATAATGCTCGATGAATTCCACACTCGCTAGTCACAGCTTGAGGAATTAAGATCGATTCAATATTGAATCATATACCATATCATAGCTCTGGTATTTTCACGCATGAGTATAGAAAATGGTATATGATTTTTTGCCCCGTTTTTCTACTTTTTTGGTTCGACAATTCTGAATTTTTATAATTGCAAGAGTTTACAAATACTTTAGAATTTATCGAAATCTCCAAATTTTTATTTGAGATATTCTCCAGCACTGTCAAAGTTGTATTTAAGAATTACTTATAGCGTTCATTATTTAATTGGTAATTCGAGAGATACGGAATCTCATTTGACTGTTCTACTATCGAATTACAAGAGATCTGAACTTGCGTGTTCTCATGGTTCATTATCAATATCGCAATACACTTCCTATTGAATGGGACAGTGAACATATTCCAGGTTGGTCAGCTGGCCGCACCGAGACTTTCGAAGGGGAAAGTTATTTTCACGGGTCTATTTTCATGCTCGCCACTGCAGCCAATGTAACCAGTTCGATTTATAAAGCTTGTTACATATCTTTGTCTCGCGGGATACATCGCACGCGTGGTCGCTCCGTAACTATACGCCGCCCGACTTCTGGTATTACATAAAATTTTCCAACAAGAGTAGCCTTTGTACAAGCTACACTGAGTGCTTACGCGATTCCCGTAATTAGCGCGAGCGTAAATCCTGGACATAACTGAACTTGCTTATCGCATCATAGTAGACACTGCTTGCTCGACCAGATTACAGATTACGTTCTTGTACTGGTTTCACCGGAGTTGAAGAGCAACAGGTGGAATACGGTGACATGCCTCGTTTATGTTCAACCAGATACTTATGCTTTCGACAATTTTTGAAGTGTCTGGTTAACCCAGTTTTTCCTTGATGAACATTTCAGTTCCATCACTTCCACTTATACTTGAAGACTAAAGCATTTCAAAATTGTATGGGCTGGGTTTTTCCTACAGATTAAAACTCTTAAACCTTTGTGCATCATAGACTGCTAGAATATATTGATTCATATAAGTTTTGAATCTGTGTCACAATACATCCTCACAGTATTTACCAGTAGATTGCTACATTACAAGAATATGTATTACTTACCACTTTCTAATCTGGTGCATTAAGGACTTATTAAAACACTTCTATTATTTCCTTATTTCCAAGATACACATGTATACAGTATATTCAGGGTACGAGAAAGTCAATTAACTTGGCACTTTAAGTGCAAATGATTAAAACAACTACAAGGTGAGTGAAGAGATTGCACAGTACTTCAAGACATGACATATAAGTCTCAGTTTATAAAACATATCTTAAACAGTAGATTGTAAACATGCAAAGTGAATCATAAACATCACATGCGGATACTTCAAACGCATGCTGAGTCATTTCAGATTAATGTCAAACAAATATAATAAAGTGCATTACATGCATGCCAGTGCAGTACAGATGTTTGCACAAGGAAACATTCTTTTGAGTATGTAATATGTTTGTTCCTACAGATGACAAATTGTCGATGACAGTTATTGTGCATACAGAAGAAAAATATTAGGTAAATGGTCTCTGTAATATGATATTCATTTCTCATGCTTATGCACTTGCATGAATATCTGCAAAATCAATGAATCAAATAAATCTTACCTTACGCACATTGAAATCATCCTTCAGGCACAGTTTAGGGTTGCTTAAGTACAACTTACATCAATTGCCAGTCAAGTTCAACTTCATGCAACAATTCCAGAAGTTGCTTGGGTTCCTTTTGCACATTAGAATTTGATCAAACTGACACTCGCACACCATGCCTTGTCCAGCCGAAATACTCATCACCAAATACTCCCAGCGCAATCAAGTACACTTTCACATACTTTAAAACAAAACTCCGCACTTTTTCGAGCAAGAATTCAAGAACTTCGCGGGACCGAACTGGTGTGACACGTTGTGACGTAGTCATCCACACGGCGGTATGCCGGCAATCGTCCTGTAATACCGACATTACCGACGCACCTGCCGGCCGACTTGCATAATGCATTCACACATCAATATTTATCATTCATTATAATAACATTAGAAAAAAGTTACGTATTATTCAACGGGTTTCACTGAGAATGATATAATTCTTCTCTCTAAATGAGAAAAGCCAAATTAGGAAAAGGTAATGTTGGCAACATATAATTTGCAGTCGATACATTGCAAATTATCGATTGTTAACGAATTCCCGCTAAAATCCTTGGAATTCAATATGGCCGCGACGTCGCGCAAGTGTATCACATTGTTTTCGTGGTGGTGCATTTTTTATCGGGTTTCATATGATTAAAAAGTGTATCGGAGTCTAATTAAATAATGAAGTAGTGTTATCGAGTGCTCGGAGTGTATGTGTCTTGGCTACGATGGTGGGGCAGAGCTGCTTGCGAGTAATGACCGGTTGTTGCTGAGTGGGTGTTGCTGTTGAATGCGGTGCGGTGAGTGCTTTCCAGCACATCGCATGTTATAACATTATGATTGCTACTCATATTGTATCCAAAATATGTTCGATCGTTTTGAATTCTTCGGTGATAAGACTGACCAGTGCTTTTGTATGGTTAGTTCCTATGTCAAACTTAAAGCACTGCTCCGAATATGTTTATTATTATACTGCCAGTCTTCTATAAAATTATAGACCATTTACATTCAACGCATTTTACTGCGGTTGACTATGTAAATGTAAGTGGTCCAGTGAAATTGGAAGCAGTACTTTCGCGTTAGGGATAACTGGAGTAGATATCGGGAGTAAGACGTTTGGTTAGGCGGGCCGAGAGCTCGCAGTCACGAAGGCTTGCACCAATCGATCGATGATTTCACGTGGCATCGACGTCGGCCATAAATTGTGTGGCGAGCAAGAAAGAGAAGTAGGCGAAGGCAGGGCGCAACACAGCGCAATGACGAAACGGGCAGGCACATTTTGCGTGACTCGCCTAGAGTAATGCGAGCGGGGAAACAACAGCTGGCGCGCATACCTTCCTACTCCCTTTTCCCATATCAGTCGCTCCCCCCGTTACCAGCGTACTTTCGGCACCAGTATCAATCTCATCTACGATTTCGAAGATCGAGTGTCGATATTTCTCTTCCACCGGCAGCTTTCACCTCTGTCCGATGAATTCCCGGCGCGCGCGTGCGGCGATCAAACCGACGAACACGCTGGTAACGCGGAAAGTAATTAGAATCCGTTTGCCGGCGCTGCGGAGGCCAACTTTCTACGGAGTCGGTGACATTATGGATGAGCTTGCGTATATGCTTGTACGTGGGAGTCAACGTCATTGTGACCGCTTGGTTATTGCGTAATCCGACGAATCTCCGTGTCACGTTACACCTGTGTCCCGCAAACCCGATGCGATGTAAGTGCAGACGCTTCTACAAATACGCAAGAAGGTCAATGCGTCGCATCGGCTAATCTCGCCGCCATCGGGGCTAAAGTTTATTGTGACACTGTCACTTGGTGCCGTGCCAACGCGCACCTCGCCGTACGTCATTCTAATTTCAGACGTGAGCGCGGACGTATATGTAGAGTTATCACTTAATTTCGCAAAGAAAACACTGTCTTTCAGAAAACTGAGAAGTCAGATGTACTTTGATAGTAAACTTTGTCTTCAGTTAACTAGTTTTAAGTAGAAAGGATACCAAAAGAAATATAAGGACAAAGAGACTTCTTTACTATTCAAGAGTTAACTCTGTCAAAACTCTAATTTAACTTGCGCAACTCTAGAATTTGTCAGAAGAGACATCTTCTCTACTGCAGACTGACCAAATTCTATGTGAAGTTAATGATCCTCTGGCAATTGTTGGCTACGCGTGTGTGGTCCAAAGCCCATTGTTGGAGGAAGTCGTTTCGTGGCAAATTACAGATTGATATATTCAGAGTGGTAGGAAGCTTGGCGCAATCTCGTTCGCCTTGGAGTCTTCCGAATGAAAGTGGAACTCTTTGTCAGGAACGAATACAACGGGAAGTGTTGCGATCATTGTGCGTGTTCCTCCCGGGATGACCGGGAGAACATTGGTTGATGGCGACACTCGTTGAAGGAAACGCAATAAAAAGGATCGCTAAATCTTCACGCGTGTGAAAGGAGCGAAATTTTTGGTGGTAAAGATTCCAAGGAAGATTAAATTGAAATTCATGACGCCACCTTGGGCTTGGCTTTGTGAGAACCGGGGTGACACTGACTGACAGACTGCGACAGATCCAGCGAGCGCAGAGCTTGCATGGCGACTGTTGACAGACAAGTTTCGTCATCATTGAAAGGCGAAGTGTGAGCCCCCGATGACTCTCAACAGGGACCACTCGTTTACGTACTAGCAAGCCCGGTTGCCATCAGTACAGGCGGTGTACGATCGCAACACATATATTTCTTTGAACATGTATATTTTTTCCAACTTTCTGATACAAAATATCCATTCTAAAAATGATAGAAATCAAATTCTATAAATATTCAATTTCTGACATTGTAGATCCTCATTTTTAAATTTGAAATTATATCAAAATGTTTCTCGAAGCTTCGATTTCTATGTGCTTTGTATTGGACTCATAGGCGAATTAAATAAATACTGATAGGGTTATGTTGGTATCGTTTTATTCGGATCTAATTAGTTTACAATAATCTAGTTACGATAGTAAGCGCGCTGAATTTACAAACAGTCTCGCGGAACTCGGACTCCGAGACACAGCTTCACCGAAGGAAAAATGTTATCTCTGACAATTGAAAATAGTGATACGTGGTTTGCGTGCGTGTATGTGTGTGTGTGTGTGTGTGAGGATGTGTGAGATGTGTACGTGTGCTCTCTTTCATCGAGCGTGCGAGGAAAACGCTCAATGCCTACTGGGAAGTGCGAAGAACGTTTCTTTATTTACATGACTCTCGCGATTACTTCCGCCGATCGTTCAGGCGAAACTTTTACATTAATTACACGCATTAGTGACGCGTGTCTTTACATTTGCTCGCACGGACAAGAACAAACGCGTTGCGGCAAAAACTCGATAATAGGCATCCACGGAGGTACATGTCTGTTACTCGAGAAACAGTCGAGGACCTTGAAACCAGAATGTTGTCTAATAACAGAATGCAGGTATTCGCACGGCTAATGTCAAGGATCGTGTTCTCCGAATCTGGTTCATTACAATATCCCACTGTCTATCCATCAATAAGATCATTCTTCCTCGTATAACATTTCATCCATATCAATAATTACAATAGCCGCTCGACTACGCAACTGAAAGTTCAATACATCAGTTTTTTGGTACTTAATACATTTTCTATTCTTAAATTCGACGAATAATTAATTGGATCAAGCTCCCAATAGTGATATGATTAATGAGAAAAGCAACCACGCAACTATCACATCCGAAAGATTTAAAGTTCCGATTCACGACTGTGCTTCTCGGTAACAGTCTCCACGTGACTCTCATTGACCGTGACCATCATCCTATTGACGATCACTCGTCCATAATACAAAACAGTGGTAACAGTGCTGCGATCATTGTAGGCCTCTGTCTTCCATGAACTTCGAATTCGCTGAATCCTCCTTCTAAAAAATCATTGTATTCAGACTGGAATCAGTGTAAAACCAGGACAAAGGAGTGAGTCAGCGAGTTCAAGTTCGAAGGTAGAGCCCTATCTCCGAGTCAAGTAGCGTCAGAGACGAAGTCGCACTGAGACCTCCCTGGCAGGCCTAGAGGGTGGGGACTAGAATCTAGGTCTAGTAATAACCGAAGCTGATGTCGTGCAGAGGTGGAGCAGAGTCATGTGGCAAAGCATAATCTCTAGCCAGCTGATCGAGAATACCACCGCTCTGACTGCGAGGTTGAGGCTGAGAACGGTGCTCTTGAACAGGCGCTGGGCTGAACTGAGCTGGACCTTGATTATAAGCTTGAGAGGGCGGCGCTGGCTCCTCGAAGCCATGCTGCAGCAATGGAGATTGTCTCTGAGAGATTGGTTGACCAACGTTAGGTGTGAAAATAGCTGGCTTTGGTACAGCAGGGTGACTGGGAGCAACTTGGGCGGGTGCGTAAACAGCCTGTGTATGGCTTTGGGGTTGTTGTTGATAGGCTTGTGGATCGTATTGTTGGCGAGCTGGAGCTGGTCGGGGAATTGGTCTTGGTGCCGCCCTTTGCGGCGCCACCGGCTGTTGGTCATAGTAGTCCGGATTGGCCAAAGCCTCTTTGCTAGTAGTTTCGTCGATTAGAGTTGGTGGGGCGACAGTGATTCCCTCACCGGCTGGTTGGAAACCATACTGATTCGCACCGTATTCGACCACTCGGACCTTTCCAGTGTCATCGACGAATCCGTATTTGCCCTTGACCTCGCCGGTATTCAACTTGGTCTCGATCTTGAAAGAACCGTCGGCACCCTCGAAGCCATAGGTGTATGATCCGTCTTCATTATGCCTGTTAATTTGCTTGAGAATTGCTACAGGAGTTGGTTTCGGGGTTGATGGTCCAGCAGACTGTCTGGGAGGCGCAGCATCCGAGGAGTAACTCCTTGGAGTTGGATGCGCTGGTCTCGGAGATTCATAGTCCGAGTATTCATCCACGTAGTTCGGTCCTGGCTGATACTGGGCTGATGCCGCAAGTATCCCGGTTGTCACCCACAATATCTGAAATATATTGAAATTGTGTTAGAAAAAATGTTGTCTTGAAACATTACAATACGTTTAGTAACGTAATCAGCTCTTCGAAAGGTATTTGTAAAGAGATTTAATCCGAAGAGAAGGAGATCGAAAGTTGCCCCGGATGCCACGAGCCAGAAGAATGGCACCAGTCACTGGTGGAATGTTTGATCGAGAACAATGCGATATCTAATTACACATTATTCGATCGCAACGGGGAGTGCATAGTCGACGGGGTGAGGCATTGCGGAGCGATTAAGCGCCGACACGGAAAAAGCGTCGATTCCGTGAGCAAGCAGAGGCCAGGATCTAAGATCATTGATGCGTGACCCTCCGCGACCGGTTACTAGAACCTTAACCGCCAGACGTGACTTCGTTACAACACGTTCAGGCGGATAAACCGCACTCGAAGGATACCGGATTCTTCGATCGCGCCAATTGCAACACGCGCAGAGTCCTATTGACGCCTTTTCTCCCTCAGTCATCGACTGGGGAATAATTGTTTTCCACTAACAGGAATCTCGCTGCTACCAAGATATGTTGGTTCTTAGAAATGCAACTTAGAGAGCGCAAGAATTTATGCGCTTTCGAGAATCGCCCGACCCCAAACGCACTTCCTGCTAGTTCCGCCCGAATGATTACGAACGAAAGGTACGGTCGAGAGTGTATGCGCGTGCCTGTGCATGTCGAGTTCGAGATATCGTCGACATTAGATTCGAACGTGTTCCTGTTTGACATAACGCATTATGTAATTCTCTCTCCGAGCGCGCGCGCGCGCGCGCAGCCGAGAAAGCAAGGAAAGCAAGAGCCGCCTTCGTAGCAGCGCATGCATTTTTCTCGGGCGATTGGCACTGCTTAATGGCGGAAAAGCAACTCGCTACGGAGTTGATGATTATGTGAATATCATTACTTTCCAAACTTATATCGCCGTGCGTGCTTACAAACTTGCATAAAGGAAAGTATATTGTATAAATATTTGTAATTTTCTCTAGCACATAATCAGACTGTTCAACTCAGCAGTCTTTGAACTTTAATTTCCATAATTATATTTAGAACTGATTGAAATTTCTTTTGAAGGAACTAGAATACTTGCAACCAAGATCACCAAAGATACGATAAAGAAAAAAGTGTTCCATATGCATCGGATAGGCGAACATCTCGTACAAAGAGAAACTCGATCACCCAAAAACCATACTCCGCCCGAGTCCGGGTCTTTGAAGTCAAGGTCTCGCGATCGAAGCACCGTGCACCAGGTATGCACATAACACAATCACATTGGACGATCACAACACACGCGTGCCAGCTCAGCTCTCTCCGCTCAGAATCTCTCAACGAAACCAGCCAAAGTGATCACGCTCGATCGTAGACGCGGCTTCTAGAAATCTCGTAACGTAGAACCGACGTATCAGCGTATCAGATAGACTTAGTGGAGAATTGGATGCACAAATGTCTCAGGCGATGATTATTACGGAAACTTCGATGATTGAGGAGGGTTGTGATGAATACGTACCGTCGCGAGGGTGCGCATTGTGTCGGCCAGGTGGATGTGTTAGTGTTTTGTATGAATGTAAGTAAGCAGCGAGGCTAGAGTACCGGCGGCTGCTCGAACTGAGGCCCTCATATACCTTACTGGGCTCCCCCGTTCCTGGGCCCCCTCTCTTGCCCCCTATGCTCCTGTTAGCTCCGGGGGACTTTCACTATCTATTCGACTCCCGTTCGTACATCAGGGGGCAGAAACGTTATCTGTATCGACTGCTGCCCGCGCCTCCCACCACCTTTACACTCTAAACCACCTTTTTAGCTTAATTGCGACTGTCACCATTCGCTGGACTACCACCATCGACCATAATCCGTCCATTATGTCCAAGTTCGTTCGATTTCAAGAAATCTCAATCCTTTTAATTATTGGCCCAACTTGTTCACGCGCAATGCAGTGGGAGTGCGTGTCGACACCAGTTGTGTCTTGGTTTAGTTGTGCGGGAGAAAAGTGGAGAAGGTGGAGGACACCCGGTTCTTTCGAGGGACGTCGCAGAGACTTATGTAGCTCAATGTACCCTCGCCTCGTTTGATTATGGCACCTTGTAGCCCCTAAATGCTCCGGTAGCGAGAGTGGCCTGATTTCTCGGGAATCTGGAAAATCGAATTGCAGGCGACCGTGTCGATTCGACACCTGAAATGCCACTGACCAGTGTCTCGTGAATTCGCGGTTAATCGACCGACTATCATAGCCAGGTCAATGTAAATCATTTAATATCATCTCAGATTAAGTGTAGATGTGTTCAGAGTGTCTGTTCGGGCATCATTCAATTGTTAGCATATCGTCGGTAATAGTAATTAATTACATTTCTGATATGTATCTTTTTATCTTAATGGTCGTAACTTGTAGAAAGACAAATTGTCGTGGGTTGCCAAGTAGGCAGCATTGGTTCCATGGGGATTCCTGAAAATCCTTCTTAAGTGCCGCGATTGAACCATTCGATCTATTGCTGATGAATTTTTATTGTCTCTGCTTTAAACCTTTCACTGTATACGTGTCTCGCGCCCGAGAGCGCACTTACGGTCACTGTCTCCTTGTCTCTCTGTCGCTCTCGTTACGCCCGTTACATGACTCCAATGTGTGCAGCCCTCAAATGCCCCCTTACCGAAGCGTTCCACTTTATCAGACATCTGAAAAATCACCCGCTGTACAATTCGCCGTCGCCCCCATTGTTATTTACATGGAATATTTCATTGTAATTTGTGGCCGTAACCGGCGATTACAAGTATCTCATTTTGCGCACGGCGAATTCATTCCCTACCGGTTCTGCTTGTATATCTACTATGTCACCATTACCGTCGCCGAAAGTCAGGCGGCTGATTAGCAACGTGATTTGAACAAACTTTGCTAATGTTTAGTGGGAACGTTGCAGCGAAATGAAAAGGAATCGAGTTACCAGTTTTTTGCGAATGGTGTCACGTGAGCAGGCGGATAATTGCGCGGGAATAATAGCCGGCGGTGTCCTTCTACCTTGGAAAAATGTTAAAGTTGAAATGTCAGCCCGCTGCTGTCGTTGCACGCCGTCTGTCTGCCTCTAATCACCTTGTAGGCTATTAACTGTTGGACAAGATCCCGCCGGCGATCGGTAGGCTCATAGATAAAATACATGACAAATTTTCAAGTAACTTTCACGCTGCCGTGGTCGATTTATAATTCTGTGGTGTTCCGGTGTCAAATGAAATTTTAGTAATGGATTATTCATGGTGTAAGAAGTCCCGAAGCGAAAGGAGCGAAAACATGGATAAAAAGGGCAGCTCCAGCGTTAACCTGTCGTAATGTCGCGCGGTACGCTTATGAAGTAGAACGGTCCAGTGCGGGACAGACGGGGCATACGCGCGCATACACGCCCGATCTCTAATCATGGTTACTGTCTCTAACCAGTCTACTTTCGATCGTGTAAGAATAGTCGCACATGTTGAATAACCTTTACATAATATGCGGCTTAAACATTCGAACAATTCCAGATGGTAGAATAGCTGATTTTCGAAACCCAAATTTCAACGCGTTAGCAGAGAAAGCATCAATCTCTAACTCTGTAATTAGTATGTTACACCATACGTATAATTTAAAGACTAAAATTTCGTAATTTTACAATGCTTGGAATAGTTAGAATTCTATTTTACTCATAGTTCACACACTTTAATGTTGGTGCGGGCAGTTTGATCCACTTGTGAAGCTTTCCCCATTTATCAGTTCAGTCGATCGCAGGCTTTGTACTTCAAATATGGTCGAGTTCGTTTCTTGAAAGGCGACCGAAGGCAAGGTCGGTCTTGGATTCGGTAAAGCGGCCTTTGAAAGCATGCAGAGCGTTTTCACCTGGCTTTTACGAAACATGCGTGCCGGCTCCTTGCCGCGTGGGTTCAGTCTAGAAAATTGCCGGGGTGCTCGACATTTGGTAACTTTCTATCAGCATATTAAGACCGACCGGCCTAAACTCACCGATATTTCACTCGTCCAGTTTTTCTATTAGTCTGGAACTCGAACGCATTTATCATTCGCCGCGATATTTCCGAGTTACTATCGTGCCTCGCATTGATAAGTTTATTTGACTCGAAGAGATTTTAATTTAATAGAATTAGAATTTGCCATGACTGGTATCCTTAATCACAGATCATCCTGTGACAATGCGTTACCTTCGCTTCTTCCACTTCGTGCAATAACCCATATTATCTTCGGCCTCTATCTACTAACGGCACCCCCATTCCCACGTAAATCTTGCGTGTGGCATCGATTCAATCCTGGACCTTGTCTCGAAACCAGCGACCTGTAATCGTATTATACAACCGGCCTCTTCCGAACAAGTAATTATCAAGCACGGAAAGAATAATGAGTCTGTTTCGTAGGGCAATTATCTTGACGGGGGTTCGTCAAACGACAGGACCGAGCTGTCTGACGGCGGACGCTTGTTTCTACTGGACTCTCCCACTTCGTTCTATCTAAAGATCATTCGATTAGTATTGCTATCCGTTTCTGTCATCGATTGGTCCACTCGTTTAGAAAGGTCTGCAGCACGCTGGCACCTCGTCATTGTCTAAATCGGAGTATCATGCAAATCAAATTGAAGCTATGAGTAAGACTTTTAAGCTCCACATCAGGATACGTTTTTTTACATAATATGTTTGTGCTTCTTACTTATAGAATACGATTGAGAAAACAGAGATATGAGTATATTTCGTTGAATGTATGTGGCAATATACGAAGAACCATAGAATTGGCTTAACAAACTTGACAATTGCTTACAAACGACCCAGATTACCACTGGGTGCAACTACATTTCGCCGATAATCCAACGTAACTGCGCGCGCTCTCAATGCCACTCGTGGTGAAAGGGAGAGCAGAGAAGTAATTTGGTGTGTCCATCCAAGACAGTACTTCTGCTCTCCAGACTTTCAGTTCTCACCAAAAAGTTTCATTAAACTTCCATTGATCTTACCAATAAAATATCCTCCAAACTCCAAGCGAAAACTGGAACAATTAAATTGCTCTCTTACAGGATGCAATGTCTTAAAGCAGTATAAGTAATGACAGGGAACTAAGATGAAATCAATGTTGATGGACGTATCGCACATGTCATCTGCCAGTTGGCTCATCTGTTACTCATTAATCAGCTTCGTTCATCAACGTCAGGCTCCTTAGTGGCCGCTCAACATCCTAGTCGGTACTTCTCGTGCGTTCTCAATGATTCATACGTCCTGTTTTTGCCGGAACAGAAGTCAGCAGGTATTCGATGATACAATAGCCGGGCAGGTACATTCTCAAGGAGCGCGAAGTGACAAAAAGGCGAATCGAGATGCAGAGCGACGTGAGTTAGTAGAAGGTATGCAAGGTCCCTTGGACTGAAATGAGAGAAAGAGAGCAAGAATCACCTTTCACACGTCACTCTCTTCGGAAATGCATCCAACCTGGTCCGCAGCGGCACCTCGCACCAGCAGCCGTGACATTTAATCAGGCAAATCTTATAGAATCAAAATGGACCAATCGGTTCCCGCCCCATAAGATCGACCGTATGAACCCTCTATTCATATTAACCATTGTATGCCACCTTCTGTTGTTTATCAAACTGTCTTAGCAAATCACTTCGCACCAGTGTTCGACTACCCTACTGTTGTAACATTTAATGATCCTTCAATTCTACCAACGATTATGCATTCAGGAACTTTCTCGAACGCCGTTTTCCTAATCAGATTCTCTGATGGTGAGAGTTCAGTCCTGATTTCAATAAGCCTAATTAGCCGCATATCTTCAAGTATAACTCAATGTTATCCTGTCAGAGAACTCTTAAACGAAATTCTCAAGTATCGAGTGACTTTAAGGGCAGTGTTTACTCAGAATAATTTATCGAACATAAGATCGGGATGTTTACACAGTGGAGCTCTTTTCAGTGGGAGTCCTCTCCGTAGCCAGGCGAGCACAGCCTTCTCCGATTGACAGTACTCCACTTTCTATTTCTATGTAACAATCCCCGAAGCCGTTACATCCAGTCGCGGGCACCGGCAACGCGATCACATACACCGGTTATGCCAGAATCGGCGATCGTGTAAGAAAAACTCACGGGGACGTGATTAAAACCTGGAATTCCCGCGATTGCGAAATCAATGCTTGCCCTATATTCAGACTGCTCGTTAACATTAGAATCCTGCAAACTTTTTTCACTAGTTCTTACATATAGACCGATAATTATTTATTTATTATACATTGATGACCAAAGTTTATGCAAAAAAGAACATACTATTTCAACCGGAATTCTAATAGCGTGCAAGCAGATTCATTCTCACACTGAAACCACATAGAATAGAACATGCGATTTCGTTCGATCGTGAGAAAGGCCTATCAATGAGGGATTTCTTATTCATAGGAGGATCACTCGTGTGAATTCTGTATCGCATGGACAATTCAAATGCAGTTGTTTTATTCTTGCAATGAATGTGGGTGGACTCTTCTTTCGACCTTTCCGATTCCCTTGCCAACTGGTTTCACGGACATCATGATGGGCGCGGTGCCATTGATCGATTTCATTTACATAGACA
The DNA here is from genome assembly GCA_910593735.2 of Ectemnius lituratus. Taxonomy (NCBI): domain Eukaryota; kingdom Metazoa; phylum Arthropoda; class Insecta; order Hymenoptera; family Crabronidae; genus Ectemnius; species Ectemnius lituratus. Next base: position 4,372,159 of record OU343036.1, on the reverse strand, counting down.
CGGCTGGAATTAAATACACAATTGAAATCGATATCAAGTAATTGTAAACTAGCATTTAGTGACTAAGTTAATGAATCTAGTATCAGGAAAATATGTCTGATATATTTACAAGAATGGCCTCGTTAACCATTTAGTAATTAAATCGGTAATTAGATCCATCACTTTGAGTAGCAAATCTGTTCATAGGTAAGTATGACTGATCAGCAGAGATCCGCGTCCTCCTCGGAGGTTAATTACGTGGGCGTCAGAAAAGGACGAAAGTTGCGGCGGTGCGTGTCTATTACGCGTGCAAAGGAAAGCGAGTTTCCGAGCCCACCACCGGGATACCTATCTGGCTCAGCAGACCGTCGCAGCCACCACGCCTTGCATCAGAATGCCTTCTCTCTTTCTCCTGCTCTCGATCGCCAGGAGAGCCGAGCGAACACGGAATCGCGAAATTGCGTGGAGCAGCCGCGCCGTGTGCACCCGATAAAACACGCATGCATCGTATACCACAGCCAGGAAACCCGATGGCAAATAAATGCGCGCGTATATCGAACTAGCCAGTCATCGTTATTCTAACTTCGGCTCAAATGTCTTTTTATCCCTTGCTAAAGCCAGTAGCGGCGGCTGCTTACTGCGATCGCACCGCTTTATTATCGCAGCAAATAAGCCGCGAAAGTAACCAGCCGCGCTCTTGCACGAGATAGGAATTTCTCCCGTATTGTCGGACTTTTTCGTATCGCTCGACCTTATTACGGAGACTGCACACCCAGGCACACTCCTCTCAAACTAGTTGTGTAATTTCGTTCTAAGTACGTCACTCGTTCGGCGTGTAATCGAGCGGGGATAAAGAATATCTGTTAATAGGATGTTCGGGCAAAAGGCGATCGTTGGTTATCGTTTACATTGGCATATAATCTATCGGCGATTGCCGTAATCCCTGAATATGACAGGAGAGTAATTAGGCCGGCGGAACTGAGTTCCACCGAGGGCATGGACGTCTTGCGTTACAGAGCGCTCCGCTACCGATTTCCATTGTGTAATGCGGACAGTCATCTCGTTAGTCAGCAGGGGCACTTGATCATTTATTGTACTAACACACCGTGATATAATTGAATAGAAGTATTGATTGGGATCCCGTCAAGGTTTCGATTTCGTCAAAGGGCGTCCGGGTGAAGTTAGAGCGTCGATCGAGAAGTAGTAGTCCAGCAGGGAGGCGGGCGTCGATCGGGGCAAGTATATTGTGAAAGGTGGGCATGGGCGGTGGTCCGTAGCAGTCAGTCTCCATGTATCAGGTATGCGTAACCTGTAAACCCATACGGACAGCTCGCCATCAAAAGGAAAAGGCGAAGGCTTCGGGGCTCAGCACCAAAAAGGTGACTGTGCCAACCAATGGTTCCTGTTATACAGCGTGTATGACTGCTCTAATGCTCGGGACAGTGATCCAACTGCCTCTTGACACTGTCGGTCGCATGGAAGAAATTCTGGCTCGTTGGTATTTCGCCAAAGAGAACGTGTCCTGCGTTCTACTACGTCCACCCTACCGCATACATACTCTAATTACTATCCCTGAGCTACGTGTCGCCACTAACGAGAGCAAACCAGCCAAATTCCATCGGTGTTAATTAGTCTGGTAATCGTATCGTACGCCAATTATAAACTATAATAGTTCTTTGCACTGCAAGCATTTGACTAGTGAGCGACGAATATCGTCCTTCTTGATTCCTTCCATGTTACGTTGTTAAGTATTGTAATTACGTGGCCATTTATATAATAGATTTGGAACATTACCGAACGATTATTGGTGCCTCGACCGTAAACGAGATAACAAATAATTGTGGGCGTTGCATGCTCGGTTTTGCGAACAAGTCGCAAAACGGGAGCAAGAATAGGGAAAGCAAAGAAAGTCGGTGGCTGAACAGGCTATGCTTTCACGCGCGGACACTCCTCTTTATAATTTCATAATGCACGCGTAACAGTCTCCTATCTATTATTTACGAGTGTCGCTTGTAACTAAGCCACTTCGTTGCGACAGCACTTTCTCGCCAAGAAAGAATTACCATTCTGTAATGCACGTGTCGCATTCTGCGTTCATTCGATGTGATATTGATTTTCACGAGGATCGGAAATCTTCGGAAATCGTTTGATTTAAAAGCATCTGAGTTTCATCATTAAAGGGTGAGTCGATCCAGGAAGTGCTCAAGGAGCGGAGATCGCCTACAGGTGTCGGAGAATTGCACAATTCAGGCCGATCTCCGAATAGCATGGATGAAATTCCTGGGTGTGGCGAGTAGCAGGATCCGACGGCCTTCCTTGTGAGCGCAAAAAGTTTCCCCGGCATTTACGTCCAGTATCCGTGACGCGTCGGTACCGCTTGCGTTGCGACCTTTTTTCATAGACAAGGTCGCACCTTTCGGTGGTTCTTCGTTTTATTAGAAGCCTTTATGACTTGAAGAGATTCCAGCCTTTTCTTTCCGTTCTTCGACAAAATCAAAAAGTTCCCCTGTTCTACATGTTCATGCATTTTTACAGAATTGTATTTCAACGCTCTACACTTAAATAATGATTCTCCTGAACTTTTTAGAATTCTGTTAGAGAGTGGATAATCATTTCTCACAATTATTCAATGTAGAGCATAATAATATAGTCAAAGCGAACCTCTTGACCGCCAACCAATCTTGTTACCGTGACTTTGGCGTCGCAATGACGTCAGAGGGGCACAAATTCAAGAGTAATAATGTTTATCGGGTATAACAGGTATATTAGCGTAAAAAAATGTCTTTCAGTGAAATATTGTAGTACTTTATTGCACTTATAACAGTTATAGAAAGATGTCGTCGCCATCTACTTAGCCTAGGCAAAGTGGAATGCACTAAAGCTTAAATTCCTTTCCACTTCGTCAGAGTAGACATCAACATGTCTCCAAACATTGTCAATAAACCCCTTATTGCACACCCATGCACATGTCATCGCCGATACAGTCATCAAATGCAAATGAACCCTCGTTTCCTTTAAGTCCGGCGTATTGCGGAGCGCATTGAAATTCAAACGGGTCGTTTACTTGCTAGTCAGCTGACTAATATCGAGATACACGCACACAGACAAGGCCGGTACGAACCGAGTTATTCCAGGAGCGCGCGTTTTTCAGCTCATGGCGACGAGTCAAGTTCACAATATGAATTCATTGACAGTCAGGCGTGATATGCCAATTTACATGTGGACGACAAACGATGTCGTCCTGCCTTGCTCGGATTGTGCGAATTCCTGCCGGATGAGTAAGCGTCATGGAATAGAAAAGCTCTCAACATCATTTCCATTGATTATCGACCGTTATTCTCTATCACATATTAAAACTTCATTACACCAAGGCTAATCTAAGGTACAGAGAAATGTGTAAAACAGCGCAGTAAAGAAGAGGTAGAAGTAAAGGGCTGAGGTAAGAGGTAGAATTTGAAGGAACCATTTCATGCTAATGAATGATTGGCAAGGATATCTTACAAGGACGTAAGATACTTTTCCAGCATAAATATACGCATGCCACTTTAAATCAGTAGTACTATGATCAGTCGAATCATTCCAAAGAATACAAACACACTGACAATAGGTGTAGAGCAAATATATCTCACACTTGCTATTCAATTTTGTGTTTTAACTTTTTTTCAAAGTTAAACCACAAAATCATTTAGTCATGTAGTGCGAATCTGTTGTTACGGGCCAAAGAAGAAAAAGCAGGGTGTCAACCCCTGACATATCTGTCACAGGTTCGCCAATACACTGGCCTAACAATAAGTGGTAAAGTATCGCGATTAAGAGATAAATAAAAATCATGTATGTACAAGAGCAGGCGGTGTAGATGTTAGGCGATTAATTGTGGCTAATAATTAACGCTGTACGAAGTTAAGTCTGCATTGGGATCAAGACTGGCCGGTCGTCCTTGCGGCGGGTGAGTTTGCGACGGTGATGAGACATAGGAGGACGGTTGCTGGCGGCCCTGATATTGCGGCTGATAATGCGATCGGTATTGCGGTCGATATTCCGGTTGATATTGCGGTCTTACCGGTGGTGGTTGACTGTGTTGGCTTGCCACGGGGTATCTGTAAAACAAAACAAACCCGATTAGGTGTCACAGTACATGGTTCACCATAATACCAGCAAGGTCAACAAAACTCTTTTCTATCCTGCTTTACATGATACCGATTCAAACTATATTAACTTAATTATTAATAATAGAGTTTTTTAATAGAAAATTGTATTCCCTCTAACTATTCAATATCTATCAATACGTTGTATTATTAATTTATAAGAATTAATGATAATTAATCACCGGTCTATCATAAAAACGCGTTATCTTTGATGAAATTCAAAGGTCATATTCAGCAGGGACGAAGCTGTTTTATTATTAGTATTCTCAGGAAGAAAATGTGAGAGTTACCGAACGGCCCTCGGTTATTTTCCCGTGCAGCAGCGAAACGTCTTTAGACGAAGTGCTGCTGCCCGAGATGCTCGCCGGTTGTGCAAGTCACGAGCGCGCGGTACTTTCCAGCGGTTCACTTGACATTTGCGGGATTCGTTATAGATGTGCGCCACCGCGGGCACACGCTCGCCGAGGAAGTTTCCCGTGTGCGGCCACGGAGATCTGGGAAATGTCGGTGAAGGTTTCTGGATTGCGATCGGTGTGCCGGGCATACCTTAGTAATCCTTAAATGGCTACTATTAAGGCATTATCATGCTTAACATATCTAACTAATGAATCGATGATTTTTCTACAAGTTCTTCGAGAGAAATTCTGTATAATTAAATACTGACCTAGGAGGAGGTGGATTGTAGGCCGGCGGGGCAGCGTGGGGCTGAGGATTGTAAGCGAGAGGCTGCCTGGGTCCTGGTTCGTAACGCTCGCCATTAGTGTATCTTGGATCCGTGTGATAAACCGAGGGGTCTTCTTTGTACTGTCCATCGTCATCCGGCTCATTGGGACTTATGCTGTTCCCTTTCAATGTCGGCGGTGGCACGTTTATCCCTGGTCCTGCTGGCTCGAAACCTCGTCGAGACGCTCCGTACTCGATCTCTCGCACGCTTCCGGTATCATCCACAAATCCATACTTCCCGTAGACCTCTCCTGTCGGATACTTCGATTCGATCTTATACGAACCGTCCGCTGCTTCGTATCCGTAACTGTAGCTTCCGTCCCCATTATGCCTAATGAGAAATTTTTGTTATTACTTATTGCAAAATTAAGAAGTAAATTAAAGTTAAGCTAATACCATATTGAATTTGCATTGAATTTTCAGTGGCTAGATTTACATATATCTTAGTTTCCTTTCTTTTAAGAGTCTGAGCTTAGCCTTGAAGTAGACACAGCTTCCACTAGTACAAACACTGCTTCGACAACCCACGCAGGTCTATGTCTGGGGGATGAAGACACTCTCTACTTAATGTATTACGCAAGAGATCATTAGGACCGCCAAGGATTACTACTGTTGGCTGTTGGCAACTCGAATTATCCGTTGGAACAATGAACCGTTTAAAATATTCCCCGAAGAATGTTCAGATTAGAGAGAGGGAGACTGTGTCACGCATGCTTGAACCCGTAGCAGTATTGTCCGAGTGGAATGCAGTAACACTGCACTGTTAACCCACGTAGAAAAGCAACGTCCATTATATTTAAGTGACGCACAATATTCATTTGTTCCGCCGGAAATTATCGTCAATATTAATCATCGACGTAACAACGTTTTACTTCTGATGTATTGAAATGGTTACAAGCTCGAGGATGACAGTGATGCAAGAGTCGAGACTTACTTATTTATTTGCTTGAGGATCGGGACCGGCGTGGTCACTGCATACTGTTGATTGTACTGGCTGACCGCAAGGTCGACGAAGAACAAGAGAAACAGCGCCTGGAAGTACGACACGTTTGAATAAAATCGGTGACAGTCGTACTTTCTAACCGGATCGCCGGTGAACAAACAGCATATGATTGTATCAATCGTTTATCAATCGTTCATTTGTCTTCAATACTGTTTCATTGAATTTAGTGGAAAAGATTTGCGGAATGATTTGGGACCTATTAGTCCACCCTGTCTTAAGACTAACTTGACTTCTGAGTGATTAATAAAGCTGTTTCCAAAGCAATTAATTAATGTACAATACTTTGCAAGTCCTGTAATATTTTCTTGGATTTATGAAAAAGGGATGCTGCGGCTTTTCAAGCTCTTTTACGAGGGGGAAGGTGAGGAAGATTCTGTCATTAAGCGTAGAAATGGAACTTAGATGGGAACGTTCAACTTACGTGGAATTTGATTATCATTCTTTGAATAAAAATATGTTGAAAGTAATTGTCAAAGTAATTTAAGAATTTGTAGTTGAGTTTAAAAGTGTAAGCGTTAATGAGCGGTAAAGAAAACGGCGATGTACTCACGGGAAAACGCATGTCTCGAGGTTGATGGGTCGGGAACGATTGCGTTGTGGGATCGCGTTGTAGCAGTCGCGAGAGTACTTATATAGGCCCCCTCGGGAGCGGCGGGCCCGCCCATGGGCCCGACCACCGCCTCAACCACGCGCCGATCAATCGTCTCCACTTCTGATCCAAACTTTTTTCCCATTTTTTCACTATTTCATCTCCCACCTTCCTTTTTTCAAAAACACTTCCAATGAATTTGGCGATTGCCTTATGAATTATACATAAATTCAAAAGCGTCAAGAGGAAGGTGTTCGTTTTTAATAAAAGTTTTAGTTTCATCCGCATATAAAAATTAATTTTAATATTATATTCTATAGTACATATGTTAATTAAGGGTTGCATACAAATACCAATGATGTTAGATAATTATAACGAAAACAATGAGAGTGAAGAATAGTAGGAGCGTAAGTCGTATGAGTCATCAGTAATTAACCTAATCCAAAAAGTATCTACTATCATGTAACATTCAAGATATATGTAGAAATTCCTTTTTAATGCAGAGCTAACTTTATTCTTATTTCCCAACAGTGCCAACGTACTCTAAAACAGACAAGTGCATTCGATTGTGTACGCGGAAAAATTCCCGGGAAAAAAGTCGCTATCTATCAGAAAGCAGCATAGTCATTACATTAGTCATCTACTTCCAACGTTGATATTTTTCCGGGACGATAAATATTGAGGCAATTTTTGACAGAGTATAATCCAAATTAACGTGTTCCACATGCTCAGAGCGCTTTCACGTTTTATTACCAAACGCAAGCCGGAAAATTATAGGAAGACGCGGTCTGATAAGATCGAAGATCATAGGTTCCTCGCATTAACAATTACTCGTAGAAGCTCGAAATGCACATTATTTTTAAATTTACCATCTCTGGGATCGATCGGCAGCTCTTCGCGTTGAAACTGTATTGCAATGGAAACTTTCTATTTCACAGGAACAGGTTCCTGTGCTTCAGTATCGAAGGCGAGCGAAATATCTTCATTGCAAATAGGCGTGAAAACAGATGTGTTTTCGTCATTCATTCCAGTACATCAGACCCGTCAGTAATAGTAGAGTAAGTGCACGAAGCATTGCTGTTAAATGTAGGAACCCCAGCTTAACGCAGAACTTTCCCAATCATACAAGAGAACTTCTTGACATTTAGCCCGGTAGGAATAAGGGCGCCTCGGGTCGAACTTGTGCTGCCTCGTAGTAGCCGGGTCATCTTGCACGAGATACTCATTCAGTGAGAATCAATTTCCATGGAAATCACACTCTCAAACGTATTAAGTACATTAATAGATTTAAATTATGACTCTAAACAAAATTTGTTTACATACTTTTTGTACCTCCGAGCTCTTGTTCCTACTTTTTGCGAAAAAACTTTCGACATAGGTGACCTGTCTCTTATATATTACTTTCTTTCTGGATATATGGTTAGAAGAATAAAGTAACAAGAAGTAGAGTGTAACTTGTTTCACTAATTACCAACCAGTTTTTTTTTTAATTGGGTTCAGAAACGTGCTGGTATGCACAGTTATCTTTGTATGCCTAACAGTCCTTGCTTTTTAGATCCACGAAAATCTTGTGTAAAACTTTCCAAGGACATCCAGTTGTAGTATTAATGTTATATTTGAACTTATAAAACATTATTCGTATTATTGAGTGAAGCATCTCTTATTTAAGGATTGCAGAGCACGCAAGTCGTGGCACTGTTTGGAAATTTCTAGCAGTCGTTCGTGAGCGAAATGCACCGGCTCGTGATTGAAATGCACTCGTTCCGGAGACGTCTCTATGCGGTCGTCCAGTGAAAGTAAGATACGGAATTTGTGTCCGCAGAATGATAAATAAGTCCGTGGCAACGTGCCGTCACAATTGAACGATAGCCTTAACAAGGAAAGTTCAATGCTCGGTCATAATGTGAACCTTACTCTCCGCACGTACTCTGAATCTGAACCACTTAACATTATAACTAACATTACACTTGGAATTTACTACTTTGACCTTTAAATAGCTTTTTCCCACGAAAGAAATTTTCAAGTTTTTGTTTGGAATTTTATAATGTTTCAAACAAATTTCATTAAGGATTGATACATTCACTGATATTTGTACTCTTATCCCAAGTGCATGACTTCGATTGGAAAGAGGTTTCTCACCAATCCGATAGGTATCGACACTGTGAGGTCGAGGCAAGTGAGTGGAGCGCCTGTAGCAAGACAGACTTCTCTGCCGATCTGCAGTCAGGCAGCATCCAATCTTCATTCACTTACGATTAAACTTAGATAAATTGACAAAAGTTTTGACCGTAATTATTACGAAATCAGGGTTTCTATTCCATTCATTTTTCTACAATTTTGCATTCAAGTCGTATGAATAGTGTGAATAAAGATTTCGAATAGATTTGAGAGGGACTTTCTAAACCGCGTAATTAAGGCCGAAATACGAAGTGGGCTACAATAGCAAATGTTTGAGTGCTCATCTGCCTAACGTAATATACTGGTTTATTCAGTCCTTCTCAAGCAATTGTATGAAGAACATTTTACGAAATGATTTCATCTTTATAGTTTTTGTTATATTTTTATAGAAATAAAAGTACTGGGGTAATAAGAGGTATTATGAAAAAGGGCTTCATCTGAATTCAATTAGAAGACAAAATGGGCGAAATTAAATCAACTTTACACTGATGAGACGCCCAGCCGGTTGGGAAATCAGGTTTCTATTATTGGCGAACATCAGCCGTCGTCGTCGGTATTCTTTAAACAAATGCATCACGTGAATAATGAAAATTTGTGATTGCACCTGGGCATGTACTCTTCTCAAGGCTCTTCTTACTCGATGCTAATGTCCAAGCGAAGCAACAATTATCAGAACGATCCTGCTGAGTTCCAAGGATGAATCACGAGATTGGTCGTTGCTCCAGCTAACCGGTTCAATTTTAATCAAATTGCGCTTCCTATCGTATATCAACCAAGTATATCAGTCTTTGCAGTTTAATGCAATGAAAAAAGTATTTAAATCGGTTGTTATTTAAGGCATCTTTAAATTTTAAAAGGCCGTTGAATATTTAACTGCATACACTACCCTTTAATCTGTCTTTCAATGGAAGTGCACAATTAACAATTTTTGTAAATTCAAATTGCCAGAAAGACATAGAGATAATACTTGGCACTCCCAGTTCTTCACAAATTCAATTTCAAGGCAACGCACATATACAAATAATATGATCAATACGTGTTTTATTAACCCTTCTGAAATGCTCGGTACAGTAATGTATCGATCGCTGTTATTATGTTTTTGTCAAATTAACACACTGTCTGCATTTCGTTTTCGATTTGAACACTGTGCTTGCTCGCGGATAATTAACCTGGGTTAGCTGAGAGTAGTAATAAAGATACCTCGGAAATATACAGTTTACGATCCACGAGCGTGTCCCCCCTGCGTGGCATTAGCATCTGAATGGGAATTGCGGATTGCGTGCAATTAGCGTACTTCTGCCGGCATAATATCATACATCGGCCGGTAAATTAAGAAGTATTATCGAAGTGGGGAATATAATAGCACGCGTCGAACACATCGATGATTATTAAAATATCCGGATACTTTGCCAGTTATTAATATCCAATTACTAATCTCCATACTCAACACTTCTTCCTTATTATCGATAAAGAGAACTTTGATTTCAACATACGAACGATGTTTCGAAAAAGACTGACAAGATCTTCGCATCGCCGGAGGATATTGCATGTTCACTATTTTGTTCGTGTCATAGTGGTTGTTGCAGAATTCTAGAGAAAACGAGCGGCTAATATGCTGCCAGCAATGGACTTTAAATCTCAAATGCAAAGTATATAAGCATCAGGGAAAGAAAAACAGAACTACAAACAAGGGATCTCGGCCAAGATACGACCAAGAGAGGAGCATTTGCATGCAAATGGAAATATTTCAAGCACCGGACAATTAGTCGAGATTTTTCCAGGGGTTAATCGGACGCGCGCGCCCTCTTGGCCGAAGACACGTTAACAGTGCAATTTTCTCATTGCCGATTAAATCTCACTGGTTGGGCGTTACAGGAACGCGTCGATAAGGACCCTGTTGGACAATGAAGTGCCGAGGTTACGATTATGAGCACGGACATTGGAAAGCCTGTTAGTGGAAGGTCAGAAAAATGGGGCGAATTACAGGTGGGTTCGCACCTCGCTGAGAGTGCTAATTCTCATCGTGTAGATTTCTCGTGAAAGCGCGTAAAGTACCGAGCGAATTTGGTCGATATCTTGGGTACATTAAAGCTCACTGTGAAATGAGAACATGGTATATAACGGGAAACAATGGAATCGATGTTGCATACAGATTTGTAGTAGCAAAGTCCTAATCCAATGTTATGCAGAAATTTTTATTTTTTTTCCATTGTTCATTCATTACTGATAAATTATTACATTAACGATAGATCGGAGGAAAGTAAAAAGAGATCCAGGATAACTTTGACTGAACATGAGAATTGTGTAACAACTGAAGTACACTATAGCAACGAGTAAAATGTTTAAAAAGTTTTTCAAAGTAGCAATAAGGAACAAACTACGAGTACTTCAGTACGTATATTCGTGCATTTCGCGCATTTACGATGGAAGGAATAATCGTGTAAGGGTGGGACACGCCATGCGCATAAATAAAAGGGCAACTTTATTGCACCACTTTCGCCGTCTTTTCTTGCTCGCTTCTTCCCCGTTTCCCGTAAAGCCTGCTGCTTATTGCACGAATTTTATGGCGAACATTGGATTCACCTTCAAGAGCCGTTCACGCTGCATTATACGCGCTTGCATAATGCCGTGTATCTCGCACTTTGTAAAATGAAACTCCTACATTTTACTTGCTTGCCCGTGCATTCCGAATCATTTCGAAGTTTTACCTTTCCAGGAACACACTTCAACATAGTAGAATAGTTTGTGGGAGGGTAATCGACGGGAAGAGGAACATCAAGTTAATAAATGACGACTATATTGGGAATCTATTGATCTGGGAAAATCAGAGGTTTGCGATTAGCCTTCAACCGAGTCATTGCATCCTTAATCTCGAGGGTCAACGTGGTGGTTGACTCCCCGAGACACAGGACATGCTTTCGAGACGTTTTATTTTGGAGGCGCGTAAGTCCGGTGGCCAAAAATTCGAGGCTGCATGGTTCCACAGAAACACGCACTATCATTAGCAAGGAGGAGGGGGGCCGTAATTTTCTCCGGACGTCTTACTGGTTCGAGTGAAGGACTGCTATTCGAAATCATTATTAATCTGCGAAATGCAACGATCGTGCGTCCCTTCGAGGAGATTACACGTTACACCAGGAGATCGTGTTCCGAGTGCCGTGAAAAATGATGTACCGTTAGCTCTCCTCTACCTCGATCGTCCATCGACTGGTCAGCTCTTGTGTTTTACACAGCCGGACACAAGAGCTTCCTTATGCCGGTTGATTACAGGCCGCTCCCACCTGCGTGTTTGCGAATCAATTCGACGAAAGACGTTAGACGCACGCGTTCCAATCGTTTTCGCTCCAGGGAATTGGTATTATAATCAGACACGCACGCAAAATTGAAAGGGGAACGCCATCGGCCACGTCAAATGTTAATTGAAAAAGGGAGGCATACATTCACGTAGTTTTAACTTGGCGAATACCCTTCATTTAAGTATGACTGATTAGCGTGTGGAACTAATGGATTTACTTGGCATGATATTATAGATGATCATCAGTTAATAAGAACTGGCTTCCGCACTGTCAAAATCACATGACACTCGCTCGTCATCTTTAAACACTTACTATAAATAGTAACGATTGGATTTCAATATTAGTAATTATACCGATTTTTTATTAATAGAATTGTAGTATCGGCAATTGAAATTCTCTCGCTTCAATTTCTCGAGTGCCATAGACTTAGAAGTGCAATATCAATTAACAGTAGTTCTCGATGAGTGCCGTAGTTCGTCCAATCAATAGACAGAGTTCTGCTTGGAGAGACAGTGCGTCATTGGGAAATTAATGTCGACGCGTTAACGAGGTGTGACTGAGAACGTGCCAGCTGATAATGCTGGTAGTGTTTCGGGCCTTTACAGATCCAAACATTGAGTTTCGACGAAGACCGAAACGGGGATAGGATAGGCTCGTAATTAATCGAGCTGCCGGAATTCCGCGCAAGGTGCATTCGTTACGGTAGCTGTCGGTTATCGAGATTTATCGTCCGTCGCGACAGAACATCGTGTCGCGTCGATCACACCGAGAATCTACAGATCTGCTGGTGCTGCTGCTGGTGCTGCCGGCTGCTGTTAGCAGCAGGACCGGATGATTTACTTTCGTGCTGCTCCTTGAATTTCATTAGTGACCACGTGTACCAGCAATGCCCGCTCCGATAAAGCTATTCCTTCTCCAAGGTCGCTCATGCACCTCTCCACACTTTATTGCATTTCGTCTATCAGCTACCGAAAACTAATATCATCTACATGTCTTTTCCATCACAGATCCATCAGTTTTTAACCTTGAAATGAAATCTGGTTTTTCTTTTTAATTCGTTAGTTTCCCAATCACTCTTTTGCACGAGGAATATCGTAAAGTTGAACCTCCAATAAGAGTAATTCAATTCTGATGACGTCTTTTACAAACTGTAATTAAAATTTATTAGCTGGACTTAAATTAGCGACGTAAATTGTCTTTCAATCGTAAGTTTTACTGGTTTTATTTGAAATGGACGGTTCTGTGAATAAGTCATTTGGGTGGGTGTAAGTAGTTGTTATAGTTAACGAGATGACTTGTTTATTTGCCGAAGTAAATACTTACGAGGGTAGGAGCAACATTCTTAAGGATATACCTTGACTAATTTTTGCTTTCATTGCTACATCTCTGACTTACACATTAAGCCGACAGCTGGCCCTCGTAGTAGGCACTGGTCAGTAATCTAAATGTCAATCTACGGTGGAGCATGCTACCGTCTTACGTGCGCTGTCTCACGAAAATATGTGGCATAATGAAAACTGTCGGTCCCTCAAGCTCCGCGCAGTGTCTTGATTACTTTGATCAATTATCCACAACCCTCCAGCTATTTATAATATTTTTATCACTCCCGACACTTAGAAGGCAAAGAATTACAAAGATCTTGCATGCAACATTGCAACTGTACTTTCATTTATCATTTAGGATACTACTATAAGTGTAGCAAGCAAAAGATAGAAATTAAGTGGTTCGTGTTGTATTAATCAATACTGACAGCCACAATCATCAATTTTGTACGAGACACACCTGCAGTAAAAACAAAATCAGTGCATTCTGAGACTTCCTTGAAGTTACATTACAAAAACATAATGAGCCAGCAATTAATCAGGGAGGAGTGGCGTGAATAGTTGAGTGAGTAATAATGATTTGGGATGAAAGGCGGATCTTTATATGATTAGTGCTTTATGCAATCATCGCTACGATTTCGCCTAATAGAACAAGAATTTCGTCTCTAGCGCGAGCGAGCCTTTATACGTGCGACCTCGCACGAAACGACCTCAATGATTTCGTAATAGCCTTCCCTTTCTTCCGCTCATCTCGTTGATCCCTTGTGCGAAGTGGCATCATTGGAAATCGTTCACACACTATGACGAGGAAAATGATGATTGACTTTCATAGAGCTAAAACCACTAGGAAATACCAATGTAAATATTCATCAGACTAATCCCAAGAAATCCATTGAGATTTCAAATCGAATTTGTCACCTATCTTATGAGATGATTATTCTTACACTTTTGAAGCGGTAAAACATGAGTGTGCGAACGAGTACCCTGGAATACATGTCGCCGACCATATCGAGGATGTGCGTTGTATCTGTCCTTGGCCAATCACACCAGTTCCTATAAGGAAGCGACAAGTCACCGGGAATCACGAGACGCTCAGAAAGCGGATGTGCTTTTTGCAGCATTTCCACAGCCTTGCGCAAGTGCGACGACGTAGTTCGTAGGTCACCTTACATTTCATTCGATGATTGTCTGCATTTGTCCTTTTGCCAAATACCTTTAATTTTCTACCATCGAGTCGAATTGCTTAGCCTGTTTACAAGCAAAGAGACCAGCGTATCTAATTGGTGCAGCAACTTCTTGCCATTGTTTACGTTCAGAAACTCTTGTGCACTATTTCCTATTGCGAAGCGAAAAGGTCCTTGATATTCTTTTCACTTGTACACTCAAAAACGCATTTTGTAACAAACAACATTTTATTGTATCATGAATTATTCGTTGGACTGTAGTAAATTATATGTTCATGAGGGAAACACGCTCATGATCATCAAAAAAAAAATCTCCAACACGGATATTCAAGTAATCACATCAAGTAGAACTAATTCTTCTAATATTCCGACGTCATACGTTATGTGTCATTAAATAGCTTTGTCCTGATTAGTTGTTAAGTACGAATGCTTGACGTCAAAGCTGCAACCCAGATCGAAGCCCCCCCCCACTGTGCAACTTGGCGAAAAATTTAGCGGAGTCATTACAATCGTCAGTCGAATTCCCAGACCTTTATTCACCGGATGATCTCTACTCCCGGGCGCGTTGACTCCGTCGATCTCTCTAATGATGCCAGTGGAGCGTAATGATCGAATTCGGCCGGAATTGATCGCTTCTCTCAAGGACGCACTGACTCAGGCGAGAAGGTTGGGAAACCTCGTTCCCTTGACTCTTCGTCGCAGGAATCATCGTATTCTCACGTAATTCACTTTTTCCCTCGGAGGATGCAACGCCCGTGACACCTTTTCGATTTCACAGAAGAGTAGTCAAATTTCCTGTTGCATCACAGATACGTCGATTGAAGTGTCGATTCATTTTAAAGAAGCGATCGCCAATAGCTGTTGCTTTAATTAGCTCATAGATTTACTCGGACAGCGTACACGGTAGCACCGGCGATAATGTGTTTCAATGCTGATAGAAAGTCTCCAGGGTAATTATGGATTCGACATGATTTCCTTAATGAGAGCAACACGCCCCGCTGCCACCCGTTTAATAACCCCGATTGACGTCGACAAGTAAACAGAGAAACGGAACTGATTGCCATTGGAGCGCGACTCTATCGGGATCCGCCGCTGATTGGACTGTAAACCTGACGTTAATGCGTCCTTTTATTTCACCTCGCGCGATATATTGTTTATGCATCTTTGACATTCGCGTACCATCAGACAGCCGACACTTAACCAGTATTTTAATCTATTCGGGTATCCTTCTCGCGGGAGTACTAATTTGCGAGGTGAACGGCCGTGATTCGTTGAAATTGCAGGAACCCCTGCAGCGTTCAAACTTTAAAGCTTCTTATCCAATGAGTGTTCGACAAATATCGTTATGCTCTCATATATGTCGACTATATTAACATGAAATATTAAATTTGATTCGAGAACATTAAACAATCCTAAAGTTATATCTGAACTTCAAAAATTCTCACAGAATATTAATTCTGAGACTGCCAATCCTTTTCCGGCTTGTACTTCTCGCTGAATAATTTCTCATTTAATAAGATGATAATTAAATGAATCATGTTTAGAGGTTTGAGAATAACTTATATGTGTGTATAGTATAATACCATTGACATCGGCGTAGAGTTCGAAAATAAATCAGCAATTCTGGTGCAATACGAAGGACGTCCACGTAACCGATCGAAATCGATAGCGTCGATGTGGAATAGGTCAGCTGACTTTGAATCGGGTGTCTCGGCGACCGGGATTGCTCAAGCGATCGTCTACGAGTGTATCGACCTCGAATGACACTTTCATTCGGGCGCGAATGAAACCCATTCCACGCGATATTCCTAGATCCAAGGTCCGGGAATCACGGTAGAACACCATTCGATGAATCACGAGGTGAATTTGCTATGATCGCCAAACGTGTCCTTGCGAACATCGGTTTGAATAGTCCCGTTCTATCAGATCAAACAGCTTGACTCACTACTCCCTTCTTCGAAGCTCAAAACATCTTTTTTTTAACAATCAACTAAGAGAAGTGGCAACTGAAATAAATAAATCGTTTTGACCCGAAGTAGTCTCATGTTACATGTACGATGAAACATGTGACAGTCTCGTGAGTATAATTTCGTCGAACTGGCGCGTAACTCAGACGAATTTACTGCAAATCGCAGAAAATTATTGTCGGCTCTTGGAAATGTGATTTCGAGGACTTTAGCTTGCCGGGATCCGCCATAAAACGGTAGCCCGATGTAACAATAAGTAATAATAAACGATAAAAGGGGCGTACTTATGCCAGGGACAGAAACTCGCAAACGAGATCATTAAACCTATTGGTGGAGAGCGCGGCGGCAAGTTTTCGTTTATTTTCATCGCTCGACAGCCACCAAAAGGGAGGAGTAATCGAAAAGTCTCATTCCATCCCCGAGACTAACCAGTAGCCGAAAGTTCGTCTGCACGACAGAAAAAGAGAAAAGTGAGCAGATTGAAATCCGGGGAAAAGAGAATAAGTCGAACTCGGAGAGCTTCGCAATCACTTACCACATTTGCCTAAATCAAGAGGGTGGACATTTATTGGGGCTGCTAAGAAAGTGGAGAAAAAGAATCTACTTAAAAGGGACCGAAAGCGAGAAATCCCCATGATGATTTATGCGATTTCAAAGGAAATTGAGCTAATCGAAGTCACTAGTAACAATGATTCATCTTTATTCGAAGCCTTACTTGGCTAAAATTAGCTAAAGCCCGACAAGGTTTCATTTAACAATCAAGGTCCGATCGATTTAGTGAATCACAGACTTATTATTTCCAGATTATTTTTAGAGAATCTCATATTTGTTTTTATAACATATTATGTGGAAAAAACGCGATCATTCATAATCTCCGTATAAAATAAGTTGACTACGAGTCGACTTAATGAACAGGCGTCTTAATAAAGTTGTTCCTGTCAGCACAAAAAGGCAAAGTGGATCTCCGGTGGAATTGAGACCATAAACAGGACCGATCCTTTAATTACGGGTGGTCTATGATAACACTAACGAAGACCATGTAATTAAGACACTAATTATAATTCATCAGATGAGCCCAGTGATTTTTGCCGGTCTTGGAATGTCAGGATTGCCGAATACGATTCTTGACACAGAAGAACTTGCAGTTATTGGAAAACAGGAAGAATATCTGTAACAGATAAACAAGACTCTCACAAATGCACCCTCATTCTAAGTCACCCCCTTTCAATCCCAATTGTAATTTTACAAAAAGAAAGCTCGATGCTCCAGCGGCAGATCCAATCGCCGGATCTTCCCTTATCTGCATTTCTCGGATGTTTCGGCGGCGGCGGTGCATTTGCGCGCTGGAATTCCGCGCGCCTTGGTAGAAGAACGTGCACGTGCGCGCGCGCGCGCGCGAGCATTCGGGATGTTCGAGCGACAAGAACGGAGGTCAACGGTGCGTCCTAGGGATATCTGGCCTGTATTGTTCACCGCCAGCGGTATCGAGCATTGTTTCGACGCCTGGCTAAAGGTCAGGATACGCGTTACCACCGGACCTGGATTCGAGGATTTCCAGATAGTCGGCGAACAAAAATCAACAGCAGCGCTCTTTCTCCCTCTCTCTTTCTCTCTTTTCTTTCTCTCTTTCTTCGCTGAAGCCGCCGCTTCGGGATACCGATCTGCGTTCGTGTGTTCGGCCTTCCCTTTTCGGAATGCTCTTTACGCGGATATAATAAATACATTGCGCCTCACTATCGCTCGGCTATAAATCCTCCTGCTCCTTCTGACTTCCCTTTTCAAACCCACCTGCCTGCACCCTTTGCCTCCCTCACTGACACCCAAGTAATCGCGGCACTATTTATTGTTTCGAGACGGCATCGTGCACGCGCGAATTCGACGATAGCGTCATTCTCTGCTGGCTTCATTAACTCTCTAGGATAATGACTGCATCCTTATCGAACCCTGCCAATTTTCTTGTTTATAATTAGCACTCCAAGCTCTATCTCATAGCTGTCGTTTTCTTATCAGTCGTCCTGACTTTACATTGGTAGAGATTTCAACATTGTGGCTATGATGAAGAATTTCATGGATTTATATAATAAAACTTTCATCACTAATTTTGAGCCACTAAAGACCAGATTGGTTGGTTTATAATAGGTCGATCGAGTCAGAAGGAATCAGTTAATCTTAGAATGAAGAAAATTCTTCGTCACAGTGTTTTCAATCGATTATCCGGATATAAGGGATTTTCTGTCCCACTAATTGGTCCACCGGCTTTTTGCTGTTAGGCTTCGTATGGAGGATTAAAAGCCAGTATTCGGAATGTCTCGCGTGTGCTGAAATTGCTTTTGCCGCCAGGATGCGTTCAATCGCGATCCGGATAGTACGCCGCAAAATCGAGCCGGCGGGTGACGTGAAAAACTGGCAGGATCCTTGCGCTCTTAACTTAACGAAGGTCGTCCCCCGTTCGTGCGCAAGGCCGGTTATTCATCCGCGCGCGCGCTTATTGCACAAGGATCTCTCGCCAAATTACTTTGTATTCCCCAATAGTCATCGCTCGGTCACGCCTGAGAAATACCAGCGGGCAGCTTCGGTACAAGTTACAACTCCCACTTCTAGAAGCTCCATCCTTCAGAATCAAATGGTTAATTACTGGCAAGCGTGAGAGGCGGAGCAGCTTGAGCAAAATTCTGATTGCAACTGATCTCGCAATTGTAATCGATGTCCATCCAAGCTTCTACTTTAATGGATCTCCGCTTCCGTAGCATCTCTGACGTCAGCGAGGAAATATTCGTAGGATGAAACATAAAAGGTACCGTGCGGCCATAAGGTGAGACATCGCCTTTCTTAGTGACGAAACGGGGACGCTGAGTGAGATCGTTAAATATCGCCTGCACGAGTTTACGGTTCCTCCTGGTATCGTCGCCCACCTGGGAGCTCTGGACTCCGTTAGATCCGTCTGAGATCCCGCAAACTGGCACCCATGCAGTCGTTATAAACCGTGAAATGGCTGCTGATGAAAGGTTCTTCCTAAATTCCTCAGGGTAGCTGCTGGTGAAATCGTAGAGTTCATGAGAGTAGCGAGCGATCATTAAGGGCACGTGGACAGTATTTGCACTACGTGGAGAATGCTTTATAGAGTGCGGTCATCGGCGTTCCCTTGCCGGTGACCTTCGCCAGCGGCTTTAACGAGCGCGACGCGTCTAATTAACGTGCTTTAATGTGGTTGAGCTTTTTGCAAGTTTCACAAAACTACGTAAATCCGGGATCTCCTTTGCTACTCCTGCGGGCTGCATTAATATGCTGGAGTAACCATTTCAGGCATTAATTATTATTCCTCGTGTGGGAGTCATTGGTGACAGCTGTGTGAAGCATTCCGATTTCCAATGGTACAATGTCATATGGTACGCCTTCATTTAATCGAACGACCTTTCTTTTCGAACTAAGTTAAATTTGCCAGTCGTCGATTGAATGTGAAAAAACACCAATCGATTTTAAGTCCGCCGAATGCCAACGTTTAAGGTGTAACGGGGAGAAAGGATTCGTAAGCGTTGCCAAATTGACTGTAATCAAAATCGATATGCCGTCGTGGTAGTTGCGCAATTTCTGCCGAAAAGAGATGCCAAAAGCTGCAACATTAGAGTCGCGCATCGACAAAAACTTAATGTGGTAATCGAATGCCACGCTCCGCTAGAAGTCATTAAAGGTAAATCGAAGATTAGTGCGTTCCATAAAATTGCAATACGCAACGCGTGCCTCGCAACAGTTTCCCGCAGACGACAGCTACTGGCAAAAACTTAGTCAGTCGTGAATATCATGGGCTTTTGGCGTGTGGGCGAGGTGAACTACTGCTCGGGGGAAAAAAACATTGAGATCACGATCAAGTGGTACTCTGACATGGATCCTTTCAAATTGGAGTTAAGAATTTGCTAAGAATTCCTATTTGCTAATACTCCGCAGACCACCCACATCATAAAACTAGTTGCTTTCTACTTGCAAATACCAATAAACTAACCAAATACTTCTAAATTATGGAATACTAACTTTCTAATCACTAATTAAACATTAAAAACCGTAATCGTTTACTATTTAAATGAAATGTGAGATGTATTGAAAAGAAAAGGTTGAAAATCTAGTGATTTTCACGGACTGGTACTAGTGCGATTATGTAGTGGGCACATGTCTCCAGCAGTAGGATAGTATCGGCGCATATGGTGGCAGGCTGGAGGCAGGAATCGTGGAGGCGGCTGCTCGGCAGGGAAGCTGGCGGCAGCCGGAGGTCGAGAATCGCGCGTTAGAGAGAGGGTAGAGAGGCAAGTAGAGGCGATCGGTCCTCTCGGATCAGCTGTGCGAGCGGCGTGGCGCCGTGTGCCGCGGCTCTGACCTGCTGTCAGTTGCCCGAGCCCTGTGCTACGGTTAGGACCGCACACACAATCGTCACCTTTGACTGCATCTCGCGACCGAGGACCAGTCCACCGTGATTGTCCTCGCCGGCACATCGTCTAGTCCTCGCACCACTGCAGATCCTGAGGGCGCTTCGCACCCGTCACACCGATCGCACTTTAAAGGATCTCCCGTCAGAAGGATAACTGCTACTCCAGGCGAAATAAGCAGAGAGAGAGAGAGAGAGAGAGAGAGAGAGCGAGAGAGAGAGAGAGAGAGAGAGAGAGAGAAAAGGGGGAGAGAGAGAGAGAGAGAGAGAGATAGGCATAGCAGCCTGGCACGATCGAAGCAGCATTGATTTGCAAGCGCACCATTGGCAGCAGATCGATCTCAAGAGTCGATCGCTCCCGCTGATCGGACCCTCGGACCAACCCGGACCGGTCAGGCCCGCCGATCGACTGTAACGCGAATCGACTCCAATTCCGCCCAGCCCGATCGCAGATCTCTTCTGAGATAGTCGACGGAATAGTCCGCAGTGATCAGCGCGACCCTGACGCAGACAACGCGAGAGAGGATAGACAGGCAGGGAGAGCTCGTCTACTTGTAGTTACCGGAGCGGCGGTATTACTTCGGAGAAAGGAAGAATATTCTACGCCAACAAACGTCTTCGACTCGGTTGTGATTTCTTGGCTTGTGGTGAGGAAGTGCTTCGAGGAAATTAGTTCGGGAGAGATTCACCGGCAGCCGCCAGCCGCATGCCTCGCTGACACCTCGCCCAGGATGGTACTGTAGAGGAGGCCCGAATGCGAGAAATGGCGTGCGGAATATCGTTCGACGCGACTACCACCAGCACAGTACTTTTCCTCCTGGTAAGTTCCTTTGTCGCGCACCTCGAAAAAGCACACTGGCTTTATTAGAGCGTCCCGTAACTGCTTGTGGCCCGCGAAACGCCTTACTTTCACTTTTTGAACGAAATCCTTGTTCAAGGAATAGCCATTTGAACTGGCGGACTTTCGTCACGGCCTCGACAGAGGCTACAGTGGTATTTTAATTCACGGGTCAGACATAGTTCCGAGGCCTTTACCGCCTGTGCCTGCGCTCCTTAGGCGCGTTTGTAAGTAGTTTCGGGCGGTCACGATCGCCCGGCACGCGACGTGTTTCGAATGTATTCCTCCCATGTGAGAATCTGCAAATATGTAGCCTTTCTATCCTGCTTTCTTTCATCTTATATTCAAGCTATTTCTAACAATTTCACCAGATTCTTATAAATATCATTTGAAAAGGCCAAATACATTTAATGGAAATTGATAGGATTGATTAACTAAATAGAGATGTGGTAAATATTGGTGGATTATTTAATAATAGAATCAAGTTTATCGGAAACTGTTTTTCACGGTGCAAGGAATTCCGGTTCTCGGGAAACCGATGCGCGCCACTCGCGCCCACTGGTATTCGCACAGAAAGTGTCGGGGTGCACGCATCGGCGTCTGCACGTATCGTGGCTAGAGTCAAGGATACCATCGTTATCTAGCCCATGATTTCTATAGCCGCCGCCGCCACCACAGCACACGGCACATACACATATGTATTTGCATATACGTGTCTCTCGCCTGTAGTGTGGTTATATTGCGGGCTACTTGGGCCGCACACTTGCTCGCGAACACACGTGCCGATCGTCGGCGAGCGCTACTTTCGTTATGCAAGCGTGGAATGTTAGCTTGGCAGGGTTCCCTCGGAGGATAATGCATCGGGACTTTATCTCATGCAGCAGAAGCCTCGGCGATACTAGTAATACACCGGCAAAGGCCACTCAGTTCTACTAAAACTCAACTAAACTAGGATCCCTGCATTTCTAATTCAAACCACTTCCTCCTATTAGAATTTATTTATAACTTATACCTATACTTTTATTTTCACAAATATGTGTCGTTTACTTGGTGGATTATTTAATTTCCGATAAATATCTTCGTGTTGGCAATTATCACGCCTTGTAATCATGAATTACAGTCTCTTTATATACTTATTACGGTAAAATCTCATGGAATCCCACTCACCGCGGGTAACATACTTATTCCAAGAAATGTGATCTGTCTCGAGTGTTCTCTATCTGGCAAGGCGGCGCTCCGTTTATCAGCACTGTCATTTTACATCGGCAGCATCGATGCCGCGGGCGGCTGTTTTCTCGGTCGCCAGCCATAAATTGAGCGGGACAACATTCGACTCTTTGGACATTGGTCTTAAGCACTCGAGGGAGAGAGTCAGAACAAGAGAGAGAGAGAGAGAGAGAGATGCAAGGTAACCGAAAGTCCGATGGAACTGCGTATCTCGATCACGAGAAAAATCAATGGAATCCAAGATAGGATAGCATCTGGCGGAATCTGCCTCGGCAGCATGCGGGCAGCAAGATAAATGCATACACGTGCCGGCAGTCAAGCCGGCACCGAGCTTCATTTGCCGCGAGAAAGAGCGCGCGCTCGCGCGCGCGCAGAATAATTAGCGAGCGGAAACGATGGTAGATTAATCTCAGTTGTACACTACCCCCTTAATATTGCCCCCTTTGATCCAAACGCAGCAGAGAGTTCCGGGAACCCGACACCACGCCAACCAGTACGCCAGGGCGACTGAAAGAAGGGAAGAGAGCTTGGGAATTCTTACTCCTATTGGACGTATCGTGATTAAGTAGCTCGCGCGCGCGCGCGCGCATTGCCATTGCTGATTAATTGGCCGGCTTCCGACCCGTTATGAAGTGGTCAGTAATCTCGCTCTGGTTTGAGAGCGGCGATCGAGTGGGTCGCCCGCCGCCGACACGTGGGAGCGGCGTTGTAACATCCGGCGCACCTCTCCGATCACTAATACCGCCTGTTTACGATTAGCAAGCCTCCACAGTGCTTCAATTTCGCGGTGCTTTCGTAACTCAAGCAAATTACATGTCTCCTGCTCCTTGAATGTAATGGTAACTAGTTCTGTGATTAAAGAGGCGCGTAGTCTACCACGTGAGAATTTCATTAGTTCTGACACACGCATGCTGGTCCGCTTTAATTAACGATATCTCAGAGTTGCTGCGTGTTATTTACTAGCCAGCGAAGCAACCGAGGTGCTAAACGTATGTCGGACGAATCACGGGAGACTTGCCTTATTATTTAACGTGTGCCTCTTGCAATTAAGCCTTGGCATGCGGAACTGGTCCATATCGCGTGTCTGTTGGGATCCACGCCTCCCTGCAGATCGCCTGGACTTAATTGCTGCCTCTTTACTGCACGAAACATTTAACTCTTTCGGTAATAGGCTCTTTAAAGAAATATTTTGTCAGGAAAATTGCGCTCTTCCCCCCCTCTGAGGAATCTTTTATGATGATGTGAAATGATGAAAGAGTTCGGTCAAAGTAATGTCCTTCGAGCGCCGGCTTACATCCATTAAGATGTATCGCGTGCACCGGCGACACGATTGGAACACAGTAGCGACGACACCCGACGCAAATCGAATCGGTGCCACCTTAATTCGTGCGCGATACAGGCTGCTGCTCGCTTTAATTAGTGGAAGCCGCTTGCAATCGCGAAAATCCACGTGCATGAAACAGAAAAGCATACGCACCGCTAAGAGAAGAGTACTAGAGATAATTTAATCGGGTCCGTGCAGTAAACGGTTAGCATCAATTCCAATTTAATTCCGTAAAACTATCTTCCAGTCGTAACGAAATGAAGAGATAGCTTGAATCGCACATACTTTTCATAGATCATTAACATAGATTTCAAATCTATTAAATTCTTTTACAAAGTGTCGAACTTGAGTATCCGCCTGGAACGTTTCGATTAATTAATAGGCTGACTAATAGTTGTTTATGACGACTTTTTGTATGACCAGTGGGGAGGTCTGATTTAAATAATAGCCAGTTGAAAGTAGAATACGGGCTTCTCGAAGGGGAGATAGTGGAGTGGATGTCCGGCGAAGTGACGACAAATGATATAGGGCGTGCAAAGGGTGGGGGCGAGCAGCAGCTTAATTAAATGGGCAATGCGGCTCTCGTGGGACAAACCCGGGGTCCTTGTGGGCTCGCTGCGAAAATTGATACCAACTGCTGATACTCCCTGCCGCGTTAACGAGCGACGAGACTTCGTGCCATTCGGTGGCAGAAACCGGCCGCGCGCGCGCACGCCTTGTTACAACCCGAGCCTCTGATAAAGGCCGTGTGCTCGCGCGCTCTTTCGTTTTAAAGACGCTGTAGAGAGGCTATACGGACTTTGCTTCGAAAGAAAGAGCCTCGAAGAAGCACCGAGTAAACACAGAGATCGACTCGCATCTGTCAGCGACCTGTTATTCTCGACCCGATGAACCAGATACGCCGTTTTTGCCGCCACTCCAAAAGTCGCCGCATCGATTTCTCTACGTTTCTTATGCACTTTGTTTGCGCCTTCTTACCGGCGCCGCTACCAAATATTTGTCCTGCTAGCTAACTTGGCATTATTAAAAAGCGCGCAGCCTCTCCAAGTTGCCATGAGAACACAGAAAGAACTGCTTCGCAATGGTGATGGGCGCTCGGTCACTCAGTTTCTTTACGTTCTCGTAATTCGGAGCTACACATTTTTTTCTGCAGACGAGATGCTGCCACTGTAACAGTGTGTCTCGCCTGCTTTTTTCTCTTTGCAAAGTTGACTCAAGCTGGACAGAATAATACAGCGATTTGCGACGCAACTCGCTCAGCATTGTTTAGCATTGGCTAATCCAATAAATTGGCTGAAAAAGAAAAAGATTTCTTTTCCGGTGAAAGTGTCCTCGTTGAATTTTTCTATTCTCCAGGAAGTACTTAGTGTCGCTGAAACATAGACATTGCTCGCTCTATTAATTAAGCTCATTTTAAAGGGTACACTGTGTTTAAGTGTGCTTTTAGTGGACACAAGTAATAATCATTAACACAGCGGGGAATTTATGGTCTCGCATGAATGAGAGGTTGGTGGTAGAGAAGTGCATTTGCCATGGGTGGCGGCGATCCTCAGCGCGTTTCCGATTATTGTATTCGAAGGCCAAGTACGAAAGGAACGATCTTAAGCTGCCAGCCAATCGGTGCACCCCTCGCAAAATTTATGGCTTACCTTGACTCGTTTACCTGCGGATTACGATGAATTATTATTAATTAAGGTCCTAACTGATCATAATAAAGCCACTCTCGATCCTTGCATTATATTCGCCATTGCGTTCCGCTCGTTTAACAAACGAAACGCATCGCACGCTTAATCAACAACTGATGGGACATTCGCATTCGTGCGAATATATTTAATCCTGAAATCGGGAACTCGTGTAATCCGACCCAACTGCCGTTGTACTTACAATGAATTTGCTTGGCAGAGTCACGACTGCGAGGGACTTTCAACCAAGCCCTCATTACTGTCTATCACAAGTAAATAGTAGAGTCATATCCAGGATCCTTGATTGCCATTTGATATTCACAAGGCTCCCTTCTATCAATACGCCTTCTCATTCTCACTTAATAAGCATGAGCAAAACAATCTCACAGTTTCGCGACGAAACAGGTTGTCCAAGTAATTTAGTGAAATTATCTCCTCAATTAATTAAAATCATCATTCTTCTTGAGCATCTATATATCATATATTCAAAAATTAAAACTCCAAAGTATTTAATATTTTTTACAACTTAGTTATTATAGATCTATAAAAATCTTTATTTTTAATATTTCCAACGTCTTTAATTACAACAGTTTGAATTTATGAACCTCTCGATCGAGATATCAGTATTAAATGCTCCCACATACATTCGCTATTGGAAAGCACAAGCATTACGTAAGAGGAGTGTGCATCCGAGCACATCGGAGAACACGTGTTCCGAGCAAGTGCAGCTTAGAAATGCCGCGGCAATTCAGCGAGGAAGTTCAACTTCTTGTGGTTATTTCGGCGTGTCCACTATCGTTTGGCTATCTTGCCCTATGTTTTCCTATGCTGACCGGCCAGCTTGTGAACCTACCTGCAAGGATGTGCCGCGCTTGCACGTTCCGCACGGGCGCAGGAATTCACGCATAAATCACGGCTGTGCACGCTTATCAGGCTCGCGTGTGTGCTCGGCGGTGCACCTGCGTGAAACACGAACAAGCATGTGATCGGCGAACTCCTGCTCACTTCGCTTTTCTAGCGTTTGATAGCAAGTACCGTTACCGAACTTTTCCAGCAGCGCTGATTTCTCCCAGCACGACAAGTGTTTTCGGCGACAAGCTATTACCCCGTCAATGTTATATGTTATATAATGATTTCTTTAATTTGATCGATAATCGAAATAAGAAAAGCTGGTTCCGCGTCTCGGACAGTTAACTCCGAGAAGACAAGTTTAATGAAAAAAGTTTCCGTTAGACTCTACGCTAGATATCGGCTGCCGTTCGAACGGTTTAAGGGCCTGGAAAGATACAGCATCCGTTCAATCGCTTGCTTTATAATAGACGAGAGAGACTAGAATGAATGAAAGAACAAGTTGAAGCAATGTTGCCGGGCATTACGTTGGATTTCACGCGACGTTTCTTTTTATCAGTCAATGAGACAGTGAAAAGTATTGGGGAATGAAGCGTTGCGCATTGTCTGTGGAAAAGCATCTGTGAAACCGGTCCATTGATATTACGGAGAATATATCGGCAGACTTGAAGGCGCACTGCATCCTTGGCGTCGCTCGCGTTAAGACGTCGATGTTGTGGACGCATTCGAACGGTACAATAGAGCAGATTATGAAAACGCCGTCTCGCACCGAGCTACCAAGTTCCACCGCAATTCCCGTTCTGCCGGAGACCGGCAATCCCACCTCTCCTTCGACAGCCACTGCTACTTTGACTTCGAGCGTTCTCAACGTTCACTTCTCCTGCGTACCAGTTCAAGAATTAAATCAATCCAAGCCTCCGCACTGATTTTTCCCGATAATTTGTCATTGGAGCACACGCTAAGGTAAAATAGTCACGCTCGTGCTGCCGCGCGAACTGAACACAACCACTGTCCATTTGTACTTTATTGTTCTCTGTTCTCGGAAAGAAAGACATTCAAACTTTTGCCATTAGAACAGACACTGTGTAACAGATAAATCGGATCTATGTTTGTTTGTCTAGTTCCAATCATTTTTTCCTTCCTTCCACGGTGTAAGAACCGTAGGAATTCTTGATCATGAACATTCCAAGTATTCCGTACGATTTATAATTGTTATATAAAAGTATACAAAGAATTTGATATGTTGGAAATGATAAGCTTTAAACAGTATTCTGAAAGATGAAACATAGCTTGGTTATTTCGAGGTTGACGTAACGAGACAGTTGAGGATAAATAACGTCGGATTCCTCCGGAGTCTGGAGTGAACCACATGTATCGCAGCGATAGACAGGTTTGTAGGCTCGATATACCGTTAACGGGCATTAGGACATGCGGAATTCACGCGATGCATTGTACCAAGCGGGGCAGAAGTAGAGCCATGCTACTTCAGTAACGGTACCAAGGCGACAGATAAAGCGTTCTCCGTACCTCTGTACCGGTGCTCTGCATCAGGAGAAGGAGAGGAAAGACAGAAGTAGAAAAAACCTGATAGCGCCTGCATACTTCGGCATCTCGATGAATCCGAGTGGGGCGGCAAAAAATTAATAGGCAGCAAAAACTAGCCTCATTACGGCGCCCAGAACTCGTTCAGTCTCGCGTGTAGATCGGCTGAAAAGGATTTCTACGAAAGCAGATTAAAAGCTCGAAATTCGGTTATTCTCTTCGGAATGAATGACGCTGTCTCTTGCCTTTTCACGATGACGAAGGAATAGTGTTAGTCGCCGGGTTCGGGCTTAAGAGAATTACCATGCTCGCGCGACAGAGTGATATTTTAAGAGCGAATTCATAATGGACCTAAGTCGAACGAGTTACTGTTTCACCGAAAGCAAGGCAGCGAACCGGCACAATGAAGCCATTTATTATCAATGTGCCTTGAATTTATCCGAGTCGAATGCGCGGTAGCGGAGAGGCGTCGCGCGCGAGCTATTATTTCGATAAATCATAATGGCTTAATTTATGAAGCGTTTTTACGGTTAAGCGGCATTAGTGTCGTCCCGGAATGTGGCCGACTCTTCTCGGGTCCCAAGAGCAAAAAAGCGGACGCCAATGAACTCGAGGGAGACGTTGTTTTTTGGCCGGCACCAGCCAGCGACAGCCAGTGTACCTGGCGTTCCATCGTCTACGAGCCACGTCGATACGCTGCCGGGTGCGATCGACAAAAAGACCGCATTGAGATGGAGAGCCTTCCAGATTAATGCACTTAAAGCAGCGTCCGGCACGTTGGATCGAGTGGAAGCAATTGTCGGCGCGAGACGGAAGACAATATCGGCGCATGACACGCCAGATTCTCAAGGACCAGCACTCGACGTATCGCCGGATCTCGCACTCCGAGACCTCGTTTAGTAATGCACTTTTTTAGCGGGAACCAACCGCGCGATTGATTGAAATTGGAGCTTCGTCGAGAGCGCATGAGGCGACAGAAACCACGCAGCTTTTAACAGGCAATCACGAGAAACGATTGCGTTTCCTGAGGGACAGCCGCGAGAAATGCCTCTGTCATTGATAGAATAGGTACTGACCAAACGGAAAGGGGATCACACACCGAGAGCACCCCCATTCAATTTCCTGTCTCGGCAACAAGGCACATCCGCCGATACACAGAGTGACTCGCTCCATTAGCAATTCCACTTCACGCGTCGCCACTTTCTGGCCGTCGCTTCCCAATTAAATCGTAGCCTGATAGATCGGACCAATTGACGAGGGCGGTCAACCAGGTCGTTCGCATTCCCACTCGACTGTAAACAAACTTCTTGGCAATCTTCCAGTATTATTGACGGCTGCCTGCGAATATAATATCCACGTTTAGGATTGTAAGGTGACACAGGGCAGTAAAAGTAAGAACCATTAAAAAAAGGGGGGAGGACTTTACTTTAACAGTCTTCGAGGGCGCCCTAAAACGCGGATTTGCACCAAGTGATTTGTGCCGGCAATTCGAGCGAGTGAGAGGAAAACACGGACCAACTTGGTTGGCGCGATGGTCAGTGCCTGGGGATTTCGAGATGGACAACAAACCGCGGTAGTAATCCGGCGTCGCGCCGGTTTCCCCGGAACGGCATTCGAGAGATACCAGGGGGAAAGGGAAAGGGGTGCTGTCGGGCGCATAAAACTTTCGCTGCTAGGGCAATTCCGAAACTAATGTACGGCGAGAAGAGCCAGTTGAGGGGACGCGCGCGCGCTCGCTTGCACGCATGCACGCACGCATGCACGCACGCACGCACGCACGCACGCCCGAAGGTGCTCGTCCGCGCCGCGTGGCCGGGTGGGAATCCGATGGCGCCAGGTATTTTTAAACCAGCACGATAACAACGACCGGCCGGATTCCACGCGAATAACTGTCTCCGAGCCGCCGATGCCGCCGATGCCGCCGCTGCTGCCGCCGTCGAGCCGGCCAGCGGGAAAACGAACCACCTTGCGAAATATGCACCTCGTCACGCCTCGGCTACCACCCCCGCCTCTGACATGCTTTTTAAGGCGATTTCACGCCATCCCGCTCCAGCCAAACTGATTCGCACTGGCGTGAAAAAAATTATAAGTCGGAACTGTAATGTTTTAGTTGGTTTGCACGCCGACGTTTTGACGGTGAGAGTTGCTGTTGAATTTTGACATAGATAACCATTGAATTCCGTGGTAATTAATGTAATTTTTCATGTATTATACTTTGGGGATTTCTCACTGAAATGTTAGAGATTTGTAAAGTTATATGAGGTGATTTTTAGAAGTTTCATTGATTCATAAGTGTTGCATTGGAGTAGAAACATATTTCGGTGGGGAGAGACTGAAGTAAGAAGCCTCCTGCTTGGATCTTGACATCGTATATTACATCAAGCTGCTTGTCACCGCGGTGTCTAGCCAACATCACTAGACAGAACGCGTGTATTGTTTGTACAAATGTACCTATCATGTACCAGCCGGCAGCGGCGCGTGTCATTAAGCAATTTATCGGATAAATCGTTGCGACACCTTGGAAATTGATAGGCGGTGCCATTTCGTGTGCACAGAGCGAGCGTCACGCGGCACTGACGAAAAGCCCCAGATCCAACTCTGTCGATATGTCCGTGCCTCTCTGAATGTCATAATCGGCAGTCCTAGCATGTCAACTCTTTCCTCTCTGTCATACGGAGCCAGTCACTTTTTTCTAGGTCACTGAATTTTAAGCTAGGGCTCTGGAATTTATATCACTTCTTCCTTGATGCAAGAAAACATTCTCTACCAAATTTCAGTCCCTCAAACGGTCGGAAAGACTGGAAAACGTGCAAGAAACCGTCGAAATCAGGCCAAGTTGATTATTCAGGAGACTATTTCCAAGTGTTTTCGATACAATTCCGGCATTTTTACCACTGGTTTCATGTTTTCTATCCGTTTTGCTACTCAAACAATCGATTTATCAAGCGTTCGTCAAAGTCCGAGAACCTTCGAAAAATCGAAAATTTTTGAAGGGGTATACCCACAAAAATTTGCGAAAAAATGAATTTTGAGCTAGGGCTCTGGAATTTATATCACTTCTTCCTTGATGCAAGAAAACATTCCCCACCAAATTTCAGCCCCGGAAAATGTCGGAAAGATTGAAAAATATGGGAAAAACCGTCAGAATTAGACGAAGTTGAGTATTCAGGAAGTCCTCTCCACTTGTTTTCGATACAATTCCAGCATTTTTGCCACTAGTTTCATGTTTTCTATCCGTTTTGATACTCAAACAATCGATTTATACACCGTTCGCCACAGTCCCAGAACCTTCAAAAAATTTGTGATACAACTACCTTGAAACACTTGGAAACGCATGCAGGTAAAAGGAGTTGAAATCTGTGCAAACTCATAGCATGCAAATACGACAGAAAAGAGCTGTATATCTCGAGTCGTCTTAACTCGAGATAAAGTACACCTTTTCGTATATCCTGACACTTTTCAGTGTTCTGTTTGTTTTTTTCCCCTAGAGTCATTTCGTGCAGTATTATTAGCGCGTGTAGTTGGGGGTACGGGAGCTGTAAAGGGAGGCCACTTAAGAATGCCCGGAGTGCCAACAGTATCAGTGGGGTGATGGGATTCGGGTTAAGGTGCTCCTAAAAGTCTGAAATCCCGTCGAGAGCAGAAGTGATGTGGGTGGAGAAGGGGGAGGAGATCCCGTGGATTCCAGGCTATTTATAGAACTGAGGTTATCTCGCTGGATTCTATATATAGACGGGCGCCAACTCAGGCGTACGCATACACTATGTGTCTGGAGTACGGGGTGGAGTCGATCTCTAAGGGAGGATGTCGCGCGACCGGACCGAGTTTGTACCGGTTCCCAGGAATGGCGTGCTTCAATATTCCGATTAACATCCGCATCGGATTCGACATTAAGCCGCGTTAACACCGCCGACTTGTCTTCCTCAATCTTGTAGAATTTTACATTCTATCTACTACATTCGTTTCTCTTAATATAAGAATGTGTGAATTTCCAAACTGGTTAATATTATGATGGTAACATCTTCAGAAATGCAAAATTTACTTTTTGGACAGATAATGTTGCATATTTTACTTGTGTATCTGAGAACATCAGTAACATTCCAACCCCCCCAGTCATCCGAGGGCTTTGATAAGCAAATTCACAACCTTTTTACATATTGAATTCCTGAATATTCAAATGTATCACTGATCAATGATCAGGAGTACTTTAACCACTCAAAATACTAAATTCACCGCAGAATGATTTCCATGGATCAGATACATTTGAAGAAGGTTCGAAGGAGAGTTGAGTTCGTAACTGGCGGACATGATGGCAAATGCATTGATAAGGCGGAGTTCCATAAGCGAAGACGTGCAACTTTGTGGTACTTTACTTCAGTGAGCATTAAAGCAAACGGAGTCCCGATAACATAATCGCATTTCACCATATTTGTGCAGAGTTAGTTAACAAACCACAGCGCCGACAATATCTTCCCATGCATCAATGATTCATTATCATCTTTGTAAATACATAGTGCCTATTCTCGGATTCTATTAAGGTACAATAAATGCCCGGCACTCCTACCGGTCCAGGACTTTATTGCCGTGTCAGTTAGCAAAGCAGTGTCGCTTTATGATAAAGTTGTCGGTTGTGTGCGACTGTAAAATAGCCGTTATAATATATGCGGACCATAAAACTAATAGAAATAGAGAAGACAGAGTTCCACAAGCATCATTTTATACGCGCTAAATAAAATATTTTTTTGCCATTTACAACTAATGAGGAAATTAAAACTGTATATATAATTACATAAGAGTCGTAATTTCTGCCACATCATGAAGGCGTTACAGTTAATGGTTGAAATAAGTAGTTCAAGAGTTTATCCAACAGGATGATCGTTCTGAGATCGTAGCGTACATGGACGAACACTTGTAAAGACACGCCTGGAACATGGTGGCGCCCCATTGACATCAGGCCATTATTTATTGGCTGCGGCAGGAAGGTCGCGAAAAAGATCGCAGCTTAGCCTAGCGGACCGAGGGCGCGCGCGTAGGAGTCCACCTCGTAAATCCTCGCGCTCCCTGGAAAGTAGATCGAAGATTGTGTCACATTGGCTTTCGAGCGAGCCACGCACACCACTGCCCTGTCTCCTGACTTTTAATCCAATTATTTTCATCGAGAACCCTCTACTACTTCACCACTTGTAATTTCTTCCATTGAGACTTGATATCGGTACTTGCCATCTTGTATAATCGGATATTTCACCGGAAAAGCACATTGCTCAATAATAATATTAGGGCGGAGTTCCATTGCAAGAGACTAGTCTATTAAACAACATTCTCCTCTGGAATTTTCTGCTCGATTTTAATCAATTGTGAGAGTCAAATCACAGGATCATTTTAAGTACTCCTACTCAAGAAGTACTATAATTCCTCTGTCTAAAGACAATTTGTTTAATAATAATTTATTATTATCTATACCAATTAAATAATGACAGAGTAATAAACTCGAATCTGAGTTCAGCAAAGTGTGCAGGATACTAGTACGAAATTTCTTTTGATGATTATGACTTGTGGAATGCCAGAGTGGAATTTTGATCGGTGTCGTGGAGGTTTTGTTGTGGGTGAGTCTTGTTCTATCGGGATATTGGCCGCAGGAGGACGGAGGCGTCGCTCCGCTCGATTTCAGGAATTCAGAGAGCAGTCTCTCTTTCAGAGGAGTACCCTTATCATGCGGCGGCTATTCCTTGCGTCATATATTTGGGCCGTTGACGCCACCCGTCTCTGAGTTGGAGGACCTCGGCAAGGACGGTCGAAGGTAGCTTCGGCAAAACAGCCACGTGTCCTGTCATCTTCTTACCAGACCAACCTACGTTTTTCTTCGCTGTTTATCTCCTCCTCCACGCGACTCCTCCCTTACGAGAATCGCACGAGATTCCTACGTCCAATCTACTTTAAAGCCCTTTCACACCTACTCCAGATTCACATTTCTTTTATACTTCAGCTAAATTGTTGACAAGCATTTCTTAGCAAAATGTAAAAGAGTACACTTAAAGTTGTTTCGTAGAAGGAATGCGGATATTTCAATTTTACGAGAATTTTTGTTACGAGGACGACGGAATTCGGGAAATCAGCGGTATACTATTAATGGTCGTACTACTTTTATTGGTCGATCGAATGTTAGTCAGGTCGCTGAGAAGGAGGTAGAATGAGGTAGAGTTCCCCGTCGACATTGTGGAAGTTCTCGCTAATCCTGTGGTATTCGAGGCATTCGGTGAGTGGTGTTCTCCATAATGGAAAGATCTGACAGTTAATCAGTCAGGCGGCGGGGCGCGTCGGGAAAAATCAGTGGATGGGAAGGGCAAAAGACGTCGAAAGGTGCTGATAAAAAAAGCAAATTGAAATTGATCTCATCTCCAAGGTAGACCTGCGCAGGACTTCAGTTAAACCGGACGGATAACCTCAGCGGGACAGGACGAGTGAGAGAGAGAGAATGCGAGTTGGAACGAGAGAGCGAATGTCCGCTCGAGAGGCGAGCCTTACGAGCAATTAAGCGGTCTTTATGAGTGCACAATGTGACATATTCACCGTGTAATTTCACGGGCTAAATGTAGCGCTGAACACTGGGCAAAGCATGCATGCGTCAGGCCCTCTTTTTACTGCTCTCCTCGCTCTCGTTCAGCTCCAGGGTTCACCTCTTTGTAACCGGGCGCAAATCTCCGTCCAAGGAATTTCCAGCGGCGAAGCCGCTACGAAAAAGACCGAGATACCGGATCTCCTGGGCACCAACTGTCCGTAAGACTCGCCGCCAAGTTCCCGACATTATCTGTAATTAATTTCATTACAGTCAAAGCTTCCAGACAGCTCGCTTCCATCCCCGGAGCACCCAAAGCTGAAATAGACTTAATCGCTTCTTAACAAGGCGTCTCACATGATAGTCTACCATATGGATTTCCAATGTCTGGAATGTAAAGTGATGCAAAGGGCTGGAAAGTTATTTCGTGATGAGAATACAAATCGTCGAAATTCAGAGATGTTTGGTTTAGGGGTTTTTTGATATTCCTCGTGAGTACCACTGATATAGGGCTGCCCGGTACGAACGGCATTGAACGACCTTCAGGAATCGGGGTCCCTGTACGATCCACGGCAACACACCGCAGGACCATTTTTACTCCGTCCCAACGATGTGTTAGTCCTGCATACGTGTGTTCGTATACGTGCGAGAAAGTGTGTACGTCGCTCGTAACTGGATATCCCGGCACCAAGGCACTGCTCGTGACTTTCGATGCCTCTAAACTTTATAGCGCCTTTCATATGCTTCTTATACTGATCCAGCGTTGATCAAGCGGTCGACATTAGTAACAAGAGTAATTGACTCTGTTTAGTTACGCTGTTAAAGTCAAAGGGAAACACCGCCAGAAATATGAAGTTCTGAGTTTCAGGAAGAACTTAAACTATTTAAAGTATTGCAGTTACTACTTTGTAATTAAAAAGCTATTGGAAGTCGAACGAAATAAGTAGTACGAATCAATAATAGATCGGACTCTCAAAAGCCAACTGGCTTTATTTTCAGAAATTTGCCAGAAAAATTAACTCTGTGGGAAGACCACCCTGTGTACGAAGTATATTTTACGAGAACCTAACTTCTCGAGGACTAAGCTGCACCCATTCGACCCTTTAACAAGCACTGCGAGGATCAGCTTGATGGAAGTGTACATTTGAACTGACCCTCGTAACTTGAAAGTTCGAACTACCCCTTGCATGTCCACTGGCAGCGAAACGTTTAACAGATTCTCGTCGAATACGATCTACAATCGAAGGGAACAAAGGTGCGCGATGTCAGCGAGAGTAGAAATTAACTGCACGATAGAAATAAAGCAGAAGGATTTTCGAAGGATACGTGGATTTATACCTCAAAGCTTTACGAACAGCCTGAAATATAAACGTAACGAGTTCCAGGGAACAGGAAGCCTACGGAGAAGCAACGCAGACGGTAAATTATCCTGAGGCATTTAAGTGAACTGGCTCCTACAATGAATACCTTAGTCGTCCTTAGCCCCTGACTCTACCAGAGAACGTTTATTGTAACAATGATTTAGATCGGTTGTAAATGCGATTACTAATTAACGAAGCGGGACACACCGATTTTTCGTGGCCTCACCCGCGCCTTGCTTGCGATTCGTAGCTGCGCAATTAAAAGCAGAATTCCCCCGTGGACCGACGACCTTTAAAACCCTATCGTACGCCCGATAAGCCGGTGTGCACAGGTCTCTAAAAGTCTGCCTTGCGCATTTAATAAGGCGTACTCGTCGTGGCACATTAAAACGTGGCGAGTATAAATTCTCAATGCTTCCTTAATAAATTTGACGCACACATGCCGCCCGCCGGATTTTAATTACTCGTAAACGCACCGCATCCTCTTGGTACTTACGTGGTCCAGACGCGCGGAGTCGAGCAAGACACGCTCTTCTGGCCGCGTAACACTTGCCCGAAGTACGTGGCGACCGGTGCACTGGCATCAGACAGACGAAAGGCAACGAGGGTGCCGTTTTAAAAATCCTCGTAAAAGATTATGGACCAAGAATTCGACAATTGTGGTTACGGTTATGCCGGCTTGCGTAACGGGCGCTTTTGAAATCGAGAAATCAATGGAATGCGAACCAATCGTCGAACGTTCGCTGCGCTAAGGTACTACGAAATTCTCGAAGAAATTAGTTCCAGTTTTAAGAGTCGAGACCTTGCAATGCGTTTTCTATCTGAAATAACTTTATTTCAAAACTGAATGAGAGAATTGTATTCAACTGCATGCAGCCTTACAAAGGACTCTCGTCGATATGGAGATTTTCATCGCGCGATGATTCATCGGGCGTAAATCAAAATGTCGTGAATAATTCGTCGTGAATACTTTTCTGCCATTTAGCACACTCAACACTTTGGGCGAGCGGAATTACTTTTTTCCCCGCTGGGCCTACGCCAAACGGCACGAGGATCCTGACGAGGTTGCTGCACCGTCCAACTGGACAAAGGATAAAAATCGCGAGGGCCATTAAAGTCATCTCGTACTCGCTGTGATTTATGGCGTCGCATAAAGCTCGACCCATTGCCGATACATATTCTTCGACACTTGTGCACCCGTGGATGCAATCGGATGTTTACGGTTTCCTTTAGCTGCACCTTGGTGCCAGTAGTGTCACTGTGTCAGGACCCACAAAGTTGAAAGAACATCCTCGCTTTCTCCGAACAAGCAATATCGATGTACTTCCATTCGTATCTTACATTTAGTTGAACTTAATTTAAATGTCAGAGAATCTCGCGTCATCCGCTGACTCAGAGCGTGTCAAAATTCCGTGCCAATTACCCTCGAAATATGAGATTACAATGACAGAGCCATAAAACACTTCTAAAATTTATTATTTCTATTTTAAATCCTTGCAATGTTTTACATTTACGTTGAAAATTGGTTAATAACTGTTCTAGAGTCATAAACGATGACTCATGACAAAAGGCAACCCTCAGCCTACCGAGGATTCCTTGCTTACCTCATCTTGTTTCATAATACGAAGTAGGCTATCTCGGCAGGGTCAAATGCAGGTCGGGGGAGCATGTCACGGTCATAAGTGCGTGGCGCAGCATCCATTACCTGCCAGGGCTTGCACGGTAGTGCATCAGTCAGGCAGAAATCGGGCGTGTGCATCGAACGATTCAGTGGCGGTGCTAGATCCGGCGTCGATTAAGAGAGATCGAGTGGTCGAGGGGGGCGATCGTCCCGCTTCGCATTAGCAGATTCTCATCGCGGGCAATTTGTCAACGCGCGCTCCGATCCTTCGTCGCGATACACTGATTTATGATAGCGGGTGAATGGACGTAATGGGAACAAATGATCGCTTAATGAGTTGTAAATCATAGCGGGGCATTGGCGAAAACAAAAGGGGGCAGATTCATGGCCGCCACGCCGCCGGTGCTCCCGTTGCATTGTCTTCTCATTGTCCGCATTAAAGCAAGAGGAGTCGTCCGCGCCATATTCGCACGCCGCTTTATTATGTATTCTTGCGTCAATTTCGTAAGAGCTCCGAGCCAAGCGATTAATAATTTATCGTGCTTTCGCCGCGCTTGAACGTGTCGCCGCCACTTTGGCATGCGGTCACGAAACGATCTTCCCTACTATGAATATTTAGAGTCGCCACGGGTGATTAACGCGTTCGATTCAACACTCCAATACCATCCATTCATTTCACGAACTTCTTCAATAAATCGTCCCTTTGACATACCTTATCTGTACATTCCATTGCTCGATCTTTATACTTGCTATCCTTATCTTCGCATATTCAACACTGTACATTCTTTTTTGCTCGTCTGGAATTCTATTTACCGTAAGCTTTTCAAATGTACAATTAATACATTCATTTCCTTCCCATTCGAAATTCTTTCAAATATCCTTCTGTCTAGAGTAGAGGGAGAAGTTAAACTTGAATTCTGTGGTACTGTGAATTGTCAGAACTAAGTTGTGCAGGTGCAAGGCTCCCACGTGCTTCAGAGTGGCTGACTAGTCCTAGGGAAGCGGTTTCAAGCGAAGCATGTCTCAGCTAGAGAATGGTAATAGCGAGACAACGAGAGGGGGAGAGATGAGCTGCACGCTGTGCATCGCTCGGGAGAGTACCGATAAGGTCTTGACCCGTGCCAGTGTGCCTCGTGTATTCAATCGCGAGACTGCTTGCCTCTGGCTCACGAGACAATACCACTTGTAATTATCGTAGTATTATATTTCAAGCCACGATTCCGCCGGGGGTATGATGAAGCACTCAAACTGGCCCAACGAAAGTAACGATGCCAGGCACCACATCGGGATTGCGCAAAGAGCGCACGGTGCATTGACGAGATCGAAAATTGGACGTCTGTCAATATCGCAATTCCGATAGGATCTCAGTGCAAAAAGTACACCAATTCAATTCTTTAAGTAGTCTTCAAGTGGTTACGAATGTTTAGCCGACAAAAACAGGTCCTACCGTTGTCTCAGCGTGCTATCGGTTATCGAAGCACTCGCTTAAGTCGGTGATTGACCAGCAACAGGTTCCAACAGGCGAATGCCGATAAAAAATCGTTACTCCGGGATCTCAGGCTGCATAGGATCGTAACGGTGTCGAATTTGTAGCGACGCCCACGTGAAACATCGCTGCTCCTAGTTAAGGCGAGAGAAAAAACTATAGCTCGCTACAAGAGCGCTGTATAAACGATTGGGATAGCTGGCAATCTCTGTGTTTGCCTCATTCAGCCGGACAGGTGGAAGACCCAATCTATTTCCAGGTTTATCTGTAATTCATGCATGCCTGTCCTGCCGGCCACACCGAATTGAGTTATAACGGATAATTAAGCAGAATAGTTACACCGATTATCCTGATTACCTCGCGGCGGAAAGAAAACCGCATGAAAGGTGTACACATATACACGCGCCGAGATAGAGATAACGACTTACACAAAAGGTCTCTGGATTATTCGTTCGCCCGGTGCGTTCTCGCTTGGCAGCCGTTGCTAATCGATGGCTCTTTGATAGAACCTTCTAGTTAATATCTGTTCACATTGCCCGTTACTCTTGTCGATAATTTGATAAGATGCATCTTCAATGGACTTGGTCTATTAAATATTCACTACTACCTACTGCACTAATTCTATTCAGAAACTAGACTTGTGGGAATTTTACATATTAACTCTGAAATGCTAAGTTAGAAAAGTAAAGTTTGAAAAAGTTACGAGTCGATCTGTGATTAGCAGAGAGGCCATGGGAACTTCTACAGTTGAAGTTGCATTAGCCGACCTGATTTCGATTTTCTTAACCTTACGATCACTCGGTTCGCACGGTAGTTATTGCCAATTTTACGGCATATGGATTCAATGCGAGATGTTGGTGGAACTTGAATGTGGATGATTGTACTGTATTAGATAGTAGGATTTAAGATCATAGGGCGAGAAGCGAGGAAAGGAAGACGAGGGCAGAGTAAGCAGAGGTGGCTTTCGGTTAATCGTAGTTTCTTTCCTACAGCGGACGATTATTACCGGCGAGTTGCGGTTGAGCCCGCGGAGTGTTGTCGGTCGGACTCAATAACAGCGGTGCACAAAGTATTGTGC
Source organism: Ectemnius lituratus (assembly GCA_910593735.2). Lineage (NCBI taxonomy): Eukaryota > Metazoa > Arthropoda > Insecta > Hymenoptera > Crabronidae > Ectemnius > Ectemnius lituratus. Next base: position 4,331,798 of record OU343036.1, on the reverse strand, counting down.
AAGTGTGCGTACTATGTAGGAGTACCTTGGTACGGCCGATATGCCTTTCACATAACTGTGAGTAAATGCCAGGCCGCCAGCCGCCAACCTCCCTCCGCCGTCCTCTCCACCGCCCAGATGAGACCTATCCTATCTATCCCGTCGACCAATAAGTAATAACTCTTGCCAACCACTCCAATTTCGATCCAGTCAGCCAGATCCATCGAGACTTTCAAGAGCAAGCACTTCTCACACGCGCAATTAAATTTTCTGCCCCACTATTCAATTTCCTTCTACTTTTCAAACACTACATACACACTTGCATCAAGTTCTACAGTTTCAACGAGTTTCGCCGCAAATTACTGCTACGCGACAGACGAAACACGTGTTTCAAATTGAATGGTACGCTCTATTACGAGTTATAGAAAGGAAGTCGGAAATTGAAGAAGTAACTTATAGCGGAAACAGGCTATACTGATTAGTGGGACCATTCTTACATTGGTGAGATGTTTTGCAATGAGCAGAGCTTGGTTCTCTTAATCCATGGGGGGCGTATTAGAGAAAGGGATTTTAGCGAACAATAAGCGATAATTTGATCTTGACACGAATGGCGCTGTCGGAAAAGTAGAGCCTTAGGTTACAATCGCTGGCAGAGATTTTTTGAGGTCGGCGCGAAGGACGCTGCCAGCCTGGATAGCAGAGCTTGGTGGTCTCCAAGCCTCGAACCAAGCTCTGCCTTAACTTTTACTAACGATAGTGAACGTGTGACAGATTTGCAAGGGTTCTTAATAGCGCGAGCTTCCTGGAACAATGTTGCACACCTTTCGAGCGACAGGAGCGTGCATGCCACCGCGCACTCATTAACTTATCCATTAGCATTTAGACTTCTTTTAACTGTTAATTCAGAGGCTCAGCCGCCGACAGGAATGTGGAGCGCGCCAGTGAGAGTCTCGTCGTTCTGCTTCACCGCACGAATCGGATTTCTGCTTTCCACGCGAATTTGGAAAAACGTCTGAATCGAACCGAATTGGTATTCCCTGCTGGTATTATCGTTCGTGCGATTGCTTGGTAGAAAGAAGACAGAGCGATCGCTGTTACAGAACGTCTATACGTGTATGCACGGCAGATTGCGGCTGGTGGTCAGCTTGTGAATGGGAACAGCTTGATTTTAGATTATATAATGCGAACTTTGCACGAATAGCTGAAAGTTTCCCGTTACAACGTTCATGCACGACTCGCACTTATGTTAGCACGCGCCTGATACGTCCAAGCTGTATTATATTAGTGTGACATGGAAATAGAATCGATACTGTGTGCGAGAAAAAGCGGCTTACAAGGTGGAGCCTATCCGCTATTTATTTGTTTATTCATAAGCTCCTTTGCTAGTTAATTTCCTATTCAAACTTCATGTGGTTTCTCTTGCTGTTACGGATCCCGTGCGCTTTATATTCTTAGTTGCATCGTCATTGCGTAAGGACGCATACCGTTATGGGCTTCATGAAGGAAGTGCATTTTAATCGCGCGGTCATCAGTGGCCGAGACCCACTGCAGTTGCCTGCTTCCTTCAAGGGTCATCACCACCAAGTCCAATGTACGCCAACTTTTCCTCCGATTACTCAATCCTCGATAATATGCATCTGTGACGTAGACACGCGTAACTACTTGTTGCGCTTACACACTGGCTAATTTTTAACTAACAAATAGACAAGTTTATTGCGGTTTACTATTGCCGATGACATTGCCCGTGTATAAATAAGCGATGAGCAGTGGTAGCGCAAGTTGCAGCTGTGTGAAATTCTGTTTATGGATAGGCTAAAGGTAAAGGTCAGCCCGGAGGGAGAGGGAGAAATGAGACGAGTGAAGGAGGTATCCTCACACAACAAATCATATGACATAAGATCTAACGATGGGGATAAACGGCCAGTACTGTGTGGACTAATACTAGTTGCAGCTCATTAGAGCTTCTCTTATATAAGTACAATATCATAGGAATACACTGCTCCGTTTGTAGATATATCAAATTAACACACTGTTCTCTAATTATGTTATGAAAAAATTAATTGTTGATGGATTTTGTGAGGGCCAAAATCGTATTGACATGACAAAGGATTTAGTTCATGATTATTCTAGTGGAAATTGGTCGTTGTAATTAAATTGCACTGTCGTGTCGCGAAGATTACAGGTTGCAGGACGTCGCGAATATTAAAGTTCCCTTCCCGGCCGGCAAAAACGACAGTCGAGAGAGCGCAGTTCTTTCTGCGACCTCTGACACGCGCGCGCACGCGGGCAAAACCAGATTTCCCATCAGATTTATCCGTACGAATGAACGGGCCTTAACAGCCTTACGGCCGCGCTGGATACTAAATTCAGCCTGACTTTGTATTTCGTTGTAATATTTCGGCGAGCATAAAGCGCATAATCCCGTAGCGACGTATGCATTCTCCAAGTACCAGAGAGGCATTCATTTGACAAATAAACCCGTGTGGTTGTCAACACTATTTCTAATTTATTATTCAATTCTCATGCATACCTATCTAATAACTTGTCATTTAATATGCGAAATTTTTTAATTAAGATTCTTGATTCCTCAATTCGTATGATATTTCAAGGGTCGAAGAATTTCCGGCTTTACGATATTATAGATCGTAAAAAGCTCACCTGGCGGCTTTGAAATAATCACCCTTGGTCCAGCGGGGTACCTAATTACATTAAAGAGCTGATTACCAAAATCAAGCACGTCGTGGCAGGCGGGGGGTGTCCAGCGTGTCCAGCAACGGGTTCTCATCGACGCGAAATGAAGCAAAACGAAAATTGAAAGAAACGAGATTCGCCGAGGTTCACCTGACGGCGACGTCCTTGCGCCGCTCGTCCGTGTTATCCATGTCTCAATTAAAAGCCACTTAAAGAGCCGCGCTCATCTGGCAGACCCGTCACCACGTGATTCTCGCAAGGAAAACAAAGACGAGGAGGAAAGCACGACGGCGAGCGTCGTCGTCGCGCACTTTTTACACCGTCCGGATGAGTTGTTAATGTTTTTACGAATACGTGAGTAGCAGGATCTCGTTAGAACCCACGAGATATAAAGTCTAATTACCGCTGGCTCTGTAGCGTCAATTTCAGGATGCTACTGCTCAGATCGTCGATAGCAAGCGTGCGATCGGCATACGCAGAGCTTGCCAAACAAACACATAAATTATAGTTTCCATTTTCTTTTGGCGATGAGCTGATACGCCTCTATGCGTGACATTGTTTATTTCCTGCATAAAATTACTATCGACTTCGATCGTAAAAAAGATTCGATTTTTAAGGGTTCGAAGGATTGTTATATAAAACCAGTATTTGTTCTGCGTGGACTTTCGATATATCTGGTAGAGAACTTGGCTGTTAAGGTATTCGGGCAACGTCAGCCGAGCGGCAACAATAGTACCGGTTGCTCTAGAAATCGGGATCGTAGGTGCGAAACAATCACAGGCGATTCAAGAAACTGCGAGACCTGTCCACCCAAGGAGCCATAACCGCCGGTGCGACTTTTACGTCTCGACGTCGCTCGTGATAAGCCTTTCACATGAGTGCACGGGGGCAGCGGTAAGAGCGCGTGTGTTGTTGTCACACAGCGTGACCACCTTTGTTCCACTTAGCATTGAGCACTTGGGAGCACTCTGCCACTCAGTAAGTCCAGCACAATCCCGACTTTTCATGATTTCTACTCTCCCTCTCCCTCTCGCTCTCTTCTCTCTGCTTACCTGACGTAATATCGCAAGGCCGCCGTTCCGGCGAACTGCCCGCTCGATGATAAAGCGCCTGGAATAACTAATTCTCAATGATAGCGAGCGCATGATAGCCACGTGCTCTCCTGATCACCATCGTTCCGTCTAATGATTTCGCTTTCCATCGGCACGCTTCGCTCATTATTCATGGAACGAGGAAACCCAAGAAAACTGACGGAGATCCGAACAAGCATACCGATTGCGCATTGACAGAATCAAACCGCAGGAATGATTGTCCGATACATGGAAATCGAGTTGCATCGAGTAGAAATAACTATGGCAAAGAAACAAGAGTTAAAACAGCAGTCGCATTGAATTCCAAAGGACTTTCTCGACGTCCGCGAAAGACAGGGCGCGTGGAGTTAGCGAAGGGCGCTTCGAATTCGGTCATCGGCAGATCGTAATCGTTTATATCGCCCGGCATCATGAACATTATGTACATGCGCCGCCTGTAATAATGTCTCCTGCTGCGCCCATATTCTGCCCGGCGAATTTATGCGTGTCCGCCGATGAGCGGTTCGCTCTCGAAAGAGATCGGCTGGACAAAGAAATCATTGTTCAACGCCATCTACTGCGAAACCATTTAAACAAGGATCTCTGCTGGAACAATTAACTAATGAGAATTATTTTCAATTCATTTCTGTCTCGCATTCCAGGATATCATTTTACTTGAAATCCTTGCGGCGGTTTCACCCACAAGTCGGCAGGGTGGCCAGGATTTATGCACCTTTAACTCGGAGAGTACGATTTATTAAGATGTACGCTCTCTTGGTAACTCGATAGCATATCAGTGGTAATTGCTGGATGAGTCTGTAATGTCTGGTAATCAAGCCGTCAGTGGGCCGCCCCCACGAAACTGATTTAATGGTATCGTCCTTATTGTAAATCAAGTAGCAACGCCAGTTTTACAGAGCAAGACATTGCTTCGGGCTTATTCATCGTCCGATTGAGATCTTACTTTCAGTGATATGGTTTGATGATTAACACGTATTAGATCTAATGCTGTTGCAAAGGCAGTCGAGTGCGAGAAACACACGCGAGAACTTAGACGTCCGTCAAATTCTTTAATGCGCATTCTCTGAACGCTGGTCGATTGTTTGTACGAGCCTTAATTACAGTATTAAACACGCCGATCCCGAGACTATTACCCGACTAGTTTTTATTACCTACTCGAGATACGTATCAGCGTTCCTATTTTCAATCACGCCGCTGATGACACGCTCGTTCGAAAGGTCAGTGACATTCAGTGGCCGGAATGAGTGTTACAACCAGCATTCTTGTGGTTCACTCTAATTGCTCTATAATGTTGCGGCTGATTCCCTTCGCCTTTTTTTCACAGCCTTCCTTTTCATCTTGTTCGCAGCGGAATGAAATACATTTGATTGGGGTTTGGATTTCTAACGTATTTACGGTTTTATACAATGTTTACAGTGCAATTGCTCTGCCACTTTCGAACGACTCTTTAAAATTCTAACATACAGTAAGACACACAAACATATATAACGGTGCTTCTTCTAAATCATGCGTTAATTCATAAGGACTGTCAGTTTTAGAAGACTACGACGGAACGAAATATCGGCGGTTAGAACAGGCGACATTTCTACCGCTTGCGGCAGAAATCCAAACAGTCACACGCCCACGCACGAGGAAGTCATTAGGATGATGTATCCGATAGCCAGGCGCCAGTAGTGGCTCCGGCGACTCAATGACCCGAATACTTTCGGCGCGGGTGTCCGTTACTTTCGTGTACACACACGTAAGGACGCTCGGCCGAGATCCGCTCCTCGAACCGCGCTGACCTCGCGATTATCCAATACCCGAGAAAGAATGTGCGCGAAGGAACGTTTTCACCTCTGTCCTTAGCCCGCTCCTGCCTCGCCTGATCCTATCTGCGCCTGATCCCTCGCTCCCCCACTTGTCGAAAACGAAATCCGACCGACCGGCATCGAACTCTCTCGGCAACTTCGCGCGCCACAGATTCATCTGCCCGCATTCGATCGAAGGGAAACCTATACGAATTCACCTCTCCGTGAACCTAGCCGGATCGACCTAGTAAATCTAAATCACAATGCGAATTCTTTCCTCTTACGTAATGCCAATAGTCCCCTGGCAAACTGGTACTCAGAAATTTCTAATGTTTACCAGGTACTAGACTATTAATATATTTTATATCATTCATATTGTACTAAAGTCAACAAAAATTGATGATATTTTATTATACTCCTGTTGTGGAAAGTTAGATAATTGGTACTTTGTATTAATGTTTAAATGAACTTGGAACTTTTCGAGCTTCTTTCTAACGTCGTAAGTCAGAAATTGAATTCTGTTAGTATTGAGGTTTCGGCATTAGAAGTGAGTGAGATTGAAAGTGTTAAGGGTATCAAGGATTACAAATTCATTCCGGAGCGCTCGGCCGTCTCGATTGCCGGCGGCTTTATTCTTAATAGAGCAATTAGGAGATTGGTCATCGGTTTGAGACGCGAGATATCGCTTGGAATGAGTCAGCGTACACCGAGAATAGAACGGCTTCTCGAAGGGGGTGGGAGAATGGGCAGCGGGGTATCGGTGTACCTTAAAGAGACACGTCCTTAATAATTCTTAATCGGAAGATTAATAGACTGCGACGAAAAGAGGAATGTCCGTATGAAGCTCAGACTGGCCGCGCGGGCTGCGTAAATTATTTAGAATCATGCTGTGGGTGGACTGAAACATTTATTACGGTGTCTCCGGCCACACGAAATTACGCCACTGTGCATTGTGTAAGCAGCATGCTCGCCGATACACGCATGCTAGTTAAACTTTCGCTCCGGAGACATTGAAATCCGAGTTTCGCGCTTGATCGTCTCGAATTACGTCCTTACTTGTTAGGTGAAGGACTTCCAAAACATCCGACTTTTTTATTCGGGAATTCAAACCTCGTTTCTCATTCCTGTATTTCTAATATAATAATTGTCATAATATAAAACAATCTTAATCTATATTTATTTAGAAATATTAGGAATATATACACATATATCTTTTTTTTATGGCTGTAATATAGTGCATAAAGAATCATGAAATGCTAGTTAAATGACTCACACTGAATGATGGTCTCTGTCCAAGAATCCGCGACGAAAAGGTGTTAAAATCGATGTCAACATTCCGGTGCAAGATCAAAACAACATTTATGAGCAGTTTGATTACTTCGGCATATTGTTTAGTAACATCACTGGCCTTCCAAATACCATAATATTTTGCATATACTATCGTCAATCACCCGAAAGAGTCAGTACTGTGCAAGAAGAATCTTGATTCGCGAAAAAGTGGCCGGGAAAAAATCGATTGACGTAGGTAATTTGTGATAAGAGACGGTGATCGGATATTCGGAATTGACTCCAGCCAGGCAATCAGATGATCGTAAAATTCGAAAAAAATATTTCTTAATCCCCAAGGATAATGCAGCTTCATGGATGCTTCAAGGACGATTGCAATGATTATATCTTTGGTAACCAGTTCAATAGTAAAAGACAAATTTATTTGTGACTGCAAATTTTATCACTCAATAATAACAACTATATACTACACAGAAGCCATTTTCAAATTTAAATTTATACTTATTAGTTGAATACTTTATTAGTAGATAAAGTGACATTGGAAGGGGAAAAGATTAAGGGATGACTGTGGTGATCACCTGACCGTCCTCAAAGGGACAAACATCATGTGAGTGGTGGTAACTGGCGCGGAAGGTGCATAAAGAGTCATGAAAGAAAACCAGCGAAACACGGAGTTTCTCTCGGAAGATTATTTCCCCGGCTAGTTCTGCCTCGAGCACCGGTTCGCAAATCGTCGGACATTGCGCAGCATTCGATTGAGAGAAGAAGCGGTGCATTTGCGCCATTTGCATAAACAATATCCGAGCACTCGCGCGAGAAGAAGCGGCATTACCGGATAAGTCGTCGCCAGGGACTCGTTCGCTAGGCAGCCTTTTTCACGCGCATAAAGTCTACGTCTAACGCGCGCCGCGTGTTTCCAGGAAGGTGCGCGGCATGAAAGAAGCGTGGGAATAATGGCAATTCGATAGCCGCCGGCGAATAAGAAACCAGATAATGCGCCGGGGGATATGCTTTCCAACCTCCAAGTAATATTAATTCTATGAATCTTGTTGCTCGATGGAATGCGCCGCGCGTATACTCACTGGCGCGCAACACACTGCGACGCGCTGATTCCGGACGCCCCTGCGTCGCTCGAGTCAATCGTAATCCGATGTTTAATGTATAAAGATACCACCACTCCACAAGTACCATCTTACTAATACGGTCTCACCGGACTCACCGCTCGCACGTGCAAAATCGATAATGTCGAGAAAGTGTCAGTCGCTCTCGGGATTCTCACTGTCTGACTTTTAGTCGGGCACAACCAGGAAATCAGTCATCGAACGGATTAATGGACTAACAGATTCCAATGTGCGTTTCGTAATGCATGAATGCCATCTGTTAGTCATAAGTTAGAACCTATGGAATCTTTGTAACTTGATATCCATTTATCAATCCGGTCAAAGTTCAGATTAATGACAGCAAGTAAATGGAATAGTATTCATTAATAATAATAGAAACTCGGTTTATAATACATATAATAAATACAGTATACTATAAAAGGGAGCTTGTATCGATAAATGCAGCGGCTCTTCGGATACTTCTTCTTTCTGACAGAAGCATTTAATGTCGCCAGTTAAATGAGGGGCAGTAAAAGCCGATAAAATCGGGGAGTAGCGCAAGTTGTTTCATGACTTTATTTTCATTGGGGAAGCATGTCTAATTAAGAAGGCGCGAGCATTCGAAGTGAGATACACCCGGCAACCGACAAATAGTTGACTTCATTAATCAAGCCCGGTTCATTTTCGGAGTAGCCGGTGCACGCACAGTTGGGATATCGTCTGGCGATATGTTGCCACCGGCGTGTAACTCCGCACCACGCCCAGTCGCAACCTTGATCGGCCTCTTTCGCAGATTCCTCAGAACCTGATATGTTCGTGTCATTTGCTTCGCATACCGACCGATTCCCCTGTGTATCACGTGCTTTACGTCGACACCCGGTGCCTCGCCAGAACCGGATGTCACTGACGTTCGTGACTGAAACAGGCGCATTCCTCCAAGGAAAAAGCAGGGAGCACCGCTGGCTCATTTTCTCGCTCGAAAAATGCGCCCGTCAATGCGTCGATCAACCGAGAATAAAGGTCGACCGACAAGGCCTTGTCGATGACAATGACATTTCTTACTTTGCCGCTGTGACAAGATGATTTCCAATGGTGAAGGATTTATATTCCATTGCTGGACAGGCGATTGTGTGTTTAAAGATTAAGGGAAAAATTGGAATCGTGATTGGTTGGGAATTGTAATAATTATTTGTAGTTTATTTATTAAGAGTAAATGCAATTTAGATATCAGATGTGCGATGTGCCGTCCGTGAGGATTTCAGCGTTAAGCAATTCTTTCTCGTTTACGGTCTACTTATTCGTAAGTGGGACAGACAACTACAATTGCGTGACATTAAGAAAAAGAAACGGTGTAACGGGGGCGACAGTGTTAACTCGGTTTCGCCCACTTGCTTATTCTTAAATCCGTGATTCCTGCGCGATGAGCTTTCCTCCTGTGAAAATGACCGCGCCTTTCTGCAGACTTGTTGCGTGTGCGAGCCTGTCTCGCTAGATTGCATTTGCTCTTTGTGTCTGCTGCCTATTAGCCCCGATTGATAGATTGCTCGATGCGGTAGGCATTTCAGATCACGTTTCTTTTGTCACTCTCTTAATTATTACTTATTCCACATTTTTTAAATATCAAAGCATTCATGTTCCAAGAAGACTAAGATTATCTTCCCAATTTTAGTTCGAACGCCCATCTATCAACTCGTACATCAGCGCCCTTTTAAAAATCAGTGATTCTTTCATGGTGACGAGGCTCTCCTTAAAACGGCCGCACCTGCATATTGTTTATTAATCACGTAGCACGGGCTACGTGCGCCCGATCACTTCCAATGTTCGTCCGCTTTGGTACCCACGCGAATTCCTGTGATCTCCGTGACAAGAGCTCTCGGGTACTTTGATTGCGCCCGACCGACTCTACCGTCAATCAACAATTCGCCGGAAGCATATGCCCTTCTAGGACTCAGTCAAAATCGAGCAAATTGTTCCTAGTTGTATTCAACGCTTTTTCAACGACAGTCCTGTTATGCTATTATGTCGCCTATCAAGCGTGCGCGTGCTAAATGAGTGCAAATGAATCGATCGTGGGAAGAGAATTTTACAGCTGTCACGTGAGAACGGTTCGTTGACCTTTGTATCGAATAAATCGTAACCAATCGAGAATGTTATAAAATTGACATCATCCGCGCTCGCAGAATGATTTCGCGCTGGTGAATCGCTGACGAATGAGTCAGAAAGGTTCAAGCGTCATAAATGTTGTGAAATCCGGACTAAGAGTGTGTTGCGGGCTGTTGCTGGCCAGACATTTCTTATTTCTTGATCTCTCTCATGCGCAATGAAATCCTCTAAAAAAACAAATCAGTGAACACAAATACCTGTACTGCCACAGAACTTTGAGAAGCTTCCGGTATAAGTTGTGTAGGTGATGGGAAAGCAGTGAAAATTTATGGGTAGTAGCATTCACTACTCCCACAAGAAATACGATTCACTACAACAAAACGATCCCATCTCAGGTATCAGTATGACAGTGGCAAATTATGCTCGACCTGGCTTGCGGCACAATGTATGATATCGCCGGTGCAAATCTAATAAATAACGGCGCACTCCGAACGAGACAGTTCGATCAGATTCCCCCATGAACGCAAATGACTCCGGTGAAATATTATTGTAATGGTGGTTTAGGTTGACAGCTTAATATCGTACACCTCCGCCAGTCCAGCACCGATACCGACGAAGGCCGTGCTTTAATTGTCAGTTATCTGAAAAAAATCGACATTCATCGATTATAAATCGAAGTTTATACTGACAATAAAAAGCACAAATAATTTTGTCACGCTAATTTCCCCATGCAAATATGGAGGAAAGAGAATTGCAGTGATCCGCCGAGGGCACCCTGGTCGAGTGACCTCATCCGAGGTGTCCACGACGGGAGAGTACGTGTTCTCCTTTCAACAGGAAATCATTCTAGTCCGACCAGTCGGTCGGCCAGCTTAATATTGCTTTTATGAATCGCTGCCCTCCGAGCAGCGCACGCATTTGTTAGGTTCTGGACGCGCGCACCCGCGCGCTACTTATTGCCGCGAGGACAGATAATAAATTCATGTCGAAGAGCCGCACGCCGCCGGAATATTTCACATCCTGCCAAATGAGGAATGTTAATAACACGCGAGATACAACGACAGAATGGTTGGGTGGACGATCGAGGGGGGGAGGTGCCTTTAATAAGACCGTTAATCATCGTATTTCCTGTAACCGCACTCTAGCTGCGTGTGCATTAAGCACAATGTGGCACAATATTTATTCAATCAGGCATTAGTGGCTTGAAGTTCGAGTGCAGTACTTAAAGGACTGCGAAGGGCATTGATTAAAGTTTGACTTCACACTATGCGCGTACATTACATTTATTTTTGCGCCCCATAGGATTTTTAAGGTTCATTAGCACGGAATTCAAGGGATGTCTATCGAATTTTTTATTTAAGATAGAATAAATTAGATCGATTAATAAGTGTTAACGTTTTGAGGGTCCCCATAAAGTATTACGCGTACAGTGACAGAAGTCGTGGAGTCACTTTTTCCTCTTGGCAGATACATCTCGTTAAGACAACGGTGTTAAACGCAAAGCCGACATTCGGTTCATGCCGTCCGGTTCCGCTCGAAGGACCGGTTCCGTGGGCTCAAGAAGATTTTCGCACCAGTACTTTTGGCGCTACTCCTCTCGACGTGCAAACAACACGCACTCTCTCTGCTCCGATGGCGAATTCAGCCAAGGGAATAATGCACTGGCCGGCGGATCGTAAAGCAGCCGTCGGTCGAGGTGTCCACCCACATCCTCTCTTCGAGCGTTCTCATTCTTCCTCGCCTTCTGCTTCCATCGCTTTCCGCCTCGATTTCTTCTGTTTTCGGGGAACCTGGTGGCCGTACCTTCAACAAGATTTCGATAAATCTGCCTTCCTTTTTTCGTAGCTGTTTCAGTAGCCAAGAATGCGAGAAAAATATTGCTTTTGCATTCTTGGCATTTAAAATTCCCATTATTATATAAGATTATTGCTTTTTTGGGATTGGTGAAATATTTTGTTAATTCTTGAATCATATCTGATAATAAGTTTATTAGTTATGGCAGGCAATGAGGAAAGAACATTATTCTGGCATCCGACACTTTAAAGCAGGGAAGCCTAATTAAAACACCAATGGCTTAATTATCACGACCACCCATAATAACAGCGGTCCAATTTAAATACACCGGCATTGTTTTATATATGAATCCAGGATTATAATGACGTTGCGGAAGCTCGATACGCAAATTTTTTCCTGGACGCTTTCTTAATTAATACCGCGCGCCGACACAGTATATTCTGCTGTTCACAGGGTAAATGCAAATTATGGAGACATTAACGTCTTCGTCGGCATATTTCAATACAGCAATTTAATTCCTCAACCAGATTCTACATGGTTAGCTGTCGGCTGAACGATGAGTGCCGAGAGAAGATGCCCCGTTAAAACACGTCTAAATATTTTCATTAACGAGCCGCCTGAAAAGGAGAAAGGAAGACCGAAGCATTGTGTTCTTATTATGATTTTTTGTCAGACCAAGCAGGCCTGCCGAGCGCGTCCTTAAAATTAAAAGCTGTCGCCGCTAACCGTAGTCAACATGTTTCGCAGATATCCAGGCGCATTTTATGTCAGCGAGAACCTCAACGTGGAATATTATTTCCTTCTCAAATTATTGTCCTCTCTGCAAAATTCCCATCTTACCTCTGCCAGATTATAAAATCATGTACAGTAGAGAGAACCTTTAAACAATTACTGTATTCTCCAATCCTTGACAAGACTTATTTGTATGTACTATAAAAAGATAATAATTTCAATACGAAAGTGAAGACCTTTATATTGTAACACTTATGGAATGGCTGTCCAGTAGATGAGTATTCTATTATCAAATGACAGAATGTCGCTCTAGAATCGATTAGCTTCGAACACAACTGTACCGGAAAGGAAATTAATCTAATAATGTACCGTCCGAGTTACCTTGTAGTAAATTCACTCCCTGATGATTAAAGTGTATAAATGCTGCTCATGATTGGCTAGCTGTTTGAAGTTAGAACAGATGGAGGCAGCGATTAGAGCCGGTGTATCAGTACAAGCTCCAAAGATACAGTTACACGATCTCGAGAGGAATGTATCACAGGATTGATGTAAGACCTGACACCGTCGTAAAGAGGCAAAGTCACGCGCGTCCTCCAGTTATATTCCCCGTTCGTTTTATTAGGATACAGGGAGGAAGATTCGATGACGAATGTTCCACGGAAACTGCGCCATGGTCAAAGTCACGCTATCGACCTCGCCCGTTACCATAAATACTACGTAGGAATACATGAATGTCGATCACACGATATACATAAGTCGAGCATTTCTCATTCTGCGAACTGAATTCCTCCGGGGGTTTTACATTTTTTTGATTCGACTATCAGAGGACCATTGTTTGCAAATGGAAAACAGAAGGATCTTGTTTCTGATTAATGTCATTCGAATTCTGTATTTGGATACGAGCACGTCAGACTTCCATAGAAGTTGATTGACAGACCATCAATCTTGGATGAACACTTCTCTAATACTTCCGCATTCTTACATATATAATTGAATGTAAAAGGAATTCTGCATTTCCCATACTGTGACCGTACTTGGCAACCGGATACTTCATAAGTAGCTAGAATTATACGATTGTCAAATGAGATTAAGGAAGATGTATCAAAGGGTAGCAATTGGCAACGTCACAAAATCAGTGTTAAATCTTGTCCTGGGCGCGGACTGGAATACGCATGTACCCTGAATGAGAGACATCTACGGTGCGTGACGTAATTTATAAATCGCTCGCAGATGCACCTGGCATGCGGCCTTCATACGTCGCACACGCCCAGAGCATAAAAGCAGTTTATCGTCGCGCGCGCTGAGAATTGAAAAATAAATGCGCTCGCCCCGTGTTCGGCGCGTCCTCGGATCGTAAAGTATATCCGCGCGGCAGTCGATCCTGCCGCGAGGACTTTAATGGCGGACACCGCGAAAACTGTCACCTCAAACTTTTATACCTGCGGACGTTATAATACCCGATTATACTTATACGCTCCGCGGGAGACTAATTGGCTGACTGAACGAACCTGCTGAAAAATGTCCGACTCTTCAATCGCTAATTTCGTACTTGTGATCCCTAAAGCTCCACATTTCTCATGCTCCATTAGTCTTTTATATTCTTTCAATTATTTTATTTTGAAAATTTCTTTTTATTTCGAAGAATTAAAGATGAAATCGTCGATGATATACGAGGAATTCCTTTATTATATTCATACTGATAATATCTGAAATAGGTGAAGATCAAAGTCAAAAGCAGTATCACAAGTAGCATCAAAGTTACATACATTAACCCATGTTTCTCGAGATATATTTTAACAGGAACATTATTCGATGGTGGTTCCGAACGATGATATACTTGTCGCGGTGGCTCGGGAATCACTTGATCGAGGACAACTTCATTTCAGCAGGAGTACTTAAATTTTCTGTTCTGACAGGGCCGCGTAAATTGAACGGCGGAGAAAAATCCGCTTCGCTGCCCGGTTCAATTAGCCGCCATAAAAAGCAGGACGATCCCGTGCAATTACCGGCCATCCAAATAGCGCACCTTGTACCCGAGCGACGTAAGGGAAGACCGGTTGCTCCCGAACGGACGCAGCTTCACGCTGATATTCGCACTCGCACGCCCGCCAACTCGCCCCTCGTAACTTAATAATTAGCGTTCGCGTTACTCTGACTTTTATGCCATCCATATATTCGGCCTCAATGAATGGTCCCGGCCAGTTATAAAAATGTATTTTAATCAATTGTAAAATGAAGCTTCGAAAGTTCGCTGTACCTTTACAGTGGTATAAGGCAAATATACAAGGAAGAATTTGTTCCGGTGCCTTGTTTCACATATAATTTCCATTACTTCCAATTAATGTTGATTGTATTTTCGAATATAGTAATTTAATTTAATTTTTCTTCTCGTACTTCTAGTATTTCTATCAATTATGGTACATTTCTAAGCATATTGTATTATTTTCAGGTACTGCTGCAAGCGGCACTGGTCTGGGACGAAGTACGCGCTGCTCCAGCAAAGAGAAGCGACATACTGGCGGGCACGGAGTTCCTGTCGGTGTTCATAAACGGTGCGATGGCACCTGTGCCCCAACGAAGACGAGGATTCAGGCGTGGAGGACAAGCAGCAGATAGTGCGACAGCGGAATCGCACCAGCACGAAGCATCGATATATAGGATATCAAGGAATCCAAACGGTAGACCAATCAATCCAAAAGGACAGCAATCGAACAGCCGAGAAGAGGTGGTCCGGTTCTACCCCATCAGTCACAAGACGCTTGAGAACCGCCAGCAAAACCTGGCGTCATTAATCGACGACCTCAGCACGTCTGGACAGATAAGTTCGACGCACTTGACACCTCGGACTCCAACGACCACGACAACGACAACAACCACCACGACAAGTGCACCTGTCGTCCATCGGGATCGATCGACCTCGAGGACGAATAGCACCAGCCCGAACAAGGGCGTCAGTCGACAGAAGGTCATAGGCGTCAGTGTAACATCGACTGTCGAGGCCACGCCGTACAAAGTTCGCGTGGAACACTATGATAGTTCAGATTCAACTACGGTCACTCGACCACCAAGTAGTACTAGCATCGTGAAAGAATCGACGAGTGTAGAGACGACCAAAGTCTCCGGCTCAAAAACAGCCACTACTAGTTCGAGTACTACAACAAGTACTACTGCTGCTCCGATACTATCAAGATTCGTCACTGAAGAATTGACAAACATAGTCTCGGAGTCAAATAGAAGTGAGTTCTCCGTGGAGGAAGGTTCACCTAGAACCAGTTGGCGTAGTCAAAGCTCGATCGGTCCAGGATCGACGACAAAGCAGCCGCCCTCCTTCATGGACCAGCACCAGGACAACCATGGTAATTCTGAAACCAGTCCGGACGATATGATCACTCTCCCAACCGAAGAGAATTACGAATTACCCGAGGAAAACTCGGAGCCCCGGGAGTTCAACGAGGAACCAATCGAACTGCATACGGAGCGCCTTAATCCGCAAGGTCGCAAGGCTGGCCGGCATTACGATAGCTCGCATTACAACCGGCCAGCTGCCAAAGCTTACAACCAGCCATCGAAACCCTACAAACCAACACGAGCGTATAGCGAGACCGCAAGAGTATATAGTGAACCAGCTAAGGTTTACGGGGAACCGGAAAGGGTGTATGGCGAACCAGCCAAGGTCTATAGCGAGCCCTCCAAGGTGTACAGCGAGCCAGCTAAGGTCTACAGTGAACCAGCCAAGGTCTACAGTGAACCAGCCAAGATCTACGGCGAACCCGAGAAAGTCTACTCGCAGCCATCGAAGGTGTATTCAGAGCCAGCGAAGATCTACTCGGAGCCAGCGAAAGTGTACTCCCAGCCGGCCAAGGTGTACGGCGAGCCCAGTAAGGTCTACGATTCCGAAGGCCAGCCGGTCCACCAGGAGCAAGAGGGTGAGCCCGACGAGCAGAACTACGAAGTCGATGAGTCAGTCAGCGTCGGCAGCAATGGGAATGTTCATGGTCCCCAGATAATCATGACCGAGCCGCCGAACGCATCAGAGATCGAGGATGGTCACAAAGTTGGTTATGTGGTCGAGGGTAGGAATTATAGGAAGTACAGGGTGGAAGAGAGGACGCCTGATGGATTCATTGTTGGCGAGTATGGTGTTGTCAGTCATGATGATGGCTCTCTCAGAGGTGTTAGATACACTGCCGATGGCACCATTAATCCACGCTTGATTTACGACGCTCTCATGAAGTTCCTTGCTCTCTGAGAGAAGCACACTTATCTTGGTGACTCGGTAAAGGGTTGCTATGATATGACGAGAGAGACTCCTAGAGAGTGGCGGAGCACAACACTTGCCACTTGGTGATGCATGAGCTTGACTGATTCTTCCCGCTCTTCCCCAACTCAACTGCCTCAGTAACTAAGTTTAAGGATCGACCATGTAAAGTCTAGGAGACCTCGCATTTCGCCATGGCTGACTCGTAACGTCGATAAATTGAGGATCAAGGGCTGTCATCGACGCTCTGCTGTTGCGGAAGCTTGTCATGATTTTTGGAGGCTTCAAGTGCCTGCGTGTCAGTAGGAGATTGAAGCTCCGCCTGTCTTGTTAGAGAAGATAGTAATCTGGCTTCGAAAGTCGTTGCTAAGGTCTGGAAAGGTCAGAAGGATTCTGCGGGATATAATTAGCAGTTTCATCGAAGCTTGAAATTACGAAGGCCTCGCTATGATTTATCCTCGACGATGAAGAGCAGCAGGATTGCATTGGAGCTCGCTACCTATGAATCGACCTGCACGAAGACCCGAGAAGACTACAGTTCTCTTTCTTGCTGTACGAATCAAAATACACAGAAACTCTGCGAAGAAGAAAAGAAGCATGAGAAGTGTCGATCTCGCCGGCTGTGGACAGTGAGAGAGCGTGATGTTAGGCATCCTAATTGTAGTGACATTACGAAGTGCCAGAGAAACGACTGATTACTCATTCTTGCCAATGCGTGGCTGTCCTCCCATGACCATTACCATTAAGGACAATTTTTCTAAGGACACTGGACGCAGATTTCGTCAGCAGTGGCAAAGGCCGATCTACACTCGCCAGACTTTCTATTCATAATTAGTTTAATTAGTGACTACACGAGAATTTTGCGGCGCGGTGTGTCGGACACTGTTGAACGAATCTAAGTCTTCTATACGAAAGATCGTACATGGCCGACTGTATGCCGGATGCTGTGGGTCCATTGACTTGCCAACAGGCCAGAGCGCACAAAACCTCCGATCGATGTTACAGTCATTGCGAAACAGACAAATGAAAGTTACTCTTTCGGTGGCGAAAGTACGAACTTTTGTGTATGGCTTCGCTGTCCGATGGCCTTTGACGATCACGTTAGTGGAATCCACGATTGAAACGCATCGGGAACATTCCATTTGCATCCTCGATTCCCCGGTAATCGGTTTATCCCAAGTGCCCGTTGGAGAGTCTTTCATTCTCCAGAGAAGCATCATCAGTAGTCCTCGATTTTGCTTTCCGAGAGAAAAGTGAGATATAGAAAGTCGAGTAATGAACCATTGGAAATTCTGAATACGAGTAATCCGATTATTCATTGAAAATAGACGGTTTAACCTTTCATTTTGTCTCCGAGGGCGATAAAGGGAAATCATGGGAGATCCAAAAAGAGTCGACTGAAAATCCCCAACGCGTGCTTTCGTCACGGCGATGCTTCTGCGATGAAGAGGTCCACGAGGAAGTCGCAGTAGCCCGGGCCTCAATCGACAAACATTAACATTAATTTAAACGAGTATCTCTGGCCTCCTGAGTCACTTTCAGTATAGCAAGGCTTCGAGCAAGTTACGGCAAATTCGCAAGGTCCAGAACTCGACAATATTTGGCCTCGAATTCTTGATATACTAAGCACAGGAGTAAAGATTTCAAATTTATCTTAACATTGACATTCGATGGCTCCGCTACTGCGATGGATCGACTGACTTGTCACGGCAGCGTTTCCGTGTGCCTTAAATATAAGCTGATGTAGACTATAAGACGTTCCGCGTCAAAGGAAGTATCTCATATTAAGGAGAGCGCGCCCACAGTGTCGTGGGCATTGCGACCCGCATGGGTCGTGAAAACTATGAAGTTATTTTAAGTAGGATTTAATAGCTCATTCTTCCTCATTACCTCAGTCTTTGAGACAGTTCCTCCTGCCAATTAGCACCTTCCACACCGTTACCTCCGAGCGGCCCCGACTTATGATCGATACTGTTGAATTTCAAATGAGACATTATCCCGGTCTCTCCCTCATGCATTCCTTCCTTCACTTATTCATAAAAATGTGCGATCGGAATCTGAAGTCGCATAATCAGGGCCGCCAACGATCGGGAAGGTGTTAATGTGCGTGCGTGTGAGCACGGATTTTCCTATTGATCGAAGCGGGAACTCTCTCGGGAGAGAAGTGCATCTAGGGTCGCAGCTCGAATCGACTGTCATTTCTCTGTTATCTCGAATATTGCTCATCTGCGTGTTAGCGAATAAGTCCGCGCGAATTCCCCACTTACCCCATCCACTCCCCCCCACCCTCGCCGCCTTCCTTGCTCCACAGGAGTAAGCGGATTACCGAAGTATTCCGATTAAGCAGGATTAAAGCCCGTTCGATATACTCTCTTAAGGACTCTTCTTAAGTAAGGCATGCAACGTAGGTAAAACATCTACTATAAATCAGTACATACATATAGCGCGCTGTGCAGCCATCGTCATTTGTCGTGAGGAACTTTGTAATAAACTCTATTACCAGGAGAGGCACCCACATTATCATTTACCCCTCGTAAGTCCCTACTTCCATCTTCTTCCCCTTCGGACCGTGAAGTGAAAAGTAAAGGGTACAGTGAATCACAGTGTTTCGAGCGACAGATAGGATAAACGGTCGCTCGCTCGGATTTTTCCCACTCCTCTCGTACTCGAGTATTCGGGCCCCGATATCACAGTGCGCTGCGGCGGCAATTATTTCCAGGACCACCGTTCGCCTCATTACAGCCACGCCGATTTATAGGGCCATTAGAGTCAACCGGGTAAACGTATTGGTAATAACGGCTAATTTTCGATATGAAGCGACCAGTTCCCCCCCTGTGGGCATAAAGGGCTGCTGAGACCAGTGGATCGTGATACACGGCTGGTAAGAATACACTCAATGATGATTTATAAAGGAACTCATAGGCCTTTTTGTGAATTGCCCACGCTGGGGATAATATTAATCAATAAACTTTCAAGTGGGGATGAAGAGACTCTTAAGGGATCCATTAAAGTTTCAACAATTAGTACAAGCCTATAAATTTCTTGGTAAGTATCCTTCGTTCAAAGTTGATCGCGTTCCGAGATACAGTTTTACATTCCTTTGCTACAAACTGTTTTCCAATTCATTATAAGCACCGGTATTTACATACTACAGTATATTAATGCGTCACCGTAGATCCTCAGGAATTAGTGGAGTACAAGTTCTCATTCGATCATGCATAGTCACATTCATCAACATTTCTGGCATCCTCTCGCTTCCTTCGATTTAGGACTCGGAGAACCGGTAGCACGCTGATATCACTGGCTCCAATCCTCGAGGAGATAAATTTCACGCCTGTCATGGCGCGCTCTCAGCGGTCCCCTGGTCTCCTTCTTGACCGCATCTAAGGCTGGCAGCACGTTTGCAGTACCTGCTGGGCGAATACTCGTCGTTAGAGACTCCAACAACATTGTGAAAGCGAGTCCCTTTGAATCGCACTTAAGAGCAAATCAATCTGCAGTTGGTACATGTGAGATAGATGAAGAAATAAATAGCATGAACATGACAGGCAGTAATAGAACTATTAAATCGAACGAGTCTCTGAAGTAGCCCTTGATCAATTAAAACAAATTTCTTCTACAGACATAGAGTTTAATTAATTTTCATTTTGTGTTCATCGAGGTTAATTGAGCAATTTTAGGACAAGAATTAGGTCGGTCGACGGTGTCTGGTGCCCAATTCTACTTAAGGACCTATTACAAGCTTCTACTCGGAGGAAAGTTATTTAAATCCCTAGATAAGCGTCCTAACACGTCAGTGGGACATTATCTTGGCATCAGATAAATGTGACATGCGATCGACACGATTTTGTAAGGCCGTTTGATGCGTAAACACATTGGACATGACAGCGGAAAAATTCGACCGGTTGTTTTGAGGCGGAACCAGTTTTTCGAGGCACGCTATGTGTATTAGCATCGAATGAGAACAGCGTAGGACAGGTGATGTAGGTCAATCACCTGATCCCACAGACACATGAATTAACGGTTCATCATCACGTGCGTCGTTCCACAGTTAATATAGAGCAAGGCACGCCCGATTGCACAACACGCAGCGCCAGCCGATCCGCCATCCGGCGCCCATTAGGAATTCGTAGACGCATAAATTTCAATCGCTTCCTTATGTTTTGCTGGCGCTCCATGTGGACAACCAAACACAGCTTTCGGATGGTTTGCTCGAACCGTTAAGGGCTAAGCCGATCATCCTTACAGGCGTTCCGTTAAACGCGACGACAACGCAGGCGACATAGAAATATGACCTGCCGAGAAATCAGAATAATCGTATGGACTTTAGACTAAAACTATCCTTTATGAGACTATCGCTTACCACTAATCTCAAATTATGCTCATACTTAAGAAGAATGTATCACGTTTATTGCAAGTAAATCTGTGGATTCGTAGATTCATACGTAATACATTGCAGCATCAAATGATTACCATTAAAATCATTGGCATTAAGTTTTCTCGTTGAAATTGGCAAACTTGGGAATAAATGATGAAAAGACGCCAGAGGTTGCATTGGAATTCAATGAGTGGCGATATACTCGCATTTTATGGGGTCCAGTTTTTCGTGAATTTGTGAAATAGTGATCCGATTATGCATGACCAATGACGACTTGGGTCGCCGATGCGTGGAAGTGCGTACTCTCCGAAGGAGGGGCAACAGCTTCTTCGACAGGGACATAGTGATCCGGTCCGGCTCGATTCATTATCCTGGCGCCAGACAAGACGCGTCGCGCGGTACCCGCGTGCCTCTGCGTTTCAAAGCCAAGGATGCCTCCATAGTCGTGATTCCTTTTGCGCAAACATCATCGATTAAAATTGTGTAACTACCGATTGGCTCGCGTTATAACCAATAATCACTCGGCTAAGACTAATCGGGCAGGGTAAATGCAGTTTAATTTTAACCCTTCCCCCCTTTTCGAGGGGATAAAGCGGCTTCGCAATGCTGTGAAAGAAGCCTGTCCGAGGTGAGACTTAGTCACGGGGCCAGTGAACGTCCTTGGCGCCGCAGGGTTCATTCCGTCTCTCTTTCTCGCTCTCCCTCCGCTCGGGATATACGGAATGATTAAAAAATATTTCTCCAAACGCCAACGCACGATTTCACGTGTCAACAACAATGAGGGAGAGAGAGAGTTACATAAACTCCCGCGCCAACTGGCCGAATCTCTCGTCGTCGCCCCGGGAAATTTCCGATCGCTGACTCGAATCGTCCATGATGACAGAACTCAATTAGGCCAAGCTGATTGGTAATATTATTTCAGGCAACAATACCGTGTTAATGCACGGCCACCGTATTATTGACCGACCCGTAATGCAAGAGTACTTTTTATTCCTCAAACAGCCGAACGGCAGAACGAATCTGTCATGCCGCATTCCTGTGCCCCGAAACTCCGCCCATTCGTGAAATTATCCCGCGCGGCTTCCTAGCTGGATTCCGGGGCCGAGAAAAAAACGAACTCATAAATAATGTCGAAGAAACCACACAGCATGTACGCGCGATGGCTGGTTTTTTTCCATTACGACCGCCCCACAAACTTGGAAGTTTAATTCAATTAGTTGGATTACCGAGGTGATTGGGAGGTATGCAAATAAGGGGGGGCTTTCGCGGCAGCGGCGGCGGCTGCTGCGGCAGCGGTGCGGTTTATGGTAAATGAAATATCCAACAAGCGGCGGGTGATCGAAATTGATATCCCGGCAGTAGAAAAATGAACGGTGTATTTACTCATTTATATGGTAATTCTCGGCACGTACATCCTAAAAATCTCCGTGCGCCTAGATTCCCACGTGAATGCGACACACGCCACCAGATCAAAGAACACTTGTCACAGTTATAAAGATAATCAATTCTTAATACCTTATCAAAAATACCTCAATTATCATGAAACATCGAACAGACTTTCTACACCAATTTCACGACTCTTACCTATTCTGGCGTAAGAACAAAAACACCAACTATGAAAAGACGCTCTGCAAGCGAACATAAAAATACACGACCACTTTTTATAAGTCCCGTGCTTTGTGATAGGATGTATGTAGTTCGTGATGATTTGTAACACTTCGATGACAGAAGCAATCGTGTCGACATTATCGAGGGAAGTGACGAGTGGCGAGGCAATCGTCGTTGGACGTTCGAGAGATTAAGAGTTAAGACTTCTGTTTTTCCAGCACTTCACGCCTGATCCTGGAGCAACCAGGAGAGCAGCTTGTGGCAGAGGGCGAGAGAGGGAGACAAAGAAAGAGAGAGAGAAAGAAAGAGAGAGCGTGCAGGGTCGGCAAGGTAGCGAAATCGCTTACCGTAACACGGTCGGATTACCGTATGCGGAGCACACGCGTTGCCCGATTAAAGGACCGCTCTCGCTCGAAAGGACTCACATTCGCAGCAACCATCCCGACGGCGAGTAAACACTGGCACGCGGCGCAGCCACTCGATATTGTCCGCCCGGCAATCACGACAACTCCGGTGATCCACGCTAGAGAGAGACAGTTCGACACCCTCTCAGATAGGAGCTCCAAACATCAGAGCGAGATGGAGCGAGAGAGGGTTAATAGTAGTCGATTCGTAAAGGGTGAAAGTGGAGAATGCCCTGAGTGGGTGGGGGGTGGCTCATTCAGCTCATTGTGCAAATAATTGAAATACTAATCCCCTTTCGGCAAGTACCGGCGGCCACCCGAATCGAGATGAAGCCGACATCGCGCTGGATGACGAGCGCGTGCTCGAGAGGGTGTCCTAGCGGAACGGAGCAGGCCGCAAAAGCGGAAAAGCAAACGCGCGACACGCACCCATTTCCCCAAGCGTACACACGTGGCTTGGATTCGTTGCTATACTTCCACTGATTCCTTTGTAATAGTCTGACATTTTGAGAATTGCCACTGGGATCTTCTGTTATCCTTACGAACCACCCCAGTTATCAAGGACACTCGTGTTAATATATTCTAATCCTACCCACCCTTTTTAAGCACACCATTTTTCCTCTACATTTGATTTAAAACCTCGAAACCTTTGAGTAAATTTAAACGTGAGAATTGATCGATCGTAGAATTGTTTACGATGACAGCGGTCAATTTTGAGGCAAAGTTATCAGGACAGGGAGGATTAGCGAGGAGTTGCTTTGGAACCTAATAACGTCAATGGAGCCGAGAGAGATGGCTGAAACCGCAGGAAGCCAGTGAGGAGGCTTAGAAAGAGGAGGACGGGATCGGCGGCGCGCGTAACAATAGGGGCTAGGTAAATGCGGAACAAGAAGCTCGGAACTCCGAATGACCGGGCGGATAATGAGGGAGAAATTAGTGGTGCGTGAAGGTACGAAAGGAGACCACCTGTGCCTTCACCTCTCTTGGCAAGGAGGCGAAATAGGCAGCAGCATCCACCGGAGAGAGCATCACCCCTCCCACGCGAGCGGGCGTTCGCATTCACTCAGGGAAAAGCGAGTGGACACAAAGGTACTCTCCACGCAGAGCCATTCAGACAGCATAGATCCTCGATAAAACATTGAATGCCTCCTGCCTGCGCCCATTCATACCACGTCTCTCACCGGCCTTCTTCTTCCCGTACTCCTTCGATCGCCTGCTCGAGAAAAAACAACCCACCCTCTCCGCGTCGCCTCATTTCGATCTCGACTGCACACCGTCGCACGATTGCCGCCGCCTCGTCTCTCGCTATTGAACTGCCAGGCAATCTTCGAGGAAAGATTTCTCTCGCTATTCTAAGCAGAACAGAGTCTTCGAAGAATTCCTTTTACCTTTACTGGAGATACGTGAATCGCTCATGTTTGGGATACGTGATACAATTAGGACGACGTATGGTAATATTAGAATCTACGATGAGTATAAAAGGGATCTGACATTCTTTATATGATCGAGTGTCATTAATCCTGATAAGTGTAAAATTTATTGTAAATATTTATACTGCTGTAAAAGATCTTATCGAAATTGTAGTCTTCGTCAGTCGATAGATTTTCTCAGAGGCAATTATTAAGAACTAATTGTTCGCAATTAGCGGTTTGTACTGAAGAGTTATCGTATGTTGCCTGCGAGGTCCATGATTTGCCGAGTGAATTACGGTGTCCTCGGCGAGCTTCCCGTTAATTAAATCTCGTGAGAGGCGGCCTCATATTTTATCCACGATCGTACGCGTCATCGAGCGGGATAATGGAAAATAATTTGTCACACGGACGACGAGCGTGCTAAGAGGCGAGTATATCACGTTAAGTGATTTGTCCTTGCCATCCACGGGAGCCACCATTATCCTGCGGCTCCTGAATGTAGATGTCCGATTCCACGCGGTGTCGTAGTCGGCGTACAGCTTTTAGTCCTGGCAGGTCGAGGCAACGCCGAGATATTAGTGTCAACGGCGATGTTACTCGCGAACCGAGCTACCAAGCGAATCAATCACTCCGCCAGAGTGAATTTTCATTCTCAAGAAAGCTCTGGATTCTCACCAGGAAAGTGGCAGAAGTATCCGCTGCGATTTACTTTCCTCTACTTCGGAGGAACTCCTTTACAAAAGGGATGGATGCATCTTTCTATTGCCAGAGCCAGAGTGGTTCAGATTTGAGATAAATAATATATCTCCAAGAAAATTGTCGATTAATATATATGCTAATATAATGGCAGTTAATTATCTTTCGCAATAACATGTACATGAATATACGAGTTTCTCTTTTAATTTCCTTTGTAAACAATTATCAAGAACCTCGAGGAAAATTAGTCTGATCGATGCCCTTGAAAATGTCACTGTAAACGGATCACTTGTCTACAAGCAACGACCGGTGGATAAAAGGTTTGCCGTTTCACATAAGAGGCAAACTTTCCCACAAACTGTTGACGGGCGAAGACATGCGGGCCGATCTTGGCGGCGGTGATTTTTTGTCTCTCGAGTGCAAAAGGGGCGGGGGGGACTTTCCTCAGCTCGAGGAGCAACTCCTTGCGAACACAAGGAACCCCTCGCATTCACGTACGAGCTCCTGCCGGCATTATTTCCAGCCCTCCTGCCAGTCTACTTTCACAGCACAGCCACCCCTCGTGCACGCACTTGTCGCCTCTCGCAAGACAAATATTTAGATCGCGAACACCCGCTGCGCCATTGTGGAATTCGCGGCAACTCTTGCACTCTATTAAATCTCAAGTACTTCCTCAACCCCACTGTTTCTCATTCACCGAATTTTTCCGCTACCCCGGTGTTCTCAGTGCCACGATACTTTACATTTCGATGGACCCAATTCCGCCCTTGTAACAGAAAGTAAAATATTCAAAAAATTACATTTTTTAAAAATCGGACCTGCATAAATATTGGAAATGTTATGGATTTATCGGAAATATCAGCTATTTATCTGTTGACAGCTGTTTATTTATGGGATCCGTCGAGAATAGTTCACTGCCCTACTCTGACAGGTCATTAACTAATTCAAGGTAGATTAGAGGCAGCGAATCTTCAACCAGTTGACTAATGATGACCATCTGACGATTAAATACGGCAGGAGAGCAGTGCGCTCACCATGCTTTCCCATGGGATAGACCACGCGGCACGTGTGCACCATGGATAAACACGTTCTCCTCTTGTATCCTTGTATTCCTAGTAGACAAACCACTTCACTTCGATCTCTTGCTTCAACACCCACGATGAAACATTGGTAATCTTGTTCTAACCCAGTTTACTTCTCCTTTGCTCTCCAATTCCTTTGGGATTTTTATTCCCAATCCAATTTTCAAATTTTATCGAAATAAATTCATGATATCGATTTATTATTAAAGTTATGGAGCAGCAAGAACTGCTATTCACTATGGCACCGAAAAGAGCTGCAAGTGGGAGTCGCAGGAGGCGTGGTGACCCTGCGAGATATAAAAGGCTTGGTACATGGATCAAATGATGATGGTATCCGGTACCTGATACGGGTCCGTCGGTTATCGTTTCAGGCGCATTCACGGCCAGGCACGTTGTGTGGCATGTCCCATCATCAACTACCACTTACGACAGAAACTAGCTGAAAAGATAATACAACTTCTCGATATAGCACATATGTATAGGGGAGCAAGAAACTTATAAGCGTTAGTACTTGCGATCTTCCACAATGCGTACAAACTGAACAGAAAAGATTCGTGTTCTGCCTTCGCCAAG
Source organism: Ectemnius lituratus (assembly GCA_910593735.2). Lineage (NCBI taxonomy): Eukaryota > Metazoa > Arthropoda > Insecta > Hymenoptera > Crabronidae > Ectemnius > Ectemnius lituratus. The sequence goes on along the minus strand of OU343036.1, from coordinate 4,304,820 downwards.
AAATCTTTTCCCAAAGGTAGAACATGTCAGAATGTATACTTTTTGTGTGGCGGCAAGTGAAGGTGTGCGAATCAGCGGAGAAATTTGTTTTCGCGGATGTATAATGGCAGCGTTGGAGGCTTACAAAGGAAGAAGGACGAGAAGGACTCGATCTCGGCAAGGCGGGAGGCGGGCCGGGCATAAATCGTGGCGACGATAATGGAATTCTCAACGGGGGTCGCATTGACACCGGGGCTGCGAAGTGTCGTGCCGTGGGGTCCAAATAGATCGACGCCGCTGACGATGACGATGCCTCTCTCCTGTATCAAGAGGGTGCTAACCTTCCATGTACTTCACCTAGGGTTCCTACTATACCTATCGCCTCCGGTGTGAAATGATCCACCCGATATTCGATTGCCCGAACTATTGCTCCCTGGATATTGAATTATCAGTCATCGCCTTGTCATCGGTTTCGCACTTTGCGAATTGATACCCTTTCCACCCTTTTCTACTTTGATTTCATTGTTGTCCCCTCATTGAATGCAGATTGAGAAAAGAGTTATTGAAGTTTTGGACAAGCTTAATAATTCATTGATATTTATTATTTATATTTTAACGATCGATACATTTTAATTGGGGGCGAGTGTATGTTGTACAGAAATTTGCAATGGACTCCGAATGCCTCTTGCTCCAGGGAGTGCGCTCCCCGTCGGAATGATTAGATTGGCTGACGAGCAATGCTCCCCGTGTGAACTCTCCCATACATGTAACACGTGCTTCACTTTCCCTCCTTCTTCATCCCTCTCGATGCTTCTCTCCTATCATGCGTCGGACGTCGCGCGTTGTTCGCATGAATCACGTCCTACCAAGTGGATGTTTCCCCCCCGGTTTTCGATCGCCGTTTATCTCGTAATACGTCATTGACCGAATCTTTGGAATATCTTGACCATAATAATTTATACTGGACCGCTGCCACCCCGTATCTCTGATCCCATTAATGCCACTGTATTCTTCTCTGATTTGTCACGGAACTCTCTTGTAGCTGCTCAAACGATTTTATGTAATATACATAAATATACTACTGACTGAGAAACCTGGGGAAAATTTGGGGGAAAACCTTAAACCCTTATATTTCCATCTTCTAGGAAAACCCATGTAACATGTGCGACTGTCTTCGCACACAGTGTTAATAATATGAAGCATACAAATATAAAATATTTATAAAACTATAATTATTTCTACCGGAAAATATTTTTTATTCCCATACATTCAAAGTTATGCATGTCAAAAACACGTATCACAAAGAAAAATTAAACTCTTGTCTAATCTTAGTGTGACACTTTCGCATCACTACTTCTCTTTCGCACAACCTGAAGAAACAGAAAGATCCTGATCCCCGGCGGCGCCGATTTTTATGGTGGACTCGCGCAGGTAAGCGAAGCGGTATTACGGACTCTGACGACCGTTAATACTACCGTACAACTTTTTTTTTTACTTCACTCTCGTCCCTTAAGCCAGCAATCGCTCTCGCACGGCCGCAGGCCAACAACGACAATGCCAGTAATACGTAATCCGACCGATTGTCTCGGTGTGCCGGGCAGCGCAAATTAAAGCGCGGCACGCCAAATCTCGGCCGTTCCTATCTTCCACCCTGATCCTTCCTTTCTCGGGCTTTTAATTCCCGCGAGGGATTTCTCGGTCGACACGGTAAAAGACTGGAGGAGCCAATATGTCTTGCCGGCCGAGTAAATATCGGCTAATCGCTTGGCCGTTATTTATGCAAAATCCTGCGCGACCGTGCGAGCTAGGTAGCCGTGCATGACGGGGTGGCTTACAGCGGCACTAAATGCGAGCTGCCATTCGTGAAGTGAAAGTACTCACAGCGACTCAGAGACCGGGGAAATACAAGAGTACATAGAGAGTGACCCCGAACAGATTAGGATCACTATTACTCCTCACAGCAGTCATACAATATATGAAAGCAGAAAATTTCATGATAGATTTCAGAAATATAATAGCTATATATCATAAAGGGTATATTTCAATTGTAAATGCCTGCTCTTTCAAGGTACTATTCGACTTCTCTAAAGATCGTCGAGTGTATTCATATCTTAAGGAGTGCTCGATGCACAGTGGCAGATCATTGTGGTTTCAATGAATGGTAGCAATAGATAGTATTTGCGGGCGCGTGCCTAGGACACAAACGAGGATGAGATATGGCGCTCTGTGCTCGCGGACACTTCAGAGAATTCGGGTCAGTCGTGCGCCGTCTATAAATTATGAGAGTCAAAGCAAGAGAGGGCGTCGAAAGAGGACACGCTGGGCCAGAGGGGCTCGGTCCGGATAGATAGACACAGACCATCATCGTAGGTAAGGCCCATACTGCATTGGGAAAATCCGGGCGACACCTTGCTACCACTGGCGACAATGATTCCTTATTGCACCTTATCTTGACCGCTGTGGAAAAACGCAAAGACGACCCCGTCGTAAAAGAGGTATAATACTCAGCGATTATCGGTTCACTGGGCGGCACCGTAAATATCCGCCGCAAATGGGGAGGGAGCTGCGGCAATTGCGGCAACCCGTGGCGATTATCCGGAACACCGTGGATTAAGGGACACTTGATGGATAGTCGTCGCCTCTTTTTTAATATCGATGCATCGAGGAATACCATTAAATAATTAACACATTGACTATCTTTCATGAGGAAATTTAAAAAATGAAGTATTTATTCTTTATAAAAACATGGATGTTCCAGTCATATATTAAAAAAGAGGATAAGAGTCATTCGCTCTGAAATTAAGGAGATTTTCTATTCACCTATTGGAACTAATTGTTTTGCTTTGAAAAATCCTTTGTTCCCGTAAGGTATAACAGGTGTTGGTACATAGCTGTTGGGGTCCAGGTTAGCCGGACTTCGGCTTCGTAGTCACCTCTCGCAATGCTTCCGGAAGCGCTTTGTTTGGGCGGCGTGCGGGGCGGCGAGCGAGGTGGATTTCTCGAAGCAAAGAAGCACTTCGTCAAAAGGCGAATCGGTGAGCGACGCAGGCCGAATAAAAGCCTGGAGAACGGGGGTGGTGCGGCGACGTCGAGCGAAACTCGAGATCCACGAGGAGGCAAAATGAGAGCAACGAGCGCCTCCCTCGTAACAAAGCGCTGCCGAATAATCCGGGAAGAAAAGGCACCGAGAGAGAAAGAGCAATACGAGCAAGACAAAAAGTGAGCCAGTGAGAAAGAGAGCTGATGTGCGCTTCGGTGCCGGTAGAAAAGGCTCGCAGCACTCTCAAGCCACTAGAAGAGCTCTGCACTGCCTTCATTTAACCCTTTCGCTGCCTTGTACTCCACTTTTTTCTGCCTTCTTTCTCCACGCTCTTATTAATTTCCATGTGGCCCGGCCACTAATTATAAACGCTTATTTTAGCCTCAATGGAATTATTAAGGGTCGGAATAAAAAATCTTCCCACATTAAGAATGACGCCTCATAATAAGAAAACCATTCATTCCAACAATTCGCAAAAAGTATTTCTATTTGAGAAATATATATGTCAGTTACCAAAACATGAAAGAATCCTTAATGACTTTATAGCTATTCTATCTATTAGACATCTCTCAACATTGATCATCAAACTCATAACAAGAACTACCCCCTGCTTCGAGATGTTTCTAACACAGACTCGAGGCAGGTCCAGCGTCGGGATCGTGCAGTTTGCACAAAGCGAGACTTTTCGGCGCAGTACACACGCGGGGGCGATTCGGATCATCGTTGTTCCCATCGGGCTGCCAGTTGGGAGGGATGCTGGTGAAGGAAGAAGGCGACGAGAGGAAGGAGAACATGGAAGAGAAGAGAAAGGTAGGCCGTAGTAGGTGAGGCCGACGAGTGCGCTGACAAAAGATCGACTGTCAGCTCTGTCAGCACTGACAGAGCGGGCTCGAGTTACGTCACTGGCTAGGCCGTTGTGCTTTTTCAGGGCGGCCATTGAAAAAGTTCGCCCACAGTCAGTGCGGGTAGAGAGGCACACACGGCTCAGAAGCGAAAAGGCTGTGAGAGCGAGAGAGTAAAGTACAAGCGAAGCCAAGAGACAAGAAGACATCTTTGCTTCCTTTTATCCAAGAAGGTGGGTGTGGTTCCATCGTGAGCCCCGCCATTATAAACTCGAGCACAAGTACCGCGTAAGAGGAAGATACGCGTTCTCCTATGAACGTTACCCTGTCCTTCATCGATATTAAGATCCTTCGGTAGCCCTTGTATCGTATTCGATATCCTGTTCATCCCGTTCTGGGAAACCTCTCGATTTCAATGTACACGAAGAACAAACCAGTTGGGTTAAGCATCGATTAAATTACCCGATTTATATTCTACTGCAATAACTTTTAAAGGAATCCCAGTTCGATAGAGATCTTTTTGTGTACACATCTCGAAGCTTTCAGCTGAAGTATTGGTTGGTTGGTAGATCGCTTCCCATGTCAAATTACATTTGAGCGAAGAGCGGGGCCGCCGTGTTCTCATGCGGCATCATACACGCATATGGTGGATTTCGCTCGATTTCATCGTCTATGACACCTACTTCTCTCCCCTGTTCAGGTAAAAATGCGGTGTACGCTCTTCTACTCGATGTATTGACCCGGCCATATGTTCCACGGTTCCCATAACTCTGCTCACCTACGCACATATCTGCCCCTGGAACACGAGCAACAGGTTGCGCCGTACAAGCATGCTCTAATTGTCGACGGAGTGGAATCACGTGTTGCAAACTGTTTATTGAACTCATCAAATAGTATAATTTTTTATAGAAATTCTGTAAATTCCCAAAAATACAATTGCATGCAATAGTAATACAAGACGAAAGGATTGTAAAAAATTTCTTACCTGTCTTTGACACGCCACTGCAAGTTTGCTATTCCAGTTGGAATTGAAAAAGCATTTCGCACGTTGGCGCAAACGTCCGTTAGTCGAGAGGAAGTTCACTGTCATGAAAATCAGAGGCCGGTTGGGATCGGCGAGAGACGTTAGGAGCATTTGCGTTGTTGTTAAGAAAAATGGGCGTACACCGGAGTGACAAGTAGCTGCACCGGCTAGCGGATCAGAAATCAGAGACGCGTACTTCGTGGATTGTAAAGAAAGCAGCCGAAGGAGCACTCCTCGAGGTACCTTGCGAGACGCAAGGATCCATCCTGGGCGGGAACATCCGGCCTCTGGTTACGCATTCAATGATCCAAGAACTATGAGACTCCTTCTGGTTATTGCCAGACATCAAGAAAGGAGAGCAATCGGTGGGAATCTTTCGAGGCCCCTAACGACAGCTTCTTCAGAGATAGTCCGAACGGTTATACGAGCAATATTCTCTGACATAGTAAAAAATGTCTAATATAATTCAGAAATAATCCATACATATTTCAGTCTAAAATTATTTTAACACATTGGAAATAAAGTTCCAAGCAAGAGAGATATTTTAATTAAGAGTGCCAAAATACTGTCAGGATGTAGTTGTTAAGGAAAGAGACATAAAAACGTATTGTTAGCGAAGCGGTGGAAGATCTGAAAGGACGACGACAGGTGAAGCCGGCAGAAGGCAGCTTGGTTGAAGAACAGGCGAGGTACAGAAACAGAGTCAGTTCGAAAGCTCGAGCTTATCCTCCATTAACGCAGTACTCGGCTCTCTTGCTTCCTCGTCTTATTCTCTAGCACGGTCTGCCTCGAAATTTTGACGGGATCCACGGTGTTCCATAGTGGCTGCCAAGTCGACCGTATGATAGCTATGGGATTACCACTTGCTCCAGTGATCCTGAACGTGGAGGCGCTTCGACAACGAAAATGTCAACCTAATTTTGCAAGATCTCTCCAGCCCTTGGATCTCGCCCGCTTAAACCCAGGCCCGTGTCCTTCTTCCCGCTTTAAGACCAGATGAATTCTAATCCCCAATGGGATACGAGTTAATAACACGCCTTCCTCTCATTTTTACAAACTCCCCATACTAAACAATCATCAGTTCACAAATGTAAAGAGTACATACAATTAACAAAAACATTGAGAAATTCACATAGACCATATTGACTCTCAGTAGAATTCATTGTACCAAGCGTAAAGTTTTCAATGGATTGGAAGGGTTACGAAGTATTTAGTACTGCTATGTAAATGTAGGATTTAGGGGAATATTTTCAGCCATCTCTAGGAAGTGTCTACGATGGTGTGCCGATGTTTTTTAAAAGGGGAATGGTGGTGGCGGTAGGTAGCCACTTTTGAAAAGGTATCCGAGGGCCAACACTGGTTGCGGCTTACAAGCCGCTTTGCCAAGCGGGCGAGCCTTCCGGAACCTCGTTAAATGCAATACCAGTAAAACAAGGCGCAAACAGTGAATAGCCCTGTCGACGGATTATCTGCTGAGCGGAGGTAGCGGGGTAGAGATGTCGGGGCAGAGATAGCGGCGACATAAGACGAGGCAAGGCTGCTACCTGAGACTCCGCAAGCTTCGGACTTAAGTTCCTAAGCGCGAGAGCCAACCCTGTTGGCAGCGACGTCCTGGCGAGGACTTTCCTGCAGGAAGCATCCCCTGCTTCCCTTCTCACAGCTCGCAGATTCGACCTGGACTCGCTCGTTCGTCCTCGAGCTGGACCACCCGTTGACTCGTTACTGATATAACTCTTTGTACCGATCCGATGGTCGGACGAATTAACGACAATATTGGTGGCACGATTAGGGGAAGCTTGTACTAAACTGGCTTTGAACTGCTTTGCGAACTTACCCTATTATCGGCGCCCTATCTCTTAGAATTTATCTAGATTCTTCCTAGACCTCTCTTCAGCTTGGCCTTTCTTAGGTGCACCCTGTGCTACTCGCTAAGAGCTCAGAAATTAAAATAGTTGATGATTTGTCCTGTATTGGACCCCCGCAAAAATGAGTATCTTCAAACGGTACTCCTTTCTTGCAAATTTATTGACACTGCGGATTGATCTCGCTGAGAGAAAAAATGTAGAATTACACCTGAAATCACTAGGGTTGGACGGTGGGGCTATTGTGTTCGGGCTGAATGTACTACCACCAATTTATCTCCCTAAAATAACACGATACCCCATGTGTTCGGCATGTATCCGGCGGGAGCGCTATAGACGTGCAGTAGATCTCATGCAGCCATGCTATATCTGAGCGCAGTTGTATTTTGATTGCTGCTTCTCTACCAGCTGTTTATACGCACTTACCTTTCTGCCTTCCGATGGCTTTACCTATCTCTGCCTGTTCGATAAGTTTAACAAGTAAGATTTCAAAGATTTAATTATCTATTGCTGTAATTTAGTAGGATGAAATATTCATAACAGCCTATTGAAAAAATCCTTCTTCTTAAATGTAGTTTTTGATTAGAGCTTTTATAGATTCGGACGAAGTAGTGAAGAATTCTGCAAAAACTCATTGGTTGATAGTATTTCGATTCTCGGTCCTGTTACGAGCCGTTTAGCATCATTTGCCTTCTTGACAAAGCGACTCGGATCTCTTATTCCTTGGAGATCGCAGGCACCCTTCGATTTCCTCCCCCGTCTTGCGCGCATGAATGCCGAATGGCACGGAGAATAGAGCTCACCTTTGTAAAACTTGGCCGGGACAGTTACGTGGATAATCTTCTCTTTTTCCGCCGACATATTGCGCCAAAGCCAAAAGGGGCCACACGGTCCGCCGAGCATTCGGCAAAGTTTGCCTTGCAGCCCCAAATGCCGGGCAAGTCGAGGGTGTAAATATACCTAGACTCGAGGGGGTACTATGAGAAGTATCCTCGAATACATCTCTATTCGTTTGTGCATCCACGGAAAAGCCACATTATAGGTTGAGCGAAGTGCTCTCCTAACTTTTCCGGTAACGAAGATATAACAAGGGTTGGAAATACTCTGCGATGAAGTTCAGGAATTTTTGTATCATCATTTACATCATGTGAACTTTAAGTCTATCAGTAGATTTAATAAATATTGAAGTGTTTCATTGGTTATTTTGAAGAGGTACGGATGGGAATCCAGAGTGTCTGGCTAATTATTGAGCTCTACCACTGAGCCATCAAAAACTCCCAGCGCTGAGCGCTGTTTCATATTTCTCTGACCAAAATTAACCAATTGCTTTATAATTTATATAGTACCAATACACATTAGACATTTATACTTTATTTTCAATACACAGACATCCTTACAAAGTCAATAGACATACATTTTTTTCATTTATCTATAAATCAACGCATTGGACTGTCTCATCCCTTATTGTTCGCTTGAATTATTTAGCCAGCGAATTAACCGGCAACCCTTTTTCAGTCTCTTCAGCGATATCCCGTATCAATCTCGGCGAACACAGGGACGAAGGCAGACAGCCCTTCACACGCGCATAGCTTAATACCGGCGAGTTAGCAGGGACGTTATGCATTGAGAGGGGGGAAGAGAAGCACGAGAGAGATCCAATCTCTGGTAATATTACATCTCGGTTATGACGGATTCTTGGCGTAATTCATCGGACCCCGAACAAGCGCACCCCAGCCAGCGCGCTCGCTCTCTCTCGCTTCTCGTACGAGGGTTGTACGGATGAGATGATTCAAGATGGAGTCAGAGAGTCAGGAAGTGGCGCATCTGCCTGCAGCGTGCATTATACTACCAACCACTTATACCTTTAACCCTTCTTACCCGATCCCATACCACTCGTATTAAAGGACTCACGAATTTGTCATTGATCCAGTTTTATAAAAGAGTGAATCATCCAGTCCAAACGGCTGTTTTCTGCATTCAAAGCAAATGAAAGACAGTGCGAGTTTCGAACGTTGAATATAAGCCTACATGTCAAATCTTTACAGAATCGTGCTAAATTGACTTGTACTTATTTACGAAAGCTCGTGCAGACCTCTAATACAGAGATGGACAATAGTTTTTTGCTTCGTTAGAATTCCAAAGTAATTCTATTCGGATAATAGTAATGCGTGTATGTATGGTGGAGGGATATTGTGAACGCAGTCGCTAAAAAAGGCTTCGACTCTGTGAGATCGGAGCCGAGGGCAGAGGTGTGGAAGTGGCTTCCCTTCCGGAGTAGAACCCCCGTTGAATCGGTGGCGGCTTGGTGCAGTGGTGGGGGTAAGGTGACGTGCCCTCGAACGTTCGCCACTTCTCCTTCCTGGCTCCGGTTGACATTCAACCCCCTTTGGTACGGGGTGGAACCGGTCTCCCGTTGGCAGAGGGCGGTCTCTGCGCCGGGGGTAGGGGCGCGCCCGGCCAATCGAGCGGCACGAACACGCGCCCCAAAAGCGGCCAGCGGCCAGTTCGCTTTAGCATCAAGAAGTCCCGCTGGCGATGACTGTCAGTCACGTCTCATCGGACTGGGCTCAGGAAGCAACCCCCTCGAATGCTGCCCTGCTGCCCTACCCGGATGTCCTCTTTGTCGCGCCGCGTCACATGAGCACTCACAGTTCTCGGCACACTTCGACCACGATCACCTCGTGCCGCTCGTGACAATCGAAAGCGCGATCAATTCGTTATCGATACACTTGCCACTCATCCGAAACCGTGGATTGTTCTCTACCGCCTTCTACGATTGTTCGTTCTTGTTCCTGAGGACTACTGTTTCTTGGTGGTGTGTACTGGTGCAGCGTCGGCTACTGCCGCTTACGAAGATGCAGAGTCAGGAATCACCGATCGGCCATATCCCTGCCGCCCAACCGAAGATGCCCGCATCATCGAGTAAGTGTTATAATTTTATTTTAATAATAATAGATTCATTATATCGCTTTGCTATTTAGAATTTTTACAAGTTAGATTGCGTGTTCTTTATGAAAAGAAAGATTGTATGTTTCTATTTAGTAATGCTATTATATTATTGCTTCATCAATTCGTGAGTAGCAGTTTAGTTTCAGTAAATAGTTTCTCGAATATTTGAATAGATTAAGTTATTTGTACAAAACATTTTTCGGCTCCGAAGAAATCTGGCAGGCACGGAATCGCATGCTTTCCAAAGCTTTTCGAAATTTGCCGATGGCCCGCGTTTATCACTGCCTCGGTCTGGCGAGGGTTTCGAGCCTCCGGGATTAGCACTCGAGCTCGAAAGATTAAGGATACCCGAGTATTATTTCCACCCACCGCAACAACGTCGCGGCAAGCTTGGCCGGGAAAAAAGGGAAAAGATCGGCACTGGTTCTCCGTCGCATCGTATAACGGTAGCCGTATTTATCGCTTGACCGCCCATAAAACCGTGTCCGCGTTTACGACACTCGTTAGCTCCGAAACCGCAGTCATAAAAATTTCTCTCGTCCACTACCCCGTCGCCCCCCGGCATTGGGTCCTGGTGTCACCACCCGGATTTATCGTAATCAGCCGACTGAGGGATTGTACCTGAAGGACACACTGTCTTTCTCCACTAAACGGTGATCGCAGGTGATCAGGCGTTTAGTGTGCACTTTCTGATAATTTACCACTTGAATCCTAAGATTACACAGGGTTTTAGATTTTCACGAGTCCCAAAAATTGTATACTTAATGTTTTTCATCAAAATCATTGATATTTTAATAGTAATGTTTGTCTATGCTAATCGTCATTGAAGGGAGATATTTTGCGTGAGATAATCGGTGAGATGGTTTGTCGAAAGCAGAGTAGATCATGCAATGATACTAGTAATAAGTTCTTACTGACGCTGGGACCCCCAGCAGACCTTCGCAATCTAGGATCGTGTGAAACAAATAGCATATGCGGCATTTAAACGAAATGGCCAGCCGCACATTTAAACGAATCGTCATCATCATCCCCCGCCGGTACTCATCCATGAGAAACTAACGACAGATGGTAGAGACACAACCCGGCGACAAACGAATCACCGTAGCACATTAACAGGTTGTCGCGGGTGGTTGGGTTTCGGGCGTCAGTTGCCAAAGAATCAGTGCACTTTGTTCGTAAATCGTAAACCCCTACAACTTGAGATTAGTTTTTTATCAGTACCTAAAAACACCAACATAATACCAATCAAACCTTGCAGAATTTCATGAACATTTTAAATAAATATTATTGCAATACCATGTATTTTATGTTACAAAATGTAATTCAAAGTATTAATTAGAAACTAGCAAAATACAAAAGCAAATCATTCGAAATTTGTCAGATCACTTATAATCTATCGTTGGTTTTTAAAAAAGTAAGTTTTAATTTTGCACTGAAATGTATAATTACTATGAAGTATTGTACAGGCAAGAGTGAGTAAGATAGAGGTTAATAAGGGTGGGTTCCACCCTCTGCAGCAGATGACGGATGGTCGCACGTCGCTCCCGTTTTACCTGTGCTGGGCGCATCGATAATAAGCCTTCGAGGACGAACACATGCCGCGAAATTCTCATGCTCCACTAACGATCCGGTCCGTAACACCTGATGACGCGTTGTACGATGATATCATTTGAATGAGACCGAGAGAAAGAGAGAGAAGATCTCTGTCACCTGCGCCTCGTTATCTACGGAAGCATTCGGATTGAAAAGGGGGTGTAGAGCTTCACTAGTCATTACACAGAGCTTTGCCAATAACGATGGAAATCCTTTCAATGATAGACGCAACAGTTTCGTTACTTTGTGTCTTCATTACTCATCAATTGTATTGTATTTTACTTTTTTATTTCGTGGTGAGTTTGAAGGAGAATTCTTGCGTGCACAAATTGATTCGTGTGTGACTACAAATTCAGCTTGAATGATTAATTCAGTTACGAAGTTGAAGAAGACCCCTCCACCGCAGGGAACTTTTAGAGCGATTAAGGGCGCAACATTAAAGACGCGTGCAGCTTTTTATTCGGTTTCGTGATCACCCCTTGCAACCCTTTCGTCGGACATTCGGCCCACCAACTTTTCCTTTAATTCAGCGGTCACGAACATGAATTACAGTTTACACATTCGTTGGGTTTTCGACGTAAGAACGTTTCGAACGAAATAACGCATCGATACGAATGAATCACATCCGGTTACCTCGGTCGATCCATACTTATTTTGATGTCACTTACGATTCCATTACAATCACAGAAGTTCTGATAAATTTAAGTAAATTTATTCCCAAATTCATTTGAGTTCTTTCATAAATATTAGGATTCCGCGAACTCAAGCTAAGAAATTTGATTCGGTTTAAGAGTAATTATTGTTTGACGCGTTCGCGTGCCAGGGAAAGAAGTAAAGTAGGCTTGAGGGAGGAAGGGAAAAAAGTCGAGTGAAAAAAGGAATTCTCTGGCGCGCAAGTCCCCTTGGTAGGAAGGGCAAGCTCGACGGGGAGTCGCGTGTGGCTAATCGCAAGCAAGCCTACGCTTCTGCGCTTGAGAAACACCCCCTCGCTCGACACAGCGCTTCTACATACTTTCTCCCTTTCTCTTTGCTTGTGCGTTCCGCTTTCTTCCTCTTGCTCGATCGAGGGTGAGTTGGGTCACTGTAAAAATCCCATGAATGATTGACGAACCAGCGACGGTCGAGGAAAGAAGCGGTCGGCGGTGGCAGGGAGATGAGTGGCACCCGACTAAAACATAGAGCACGACTTTGCGATGATGAAAAATTCAATCCTCGATGACTCTCGATTGCCACCGCCAAACGCATATTCGATTCAATGTTCTCGCATGATTCTCCAAGACCAATTCACCTACGCATCGATATTCCTTCCCCATTGCATGTGATCAGTAATGGAGGAATCGAAAAATTATATATCATATAACTAGAATTAGTGAACTTTTGCGAAACTGGAAAAGGACATAGTGGTGGAATAAGAAAATCCGTTAATAATTAATCAGCCATCATGGCATTTTTCGCCAGTACCGGTAAATTCATATGGAAGTCGTAAAAGTTTCATCTCGGAAGTACAATTTACTTCGATGAAAGACCGATACGCTTTATCATTAGAAATTACTTGCACAGAACAGGCTGAGCACGGAGACTTGCGAGTAACTTTCCCTTTACTCTTAAGGGGTGGAGAAAAATGACACAGTTTGTCGCGTAAGGGAGCACCCCTGTCATTGGGTGCAGGAGGACATGTGCAGTCGGTTTCGCACGCTGCTTACCGTATCATCAAAAATTCACGAAGGAGACACCTGCCGTTACCCGCTTGATTCTTTTTGCTACGAACCAGACTTTTTAGAACATTTTTTAAACTCTTGCTGATAGTCAATCTATCACTTAGTAAGAGGCGACAATTGACTCCGGGTATCAACAGGTGGCTACTGTGGTTTCCTGTCTTGCGTAAGATAATAGCAACGGCAACGATTTCAGTCGCCAAATTCCACGATAACACTAATACTTTCACATCCAGAAGATTTTTCTTCACATCGGACATAATTCTACATTTCCCTCGCAAACTATTCCTAAATCATTTAAAGACTACTTTGCATTCATTCTCAAAATCCAGAGTATAGAAAATACAAACAATAGTCGCTTTACTAACGAGACAAAATCCACTTTAGGAAAGTTGAGATAAAGCTAGCCGACAAAAGGAGCTAATAGCGAGACAACTAACGCGAACAAGGTGGTGACGGCTTATCGTTCGGTCAGGGAGGCATTCGGGATCACTTGTTTTCTGCAGTGCAAAAGGGCTGAGAAAGGGGTGGAATACTTAGGAAGCGTTTAACGTCGGCGAAAAATAAGATCCACGTCGAGAAGATAAAAGAACGCGCGATCAAGGGAGCGATCGGACGATAGGAGGAGGAGAACGCGCAGTGTCGTGTTTCTGGCTGCTCACTTAGGGGCTGCTGAATGCAGCAGCCACATCCGGTCCATTGAGGTCCATTCACGATCTCCTTTAGCTTGAATGGCGTAGGCGGGGCGCGCGCGACAACGAGTTGGTAGCCCCATTATAACCACGCTGGAGTCTCACTCCTCCCAAAAGCGACAGGTATACCAATGCACATAGCCAGGAGGTCTGCCGAAGAACTCCTCGCGACAAATCGATCCATTCATCGAGCCAGCGTCATTCATCGCTTTCGTGTTTTCCCTGGTAAACGGGTTCCAACCAAAATACTGACATTCTCCCGTCGAGATTGGGCCTGGACGACCTTTCTTTGCCCTCGACACGCCGGCACTGCCTGACAATGAGTGCATTTGCGCGCTGATCGACTCGATCGGACTCGCCAATAGACTCTTTCGAAAGCGAGGTCCTTTCACAGCGATTTCTAGTGGATTCATCATCTTCACCTTTGACATCTTGAGAGCTCGCAAGCTTCAGTGATCATTTTCCATTAACACATTGCTGACCAACCGTTTTATACGAAAGTAACCGATATCGTAGACGATTTTTATTATTCAATAGAAACGTTACTGTTAGAGTAAGATAAAAAAGATTTCTGGTTCAATGAATGTGTTTTCTTTGTGTTACAGGTCGTATTCTCTATGACATCCCGTGCAAAGTCTGCCGGGACCACTCGTCCGGCAAGCATTACGGGATTTTCGCTTGTGATGGCTGCGCTGGTTTCTTCAAGAGATCGATACGCAGGAATCGACAATATGTGTGCAAAGGAAAGTCGGAGGGTGGATGCATGGTGGACAAGACACATCGCAATCAGTGCCGAGCATGTCGGTTGGCGAAATGCATTCAAGCCGGCATGAACAAGGATGGTTAGTATCTAATTATTTCAAACTGTCGAAATATTTATAGAAATTTAGCGTAAGAATTCCCTGGAGGAACGTTTGAATTCTATAATTATTAGATTTACATTCACTTTTACCCGCAAGACGCGCAAGTAGCTTTTTGAGGAAACAAATTAGAGAAATGGCTTTTGTAAAGTGCGACAAGTGAAGACTTAACGCGATCTACCATATTTTTGCAGCTGTTCAACACGAGCGAGGACCACGGAACTCGACACTGCGTAGGCAGATGGCCCTTTACTTTAAAGAGCCCGAAATGATGTCCAACATGATGCCTCAGCCAGCGACGGCTTTGGATTTGGCATTGCCGAAACCGCCGTCGGAACCCCGAGTTTCGGTAGCTGCTCCTGCACCCCATCATGCTCTGCCGCATCCGATCTACTGTAATAGCATGGCCGCTATGTCGAAGGTAAACCATCCGCACATATTTTAATTAACATATTACCAAAATCACACATTCTTCAACAACACCAGTTAACATTCGCAAATTTATTCAGCCATTAAATAACAAAAAAAGAGTAACATAAAAAATACAACGAAAGACGATAGAAAAAAAGCATTGTTTAAATGTCGATCATTTTGATCTTACAGATTCCAGTAAGTGTAGCCAATCTACCATCGGTCCCATTGATCCCAGCGATAACCGCTGAGACCATCTGCGAGCAGGCAGCACGACTGCTCTTCCTGAACGTCCACTGGTCCAGAGATTTAGCAGCAGGCACTAACCTCACGATCGAGGATCAACTGACCCTGCTCGAGTCCTCCTGGAGGGAGTTGTTTCTCCTCGCAGCAGCTCAGATGTTGCCAACCCTCGATCCAACCCCCTTGGTGCCCCCAGGTCCCCAAGGATTAGGGTTGGCCGTTGAGGTCAATCGATTTCGCGAAACTCTAGCTGGCTTTCACGCGATGAACCTCGACCAGCATGAGTTTGCTTGCATTCGAGCGATCGTCCTCTTCAAGGCTGGTCTCGATAGTGATCCTGTGCCTAGTAGTAGAAGCAGCAGTGGTTCCGTCTCACCTAACACCGGAAGTCGACTTCGAGACGCAGCATCCGTCGCAAGATTAAGAGACGGCGCGCAATTGACCCTCGGGCAGAGATTGAGCGGCGCTTCATTCGGCGCGTTGCGATTCGGCAAGCTCCTCCTTCTTCTACCGACACTTCGATCGGTCTCCGCTCATGCGATCGAAGAGCTTTTCTTCAGGAGAACCATTGGTATCATCCCCATTGAGAGGATCATCTGTGACATGTACAAGACTGCTTGGAA
Source organism: Ectemnius lituratus (assembly GCA_910593735.2). Classification (NCBI taxonomy): domain Eukaryota; kingdom Metazoa; phylum Arthropoda; class Insecta; order Hymenoptera; family Crabronidae; genus Ectemnius; species Ectemnius lituratus. Next base: position 4,288,987 of record OU343036.1, on the reverse strand, counting down.
CAACAGCTGAAGCCATGTGTCAGTGAGGGAGACTCCTCCCTCTCTGTCGATGTTGGAATTCTCTCGGTACCTAGCAGAACGTAATCGAGCACGAATGGATTACAGGGAATCGTAGAAACAGGTCTGAGAAACTGAAAGAACACTTGGGCAATATGGAAATGGATATTCTATTAAATTAGAAATATCCTAGAAAATGTATTACAGATTGTACATATGATGTTGAATAGAAAGTCTTGAAAAAGGAGTCTCAGAAGAGGTTTAACAAGTTTCGCTCTATTGAAATTGCAATTAGAATGTATGTGGTTTTATGTGAAAGCAAAAAGTCGACTGTGATGCGAACATATCACGGGGCGTTCTAGGAGCGATAGAATCACTATGGAAAGGAGATTTAGAGTATGAATTATGCAATGATGTACTTAAGAGATGATTCGTACATGGTACGGTCGATGCAATAATCCGACAGATGCAGCTGCCTGTGATGGTGGTTTCTCAATGAAATAAGTAATTTAATGAGTTTATCCTTCGGCTAAGCGAGATAATCGTTGGGCAACATTATCTCGGATTAAAAGTGGATTTAAGGGGGCGTGTGCGGGAGTGAAAGAGAGTTGATGAGGATTGAGTGTAAATAATTCTTTCCCCCACTTTCCAAAGCCAGTCGCACTTGTGGCAATATTAAATCTCGCGAGATCTGTAAGATATAAGATTCGCCGATGGACCATTGCATCTCTCGAATTAAGAGGATAGTCCGTGGAGATTTTAATTGCTCCGCCTGCGCGGTGGTCGGCATCCTGTGCAGGGGTGAGTTGTACCTATCAAAATGTAAATTAGCATATCTTTGAAGGCATGCGTTAGATATCGACAATTAGTTTAATTACATGCAGATTACTTTATCGCGCGGCCGTCGCGCGCACCTTCATGTACATAAAGCTTTAATATTGTGTAAATAAAATGTTACTGATCCTAAATGAATTACTTGTGAACCTATCTATCAAACCTTCCTAATTATCGATGCATGATTCGTGGGCATAAAAAATTCCTTGCGCACGAAAGAACAGAAAGGCCGAAAATACATGGGAATATACAGTCGAGAAGTTTGTTTCGTTGGCCGGTAGAAAAAGAGCGCGGCAGCGCCGAAATTTTACCTGCACTTTTGCTGAGCACAATGAAACGTATTTCACGGGAATTTCACGGTGATTTGAGTGGTAATCGCAGCACAAAGGCGGGCCGCGTCGGAGTTCTTCAGTGCTGTCAGTACATTTTGAGGTATTTCTTAAACGTGGTAGACCAACGTGTAATCACCGAGCCCCGGGCTAAATAATCGTCTTGGACGGCCGGTGAGAAAGCATTCGAAACATCCAGCTTGCCACAACTAGCCGGCCTAGTCTGAATCCGTTGGCTTTGTCGACAAATGTCACGCTCCCGGTAAAATAGCCTTTGTTATTTTAAACGATGATCCTGGATCAATGATTCTGACGGGAATAATTATTCGGAGCTCTACTACGTTGTGTACACAGTCAACGTTGTGTAAAGCTGTTTGCGAGAATCACTCCGTACACTTCTTTGTGCCTTTTCAATGCTTTCTACCAGACTCGCATTCGCTTCGCTGTTATTTCTTAACATTTCTCTTGATTCATTTGGAAGACGGTAGTATTTACAATTTATAGACATCCTTGGCAGTCTCTCGAATCGACATTTTATTTTGGAACAGAAGTCCCATTTTTCCGTCCGGAGAAAATTGTTACGCGTAAAGGATCTCCTTGGCACAACAATAGAAGGATCCATACTTGAGAATCCTGCCAATATTCTCACGAAATTCTCGAGGCAAAGTTCGAATTGCGATGCGGGACGGAGAAAGGTGTCGGTGCTCTCGCTGAGTTTTCGAGTGACTCTCGAGGCGCGCATGACTGAACTCTGAAATGTTGCCACTTACTGTCGCCGGTACTACTGTACCCGTAAATCTATTTAGATCGATACACGGTCTTCCGATGCCTACCGGTTTAATTCTTTTGAGTACTCCCGTATTTTGTGTAACAGAACGAACGTTTGTAAAACTTCTTCCGAGTGAGTAGCTTCGGTAGAACGTATCCCACAAGGTGCAACGGATTTTTAAACCTTGAAAGTAGTCTGTCAAAACATAGTCCTACAATAATTCCTTCTAAAAGAAATGACAAGTAATAAATTCAAATTGTTATACTGCATTAATAAATAATTACACAGAGTAGTATAGTTTACTAACAATATTTTAACGTGTACCCAATGAAACAAGCCGTACGATATCAAGTTTGGATGAAAGATTTCAGTAGAAGTAAGAAAGTTATATCCAAGTTTGACGTAGGTCTCGCTACATCGAGACTGTCCATGAAGGGAAAGCGAGAAAGAGAGGGAGAGGGTTTTGTACGGTTGCAAAGCTCGGATTAAAAGGTGACCGCCCAGGTTCCCGGCGGTTCGAGGTTTACGGTGAACCGGAGGAGGATTTCGGATTGGAACATTGTACGCTGACAAATTACTCAGGTAAACAGTCCGCCCAAAAGTATCGGTGAATCCTTCGCTCCGGAAGACACGGCTCCTTCGATCTTTGCCAGTTCGCAGAAAACCAGTCCCGGTGGCGTAACGAGCAGGTGGAACGGACAGTTTCCCCAGCGTGACCGAAGTTTATCTAAACAGGATGAGTAGGTGGACAAGCAGATCTATTTGACCCAATATTTCAGTTATCTGCTCTATTTAATTGAGCGAGTAATATTTCAATTTAAAAATAACAAGCAAACTTTCGACTATTCTTTACGAAATTATGATTATCATGAGTTCTGGTATATTAATATTCTTCAATACATATGTGCTGGAATATCGCCTGTATCGAAATTAACATAGCAGTACGTGGAATCATTGAAAGGTAAGCGATAGCTGGCAACAAAAGTAGAGAAAACAGTGAGTGTCTCGATCAGCCGCTTGGCTGGTTAACAAAGCTAGGGCCAGCGGCGAAAAATCACGAGAGGCGGAATCAAAATGGAATGAAAGCACATCGTCGCTCGCAATTAACATCTCGATTTAATAAAGCCCTCGAGGCACCGTATGTTGCAACTTCCTGCATTCACGGTGTCCGACGCGATCACCCTTATAACCGGGGCCACCCCTCTCGCTCTCCAAGCGCGAACTCGAGAGCGCTTCTCTCCTGACCGAAGAGGCGCAGGGGCTTTTCACCATGTAATACTGTAACGTTTCCGGCCGAGTGAATAATAATGCCCAATACAGACGGTGAGACTGGCAATGCCGCGACAGAAACATGCTACTCGCATTGCAGTAAAGCTGTCCAAATAACTCCAGTAATACCGGATGCAATACTTCCTAAGGCATAACTTCAGAATTTCTTTACAGTAATAGATAATACATCAATAGAAATTGGATTTTATAAATTGAAGCGATTAATATGTCGTTTTTTATTATTACTGTTTTTAAAAAAAGATTGCAAACAAATTATTAATATATAAAAAATAAGTTTCAGTCTTGTAGGGTGGTAGAAAATTATTTTGACGCAATGTAATAAAAGTCTGATCGAGTTTGCAGCGAAATTCCTCCACCCAGAATAAAATCGACCATCCGATCGGGATACTAGAGTACTAGAATCGAACTTGAGAGGATAATTGGGCGTGTGCGATTGAATTCTTGCGTTGTGTGTAAGTCGACAAGTGGTTCCCACCGGTGGAGTAGATCGCAGCACAGCACCTTGCCACCCGTGGAAGAGGCGGCGTATGGGGCTCGTAACGCGCGGGTCATTTCGTCGAACAATACCAGTAACAATAATACCGATCTTCTTTTATTCCCCGGCATTACACCCATTGTTTCAGCCTATTCTCGGCTCGATTTTGCACTCCTCGTGTTTTATTGTGCTCTTTCTCCCGCCTGCTATTAATTCGATTTTGATATTTGTTTCAAGCCCGAATGTCCCGCCTTTTAGAATCTCTTGGGGGAAAGCAAAGTAAAATACAGCTTATAATAATTTATTGATGCTAATAAATCTTCTCATAGTATTTAAACAATCTTACTGTATACTTTTTCAAGTCATTTGGATTAATATATTCAACTAACATTTTCAATTTTCAATTTTCCGAATAACGGAGACACATTCTGTCGTAAAGGGAAGGCGCAAAGCTTAGCTTTATAAAGTTGCAAAATCCACGTACCAGATATGGTGCTCGATTGTCAGGCTATAGTTCCCATTATAATGTCACAGTGTTTGCTACTCATTGCCAGCGACTACTACTCCCTTGGTCAGATACTCTGCCGATTTCCTTCCTCTCTTTCACTCTCTCTCTCTCTCTCTCTCTCTCTCTCTCTCTCTCTCTCTCCTCGTGGTAACTGCGGGCAACAGTAACAAAAAGCTGTCGAGGCACAATGGCGCAGAGCACGTAATTTCGCCCTCGGTCGCCGGGTTAACAAAGGGCACTCGACTATATGTTACAATCTCGATTTCGTCGCCCGATCCTTGAACGAGTTGGCGGCCTCTCGCAGCGGCGGGCTCCTGTCGAACGTGTACACACACGCACATGCGCGAGTACACGACGGCAGCGGCGTCGTCGACGGGAAAAATCGGGGTGCCTCGAGTAGCCACTCGCCGATCGCCTGTATTGTTCGCTTTGTTTTGAGGCAACAAAACAGAAAATGCCCTCCATACGCGCTCGGCATTCTAGTCAATTAGCGACCGCCCCGAGAAATTGGACTACCGATTTCTCACCGCGTCCTCCATTCCAGGAATTCCCTTGAAATTTTGATCCCATACGGATTTCTCTTTATTTTAGCCAATCCAAGTTTTGATTAGTTTTATTACTTCGCACAGGATATAATTAAGTCCCCTGTTTGCGACTTCCTGTCATATTCAAAGCCCGCGCGTACTTGGTAGCGAAGCGTGCTGGCACTCGCGCGCGTTTTTTTCGCCGTGAGTGAATATTTGCACGTGCCGGAGGATCTCGTGTCAGGAATTTAATAAAGCGACAGAGAAGCCGACCGGTAGCTATGTAAGTACTCGTGGGTTTGCTGTGTTGGAGAGGGTGCCAGGTGAGGCCAGGCGACCCTACGCAATGCCGCTCCCGCCCGAATAAATAGGCGATGCATTTTTCGTACCTCCTCAGACATACTTTTGCTCTCCTCGCGCCAGGAACGTCATGTCCGTCGGTTAATATTTCCTCCATCGTAGGGACTCGTACACTTCGCTGCTTAGATATTTCTAAGCAACAACTACTAAATTAATCTGTTAATTAAAAGAATTAAATCACTCGCATTTATATAATTATAAATTTCCAATGCAATATTTATTTTTCACATAAAACAGTCAACAATATGTTAATTCGTATGAGTATCTGCATTTTTTATTACTATTCATCCTACCTTCGAATTCCTATTAGCCTAATGGCGGCATCGTCGACCGAGATTCTCGCAACGCCCTGTGCATCCCCCTTTTCACCACTCGGCCGATTTTTCCAGCTCGGGTGGTAATTTTACACGTGTGTGCGTGTGTCGATGTGCTGCAAGGGTCTGGCTCGAGTCGAAGCGAGCGGCGCTCTCCTGTAAAATGCCGTATCCCATTGTTGGCCCCCGTCGACGCAGCCATTATGTCTGCTTGCCTGATGGGAACAGATTATGTTGGTCGCTGTCATTGAGGGGCTCATCACCGGCATGACACTGATGCCTCCAGCGAACGGGGGTGAGCACTGCCGGCAAGCGTACGCTCATTGTCCCTACAAATTATATCGGGCGCCGAGCACACCGAGTGAAATGTCACCCGGAAAGATACGGACAACTCGCGCCACCCATCGTAACTGCTAGTTTTCCGATCACATCCAACCACTACCTTGACATGCTCCAATTCAGACCCCAATGACACTTTGTTCATTGCCAGTCATGAATTCGACAGACTCATAATTCCCGCCCATTTTATGAATCCCTGAGATACTTTAATTTGTGTTGAAGTAGTTGAAGATTTGGATGGTATAATCTTAGCTTGGAACCCATCTCCATTACGAATCCCATATCATAAGCACGGTATAAGCGTCACAAGTAATCGAATGAACTTAATCGCGTCAAAGTGACGCAAAACCAAAGCAACACCATTAAAACTAACAGATCCAAGCAGAGCGGTTGGCATTATCGTCAAAAACCGGGCGCTGTCTGTCGAGCTCATTTAGGTAAAATCGTACTTAGGCAAAATCGTATTTATCGATTCCTTGGAAGCACCGAACTCTTCCGTCGAGTAATACCCAATGGATGAATCATGTCAGCAGTCGACTTAACGAAGCCGATTAACGAGGCCCTTTAATCGGTTAACAGGTTTCGCGTTAACGATTCCGATTGGCAGTGAAGGCGCGCGCGCAAGGCGCAAGGGGACACTTGTCCTCTTGGTAAAGTGCGTGAAACTGCATTAAAGCGTGCGACGGGGGGTCCGGGTTTCGACCAACCTGACACCCTTGTAGTTTTAAGACAGCTAAGAACACCCCTTGCCGCATTATCTCCATGCTGTCCTTCTCTCGGCGAGGAAACTCGGTCACAGGTGTCGATCATCACGGATTTCGCGGTGTCGGATTAGATGGAACCGAAGACCGCAAAAGATCGGTTCTACTCGGCCGCCGAGCAACGGGAACTCGAGGAGTTCGGGGCGCGCTGCCGCCCCTTAATACCTTGTCGGAAGGATCATCGTCCGAGTTTGTAATCTGTTTCCCGATATTACTGACTTTAATTGTTGAAATTGGCAGAGCGGCATCTGAGACACTTGGCAGGTGTAGTACGAGTAATGTAGAAGACCAGGACATTCTGTTCCCTTGATTTCTTATACTCGATAATTCATATTTAAAGATGCTACATTCAAATCAAATTGAAGTAGTCTTTGCTTCCTTTAGTTATACAATTATTTAGAACGTTATCTATTTTATTTTTTAAACATGTAAAATTTCAAATGCGTTCTTCTTGATTCCTTCGTCCGACATCTAAGAATTTACAGATGCGTACTTGTGCAAACTTGAGGGATTAAATAATAGTCGTTGTCCATTTGTAGCGGCGATTCAAAGTCTGATGTAAAATCACGTCTTTGAGCAAATGCGGGGTCTTGTTTAAGAGGCAAGGGTACCGATATTGAGGAGAACGGGTCCGATCACAATGGCTGACTCCGTAAGGCAAAAATCAGAAAGTTAGGGCGCGTCTCAGAAGCGAGAAAGGGACGAGACTGGATGAAGCCGAGTCCCCCAAGGGATGTGCAGCTGCGAGTAGATACACACCGCGATTGGCTCGCGTCCTTCGACGGCCATGCTGGATTTTCCGGTCCTGCTTCTTTTCACAATGGTATCGCGCACGACAAAAAGGGTCAAAGGATCGTCCTAATCGGTAGCGAGTTTTTTTCTTCCTCATTCCCCACCAAGCTTCCTCCGCCCGGTCGCATGAAGCACTCGCTTAGTGCGTGTGTATGTTTTTGGGGAAGATCGGCCCCGAGCTTATGTGTGCACGGAAACAGCCAGGATAATTGGTCTTGGCTTTATGAAAAGGATAAATGCTACAAAGATTTACCTTGCTTCTTTGCTCCGAGGCAATCTGCCGTTAAAGCCAGCAGACACTCACGCTCAATCTACGTTTAAGACAGTACGGTGAAGTCAGGATCGTCCATTGATCGTCTATTCTCTTCACTTTCCCTTGGATATGTCGAATCTTATAAACAATTTTATAGATTATAGTGATGAAGTCGTAAGGGGGCATTCGTTAAATTGGGGGCAGATCTAGAAAGTGGGAGAAGGGTTGGAAAGTAGAGGAGACTGGGATTGCTAGCCGCGTGCCGCCACCCCAAGGATTAAGCGTAATTATTGGAGAGCGCTCCGGCAAACCGCAACCCGTTTCACACGCTCCTTCCATATCTTGTTATGAAAGTTATTAACTCCACTGACGAATGAATGAATCGAACAATAATATTATTCCTCGCGAGTGCATAGCATATATTTTGAATAAACAACATTCGAAATCTCATTCTTTTTTCTCCGTGTTCTTGCTGCAACTTCATGCAAGTCTAACATAGTCGTTCAGTCATTCTGTTTCCGGCACGAACCCACCGAGTAAATATTACACTAGGCGCCGCAATTGCATAATAACACTCTTAGAAAGACGTTGAACCTGTAATTAGACTCACAAAGTATTCTAAAACCAACCACGGCCGAGGTGAGACTCGACGAGGCGTGGTTCGCTAATATTCACGCGTAATTAATAGACGAGAATGAGATTCCATTTCGTCATTTCATTTTCTATTTCATCATTCGATGTATCCACTACTTTATCCATTCAACGAGGTCTTTTTTCATCGTTGGAGTAAGAGCTATCGAAAACCGGTAGAAAACATTCCAAACAGGTTTATGGCGATCTGATAATAGCAATCTCGATAGAATTGCAAAGTTGAAAGTTACTCCAGTTACATCACAACTTTAGGGAGCACGAATTCGATGAATTCCTATCCAGTACCTTTCAATGACACTCATGGATTCATCAGATAGTATGATAGCTCTCAGCCGATTATCACGATGACGATAACGATTTCATTGAGTGTCCTGCGGTGCATTTACGGCTTGTAATGTCCTGTCATAGTGTCTGTGTGCTCGCATGTGTGTATGTCGGAGATCAGGGCATAACCGGGCGTCACATGCGAGACCCTTCAGATGCGGCTTGGGTTTTGGCTTGCTATAACTCCGATAATTATGTTACCAATGCGTCGAAGGACAAAGGACTCTCGAGCGACGTGGCCGCGCGACTGAGGCCCAGAAGAGAGATGGTTGCCTGGTAGCCCAGCTGCCGGTAATCCTCCCTTTGTAATTTGCCTCTCTGACCCCTCACCTAGCCCCCCGCCTGTTTCGTCCTAGTGCTTGCCAATGGCGCCGATTTTTCAGGCTCTCACTCTCTCCCTTTCTCTTTCTCTCTCTATGTACAGTGCCTTCTATGCTAGGAAGAAGTCGTCCGCCGAATACCCTGAAAGACGACTCCGCCGATCCTGACGCGCGTCAGTAAATCGGCTGACAGACTTTTTACCTTACTTTCGCATTGTACGACTTTTCGGGCCTTCCTTCATTGTGGGAATCACAGCCGCGTAGATTCTAGATCTTACTCTACTGAAATACACGAATTTACAACTGTTATACTAGGTGTACTCTATTTGCTGTAAACTCAAGCTTGGAAAAGGGAACATATTTTAAAATAGAAGTAATAAAACATTTCCTATTATTACGTTCTATAAAATTATTATAATAAAATATATCTTCGACGTTATTAGAACTTTTTCCCATTTTCATCTAGACTTACTTTTACCGAGTAAGCTGGGTTAGATGAATACATAGATCTTTGGGCGAAAACGATAGTGGACACGTGTGGCGGTAGGAAAAAGGCCTGTCTACGCCAGTGACAGGCGGTTGATGTCACCGTGGCCGTGCCCTCTGGATAATAGAGTCCGCGACTTTAATGGACTCGCTAATCCTCTTCCCTGTTTGTCGGTGAGGCCATCCCGGCGACGAGGGCTGCTGGGGGATGATGCATTCAGGGGATGCACGGAGGTAAGAATCGGGGAGGGCGGGGTGGTGTGACTGCGGTAATACACGCAGAGCAGCCGAGAGTTTGGGCCAACTCGACGGTGAACAGAACTCGCCCGGATATATTGTCCTGCAGGGATGAGCCCCTCGGGTTCAGGGCCCCCCTTTTCTACCACGTATGTGCGCTCCTTCTGCCAGGATGGATACGCCCCTTGTGCGGATTCACCGGCGCGATGATACCTTGATTTCTGGAGTGACGAATTGAGTGCACTTAATACCGGCCAGCATCCCACTGGCCGCGCCTGCATTTATACCATACTCTCCTCAAACTGTTGGATAATAATTCTCCTTTCTGACATATTCTCTTCTTTCAAACTTCATTAACAAGATATTGTCAAGACATGCGTCGGGTAATGCACGAGGAATAAGATCAGTTTGGAATAGAATGGTTTTATTTCAGGGATTCTCTTTGATCGCATCTTAAATCTAATCGGTGTGCGTTAATAGATGATTGCTAAGTGAATGTCGCTATCCGTATGTATCTGTTTTACTGATGAATCCGATGGGATGGCATTCATATTCCTTGGTACATGAAGTCTGACGTGATGATGATTTATGATTTCTATTGCTTGCATGATTTATGATTTCTATCGTAAGCGCGTTCCTAATCTACGAAACCTAGTCTAACATTCCGAAAGGTGACCAGTGTGCTTGGGTCACCTTCGAGATCTTGGAGAGCGAGTGCGCAAGTTTACTTTCCTGGGATCGCGTTTGCTAGATTATGTTGCATTTGCACCAACTGTTGAAGGTGCGGTGGGAGTTTACTGGAATACTGAGGCTGCGGTCCAGCTTGGGGCGCCGGGATGGGCCTGTAGGCGGCGCGGTAGTTCGGTTGCTGATTGTGAGCCGCTCGTTGCGGGTAATTGGCAGCAGGAGCGGGCCTGTATTGCGGTTGCTGTGGCTGAACAGAGTTGTAGGTCGGCTGTTGCGGCGCGTTCGCGTACTGCACTTGCGGCCTATACTGCGAGACTTGGGCCTGATTGAGATGCTGAGGCTGGCTAGGCCGTCCAGACGACAATTGCGGCGCCGGCTGAGCCGGGATATGATTCAGTGGACCACGAGCGCTCTGCGCATTCAGCAGCTGCTGAATGTAAGACGGCGCTTGGTTAAGTGGACGCACTTGGCCGTGCTGTGCTTGTCTTCTCTCACGAATGTGCCCTGTGAAATTCAACCTTTTCTATAAACATATTCAATCTTTAACATATCTTATGATCAACTATGTATCCTCCGAGAAGTTCCTGAAAGTATAAGTTATTTGTCCTGTTATTTTTATTAAATTTCGAAATTGAGGTAACTCGACGTGATTGTATTATAATTCTTGCATTTTAGTTATTTTCGAAACAATGTTCTTTTTACCGTAGTTTGTTTCGTAGAGTTCTTGTCCCAAGAGATCACCATATGCATCGGCAACTGCCAAAATCGGCACGATGCATAATATGGATAGCTGAAAGTGAATATTCAATCGAAAATTAAAACGAAGTACTGAGATATTTATAATGGGTCAACAATTGTAGGAAAATCTGGGCGTCTACTCGAGAAAGTAACAAGGCCAGAATTGAATGTGAACTTTTAGTCTAATGCACTTTACTGATTTCTCACGACGCCGCGCCGGCAGGAGAGCGTGACACATACACGGGCCAGAAACACCGATCGGACCCGGTTCTCACGCGGGCGAAAGGATGAAAGTATTTGATATGCACGCGACTTTCAAATGCTACGACCACTGACACGGTTTACATACGACTCCACGCCATGCTAGAGCTTTACGAAAAGTAACGCGTTTCTTTCGTACAACAATTTCGATAGTCTATGAACTTGTTTCAATTTTCATAAAGTTTGATGACACCATATTTCAATTCCTCAAACCCAGAATTATATTGCTCGAATATTTTCTGAGATTAGATTCTGCATTTACTACAATTTATCCAAGGCAGGTTAGTCAAATGAAAAAAAATTATAATAAAATCTTTGATTCCAGATGCTATGAAATGCCAATAAAAGAAGTGTATTAGTAGTCCGTTAAAATAAAATCGTGCAATTGCAGATAGAATTACAGCCCTTTGAAAATAAAGGTACAGGAATCGAAGCTTGATGCGTGAAAGAAATATGCAGTACTCACGAGGTACATGACGTCGGAGAGTCGGACGAAGTCGCAAAGATAGCTGAACCAAACTGGCCTCGGCGTCGCGATGCACTTCTATATGGGCGAGCACTGCCAGGGTAAATGCTTCAACCAACCACCGGCTTTCACGGTTGGTCGGTTTCGACTGATTTTTCAGCGCTCTGGCCCCCGCCCTCGTCACATTACGTTCACATTGCTCGGACCGCGCGCGTATAGTCCTACTGGCAACATACTCCTGCAATTCTCAATCTAACAAAGCGACTCGAACTATATTTAACCCACTTTATCATCGATCGCCTCGTAATTTCAAATTTACCCTTTCCTTATAGAAGACCGTCGTAAAAAGACTTTCTCCACTGTTTAATATTCAGTTGGATTCGCCAGAGTTTCAATAGCATACATTGAGATTTAAATAATCAGTTTTCGGGTGAACGAGCATAAGTCTCGATCATTTCATTGACTATTTGTGCGATGGGGAATCCGATACACCCCAATGTGAGCCCGGCTTAAGTCACGTAACGAAACAGGAGTGCATGACAAGTATCGTTACAGTCGCACCCAGGAAGCGATCCAGTCGGTTGCGTTGGAAAATCTCGAGGAGGAAAGCTACAACGCCGGGCGAAGTCCTTGTTAGAGAGGCGTTGTCCACCAATGACTCGATCGTGGTTTCGTGCACGGAAAAATTGCAATTCAATAACGTAATCATTCAAGTGTATTATTTCACAATAAGTTTCACGAGATTTCCATCACCAAGATACGTTTGTTCTTCGTGCATAAAAAGAAAGTTTCAGCGACTTTCCATATAGCAGGTGTTTAGTGAGGAGTAACAGTGTAGAACGACTTTCAACGATCTCGCACATTAATATAGAAATCGACGTCCACTCTCGTGACTGCACTTTAATTCCAGACACGTTTTTCCGTAACCACGCACGCGTATTATCTCAGAGGTTGTTGAGATTACGTGAAAGTCGACCGATCCACTTTTTCTCCCGGAGCGTGCTCTGCTTAGTGCAATTAGGACTCGACACATGATAATTAAATGGGACACCGCAAAAAAGGATCGTCCATGTCATCAAGACTATACGATTTTTTCTCTAAATTTTGTATATTTGACGTACTTAAATCTCCCTTTTGTGACACCATATGCACCTATTTGTTATCGTTTTGTGCGACGAGTATATCACGTAAGTACTACATGTAACCACGGTGGTTTGGTTGGAATTCGGTTTTCTCCAAAAAGACTATCAACTTATTGAACCACTGGTTAGTTAAGTAACCAGGTAGTCGAGCAACATTTAATTCAGTCACTGCTTAGTCTTTTATTTCGATTTACCGAACCCAGCTGGTCATTAAGAGACGTGCAATTAAATCGATCAACGTGTAATATTATCACACAAATAAATTTCTTGTTAAATAAGAATATACTAAAGGAATGGTAAGTTAAGTTTTAACTTGTACACCTTTGGTACTCGTTAGACTGGCTTGTGTTTTAATACGACTGCGACCCCAGACTTCAACGAAAATATTACATGGATTAGGGTCAAATTCACGTGCTAGAAATTCGAGGCAATTTGCGACACACTCGGGTGGCCGAAACTTAGGCTAGAAGGTGTAAGTCACCTGTGGTGAGCTCAAATCGAGCTCACGAAATGCGAGTCGATATATTCGCGCGGAGTGCAGGTAAAACGCGAACAGATCGCGGTCACGTAACGGTAGAACGCACGCATTGCAGGAAGTCTAGCTGCTTCCGTATTGGTAAGTTGCTCCCATTAATAACTCACGAGCGAGTGCACCCTGGATATTTGATATGCAGTGAAAACTCGCTGAATTAATAGCAGCGCTCTTGCTTACCAACAACGCCGTCCACTTGTTTTCAATTGTCATTATAAAAAATCAGGTATTGTAACAATTGATTAATAACTTGCTTGTGTGGAAGAGTACTTTATTGTAAAACACACTGGTACAAAACTAGAAAAACAGATGAACTTACATACAAAAACTCTTGTAAAATTCTAGGGCCGATATACGGTTCTCGCCATTATACAGTCTCGCCTATTCCCCCTCGATTTTATAAGATACATGACATCCCTGTGAAAATCTCGACGATAATTTATGCCGATACTACTTAATTAACTTGCCAACTAGCGAAAATCGCGCACTTTCTAGGGAAATCCCCCAACGCAATCGATCTCGGCGATCGAAAGTCCCATTCATTTGTGCGAGATTAGAAAGTGTTTGCGCGGTGAAGTAGAGCGACTTCGATGGCGCATTGTCGCCAATCAACGTGCCTTTCAACTCCCCGTATGATCATACAGTACTACAAGAATCACATTCTACCTTATCGATACTAGAATTCGTCGCAATGAATAATAAATTCCGTAGAAAATTATTTTCATATCTACAGGTTAACATATATTAACAGTCATGCATGTGTCACCTACTTCCGGCGAGAATGCGGCGAGAAATAGATGGTTGGGAAGAAATACGAGAGGGAATGATGTTAGCTCTCCTTGGCTGTCTTCTTAGTACTGATTCTCCTTAACAGGACGAATGCCGGAAGGCTGCGCGTATCCTGCCAGTTGGGCGTACTGTGGTTCCGGGGTGAAGTGACCGTGAGTGTACGCACTACTCTGATCTTGATAGGGTGCTCGATAAAGAGGTGAATTAGGTTGAGAATATTGTGGCTGTTGGATTTCAGATTGTTGGTACTGTGCTTGTGGCACTTGAGCTTGCTGGTACTGAGCTTGCTGAGCTTGAACTTGATTGTATTGAGGGTGCGGTGTTGGTTGATATTGAGCCTGTTGAAGTTGAGCTTCTTGATACTGAGGTTGTTGATGAGCTGGCTGTGCTGGTGCACTTGGTGGCGCTGCTTGTGGTGTATATTTGTCCACATTGTACGAAACTTGATTCGAATAAATGCTGTAGGGAATTTGTGCTTGATACTTCAAAAGATCTCGAATGCTATTTGGCAGATTGGACGAGTAACTTGGAAGTGGCTCTGATTGTGGCTGTGATATTCTTCGATACTGTGGTTGCTGAGGAGCCGCGTGCTGCTGAGAATGTTGGGCTTGCCTCTTCTGCCTTGGACGACCTCCTGATGGATGCTGCTGCCTTGGTGCAGATTGCGCTTCCCTTGCTAGGTTTTGTAAGTGAGCTTGCACTTGGGCTTGCTGTTCCCTTACTGCCGCGTCGGTATCGAATCTATTGTCATTTCAATGAGTATTTAAAAACAATTCCAATACAGAAATATTTAACCAGATAACTTGCACAGTAATAAGTTAATGTTCATAAATTGATTCATAAATTGAATAAAGTGTCACTAAAACATTATTGACTATTCGTACAGAGTGGAAAAATGTTACCTATTTGTTAGGTCAAATATAAACCCGATTCAATTAGAAGATGAGAATGTTTATGCTATAAAGTTAGATTATCATTACCTGAAAGGCTCGGGAATGACATTGACGTAAGGGATTTGCGATTGGTATTTAAGGATTTGCTGGAGATTGGAGGGCACATTGGTATTGTAGCGGATCTGAGGGTCAGCTGGGGGTTGTGGTATCCTACGATACTGTTGCGCGGCTGCGCTCTGTGGTTGCTGCCGAGATTGGTGCTGTTGTGCCTGACGACGAGGCCTCGATGATGGCCGTGCTTTCGGGCGATATGGTGGCTCGCCACCTTGTTCTCTGCCTTGATCCTGATGTTGCTGCTGTCCATGTGCCGATTGCAAATTATCATACCTAAATCATTTATCTTTCATTAGAAGTCATTCTTATCATACTCTTCTATTTTTTCGTATTCTTTTATTGCCAGTATAGTTTTTGTATGTATTTAAAATGATAACAAATTTGCGTTACCTGTAGGGTTCGGGGATAATGTTAACGTATGGTAGCTGATGTTGGAATTGTAGCAATTGCTTCAAGTGCGCAGGTGCATTGTCATAGGGTCTGTACACCGGTTGTGAAACTGCCTGCGCTTGCGGCTGTGGTTGTTGGGCATGTTGCGCGTGTTGTCGGCGAGGTGCCACAGGTTGCGGTCTCGCTGGTTCTACATATTGCTGTTGAGGCTGAGCGGCCGCCGGTTGCCGGCGGTCGTAAGACTTCCAATTCACTCTAAAACCTTGTGAACACAGAATACTCTTTATTTCATTATCGATAACGCTTCATCTTCTTGTATAATTTATAATTTTTCAGCTATTAGTTTCATAAATAATTTGATTTTGATTTTGTTTTGTAAGTACAAAAATATTATTACCACTGGGGTCATTGTACTGAAGAGACTTGCCGGGTCCCCCCTGATTGTTAGGGTCATAAGGCCCTTGAATGTGGGACTGGCTGTGGCCGTCGGTAGCACCCTGAATGTGGAAGGCATCGGCTCCACCATCAGTCGCACCCTGGATCTGGAAATTGGAGTGGCCATCGGTGGCTCCTTGTATTTGGAAGTCACTACGACCATCATCCGCACCTTGGATCTGGAAGTTGCTATGGCCATCGGTCGCACCTTGGATACTGAAATCTCCAGCGCCCTGGGATTCTATAAATATATAAATATAAATTAATATTCCGTTATTTAAATTTGTATTCAACAATCCCTTGATTACTAAAATACATTTCCTTTTCATGGATTATTTTATGCATTAAATTTGAGCTGGTAAAGTTCAATCACCCCGAATCTATTTCTGTCGCCCCTGCACGAGCGAGCACCTATGAAGGCAGAAAATAAACGCAAATCCATATCTCGGTACTCGTGAAGAAATAAATTATCTCGGCGTGTGTGCTTGCGCTGACCGGTATCGCGTTACTAATCACATATCTATTGCTCACCGTTCTGGTCGGAGTACTCGATTCCTTTCTCCGCGCTGTATTTGAGACCCTGAGCACGCCTGTGCCCGTCACTCGGGCCCTGGATCGAAAATTGCGCCAGGCACATTGGCAGTGCGGCTATGAACAACACCTATAATCGCATCATCTGGGATTAATCCAAGAATTATTCAAACATATTAAAATTAATCCATATCATATATCCTTGTGTCAAGATGAAGTCTCATTACACATTACAAACCCCCGCAGGGATAAGATCTTTGTTACGCGCCGCCATTTGAAAAAGATCGCCAATTACTAACGGTAATTAATGGAAAACTGGATTGCATAATTGACGTCACAGTTGTCGGATTTTCTATTGCGCAATTAGATGTAGGCATTGCCGTAAAGGCATCGTTATCTCAAACCATGATGGAATAGGCATTCGGTGACAGTCTCGATTATGGTGTACGTTGTGCCAGCGCCTATATGGAATCACTTGGAAACCCGAAAGGAAACCGGCAATTTCGATCGCCCGAACTTTCAGCTCTTTTTCCTTTAGCAGAAATGTGGCAAACTAGTTTTTCACCAATTTTCCTTGCACGCCATTCGAAGCGTGTTTCCATAGTGGAGAGTTGTCGATTTTTCTAGTCAGTCAGGAAGTAAAAGACGCAACTGGGATTGCAAGTGTTCGCTTGATTTCCGCGTAATTAAGTGTAAGCTAGTTAAGGTCAGTCTGGTCGAGCCTGCTTTCTGGGTCGGATGAATTAATTAAATACCTGATTAATTCACCATGCTTGTCTTGATATTATCTAACACTACAATTTGCGAGATCGAATGGTTTAAGATATTTAGCCTGAATGTTACTGCATTGCCTCTTGGGAATAGTGTGTTAGTAACAGAAGGGAAAGTTGCGATTGAACATCTTGAAATAACCTTTTGCAGACTCGATCGGTGTCATCGGTGAACTCCGAGGTTCTTAACTTCTAGCGTTTAAGAGGCTTCCGTATACGCTGAGCAATACACACGCATACGACTCTTTGAAATCTTTGAAACAGTACTATTAACTTGGAATGTAATAATGACCACAATGTGGAACACTGCAGACATCGTATAATCTTTAAAGAAATTCATGGTGGTAGAAGAAATGTTATGACTGCTAGCAAAACTAACAGTTGATTAATCAGACAACCAGTAATTAGGCGGAGATCTAGTTAACTTGAAACTATAGCTGAGAAAGCGAAAGTAGCGGTGTCGAGATCGAGTGCTTCAGCTACATAGTGGCGTTTCCGTAATCGAGAAATGGCGACGTGTTCGAGCCTTCACGTTTAAACGCCCGTTCACTTGACCCTTGGGCTAGACGCTTTCTTATCTAATATATCACACTATTCAATTTCAACTATCATGACATATCCAATTTGCTCCAAAGAAACTATTCATGCTTAGGGAATTGTTTTATTCACAACAGACATTTCAAGTATTCCGAGAATTTAGAATGGAGTGAAGTGAAAATGTTACGTTCGTCAGAAAAAAGACAGTCTCGGAAAGCAGGAGCCATTCACCGATTAGCGATACCATGGCAAGCAAGAGTTGGAACTCGGTAGAAAGTGAAATATAAATTTATCACTGAGACACGCCTGGCTATTATCGATTAGAAAAATAGCACACTACAAGTTCTACCCGTTTAGAAATGTCTGGGGTTTGTTAAAAAAGCGAGTTACGAGCACGTGAATGTCAGGGCAAGAATCTAACTCGAATCTCGAATGCGGAAGTTCTCAACTACGACTTTCGGACTTTCGGAGTTACTAGTGTAAAGGTACTATAACAAAAATTTAAAACATTTCAAGAATTATCTCGCAGAAATTGACACACTCTCGCCGACTAACCAGATCCACTACAAGTGAAAGTTAAATATTTCCAGCTAACCTGTGCTAAATACAATTCGTTGCACTATTTAACTTACGAAACATCAATTATTGAGATTTGCCGGTAACAGTGGAAATGTAAAAAGCCGCCAATTAACTATGACAGGGAGAACTTTATGCAGTTATCCACACGCAAGGTTTAGCACCTATCCAATCCTGCCAAATGGGCAATGTACCACACAATAATTAATACCACGGCACGATAAAATTGTCACTCTAGCGGGTTTACACTTTCAAAAATTGGGTAAAACCAGCACAGGTGGGCAAACAAGATTTCCATATATGTAGTCAAGAGCTCTTTTAATTCACTTCACGCAATAAAAATTATTTGAATATTAAACCGAAGAACAGAATGACGATGTTAGTGATTGGTGATATTATGAGAAATTCCGAAGAACGATATTAATTGATAAATGGATGCACTTACCTGGAGTATCATGGCGAAAAGCCGGAGTGCCCGATACGCTCGAGGGTGGAGTGTTTCTGAAGCGGGCGCGCGGCCACCGGAACAACTTTATAGGCGGAGGCCGAGCTAAGCGAGCGTTCTCCAGCGTGGACTTGATACTCCTCGTGCCCACCACCGTCCAGGATCCACGCTCTTTATCGGCTCGCCCGCCGAGCCCCCGTACTCCTGGCAAATCGAACCTTCCTTCCTTCCTTGTGGTCCATGCGGTCTTCCTCGAAAGCACTTCCTTTTTGCTTGACGAGGAAGGCGCTACCCAGCACGTTTCAAAAGCACGTAACTTTCCCATGTAATGATTAACTGGCAGCCAACGAGCCATCCTGCATCTCAGTCATTGGCAGAAGAAAGTACGTACAAGCAAGAAGCTATTACCATCCTGCATTGCGTAATGGTTTTGTAGATGCAATCCCTAAGGAAATTGACTCTTCATGGTTTCATTGAAAAATTTTCACCTCAGATATTTGTGGAATTAAATTTGTGGGAAATCTCACATGTCGGATGAAGGGTTTTTATAATAAGCGGTAGTGTATTGAGAATTAGTGAAAGGTGTGGAAATAGTGAATACAGTTATATTCATAAAGTTTCTTAAACCTAGATCTAAGTTAAATTTGTGTTTTTCAAAAATTGACGTGACAATATCATTGGTGCGAACTTGCATATAGAATTTCCGCTCGGGTTCAGCGAACTGCGTGGCGAATTAGCCGCTTTTGCCCGCGCGGGGACGCGAAAAGGAAAGTTGCACAGTCGGAGCAGAGCATAGCACAGCAGAGCATAGGAGAACACGTGCATGGAAGCGTGGCGAGAGTGCAAGTGTGAGCGGAGCTAGATCGAACTAGGGAGAGGCAGGTAGGGGTGGACCGGCAGAAATTGACGAGCGAAGGCCACGAAAGTGGATCGCTTTACTCGAGCACCGGCTATTCTTCCTTATCCGGAGAAATGCTATCCTCGGCGCGCTTGTGAAATCCAATAAAAGAGAGACACGAAATTTCCTGCCTCGCCGAAAGCCTTCTCCACCTACTCGAGCAGAACACTTCGCTCTTCGCCTTGCTTTCTTTCACATCCATTCACTTTGCGTACTTTGAATCTACTTCGTATGGAAGCTCGGAAGTCGGTGTTAGACATCTCAGTGCTCGAGTAACTCCGATACAATCGGCCGCTATAAATCAATTGAGAGAAAATGTAGATCTATAGCATAATTTTTCAAACTTTGTTCCTGATGAAGCAGCCATCACTTTCTCGATTGTTCTGAAACTTATAGGGTGGGGAAAAGAGAAGGGCTATTTTAAAAACCCAATATAAATCACCCATTTCTACCTCCTACCCCCTCTTATTCATTCGGTGTAAGAATTGAAAAAAGTCTTGGAGGAAAATAGTGTGATATACAAAATGCCATTCAATTGAAACTTCTATTAGAAAGTGCAAAACACCGGCTGCAATCAGCTTCTTTTTTCAGGAAAGCGATAGTTTCTTTCTTTAAAGCGCATAACACCTAATCCATCATGGTTCTACATAAATGTATGAATTATTCCGTCAGACGGAACTGTTCCACGCACCACTGGCATGAGGCATAGCACGAATTTAATCTTTCGTGACCAAGTGCATATCCAGTTGTGAACCTTGCCGATTACAAGATCACATCGTGGGCTTTCCAATATCTTTCCGCAGCAGACCGTTCAAGTGAAACTTGGCACTGACATTGCAACATTCATCCACTAAAAGCCTCACTCATGAATGCTCTATTTCCAGGAAATCAAATGTTAGCGAAATCATTAACGAGGTTAACGTTAGTGCAATTTTTATCGATGCCAACTTAGCGGCACGTACATTCACCGAGTGCTTCACGAGTCGACGATCGACTAAATTATTTCTTTTATTAGAAAGGCAAATTAATCGAGGAACTATCGATTACTTTCTAGGCTCCGATTGGAAAGGGACTCTTCTCGCGTTAATTAAGCTTGCTACGTTGATAGTTCTTAATACAATCCCTCTTTCCACGCGAAGTCTTAATTAAAGGCACGTCAATATACGCATGTCGCAGCTGATTGAGATCCCCTTCTTCTACCGGAAGTCTGGCCTTCTCTTTACTTCCAGTCTCGCATGTAATGTGCGGAAGATCGGGCCTTGATTCCGATCCAAGATATGCAGAGGGAGAATGTTCGTTTTCATTCTAGCAGCTATGCGAGTTGGAATTCTGCGATTAAGATAAAGGAAGAGGAAAGGTTCGAATAGTAATACAAGTCGTTTTTTAAAAAAGTCATTGATCTAGTTTTTTTACAAAATGAATCATTTACTAGTTGTAACTTATTTTGCTGCTTATTATCTATGTGAATCACACTTCGAGCTCAGTGCTTTCTTCGGTCTTTCAAAGTTAATATTAATCTCAAATTAATATCAATAGAAATTAATAATAACAATAATTGCTGGCTTGCAAATTTAAAAGACATGAGTCTGTACTCAAAGTGCTAGCACCCTAATAGATAGAAGAAATGTTTCTAAGTGCCTGACCAATAATCAATGTCGCCGATTATTAAGGGTGTGAGTGCTTGTTTCGTAATCCGGTTGGACCTCATCGCCTTTCATATAGTAAATCTTGCTGCGGTAGTAGTAAGGACCTCTTTGCTCAGGGTCCTCCTCCGGCAGTGGTTTCGGGACGAATAATTTTTTCGGTGTATAAATGATTTTGTTAGCGGTGACGTCATAAGGGATTTGTGCCTGGTATTGCAGTAGCTGTTGAATCTCCATTGGCATGTTCTTGTCGAAAACCAATTGTGGTGGTGGAGCGACCGGCAAGATGTGTAACGGCACGGTCACGCGGGGCTCCTGTTGTACGGCCTGCTCTCGCGGATAATCCTCTGCATATTCAATTTTTCCCTGTAACAAAAAAGAAGTAGGATTAAAACATCATTTAGAATTTGAGGAATAATCCCAATTTTTAGTTCTATTCGTCAAAGAGAATATGAATTCATGTTTAAATATTTCTTAAAGCATATAATTTATAATATTCTGTCCACTAAAGAGAATTCGAAGGAATTAATTTACAATTTAATGTATTCTACCTGTAAACGTTGACGTCTGTCACTATGGTCTCGTCTGACGGGCGACTTCTGTTGGCTAATCAGCCCATAAGTAGAAGGTCCCTCGTATGTAGTTGCGGAGTTTTCAGCAGTCGCAGAATGTTGATCGTACTGGGGCGAGGCAGCGAATTGCGTGTTATAGATGAATGCCGATGGATTGACATAAGGTCTATGAGGTTCAGGATAAGCCTGAAATATTAGCTGCCTGATAGGAGCTGGTACGGCCGAAAAGGGTTTATAGTTCTGTTGATTCGGTTCTGCTTGCGCAATCAGCACCGGTTGAGCTTGAACCTGAGTTGGTTGATGCGCAACCGCTGTATCCGAATCCGCACGTTGCAACCTCGCAGAAGTCCACTCTTGACTGCTCTCCACCTGAGTTTGGTACTTACGATCCGGCGAGTAGTATTGCCAGTTGACCTTCGAGCCTGGAATCCATAGAAAAGAGAGCTAATAACCAACTGGTTCTGTGTGGCTCGCGATTGCACAATCGGTTTGCGGAACCGCATAGTGCGTAGCTGTGCGAACGAATGCTTAAATGGAAATCAAGACGCACAAATAAGAAAAAGTGCCACGTAACATTTTCCCAGCAATTCTATTAATTAATGAGACACGAGTTTTTCTTCAGGTTGATGATTTAATTCAACTAGACTAATTAGAAATGAAAGTCTACCGTTAATAAATGTGAAATTCCATAAATTAACAATATAAACGAGAGAGAGGCGCGCATCTTCCTTGTTACAGTTTCGAATTTGTTAAAATATAAATTCTCATTATTGTCTTAAGAATCTCTTATCTATCAATGATTCTTAATGAGGTAGGTATACTGACCATTGGGGTCGTCGTACTTTAAGTGACGCATCGGCGCTCTTGGTTGTCGTTGGGTGGTCTTATCCTCCGCGTATGCAGTTGCCACTAGGGCCAGGATAAACATCTGAAATAATACGGGTTCATCAGTCGACGAGTGAGCATCACGACGTTTCACTCTGGAAAGTTCAGTGATTCTCTCTCGTATGTCATTGCACGTGGAAGACATTTAGACAGTGGGTCGTTCATGTTCGACTTTATACACTCCAGTCACATCGCTTCCGCGTTCGCCCGATTCACCTTATCGTTTTCATTGTTAACGATCATAAGTTTCGATTCCGACTTGTTTGTGGTGAGACACAATTGAAATCTATTAAGAATTGGATCATGCTCGCGAAATCTATGATCGAGGGTAAGAGTTCATGTTATTTATTACATAGATTGAATTATCTATGATAAGAAACAATGATTGATTCGAAGTGTAGTTTGAGCACAAAGCAATAGTATTTTATTGGCCGAGTTTGCAACACGACGGTATCGCAGGGCGCAAGTAGTAAGAGACGTTTTTGGTCAGGCGCGCCGAAATGATGCAAGACACTATATTCCCACAACAAGGAACTACTTTCAAATGCTTTTCCTTCAACAAGGAAAAAGTTATACAATTAGCAGAAAATTACAACTTTTAACTTAAAAATAAATTATAGACAAAATACTGACAACAAAAAGTACACTTCGCACTACCAAGAAACAGAAAAAGGTTGAAAAGTTTATTATCGCATTAAATATGATTGAAAAATGCGAACTTAATTAAAATCAAACTAAAACTAGATCTACTCACTCGTAGTTTCATGGTCGAATCGACTG
The DNA here is from genome assembly GCA_910593735.2 of Ectemnius lituratus. Lineage (NCBI taxonomy): Eukaryota > Metazoa > Arthropoda > Insecta > Hymenoptera > Crabronidae > Ectemnius > Ectemnius lituratus. The sequence continues at coordinate 4,265,340 of OU343036.1, read as the reverse complement.
AGCGCGTGGATGATCGTTCGGCGAGTTTACCGGTGGAAATCAGCCAACTTCTGCCGCGTGGCTCTTCTATATAGGCGGGAGTCGGGGCACGATGTAATTGGCCATGCCAGCAGACACACACACTCTGTGGCTTGCTACTTTTAAAGTAATTCCGCCTCTGGTAACGAGCAAAGCCTGAGAGTACTGCACCGAGTACCAACCCGGCCCTGGGGATATTATCGTGCTCTCGTCGCTTGTAGGAATGTCTCTCTGGCGTAACTTCGTTAAAATGCTACCCCGCAGCCCCTGATCACACTCTCCGGCCCGTAAGAAACACGCGCCAGCATGCTTTCAAGTTTTTCTCCTCCTGGAACTGGATCCGGAAATCTCAATGACAAAACAACGCGTCCGGGTCCTCGTTGGTCAACGTGTGCTTTATTCGACCACATATTTCACTGGCCTCACCCCTTTCAGCTTCATTATGTCGCTTATCACATATGTCAAACAGATAAAGACAATCGGAAATTTCCAACTCGAGAATGTTCACTTGCTTATAGTATTTAATCCTAATGTATAACAGTGTGCATAATAATGCATACTTCTTATAAAATCCTAATATTCTAAAGAAATTGAAATGCTTTCACAAGAATGTTTGATATTCCAAGATGGATGGACGTAACAATATGTGTATTAAGTTCCAGTACAGGAATTTATTAAGCATTCATTATTCCAACATATTACGTGTTCCTCTTGCATTGCTGAAACGAGCTCGTGAGAAATAGTGTTCAATGAAACAGCAGCATCCCCACTGCAGTTCCATTGTGAAGCTGGCGATCTCCTCGGCAGGATCGCGCATCTCCAATCCTTGTAGCGCATCTACTCGTTGTCCCTGAACTTTCGGCGTGCTGGAAAAATGCAACGGGACAGGTTGTAAATAACCCGGCTTATCTGTGGATCCTCGATCTCGGCGTGCGAGCGCGTAATTCTATGAAAATGCCCGAGCGCAGCATTCTAATACCAGGCGTCCTCCTGCTAGTTCTTCCCATGGATTCCAAGCATAAGAGAGAGTGTCCTTTGAAAATCGCAAGCCGAAAGTATCCTGCCAGTTGTCGTTCGAGGAAGTAGTCAACTTTCAGACTCACAATGGACTGCTAGTTCCATAGTATGGAAAGTTATAACCAATATTAGCAAGATTAGGAGACATTAGAACAGAATTAGCAGTACATTACCACATTGAATAACTGTCATTTCGAGATACTTGAGAAATTTCGCAAATTGGTGTACGTGGGATGACTCAAGCAGTCTTGTACAATTAGACACTCGATTATTTCGTTGCGACACGGTAAGAGGAAAAACGTTGGAAAACCGTCGCCCGCTTTTACTTCTCTCGGACATTTACTTTTCTAATGAGCACTCGGAGTGTGATTGACTAGGCAAATAAACGAATCTACGCATATATGTTACGTCTATTGGAGCAAGAAAACGTCAACCGTTAGAAATTCATCTAATTCATGTGGGACCTCGCGCGCACTTGAAGGGGGAAGCAGCACGGAGGATATTCGAAAGGTACGATGAGAAAAACGATCCTCTTTCCACGGAAACGAGCGGAGAAAGTCGATCACGGTGAGACTGTAAGGAAGACTTTATCTTTAACTGAATTGCCGATTCCAAGGCAAGCCTAAAACGAACCGTTTATTTATCCGATTTACTGACAGTAGTTCTTCGGTTTTCGCACAAGTAGGCGCAGCCCGGGTTCTTAAGTTTAAAGTTTTACTATCGGTAGATGAAATCCGGGAGTCAAGAATACCTCGGCGTATCCTAGTTTCGCAATAGCATGTAAATGGAAAACAGTGCGATGAAATATTTTATATTTCCATTTCGTCCTCAATTAGGTCTGTTCGCGTTGCCTAAGGAAAAAGTGACGTCAGTGGTCGATCATAAACAGTGATTTACAAACGAACGCGAGCTATCTTGCACATACAATATCGAATTCCGGATCAAAGGCCTCAGCCGTGTTATCGGCCAGTAATAATAAGCTGCATGATTAAGAATCGGCCGAATGAGTTTCTCCTCGTGCAATTCCCTTACGTGTAATAACAGATCAGACGCAGTGGAGGGTTCGCCGTAAATATTCGGAGCAATTCGATGTCTGGCAGAAAAAACACATGCTTTAATTTGGTTCACTCGCTTTCCGCTTCATTATTAGCAGCGAGTCTAGGTGAAATATAAAGAAAAAGGAAAGTAAACGGTAGTGACTAGGTTGTAGGTCAATATCCTTTAGTTTCTAGAAGTTACAGAAATCTGACTCATTATGGTATCTTTATTTTTAGCTACTTTTCTGTATAATTTTACTTGTCTGATACTTACAACTATTGAAATTATGGTCTGAGTATAAAATAAGGGTAAATTGAATATTTTAGACAAAATAGGATTCAATATCGAAATAGTTTTATGCACTTTTTATTTCTCGATCGTAATTTCTGCTAAGATTTTGAATTTACCTCTTCACAGTGCCATCCGAACTTCACCGTAGGGTTGTTGAATAATAAATCCTTTGATACCCCCAGGTAGAACGTGGAACACAACCCTATTTACTTATTTTGCCTACGAAACTACAGTTTCATTGGTCGATACTATAGCTAGATACTTACCTTCTACCTTCTGAAATGCCCTGCAAAGATAACTTACCGGCTACGAATACTTTATCGAATAAATCTATAATAAAGGATATCAACAACCGATATTCGAGCAATCACTTTAAACTTTCTCCTTTCAAGATTACGTTCCCACACAAATCTTATTGAACTTTTGCAGAGTCGTTCCTTGTAGCTACTGACACATTCAATAATGTGCAACCATTACTAACAATTATTTAATGCACAAATAGAAATTCAATAAATAACAAGCGTTTTAAAATAATGTTGCTATTATATCATAAATTATGACATGTAAATTATTTTAGAGTATAACTTTGCTTTCATCTTCCCGCAAGTATGGGAAATACATCGAAGAGATTGAGTTCTATCGACGGCTTTATTGTGACATGGAAAATGTCAGTGGGTGCATGGGACACGGTGCTAGGATCAAGGCGTGGTGGAAGATCGTTGCAATGTGTATTATTCTGTGTGGCAGGGGTACGCGGGCGAACACCAAGGCCTCCTTCGACTAGGAGTGATCCAATCTGGCATATAAAACGCCCCTCTCACCGGGTGCCCGGACACTCTGCTTTCCCGTCTCATCGAATGTCCCATTACACTTGCTCTCTCCGGCATGCGATCTATCCTCGTAAGTTTTCAAATCCGGTGTAAATATTAATCTTTTCGATTTCGGCCTTCGATGGATTTTCGTAAAATGTTCTCCCCCAAGTGAAAAGTTGGCTGGCTCGTAGTAATGTAGCCGTACGAATACGCAGGCTTTAGTGCTCGCCACGGGCGCCCTGGTATCCAGTCAACATCAGTATCAACCCTCGCATCAAGCCGCAATCCTAAGTGACGCACGATACCTTGCGGGTGACGGGACCTTCGGCTCGGCTTATTCCCAAGAGGATGGTGTCGAATTTAAGGAGGAGAGTGACGTATACGGCAACCGGCGGGGCTCTTACTCCTACGTTGATCCAAATGGACAAAGACGCACCGTAACGTACACTGCAGGAAAGGATGGCTTCCAGGTAAAGTGAAGTTCAATTGACAATTTAATATTAGAATAATAGTTCTCATCAATAGACTATTATTTGTGATTTTGATAACTAAGTGATCGATGAATCATTGATTGAAAAAGAAGAATTTAAGAATGAAAATTGACTAGAAAGATTGTAAAGTAAATGTTGCGATGACGCAACATTCGCATTAGTTCCGTGAAGAGTAGGCAGAACGTTTGTTCACAGGCGAGCGGTGACGGTATACCAAAGCCACCGCCACAAGTACCACCCCAACCAGAGTACGTTCCATTACCACAGTACAACCCGCCAGATTACGTGCCGCCGACTTACGCTTCAGCTCCACAGCCGAGACCTTATCAACCGGAGTACGATGTCCAGCCACAACCGAGGCCAAACTACCGACCTCAGCCGCAACCCCAATACAGGCCACAACCGTCCCAGCCGCACTTCCAACCAGCATCAGAAATTCAATCCATTCCCTCGTATCCTGTTCTTCCACGACCCGAATATCATCAGCCGCGACCCGAATATCAGCCGAGTCCCGAATATCAACCGCGTCCGGAATACCAACCGCGTCCACAGCATAATGCCATCACGACGCCACCACCCCGACGCTTCTATCCACCTGGCAAACTTGATTTCAATCGGACTCCCGATGGTTTTTCATATACTTTCAGTAAAAGTTAAAGTCCACCGGTTGAAATAAAGCCTGAGGTATTGGCATGCTCAACATCAAGTGTGATTTTGACCCATATGGTTCTGACAATTTATTAGATCATTTTTTCATTCGTATCTATTTTTAATCATGATCGTTCGGAAGCTGGGAATGAATATCATTGATTACGTTACTTTGAAACGCCGTGGCTTGGCCGACGCCCTGTAACAACACCTTGCATAGTAATTTCCTTCTTCAAATGCGAGCACAATCACGCGCTCGAGTCGGGTCGCGGTACTTTCATCTGGTAACCTTTGGGCCGCTGCCCCTGTTGCAATGTTGCAACTCGAGAATCCCACGCTCGGCGAAGAAGTCTAAGGGATTTTTTCATGGTGGCTCCAATTCCGTGGGTTGTACTTCCTTTCGTTTAAAATACCTTTCCCACCCGCACCCGTGTGAACACCTCTCCTTTGAGCAATTCCGATCGAACACCTATCTTTAGGATGTTCGTCGAACACACACCTGTATCTAATGCGGCGAGCCAAGATACATTGTATTTACGCTTATGTCTGTACGATCCTGTAATAAACCTTTCCCAAGTCTTCTCGTTTAAAATGCCAATGTTCGCCAGGCTGTCAATTATTATGGAGTAAATTATTGTATGTCGCCAGTGAGTCCGCGAACAATTTGAGCGTACTCTATCATTAAGTGACGTTCGCATCGGAAGGAAACAACTAGACAAAAGGCCGATTGTCTTATTATTCAAGCTCGCAACCGGCGATACTGCTGTGCACTCTAGCGTCTCGCACTCGACAATGGGCGGCGGAAGGAAAAAAATGCAATTGGCCTAAGGTGTCCTGGCAACCATTTATCGACGACCGTAACACGGGTGCGGCTATCCGGCAAGGTAAACCGCCCATATCGAAGCAGGAACTCGGTAACCTTAGGTGGGCAGAAAGAAATGCATACCGCACTCCGTTCTGTGTCACGTGGACCTGACTTCACCGCTTCACTTAAATGCATATCTCTCAGACACAGTGCGCGTGACATATCGGCATTCCAAGAGAACACGCGAGTCTAATTGAGTGGATCGACAACTGATAACAGTCAGTAAATTGCGAATGGTTTTTACAGAAACTTGCAAGTTACAAAAGTATTGGATGACGCTATACTTTTGTGGAAAGGTAATCAGTGTTCATTAGAGTGCTATTCTTATAGCTGGTCTTCGGTGTAAGAGATACACTTGCAGGTAGGGGAGTGGTACTTCGCTTTCTGAATGCACGTGTTTATCGGGTGACAGTAGTATGCTGGCCGGTTGTCTTTCGTTTTGCGTCCTGTTATGTGACAGTGCCATGAATTGCCAGCGTGTAGAAAGCCAGTATGTGCTATCGGTGTATGTAAGTTTTAGTCGAAGGTCGCTTTAGTGCGTGTTTGAATTTTTTCGATTGCTCTTCATGATAAATGTATTCTTGCACAGTAAGCACTGGGGAAGATAGATTGTTCATCGAATAAGTTCTCTTCCGTTAAATACTTTTGTAATTAAATGCTACTTTCAACACTTCCCCCAAATATGTGGATGGGATTGACACTGGTCAAGAAGACGCTTACACTTTTGTTGGTGTTTTATTTATAAAGGTATATTGGGTATACATCTTGTTCGTATGATATTTATATGGCAGTAACATACTGACTCTGATTAGCTGCGCGTGACATCAACAGTGTATAAAAAGTAGTCCAAAAACGGCCGCTAGTCGAGGCAGTGGCATCGAACATTCACTCGTTACAACAAAGAAGAAGAATCAAGAAGAAACGGCAAAGGAGAACCGAACAAATCCTCGTTGTACCTACCACTAACTTATTCATAGTATAATTGCATACTTCGTGTGCCGGTGTGCCTCCTTAACACGTGAATTCGAATATGAGCGGAGCGTAGTTGCGTAAGTCCCAGAGAAAAGGCACTATGTGTCTATTCAATAAGGGTGCCCGAAATTTGAGTCACTCGGGTCACCGCGATACAAACCATTGCACATTTAGTCTGACGTTTCGTATAAAATATTCGTAAAAAAATGCTCGGTTCGTTAGTCGTCTGCAGTGGTATGCAGATCGGAACAGTCCATACGTACGTCGCTTAATTGGCAGGCATAACTTATCCTTACGTTCACAATGTCAATTTTTTACGCTCCCGCAAAGAATTGTCTCGACAGATGCAACGTCCTCTTTCCCCAAGATTATCGTCGCGCACGTAGGCTACGCGGTAGACGGATTCTAGATAAATCGTTTACGCATCGAGAGTTTGTGTCGAAGAAATTCTATCTCAGTGTACATAGAAAATAGAATTTGACTGCCGCTAGAAATAGTGTGTCGCCGCTCTAAGAACATGTGATTGGAGAAACGAGTTTGTACAAACTTTACTCGCTTGTGTTTCGTGATCCAAATTGTCTCGGATTTGCCCTCCAAGCGTGTCTCTCGCTCGAGGAACCGCGACTATTGTCGACTGAAAATACGTCTATATTGCACTAGTTAGACTTTGAAAAATATATATCTAACGGTAGGCATAGACCCCGGTAGTACACATTTGTAGAGTCAGTCGTTGCCGTAAAAAGAACTCGTTTGGAAAGAGAGTCTGTGAGACAGTGGATATACATCGTCGTACGTGAGGCAGGAGGCACGGCAATTTCCGTTAAGTATACGCACTCTTTTTTATCCTTCATCTAGTGCTCTAATCTACAAAACGAAGGAAGGAAAGCGCCGCAAAAGCGAACTCTAGATTACTGAAAGATAGCTTGTTCACCATGCACACTTAGCCGCGAAACCTTGGACAGAAAGTGTTGCTCGACTGTCCTCTCTTCGTGAACAAAAAGATATCGCATCTCGTTTAGCAATTATTGTCCCATAGCTTTTCACTCACAGTCCGAGAGGAAATAGTAATAAGCATTGACGCGCTCCAATAAAATTGAAAACATATTTGCCCCAACTAATAACGTTCGAAATACATCTAAGCATTGCATGATATTTCTCTCTATACAATTTCTTCCATAAGCATCTAATCTTTGCAATTTCCCATATTCTCAATCGATTTCCTTGCTGCATAAGCAAGTCGCAGTAAGTAAACTCCTTGCCTGGTTAAGTACTCGTGGATACCTCAGGTACCAAGGATTCGTATAACAAGAAACGAAATTAAAAGCACATACTCGCACGAAAAACAGCAATGAACGCCAATATCAATTGGTCATAAAATTTGTTATGAACATATCCATGAAATTGAAGTGCTCACGTCGATAATATTGTCAATACTTATGCTATACCACAGTAAGAACTAAACGTGTTTGGTATATGAATCGACAATACAACTAATAGCGCGTCACCTCTCAAAGTTCACAAAGTTGCCACCGAATTGAAAAACACAACATTATTCCCGTGTACCTTGCGAAATTGAATGCAAAATTCATCTTTGACCGGGAAATATAAAGATATTTAATTAATTGCAAAAAGTCGCCTCATTCAATCAAAGAGAAAACGTTACTAAGGTGAGATACTGCCGTAGAGATAAAAAATATTAATCACAGAGAAAGCACTGGGAACAAACCTGTAGATCGAAAAACGTATGCTGCAAGGGGCTAGAACTTGGTGGGAAGCTAGTTACGTAGGAACGTATACTATCAAGTAATCACGCTTAAATACTGACGCAATAGTGCAATACCTTACCTTACAACAGTATCGCGTCAATACCTAAATACTTTACGAAAACCTAGATCTTACTTCACTTAGAGGATAAACAGTAGTACCTGTATATACAGAATAGATGTAAATGCAAGTTATGCATTTTGACCGGTGATATGTTATTAAATATAAAACCATTTCGTCTTTACTGTAAGAAGTGTGTTACTATAAAATCATACTCTCGTGAGATTGAGGTTACACGGTTAAACTAAACAACGTCGAAAATAGCACTTTCACCTTTGTACGGAGCTGTACTACTGCGTATCCATTTAGGTCGTAAATCAGTATATATGATTATAATCACAATATGCATGATTCTATGTAAAAAGTTCTGGTCGACATGGTGCAGAGAACTTGTACTATGGTAAGACACGAATCAGTGGTACGTTATGGGGGTTGGGAAAATTCTAGCTGCACAAACCCGAAGGATCAACCAGCCCGCGGGCGATCAGCTCCGCCGTCGCGGGATCGGTTCCTTGTTTACCGTTCGCGTGTTGAGAGGGTGTTTGTTGCGAGTAGGGCTCGAAATGAGAACGTACATGGAACATGAATTCAGCCTTATCCGTGAAATCTGTGCGACACATCAGGCAGAAGTGCCTCTCCGATGGATACGGTTGTGGCGGTGCAGTGGATCCCGGGAAATACGGGGCAGCGTGTTGCGGCGGCGCAGATGCCTCCAAATGCGACCTGAAAACAAATAACAGCCTTATGAAAATCGATTCACATGAACAACTTTACAAAATTGCACTTTGACCCAATTGAAATTTACCGCGCATGTTGCATCCATTCTTCTCTCGTAGCTAGAGCTCGTCCACATAGTTCGCATGCCCAACTAACAGGTTCCTCTTTTAGTTTATGAATAGAATCTTGACGAGGCGGTTGCGATTGCTGCTGCTGCTGTTGTTGTTGTTGCTGCTGTTGCTGTTGCTGCTGTGGAGCTTGCTGTACTTGTTGTTGCTGTTGTGGTTGTTGGTCTGAGGATGGGGCGGTGGGGGTGGAGAGAGGAGCCACCCCTGGTCTATGTCTTAGTTTATTCATATGTATCACTAACTTGTCGCGCCGAGCAAAAGCTTTACCTGTAAGAAATTGAGTCAAAGGGATGTGTGTATTACGGAACTTTGCAATAATATTCTTTTAGAGGTTGCAAATACTCACCACAAACTTCGCATGAATATGGTTTTTCTCCAGTATGTATGCGCATATGAATGACGAGTTTGTCTTTACGGGCAAGCCCTTTCCCGCATACTGTGCAAGCGAACGCCTTTGTTGTGGGTTCACCCGTATTGGTAGCCTTAGACACGAAACCTGGTCGAGGAGCTGCATTATTTGCCGTTCGTACTGGTTGATTAACAGCTGGTGGTCGATTTCCGAATTGCTGGTCCATTGCACCCGGAAATGCAGGCATCACTCCACCTGGTCGCATTGTCGCTGAATAGTCTGGAGACCTGTAATTTCAGAGTAAGTGTATTTGGACAGTGAAAGAAGATTGTTGTGACAAGAAAAATGGTTTTATTTTTATTTCGGGGCATATTCGTGCACAGCCGGAAATGCTTACCAGGTTCCAATGGAGCGCAGAACTCGAACTCCATCATCGTATCCGAGACCGTCGTCGGGTAAAGTAAACGTTGGATTAGGTGCCTGGGGAGCTGTAGGTGGTCCAGGACCAGTGAGTCTCGCATGAGCAGCTTGTTGTGCCATGTGTTGTTGCACCGCAGCATGGGCCACTGCGTGTGCCTCCGCATACGATGATCGCTGCTGTTGTCCTCCATTCGACATTTTGTCTTTCTCAGAATCCTGATAAATAATTTCACATCCTCCGAATCACTGTCATTATTCGTGTGGAGTAAAAAGCAGTAAAATTGGGAACAGAATTTCTTTTTTCATTTGTATACTATTTATTTTATTCTGATTTTTCGGAATACGGGATTGAACACTTAATTTTCATGGAGTCGTAAACCAATGTAATGCTGATAGGACGTTCTTATGAAAATTTCCAATGCCCGCTACTACTCATTAGACTTGCGCTCATCAAGAGCACATCGATTAGGTCGCCCATTTAAACGTTCCATAGCTTAAGATAAAAACCCGTAGCGACTTTGTCACAATAATTTTCTCTCTTGAATCTCATATCCGATCGAAAGATATTTGCTAAAGATTTATCAACAAGATCAAATAATTCAATAAAGCTATTCAAACCAGCGATTCTATTCGATATATCCGAGACTTATGCACCATAATGTGTACCAGTTGACGACGCAGGGGCATTTCAGTTGCTCTCTCAAGGGAGTATTAGAGGCATAAAAGGGGACTTTCGAAAGAGCCGAAAAGATCAGCGGTCCCAGCGCGCAGGCCACTCCGTCAAGGTCCTCGGGGAAAGAACGATGACCGAAAAGCGAGAGAGAGGAACCGCGAGGGAGAGAAGATCCGGGGTGGGAGTGAGAGGGCGAAAAGAGACACAGAGCGAAAGAGGAGCCCGGCTTTGCGCCGGGACGACGGTTCCCACAGAAGAGACGGGGCAAGCCTTATCCAAGGACTGACGTACCGATTACACACAGTCGTATATCCCAGACTGAAATCCTCAGGCGCCGGGATTCCTCGCGAGATTCACTGCCACCAGCAATGTTACAATTAGCATCGACACTGTCACGGTACACCCATGTCGAAGCACACGGCGGCGGCAGTTTCCAATTAAGGCCGAGCACACGGGATCCTTCACTGTTCGGTAATAACGGGCCGCTGAGGAATTCGGCTGCCGAAGGTCCGCACCACCGCGGCAACTCCGCTTCGTGAGCGGAGGGCCGAGAGGAGAGAAGAGGAGAGGAAGACGGCGACGCGTACCGTCGCTCCTATATAGGCGCGTTCTTTTCGCGAAGCGGCGGGCGCACGAAAGAATCTCGCGTTTTACGGGGCGAGAGTAGTGTGTCCCGTGCGGAGCGGAGAGCTAGCCGCCGATTCCCGGCGCGGGAGGATGCAAGGACAAAGAGGCAAAAAAAAGCTGCGCCGCCGAGAGCGAGCAAGCGACGGAGGGGATAGAGAGCCGCGCGGCAGCGGCAGCGGCGAGATAGACGGAGGGAGTGAGAGGGAGAGCGAGATACCGGCGGCAACAGGGAGAGACAGCAGCCGGGAAGGCCGCGGCGTTGGCGGCGGCGTCGGCCAGAGGGTGAGAGAGCCAAGTGCACGGGCGAAGGGCACGCGGGGTGGGCAGCCGGCGGCGACCAGAGGAGTGGGAAAGAGGGAAAAGGAGGGAAAAGAAACGAAGGGCGCGCGCCCGTCGGGAGGAAGCAGGAAGGTCCTATCGCAGCGGCGAACGGGAGCAGGAGCGGCGGCGGCCGCTGCGACTTGTGGAAAACGGAGAGAGAGAGAGAGAGAGAGAGAGAGAGAGAACCGGAGAAAGAGAGAGGAGAGAACGGGTGACACACGGATGCAACGCGCCGTAACGATATCGAGTGGAGGTCCCCGCGGAATGCACCACAGCGACGGCAGCGGCCACGGCGGCTGGCGCGCGACGAAGATGCACTCGCCCGACGAGGAGGACACTGCGAGAGAGAAAGAGCGCGAGAGAGGGACGCACGGAGAAGTGCCGCGCGCGTTCGGGGTAGGGGCAGCTAGACGGTCCAAGTGTGCAATGCGCGCAGCTTATGGGGCATGCACACTGTTAACACACGGGGCGCGCGAGCGGTAGACCGAGCCGCAGAGAGGACAGGCAGAGAGAGGAGCCAGCCGCTTATCTACGGCAGACGACAACCCCCGGGGCAGTGGGTGGTCGAACAGAAGCAGCTGAGCCGGTGCTCGGGCGACAAGCCACTGGAAGGGTAACGGCGACGATTCGCGGCCCGAGACGGCGCGGTGCGCCGATGGATCAAGAGGAGATCCCCGCGGAATGCATCACACCCAGGAGCGAAGGAGAGAGAGAGGGTGTAGCGAGGGGGTGAAAGGGGCGGGGGGGGGGGAGTCGAGGAAGCGGCGCCCCGCAGGTGCAAAGAGGAGGCGCCCCGACGGACTGGGTGCAAGGAAGAGAGAGGCTGATCAGCGCCGATAGGGCCACAGACACCCTAGAGAGACGAGCATGCTCGAGGAGACCTTCGTGTACCGTACACCCTATATACCTATACGCATCCACTTGGAATCCACACATATACAATTGAAGGGACTGCCGGATACGCACGACGAACGACGGAAGAGCAAGCCTCTCCGCGCTTTGGCCCCCGCTTATAGCAGCAGCAGCAGCAGCAGCAGCACTCGGCTGCGGCTGCGACGGCGCTCTTCAGAGCGTCGGCCCGCTGACCTTGACACTGACACTGACAGAGATGGTATTCCCTCAATGAAGGAAGACGGCTGAGCGGGCCAAAACGAGAGGAACCGCTCTCTACGCTAAGTGCGATTAGGCGAAACGGTCTACGAGGACGCAGCCGGTTGCGTGAATAGTACAGGCTCTCCCTTTCGTCCCCCGATATACTCCTGCGAGCATTAAGAATCGCTCGGGTAACGAGACTTCGCCAGCTACCCGCGGCGGGATGTCCCGGGCTTCGAAACAGGTTTTCAGAGGTGCAGGTCTGCTCCTCGTTGCACCTGTGCCCGGGACAAGGAGATCCAAGGGGTTCGCGGGGCCGGCAGGGTAAATGGAAAGAAGAGAGCGAGGGAGTGGGGCGGCAGGGAGGGGGGCAGAGAGGGAGAAAGAGAGAACGAAGGATCTCGTAGTGGCGGCGCAGGGAGCCTGCAAGGAGAGCGAGGCCGATCGACGTGGCTGAAGGGTTACTTGTGCGAAGAAGGAAGACGAGGCGAAGAAAATAGTCTGCCGGAAGGAAAGCGGGAGCAAGAGGGGACTAGGCGAGACACCGAAGAAAAGGAGAACTGACTTTCGCTTTCTGTGCGCGACGCAGACTAGCCGTGGAACGTCGATCAATAGCGCCGCGACGACGGCACCCACACCACCTCTCGCATAGGCTGCTGCTGCACGCGTAATCTCTCTCGCCTTCTCCGTCTCCCGCAGTGTCCCGCCTATTCTCGTCTCTTTCAGGAGAGCCAGTCGTAACTTCGACCCTACATGTGATCTTCGTTTACATATGTAGCCTCCTCTCCTCCCTGCAATCCGTGTGGTATTGCTGGTTTCTCCGGGATCGAGTTGAGAGGGCGGAATATTGGGATCATGCTTCGTTAAGTAGCGAGATGCTCGGGGAAGGAGAAATCAAGGACCTTTCGCTACCGATCAGCGACGCCCCTACAAACGCTCGCTCATGGACTCCTACACTTCTCTCCTGCTCCTTCGCCCCTCCTCCCCTCACTCACTCTCTCTCTCTCTCGCTCTTCCGTCATGTTTCCTGCTCCTTCTGGAGTCACCGTCTTCGGTGTTATCGAGTACCTACTCTGCTTCGAGACACAAGGAAGAGAGACGCAACGGAACACCGTGGCCGGCTCTCCGTCGAATGTCACGCTTAGGGCTTTTTACACGGATGGAAATGTGGAACTCATGTCGACCGCCCGTCCAACGCATATAAACTCGGTCTAACGCACCGTGGTTGAGATTGCGGCCTCGCTTTACGGGCTTTTAAAGTATCTCCCGGTACTTCCTGCAATACACGCGATACCCCTGGACCGTTTCCTTGTTTCAACATGCATATTCCCACACGCTCTGAGAGACGATAAATTTTCGGCCTGCTGAGGAAACAGCCGCTGTCTTTTGATCAGGGCTTATTCAACGCGCTCTACTACTTCATGGGAAAGGTTTCAATGATATAGCCAGAACGCGTAACACTGAGATATTAGAATTTCTAATTAATACAATTCTCATTTCTCGCCTCATCTGAGGATTTTCAAATTCCGGGCGTAACACGTTTTCCGGCAAAATTAAAAAATATTGTTCTCACCTGGTTATTAGCAGACACGACGAAGTGCTTTAGGCTGTAGGCATAGTTTTTCAGAACCGTGTCTGTTGTCATGCAGCTCACACGAAATTCATAGAACATATCTAGTTTATACACGCATCTTTGGCAAATATTCTTCGGGAGCGCATCCTCTTTCGTTATCTGCAACACAAATCGCATTTTCGATCCTGACGTAAAGGCATAAGAGAAGTCGATATGAAGACAATTTCAAAGACATTCTTTAGACAGTCCAGTGCAACTAATTAAAAATGGAAAGGGGACTGGAACAAACCAAAGATAATGCGTTCGATTTTAAAACATGTACAGCACAACAAAATTAATGTAATATCCAGCGGGGCTTACCAATATTCGATCATATCCTTCTACCTTTACAAAAGTAACAACGGCAATGGAAGACACATACACAAACACAACAATGCATTCTTTCGGAGCCACCCAATATAACCTACATTCAAACATAAAACTACTATCGCATCCAAAAATTGAAATTAGTAATCCATGCCATTTACATTAAATATAACAATCGCTTTTAATGAAATGAATCCAACAATCAACGAAACGACAACAACGCCAATGACGTTGAAATGTTATTTTCACCATTCACAAATCGAGATACGATTGCAACATCATGACAGAGAAACTGTTCCCTCGTGTGGCGAGCACCGAAATAATGGAAATCCAGGGTACAAAGTACTCGGGGAGCGATAGAATCGGGGTGAAAGCAGATCGGAGAGCAGACGGAAACGGTGGGATGCACTCACCACAGCAGGAATGCAGGAACGTATCTTAAAGAGTAATTGCCTCTGCTCGCCCTCCTTGTCGAAGATGTGCATCTGGTGATTGCTCTTGAGGGAGCACAGTCTGCAGAGCTCTTCGAAATTGAAGTCCTCGGTCATCGCCATGCCGCCAGGCTCTCGAAATCCCAGCGGACGAAAACACACCTCGGTCTCGTGGCCAGATACAACGCGTTCACGCTCGACACCGCTGCGTCTTGGCAGGTTATGCCGCGCGCATGAGTTGCCGAAATCACTCAATCAGCAGAATGCCCCGGCCGGATTTAGGAGATCACCGCACAGAATTCTCGGGGCGATGTTCGCACGCGGGGAAAGCTGGCCGGACGGTAATGCTCGCCGAGAAAATAAAGCATTTCCAGGCGAAAACTAAACGGACGCCGCCATTTCTGGCTAGCTTTGTCGACCATGGCGAGAGAGCGCAGCGTACACTCACGCGCGCCATTTCCTACCACGACAGAGTCATCTGTGGGGTGGTGAAGAAGTTTCATGGAAATTGAAAACGTCAGTAAAGAAGGAAATCGAAGACACTGATCAAATCTATTCTTTTTATAGTCAGCAGTGAAGTCTAGATTTAAACCGATGATATGCCCGTACGAATTATTTATAACTCGCTGAGATTTCGCATGATATTACAACATGCATGTATTGCAGGCTATGACTGACCACTTCATATTGTTTCAAGCGTTAGAGTAATTCCTATCTACTCAATATTTTCCTCGCGTTAGATGAACTGAAAAGTAATACTGTAGGAACACTGTTGTTTGTGAAAAATGTAAATACATCGCGTACGTTGGATTTGGTAATAATTTTGAATGTGACGTAAATATAAAATTCCGATATGACGGCGGCTTACAATCTACGAACCCTCATTTTCATGGGAGTATGTGGGGTGGGCTTTCTTGCATTGGGTCTAGTGCTCTTTCTGAACGATTCAATGATCATGCAAATGAAAATGCGATTTCAGAAGGTAATGTTCATTAATTGTAAAAATCTTTCTAAAGTATTTCACTATTAGCAGATGGGATAATCTATTTCTCCCACTCAAAAGCACTACACACTCGAGAAGGGCAGAATTGGCTACAACACATGGCTGACACCAGTTGACATGGTCTTCAAGTTTTACTTATTCCACGTTAATAATCCCGAAGGCGTAATGCAAGGCGAAACGCCCATTTTTACGGAGAAAGGGCCATATGTTTACGCGTAGGCCAGATTCCGCCCATTTGCACATTTTTCAGTTCCAATTATTTTCTAATTACATTTTTTCAATCCTAGAGAAACCGTAGAGCGGCAAATATTGTCAATAGACGAGGAATCGGACGAGATTGTGTTCATGACGAGAAGTATGTTTGCTTTCAACAAGAGAGAAAGCGGCAACGTAACTGAAGATGACAAAGTCACGATTCTAAATCCCGCTTATTTAGGAACGATCAATACGGTAAAGGTTTCATTGTTAATAAAATATGCATAAAGCGTGTATAGTCTTAAAATACTCGTACAATGTTCATAAAACTGAAATGGAATTTTTCTTTTTTTTCCAAAGCTAGCGGCACTCTCTGCAGACTTTTTAAAACAATTCGGTGATAGCATTGCGAAGCTCTTTCCCCCTTCGAGCGTTGTGTTCGTTAGCGGAAAAGCCGGCGACATACTTTTCAGCGGAATGAAGTTCACCTGCAACAGTAAGAAGTACAGTGAGTTAAAGATGATATGCAGCACACTCGAATCGAACAAGCCGCCGATCGTAATAGATGGGCCGAAGGCGGGAACGTACTTTTATAGTTTCTTTCAGAAAGTAAGCTTATTATCTGCATCCCATAATATTATATACTCGGTGAAAACACAAATCGATACTTCATGACCAGATAAACAGTACGTTACGGGGACCATATCGAGTAAAGAGAGGTGTGACGAATTACAAGGAAGTAGGCACCATTAGCATGTATCAAGGAAAACGCATACAGAAGATTTGGGACACCAAGCCATGTAATACTGTCAATGGATCCGATGGCATTACATGGGCTCCAATGCCCATGGAAATTCTAGACATGGTCTCCCTGTTTAGTCCAGATACGTGCCGGTATCTAATTCCAAAATTACATCCTTCTAGTTTCTTCTCACACTCGACATTATACTCATTTAAATTCTACATCGTATCAGGAATATGCCGTTATATTATCAACGTCATATAATTATTAATGGAATGGTTGGAGCCCTTTATACCCTCACCAGTAAGACTTGGGAACCAGACGAGATAGATTGTTATTGTCCACAAACGCCTGACGGGAAGGTGTGTTTACCAAAAGGAATATTAGATATCGGACAATGTCAGGTTTGGTCTATTTACTAACTCAGCAAATTTCATACTCGTATTGGAAATTTGAGACAAATGTGAGAATTCTTATGTTAGGAACTTCCTATCTTCCTCTCGGAACCGCACTTTATGCATGGTGATCCAGCACTGTTACAGTACGCGCAGGGTTTGAAACCCCAGGAGTCCATCGATGGTCATCAATCGTATGTGATTATAGAGCCACTCACGGGTGCACCGCTCTCCGGGTTCAGGAGAACTCAGCTGAGTATAAAACTCAGTAGACACGCAACTGTCGAATTACTACAGAATGTCAGTGAGGGCTACTTTCCATTGCTTTGGTGCGAGGAGGTACATGTAGAATTTTTTGTTCACTTTTAATATCGTATTGGGGATTGGGAAATTAACTAACGCCAGAATAGTAACAAAGCTTATTTATTAAGATCGTTAAAAAAGTCCTTACACGATTACATGGAATCTTAAGTACTCTTATTGTAATGCGACATAAAGTTTGATATAAACTTCAAATACTGGACATAGACATTTTTTCTCCGTCGGATTTAAACAATCATAGTTCCCAATTATGATCACACATGATTCTTTAAAAAGTGTTAGTACATTTCACAGAACGAAACTTTGTTTTCACTAGAGTCATTCGAATGAGATGAAAATACTGCT
Organism: Ectemnius lituratus; assembly: GCA_910593735.2. Taxonomy (NCBI): domain Eukaryota; kingdom Metazoa; phylum Arthropoda; class Insecta; order Hymenoptera; family Crabronidae; genus Ectemnius; species Ectemnius lituratus. The sequence continues at coordinate 4,247,666 of OU343036.1, read as the reverse complement.
GGAAACTTGACATGATGAATATCACTGCATGTAGCAACTGTGTAAAAGTCAGGATTGCTAATTGCAAGCATGCTTTTCTCACAGGGAAAAACTCCGGAGCTGCCTGTGCTAGCGCGCCCGTTCCAGGCGATTCGTCTGTTGCACCTCGCTTGGTTCATGCAGCTGATACCGCTGATTATCGGCGTGTACCTTCTCCTGATGACTTTGTACGCATGCGGAATAGCAAAGCGCAAGACACGAGTGACCAGCATCGTGAGGGAATCATTGGCAGTGTCACAGGGTTCTTTTGTCAGAACGATGCCACAAGGCCCACCCAGGCGACATCGACGCCTCTTTGAGTGACTGCACGGCGCACTGTATTTTCGTAGTACCTTCATAGTACTTTTATCATCATCAATTAGTCTTTGTAGTCTTCGTCGCTATAATACAAGTTAGCCTAATGATTCTATCGTTTTGCTTTGGTAATATTACGAGGAATCGGTAACGGAGCAAGCCAATTTCTCAGAGTTCGCCATTGGCGCGTCGGGGGATGTTAGGCATTCGCAAAGTCCTTTGCATCTATTTACAATTTACGCTAGGGTTTAAGTACAGGAGGGTAGTAACACGTGGTACGTCTCGACGATTAACACTAAATCATCGAATGTACACATGCGTTGCTTTGAAAATAAATACACTGGGTGTTAAAGGGAAGATCACCTTATGAATCTTGTCCCTTTTAAATAAGGTGGAACTTCGAATCCACAGTCAGTTTGAACACAACCACTGAAGGGTGCGCAGCTGTCATTTACGTCTTGACGTCTTCGCTGTAGAGTTTAATGATATCAACGATGGATGTCCAGGAGCCAAAGACTAACGCGAACATCGAGAAGACCAGTAGCACAGTGTTCTTCCAGAGCCTCCACTTGAAGGTTCCCAGATGACCCTCCCAGCAGGAGATCGTCTCGACGATCGCCGGGATACTGATTCCCAAAACGGAAAAGAAGACGGCGCCCACCAGCGAGATGAACGGTTCCAGCCGGGGAACTATCAGGGCAATGACCACTGCAACACACATGTAAGACTATCATTAACCATTCCTCAACATCCCTTTGAATTACATATTTATTTCGGGTAGATCATTAACGCAATTTCGACTAATAATAAGCGCGCGTAAGATTGTTTGTCGACAATGTAACAAACTGCATAAGAGCTTCATTCAAAGAACCGCTACCGTGAAGAGCCAGATAACACCGACTTCTCTCAGTCGAAACCGGATCGCACTCGAAAGATCTTGGATAACGAGTAGTGATATTATAGGAAGGAATTCCTATTGAGCACTTTGATCGTAATTCGTACTTTGATCACTGCCTGTCTAGCTCTGATATCATCCGTGATAGATGAGTTATCAGAATTACGTCTTTATTTCAATGCCACACTTAGTTACAGTTAAGGGAATCTCTAACTTTATCTTTGTGTTACATAGCTTGAATTTTGATAGTGAAATCTGACCGATACACTTCTCGGTGTGAATAGAATCCGATAAAGTTCGAAAGGTGAGATAGTCGCACGCGGGTAATATTTATCTTCTATTGGCTGAAAAATATCTGTAAGGCATTGGTTGTCCCGAGAGAAGGCCGAGCTAAAAGGAGAACGAGTCGTTGAACGGTGCTCACAAGGCAGTAGTGAGTCATGCGGTTACAGAACCAACGGGTATTTCCCTGGCCAGTTCTACCTTTACATCGCTACTCAGCCACGTGCTTTTCTCTTTTTCCACTCGGATAAGTAACACACGCGGCAGCCAGTGGCGTAATTCTTCCAATCATCGTAATCCAACTTTCCATTCACTATTATCGCCCTTACTATCAGTAGATCCACTTCGGATTCGGTTCGATATCACATTCAATTCCATTAGGTACCGTTCCAGGAACTACCAACAATGCATGGCCTCTCGAATCTCATTCTACTACTCAGCTATTTATGTACATAATCTATCGCGGAGCTCTCGAAAAACTAGATTTTTGTACGTGATAGGGGAAAGTCAGACAGAGAGTGAAAATTTCGTATAACAAAACTTACCTGTTAACACGACCATTCCCACCCTGACCAACGTTTCGCACACGAGTCTGTATCTGTGACTGATCTTGTCCTTCATCCCCAACCAAATGATTTGCAGGGGTACGAAGTATTGGAGACCATAAGTGAATAAAACTGCCAGAGCGATGAGTAGCTTCACCATTTGTCCCAATCTGTAGAAAATAGAACATTGCATTAAATTTGGAATTGTTTTTTTTTCTCATTGTATATTTCACTACTTACATAGTATCAGTTGGGATGTTCAATGTGATACTTCCAGTCACAGCCTCTCCGTATTTCATGTAACCGAAAACACCAAGTACAGCGTACAAAGCAACTACTATTGTCATTGTAAAATTGAGAACTCCAGGGCAGCCGAGAAAATGTTGCGGCGTTCGCATACTGTTCTCCACTGGCATTACCTGTAACATTAAGAAACAATCATGGTAGAAAGTTCATCGAAAATATTTCACTTAAGTGTTTAGTAAATTGCCTATTGTTTGTTATACTTACAACACCTATGCCTTCGATGGCAAATATCACTGTCGCAAAGAAGTTGGGAAGTTGCGCTGCGCTCGAGAAGAGCTTTGTGTTCTTCTCTGGCTGAAGATCAGTGAACACGTAGTACAAGGTGATTGCAAAACCCACCATCATGCAGATGTTCGCAATTATCGAGAAGGGCACCATGTACTTTAAGTTTCGCACCTGACCGAGCAGCAGAACTGCCGGAAGTAACGCCAATATGTACACTCGTGACGATATCTCGACACCGCTGTAAAACTTTGCCACCTATGGAAAAAGCCAACTCAATTAGGATCTCCATTGATTTCTATTACTAGTGGTTTGCAGTTTAAGTATTTCTTATCTTAAATACGAATAAGAGTCAAAGAGATATCTTTAAAGAGGAAACCAGGAAAGTTATAGTTAAAGATTGAAATTTACTGCTTCATGACGTTGTTAAAGACAGTGCGGTTGACCTATATCAGACAGACAGACATGTACAAGACACTAAGTGTGGAGGCAGAGCGGTCGGAGACAAGCTCGCCAAGTATAGTCGTCTGACGATGTAAAGTGGGCTTTTCAGGCGACGTTTCTTCAACCAGTCGTCTCACAGTATGAGAGAACGAGTATCGAAAACGATTCATTTAACGATTGCAATTTAATAAAATTTATATCCGATCTCATTTTTTCGAATGATTTGAAATGAGAATTTTTTGCATTGGGTGTTGTCTGAAAATTTACCTGCTCGATGGAACTCGAGACGAATACGACGTAGACGCAGGTTCCACCCACGTAGGTGGCGCATAGGGCTGCGTTTACGAATATCCTACTCGCATTGGCGAATGGCCTGATGGCCTTGGGTCCAGAGGCGAAAGCAGCCTCCGCGGTCTCAGCGTATGTCATTTGTGGCGTCTTCGTTCGCCGGCAGAGCACGTGCGAGGATCGGACGAGTATATGTACGCAGTGCGCACAAATGAAACCGATAATTAGGGTGCCGATTCCACCGAATAGCAGACCACCGTTCTTGATGGCATTGGGCATCGCCAAGATACCAGTGCCCAGGGATGATTTGAGAAGATGGGCCGCCGAACCCAAATCCCTATCGCAAGAAATCATTTGGACTCATTAATATAACTATACCTCGAGGTTACTTCAATTCCTCTTGTTTTACTGGCGATCACTTACGAGTTTGTATTCTTCTTTTGGCGATTCTCAAAAGGATTGTAGAGTTCATCCTTCTCATTGTATTCGCCAATAGCTGGCGCGGTGATTTTAGTCCTAATGAATAAATCGACATTTTTTTATTCCACTTTATTCGTCTTGGAAGTTTTTACTTTGTTGATGAGTTGAAAATGCATTTATGTTGGTAGTATTGGAAATGGAAAGGTACAGTGGGAATAGTAAATAGTACTCTTTTTTGTTTACGATCTTAGAGGAATTCTAGTTCGTGTTAGTGATAGTGGAACTATTCGATTATCCGTTGGTATTTTCACTCTCAGCTTGTCAGCTATATTGAAGTATAAGGGACAACGTTGACTAATCGTCGAACACGTTTACTTTTCCACGGGGATGACGATAAAGCTGTCGGAACCTTTTGAAATCGTACTTTGACGCCGACATTCAGTTTCATTCCGGTATTTTATCAGAGCAGGCTACTCAGGTAGGGAGTGCGGATTACGATAAGTCTCAGTGAAATCGGGAAACCCGCTCTTTGACGCATCCCAAGCGAGAGATAATCAAATTCTTAGCCGACGACCGTTCCAATAAAGTGCTTGAACGCTTCTGCAAAAGGCGCACGATCGCGTTGCTTATCTGCACTCTTGACATCATTGACAATGATAGTTCAAATTAAGCGCTAGCACAATGCTTCGAAACTGTTATCTTTATCGTAAGGGTGTCGTGCCTTGAAATTAAAGTAAACTAAAATTTCATGAGTAGCCTTATTATCATTTGCAATGAATGTTACATTAACCAATTTTACTTAAGTAAAATGATACTTGGTATCATTTATGGTACATTGGAATTTCATGAATGATTATTGATGTATGGTAATCAAGAAAGCATAAATCAACATACGTGCTAGAGAACTCCGTCATTTGACTGCTGGTAGCAGCTTGGTCTCTTTCTGGCCTTCCCATGATTGAACTGCAAAAAGTTATTGTTACCTGAGCAATGCAAAACTGAACTTGCGTGCATCAACTGAGCGCCAACATAGTAACTCTATTCAAAGTTCGCGTGAGGATAGTGGCGACAGTTAGCCGCAAGCAATTATGATTATTACTTGGTAGTCGAAATTGCGATGTAGAAGGGTGACGAAGTCGATATGGATACGAGACGTCTTATCGCGCGAGATCATCTGTACTTAGAGGTGGTCTGTACGAAATCGATTTCGATAGAGGATTATCGGACGCTCTCAACGACTTCAATTTATCATAGCAATGACGCTGTTTGGAAACAAAAATCTCTCTCACTTTTCGCGTTATATCATTTTCTATTTCTTTTTTATTGCGCTATCGGTTTCCTGTTTATATTGGTAATTGCTTAAAGTATTATTATGTTCATCAAATTTCCTGTTCATGTTTGATCACATCGAAGAAGTATTTCTTTAACAATTCGTGTCGAAACGAAACAATGCATGTTCAACATATCCATCACTCGATTAGTAGTCAAAATCGGCAAATGTCAAAGAATTCGACTGTCGAGTGCGTAAAAGTGGGATTCGATAAAGAGACGTTATCACTGGTAATCGATTGTACGGATTGATGGTAGATATCATAAATATTTTGGGCGATAACAAAGTTGACGTTGACCAGACCAGTGAAGTATTACGCCATTCCAAATAGTAAAATTCCCCGTGTACTTGGGAATTGAAAGATGAAAAATATTACCACGCTGTCCGATCACCGTGACATGGTATTACATAAATAAACATGTTAAGAGGCGAATTTTGAATTACTATCTAGCAACCGAGCACGTAGCAAGTATTGATAATTCTGCTCCTTAATGTAAAATAGGGAGTGTTTCTTGTACGAGTGGCAGCGAAGCCTTCTATTACGATTCGCAATATTTTACAAAAACCAAGGATGCCTTATTCCATCACGTAACTGTGCTGTTTCGGTCGGGAATTTCGTCCTTTTTTGCGATGGCTAATTGCATTCCTTTAGCGCACTACACTTACAACACCACGTAATTTATCAGTACCCTGATCAATCGCGTTCGCAAAACGTGATTTTCCGTGTACTCCATAATTTTCCACGTGCATCTATTAACCGCATTCTTCGAGCAAATATACGCTACGGATTTTGGGCTGATATTGCTACGACAAGTTCCTGAAAGTGTAATATGCAAGCGCGTTCCGTACTTTGCCAAGAGACGACTAGGCAACAAGTGAGTAATACACTCACGGTAGCTTGTTTGTCAAGAGATAATCGGTCGCTTTTATTTGCGGTGGAATAGATGTTTGCAATGGTGAGACAAACAACGGAATTATAGACATTCCTTCATTCCCCGGATTGATGGACAATAAAAGTCTTGAGGTAATTTCGAGGTATTCTTTTAAAATATTTTTTTCGCCATTTAAAAATTTAATGTTTAATTGACTACTCACCTTTACAGTAGACAATCTTCTTTATTTCAATGAGAAGTTTCGTGAAGAAGATGAAATTGACAGTTCCGTAATTAACTCTCTGGTCAACTTCTGTTGTCCATGCAACCGTTCTCGTCAGCAAGATAGAGGAAATGATCGTTGTTCTTCTTTGTAACGTCTTCGGAGCTGCGGCCGGCAGTCTTGCAGGTGCAAGAGATTTATGACAGACTACGCGAGAGGATCATGTATGATTTATCAGCTCTATCACGTCGGGCGGAAGGAGTGCCACCGGTTCTTCAGAAGTCTAGATTGCACAAGCGAGTGAGTTAATCCTTGATTCACCGATCGAGCGAATCGATCGCCCAGTTTCCTCGTGGAAAAAACGAGTCCGAAAAAACGTTCTTCCAACTGATCGTGCTTTCCAAGCAATACTGATAGCTCCCTCGTTCAAAATTCCACCACTATTAGTAAGATTGGAAAAGTCCGATGTTTTCTAGCAAGGTTCCGTAAATACTGCAAGTTCAAGTCTGACCAGTGCGCAGCCGTCACTACTGCGAGGTTGAGGTGAAGTGCAATCTCGTTCTCCTATCGCAGACAGCTTGTCGCGAAATCCTTAACGCTCTATTAGCGGCTGATCTCCCAGGCAATACTTGAAAGAGCAATCAAGCTTATCCAGTCGTAAAACCAGGTTTCACAATTTAACCACTTCCACCGCCTTCTTCTTCCCTAATGTTTCTTCTTTAAATTTCAGTGCGCCCAATGAATGCTCTACTCAGGATCCTTCAAGATCACGTGTTGCTCTCTTGAAGATGCGTCGCAATTTATTTATTGCGGATTAGTAGTTGGAGATGTACGAGTAGTGTAGAAGGATATCTTGGATTTGTCGAGGGTGGCTTGATGATTGACAGGGGAATCGTGAAGCGTCGACGGGCGTCGCGCGACTGGGCAGACTTTTTCGGTGGCAGTCAGATATATTTATACGGGAATGATAGGCGTGTGCGATACACACAGGTGCGTTGGCGGATCGGGAATGAGTAGGGGGTAGATAGAGGCCGTGCACCGGCACTATCAGTCGCGGCTACCGTGTTGGGAGACAGAGACGTTCCTGCTCGGCCGATCGCCCGAGGAAATATACACTCTTCACGTATGTATACACTCGATCGCCGCGTCGCACGCCGCGCGGCTACGAGCGCGATTAAATGCGACCTGAACGCCGATCTTGCACCTCTGCATTTCGCGTGCTCCCTTTCACCTTCTCCATGCCTCCCTCCAGGTACATCACGATCCAGAAATGCCCTCGATGCCCCACTAGCTACGCACTCGATGACGAACCACTCGTTCATGTCAATAGAGTCTTCCTTTATTGTCTCGATGAATCTCATTTTTAGTAGTAATTGATTAATGCTGCAACATTTCTTTTTGAGATAATTTATGTTAAGAATTTTTCGAAGAATTCATTTTAAACATGTTCATATTTTATTTATATTATATTGTTACATTGTTTGTTAGTATAATGATAATTTAATGAATCGTTGCCTCGACGAATAATCACTTTGTGCAGTTTTTGGATTCAGTTTCGTGGGACAGATTTATGATTGTAATGATAAGAAGAGTGATTCATATTCGGTAGAGTGTGTTCATTTTTGCCACCAACTGTACGAAAGTCCTCTCTTTCCAAACGTCTTTCTCTCCATCCTGACATGTTCCTGCCTTACTGCGTCGTACCCCGGTTAATAGCGGTCTTGTGTAATCGAGCAACATAAGTCGACCGCATCCTAGACCCCGTGATTTTCCAACCTGGCCGTATAAAGCGTTCGCGATACTTCCTATTCGAGCAGATTCGAAATTGTATCAATATTAGTCACCTTTCCCCACTTTGCGGAAGATAAAATCGGGGAAGGGTGTGTGTGAAAATCTATCGCAAGCAGTGCTGTTGTTTCATCAGACCCTTTATTAAAAGTCAGTACTGCTAACATCGACATAGAAACACAATTCAGGGATTAGAACAATCGGTTGGTAAACGTTGGCGGAGAAAGCATGGAGGCCTTTTAGTGCGCGTCATTGTCGCAAAATGCACGTGCAATATCCTCGTATTAACGCTCGACAAATCAAACTGCATGCCAATAGTCCTTGTAATTATAAATTATCTCGGCATGCAACTCTTTGGCATCCGGTTCTTCTAATTAAACGATTGAGTCTGTCGATTCTATCTACTAATTAAAATTGTTATTAGCTTCCCTATCAGGAAATCTGCGTGATAAGTCATTCCTGTCCGGACATAGTCCCTCTCCGTTTGCGAGAAGGAAATTAATACTTTCCGGCGTTTAACTGATTCGTATTGCTCAGCCAAGATGCGTAACGTTACGGTTGGAAGATGTTGTGGGAAAAGATGATTTCCTTTTCGATTTCGTTGAATTGACCAAACCCACCGGTCCGCAACGTGCAAGTAGCGTCCTTTCTCTTTCTTGCTGACACACTCTCCGCTGGACTGGTTACCCGGGCCACCTCGAAAATCTTATAAAATAAACCGACCTCGATGCGTTCACCTCGATCCTCGCTCAAGAGGAAAGTGACAATAGCTAGCAAGCGCACTCTCCGTAAAGCAGAATCATGACTTTGAAATGAGTACGGCAACAAGCAAGTGTTACAGTTTGCATATCGCCCTTTGAATATAGATCAGGGTCGAGGGATACATATGTAACACGTTTGGTCTCTTCTTGTTTGGTGATTGAAATCCTTCTTTCTTATGTTTTCGTTGATTCAGCGTTGAACTTACGTCGACTACTCGATGCTTATTAATTGTTGATCGTAGTCTATTATAGTGATATATGGAGTTGTTTTCTAAGCTCTCGTTTAAGATAACTGAAATCACTATCCTATTGAACCAATCATAGTTATACAGGAAATAATAAGTTATCCATGCATGAATCTCGTAGAAAGGAAATGTGAACGACGGAAACGCGTTCTCAACGTCCGGTATCCTGGGATTAAGTCCCACTATTTATCGGGGTGATTTCCCCTTGCCGAAATTACTGATTGCGATAATAATTTGTCGACGTCACGCAAAAAAACAATGTATAAGGATTTCAACGGCAGGCACGCGATGTCTTAGTGATCTTGTAATCCAGTTGATTACGATCTTCGAATCATTGATCTGCCGTTTCATTCAGTTCTACTTGAATATATTCCTACAATATGAATGTACTGAGGTTTCATAGATAATGCAATCGGCTACGAAACATGCTTTCAAAGAATCTCATAATCCCAATTTAATAAAAATTCACTTAAGAATCATTTCTTCGGAACATTTACGTCATTTTTCATTCAATTATACCTACGTAATGATTAATAAAATTTTCACCAAAGATAAATTGCATGGGAGAAATAAAGTGCAAGGTGGTCAAACGGAAAAAGAAAAGGGAGACTTACACCACTTTGAAAGATAGGAACTCACACGCGTGCCGGTAACGGTGACGAAAAACGTGATGATAAGTTTCTACCCGGCACACGTGCCCCTACGAACTTCTCTTCGCACACCAAATATGTGTAAAAGCTTGCTGGGAACTAGAAAAAGATAGAAATAGAGGCACGAGGGGGCAGCTCAAGAAACGAAGCGTCCTGATAACGAAATTCAGGTGATAAATCGCGACGGACACGTGTAAATAATGACGCGGGTATTCTCGAGGGCCATTGCGACGACGCGGCCTACATACGAGATAAGTGACTGTCGCCCGGTTGCTCACGAGATCCAGTCAAAGAATGGCCGGACGAATTTTTACAGCCCTCACTCGTTAAGGACAAGAATGCATATTGGCCTCGATGAAAGACTCGTGTGTGTATTTAATACGGCTGAAAGGGCTGTGCTTATTCTTATTAACGATCAACTATCCGTCTAATTCAATCGGATGCGATGCAGCCCGTCGCAACAAAAACACTTGTAGCGCTGGCAAAGTGTTTTCATTACATGAGTATTGTATCCGCATGCAAATATATATTATATATTTATTGTTTGTTGTGGCAGTTGTATATTGTCTGGAAACAACCACTTACATTAGCTAAAGGATGTTTTGATCTTGCATATCGCTCTCTCTCTTTTCCCCCTTTGTTACGTGTTTGACGTCCTGTTCTTACCATGTTAAAGCACTCAACGTTTTTTGGCGGGAGGAAATGATTCTGCATGGCGGCGTCGGTATCGGTTTTTTTGATAGCGATTAAAGTCGTGGAACCGGAAGGAGACATTTTAACTTTTGCACTTTGTTAGCGTGCCGTGCGAAAACGGCAACTTCATCATTTGTGATAAGCGACGCCAGTGTCTTCGGGCATTAATATTAATCGTCTGGTTATCGAAAATGGAGCGATACAATGTTGCAGTAAATAGTAACAGTAGAAACATGGAAAAGTTAAGGAACTATGAAAAACAATTTCTGGGTACTGGAGTCCCTGCGTCTTATAGTTTTGCGAAATGACCAACGAAATCGCATTTGCTACAATGTGTATACAATAAATAAGTATTGAAAATGATAAACCGATGAGAAAAGTTCAGGCATCGGGAACAGGAAGGGATGTGCGAATCCCCCATCTATCTATTTGACATCTGCATAGTGCAGATTGCGTGCGTCGTCGTAAAAAGTACAGTATTGTCATTGTACCAGAGGCAGTAATCAGCATAAGCGCGCTATCAAGGCTGTGATGTCACTCATTCAGTGACAGCACGCGTAACAATAGTTTGTTTCGTATACACAGTCGTTCAAAACACTTCCTCTGGCGTGAGAACCAAATTGCGTGCGCCCGAATTGGGAGTGAGAGTCAATCACAGCCAGCGATCAAAATCGAGATCATCAATCAGTTAAGTGTTATCAACCGTGCAAAATTTGACGTCACTAATCTCTCAAGAGCAATTGGCGCGTTGCGTTCAATTCGGACACAAAAAATCTATTGATTTCGAAGTGTCATTGAGTGGATATACTGAAAACTATTAAGTACACACACTTATATAGATTCCAGCGAAGAATCATGATATCGATCAGGCCGTTTATCAGGTTTATACCACTGATTGCGTATAAAAAAATCAGATTGCCCGCGGAAGGTCGGTCGACGAGTCTCATTAATCCAGTGCGTGCGATTGCAGCCATATCAATCACATTAATTATTTTGTTCACGCATTGTTTACCCAATGACGTCTGGCGCGTATCAATATCGCAGCTGCTACTGCCAGTCAGATACACTTGAATGCCAATTCACGCCCTAATTCTGCACCTATTTGGCACAATCTATTATTCTATTATGTTCGATATCTATTATCATTATAATGCATTGAATTTTATCGAACGATATTATTCGTCTGCCGAGTGCTCATTGGGTATCTAACGTTCATCACGAACTGCCATTAATCTTTAGGATTTCCAGTAAGGCGATGCGTATCCGGGCGTACGTCTAATAAATATTTACAAACAGCAAATCAGTCGACGAGAAGATAATTAAGGAAATCGATGAGGCCCGCCATTTATCAAGATGCGGCTGGCTGCATTCTTCTACCGCCCCTTTTTCACCTTGTCTGAGATGCGATATACATCGTGGCATTGAAGGAATCGGCCTAGAGAGCAGAAGCGCTGCGGAGATTCGTGTTGATTTTTATTTGGCAGTCTAAACCTGCGCTCGACGAGGGCCAACGCACCTGCTGGACTTTCGAATGCATCCAGTCGAAAGGTGTCCACCACTATTTTGCCGAAGACCAGCTGAGTCAGTGTGCGAATGTGCCTGCATAACGCAGAAGCCGGCACGCACTGCAGCTGCAGGTTTATGCCTGATGGAAACGAGTTCTTAAACACAGTCAGGATTGTCTCTTCACTGAGCGCAGGGTGCGATTACTCAATCATTAACGACAGCCCAGCGCAAACCTGATCATTACACTCTTGCAGCTGTAATTACGGGATTCGTTTCATCCTGGTTGTTCAGGAGTTCGATTATTAATGATATTATCGTTTTCAATTATATTACCTTTTCGATTCGAAATTCTTATTATCTATTTCTCGCAAAGATGATTTCTCAGTTCTGATCAATCAGTGATAGCGCATGCAGTCTGCCTCACGTAGCTTCTTTAGAATGCGGCGAAAAGAATTTCAGTGCGGATCCACCGTGCATTTTAATGAAGAGCGTAAAGTGTCACCGATATCTTTAAAAGCCTAAAGTGGGCCATTTCGTTGACAATCGGGCTTTCAGCCACTACGAGCTTTAAAGCAAATCTTTATGTCCTGAATGAAATACTTTATGTAACAAGACTTATCGCGGCACTCGAAGGACACGCGTCTCTTTCTCCCGGATTATTGTCTACTTGACGATAAACAGCGAGCCGGAAATTAATTGTTCTCGGAACACCGGATAATAATCGCACAACTCTACTAGGATTGATTCAGAGAAGGCTTGAAATGTTAAAATTTGCATGTCAACATTTACAGACTAGTAGCTTATCGCTATATCACTGAAGTATTCCAGCCACTATTTACTTGTTCATTGTCACTGTGATAAACTTTCTTTTATTAACTTTATAAGATTTTACTAAAAAAAGGGCTTTATATCTTATTTGTTTTCTCCTGCGGCACGCGTGGCGGAAGGAATGCATGCACCACGTGCTGTGTACCGCAATCTCTTCTGGTACTTTGTGATTAAAAGGTTCGCAGAAAAATCTTCATCGCGTCAGGTGACAGCAGCGACACTATTAGCGTCAGGGGATACTTCTTCCATAGAGATAGTAGGTCAGGCAAATACGTAGAGTCGTGCACGAGAGAATCTTCCGTGCTTGCCTGATAGTGTGTGCATTTCTTTCCGATATCAATCTTTATCGACGCCTTCCGCATCCCTCTCGCATCGCGCAGCCACGGAATGCGGCGATAGGTAAACGTCGAAGGACGATTTCAATGTGTATTCATTCCATTCGTTAAGTGGCTGCAAGACGCGTCTTGTTACGACACAAAGAGAAATGTAGTGCTTAAACATCCATCAGCGACGAGTGCAAAAAAAATAACGGAAGACAGGTAAAGAAGGAAGAAGTAATACTCTGCCGCGATGCGAAGACGTGGCCTTGGTTTTCGAGCACAGTGAATCTCGCTGGTGAAGCATGTTCGTGTCCTTCCACTTCTTTCTCTCTAGGACGTGCATCCGGAAGTATTGCTCTTTGAGTCCTCGCTACACTCGCTCGAGTGACTCCATTGAATTTTAATGAACTCACGATCCTACCCGCTGTACCGTTAATTCGTATGTACAAACGTCATTTGGATTTCATAGCAGTCTGTTGTATCCATCGTCACATCAACTTATACATGCCGCCCCGTTTTACAAAACTCTTTGAGAGAATATAGCCCTTCCGCATTTTCGGAGATAATGAGGAATAGACTGAGCCCAAAGCTATACGTAATATCATTTTATTAATCGGATCACATTATCGCAGATGCCGTTACACAGACTTTATGTACAGTAAACTATTTAAATAATTCACGATGCCGTAAAGATATAGTATGTACAAGAGATGGTGTGTCACCGGTGTGTCGATGAAAATAATAATTCATATAATGAGGGGCCGCGTGCGTTCTCGGCAATCTCTCATCTACGCTAAATAAAAGATATATAATACAACGACGGTAGAGATAGTTAGTCGATAAAAGGAAGCTGCTAAGTCGGCGCAGTTCGCTTTTTTCTCACTCTCTCGCTCCCTCACTCTTCGTTATTACAATCAGTAATTAAGGTATAAAAATAATAGCCTCCAGTCGGCACACCGAGGTCCGCCGGCTGTCACGAATGTAATACGTATGTAATATTCTGAGCATTCTCTTTGCGTTTTACCCAGGTCTTGCCTCCTCGCGATCCTTCAACGTCACAAGGGTTACCCCTGAAGAAACAACCCCTACGCGAGTATACTTCGATTCTCCTTTTCCTATTTCGCATAAAAACATTAGGCGCTAAACGTAATAAGTAAAGTCCGTCAGTCCTATGAGTTCAGCTAGGTTAATCACATGTTTCGTAGTTTAGTTTATGAGCTAGGATCACAGCTCCGTTCTGTGATTACGTTCAAGATGTTTCACTCGTCATCGTTTACGTTCATCCTTCCCTTCTAAATCTCTTTCGTTCACTCTCTCTCTCTCTCTCTCCCGCTCGTCGCTTCATACTCGTATTTGTATAAATAAAATAATTGGTTGAAGCAAGGAACTGTGATAGTAAATAGTATTTCTTCGAGTCGCTCTAAAGATACACCTCGACTAAAGTTACCTTTACGATACAACCTGCTTGGCACGTTGTCATATTCCACCATCATCTCACGCAATTATTTATTTCGCAGTTTTTGTTGTGTCGAGCAGGTTGTATCATAAGCAACACGAGCACACCGTGAATAAACGGTGCCCACATTCGATTACTTTTACATTACTCGCCTGAATACAATCGTACCTTTACGGTAGCTAAAACTCTTTACAGTGGATACCTCATGCTGAGTAATGACCGAAGTGACTGTCTGCATTTTCGAATATGACTTTACCCTCAAAGCATAGTTACGTCCGAACTAAAAGATAGGCTGGTCCACATTGCACGAATGTACAAAAGGCGCACGGGGAATTCGAAAGAATAACTCAATCACTCATAATCTCTGTTACACTTGGCATTGAGTAAAATGTTCCATGCACATGGAAACGAACACGTCGTATGAGCAGTTTTACATAAGCTCACGTGATATGTGTGTAGTTGTTAAAAAGTGCTATCTTCAAATGTTACTGTCGCCATTTGTTCATTTCGACCTCCGTCGACTTTTTAAATCGTGTTCTTCCCGCGATAATCGAGAATTGGAAAAGCTTATCTCGAGTACAAGACAAGAACGCACATGATCATCACACGCCATCGCAAAATTCATTTTACACGCATACAATAAATAAAGGATAATAATCACAACGCAAGTAAAAACGAGAGAAACTAAGTAGTGTAGAAAATCTGTCCCTCGCATGCAGAATGGAATGTGCTTTCGACTGCAGTTACATTCATCCCAACACGGCCGCGTCTTCTTCACCGTTTGACCACATAAAAAATTCTAAAGTGACGCCTGTTAATATTACATTATGTTTATTGGAAATGGTGAGGTACCCTACTAGAAATTGGGCGCAGTCTTCGGATAGAAGAAAGTCAGTTATAAAATGTAGTGTTTCATGTCGTCCAAGAAAATGCATTCACAATCGTTAATCCATAAAAAAGAAATCTGTATCCTCTTCCGCGCGTACACCAAGTAATGGAAAGTTTGTAGGACAAACTCATTCTTGACGCCGATCACAGTTCAACAAGTCTGAATACAGTGTGTTTACATCGAAAAAAACGTTTCACAGAGAGAAATTGAAGTAATAAGCTCCCATAATTACACTGAACTCATGGGGACGCGTATTATATTTTGAAGATCTCAATCTGGCTGGAGATCTAGAAAATGCAATGTACCAAAACTATGACGAACCTACCAAAAAATCTTTTGAAATGGAATACTTTAGAAAATAATGCTACTCTTTTATAATCGAATCCAAAAGTAACGGGAACAAAGTCTAACGTTTGTGACAATGGAACATTCCATGAATTGCGCGGCTCTCCCGCTCACAAGTGTAACACAACATTCCTTTCGTTTCATACTGTAATTGAACACATCGGCGTAATTTCCATTCGCATCTGATATCGCATTGGCATCGAACAGGATTAAAAAGGGGATCAATTGATCTCATCGTGTAGTGGCAATTCCATTATACCTGTTGTCGTATTCAAAACTTCTAAAACCTCCAGTTGTCACGGAGACTGAGCGAACGCGACAGACCAGCATGCCGAAAATGCACTTTAAATGCGGGAGAAAAAGGAGAAGGGATATGAAATCAACAGCTATGGAGAGAGGGAATGGTCGGCTATCGTATTTAAAAACATTCCATAAGATCTTCTGATGTTTGATAACTGTCTCCTCGAATTAATCATCACTCTCTTTCGATAATGACGAAGGCACTGGTCGCATTTATTGGAACACAAGTGCTCGGAGATTCGCCGCGCGGGGTTCAATTAATCCCAGGCGAATCTCGTCTGACATGTTCACGCAACTAATGCGACAGGATAGGAACCGACAGGTGCAGCAGATTCGGTTCAGCTCTCATTCGAGATTGGATTGCACTGGAGCGAATCGTACTCGGCAAGAGCCTCACCACTTCTCGGTGGGAATTCATCGGTCATAAGACTCTCCGGTGCAATCGCCGCGGAATCGATGCTATCAAAGTAGCGATTCTGCCAGGTCGTGGCAGTACGGAAGCGTCTGGTGGGCGAGCCGATGATGAATTCCACCCGGGTCGAACCTGTAATCGACGAAGTCTCTTGGTTCAGGGAGTCCGGATATAACGAGGTGTCACTGTGCCGGAAACTGCTGTTCTTCGAGCACCAGGAACTGGGCGGATCGGTGAAACTCTGAAAATGATTGCATTAGAAATTAGACCTTTCTCACGCCTCGGTGTTCTTTTGAGTTTTTGGAAGCAGCCACTTTCACTTGCAACACTCGGATCAAGCTTGCATTTTCTCAATGAGTCTATATGACGACTCTTTCGACGCATATTTCTTTTTTATGACCCCAAACGAAATGATCAGTGCTTAAACGTATGCGATGGTGCTCCGCACAATTAGAAAGAGGAATTGCAAAGAGCGTGTGTTACACTTTTCTGATGTTCTACCTACGGTGGCGGTCAAAAGTTCTTAATTCACTACTTTATACACTAAGCTCAGGATACACTACAATTCAAATAATTGGGAAACTATATTTATAGATCGAGGAAAGGAAATTGCTCTACAAATGTAAATAAAATCATATTACAACTTTTGACCGCCGTGATCCTTTCCCTATCAAAAAACGGATACGAATTTCCTGTTGTCATTATAAACTGTATTGAAGGCACAAGTGATGCTTGGTCCATAAATACTAGATAAGTTTCTGCGAACTCTTGACCGCCACTGTAGGCATTGAAGATCGCATTCTACGGCACATCATCGAAATCAGCACCGTAAAGTAGTACCCGGTCTGCAGTATCACGTAGCGCTGAACGTGAGATGGACAATGAACCGCAAGGCCAAGCAGGTAAGCGTGTGATCGATTCATTTTCCTTTGCATCACTTACATTACGAGTGCGCCACCGAGCCACGTTCTGATTCTCTCGCGAAGCTTTCGCTTCGTACACAGCCAACAGTAGCAAACCAGACGAAACTTCAGCAAATGAAAGAGCAAACACAGGGTGAAAGAAGAAATCAACGAACACCCAAACACGCAAAGGAACTTCACGAGCACACAATGTGACAAACTGCACGAAATCTTTATAGTCTCAAGTATGCGTGCTAGGCTCTGCCACTCACGCAGCCATATATAACTGATCATTTCTGGAGTACATACAGTCTAATGACGAAGGAAATAAATGAACAAGGAAAACGGATGCAGGGACGATTGAGATGCGGGAGTATATTGACTTCCACAAGTGCTTAAACTGTATATCAATAGCTTTGCCGAAAATTGCAAGTATTGTAGATGTCAAGCCGAGTCATGTGGTGTCTATTCGAATCATTGCAATGCCATGCAGACCTCGGCAGAACTCTTTGGAATCATGCAAGTTTCGATAAATAGAAAAGGTCTTCGCTGCTTTGAAGTAGGCATAAAGAAGAAATAGAGAAAAGTTAGACAAAACTACTACCAATACGTACTACCAAGGCTTTACCATCGACCTCTACCAAATACTGTGGAAGAGATATGCGTTTGTGTATAGCTAGTCTAGAGAATTCAAAGTGTATAAAGGGTCGTATCAAAATCTTATTTCAAATCTTTGTACATGTCACAAAATACACGAGTGCAGGAACATCAGCTAATAGGAATAAAGTCTAATTTAGGAATAGTTGTAGAGTAGGTTTAATGAATACTTATAAGGAGGCGGTTCTACGGGTGCGTGCGCATGCCAAGATACAAGAGTGGTGGGATAGCTACGAAATGCGACCGATTTTACCAGAGAAACAAGAGCACACGGGACTGATACGGGACATAAAGGGGAGCAAAGTGTAGGCTACAGCTCACCACATCCAGGAAAAAGCATCGAAGCAAATGATAATAAAAGAAGCATAACTTACGAGAAAAACCGGCGGCACGCGAGAAGGGGCCATTTTCTTTATTGGACCGCCGGGGACGGGCTCGAACGCACGCTCGCCTGCGCTCCAGATCAGACATTTTGGTAGTGGATCGTCGGGCGATTGATGGTTTTTAAGACAAGAGTCGGTCGAGAGTCTCCGTGTGCGTCTGAGTTTAAGTATGTCATTCAGGAGGCATGTCGTTTTCATTTTCTAGGGATGGGTGATATACCGGAAACGGACACCGGAAGATAGAGGTAAGAGAGTGTGAAGAAAAAATGACGTAAGAAGGACGCAACGCGCGCTGATGTTAAAGTAGAGAAGCGGACCGGTCTAAGAACCCTGGCGATATTTAGTAGCAAAAATCTTACGACAATTGTTACTGTGTCGGTCGAGTTCAATGATCGTCGCAATGACGGTGTACTAGTAACAGTTGTCGCAGGAAAACTTAGTTAACCGTAAGTGGTGAATAGTAATAATGCGTGTTTCCGACGGCCAACTTATGCTACTCAGAGCAAAAGTTGGTAAGAATTTATGTTGAGATGGGAAATACAGAGAAATAAGGTGGTGGTGGTGGGTCGGTTGAGGCAAGAAAATAGGAGTACTGGGAGGCAAAGTATGAGGACTGGTTTCGAATGGAAGCAGCAGATTTCCCTAACAGCGACTATCAGCCGTCCCGTTTGTAGAGGACGTAGAGTGTCTAATACATCGGCCCGTTGGACAACTATGAATTTGGCCTGAGCCAGGTGGGCCAAAAGGATAGCTTTGCGGGTCGTACCTTGCCGTTGTCAGTGTCAACGGACGATGCGGCGCGAGCCAGGCTGTGGGAACGGCGAGCAGGAGCGGGCGGTCGTCGAGAAGGAGCAGTCCCCGGGGATGGGGATGTCCCGAGGTTACTAGACTCCAGCGAGTCTCGGGTACGGGACAGCGAGGAGGATTTGTTTAAGGAGTCTCGGCTGGAATTATTACGCGGCAGGGACTTGTTCAACGATTCCCTGTTTGTCTCCCTGCTGTTTCCGCTCCCACTACCGTTGCTACAATTGTTGTTATTAATATTCCCGGCTGTACTGCTGTTGCTGGTCCTCGAGAGACTCTTGCTGCCTAGCGAGTCTCGGCTGGAGTCTCGTGGCTTTGACAAGGACTTTCCACAGTGGCTGTCGCGACTAGAATCACGTGGCGCTCTCGTCAGGGATTTCAAAGACTCCCTGCTGTCGTTTCTTCCATGGCTGGGCGGCCGCGGTGCCACAGATTTCGTTGTGGCGCCGGGTAAAGGTATCCGACTAGGTCGCCGTCTCGGCGACGGCTTTACCTCGACCGCCTGATGGTGATCTCGTGCCGATTCCGTGCTGCTACCGGGTTCGAGGCCACTCTGTTCGCAACGCGGATGTTCCGCGTCCACCTCCGGTTCTGCCTCCGTAGGCGGTCGCTGTTGCAATCGCTCCAGTACGCGAACCCGGGCACGTGTGCCTTCCAGCTCGATATTACGTTCCTCCAACTGGAACACGTATGCAATAAACCATATTTTAAGAGCCATATAATACGACTTTGGCCTGAAAATTTATTATTGATTTATCTCCCACCTGGAAGCGCAGATCATCATTTTCCTCGCGTGCCTTATCTAGTCTTTCGGAAAGTGTTTCAGTGCTCTTCTTCACTTCGTCTAAACGTTTTTGTAGGACCTGTAACCCAAAATTGGGTTAAAATCTATTGCAACTGGGGCTTAGCAATAATGCGTTATTATGCAAGGGGAACTTTTGCAGCACAAACTCACCTGATTATGGACGGTAGTAGTGATTAGATGCCGCTGCAGCTCGAGTGACGAGTTCTCACTCAGGATAGCTGCGATCTTCGTCGAGTCGACGTCCTTTACATGAGCAACTCTCATAGGTGATACAAGAACAGAATCCAGAGCTCCTAACCTGGCTCTCCTTGCATTGACATTTGCCTCCACGTCGATATCTCGTAATTCATCGCTCCTAGTGGTGACGTCTAACAAGACATTTTTCTCTATTGTCCGCGTTCGGAATCGACTCTTATGCGATTTACTGGACGAGCCTACGGAGGCGAATGCCGAGGATTTGCTCTTGATATTACTAACGCTATTGCTCGTAGGAGTAGAGACTACAGGAGTGGCGGGTGTTATAGGCTGAAGTCTTTGCGCTCCAGGAACAAGGATGTCTGAGGAAGTGTCGTTCAGTCCGGCCCTCAGTCGATCCTCCAAACCCGTCTTTAGCGCTGAGAGTGCAGCAAGTTCCGTTTGAAGTTCCTGCGCTCTCGCTCGGCTCGATATCGTCTCTGCTTCAAGCTCCGCTACCTTATCCAGTAACAACTCCTTCTCTCTCCTAAGTGCTAAAACTTGGGAATCCTTATCCGCTTCAGTCTCTGGAACCGCGCTGCCACTGGCAGACGCGGTGATCGTCGACGCCCTCTCGCCATCGACCTTCCTCACAACCTCGAGGACCTCGTCGGAGGCGAGGTCCTCCGTAGCGACACTCTCCAACCGACCTTGCAGACATTCCACCTCCTCTCTGAGTCTAATACCCTTGCGATGGATCACATCGAGCAGGTTCCAGAGCTCGTCCTCGGCCTCATCGAGGATCGCTGGCCGAGGACTACTCGGCCGCGGCTGTATCGCCGTTGAGGCGCTATCCTTCGAGGAAGTCTCCGTGCTGAAGCCCGAATCCTGGACGGTCGCGCTGCAATTGTTCTTGATGCCGCCGCTGTGGGAGTTGCTACGACTTCTCGGCAACGACGAGGACGAGGACTCGCCGCCGTTGCTGCCGGCTTCTCGGGGTACTCTCCGTCTGACCTTGCCCGGCTCCCATTCGCTGATCCTCCTGGATGAAGGACTCGACAGCGGCAAAGGGATATGCGAGTTTTGGGCACAGGTCGTCGACATTACGGAGGCACCCGCAGACGCCGTCGCGGCCATCTTCTGCCGGAGGTTTGGGAACGTCTCGATGACGAGGTCCCGGAACTCGAGGAGGGCGCCGACTTCATTCTGCAGCTCCTGCAGGGCCACCAGTGATTTAGCCTGCTCACTGATCAAGTAGTGGAACGGGCCTGGACGAAGGGGCATGCAATCCATGCCACCACCGCCGCCGCCGCTCCCGCTGCCGCTACCACCGCTGTTGCTACCGCCACCGACGCCACTCCCAACACTCACGACGGCACCCTCCGTCGAGCCACCGCTACTACCGCACTGCTGTAACAAACAAATAATATCCACTGTTCTATTAATTGGTAACATTACAGATTCTTCAATTGTTCTACAAGTTTCACTTTTTTAATGTTCACTGTGCTGAATGCAGCTTTCTGCATAATAATGGAGAGTTGCCCTGGGATAAAGATCTTGTATAGTTTGTACTTTGAATCGACTGGTTTTATTAGGCTCCAATAACCTGGTTCCCGTCACGTTTATCCTCAACGCGCGTGTTCGCACGTGTTGTTTTGCGTCGCCACTAGGACGCCCGGTGGAATACTAATCATTTATTCCGCATTCCCGCGACAGAAAGTACAGCTATTATCGACTGCATCAACTGCAGTTCTATTTTTATCTGTTTCTTTACTATTTTTATTAGTCGTAAATGATAAATATTTTTAACCAAACATTTTATTCGAGAATCTTTCGATGCCATCGTAATTCGCCAGTAAGTTCCTTTGTCAATAGCTTGTTATTTGATGTTTCGCGAATCGATGTCTATTATCAGCGTGACATATTAGCAGAAGCGAGACGCCTTTTACCTTGAGTCGTGTCTTACATGTTACAACCGGGGATGACGTAAAAGTAAATCTCATCCCGCAGCGACGTAAACGCCAACAGGGAAAAACAGTCCGACCGCAAAATGCTTGACTTACAAGCTTATATATTTCCACGCTCGGCTTTGTAACACTCTACCTCGTTATCTCGTGGATAGCCCAATGTTATGAAAAATCTGTCTCATTTTTGTAGTCTCACTCTGTGAAATACACGTCTGGTCGATCGAGCACCTTCCTTTCGAAAGTCCCGAAGTTCTCGAGAGTTAAGTAGCTAAGTGAAGAAATAGCCGAGTTGAAAGTTTCACAAAAATATTTTTCTTTACGTGTCCGATAATTACTGTCCAAAGTACAGACGCATCCTAATTGCCGACACACACGACGAGGATCAAGCAACATGTGGTAAGACATGTGGATTCTCCAGAAAGAAAGACATAATCAAATGGATTTCGACCATGGACGGAATCCAACCATTGGCATTATTTGGAACGCTCCAAATAAAACTGGCCTTACACAAGGAGTCCAAGGTAACTAACAGTCACTGAAGAATGACGATCGAAGACAATGAAGATCATAAAATACTAGTCCAGGCCACACTTTCGTCGAATCGCAAATGGTAAGCGACGACCACGTTGGAACCAGGCAAGGAGCATAATTCAAGGAGCGCGAGGAACTCTCTCGACCATGAATAAGATCAACGATCGATCTCAGTGTCAGATCGCTTGAAAAGGAAAACGGACCTGTCTTGAGCGGACTATCGTGTCTAATCCAGTGTTTCTCAAACACCGGTCAAATACCGGGTACCCTATCGAATCAGGCCGGTAAAGTTGAACTAATTGATAGTTTACCGTTACTCTTGGAACACAAGATCAAAGAATAGAAACTACTGGCTGAATCCAACTTCCAATAGATGTAATAATTCCAAATTTTCTCATCTTATCCTGGATTTGCAAGTGTTTTTATTCGCACTTGTGTACAAAGGATCAGACACGAACTTTCGTAGCCAGAGGCACGAGCAGGATAATGCATTCTGCAAAACCAAGATCTCTCGCTTGTCTCCGACAGGATGAAACGAGTGTTGAACACGAGAGAGACACGACTACCGAGACGCTCGAGTGGAGCCACGAACTTTCGCGGGCACTTGCGCAATGTTCCCTAACGACGAGACAAAAGTTTTCTCGGGTTTTTCTGCCCCTCGAAAGTACCACTCGTCACAGTAGAAAGTACTATTCCAACCGAGTGCTGACAACTAGCCTTTCTCAACTTCATCTGCTATGATAATCTGTAACTAGTGCTGATTGCAACTACGAAATGATGCTAAAGAATAGTGAACTTGAAAGGCCAAGGTGCCAAGGAGCTTTAGTACTATTTGCGTCCGCTTCTTACCTTTACAGGCGTTTAATGTACCAGAAGTTCCTACGAGACAATGAATTTACACTTGGACGACAGTAACTATAACTATACTTCGACATATATGTTTGCATCAGAAAAAGTCAAGTACATTATATTCAAATTTCCTGCAGTAAACTCATTAAGCAGAGTGGATTTCACGTAAAAACGATAGACATTGTGGGAAGCTGTGTTGCGTCGGATCACATTAATAAGGATTACACGGCAACAAGTCCATCGCTCTCGCGAGCCGAGCGCGCCTTATATGTTTGATCTTCGTGCATTGTCTGCCGACTTTGACGCAATGGGATCCCCTTGATTTACAAAGCAGAAGTGCCGTCGGCGTGAAAGCCCTGACGTCATACTAATTAACGCGGATCCATGTATCATGACATATAAGCCGCAAACTTAATCCTATTGTCTTAACGTTCGACTCGAAGAGCCATTATGAGTCACTACATACAATCAGACGATGAAAAAAATGACACCGACTCATTTCGATCGAGTAAGATGTACAACTTGAGGGTATCGTATTATTGGATACACCAGGAATTTGCGCCTCTCTTTTATTTTCGTGGAAACACATTAAGCGAACTAAATAGTCTCGTTATGGTTTACCCTGCTTTCTGCATAACGTAAAACCAAAGGAGCTTAGAAGCTTGCGAACTCTATCTGAAGTCTTAAGACCTGACATTCATAATAATAGTCTTGTTAACACTAGCTCCATATTATCGCTCAGCATTGTCAAGTAGCTACAACCAGGACAAATTCTAAGTTTAGAAATTGAGAGTTCAGATTCTTTGATGAAACTTTCACGAAGTCTGATTTTTATTCGCTCGGTCATTTGGTTGCACTCGATAAAGAGTAGTGTGTTGCAACCGTGTTGGAAGGGTAATGCGCGTCCCACTTGAGGAAACGGATCCCACCTTTGTCTGTGAGGCCGATGATTCATACTAACCGCGGCAGACGCTGTTGTTTCCGCCGGCTGTCATTACGCTACTTCTACTCTAGGGCACGAGCCCACGCCACTATCATCATCTCATGTGACTGCCCTTACTTTTTCCCCATTACAGTATAATGTCATTCAGAGCATGATCGGAATTTGAAATGGAATATTAAATGGAAATGTTTCTATTATCGTTTAATTAGAAAGGATACGAGATATTCGATTTAGTAATAAAGATGTAATAAATTTAGAAAAGGATCAATAAACAATGATTTTATTATATAGTTAAGACCGACTAACTGGAATGATTATGAGGGGTTTATAAACTCTATCGACGTCCTATTAAATAACACAGTAACAGACCCTGAGTCACAGTGACACAACTGGGACTAATACAAATCATTCACAACTGAAACATATGTGCGACCAGTCTGTGCTTTTATCTCCAGCCGGATCCAGCACGACCAGACTCGACGTTATTTAATAACTCGTCGTTATGCAAGCGAGACTGACCGCCTTGGGCTATCACTTTTAGAGGATTACAGGGATATTCCGGTCGCGAGAAGAAATCAGGCCTCGCCCGAATGGCTCTCGTTTCCATTACGTTGCTTGAAAATAGCAGCGGGTGCTTTCCTACGCCCTATTAGCCGGCTGAATTATGCCCCTCTACTTAGACTCTCGCGAAACTTAATGAATAGCGTGGCGACCTTATTTGGTAGCAGCAGGTATGTAATACCTTGCACCAGGGAGACTTAATCTCCGAAGATTTGTTGCACTCGGCCCCAAGATGGAAGAGCGCATCTGTCCCGCCCGGATTCTACACAGTCACGAGCAATATGCTAACGCACTTCTTAGAAAGATCGATTTCCGCCTACGAGGTCCGATGCGGCGTGAAGATACCTTTATTTCCACAAGCTCACCCACACGACTCCTCACCATTGTTCGCCATTGAATGACCACCGCACACCACACCTCCCCCCCTTCGTAATCTCCTGGTGTCTATCGAAAAATACTGTCCCTTCTAGAATGGTCGTACAATATACTGTTTATACCCTCGAATGTTAAGCTCCTGAAACGCGTGCCTCAAATAGAGGTAATGTTCAGAAATGATGGACGCTCTTGACCCTTTGCACTTCAGCTCTGGGAATTCAACTTTGTTCACACGTGTACCAAGTTTTACAAATGTATTCTTTGTATACGTGATATGTGAATAGGGAAAATGAAGAATATTAGAAGAAACACCATCGTTTGACATGATGAGACTTGTGACTTTGAAGGAAGGGTTGATCGAGTCCTTCGAGAAGGTCCCAGAAAGGAGTGCGGAATACGAGGTCGAGACACAATGCGGAGGACGTGGTTGAAACGAGTGTAGTGGGTCCCCGATCGAAAGCAATGTTGTCGGGTTCGGAAGACAGAGATCGCGATGTCCGATCGATTTGCGGCAATTTACGAGGCTCTCGTCGAGACGACGCCTGAAGCTCTACGATCGGCCCGGTGGCGATTGGCCGGATAAAGCGGCGGTAGTTTCCGATCCAAGGCGATACCGTGATTACCCGATCAGCATAAAAACTGATACTCCCTCGGCCGATATCCCTAATTAATTTTTACTACAAATGTATTCACAAAGTTAATTGGCTCGCCTTAGTCTCATCAAGGGTCGATTAAGGGAAATCACGAGTACGTGATACGTGGAGGACGGATACAAAAGAAGGAAAGCTAGGGGGAAGCCGGTTCTCAAGTACTTCTTCGACGATGGTATAAATAGCAACAGGATATTTATAAATAAGTCCAGCGTATGCCACCATTACTATAAACAGTCACCCATAATACTTGTGGGCGATCTAGAGCAACGTGATCACGATAATGACTCGAGCGACAGAATAATTAGTATTCTTAGACGATAGAAAAGTGTTTGAAAAAACTTGGAAGTTTTACAATTATATATAAGGAATTGCCAAATTTAAACACATTGACAAAGAACCAAGATGGGAATGGTATCTCATACATTCAAGAATAAACAGGACACATATCCATAGCCGAGTTTTCGGCCACCTATAAAGAGTCTGTTTCTGGGCGGCTACCGTCGTCGGCCGTACCTTAATCCGGCATTGAACGCTCGTTAGTACCTTCACTACCGGCAAAAAGCCGACACGAGGAGAAGCGTAAAAGCCTCCTGCCAGCAGCAGGAGGCACAGTGGTGGCGGCATGCGTGATTCACGACGTGCCGATGCTTATCGTAAGGACTTTTCTTTTCAGCGAAGGAAGTGGGGTCGCCCGGATAAGGCAAGGTCTCTCTGCCCATCTACTTAGCTACCCTCTCCTCATACCACAAACCTCTATCTTCCAGAATACAAATAATCCTATCTAAATGCACCACTCCACAACAACCGCCGGATGCGAACTTTCCACTTTTCAATATCCGGAACATTCGTTCAAATTTCAAGGGTTGTAAGAAAAACAGTGGTTAGTTGGAAATATGACATGATGATGGACGAGGGATGAGGGCGGAAATGGGAAGGACATGATTCAGTGGCCGGTGATGACTATCAAAGGACTACCTTTTACCAAGCGGTGGTTCGAGTCTTAGTGAAGAAGAGTGCTATTCTCTTGGGCCCTCGATGCCAGGGTAATCATCCGTATAATAATGTGTGCCGTGTCTGCCGGCTGGGCGACATACTAGCGTGATCGCGTGTGTCGCTCTTATAAGGAGCGAGAGTCGGTGCCTACGCGTCGTGTTGCTCGTGCGTCGTCTCTTCCAACGGGGCGTTTATCCACGGCGACGAGGGAAATGTACGGAGAAAAGGAAAGATCGTCTCGTCCGCCTCCACGAGTCTTTCCATCCGTAGAAGCTGCCAGGCATCCTCCGCATCCCTTGGGACACACACTGCTCCGATATCTAACTCTCGGCATGAAAGGGACCAGCTGCAACACGGCTTGCACTCGAGAAAAAATTGCCCCTTTACGTCGTCGACCCAGACTCCTGACTGCACGTGGTGCTACCGACCACTTGGGAAAGCCGCTTTTAAATAACTCTGTGCTGCTACTCAAGCTCTTTTAAACCCTGGCGCTCTTCAATGTCGAGATAGTCTCGATATCGGATTATTATTTCACTTTTTAATGTTTAAGTGATTTTTATGATGCTAAGTGCGGTTTCATTGTCAGGAGAAGTATTGATTAACTGTTATTAAGCAATAAGGATATAAGAATTGCAGTTGGAAATGGGAATGATTTAATTTCAAGGTAAGAGAGGAAATGCCTGTGGTGCAGAGTTTGACCCACAAAGGGTTAATGCCCTGTATGGATATAGGACTTGAGAGAGTTTGAAGATTTCGAAGGATCTTAAGTCGACGTTGACGAAATTAATCCGGACAACTGCTCCAAGGCTCGCTTCCGTTACTGGGTACGATAACATGCGGGTTTGGCTTTCGAATTGAATACGAACCGATGAAGATACGTTTCGCCTTTTATGTGATTGGTCTATGAAAGCCAGAGAGTCTGGAGGAGATTCTAAAGTGACTCTTCGTCAAAGCAACCTTTCATTTTTCAACCTCTATGTAAATTGACAGTTGATTATTATTGAGCGCTACTTCTGGCTCATGGTACTCGAGTGTGTAATTGTTATCGAGACCGCCTGTGGCTGGGCACATGTGGGCGCCAGCATGGTGGGATTACCCTGGTACAATTCACAGAAGCGTTGCATTGATGAGCTGTGGTTGATAGTCCATGCTACGACGAAACTTGCCGTTTGCACAATAGTATGAGTCTCGAGAATTTACGAGTCATCGTGACTGATGTACCATCGAGGTACATATGGGGAAGTGCTATTAGTAGTCGAATCGATCAATAAACCAATACAAATCACTCCGTTTCGCCGATATGAATCATCAAGGAAGTACTTTTACGATTGGCTGAGTTTATCAATATGCCGATACTGCCAAGCTGATAGTTCAGGGCCAACTGTTCGAGAAATTGAAGACTTGACACCTTGAAATCAACGTATTTTCATTTTGAATTCGACCTTTACACTTTTAAATTTTATTCGAGTTACGTTCTAAGTATCAATGTAACGATGACTGTATTTTACAAGAGTTAAATTGTATATTTCAGATTGAATTATGGGATCTTTAATGATCGTTCATCGTAACTTTACAACATGTCTGCATAACACGCGTGGACTCGGATAGTGCACCTTGCATCTCGTATGGTAGTTACTTTCCCTCGAAGAATCTTGCAGGAGACGCGAGACGAGAGTTTGATGCATATTTCCCCTGAAGTGACTGAGGAATGAGTTGTGGAGAGAGAATTGCCACTATCACTCCCTCTTTCTCAGTAGGTGGGAGAGTGCTTCGTATGCGGGTCAAGGCAGTTGTCTCAGAGGGTAATAATGGTGTTTCTGATACGTGAAATAGACGATAGACACCGTTGAGAATGTGGTTTCTACGGATGACCCGTGAAAATTTCACTAGACTTTCCCACGAGTCTACTATGCAGCACGAATTAAGATCGTGTCTAACTTAAACAGGTCTCTCGGGAAATAAAAAATATACGTCACGAACTGAGAACCTCCTTTCGAAGTTGGTTAATGAGACTCGTGTCTGTCAGATTGAAGTTTCGACGCGTACGGCCTGCAATTTTCGAACGGGCGATGGTATTATAGTTCATTGCGAGACCGGGACAAGAAAGCAGTGCTGCAATGACACGAGTATGAATCATTGGATAAACATGTATGAAAAAGTGAACTTATCCGCCTTGTACTTTAACGATTCATGGACAGCCACCTGTGCTTTTTTGCTCATCCTCTCTGCTACCTTCCGCTGAACCTGCTGCCTCGTCTGTCTCGACCGAAATACATAAGTAAGCTTGCAAAAAAGGATACCTGTTCTCGAATTCGCCCCTCCTCAGCCAATTACTTTCATGCTCGAGCCAGCACTCTCTGCCTCTGACAGACAACGTTCTCGACGTAAACTATGACCATAAATGGTCGACAAAACTTTATGCGAGAAGTCAAAATGCTTCCGCCGTGAAATGATTGCCACCGAGACAAAGAAAGGATTGGGAAACAAATGCTCATGCAAAGTGGCCGCGATGTAACGCGGCTGTCCATCGAATTATGAAATGTCGTCGCACTCCTGTGAATGACCGGAAGCGCGGTCACAATTGATTCATTCCGAGAGTATGCAAACGTCTGTACTAATTATGCAACGGTGGTCTACTGTTTCGGTCAGGCTAACGATTATGTGGCGCGTTCATCGCATCAGCAATGACTATTATGAAGACAGAAGACTCTGAGTTTATGGACAATCAGCTGACATCCGCAAGTCTTTTGTTTACGAAATTACTCCATAAAATTTGACGTAATAGCAAGTGTATCTCGAAATCTCCACTCTTATAATGATGAAAACGAGCAAGTACAAAAATCATGCATTTTCTAATACAGCGGAGAGGCGCCGCAGTGCTGAGATGGTCGTGCTTTGGGACAAATATTCGTCATTAAGTTATTTTGCCTTGAAGCTCTTGACCTTCGACATTCAGCAGGAGCGCTCTCGCGGCGGGAGGACGATGATCCTGGACCTCGCAGACCTTGACCCGCGGCACGCTCATGGCCGACTTCGCGCGCTATTTAACACGGAATGACTAGCCACCATCATTTTCACCAAATCCCTTATCCCTTTCTTTATTACTACTTTCTTAATGAGCTAGAAAAATTATTGTTCTCCCAACTTTCTACGTATTGCGATTTGGAGAAAAATGAAAGGCTTTGCTACCTGCTCCAATAATATTGCAAATTAAAACATTGATTGGAAAGAATGATTCTTGATGAGATTGGCAGCGATCTGAACAGACTTTTGATAAACAGGAAACACGTTAATCCCATCGCGCCGATTAATCTGCTGAAGACTGCAATAAGTGCTATTCTACTGCGCGATGTAATTACAGGCTTCGTGTGCATCCTCGTAGCCGAAGTCGTGTAATACTGATTAACAGCATTCGGGCGGTCATGCTACCGGTAATTGAGAGACGATGGGGAATGATAACGCTAGGAGGCGGAATGCAGGAGGAAGACATTAAAAAATCACTGGATTTCTAAAGTCTCTAGTGATGCGAATGAAACAAATAGGTTTCTGACAGGATACCAAGTCTTCGACTATCTTTTGTGCTTGTAACAATAAAGTGTGGAAGATCGATTGGAAACATTAGAACAGCATTGTCCCGGAGATTGAGATCGAAAGAAACGTAAGGTTCACTGAGAGACTACAAGGTCAATATCGAAGAAGCCGCTGGAAGTAGGACTGCAGGCAACTTTCCATTCTAACCGATTTTCTATGAGACGATCGTATGGTCCGCCGACTGCCGATAAAGATGACTAGTCTGGCTTCGAAAAAAATGACTCTAACGGACGCTATTTATAAACGGGAGCGAAGCTAATGAAGCCAATAGCCCTCGAGAATCTGGCAGACTAAAACTGAACGAACGTATACCTGTGACTTCTTTAACACTGATTAAATCCGAAGTCTGAAACTTTGGAACTATTGAACCGTTGGCAAGGACAAGCAAAAAAAATACTCGTTAAAATAAAAATCGAAAAGAACGAAGGCGAACGTGGAGTCAATCGCGAAACTCGAATCTCGAGCATTCGGTGACCCGATTGGTCGGTCCCCGAGGGTTTGCATAATACGCTCTCCAGTGTCCTGTTATGGAATTTATCGATGCCTGCATCGTCGTAAGGCGAGCTGCGACCGCCAGCTGTCATCTCTCGACTGATCCTGTCCCTGTTCTGGCCATGTACCCGTTATCCAACCATGAACCCAATTCGCAACCCCTTTACATATCGAAAATCCTCCCAGAATCTTCCTCGCCTTACATTTTGCATTGCTGACAATACAAAAATTGAATCAAGTGTGACATGCAGTCTTCCCAATCGTAGGTAGAAGACACGTGGGTTAGAGCGGCTTGATTTCATAACCCGAGATTTTGGATCGAATCTTTCAAGACATCTGACGCAACTCACAGCCGACCTTTCAAGAGGAGATCAATGGTACGAAGAGGGCGTTAGAGACACGCAGGTTTCTATCAACGGTAATTATGGTGCTGGACCTACAAAAAGTGGTCAAGTGTAAGTAACCACACGATACAACAGTGCACCTGCACACTCTGTTAGTCATAAGAACAACCGACTCTCTCTCTCTCTCTCTCTATCATTATTTTTCTATTAACACTTGCTCCAGTTTTAAAGGCGTAGTCGACTAGTGAGTTCCAGTCGTTTTCAACGCCACAAAAACTACCTAGTACTTGAGAAATGTTGGGTGAATTATAGCTGGCAAAAAGGATCCTTGTAAATTCGAGCGTACTTAGATCAGTACTGGGAGCTAGTGGACGAGTACTCTGGAGTCGGTGGCTTCAATTAAGTCTAATTATCGTGTCGCACCTCCCTGGTTACGTCCTTTCCGGAGCAGAACGGGCGCGGTGGCCGATTAATCGACGAATTAAGGCCCGCGGAAGGAAGGCGTGTTTCCGTAACGGGAAATAATCAGGGATCCGGCACGATCGTGCCGTCGAGAGGAACATTTCCGCTCGATGTCCATTGGTTGCCGAGAGCTATTTGCGCAACTGCGAGGGAGATGTCTACTACTCGGAGAAATAATTGTAGATTTCTCAATTATTCGAATGGAATAGGCTGTTTTATTATGTGAGTTGGCTCGCCGAGAGATGTGATATGCTACTGGACATTGCTCGCTCGACGAACTCAGTACTGTGCTGCTGGCGATCTCAATTATAAAGGAACACGATGCCTACGTGCGCTCAACGACTGTGACCGCCGGCAAGCAAGCAGCTCGATGTCGAATCGCCTCGTGGAAATCGCCCGCAGCAATGTTCCGAGAGCTTCCACAAGGCCATAAAGGAGCGCGTGCTGCTCGTAATTAGAGTGCCCCGCCTAACTAATAAGCCGCAGGCAGGTTTGTACACTCGCATTTTTAATTAACTCCGAGCTGCCACTACTGTTCCGACTTGCATTTGGTTAATTCCATGCGGAAATGGAAACACGATATGCTGTGCTTTAAATCATTCGGACTTGCTAATTATTTGGATAGTATATGAACATTGTGAAGGTAGACAATTTTTTGTCGAGAAACATATTTATTATATAGGAATACTTGTCACGAAAATTTAAGGCCGTTTCACTCGCCCGAACACTTTTTACACGCAATTATCATCGCGCGGCCTCGCGTCTGGCTTTTCTAATTCTTTCGCAAACCAACGCAAAACAACTCAATGGAACTCGTATCATCCTCGTGGCGTGACCATGAGAAAGTATGACCACGTAAAAAGTGAAAGCAAAGTAGGCCAATATCGAAGCCGAGAGTACTGTGAACCGACCATTTCATGAAACCGTTTTACTGGCCTATAAATGGGAAAAAATAGGCCGGAGGGCTAAATCAGTCCGTGGAATTTGTGTTTTGTGTTTTACAGGTCTTCTTTACTGAGTGACAGCGTGCATAACTGTCCAATTATGCGCGAATTCAGTTGATTGATACAAACAGTCGTTACAAAGCAGCAATCATGGGTGACTGTCGCAGGGATCAAAAGTGCTTTCTGTCATGAGGGAGCTCGCTCAATTGACGCGTGATCAAGGAGCACGTGTTCGGCAGACGGGAAGCATTGAGAGCAATGCCCAATAAATGTTGGCTATTCTCAATAACTCATTGAAATCCAACAAGAAATCGACGTTCAGTGTCCTAGTTAGTAAATAACTATCGTGTCTAAAACACTTATTCACTAATGAACAACAGTTTTAATATCTCAAGAAGTTAACGTATAAAACATTAATTACTTGGAGCGTCATTATCCGAAAAAGAATGACTGGAGGAATGTCTGAGTCTTGGTACCATCCTGCGCCGTCGTTAAGTTCGACGTCGATACTGTGCCAGACATCGTCGTTGCCCTATTTTTCTAGTACTTTTGACGATCACCCTACCACCATAACTTCGCTGAGTAGGTACTGGCTTGTGGCCTGTACGAGAAATGCCGTGACAGCCAAACCTTCACTACCACCGCTCACGCTTCTGATTGATCAAACCATCCTCGACCTTTCGAACTTTGGTAAATTCAATCGAGAAAGTTCGAAGTACAGATGGAAAACTCTGGTGAAAACTCGACAAGGAAATAGGAAAGCTTTCCAACCAGCAGCTTGAGTTGTGAAATTGAAAGGTTTTGCTAGTTGTTGGAGAAGAGACTAAACGAAGTCGCGTGTCTGCCATGCGGAGCTTCGCGTTAATCGCGCGCTTATACGTGCGGGTGTTCGTGACTTTGCAGGTGGTCGAGTACGTTGACCTCTCTCTCTTTCTCGATGAACAATCAGCTGACAGAATCTTGCTCTGTGTATTCGTAATGACACGCGACACGCTTCTATCTACGCGTCATCCTACATTCTACTTGCTGACGTGTCAGATTGATCTTATAAAAGCATAAAATCTTGATCCGACCAATTTACGAATATCTTTAGATAAATATCTCGAATTCATATCTATAAATGTCTATAAACTTCTTTGAGTCTCGTAAATATAAATATTCTACTAGTTTCGAAATACTGGCAGTCTTTTAACTCCTACAAAAATCAATGTACCACAAAAATCTTTGAAGTAGAACATACCAGGCCCTAAAAGGGTATGGATGCGGGAAGATAAACTTCTCAACGTTAAGCCTTTTGTGCTCACCACCGTTCAATGCTCGACTGAATTTCCACGGAAGGTGAAAGCAGGGACAACGGCATTGGCATATGCCAATCGATTTCAGATAGGCATCGATAAAGACACGTCACGCGCGATAGCACGCCAGTACCAATAGAAAAGCGACGGTCTTTGCGTGCACGCGCTATCACAAAGCCATGCTGGAAAAGTGAAATGACACGTAGATGATAGTCAGCAATTTAAGTGGCTCGTAAATTCTAGGGTTTCTCCAACTGCACTTGAGACTAATTTCGAAATCGATTCACGTCAGCAAACGACTAGCACCTTTTCAGAAATGGTATCCTGTTAGAAACTATAAAATAGCTATTCTTTGCGTAACAATTTCACACATTCGTAGTCTACTTCCAATGAATCCGAAGGCACTAGTGCGAAATGAACATAAAACTTTCCATCGTCTGCTCTGCGAGAAATTCTCTTCCTTATCTCCGTTCTATTAGAAGTATACGTAAATCTATAAAGCAGTCAGTCTTTCTTAGAAATAGTAATGATGATTGTATAACAGACCGACCGAAAAATTCCGTATTAACACTCGTCACTATGACAGACAGTTCAATCGATCAGAATCCTAATCACTATTCAACAAGACAGTACAGATTTGTCAGCGGAATCAAACATTCCTTGGGTAAGACGAGCTTTCGCAGGCCGTGGTTACCGGGTAGAAAGATCCAAAGGTCTGGCAACATTCTTAGAAAATAGTGGGCCCATTATGCTGTCACTCGGCTGATGGTAAGTGCGTGCATTCGTTCGCGAAATGCAGGTCTTCTCCCGTAGCGAAAGAGTGCGCCTAAACGAGTCGACGTCAAGCGCCATCGTCCGTATCCATAATGATGATGCAGAAGCCGACAAATGGAGGAACAATGACGCTGTCCATTTATATCGTTTTCCGTGTTCGCGTGATTATGTAAGTTAATCACACTAGATTGTAAAAAAATCCTACGTTTCTATTACGCTTTCAGCCGTTGGAAAAGATTGTACAAATGTGTCATGTGTTTTTTAATGACAGTGAATCCCCAGTGACAATTCGAAATCCGGACTGAAATGAATCGCCGTATTTCGCAGAGTAATGTTCTGTCCGCTACCGCTGTAACGACTATCATTCGTAATACGTCGCTAATTAGGAACGGAAGATAAAAGGGGCGCCGCGATCATAATTATTGTCAGCGTTTCCTGATCACCCTGTCATACACGTTCGAGCAGTTTGTCACGGAACTCAATTAATTGCCGGCTCCTTGGCACAGAGCCCAGCCACTTACTGCTAAATTCACCAGGATATTGAAAGTCACTTTGAGCCTCAATGTGACCTCAGCAGACCACGGTGGGAACTATTCTTTCTGGCTTTGAAACAGAACTCCTGGCAATCGTATTAATTAAGGACTGATTCAAATTACCGCCGCTAATTACTGTCTGCTTCACCTCAGTTGTACATGTAATTACATTTTACTATGTTGCACCATCCAGTGGAAAAGATCACGTGATTCCACTGGCTTGAAAAGTAGCCAGATGATTTGGAGCGTTAAGGTATTTAAGTTTTTTAATTTCATTTCGGAAAAGTATTCATCGTTTTCGGTAGAAATGCATTAAATCGAGTTTGTGTTTGGCATCCGAGGAAATTGGTATTGCCGTGTAATGCTCTTGATATTGCGAATAACTGTAAGCGAGCAAAAAGAACAAGCCGAGCTCGCTCACCGGTAATTAATCCGGCACGGCCTACATGGAGTCTGATTAAAGTACACTCGAAGCTACTCATCAACTACGCCGGTAGCTATTAGCTCCATTCGTTTTCCAGCTTCCTGTGATACATACGCATGTCCTCCTTCCATTGCAACTGACATGTCCCTGTGCTCTACCACGCCATTTCATTGCTTTTCTTTGGACGAGAGCAGCATGAGAGATGATTAGGAATTGTCTCCCGGATGCATTTCATGCGGAACGATCTAACTAATGATAAGGATGAGTGATATATGACCGAGGGAAACGCGGTTTCTCAAGACGAATAGTGCCTTTAGATTTTCGAAGATAAAACATTACAACATCCTTATGAATTAATCAATAGACGCGTTGTCCTATTTATAAAAATTCTACAAACAATCTAAACTGTAAAACTTTGACCGTTGAGATTTGCGAGAATACGCTTTCTTTCGTATTTTCTTGACACAGTAGTGGCTTCGCAGGAGCAACGAGCTCTCTCGGCGCAGAGAGCCTCTGGAAACAGGTGTCCTGGAAATGTGACAGCTGGCGGATGATGGGAACACGTCGAAGAAGAGAGCCGCAAGTGAAATCGGTGCCTCGACGCGTAGCGAATAGAGATACACTTGATACAGACGTTAAAGTATGCGACGCGTAACTCAAGTATCCTACTCACGAACCCATTGCGAACTACTTGCCGGCGTTCTGCCAACGTTTTGCCAAGGTCCGACGAAAACCACCCAGTTTGGCATTTTAATCATTTCAAATAATGGCCAAGTTTTGGTACTTTAACTCATACCAATGCGGAGTTTTACTGAATCCTATGAATTTTAAAAACATTTATTTTTAAATTGTTACCTATTCCGCATTTGGAAACGAGAATCTACTATCTCAGATGAGCAAAGTTTCTTCGAAAGAACAGACACAGCTGGAACTCTCATTATGAACGTATAATGACGCAAGAAGCGCACTCCTTTCTGGTCCTCGATCATCGGTGACATAATTCCGACTCATTTCCCGAGTAGCAAGAAACCCGATGATTTTATCGTATTCGTTTTATGCAATCCAATGGTGTCTAATTGCAAACGACACACTTTTTTCACCGACACAACGCACCTTACTGTAATACAATAACGATTACAGTTCTCAAGACGATGTTCAAGCACGGAACAATTAAAGAGTTCATAAAGATCATTACGCGTCTAGACCGACCGCACTGTGTGCTCACTTGATCCACCTAATTCGAGACGATGACTTGGCACACAACGCTCATTAAGCACTCATTAGCCACACAGACGAGACTAAGTTCACTAAGCTTGAAAGTCTAACAATTAAAGTTCTACTCAAAAGTTCGTAAACTAGCAACAGGTATTCTAGTACAGAAGAAAGTGATGAAGCTTCTGGCTAGCAAGGAAATGTACATAATTCATCGCGTTCGATTTCTACTGTTGCCCTTTTGAATCGTACTTCCACATCACGAACAACACAATGTACGTTCATGGGGTTTCTTTGTGTGCGTAGAATAGTTTGGCGGTGGCGAGGGATGCCGAAGGGGCATTTTCTCCGTTGATTTGTAGAGCGTGGCGGAGGCATGCCGTTTCATCCATGGCTAGCTAGCACCTAGCTACTCCTGACCAGTAGTTACTTAGCCATAATGGCCCGTTATCAACGCTTTACATCGCCTTGCATCGTGCACGCTCCTGAAAACCTAGCCGGAGAGAGACAGAGAATTTTCTCGTTGGCCAACAACACGAGTATACACCTGTAACTGCCAGCGGA
Source organism: Ectemnius lituratus (assembly GCA_910593735.2). Taxonomy (NCBI): domain Eukaryota; kingdom Metazoa; phylum Arthropoda; class Insecta; order Hymenoptera; family Crabronidae; genus Ectemnius; species Ectemnius lituratus. Next base: position 4,210,081 of record OU343036.1, on the reverse strand, counting down.
AACTGCTCGTCCAAATATATACGTCTGTGCAAAAGCTTCCAAGTAACACTGAACAATATTTGTTACTTGAAGAAATTGCAAAAATATGTGTGTGGAGAATATGTTGAATATGTTTGTTGAAGAAGTGGAATTTGAAATATTTTATGTAATTCTGTAACACTGTGCGAAGACCCTGAAATATAAAGGGCTACTTAAGGAATGGATGATCGCCCTGCTAGCAGGTAGTTAAGGTATTCTTTTTTGCCTGTCAGTATAAGCCTGACAAACATCCGGTTTCTCAGCAGTCAGACGCTAATAATGCAATCAAGCAAGAACCGCGGAACTGTCTCGGCAGGTTTCCACCGGAATCCCTTGGTGGAATCTACGCCCCGCAGCAGTCAGTTACATAATCCGGCTCTCCAAGTGGGAAGAAAAAAAGGCTGTGCTCTGTGTTGAGGGGGAGAGGGATACAAAGCTGTAGGAGAGCACGGTTGTATTCTATTTGGGGGTAGCATGCCAAATTACACGGTCTTGCGGTCGCGCGTCACCAACCATCTCCATATTTATGTACACCGGCAAAATGTGGGTCTCCGATGGAATTGGCAAATTCTCGCATTCCACGACAGCACTTTTCTCTCCCTCGACATGCTTCTACTTTAGGCTTCAAATGGAGAGCACAATAATTATTGTTGAAAGTTCAAAACATTCGCAATTCCATATATTTCCAAACCGAGTCTTATTGAAATTGCGAATCAATAATAGCTTGGCAAGAATCGTGCACGAAACAAGATTGCCCCACCTTTTATACGTCAGCGAAGCGAGCGCAGGGCGAACGAAACTCGAAGGCCGATATATCCGAATTTCTTTGTGTGGCAAGCGAGCGCCCACTTATTTCCGCAGAGGATCGTCCAATTACAAAAGCCGTAGTCTGTGTAACGAACCGTCAAATGCGCTCGGAGCATGAAATTCATACAGCCGGTGCCTTTTACCGCGGCAACCTTACGCAAAGTAGTATTGTCGCACGCGATCTCTACCTGCACGCAGCAGCACATTCCCTTCCGTGACCACGTGCAATTCTCCTATCGCGAAGACAGCTACGCGCACTGCTCCCGTGTCAATATCACATTTGCCAAGCAAATCGATCGATTGATAGATCGACTCATCGTTCGCACTATCGCCACGCGATCCACATTCCTGAAGAACCCATCGAAAACTGACGAATTAGAATTTTCAAAAGCTGGCTTTATTAACTATTTATAAAATAAAATTGTAACTATAAAAGTTATAAATAAAGATTAAAAGTATAAAAATTTGTAATACGATATTACGAATTCGAAGGAGTTACGAATACCGTTTAAGGATTAATCAGGATTAAAATGAAGCCAAGCAGTGGATGAAGCCACCGGTCCATCGGGCAAGGTAAGGGGGACAGTTTCACTGTAACAATCTCCGATTTCCAGCCGGTACTTTTTCTCCCCCGGTGAGACAGATTCTGGGCCACGGTGTATAGGCGTCTTGGAGGAGGTTGAACGCCCTCGTAACTTGCAACGCCTTGGAAGAGGAGCGATCGAGACGGGTGCGCGTTGCCGGAGAAGCAGCCGCAGAAGAGCAGCCGGCTGCTCTCCGCCATCATTTAACCGGATTAGGAAGCCAGTCGGAGAAACGGCAGTGCATGTCGCGCGATATACTTCAGATCAGGGTTTAGGACCGGTAAAAAACCGCTCGGGAAACAAGAACCGCTATTGTTCCTGGTGTTGAACCCTTCCTACACCGATGGCTGCCGATGCAACTGGGTCAACTCTAAAGACACACAGTCACTTAATTAATTCGACGAACTGCACCGGCAAGATCACATTAAACTCCGATCCCACCATTATCCGATTCCCAAGGGAACTCTACTATACTTTTAACACACTATTCACCGACTACGCGTATACTAACTGTTTGCACACCGACTTCTGCAATTATTAAAGTACACAGTTGTGGACATTGTCATTATGAAAATAGCCGGCTTGTATTTGCGTAAACCAGCCGGTTGAAACTGTGTCAAGAAATACCAAGCGACAGCTGACTGACATGTACGACCAAATTACGACTAACGAATGCTTCAATCCCGGCTAATTCAGGCCGGTGTATACTGTCTTCTCCCCGTTCCTCTTCTCGATTTACATTACGCGAATAAGTAGAGCTAAAAAAACAGGATTAAAACTATGCCGGTAGGTCCGAGCGATCGCCGCCCGTAACCGTTCTGGATTGGAAAGATAAGAATTGCTAATTGGCTGGATACTAGCATCGTATGTAATTCTCAACAATAAATTGAAACGTCACACAAATCTCCTAGATGCACTTAGGACGCGTGAAGCCATTAACTATGCAACTGCAGTCAGCGAGAAGTGTAAGAATTTTATAAACTTATTATCATAGTCTCGAGAACTCGAAGAATATGTGTACTTAATTCAATTTGGTGCCGATTAAACTGGAGATCGCAAGGTGTACCGTAATCCGACTTCTTTCTTTCCTGGCATCGTCTTCATCATTGCGATGAAAGAAATGCCAACTGCGCGCACGAGGAAGTATGGGTTTCTTATTTAATACGAAACGGTATTCGCACCGGAGAAAGAGATTCTTAATAATGGCGAAAACATAGCAAATTATACTCCGATGCTCCAAGAACAGTATGTTAGTGGGAGAAACAGAGAGGAAGAGAGAGCGTGTGTTATTCCTACGTTGTAACGGGAATCGAATTGCCGGCTTCAACTGGCGTGTCATTCCCATTCCCCCAATTCCGTTCCATTTGCAGCAGCAACTAGATACACACTGTCCTCGCAATGCAATCTCGCCAGGGAATTAATGCAAATCTGACCGCGCTCAATCTGGGTGTATTCAATTTGGAAGTTCTTCCATTGTGCCACAAGTAAGCTCCAGTCATGCGAGCCGTGATTCAACTAATAAGCTAGTAGCGAGTTTCGGAGACTCATTTCCCCGGAAGAAATTGCTTAAGTTACGATTGAATTATAATGATTTGTAGAAACTCGTTCGTAAAGCTTTTACGATACTTTTGTGGTAATAAGTCGAATCAAACCTTTTACTTGGTAATATTATCCTAATCAACGCGAATTAAATTACATAGGATTGCTGGTGGATTCCGTACCAGGCATTTCCACGAGAGAAAACCGAAAAGCGTAACAAACATCGTTCAATCATTTGCCAGCGTACCGCCTCTAATCGCTTAACGGGCCTAAAGAACTGACCGTTAATAGAAAGAAGAAGAATCCCGTATGGATGGATTGCAAACTATCGCAAACCCGCATACCTACGGCTACTACAACTGTAGCTGATCAAAAAACACGGGAAGTGTTTACTTAATCTGCCAATTAATCAAACAAGTCCACCGGGCGGGGACTTCGTTCGACACGCGTTATCTAATAATCACGGATTAACGATGTTACGGGCTCGCCTTTATCGAGCGCCCCTGATGCGATCAAACAGGCTCTTACGTAATACGAGCAAACCACCGCAAACGGAATTTACACGCATTAGAAAGAAGAAAACATGGGATTCGACTAATCGGGCACGGCCCAGTAGTCGGACGGAATTTTCTGTCGTCGACATGAACCCTTGGCATTTTCCACCAACTGACATCGATGAGTAACTTCCCACGTTTCCCTCGAGATTCTTAATTATACTTCATGGATGTGCAATCACAATTAACAGGCAAATTGAATGCGTACCAAATAAACCTGGTTATTTATTGGTTATGATATTGCTTAATAATACAAAAATTATTCGATCTTTTAAAAAATATCGCATGAACCGAATAACATCATACATCGTATATTTTAATGTCAAAGAAGCTGGGATCGCAAAGGGTTTAAGCGAATAACACTTCGGGTTCATCGACACCACCCACTTTCAGAAGGCAGAGTCACCAGTCTCTTGCGTTGCAAATCAATTACGGGATTTCCTGGCAGACTTTCCAGCAGTACGTGTAATAGGATTCATAGGAAGTCTGGGCAAGTGGGAGATTCCCTGAGATAGACGATGTTCCGACTGAAAATCTGCCTTAAACGATCTAAATGATAATGCGCGCCAATGCAGACCGCCGCGCGTATGAGTACGAATGGTAGACTCGCAGTGGTAGCAGACTGAGCAGGTCAGCCAAGCGTGCCGCAGCGCATCCGCTTCCGCAGGATGCGCGATTGTCATTTTCTTTTTTTTCCAATTCAACGACAACGACGACGACGCTCCCCAATGACGCTTCGTCGTAGACGCCTCGCAACCGAAATCGACAGGAAATTGGCGAGCAATCAGGGAATTGCCGTGACACCGTAATCTCGATTACTCACGTGGCACCCCACGTGTCAAAGGGGGAATCAAGTTAAATCCCAAAGGATTAGGATTTGCCATAGCCTAAATGAAGCAAAAGTAGGATGGGAATGATTTAGTGAAATATAAATAAGATGGGAAGAACATCTGGGTTTGTCCTAGTGAGTCAGCCTATACGGACTTTCGTCTTTGACGAAGGACGTCGCGACATTGTGACGAGAGCGTCTCATACGAGAATGATACATGCGGTGTCAAGTGACATTCGTAATATACGCGCTGTCTACGTATCCATCGGCGTAATTCTAGCTCACTATCAGCAAATCAGACCAGTAATCGGATAGCAGGGAATCGCCGCGCGAACTTGCATCTTGTTTACGTGTCTTCCCGGCGGAACTGTGACGTCTGTCTGTCAATAATTGTCAGGTATTGAAGCTTTTAGCATTTCCAGCAGCTGCATATTGAGCTTTGAATAAGCAGCTGTCGAAACATTGGATCGACTATCACCATAAGGACCAAATGGCGGAGACCTCAGGCGCCACTCATTAACGTTCAAATTGCCGGTGGAAATCACGCACCGCGCTTGCTGTGCGCTCGAAGCGCAGTGGTATGTCTCTGGCCGCACTTTATTAGGCGATCAACGAGCCACTGCGCCAGTGTCTCGCAAAGCATGACTTTCTAGAATTGAGTATACCTCATCAAGAATAATCTTAAAGTTACTCTTTAAGTAATATGACAGTACAAGTATTCCAACAAAATACGAAACTTAAGTTACCTTTCTTTCGATTATAACAAAAACATAAGATTCAGTATGAAAAAAGGAGAAATTAAATTAAATACACTAAACGATTGGAGATAAATATGAAGAGTATTATGTTAACTATTGTATTCGGCGTATATTCGTATCCGGTTCCCGGTGTGGGGCCACGTCATTCGACGAGACTAACAGGCTGCACAAAGGATTAAATTGGGAAGCACTGCGCTAAGAAATCCTGCGCGTGCACCGAGTACACGGCATGCAAACGAGGTGTCTTTGTCCCTGTCTCTCTTTCCCCCATAAATGTGGGAATACGTGCGTCGCTTTTCAGGCTATCGTGAGCGCGCCTCGCTCGTCTCCTCGCGCTCTCTGAGGTCGTCTACTTGCAGAACTCGTTCCCCGCGCCGCTCGAGCACCGGCTAGCAGCTATCCCGGATAAAGAAACAAATATACTAAAAGTTTCGTCGATTCACCAGCGAAAAACCGTGAAAGGAAACGATCGCGAGAGTATGGTGTTCGCACAAGCTTTAGTCGACTTGCACTAGTGAAGAAAGTACAAGTATAGATTCATATAACTACTCTAAAGTTGAAAAAAACCTACTTTCAGATAAAACTTCAGAACTTTTTGCTATCATTAGAAATATTAATGTTTTAAAATAATTCTATAATTGCAACCTGTGCAATTTCGTATGAAATACTCATCATTATGTGGGCGATATTTTTAACCTTCGACCGAAGAAACAGACAGACTTTAAGCAGCCTTTTGAAAATACTTCGAGTGAAGAAACACGTCGAAGACGAAGGAATCCTTTGTGTAACTTCGTGTGCTGAGGATTTTCTATTTACTCACTTAGCATACCTAGGCACTTCAGTCGACGAGTGGCGTGGAAGCAAGTCAAATCTTACCTGAAAGTAAAAGAGAACATGGTTAATGAAGCAGTCATTCTGGGATTTGTTACATTGGCGTATACGAGCGATCGAGAGTCGAGGCATTAAATCTTAAGTTGAAGTTTACGACTTGAAAGCGGGCATTCGGTGAGCTAAAATCGGAATTCCAGCTTGCTGACTGCTAGATATCGTAGGTGTCGTTGTAGGTGGCGATCGTAGAGTCGAAGATTGACACGTTCGACCCCCCACGGGTGAACGGGGTGTTTGCTGAGGTAAGAAGGTTTTACGGCGATTTATACGTCGGTAAATCATACGAGATAGGTGCCGGGCGCGCCAAACGATTTTCACGCCGAGGGTCAATGATCCTCGGCAGTATATGTGGTATGTAGAGTTAGAGTCGATCCGTTTTTCCCCGCCAAATTAACATAAATGCTACATTAATTCAAATAGGCAAACTAATGCCTAAAGCATTTGCTGGCATGAAAAAGTGAAAATTAAAGAAAGTCATGCAATAGAATAGTAATCAGGGGACGACTGATGCATGATAGTAAACTAAAGAAGAGAAATCCAACTGGTAAGTGACGAAATGCTCGCTGTTGATAACAGAAGGCAGAGGAACAATATAGTAGAGGCGCCAATTATAACGAGTGGATGATACGATCTATCCCGGAAGTCTGCCACTACGCTGCTCACACGTCCACTATTGATACTTCCTCTATGCTAAAAATACCCGCGAGATTGTTGGCCGAGATGAAAATCCTCCTTCTCCCACTCTGCATTCTATCGCGCATCATCTTAATTAACATTTCCCACGTCGATCAAAAACTTAGTACACGTGTTACTTAAGCCTTTATCTCAGCATAGAATTGGCAAACAATATTCTATACAATTTTAAATGTAGTTAACCAATGGAAAAAAGCAAATTAAAGTTATTCATAATTTAATAAAAACATAAATAAAGAACAATGTCTGAAACTATCAGGTTAATTCTAAGTGGAATAATTCATAGAAGGGATTCCCCTTGCCGAATTATTTCGTACCCCAAAGTATGTGGGCAGGACCGATTGTTTCAGGTCAGCCGGCCGATAAAAGTGCACCGTTACTCCGTCCAAATAAAGTTGGCCGACGACGTCCTTAATTAGGAGGCGACTACGTAACACCATTCGCATGGAAAAATATTTCAGCTAATGCCGCCGTTGCTAGTCCCGTCGAACCGAGAGAAAAAAGAAAGAGGAACGGACGAAAGGAGAGCCCGTTCGGTTTCTAGGATGCCGAGAAGTTAATTAGGTAACGTGGGCACGCTGTGTTAATTATCTTCGAAGTTACCCACCGGCCGAAGCTCCCAACATTAATTCGGAGCATTCGCGGAAAAGAAAGCATACCGAGCTCCTCCTTATCGAGGAAAAGTGAGAGGAAGTGCCGGCAAGAAAATGCTCCACCGGGAAACTGCGTTTCCTCATGAATCGTGAAAAACACTGCAGTGAAAAGGAAACACCCACTGTTCTTTTTACTGTAATTATTGCCGTACTTCATTGCTCACACGGAATAAATCAGATTATTTGATTGTTCAGCTATGAAAAGTTAGCTTATTGTTGAGTTCCGTAAGTCTCTCGTGGAACCTTTCGAAACTGTTCGTCCTCTTTTACAGTGCGTCCAGCGTGAACTTATGTAAGCCAGTATGTCGCCGGTGTCCGCTTATATTTCGGACCTCGTAAATCGCCTAAGTGAGAAAAGGATGATAACAAAGCGACTGGAGTGGCCGGTTCTCGATATACCTGACCGCTGCGTGCGCCTTTTAATTATCACAGCTTGTTACACCAGTCTTCCCTTTGCGGCCAACTTCCATCCTGTGCCGCAAAGCACTGTATTTTACTATCGTAATAAGGGAAAGTTTAACCGGAAAACCCAATGACTTCAAGCATTCTACTATTTGACACGAATTGTATATGCAATTATATAATCAAAGCATGAAAGAAAGTTGAATTAATAGAATACTATTATTCATCATTATAACCATCTAATTTCGTTTAAGTCACACTAATTATAGCCATCACTACACAAAGGCCACGATTATACATAAAGTATAGCTATTGTGGATTGGTTAATAAGCACATAAAATCTAGATTGGGAGCGAAGAAGCTATATCTCAAAAAATTAGTCACTATCCATTTAATTGTATAATAGCTTGGTATTAGGATGAGATATAATAGTTTACCGTTGTAGACCACGATATATAATTGCCATTGAATCTATCGGGATGCTCATGAATAGTATGCTCCAACTACCATCTTGTATTAGATACAGAAGCGTGGCGTCTAACGCAACGGCAGTTGCGAAAGCGAGCCTATTAAAGATTTCGCCGAGAATCTCGCCTCGTCAGAAGTTTCTCAGGACCAGAAGAACGTCCGACGCATGATTCATTTTGATCCTGACACCTCTCGTTTCGCACGTACTGCCACGGATAATAAATCGGCACGGAAGAGTAATACAAATCTCCAACAGCAAGGAAGATTGTTGGAAAATGGCTGTGATATATGCTGAAATCGTAAATTCAATTCCGCACTAAATAAGAGATCAGACTGCGCAGTAAGATGTTAATAAATGGAAATTAATGATGGCATGATCGAGCAGGCGGCAAGGAAGCGAGCACGAAGCATCATGGAAAACTTGCAAATGAGCGGTGAATCAGAGACAATGCCCATTAGTTCCTACGTCCTAGAAAGCAGGGAAAACTCTCACATTAATCGCGCGTCGCCCCCGAAGAGGCTGCGATCGCAATCGAAGGCGTCGAAGCCTCTTCCATTCTTGCATTGCTCGCCCCGTCATCCATTACACTGCTGGATACCCTTTAAAGTCATATGCAAACTCGCAGCATGAATTATTCAGACGCACTGTTCTCCTGACTCTCTTCCTCTCCCTCTCAGCAATTGCCGGCTCCCGATGAGAAACCGAAACAAGGGTACCACAACGGCAAAGGAAGACAAGCTCGAAGCGACTGGCGCGTTTGCAACCCCGGCTAATCATTAGGCCACGAAGGTGCACCGAACGAATAATTTCAAGGGTCACGAGAATTCTCACGGCAATTGAAGCATGCCGGTTCGCCCGATAATTAGACTAGAAAGTAGCCTCCGTTCGCCGGTCGATTTTTCTCTTGAATGAGACCGTCTAATTTTCTAGCGATCACGCGTGAACTGCCTCGAACTTATCTGTCTACGATTGCGACAGAACGAGTACAAGTAACAATTACTGAGAGTACCGAAGAAAATCAAGGGAATGGAGAAAATCGTTGTGGTTTAGATTAAAAGCAAGAAACTCTCTATGAGAAACTTTCAATTTCAAAGAGGACCACGTTTCCATCGAGCGACACGTATTTACACTCAGTGGAGAAGGCCATAATGCTGCCGGAAACAGTAGAGGCATTGCTTCCTTCGCACAACGACAATCGGATATCTCTCACTAGGGAGGAAAGAGGTCTTGGGATCAACGTGAGTTTCCCGATGATGTAATACTAGCAAGCGTGTAGAAAAACCTCGAGGGAAGGCCAATTGAAGTGCATCAACGGAAGCTACTTGAATAATTCAGGGGGTCTGTTCCTTCCAAGAACTCAGATTATGTTAGACTGCACCCGGTATACGTCTGAGTGGCTGTAATAGTACACGTTAGATTCCACAATATAATAAAACACCTAATAATGTTAAAGAAAAAAGAACATCGGTGAAATTGCTACTCAAGTTTTCAAGGAAGATTACTTTCCACAGGAATCCTGCTGTGCTTTACAACATACCGTTAATTACGTTCGCACTCGAGATATATACGAACGAACAATTGGACAGCCGTAAACACAAACGTGCGGGGGTGGAGGCTGTGCAATAAATCACACATTGGATCGTGCTCAATCCCCCTTATTACAAAACCCACGCCCGGCCACTGCTTTGAGGCCACGTGCGAGGCTGATGCATGGCCCAGCAATACACACATGGCCGGGCGTTGCCAGGAACTTCAGTCTACCTGAGTCGCATGCATTATCATCTTCTTACACTCCTATCGTCACTGGTGATCTCCTGATTCTCCCTGGCATCGTCGACGGCGGCGGCGGCGGCGGCGGCGGCGGGCGAGCGTGAACTGTTACCAAAGAAGCGTTTCTCGGGCAAGCCTTAATTAGAATTTCCCGTTGGTTTTTAGCCTTTCAAGCGCGTTACAGGATGCTTCCACTACTGGCTCGTATTTTAGAGTGGATGCGACTGACGATGACCCGGGACTTTTCGCTTACGATTAACTGGCCGCGACCTTTGAACCCCGTCGCGCCGTTGTTTGCATTATGCATGCGGATCCCGATATCCAGTTGGATTTTATGCAGCCAGTCGAGTTGGGAATTCAATCGACTGAGACTCCTGTTCACTCAAGTCACCGTTCGATTTCGAATTTGCGAATTTCAAAGTCGACACACTACGAGTTCCAAAGGTTCTCGATGAATAGAATAAGAAAGGTTGTAGATTGTTCATGAATTATAGAATCATGCACTGTTGGATACCTTGAAGATGCGAAGGCAATCTAGAAATAAAGGGCGCATCAGCGTTAAATAACAAGGCGTAACTCAATACGCCCGCCAGTTTTGTTTGCCGCACGCACTTATGACGCTCTCGTCTGTAGTGAGCCGGACATCCGTGACACATACCGAACGTGGAATACAAAACGCACACCGGCAATTTCACGCCGCCGCGAATATAAGCCAGCTTCTAGGGGAGAATGGGGACTCTGGAACTACCGTTCGATTCTAGACACTTCTATGTTCAATAATACTTCGGTATATTGAAATATTGTTAATATAATTTTGATACATCGTCAACCAATCCCAGATAAAAATTAGTTTGTAATATAAATGAATAAAAATAGTTAGAATAGCAGATAGTTATTGAAATATAATTATATTTGACAGATTAATTTTTGTATAAAATAACCGGTCAATAATCTGTTAAAAATTCATTACGAACATCTTGATCCATCTCTTAAAGGTGAAATCACTCAAGAGTGAATGACGGCTGGAATAATGTCAATGATTTTCGACTTAGAACATTGCAGAGCCGCGTAGTGGAGCAAGTCAGCCATGCCCCCTTTACTAATAGGGTGATGGGAATCGGGGTCGTAGAATCATGTGCGTAATAAGTGCACATACATATTTGCCGGCTCTGGCTTGTCCCTCCCCTCGAAACAATACAACTGTCCGTGACTCTCGACCTCTTCTTCAAGAAATCCGAAATGTTCCCGATAATTGTTACAAAGAGGATCCGGTTTGAAATGGAGAGATTAAATGTGTCAGTGAAATGAGATTTGGGGCAGAAGTAACCTTGAATCACATCGCGGCTTTGTGTTATTTTGGTAGACATTACGAGAAAACAGAAACTGGTACTGGTGCGCTTATCATTCGGAGATATCTCCGTGCAGTAATGAACGGGTTATCGTCAACAAAGTATTCATACTTGATAATGTACATACACTGCGTATGTATAGAAATACTGTCATTAAGTGCCCGGTTCATAGGTTAGTGTATAACCGAAGAAAAATAAATTATCATTAATATCGCATAAACATTAATACCGAATTCAACATTTTCTATTTGCATCGAGTATACATGCGAATGTCAAGAGAAGGAGAATAACATTGGGGCAAAGTAGTGTCGGTGAAGGCACAGGCACATTTCAAGATATCGATCGAGCAAAGTCCTGGAGAAACGATCGATATCTAAATATAACTTGGAAGGGTTCAGAGCAGCTGACTGTGGCAGCTTACCCTCCGTGTCTGACGCACACATGCGCGTCGGACTGGACGCCCGTGCACTTCCTAATCCTTTCAAACCCCATAACAATCTTGTCGTATGGCACGTCAAATTTTCTAACAACTAAAACTCGATCGTTCGATTAACATGACTTTCATTCACTTACAATTAGGTACTCTCACTTGGATTACCGGCTAATTATTACGTTTGATTGGTACTCGAGTGCCGTTAATGTCCCGAAGTGTCATTAGCGTCAATCGGGGCTCCAGTGGCACGTGCAAGATGCCAGCTGACGTCTACTTGAAATTGTCAATCGAGCGTACGAGTGGGAGCCTTGATCTTGCCGGGCTGCTGCTGCTGGCGGCGGCGTCGGCGTCGGCGGCGGTGGTACACACAGAGCCAGAGAGAGAACCAGTTTCACGACACGACACGACACGAGAGGAGAGTACACGCAAACGTAGGAAAGCGTCACGCTCTTGCGCTTCCGTATTCCAATGCAGATTAGCCGCTCGCATACGGCATCCAGCCGTCTAAATGCCTGTGCCGGATGAATAAACCTTTCGCTCGTAAGCCCTGTGACCCGAGAATTGGAATTCCGAAGCCGCACGAATTTCCCTCATCGTTTCTGCTTCTCGCATCCAGCATCATCCCAACATTTCCAAGTGAACTATTTCCTTCTGGTATTTCAATTTTTAATAAGCATTTTATTGGTCACGCAACCATGATAGTTCGAGCAGAGTTCCCCATTGAAAAGTGCTAATTTATCGCGGCTAGAAATCGGCTGGAAAAAAAGAATGATTGTCCAGAACGGTGGCGTTCCAGGCTTCCGATTAATAGCAGAGCGGCCTTTAAGATCAACGGCACGTGGCTAATGCGCGCAGTACGTACACCGGTGGAATGGGAAAAAACACGGAAGCAATGCTGAGGCATCGGCGTGTCCGATTCAGATCCACAGCCATGGTTTCTCTAATGCTTTCGGTGATTCCCTCCACTACTATCTAGTCCTCGCTCCAGAAAGGAAAGGTAACGCTTATTGGATCTTTATTGCGCATTGCCTCCTATGCTACTTTGTAATCCGCTTCCGGCTTCAGTCGAATTCCACGAAATCGCCTAGGAATTCTTATAGAGTTCCAATTAAAAAATCGTTTCTATTTTTAGACTAACAGTATAACTGCCGTCATATAGAGTTAATATATGCCCTATTTACCAAGGTTGGTATTACAAGCATGCATGTACACGTATAATCCCATTTGCATGCTGAAAATGGTTTACTATTATATATTCCCTGTTTCCGTTGCATTCTATTACCTACGCAATTATTCTGTGCTCTGTTTCCAATTATATTGGACTATACACGGTAGTACTAGTTAAAATTATTTGGCAGTTAAGCGAGTGTTGTTATTGGTTGTGTTAAAACCTGCCAGTTTATCTCGATCGGTTTGCAAGGCATCTTGCATGTTAGAGTCGTTCTTACATCTGAGGAATGTTTTCCAACCACTTCAAAGTGATCGACGTTGGTATGGAAAGATAGAATCGGTACCTTTGTATGTACCGTTGAATGTAATACCTTTGTATGTACACGTGTCTCAGAGTGCTGCTTTGTCAGGAGTATCGACGCAGGAGGCATTACCTATTCATTTGAAATTGAATTTATACAGTACGGCCTTTGTGATTGGCAGGACTTTTTGAGCAATCTCCAGCTATTTCATGGCTCATTGCGCGTCCTTGATTGCACTGTGCAGTGCGCTCAAGAAGGAATCGACAGGGAAACAGTGTGAATTTTTCTTGATCCCAATCGTTCGGGTACACCACCGCCCCATTGGTGCTATACCCTTCGAACATGATCGTGGAATTAAATGACCCCGTTCGGTTTCGCATGGTAGCCCGCTCGCATTTTTTCCAAACAGTCAGAACGCCGAGTATTAGTTTGCAAATTTAGCGCATGAAACGACTCAACCGAAACGGGACAGTGGAGTGAATCATGGTGAGTGGCCGAGTTGTACGTAGTTGTAACGTTTGCGTGTCTACACTCTGGATTCCGATACAAGGTAACGCTTTGACGATGATTGCAGTCGACCGCAGAAGTGTCTCTGTTGAAATGCTCATTTAACACGTTTAGTCCGGAATCAAGTCTACAGAAAATTGGACTAGATTAACGATTAATCAACCGATGCATTGGTCGGTGACGGATGCTACTTTGTCAAGCATAAATGACTCGTAGGATCGACAATCACCAGTTGTAGAATTCAACACAGGAAACTACCAGATGGTGAAAGATAAGAGTGAAATTCGTCTGGCAGATATACGTAGTAAATACACCCGAAATAAAAAGACATGTGAACTGTTATACTGAACATGTTATCAGGTTCACCATGCTCTAAATACTTCGTCTAAAAAGAACTCACCGAGCCAAAGCAGTAGAAAGTAATTCGCGCGTGTGTTTGCATGTTTCGACCCGGCTTTGCGGTGATTAATCATCAGTGGGGGAAATGTATTTTAACCGTTTTTAAGATGCCCTATTTCTCTAAGAGAATCTGTGTTCTGTAGCTCGAAAGGAGAACGCGATTGATCATTAGGCGCACGAAGATAATTGGCGAATTATAGTCGTGATAAGAGAACAGCTGGCGGTGGACGTTTCGGAGAGGAAACACGGCAGAGAAATCTGTTGGTGATGTTAGGTACGCCTCTGTGATAAGATGCTTTATTTATAGAACGAACGCGAAGACTAATTCAAGAGAGTCGAGGTGCTCCTCTCCATTGCAAAGGAGTCTGTGCATGTGAAATAAATCAGGCGGCAATGGTTTGCTCAGATAATCATCGAGGAAAATGAGCATTTGCTCTCAACGATGCGCGTGCGCCCGCCTGCTGATTCAAGAGAAAGTGTCTTGCTTTCTGAAAATAAAAGTGGCTTGGTCATCACCGCATTTCTAGAGTATGACGATGCCGATAAGATAGAAAGGAAGATGGAACCCAGTAGTTCCTGCCGTGCACGTCCGCTCCGATTTTCCAATCGGTGAATCACTGATGGAAAACTCAACGTTCGAAAGTGTACCAATAATTCCTAACTTTCTGCTTCGACGTCATTCACGTAGAAAAATTATGCGGCGCAATCACGGTTAATCATTCTGAACCTCATTCTCGTGGGAATGAAAAAATCTTCGTATAGCTGGGAAGGCATTTATTGAGGTTAGCTAAAAGTAATGAGGAGAGTGAAAGCAGTGCATTATGACTCAATAAATTGAACATACTTAAACCATGACTAATCCTAAATTTGTGGGTCGAAGCGAAACAAATTTCACGCAATGGCAAGTACTAGATTGTGGATTTTTCAACAGAAAAATATCCAGAATTATCAACTGATGCATTAAATATATGTATATATATATACTCGTGAAACTACAAGTGAGAAATACTTTTGACACCCGGCAGAGGAACAAAGTATAACAAAGCCGGGCTACGATGTCCTCTGGCTGTTTAATATTACACGAGAACTTTCCCCGGGAGCATGCTCTAAGAACAACAGCTGAAGACAATTGTCCATGGCATTACGCGTGACAAACTCTCTGTTCTCCCCGACGGATATCTCTCTTGAAAGGTCTAACATCTTTCATGATATTATCGCGTCTGTGCTCATTCAAATGGGGACGTTCAGATCTAGCCTGTTCTAGTAAACATCTGTATGTACAAGTGTATCGTGCTTGTCTAGTATTGAAATAGGATTCGTAAAACTTTGATTTGAAGCCGTGAGCCATTAAGACTTTGAAAATATTAGAATGATTAATAATTCATAAGCAAATAGCCGACGACAGGGAAAAAGATTAGGAGAGTGCTTTGAAAGTTTCTGACATTTGAGTGGCGACCGGGTTACGCCTTTCTCTTGGGGAGGCGGAAGGGTCGGCTTGACAAAGGAGCACCTGTGCCAGGTCAGCGTGTCCAAAGAAACCGGCGCAAGGACAAAGGACGCGTGTAAATACACACATACATATATGAAGAACAAGTACACCGAAGAAGATGATGGAAAGCGAACGAACCCGCGCAGGCACGTCTGCCAATGTCTACATCGAGCGAGTTTCTCTCAGTGGTGAAATGTAAAGCATTCTTATGTGGCAAAGAGGCGGTGAAACTGCCTATCCTCCACTAATAAACAGTCGCCCTGTATTTACAAGGGTTCGTCGCCGTCCGGAGCATATGTCGAGCTTGAGGGTCGCTCACCCTTGGTTCCCCTGCTAACTCAGCACCGACAATGAGAACTTTAGACCCACGCCATTGGACGTACCCTTGATGGAATGTCTGGCAGTGTACTTCAAGTCTTAAAGTATTTGAAATATTTTTAATTTGCACATTTACGCGGTATTGTACTATGAATGATAAAATATTTAAAATTTCTTGACATTTTTTCTATGGCTCAATATGGAATGCTGGTTGAAAAGTTGGCCAAACGAGGCTTTATTTCCATAAGAAAGAAGGGTTGATCGAAAGCGCCGAGTAAAGAATCTACGAGAAAATGAGAGTCGGTGAAATCTGTGGTGAAGCTGTTGCCCATCTGAAAGATATTGTTGATAAGTCTGAGTCACTTTGCAGTTCACAGCCAATCTCTTCGTTGCTCGCATGTCTATTTAAGTAGCTCGTCCGCAGTACGGCTTATCCGAAAGCACCTGTGCAAACACTTTCCTCGATTTACGCGAAGCTCTCTGCATTCCGTAAGGACTTTATAATACGCCGTATTAACGATCTACCATTCATCGTCAATCACGGATAAAATCTATTCGTGCCACGAGCGTTCATCCGACCGCAAAGCATAGCACATTAAGCGCACGATTTATTTTGCAAATGGGATGTCTAATTGGTTTAGTAAGAACAAATCCTGATAGAAATTTGATAAATTTTCTTATTCTTATAGAAATTTGCCACTCGAAAGTAGTAATACCTTTAATTTCCTAGAACTAGCACAAGATTTCGCCTGTCAGATATTCCAGCGGATATAGCCGGTCTCCGATTTCGATCTCGTGCCAATTACAACTTATCCATCGCGATAACCGATAACCCCGAGAACATGTCTATTACGCGCAGCGTCATCTGTTCAAACATTCTGATAGGAAGGTAGCCAGAGGCAAAATGAAACTGGATAAAAGCAGGATCTCTGCGCCAATAAACCTGACCTGAGAAAAAGTCATTACCGGTCGATCTATATTTCCAAGCTGGATTGAAGTTGTCTATACCCGTCCATTATAAATGATAACCAGCCAGTTGTCGATTAGCATGCGTTCGTTTTATGGACGATGGATCAGCGACATCAAGCAAGTAACATGATTCGCCCGTAATCAATTTGCAACACAACTCCCTCCTACCCCCACCTAACTACATGCATCGTAAATAAAGTATATACCAACAAATTATACCGTTTACTCTACCCAGACACATCCGCTCTATTCGCAAACTCTATTTACTTTATTTCGCCATACTATTTGCGAGCCACCAATTAAGGCTACAATTTGCGCGGACAAAAACACTACCCAGGTTATTCTGATGCAAAAATAGCGTTACAAAACAAAGAAAGCGCCGCGCGAATACGGAAAACAGCGGGGAGAGCACGCGCCAGCGTGCAATTAAAACTTTTCGGTAATTAAGCGAACATCACGTGAAACACGTTGTGCACTGGTATAATTATGATTAACAGTAAACAAGCCGAGAATGTAAACACTGTTTCATAGAAACCGGGGATACGAGTTTATGTTTTTATGTCCGTGAGCGCGTCTACCATTTACAGGACGGTTGAAATTCTAGTTATAATGATTTCTCAGGAGCTTCCTATTGGCCGATTGAGAACAGTGAGACATCTCAATAGCGTAATTGCAAGGAAATTGGGCAAATGTCAATCGTTTCCAAACTTTCGCGCAAATAGTAATGCACGTCGCTCACTTAAACGAGAGAAAGCCCGACCTTCGGAGCATCGTAGTATACTAAACAGAAGGTATTAATCAAGTTAAATGCTCGTCCCAATATTTCGCGACCACTTTCCCCGTTCGCACAGACGGTCTGCCTCTTATTCTGTCTTGAGAAACGTGGCTCGTGGCAAATTAACCGATTAATTATATGCATTCGCGACTTTTATAAATGATACTGTTAAAATTGGATGGTGTACTTAAGAACCTTAGAAAGCGATAATAAGTGTACAGAACTAATGTTGCGTGAACTCGTTGATGAGGGGTTGGAGATGTTCCGTGCTAAGTAAAGAGAAATTTGCATCTTTTACACTTTGAGAAACGAATTCCTTTCACTAATGGAATAGAAAAGCTCTGTATCTCGTTCCTTATCTCCAGTTGTAATTATTGTCATTTGTAATCGGTGACCATAATAACCAGTTATTTAGTCTAATATTCTTAATTTGATATTTGTTGAACAAAAGTTATAAATGTGTCTAATAGACAAGCTATAAATAATGTGAAACAACGCGTAATAAAATCGATATTACACATCCGGCTGAAGCGCAGGGCAAGTATAGCGTCGATCTCTCATCCGGCAGCCCGAGGATGCTGCTGCCAAGTGAAATTACATAAAGAGTGCAGTGCGCGAGAAAAAGGGAACTGCTGGTGAAACATCATTGCCTTCTTGGATAATAAGCAATAAAAAAAGGTCCATAAAGCACGTAACACGCTTTCTAATACAACTAGCCGGATACTGCGCTAGTGTCTAATGGTGCATCCTGCACTCTGAAGTAGGATATTACCGTGTACATATATATAATCATTTACACACAGCAAGTAATCAATATTACTACAACCTCCAATACTTTTAGCAGCAACAAACCCCAATGGACTAAAAATACTAAAACGATTAGCAAAATTCAAGCGGAACTAATTACCGGACAATTTGTACGTTCCAGTATGCAAGATGGTCGTGCTTCTCAGAAGATGCCGCACGAATGGTTGGATTCGCTCTGGCATTGAAAGTGAATTAATTGACCATCCGAATTATCCACGGAGAGACCAGTCGATTGTCGAGTGACTACGACTGAAAAGGTAGTAGGTCGGTCGAGCTAGAGAACCGAGTGTAGTCGGCAGGACTTTTTGTTCAGCTACGCCAGTGTGGAGTGTAGACATTGCCCAACGGAGCACCGGGCTTCTCGTTACCCAATATCGAGTGGTTAATTGCAGTAAGGAGAGTGAGGATAATACGAACGGGTCAGTGGTTCCCTGCTCATTTCTTTCTCTCACCAACTCAGACTCCAGCGGCCGGTTTTGCTCGTAGACATCTCAATTACAAAATGCACACGTACGTACACAACATAACACAGAGACAGACACTTTCTCCCCTCGGGCTTTTTTAAAGCGTGAAATGCTCGCTGCTCTCCCAGCTAAACAAAAGAAGGCAAGTCTAAAAGTGTATCGCATGCTCTCCACGTTGTGGCCAAGAGCTGCTGCGGGACGCGAAAGCATGAAAAATCCGTTTGAGTGCATGCATGCCCTCACCTCACTCGTACTCCTCGAGCTTACCACCGGGCCCTCTAGAACCACACACGGCTTGCTTGCCTCCTCGCCCCTTTTTTCCACTGAAAGATTACTTCCGGCCTGGAGTTCCTGATTGCGGCATTCGAGCACGCGCGCCCGTCGACTCTGCCCAACCGGCTAATTATAAATGTAACACTCCAACGCACACACGCTGATCCTATTGAGGAATGTAGAGTGCTCGCGAGCGGATGATTACTTCGGTGCTTCCGCCCTCCATGATGGTTTACACTGAATTGTTTATGCATTCGACTTTAAAGGAACTTTGATTCTTCTCTGTGTGTTTTGAATAGCACAAAGCACGAATGTTCAAGTGAAAATCAACTAGAATGCTCAAATAATCAGGGAAAGATTTCACTGTGAATGAAGCGTATTTCTTATGAATAATGGATCTGCAGACGGATTCTATTTTAAGCAGTTTTTAAATGTATTATGAAGAACGTGACATTACGAAATACTTGGACATATCGGTGGACCAGATCTCCTGATTCATCCGACAAGAGTAAAAGCTCTGCGAAAAAGAAAGTAACGCGACTCGAAAATGTTAAAACTTAAAACGAACGGCGAACGACCGGTGCACGCTTAAAGATTACATCGCGGAACTTTTATGTCCGCCAAAGAGAGAGAAAATACAGTTCGTCATGTCTTACGACCTGGACCATGCAAGATAAAGAATTAATGAGCTGGTTTGCTGTCCAGAATCACAACGAAGTGGTTGTGTATCTTGAAAATAGTACATGCACTGCTATACTAACACGAATTGCGTAATTTTTACGATTAATAGTAACTGTAAAAAAGACAAAGCATTTTTTTCAGAACTGTTGATTTTTATTATGTTGACATGGTACTCAACTCAAGGTAGAACGTCTGTTTATCAAGTTTATCTTAAGTCCGATACCGGCAGAAAAATGAAAATAGCCATTATCATCCATTATCTTTATTTCATGCATTTTCATGCGTCAACAACAAGCCATCACGGACCGCATTCCACTCGACGACGGTCATGCTCAGCTCTAACTGTCATGGAGGCTTTCCAATTACAAATTTTTCTTTCTGACTTATGAGTTATGGTCCGAAGAAATCTGCAGGACTTTTATGGAGGCTGGAAATCAATATATAATTGATTCATCTGCCCGGGGTCGCATAGTCTTGCGAATGACGGTGCGTAACAAGGCGTGAATAGCCTCTGGTGCATCGTCCTGTCCAACTCTCTGGTTGCGCGTTTCCGGCTGCTCGCTCTGCCCTGCCACACTGCTAATTTCGCTCCTGAAGACACGGGAAATGCTTCGCTCGTACGAACTCACGTGAATGTAATTCCGATTGGCACATTAAATAGTCTGATCGCTAAGCAGATACCAAAACGTTCTGGCGGCGCATCGGCCTCTTTGTCTTTTTTGCAAGTGGCTAAGTGGGTGCGCCTTAATCACTTTACGTAGGCTTACTTCAACTCGGTTCAAGAATCACAATGTTCTATAGAATTCTGACTTTCGACTACTTGGTTCCGTGCCAAGTGAAGTTTCTCCGGTGTAAAATCACGTTCGAATTCGATGGAGAAATCGGAACGTAAATACAGTGTTTGAAAAGCAAATATCGAAGATTTTAGAGTAGAGAAGGAATCGTGTTGACTATATGAATCATGACTCAGTCGTCTTGTTTACTTAAATGTAATTCTTGCGTGAAGGAGAAACGTCACTAAAGAACACGAGCATTACCTAATTTACCTTCCTTTGCATGAGAATGATGAGCCTACATTCTACAACACGATTCTGCGCCTATCCTTCTACGTCCTATAGCATCGACCTCGAGAATGCGCACAGAGGAGATCCAGAAAAAAGTTTGCCAATCAATGAGTTGGCCTGAATGCCAGACTTCTTTGTAAAGAATCGATTCTTCAACCCAACAGCCTCGCTCCACCCAAATCCCGGGAGAAGCTGTACTGATCAAAGGAAAAACTATTGCGAAGTTACTCAAGAAGATTGAAATAAACTTTGGACATATATCAATAACGATATGTTCACGCCATTAATAAAGTTACATACAAGTTTCTAAAACAATGTCCAACATGCACATAATAAAATAGCACAAAAAGAATCCTATCTACGATTATTAGAATTTCTAGAAAAAACTTCTGCAGATAAGAGCTTCCAAGAAAACTAGATATTCAGTTCATCCGGACGTACCGGAGGGTAAGTGCACGTGGGCAGATTGGTTCCGATCAGGATTACCATAGCGAGTGCCGATTTAGCAGACTAATGGAAATGGAAATGGTAGATTCGGTGGGTGTTCACCGCCCGATACTTCCATCCGGAGTGGTTGATTGTGTATGTGTGTGCATGTGCCGATGCGTGCAATCCCCGGGAAGATACGTAGGACGAGCGAGGAGACTTTTACTTTTCAGGGCGATAAGTAAGGCCTGCTGGTACTTGTTCGGGCTAGCGGGTCGCCTTTAAGCGCAGACAATCGAGTTTGAAGCTCGCTCTCTCGCTGTCTGCCGCCTACGAGTGCGCACGCAGGGTCAATGTGTGACCAAACTTAAAGAGAGTATTCTCTACGTGGGCACACTTCACCCACGCGACTAATGAGCGTCCTGAGACTTTTGCACACTCCAAACCGAGCCCAGTGCTTTGGAACATCGCTTCAACGACGCGCGGCAAACATCGGCAACCTAAAGTGGTTTACTCCAAGGAGTGAGTCCGCACTTTGTTAACCTAACCAGGAATATACAGTCAATTTCACTCGCCTTTCCTTTCTTCGTATCTACAACTTTATACTGAGTGCAAATGTATATGCTTTGTTATTCTGAACTAAGAATTCTTGGAGCTAAGATGACATATGAGTTAGATATGATTTTAAGTAGTTTGAGAAACTTGTCTGGTAAGTATGATGAGGTTCTTGAAAGGATACGTCGAATTTACTCGAGTATAATACTCTAGTGGCAATCAATTGTGCGTGTTATAATCGAGGCCCGATCGATGCGAGAGCCGGTTAGCCCCGAGTTCGAACGACTGTTAATCACAGCGAAGGCGAGCGCCTTGGAACTTTCCTAAACAACTCGCGTGCTTCGATTCTCTGACAGATCAAGGAGGAGAAGAGGAGAAACGAGAGGCAGAGGGATCCCATTGATTTCCCAATGCGAAAATGATACAGTATTGTTTGCCTAGCTGTCCTTGGTGATATCGATAGTATCAATGCCAGCGAGTTTTTCACCTGTCGAGAGCTATTACCGAGTGGCGAGTAATTAATCCACCCGTGCACCATGTAATTCCATTTAGCCGCCACTAAAGAACGACCGATCGATTTAACGACATCAAGCGCAACTAAAACTTAATGCAATTGCCGCATAACTTCGACGATTCGCTTCTTCGTCATAAACTAGATTTACTTTCTAGACGCTTCCGGGTGTAAGCTTTATGACGCGAGTAAGAAACGTCCGAGAAAGTTAGCAAATCGTCTTGCGAATCCGCCAATGTACTATGGGAATGCACACGGCTGTCGCTGAGATGGAAGAACGGAAGAAGGCTGCTTTAGAGCGGCTACGGAAGTAACTGGTAGGAGTTTGTGTGCGCCAGAGTATTATGACCTGTTATTACTTAATACTTAATACTGGTTTTCAACAGGACATAGAAGGACATTATAGAATTTCCATTTCAAGTCTGATATAGTTACCCAAAACATATGGGAAAATGATTATGATAGTAAAAGAGCGATATAGATCATTCGGATGATTGAAGAAAGGAATTACAACTAGTTAAATTGAAATTAGACATGCAGAATTGGAAATCCACGATTCACAGTGATAGCGTACGCGTTGGAATGCGAGACTAGGAATGGGACGGCTAATAATACGATGTGATCGAAGCCCGAGCGTGTTGTGCTCGTCATCGACGACGAACAAAGGCTGAATACGAGTGAACAGGTATGCGCGGAGAATCGACCGTCCTTCCCGAGAGAGAATCCATAGTCCGTGCCAGGACGCACCTGGCTTTCCGACAAATTGGCAAAGTTATTCGGGGCTAAGTGCAATTTAACCTTTTGTTAGAGTGCCGAACGAAGATTTGCCTTCACCGCGGCGATAAGGGACACACGGATGTGACACGGAAGGTCGAAGAAGCAGTCGGAGGAGCACGGCCGCGTAACCGCAAACTAAAGCGCTTGGGAAGAGAAATTTCTCCATTGCTCGAATTTCTATCTACAGCAGCGCAACGCATGGAGAAAGTGTATCTCTCTCTCGGCCTCAGTGCACTGCAATGCGATACGTTTCGTTGTCGTTCTCGCGGTCGCATCCCTCCTCGCACACGAACTCATGTCCCACATGATTTCCATACTTTTCACATTCTCACACCGAGTGGAGAGAAAGCATTAAAACCCCTTCATCGAGAATTGCAAATACCATGAAGGTGTCAAGAAAAAAGACAAATGTCACTTTCCTACGCTGTTTCTCCAATCAGTTTTCTCGGCTTGATTATTAATCTCTAACCATCGCAACTACGTTAGTTCCAAACACCCTACACTATTCCTGTCTCCCTCAACTTTTATCATGTACTATTCCTTCCGCGTCTGTAGTTCGCATTAGCTCTTGTTCTCTCGGTGCCACTGCACGTAATACGGCACTGTGCTTTGTGATTGCATGTAACAGTAGCGTGGAAGTGAAATCTAATTAGAATCGCCAGTCAGCACTCACTGACAAGTTGGCGATTGCACCGGCGATGTCTGCCGGAACTCAGGAGCGTTCGCTCCTTCGGCGACAGGCACTTGACAAATTCAGTGTCCGTCAGATGCGCTTTAGGCGACTTTGTACTGTTTATAGATGGAAGTTGGAGTTATTAGGCACGACGAGACAGACATATTCGCGTGCGACTGAATAAGTCGCCGGCAGATAGGCGGAGGGACTTTCACGAGCACGCGTCTTGCTCACTGGATCGTACGGAGATCCTATTTGATTACAGGCAGCGCGTTATACACCGAGTGTAGTGGTTACGTCTGATCATGACTCATTCGTTCGGCGCACGCCATCGGCCTGCACTCTACGTACGCTAGGCAGCGCAGGGCATTTTCTATATCTATCGATCACCTCATTTGAGAAAGTCGCCGCCGTTGCCTTGAGGTAACGCGCGCGCACCGAAATATTCATTTCATCCGTTACTTATGGTACTGACGTGCGTTTCCTTTCTTCTTGGCGCACCTTACGGCAGAACCTCTCTCGTAGACATGTACGCACGTCTGCATAATCATCAGAAAGAATCGTCCTTGTCCGAGAAACATTTCTGTACACACCACGCGTGAAAACGTGGAATGTCAATTGTTTTGCGCGAGCTGCGCTTGCAAAAGAGTCACGCGGTGGTGTGAAAAGCATTGCTAATTAAGGGATAAGTGTTTGAAAAAGCTAGTTCTCCTGTGTTCTTATCAAGATTGTTGGAATTATTATGAACTTGCGGGTATCTGTCTATAATATCTAGAATAGGAAATTGCTCGACATGTGTACGAAATAGAATGCGGGTTTGAATTACAGCAGGAAGGACATTCATGGGAAAAGAGTAACAAGTGGACACAGATGCAAAGCGAATTCAGTTTGGCTGTGTATCGAGTTACCGGAGATAGGTGGCAAAAATTGATAATCCCTGCCGACTAGTATTTCGGAACTCAATCCGGCCGCCGCAGTGAAATCACGAGTGCACGCGGGGACCCGGAGCGGTTGGGATCAATGTGCACGAGCATTCGAAACCGTTTCCGGTCGTGTTACCGGGGAGTGTCGCGGCGACAGCAACGCCGACGACGGCGTACACGGTGCGTACGAATGTAAACCAACCGCAATGACGATACCGTTACCGATTTTTAACGCGGTTAACACGCGAGTAGGCTTACCGGCGAGGCGCAGGAGCCGGCCTAGCGGGGAGGCCGCAATCTTCCACCTTCTCGTCGTCGTCGCTGCACCACCGCTTTGCAGCGCACTCTCCCCCACGTACATTTGATATCTCCCGATATACGACTAGTCTCAACTGCGGCTTCGGAGCGCGCGCTCGCCCGAGCTATAAGTGCTCACAACCGAGAAACTGGGCCAATCAAGAAAAACACAACGGCCGCAGACAATTCCGCGCATAATTCCCTTGGACCAACTCTTCTTAAGTAAAGACCAATATCGGCACATGGCAATCCCTTCGGATCTCACGTGTCTCCCATTTTCCTTATAATCAATGGAAGCGATAAGCCGCGTGGCCGCTTGCGGAAGAGCTAAGGGGAAGTACAGAGCCTGCCGGAAATGCATATGTATATGTATAGTTCTCGGAAGCTTATATCGATTCTAGGTGACTCATATCTAAGAGACAATACAAGGAGGATGGAGTCGGATAGACTGATAGATAGAATTTACGCCTCTCTGATAGGTAAGATGACTGTGATTCAAGGCCCCCGAGGTGCTACTATGTAACGCGAGAATTCTTTGAGGATTCGAAGGTGGTCTCGGTGAACTATAAGATCGCGCTGCATCGATGAACGCTCGTCTCATCGCTCGCTCGTACTGTGAACCTGATATCGCGAGCTCTGATTGTAATAACTCTCCTACGCTTACTGTAAGAGATACTGCCGTCCTTAATGAGACTAATTGTGTTTCCGCTGCTAACTAGTTGTGGTAGAAGAGTCGAGGGAACTTTGCCAAGTTAATTTGGATAGTTCGTAACTTCATTTTGATATCTGCTTAGAGTTTGTGAATATTGAACATGTATCTCGTTCGCTCTGACATATGCACGGAAAGCGGTATAGAATGGTAGTAAGTTACTTGGAAATGCGAATGTTTATATTTCAATTCTTCTTACCCGAGAGTCGCCCATCCGCTGGACTCGCTATCGTTCTCGTGATCGAGCTCTAAAGTGTCCTCGTCGTGCACGAGTATCAAGGGTACATTCTGAAGCACTTCGTCCCTAAAGTCCTCCTCCAACATTCTACAAGGCGTAATTAATGCTGGTTGGAGTTTTACGAATGCGGGATGAAAGGAAGCTGCGTTTGCCCTTGGAATGAAGCGACAGAGGAAATTCTGAGCGGCAATCGTACCTCAGGCGGAAAATTCGTCTAGAGGGCAACTCGAGGTACTCCGAGTGAACGTTACTTGTGCTCAAGGAGTCCAGGAAATTCATAAAGCTTGTCACCTCCGAGACTATAAGAGAGTTCACGATCATTTGGGTAGTCTCGGTTTGGAACGAGGCGGACCTCATCTCACTGACGGTCCCTTGCGTCGTCAGAGCACTAAAGTATTCACCTACGGAAGCTGCGTTAAGTAGAGATTAACCGAGCGAGCAGCATCACCGCATATTTACGAGTTCGGAGAGGAAAGAGAGCGAGTGAATGCAATGCCCGAATCAGTCGGTTCGAGACGACCGACCGAATTCTACCGTGCGGGCTGCTATCGTGCTCCGAATCACAGATTAACAGTACTTGTCGAGTGGTTGGTGTTTGTACCGGAGGTCGAAGGTCCTTCGGGGTCGGTTTCGCTCGAATTATTCGTCGTTGACTCGCTGGACTCGTTCGACTTTCTTTCGGTCACGTAGTCCTCTGGCCAGTCCTCGAGTGCCGGGTGTTCGTCCATCGAGGATGCTGAGCAAATTATTCACATGTTCCCTCTCTTTCCATTAAAACGCGTAAGGGAATAAAGAAAAAAATACGCACGGAAAAGAATTGAGGATAGTACTAAATTATTACTGGTTTTACGTATGAAAGAAATTATTTTTATAACGAAGTCAATGACCAAGGCGAAATTTTAGAATCTTATAATAATGTTGTACTAAAACTCGAAGCAATTGGTGCACTGGTAAATAATTGATACCAGCAATTCGGCAAACTCTCCGGTGTGAGGAATGCGATAAGATACGTTTAACGCGACCTGAGACTCAATAATAAGGCACTCTGATAGGTGCACGCAAAACCGGCGCCTTCCAAGACAAAATGTTATAACGCAACGAGGTAACAATGCCGTCAGCGATGCTTTAATGTACAGCGTGAGAGAACCAGTTGGAAAATGTACCGCTCGAGGTGTCCAACATCGCCCGACTTATAAGTGCATCCGGAATGTCGGCCAGCGGCGAGCACTCGTCGTTGTCGTCCCCAACCGATTCTTCCTTCGGTATTTCATCACTACTGTCCGATACTTTTAGCCTCAGAAGCCGCTTCAGGTGGTTCGCGATACTTGGCAATTTTGTCCTTATCTGTTCACGATAATCAGTTGACAAGAATCTTTTTTCATCGCCGCGACGAATCTATTCTTAACGTAACAGAGGCACAAGTCCCCGTCGAATTTATAGCTGCGCTTAAAAAGTCAACGTTAAAAAATGACTGAACGAATCCTAGGATTCACTTTCGAAGCCACAGTCTTAAGAAATAGGATTCAATAACGTAAAGGGAAAAAAATTGCACATAGAACTACCATTGGGACATAATGGGCCTAAGCAGGTTTTTTGCTGGCTAAATTATCACTTTCACTTTTCGTTCGTTGATTACCCCGGGAGTTTTTAAAGCTTTCCGCGATTGAGATGTCGTATTTAAGAGATTAATCAGGCTCTCCTGAAGCGGCGAAATATAAAAAGTTAGTTATACAATATACACCAACTGGACGCCCGGCAGTAAACGGGGCGTCCATACAATCAAGGTGAAAATAGTCGGTCCCACAAGAACTCCGGCAAAAATTGGTGAAATAACTCTCACCTTCTGACTTATTCCGCTGGTGACAGACTGCCTGGCGCTCTTATCTGTGCACTGGAAATTATCTTGCCTACTACTATTGACAGACGTGCGTGGCGAGTGTAATCGCTCCTCCGAATTGAATGCGCCCGCCGGGACGTCATTCTCTGACGCAGCTAGCGACGACGGTGCTTCATTACTCATATCAAAGAACCGTGAGGCCGGGCAAGGAAGGAGTTGGATTTCGAACCGCCAAGATATCTTACTTGTTCATTTTGACAATTCAGGTTACACGTTCACAGTCTGAACGCGCCACACTTCTGTTTTCGAGTCTCGCAGTTACGCGTTGTTTTCGATCGCTCGAATATTTTGACTGCGAGCTATACAAGGCTCGAGCCAAAAGACGCATGATTAACAAGTGGGATGGAAATTCTTTGGGTTTCACTGCTATATCTGAAGGATTACGTTTGAGGTGCGCGCAGCTTCGTTGAGGAGTCGGCAAGTTCGAGTAACCGCCCTTTAAACTTAAACTAAACGCAAGCACTTTTAAGGATCCTATATCGAAAAGTAACCGAATTAACAGTGGCAGTATATGATATGCAGTGAATCGTGTTAAGTTCTATGGATCGAAAAGGGTGTGCTCGGTGTATGCACAGCCTATTATCGAAAGAATCTCAACCGCGTTCACAGTGACGAGTAACAAACGAACTCTCAAAGTCACGATAATAACACCAGTCATCACGCAGAGAAATGCTAATAGAGTAAAAAAGCACTGCAAGAGTAAAACATGTATCGTTGGGAGGTGGCAAACACAGCCAACAACGCCCGAATAACATCGGCGTCGTGCCAGTACGAGGATTCGAGTAAGTTCGCCCAATTCCGCCGCTAAATACCGGCATGAATTGCAATCGGCAAAAAGCATGGAACAATAGAGGAAAAAAGCGCTGGTTCTCCATAAGACTGAAGTGGCAAGTGAGTGGGAAGCGAAGGGAGGCGGACAAAGTACGTGAGAAAAGTGTGTAGGTGCGGGGGTGGAGTGTGCGAGTCGAGTCGAGTCGAGGCGTGTGACGGCGGATGCCGCGCGTAGATCAATATACCGTGAGTGTCACTCACCTGATAAGCGTAAGGTGTGCAGTGCACGTAGAATTCTCTGCTCATAATAAAGGGCTCACACGGGGCGGTTGTAAAATCCAGCTGGCGGAACTCGGGCAAGTGTCAAAGCGCTCGTGGCGCCATCCCGCTCTCGCCTGGAGTGCCCGAAGTCGTCAAGCTGTCACGAGTCCGAGGAACGTCGAGTCCTCGCTAGCGGCGGTGCCATTTTCTCTCTTTCGACCCGGAGAATTGCTCGCCTCAGCGTGCCCGGCGCAGTGTCATTGGCAACGCGAGGCAGCCCGGCAGCACGCTGTCAAAGAGCACTGGAGCCACCAACACACTCAACACCACTACTCTTCAAGTACTGCTACTGCTGCTGCTCCCGAGCGATGCGTAATCCATTGGCCGATCGCCCGACACTCCAGTGTCAAGTCAGCCGTGAATGTTCACGCGGCCGAACGCAGTCTTACCTCCCAGTATTGTCTTCGGGCGGACGCGCGTCTAGTACTTCTTGTACTGCCGATTTGTACACCACGGCGTTCTTTTCTCTACTGGCGTACACCACACTACGCCATTTTACACTGTGTGGTTCCTGGAGCCTCCGCAAGCCGACTCCGCGATATCAAAACACGAGACAGAATTGTACCGCTCACGTACACTGGCGAATGCCGACTGCCGCCAATCACCAGCGCCCCAGCGATAATGCATATGGCCGCCGATACGACAGACCCCCCACCCCCTCCATCCTCTCGCCACCGACCACAGTGCCCTTCCGCGGCGAGCTTCAATAGCCTCTATCTATCTAGTATATACTTTGCGTTGTCGGTAATTTTTTTTACTATGTTCATTATGCTTTGTTTTCATGCTTTGATTCATTAATATGTATTTATAGTATTCGAAGATAGACGGACGTTTTTCGTGTAAGTAAGTGTAATTTGGAAGCGATACTGTAAAAATGTACTAGTTGAGAGGCCGAATATGTGATATGCATCGAACGACTACGATCATGTTAAAAATAAACGAGGAAAAGGTATTCTTAGTGGCCTTCGCATTATAAAAACTGTGTTCTGGTTAAATTAGTCTGGACTGTGGATTGTGATCAGCTGATGAAGGATTCCTCCGACTATTGCATCAGCAGATTTATATGAAAATTCTATGCTACAATCTGTAATGATGTTTTTTTATATACCCTAACCGTACAAATTTTAAAAAAGTACAGGCCTGTCTATTAATATTCATAATTGAATTATTAAAGCAATCAAATGCAAAACATGGGAGGCCTGTTCTTGGTTCTGAGTTTTGCACAACATTCGCAATTATTCGAACGATTCATGGAGTTGGGACATTTATCGTTTGGGTAACTTTTTGAGGAAGGATGTTTCCTTTTCTTGGGACATTCGATTATCACGTTGTCCGGTATTTTAATATCGTCCCAAGGGATCTCAACGTCGTCGGAACCGCAGGTTTCCTCTTCTGGTGGCTGTATGTCGCAGGGTTTATCAAATGCGAGATCGTTCCAGGGGATTTCTAACGTGGAGCCGCAACTTTCCGCATCACCTTTTGATTCGACCGTGCCGGAGATTATTAAATCGTGCCATGGTAATGGCATCGTTCCTGTCGATTCCTTTTTCGTCGGCTTGTCATCCTCTTCCTCTCTGGACTCTGTACTCTGAATTCAAAATATGTCTCATTTGAATCTTAAACTTTGTATTTATTATTAGACTAATAGAGAATGGATTTGACGTTAATACCGCTCTTAATCTGTTTGAAGAATCCTGCCTGATCCTCATGCCGGCCGTTGGTAAGGCTATATCTTTCCACGGCAATTCAACCTTAGAGTCACAGAGCAGCGAAATCTCCGAAAATTCCTTGCGCAAGTCCTTCATATACGGTTCATGATACATGTCCTCCTCAGGATTGTATACGAGCAACTGCCTCTTCCTTTTTCCCTGGTCCTTCTTTAAGCGCTGCCGCCAATGCATTTGTGCTCGAAGGCACATGCACACGCGCTCGTTCTTGTTATTCTTGGACATTGCGACGCCCTTTCTTATCAATTCTTAAACGCGACCACAATCATCTTCACAAACAGATTCGTGCAATACTTGTTAATTTTCTAGATCAGGTTAACCGGGCTTTACTACTTGGTCATCACTTGTTTTTTGTTCACGCTGGCGCAGGCTATATATGGTACAATTGATCAAGCTCATTTCCTGAAATAATGCTAAAAGAATTTACAAAATCGAAGTATCGTGTTTACCTTAAAATTTAGGAAGATGTTGGATGAATTCAAATACAAAACATTGCGCGGGGAAAATGGCAATTCAGGAAGTGAATGAGAATCGAGCGAGTGACGAATGCACTGTACGTGCGTGGCCGGCTAGAGTAGAAAAATGAAGCGTGAGCGAGAATGATAGGTGAATAATTATGAATTTGCGTAATTGACCACGGAAGCATATACGACCACGTATGAGAAAGGGAAAAATGTGTGGTCATGGTTGCGCGGTGCGGCATAGCGGCCAGTGCAAAAGAAACGATCCGTGTATCGCGCCTGTAGGACTGGTGGGCGAATCGGATTCGCTATCTGTATCTAACGGGCATTGGTCAGCGCTGGTGTATATTTTAGCGCGGCATCTGTGAACTGGTTGGGGTATAACGCGAAAAATCCACAGTTGCCGATAAAAGGAAATCCGCAGTGACTTCAGCTTGATTTGGCGATTAAATCCCGGGAAAAAGCGGCACGATCGTCCGAGGAAGGCGGGCAGTGGACGAATAAAATAGAATTTAAAAAATGAATGGACTAAACGGCAGCGCGAGGGTTGTCGGGTTGGGGGCATAAAGCTGAGAGAAAAGACGATGGAAGAGTGACTGACTACCGCGGTAGGACTACGTTTAGAGGGCAGCCATCTTGCAATCCCTAATCAAAGATCTTCGGCTAGCGGGTATCGCTGTCTGGTTTTCAGCCAGTTAATATCAACACACAGTTCATCAAATGGCTTTAAAACGAATTAATAAGGTACGTGGACGATCAGAGGTGCTCGTATCGCTGAGAGGCCGGCGGGTGTTGATGTGGTGTGTGCCGAATGCGGTTGAACGCCCTTAACGATTTTGCAGTGAAGCAATGTGAGCCAGCATTGAAAATCGTGCGCTGGCTTTTTCCCCCTTTTTTTGCATTCCGCCGCTCGTCCTTTTAATTCGATCGTCTATCCCTTTAGCCCGAGGACGACGGCACCATCGGGCGGCACAGTGCCACTCCGTGCCAGTGGACCTAGTCGCGACGGTGACAGTGAAAATCACAGGCAAAAAATCTCAAGTGATATTCCTCGATAAGTTGCCGGAAGTAACGCGAAAAGCTGCGTAACGTGCATCTATATTTGCGCGAAAATCCGCCGCGCTATAGATAACGCCGAAATCGTTGGAATTCCATTCGCCCCCGTCGCGGCTTGACCCTGGAAAAGAGCGGCACCGCGCAACAATCCCCTCTGACCCTGGCTCGTTTCTTTCAACTCGTCACCTCAGCCTCTCCATGTGGCTGTCGCGCACTTTAGTGAAAGAAAATGAATCATTCGTCGTACTGCATTTGCCTATAAGGGCACAGCAATGATTCTACTTGTCAGGCCACTTCAACTATCCTTGCCCTCCGGATCTCCTTCAGTCTCACTCGCACTCCAAGGAATCAACTAATCACTAGGACTTTGGAGCACTCTCTCTTACCTGGCAATTTTTTGCCTTCTCTTTGTCGCTTACTTCTTCTTGTATCCCTTACACCATCTTTTTTGTCTCTGATGATTGTTGTCATGACTCCAATATATACCTCACCGCTGTGAGTGCCATATACCATTGTTACATTCTATTGATTTGTATGGTGATCAATATCATCCTAGTAAGCATTTTAAAACACATTCAATGGATTCTATGTTCTAGCTTCACACAAGTTAGCCACATGAAGTTTAGGTTGTACCCGATAGTAGCGTTCATAAGCAATGTGGTTAGCCGCAGACATAAGTATAATGTTTCCTATATATTGACAAATGTTCTACAAGATTTTATTGCGTGCTCATTCAGTTTGAAAAATGTATGAACTATTGAAACACCATTGACTGACATATTTGTTCGAATGTAATATATGGATATTCCAAAAAATCTTGTTTATGTACATGCTGGTTACAACTGCTTCCATAAAACTCTTTATAGAAATGGAAGCTTTTTGTTAGGCAAAAAACTGGTGCAACATGTTATATATGTGCAATGGTAGAGGAGTCATAGTTAACTAAACAAGTTTACTCTAAAAATAACATTTGCTCAGGTACCCTTATACGTATTGGTATAGATATATTTACGTGTTGGTTTCATACAATGATGTGTGAAATCATATCGAGTAGATTGACATATTCAACAGAATTTGTTAATAAGAATGTGTATTTACGCTTATCTTGCTATTTTAGGAACTTCAGGACCTTGGTAGAGATCCACCCGCGCAATGCTCTGCTGGCCCTGTAGGAGATGATTGTGAGTTTTCAGATATCCAGATATCATGCAATATCATATATTGCAATGAATTTTATTGAAGTTCTCAAAATAATTTTTCCTCTACCATTCATTTCAGTATTCCACTGGCAAGCTACTATTATGGGACCAGTAAGTTCAATTTCCATGTGCTTTTATTAATGTGCAACCACATTCAGTAACTACAGATGTTCTGCTAATGGAATACAATTGTTTTTTTAGCCTGACAGTCCGTATCAAGGAGGTGTATTTTTCCTAACAATTCACTTCCCCACAGATTATCCATTCAAACCACCCAAAGTGAGTTCTGAGATCCATGTCATAAACCCTATTTATTGTATTGTATGAAAACATTTAACATTAAATCTTTTACCTTTTGTTCAGGTTGCTTTCACGACTAGAATTTATCATCCGAATATTAACAGTAATGGAAGTATTTGTCTGGACATTCTAAGATCTCAGTGGTCACCAGCACTCACCATATCAAAGGGTAAATAGTTTTATGCACTTATAATTTATTTTGTCTGGATATTTGAGAAATAATAAGAAACTTAAGCAACCAGAATAAAAACAAATTTATTCAAGCACATTAACTAATCAATCCAATGTATTAAATGCTTTCAGTGTTACTGTCAATATGCTCCTTGCTTTGCGATCCAAACCCAGATGACCCACTGGTACCAGAGATAGCAAGGATATACAAAACGGACAGGGAGAAATACAATGAATTGGCACGCGAATGGACGCGCAAATATGCCATGTGATGCGCCAACCTCCGTTGACCTCAACATCCAAACGCCACCAACAAGCAGCCCCAGCCTATTGCCACTTATGCATCAGCACCGATTGAAATTAGCTATGGCTCGTCTACTTTTAAACTTAAGCCAATACTCGGGCTCGAAGAATGCTCAGGCAAACGTGATCGATCTGAAGTTCCCTTCGTCCCGAGAGGCCTGCGAATATGAAGACGTTGCCACAATGGCAATCGAGGCAATTTTAAAGGTGGTCACATAACATTATATATATAAATCAGGAAAGAAAGAAAACATGTCCGCTTTGATTTTCATAAATAAAAAAACATGGAAGTAAAATATAGGAGAGTGAAAGTAGGATTTGTATTTGAATTTAATAGTTTAATTTCTAATTATTGTGCTTACGATACTGTAATATTATATACCTACTTTCTCAGTAAAAATGGAAACTTTGAACTGACAGCACACCGAATGTTAGTTTTAAAAACGCAAGTGAACAATGTTTGCCCGTCCCTTGGAACGATGCGGTCACTTTTTTGTAAGACTGGGCTATATATAAATACTACTGAAACTATACCTATACGTTTTGTTTAATTATTAAAATTCCTTACCTGTTTAACAGCAAATTCTACGAGTAACTCGCTAAATAATCTGGTTTGGTTCCTGTGTGCGCAGTAATTTAATTATGCATATCGTTAATCGATATATCGGACTATGCAGTTTCGAAATATGCAAAACTATATGGATAATATTGAAAATTTGATCACTTGTATGACCCCAGTGTTTGTACCTGTCGTTCGTGGGTCCGTAGGGTACTATGTGATTAACTCAAGACATTCGCATACTTATGCAGCCAGTTTATCTTTCAGATCCTCAACTTTATTTATGTGTGAAACACGTAGTCAACGACGTGATTATTTATCGATAAATGATTGGAGCGATTGCATTCTGTTTCGCTGTTTTGCGCGATGCACGTGTCACGAAGTGCATGATAGTGTTTGGTGAATCGGTGAGATTACAATGAATTTGTAAAATCCTTCTCCCAATTAGGTTTATATTAGTGCGTCTTTATACTTCTCAACGTGGTCGCATCGGCCGTGCACGCGCGAATTCAGAATTCGCCTGTCGACCCTCGCCACATTAATACTCATATCAATGCGTTTGCTATTGTTTTGCGTGTAAATTTCTCTTTAAAACCACTTTTTGTTTACTTTAATTATTACTTAGTGCTCCACTCGACTTTCCTTTTCAACCACAATATAATGTGTGTACACGCTCACTTCTCTTTGTCTCTGATACTGCGTACTCACCAAGTTCTCTAGTGTAAGGGCCGAACGAACTTATGTAGCTTCTTATTTCTGTATACGCAACACGTCTTCAATGCCTACCATATTGTATTTTCAAATACATATTGTGGCTGCAAAGGATCGCTACGCTGTTTCCATTTATTTCTTCAACTCTATGTACACGATGAAGCCTCTCTCCATAAAAGCAATATATATATATAATATACCATTGCCATTAAGAGATGTTCAATCAGTGGTAGTATGCTCGAAAGAAATCTAGATGCGTATGTATAAAACACCTATCATTGGGTGTAACTCTTTTTGGCTTCTGCAATTAGATAAATAAAACTTGATAATACTTTAAAGCCATTCATGACGGCAAAAATAAGAGACGATCTTTTCTAACGTTATGTTCAGAATAGCCGTCAGCCTGCAAATAATTGTAAAACGGATGCTCAAACATCGATGGGGCGAATATCAAAATCATGGCAGGAGAAATCGATTTAGAGTATAATATATATATATATGTAATAATAATATGGCGTATCAATCGTTAATCCTATCTTTCTCTCTTGTACGCAAAAGTGTATTGTTAATTGTAATTTACCTGCGAATTAACGTGGCAGGCCTGATATTTAAAGGATCTAGAGGGAGAGTGGAAAAAAGCGAGGAAGAAAATTAACTCTCCCGAAATTGATCATAATTCATCCTCTGACTAGAAAAAGAGTACACGAGTGTAATGAATTATTACGTACCGCAATAATGAGACATTTTTAATAACTTATCTTGTGTACATTTTAGCGTTAGCCCTTTATATAATAAAGTCCACATGATGATGATAAGGCATGCACTTTCTATTTCGAACGTGACCACCGCTTTTCCCAATATGTATGATAAGAAGCAGATGATTTCAATGCGTCTGCAATCACCCACATAATGACCTTCGTTTCCTTTCCTTTGTATACATGCCTTCAAGCAACAAAGGTGTGCGTCTGCCTCAAATGACAAACGGATCTCGCATGCGTATTCAGTACAAAAAACCGGAAAAATATGATTTCACTGCAATTTCATGACTAGCATCTTCGGGGAAGACTTTTCTTAACAATTCCATGACTGGCTCTCTAGGGCAATGACTCGCACGTGGTCCAACGTTCAAGGCACATCGTGTTCTCTAGATGTCTAGATCTGAACGATGGACTACTTTTCCTTCACTCATTCCAAAGTCCATTTCTTTTTATTTAACACAAAAAGAGTAAAAAATTATGCTTATCTTTACAGAGGTTACAATTGTCCAGAAAGTACCGTGCAAAATAACTTCGTACAGTGTCCCGTTTGGCTTGGTTTGGCTTTCTCAAAGGACGATTAACTGACCTCGTCGAAACTGGAATCCTACGATGCGTTGAAAAACTCCAGAGCGGTGAAAGTATACGCGCTTTCCCCCTCGCCCCGATCGCCTACATGCGATCGTCCCATACGTATGTATGTGTCTACGTCCGTCAAAATCGCATTTACTAGTACCGTCGATCGAATCACTGACGCAATTAACCGATCAATCCGTCAAGACTTTCTTCCATAGTTTCATGATTATAAAGCGACTTGGTTATATGTCTGCCATAAGGCGGATCTCGTTCTCGAAAGGCACAGAGAAATGGGACAGGATGATTTCAGTTGCCCCGTGAACACAATAGGCAATAGTTTTACAAAGTTGTTATATGTTATTTCTACCTTTATTGCCACCGCTATAAGCGTTCTCCTGAAAATACGTGGACAGAGGATTCTAGCATAAAGAATGCAAGATTAGAAAATACTTCACAACAGAGTGTCAAGTTCATATAAAGAAAGAATAAATATGCGGCAAGTCATATTTTTAGAAAGTGATTGCTAGCATTTGTCAAAGTCAAGACGTACAGTTATCTTAGTCTATAAATTTAAGTTGGAAAAGAGACCGAAATGACTCAAAGAACACGATAAAATTTAAATAAAAGTTGGTTGGTAGCGCGATGATCCTGCTATCTGTCTAGTCTATAGTAAAAGGAATGCACGTGTTGTTTAATTTAGTCTCGGGTGAACAATGGGATCCAATGAGTGATTGCTTGATAATCGAATCGCAACGTGTCAGAGACAATCCGCTTCTGACGAACGTGTGAACACAAGCCGGAATATCAATCTTAGATTTTCAGAATGCGCTTTAGTACTTGTACACCAGTCAACCCTATCGTGTCGTTTAATTCGTGACTGCGTCAATACAAACTGTACAATGAATTTCTTACATAATGTAAACGCGTATCTGTCACTCTATTTCATCAGTATTCATGACAGACATTGAAGAACGTCAATGAGGAACTTTTTATTCTCCTCCGGTTAAACTTGTTCAGTGCTAAAGTGCCCGTTCATCTAGATCTAAACATAATTCTACTAGTTCACACGATACATAATACATATAGCAAGCACCTGAATAATCCGGTACATACAACCGTCAACAAATCTTTAAAAAATCCAAAACTAATCCAATCGGTGGTCAGTTGGAATAATTTTCGATGAATCGGTCGAAATTAATGGTTTAAGTTTTTCTAAAAAATTCCATTAAAGTCCGTATTACTTTACCCCTACTTGTGAGTGGGCAACGACGATGAACTCGAGCGATGCGGACTCTGGGAACTCAGATGTGTGTGTATACTACTACGTAGATATCAGTGGCTCTGGCTCCCTGATCTATCGAGCCCTCTCTTCGCATTGGCTTCGCGCTCTTCGACGAGGCTGCGGCTGCGGCGCTTTTCAGTGTACAGTTCAGTGTCAGTGCTGTCCTCGGCGCGCTCGGTGGTCGATGCGGATGAGCTGACGCACGCTCTCATGCACACCGGCACAGACCCACACAACTATGTGCTGCCGATAGAAGAGCACGGCCCGATACCACCCTGCTCTCGCTCTTGATTCCGAGTCCAGTGCGCCGCTTCAACCCCCAGCTCGCGCGGTACGTAACACCTGTTTCGTAAGTCTGCGAGGGACACCATCCCATTTAACTGCTGCTCCCCTTATCCTTCTCGCAAGTCCAACTCGTGCACGATTTTCCCACTGGCATGCTGTGATACTGACCCCGAGAAGATTTTCTCTCGGATTGCCTGCTGCATCTCTGCAGCGTGCCGCAATTAGATCTCTTTCTCATAATTTTGTGATACAAGTATGGAAGGTTTAAATTTTAGTATAGTAAAGACTACGAGAATGTCAATTTTTGTCTGGAGCATTTTCGGTTAGTTTTTATTAATGTGCCAATCAGAGTCTTTTATTGAGATTTTGGCCTAGTAGTTGTTAAGCGGTGTAGTAGCATATTCTATTCAACCTGATACAATCGTCGGAAATGGTGCATTTAGCACTACCTATTCACTGGCATTCGCAGCACGGTAAGGGGAATTTTACGTGCAATTGGCGAACAAACAAACTTTGAGGAAGTGCGTATAGATCGAATTAACTACGCTCCTTGTCCGACCATTGACGGGATAATACTACTTGCCCCAATATGGGGTCTCAAGTGCATGGCAAAGTGGAAGGTACTGTCGCTCCCAACTGATGATAATCAATTAAACACTTTTTGCACCGATGACTCTCATAATTATTTCTTATTTGCTTAGCTAAATTGATACACTGACTTTCAACATTAAAAATACGTGAAATCCGTGGAAATAGTACGCGAAACATGGGAAATAAATAGATTATCGAAAGAATGAACCGCATAATGTGACGAGGTGCGTTACATATCGGAAAAAGTTTGCACTTGTTTTTGCACTGGAGGACGATTCAATCATTGGCTAGTTTGTTGGAGCAAGTGGATATAACGACTGAGAGTACTTATAGCCGAGACTGCGGTAGTACATGGAATGGAACACGTGCAATGCGGTATATCGCCGTTGTACGTAACTACTTGTCATTCGTGATAGTTAATTTTTTGACAATTTTTACACACGTAAAACTGTAGATTTCGAACTAGTCTAACGGGAAGAAATATACGTGTGAGTCTCTCGTAATTAACAGACCTTGATCTTGATTCCTCTCAAGGATATTACATACATATACTGGATCGCGGTCGACAGTGTAGAGAGTTTAATCGCGTATAGTTTTCTTTTACTAGTTTCCTGGTTATCGATGGCATAGATTTTTGTAGTCTCACTGCTGTATTAATAGAATACTCTATAAATGGAATTTGAGTCGCAATATTGCGATATATGGCATTCATATGAACTTGAACGTCATTGAGTCACTGAGAATAGAAACTTTTAAACTGCAGAGAGGTTCGTCGGTGAAGGTGGGAAATAAATACTTATATTTTCTTGCATGAATTGCATGCAGATAGATACGAAAGGTGTTCTTGAAAGGTTTCGGGGAGCAGCATCGACTTTCTCGTAGATTAAGCACGAGAGATCGTCTGACGCGAAAGAGAGAGTGAGTTGAAATCCGGAAAGTCGAGAAAAGGACGAGTAGGTTGCCTTGCGAGGAGCGATAGGCGGTCGTTCAACTGGAATTTCCATCATTCACTACTTGGAAATGTGTACCTCGAACAAGGGAACCGGCGATTGGCTTCGCTTTCGGCTATTTCGCCACTTTACTACTAGCTAATATCAGGCTACTAGCAGTGTCGTTGCACTTTCGCACCAGCAATCATTTTACACTGGCTCTTTCATCTTCTTCTACTCTATCTCTTCATCTCTCTTCCCATTAACTCCGGCACTCTGCCACTGTTTCTTAAGTCTCTTTTTCTATGTCCTTTCAGTTGCCGAGGACACCAGGGAGGCTACCTGTATCCTACGAGAAAGTTTCGTGCGGAGTGGTTAGCGCACAATAATTCGTAAGTATAGAGCGAGAGGCTAGTTGTAACTCCCTTCTAAAATGTAACTTTCACATTCGAATAGTCGGATAAAGCAGGACAATAAACCCCTGTATTATACATCAACAACATACGACGCGCGTATGGTTGATTCATTGTTTTGAAAATTCCCAAATATAAAAATAAATTTATGTAATCAATAATCTCAAATGTTAAAGTTTCAATGAAATCTGTTATAATTTACGATGATTTAAAGAAGTCTGTGATGCTGAATGAATTGTTTCAGATCGTCGCGCGGAGCGTGATAAAAGAGCACGGCCGCCCTAATGATGAAATTACTGGCAGGGGTGGAGGAGGTGAGCGACCAGGCGGGGAAGGATTCTAGTGGCGAAGGAGTGCACAACAATAATCATGAGAAACAAAACTCGAGCGAGGAGGGCGAGCAGACACTGGCTGAGGCCGTCATGTCGCTCGACAGCAACAAGGTAAATCCATATATTCATCCTGTCTCGTCGCATTATGTAGTACAGTGCTTAATATATGCGGTGGTAAACGGATGAATGTCAGTCGCCCACCATTACTGTGTCCATCTTCTTCCTTGTTCTCTCGGCCTTTTCCATCGGGTTTTACACTACGTATCACAGGCACACTTAACTTTCACTCCGCTTGCTCGGTATTTGTCCGAGATGTTGAGGCTGTACAGCACGTGGCACATTTGGCGATGTGGTTTGCAGTACGCTCCATTTCTCCGTGATATGCTGAACCTTTCTTTTTCAAAAACGTCGATACGCTCTCGCCGGCTATCTAGGCCGGCGCCCAGAAAACGCTCGTTTCCACACATCTGACACAGTAATCCAGATTTTTATCATATCTCAGATTGTGAAAAACGAAAAAAATAAGAAGCTCGGATATGCTTAATAGATTTTTTATTGGAATCACATTGACCGGCATCATCTGTAATACTAGCGCGTCTTATTTGGTTGTTACGGAGGCTGGGCGTCATCTAAAGTGCCTGATTAGTAGGTCGTTCGCCTTTGTCGGCGATTGTTTTTTGCCGATGCTGTCTAAAATAAGGTTCAACACCTTTGCTAATATACTCGAAAATGCTGAATGGATCAGTATCCGTTGTATCGGTGGATTTGGAACGGCCGTCTTTTTAGTAGTTAAACGGGAATAAGACGAGAGGGAGATTGACCTATTGAGATGTCGGTCGATCAACGACAAAATCGATCTCGTCGATGAAAGATGCGGAGAAGAGACTAGCAAGAAGGCCCGCGGCGTAAACTTGACACACTCGGATGAAAGGCAGGTCCCGTTGTGGCCTACTTTGCGGGCCTTACGTATCATGCGATATGCTCGTTCGCACACTTCTTTTAATCAGCTATTAAGATCGGATTGACCCAACGGGCACATACAAAACTGGTCGTTTTCAAAGTACAGCTAATGAATATAAAAAGCACATTCATGACTAACTGGAATAATTGGGAGTCTCGCGTTTGATTGGCACACTGACACGAGACAACCCTTCACTTCCAGAGAAATCGACTTAGCAAAACGATTTTCACAGGCACATGAAGTGACCTTAAAGTCAGTAGATACTGGATGTAATTACGGGAATAATTTGAATTATTATCTTTGAACTAAAGAGAGATGTACCTCGCTTGATAACGATTCTTTTTGTGACAACCAAAGTCGAATTGGATTGTCAAGGCAAATGTCTGCCTGGTAATGCAAATTACATGTAGAGTAGGAGGATTATCATAGGAAGGATAAAAAAACTGACTTTAGAACGTAATGCTCGGCACGTGCGTTAATGCATTCGGCTGTTTGATTTTCTATACATTAAATCGTGTTTGAACGTGATTTTTTATGATCATAAATAAAGCACAGATTAACGTATTTCCAAACATATACTTGAGATTATGTTCGCGACTCCATATGATCTTTCCAAAGGATCTTTGTCTGCAATTTGTTGGGTCTATGAAGTCTACGATGGGCCACAAAGATTTTCATTACTCCGGGCCGTAACTGTAGACATTGAGTCTTTGGCTATTACTGTACCACTTCGAAAATGAGGAAATCGAGGATATTTTCAGCTGCTATTGATCTTTCAGCATTGAACGTTAGATCTCAAGCATAAGGTCAATCTTTCTTGCACAAGCCGATCTCAACATTTTGTAACAAACAACTGTTTGTTACCACCCATATATTTAAGCACTTTTCAACTCCGTTGCCAGCTTGCTTCATTTCGCAATTATATTATTCCTCATAATTAGAATAACGTAATGTATAACGATTGACACTGTTTCTACTTTTCGATAGGAGCTCAGGCACAGATGCAAGTATGCTGATTCGCCGTACAAGGAAAAAGTGAGTATGGAACAGGAAGATAAAATGAGGAGACTACTTCCATACCAAGAGGCTCCAGAGTATCTTCAGCACAACCCGTACATTCTACATGGGTACCGGGGATATCTCACCACGAAATTGTGCCTTGAAAGGTAGAATGTCTTGTAAAACGTCGATTATCACTATCACGTAGGATTTCCGTTATACTTTTCCGTGATATGTAAAGTAACGTAGTATTTTTCCGCTAAGAACAAAGTTTGCACTTTCGATCAACGTTACATGGTGATTTCTCATCGCAGTGTATTCTGGTGGACGAACGAGACAGTAAACATATGGAGCCACATATTTGGCTGGATGTTGTTCTTTGGTTTGACCCTGTACGACCTCTGCCTCCTGAATATTCATGCGCCCTTCGGCGACAAAGTGATCGTCGCACTTCTACTGATCTGCTTCCAGGTAAAAACACATCTCTATTGTATTGTTTCCTGATAATTCGTCGACGGAACTTTTAGGATCGCAATGATACTATCTTTCATCGATAGATACAATTACCCTACAGGATGTTCGTAACCTTTTGTTTCAGGTGTGCATGATACTATCGTCCGTGTACCACACGTTCTCATGCCGAAGTGAAAAGGATTACTGGTGTTTCCTGTCCTTCGACTTGTTTGGTATCGCACTGAGCCTGTTATCGATTTATATGTCCGGGGTTTATTATGCCTTCTGGTGCCACAAGGTAATTCGATCACGTCCCAGCAATTCGTACCTCGGATATCACTCTCTATGCGAGGCCGACGGTCGAAGACTTCCCATACCGTTTTGCATTGGACTAAGACTATTATGTTACGTCTAGTGTAATCCAATAGAATAAGTTTGGTTCATAAGCTCGAAATGATTGTCCCGCAGGACCTTCAGCGGTTCTACTTGACCACCGTGTTGGCGATCTTTATATTTGCGATGATACTACAAATACCACGACTCAATGTCAATGGAAACGTTAAACTAGTCGTGTTTGTGGCCTGGGCGGCCTATGGAGTACTGCCAACTCTGCATTGGAGCGTCGCGATGGGAGGTA
Source organism: Ectemnius lituratus (assembly GCA_910593735.2). NCBI lineage: Eukaryota > Metazoa > Arthropoda > Insecta > Hymenoptera > Crabronidae > Ectemnius > Ectemnius lituratus. Next base: position 4,166,319 of record OU343036.1, on the reverse strand, counting down.
TGGATAACCCGATCGTTAGGATGCTTTTACCGAGGGTACTCGGCATGTACCTTATTAGTGGCGCAGCGTTCGGCATATATCTCAGCAAAATACCCGAGCGTTTCTTCCCAGGTAATTATGAGATTGCATATATGTGTACATATATACTTTCTTCTATAAATTGCAAAGAGGTAATGTGAAACATTTTTTTTAAAGGATGGGTTGACTTTGTTGGGTCGTCTCATCAGTGGTGGCACGCACTCGTTGTGCTTGCACTCTACTATTGGCACAATACCGGCATGCTGTACGTTGAGTACAGAATGAACCATGGCTGTCCGAGCAGTATAAGATTATGACATCTGGGAATTGACGACCCGTCAGGTATTACAAAACTCTTTATTATCGAATGAGATCAAATGATCGGACACAGAGCTTGTGAAATCAATTTACTCTTTGTTTCAGTGCCCCACTTCGCGATGGAGTGTGCTTGTGCGATGGAAATGGGCGATTGGTCGTTACAAAACTATCACAAGGTGCCGTTTTACGGCGATGAACTGGAGACGACCTGTATCATGCACAATCCATTTTTAGCGTACCTTCATCGGGAAAGACTTTAGCGACAATAATTTTAGGGCAATCAAAAGATCGGCAATTAGAAGAAGCCCGCCGAGACACAAATTATGATCATTGACTCGGAAAATCCGTAATTTATGTGACGCCAGAATCTCATTATTTATTTGATATTTATAGATTTCATTAAGGTACGCTGCATTTTTCTCGTTCACTTTTTGACCGAACCGTAAAGAAAACCGATGTCGCTTCTCCGTTTATTATTAAGATCCGCACTTTCAGTCGCAAATTCGAAGATGAAGTGCTCTGTAATTTTAGATAGGAAGAAACTCTCTAGTACGTACAGTTAACAATGAGTGCCTCAGAAGAGCAATACGCGAACGTGATGATAGAATTGTTGAAATGTCAGATTTTTATACGATAGTTCCCCGCTTTTCTATGAGAGGTCTGGAACCGCAAGTTTCCACAACTGTGCTTCTTCGTTGCGTATTAATTATAATTAAGCGATAACTTGTAAAGTTACCTTTATTGTTTCATGACACTTTGCATTTTTGCGTGCCTCGATCGCTCGGATTCGTAATTCTCGCGATTGCATAATTCTCGCGAAAATTCGAAAACATCTTTTGCAAGTTTCAGTTGCATGTCTTTGGACAATGATACGAAGCAAAACATTCGGTCTCATAACGGGTACACTCTTTATATTTTATGCACACGCCATATCGTTTTATACCGATGCAGAGGTTCTAATACACCGTTGTTACGTGGCGAAACTTGTTAAATAAAATTGTTATCCACGAACTCTATATTATTATTTTCATTATCCCAATAATTGTTGAGTAAAAAGTAAATTCAAATGATAAACGTTTGCATCGTAGCTTCGCATGGAGTTTATGAACTGTAGATCGATTGCGAAATTCAGTCGATCAGTATCGTCGCATATCTCTTCCGTGTCGGTGATTAACCTTTGGTTGGTTCATCCGGTTTGATTCGATATCCCACTTCTCGACAATTCACTGATCAGTAATTGTTAGGATTTGCCAACAGTATGTCGACGCGTTTCGAATTTTTTAAACTAAAGTTCACTTCGGCATCTTGATAGTTGCCTGATTCTCTGGCAGATGTCACTCAAAGCTTCGTTCTACTGCGACTCGAGCGCGGTTTATTTCAAATGTACTTGTTAATTGTATTGTTAAGGGCATGATATACTTGTTTCAATTTCTTTGTTTTGCTTTTAGAACAATAAAAACAAAACTTCTCTGTGACCTATTTCCATAAGATAAAGGACGAAGGAATTTCGGAAATCACAAATTTATGGTTCCGCTTTAGATTTTATGGATCAGACTATCATTTAGTAAACGTAACTTCCTGTGTGTTACATCCTTTTTATTTTCGTCCTTGCGCTATCCATTTTAAAGTTAAGTGAGACGATCAAAGGGTGAGTTTCACTTTAATGTGGTGGATGGAGCTTGTGACGAAACGACGATTCTTTGGCGACGCTAAAGAGCAGAAGCGTGAGAAGGAGAAAGAACGAGAGGGTAAAGAGAGGAGGGAGTTGGCGGGTAGGAAGAATTTACACGTAGCACTTAATCCTACCGCTTAGAGGCCCCGACGGAATCACCCCACTTCGCATGGCCGCCTCTATATACCCATTTTCCTCGGCTCTTTGACTTCCTCTTCTCCTTTCTCTTTACCTTCTTGCTCCCTTTTCACTTTACCGTGTCTCCTCGTCACCACGACGATACCTCTTGCGAACTCTACACGTCATCGCGAATATCATCTTTTTCCTACGTTCACACACTTCCCACCCCCGAATTTTCATTCCCCTTCATTGAATTGCCGGCTGATTTAAGGTTTGCTCCGTAAATTGCCGTACAATTACGCGTGTCACCCGCTTTGTCCTCCATTTGTTGATATCTCGGGTTGAATAACGCTTCACAGCTTATTAAACTGTGGATACATATTTTATAATATTCTAGTTCTGGTATAACTAATCCTTCAACATTGCTTGCTTCATTTTTTCATCGAAAACAAGAGAATTCGTAATTAAGTTATAATTTTGGAGCGATGAATTATGTTGGGTCATTATAAGGCATGTAATCGCAGTCTCCGCTCCAAGATCCAGCAGCTAATCTCCGCGCCGTAAACCTGCTTTTACAGACTCATTTACTCGACCTTCCAAGGGTGCTTCACAGCTTCACTCGGGTGCCACAATTTTAATGACATTTACGACTCAATGAAAGAGGCTGCTACGCGGATTTCGTCCTGATGAGCGCCAGTTCCAGACTGGCAAATTTATCTCTCATCTCGTTTAAAAGGTCGTTGGGATAAAAGAGATGACAAAGCAACACTACGTCTCTCGATAATACAAGCGATGAAACGATGAAATGAACTACGAAGCGAATCGATTCGGAATCAGTGGGGACAGATATACTGTCCGTAAATCCACTGTCCGCTCGTCGTTCCACCATGAAAACCGCTCACTTTTGGCAGCCGAGCGAGTAGTGATTTTAGGACAAAGCGTTCAATATAAAACTGATTTTTGTAATCTGGTCAGCATATACGTATACAGCTAGATGCACTGCTTAGTTGCGATAGAGAAGCAAGAGGAGCAGCTAGAGTTTGAAATGAATGAAGGCAGGAGCTGCTCGAAGGGAGAAAACGGGACGAGAGAACTACGGCAAGCAGGAGTTGGAGGAGAATAGGTGACGGTGGTGGTGGTGGTGGTGGTGGTGGTGGTCCCGGGTAACCCCGAGCAGATGAGATAGGATTGAATGGACGTCGTGAAGACGCGGGATAAGGTGCTGAGGAGAAAAGAAAGAGCGGCGGCACCGAACGGGGACAACGAGATTGCGGGGTGAGTCTGCCATCTAAGTGAGACGAGGATGCCAGGAAAACTAAAGAAAACCGACGAAGAAAGTCTAAGGGTGGGAGAGTAAAAGCAAAATAGAAGAGGCAAGAGTAAGATGGGGAGAAAGCAAGAGTGAGGCAAACTGAGAGGAGCAAGAAAGAGAAGAAGAGAGGGTCGAAATGGAGCGAGGGGTTGCTGGTTGGGTACACGGGCGATGAGACGAGACCAGATGAGATGAGATGATAGTGTTGCATGTAGCGCGTGCGCGCATCGACTCAATAAACATCCGTAGAAGCCTCGGTAAGACCCCGGGCTGCGCTCTGGATTACCGCCGCTACTTTCCTTTATTTTCCCGGTTGCAATGTCTCCCCCCGCTTCCACCGACGCTTTTCCCAGCCATCTTTACCGCGACTCTCAGGAGAAAAAGATATGTTCCTCTTGCAACGAGAGAGAACCTGCAAGCGCTCGTCATTCTTTACGCACTTTCTCTCCTTCACTTATGACCGCCCTCCGACCTCCTCTTTTGTCTTCTCGTACTGCTAGGTGGCTCCCGTAACTAGGTCGAGTATCTTCTTGCCCTTGGTAACTTCTATCTCAATTAGCTGCCTGCTGGCAGCTGCCTTATTTCACTTGAAGTGTACGATACTTTGACTCATGATCTCGTGAGTCTTTCCTGTTAGCTTTACATCATTACGTATACACAGCTTCATTACGCGAAGAGAGAATATCGTAAAGTTCAAGATTGATCGTCGTGTACCATTGCCACGCACGCGCAAACAGCGTGTTCCTTGTGGAAATCTGTATAACGAGAATTCTTGAAGGAAAACGGCCAGCATATAGACCGGAGGAGTTGAAGGTATTGAAATTGTAGTGGGATTGGTCGATGAGTTATGTTCATTCTTGGTTCTCGATATCGGCTGGCTTATCGGCGCCTGGTGCATGAGCATCTTGATGACCGACGAGATTTGGCACCGTCGCCTCTTCAGAGTAGTTGTAATAACGAAATTACAATCTTGTTCCGGCGAAACATTACGAGCATAGACGGGACGGGCGGTGGCGGGTAGTGGTGAGATAAAATCTGAATGCTATTCGTCAATGAAAGCCGTGGCTGGAAAGGCGGACACCCAAGTGCTGCGTAAACAGGTCTGGCCCAATTAGAGAGATAGAAAGACCGAGAGTCGCTCAGTTCTATCTGCGACTAGATGAAATAGGTTACAACTGTCGTTATACATTTCCTATCTTTACAATAATCCCATATCGTATGCGCCTGTTATCACTCGGCAAACAACCCCCTCAAGGGCCCTACCGCCCAGCGCACGTGTTGCCCTCTTCGCCCGAGATTAATCTCATTGCCGTGCCCCTGTTTGTACCATCTCCTTTTTCATGTTTTACCATCATTTTACAATGAAATCCGGAATGAAGCACTCGAGGCACCCTCGCCTAAAGGTCACGGACAATTTTGCGTATCGCAATCAAAATATGCGCTATCAGCGATAATCAAATGCCGAGCACCCAGCGGAATCAGCAGCAATTAAATATATCGAGAAGCCCTGTGCTCGTAAATTGTCGGCTTTAATTCCGAACGAGTTTAGTTAGCGCGGACACCGTTTTATCACGACACGTAACGGGCCGTAAATCAAGAAGCATGTAAAGCGAATGATGTACTCTTAAAACCTTGCCAGTAAAAATAAAAATAGACCACAAGTATGTAAAGTAAAGTAAAAGTATGCCACGAAATGACAGTGAAATGTGTTACTGTCAGCGGGACAATTTTCTGGACTATTTCAGTGCGAGGAGTTTAGTAAGAAGAAATTAAGGGACAAGGACAATATAAAGATCCCCATTGTGACGAGTGCGTAATCGATAATTTGGATTGGAGGGATGTTAAACCACAGCCCTTTACCTCCTGCTTGGTTGGCGATGCTTCTCGGAGAAATAGAGGGCGGTCGAGCCATTCCCCTTGGGGAGCGACGGGCACCCGTTCACCCTTTACTTAATTGTGAAAATCCGGTAGTCGTAAGGTAAAGCTTGCTCTCTCTTATGGAGCGCAGGGCTCGGTTACCGACGAATCCCAGCACCCATAGACCCAGAAACCCTTGGTGTACGTCTCTCTTCTCGTCCCTTCTACCTTGAGCTTCCTTTGCCCTATTGCTGCGAACCCTTCCGTTACTCCGCTCACTCTCACTCCCTCTTCCTCTCTGTCTCTGTTACTCTCGAGCGTTCTCCAGCGAATTACAGACGAGCAGAACGTGGAGAACGACATCCGACGACGAGGTCGAGGCACCCTCTTTCTTCTCAGGCTCATTCGAGGTGAGTCCATCCTTCTCGTTTCCTCCTAGCTAGTAACGGACGTCTCTCTTACTCCTGTACTCGATTCTCAGCTCTCCTACTACTCTATGCTGGGGAGCCTCCATTAAATTCATTAGGCCATTAGTGGCTGCATCCCTCCAAGATGGCCCCCGTCGCCTGGCAACGCTCTGCTTCTCCTCGTGTTTCCTCTCTCGTACTCACCCCTGCCTCACCCTTCCCTCCTCTCTTTCACCCTACGACTCTCCTCACTCACTCCCTCGCTCTCTCTCTCTCTTTCTCTCCCGCTCTCTATCACTGTCTCCGTTTCTCGTAGACCTTCGCCCCTGAATGCTCTCTTACTTCGCAAAGCCCCTTTGTCTCCGTCACTCCCGACCAGTCTCTTCCTTGCTGGTCTTCTCTTCTCGAAGGACTCTCTTCCTTTTGGGGTTGACGCTCGTCTCCCTGGGCCGGTGGTGTGCGCGCCGCTGGATCTTGCTTGTGGGTGTAATTAGATTCAACGAGCGAAAAGGGAGGCCTCGTCGACTCCGAAGTTCGTTGGTTGGAAAAGGCGGCGGTGGCCTCGACGAGGGTAGCTCGAGTGTGAGAGCTACCCCTTGGCTGAAGGGGGCCATTGCCGGAGGATGTCCGGAGGTCTTTCTCATTCCACAGACGCGCGCGTTTCATTTCATTCCCTCGTTGCCTGCTTCTACCTTCTGCCTGCCTTCATTCCTTCCTTGCTTCCTACCATCTCCGCCGATATGTTACCCTTCCACCTCGTCTATTATCTCTACACGCTCGGCCAGAGATTCTCCCCGGACTGCCAGATCTCTAATTACGTTGGAGTAGATGACTACTTTCCTCCTTTTCTTTAATGCACAAAGTTAAAGAAGGAATTATATAATTAATCGTATATTAACTATGTATGATTCTTTGTAAAATGTATAAGTTTAAAGGAAAGTTGTTGGTTAATGGGAACTCATTTTTATGTGGAACTTTGTATATATTGGTAGCATCGCTATCAATCATGTTGCTTTCGTAGTATTCCCTTCTGGTTATTTCGCATTGTCGAACAACGACTACCGGCTCTTCTCCTTTCCACTCACGTTCTCGCGGCTCTATTCGGAGCCCAGAGTACCATTCCACTGTGAGTTCAGCTCGTCGAGAACAAAATGAGGGAAATTATTCGGCCGCGCGTGAAAACGTCTCTTCCAAACGCTTTCTTTCAAGGATAGCGCAGAAAGGAACTGTCTCAAGGGCTACGAGTCTCTTGGACGTTCTTATTAATCCTTGGCTGGATTTAGACCATTGAGTGTGATGATATCCAGAGGTCCATCGGTTCTGCACGGTGAGCGAGGTAGAGGAGCACTGTCACTGCCAGTAAACAGCGGAGTATTAATATCGATTCGAGAGGATCTGTTGGAGAAGAAGCGAGGCTTACGAAGCAGTGGCAGTCTGCTCGAGGAGGAGAGGGAGCGAAGAAATTAGAAATGACAGGGAGAGCAGAGGGAGAAAGAGGGAGAGTGTTGCATTCCTAACACGGGTCCGAGTATTTGTACGCGGCTGTTTTCGGGGGTGGCGCAGAGCAAAGGGGACTCTTAAAATACTCCGAGAGCTTCTAAATCATGGCGGCTTAGTAGCCGTCGTGCGAGCAGGGATTACCTACCTTACTTCAAAGTGCCCTGCAGGTGCGGGCCTCGTCGTTTCGGATCCTCTTCCACGACAGAGCCGTTGAATCATGCGTCAGTTGCACTTAACGATACCGCTGGTGCGTGCTTGCTCTTAGCTCGCAATCCGTGCACTCGTTATCGGACCTCTTTCTGCACCGAGGGACTCACATTTTTCTCCATCGTCTCTGCCTACCTTGCAAGGGCACTTGATTTTTCATCCAATCGTATTACATATTTCTTTTTCAATTTCACTGGACAACCACACGTGGCTCCGATTGCGCTTGTTGGTGCAATTGTAAAGAATTTACTTGTACTATTATAAAAAGACGCTACTTCCCTTGTTAAATATCGTCGGTGGGTTGAATCTCTCTGGATTTAATTCGGCCACGTAAGACCCAGCCACAATTTAAGCCGGAAGTCTTATTAACCGAGGGACTACGGAAACTCGCGATTAAAACAGTGGAAATGATTAGACATCTGGGATCCCAGTGCACAGGCTAAATCTTCGATTCTATTATCATTCGGAATCACAAGACTCTTGCCGCGCCAGGGATACTTGCGCGAGGTAATCGAGCCGAGATTATGCATAGAGGGCTGAAATTCGGAATTCGGAATTACCATGCGAATTAAAGGAGCGGCTACGACAGAGTGGGCCCTGCTGAAGGAAAGGCCGTGGCGTCATTTCATTTTCGCTCAGGGGTGAACGCAGCCAAGTGGAGAAGGAATTCGCCCAATTCCCTGAGTCCCGTCCCGGCCCCGGCCTTGGCGTGTCCCTAAGCCCTCAATTTCACTAGAGTAAAAGCTCGACGGAGAGCGTGATAAAACGGCTTCTTATTCTCGCGTTTATATTCAATCTCGGCCGGGCGAAGGGCTCCATTTGAAACACGTTAGTCGATGTCGCGCATATGCAGCCTTGCCCTGCTACCTACACATACACCTGCCGACGCCTCTTGGTAGAGAAGGAATCGTTGTGATGCATTATACAGCACCTCGCTGATCCTTATATGCATCTATGCATGCACCCCTTCAACGACTTTATGAACGACCAACGCGCTCCTATTTACAGCCTGGAAAGTGTAACGCAGCAAGAAGCTCTCGCAGCCGAGCTACGAAAGGCAGAGAACACTTACAACTTTAATTGTTCCTCGGTAAATCCTACTTTCTGTATACTTTCATTAACTATTTCATCCTGGAAAGATGCTTATATAAATAAATGGAGTTCATCCCGAAAAAAGTATAGAAAGTATACAGAATAAAAGGGACAAGTATGAGAGAGTCACTTACAAAATTACCGAAAAGGCAAGTACCGAGTTTCTATACCAGGATATACGTTTAAATACTGCACTACCTACTTCTCATTCCCGGTGATACTTGTATACAAATAGGGCTCGCAGAGAACCTAGTCGACAAAGGCAGTGTTGGAACTTTTTAGCTGTATAAATATGCGAACAGAATTTCGGGAAGTTCTTGGTTCGCTCGCACCGTACGACGGGCGAGCATATTTCAAGTGTCCTCGGTCGCGCGAAGTTTCCCCGGCACTTCAGATTAGTTTTATCGTCTTACTTCGGAGAGCGGCGCCCGTCGCCGACGGAGTATCGCAGGCGACGGGAAAAAGTTTGCCCGAAATTATGCGAGCCCGCGTGGCCGAACGCTCAAACGGCCTGCTTAAGCCTCCTTGAACTTACTCCGCGCAGGGGTAAATTAATATTTAGATCTACGACGTTTAGTACAAGCTCCCTTCTTCGCAACACAACGGTTGCTGCTACATGTACGCTTCCCTCGCTCACTCTCTCTCTCTCTCTTTCTCTCTGTCTTTTTCCGTCTCTCTCAGGCGCTCTCACTCGCCTTCTCGAGGATAGTGGGTTTCACGAAGCTCGTTCCAAGTGTCTCGTAAAGTATATCCTCTGAAGAGCGTACGCTTTATGCCCCGTGGCCCGCATTTTACCCAATGTGTATATATCTTCCTTCCAGAGATAAATAGATTAACCCTTCGACTCACTCTGGAACACCCCTTTTTGCCCGATTTCTTTTTTACCCTGCTCTTGTTTTTCATTGCTCGATTTGTGATGAGGGAAAATTCGATTGAAGGTTAAAAACATTGCTGTGATTTTAATGATTAAATTATTATGGTCTAAATATAAAATGTTCTTCTTGTTAAATAATGAGAAATGATATTAGGAATAGTTGTGGCCCAACATTTGTTATACAGGTCTTAGAATGCTGGGACTTGTGGGAACAATTGGCTGACACTTTCAATGCGATTATTCTCGTCCGTCGGCAGCAAATGCAACAGCTCGTAGCACTCACATTTAATTAGCAGGCTGGCTTTAAAGGCACCCTCCTGCCTGGAAGAAGTACCGCCCAATTTTCGAGCCGCGCGCATACGAAAGTACGATCGCACTTTCCACTCACGTTGATTGCCACGCGACCGTCGGCCTCGACGAATCGCGTGCAATCAGCTTTGCCCTTGTCACACTTTCTTTTAACTCTGTCTAAACGAAAATTCACTATTCAATTGTCAAGATGCAAGCATAACTCTGACGAATAGTTGAAATATTCTTCATTATACTCTCGTAAATCCCGTAAATATAGAATAAGAGTATAATGCGGCTCAGTATTACACAATAACAGTATCAAAAGTGCGGCTTATCACGACAATTTCTAAGCACTCTTCTGCGCATGCAATGATATCAATCATTATCTCTCGGATGGCGCGCTTGTTGTTATTACCGCAGCCCCGCATTGTCTATCGAGAAATCCGCTTTGCTGGTAACAACTACCCAATTTGACGTTCATTGAACATTAACTTTTTTTCGATGCCACTTACTTATCATTGAATAACTCAACTTTCTCGGGCTTAATCAAACGGATAATTAATTCTCAGTTGCAACTTTACTTATCTTGAAACAAGCAGATATATGTACATATAATAGAGTGAGAGCGAGATAGTTTCGAAGGTAAGCCATAGACGGTCCATCCTCGGTTTGGCTGGATCCTAGTTGGCGAACCACCAGTAAATAACAGATCGCCTGAGATCTACTGTATGCGGTCTGTATATCCATAGATCGATATACACCACCCAGTGGCACTATCCTTCTCTTACACACACACACCACCAAGTCCGAGTGAGTGATCCTTCAAGCGAAGACGAAGAATTCAGCAGCAACCTGGGCACGCGCCAATGGAAGTTCGACGAATTAACGATTTATCGCCAACGTTTTTCGACAGAATCGTTCTATAAATTATCTCCCAGTGATATGTAGTGTTACGAGAGAATGTCTTAAGAAGAAAAGATGTCAGAGTAACTGGAGTACAATGAACTCAAGGAACGGAAGCTGTGTGTACGCAAGAATACAACGAGAGAAGGACGATCGGCGAGCTCCGGTGATAGAACGCACTGACCTTGGTCAAGCGGATTTAACCTGATAATGGGGAGGCGTTGGGAAGCAATGTAAACCCGGAGAGGAAGACTACGCCAATGCCACGAGAGTGCAGGAGTACATGCACGTATGAAAAGAGGAGAGAGCAGGAGAGAAGAGAGAGGACGATGATAATGTGACGCTGTGTGATGTTGGCCTGGAGAGATACACCCGAGCGTTGGTATCTTTATTGCCCTCGACGCTCGAGGAGACACGTTGCTCAAGTTAATATTAATTGCCATTTTATCTTACTCAGACGCCTGATATTTCGGACGCGTAATCCTCGCAAACTCTGCCACACCGTTGGCCAACACACGAGCCGTGCACAGTGAACTAGGCCTTTTGAATTTCGAGAACAAACTTCGGAAGGCGATACCTCGCTCTGCCTACTACTAATACATGCCTACCGACTATTTGCACAGTGAACTCCCTATCGGATGCGGACCGTATTTGCATTCGCACCGAAATGAGAGCTGGTAATGCGAGAGTGGGAACTTGGGAGGTGCGAGATCGGATCTTGCGATCCCCAGCTTCTCCTGTTTCTTGTACGAAGTTTGCCAGTATCTGGGAAAGCTGCGTAAGAAACGACCAGCAGACAGACTCGTCTGTTAGGATGAAACAATGGGACAAATACGAGTTCTACTATCTAGTACTAATATACTACTTAAACAGAAGCAAAGAGTAAACACCTATGTCTTATTTGCATGGATATTCATGGCCAAATTCACTTCTTTATAAATTGATGCGATGATATTCCTGAATGACATAAGTCTTTTGTTTCACTGGATTTGCATAGTTCGATTGGGAGACTGAATCACTAGATTACCAGATTAGAAATAGATGACGGTCGTGGGAAGGTGGGTGGCGGGGTAGGATATAGAGTGCGAGGAAAGAATCACAATATTTGTTCGCAGTCGTTGGAGGCAGCGATTCCCGAGGGAGCGAGCAGAGTGTCAGGACGTCTTCGTGCGAGGTGCGAGACAACATATTCACGAGGCAGTATCGGATTTTATTCCACTGGTAAATCCTCGAATCTCGGCGGGCCCCAGCAGTCTGCGCCGGTGTTTCGCCCTCGCGCGTCCGGACGCCTTCACCCCCCAACGAGAAGAGCGACGCACAATCCGAAGGAAAGACATCGAAATTGTAGAGGAGAGTGAGAGAGATCGAAACGAGCGAGAAAGAAAAGTTTCGGGAGTTACGGGGACTGCTAGTAAGCCCGGCACACGATGATGACAGTCTTTTTGCCAGGCAGGGTCATTTCTTCGACGTCGAAATGACGGCGCCGCGATGCTATCCTACCCCATCCCCATCACGTCCCCCTCCCCGCCCCAACCCTCACCACCCTGAATCCCTTTTCGACCCACGAGACATTCGACGCCACCCATCCACTCTCTCGCGTATTCAAATGCTTCCACCGGAATGCACAAAGCCGAGTGAGAACCAAATTACCAGCGGGCCTGAAATCCCGTCCGAAACGAACTCTCTTGATAGAGACGACTGGGAAAAAACGGAAGACGGCACATTTTTTCCTTCCTCGCACTATTGTCCTTTTCTCTTCGTGTACATTTTCATATTATTGTGTTGGGTTATTGTCACATATAAAACGTGGGATCCTTCGAAGTTCCGTCGTTCAAATTTGCTCGAACTTTTGGCCAGCGAAATTTCTTCAACCTCTGTCTTTGGTATAGTTAAATCAAAAGTTAATGTATCTTAATTTTGCTGAGAGGGAAATTCAGGAAGGCAGTTTCGAGCACGAACGAAATACAAGAGGATCTGTAGGAAAGTTCGTTCTTCGTGGAGATTTTCGGTATAATCATGTAGCGCGCGCGCCAGTCGAGTGATAAGATTACGGAAGAAGATAAGTTCGCCAGAGCGTGATAAAACCTGCCTTGTACATTGGACCTACAATTAGTAGGAATTTTAAGATGCCTTGTGAAATCTTGATCTCGAAATTAGTACATTAATTATCGACATCATGAGCCGCATTATCGCGCTACCTGTGTCAATATTAATTAATCAACAACCACGTGAATTAATTCCTGGGCTCCATCTTTTAATTCTTTCTACTTTTAGATACCAACATTTCTCGTTTACACAGTACTTAATACTTCATAGAGTGCATCACATTCGGTTATAAAATATTAAAGTATACCTACCGAAACCCATCCTTTCATTCCGGCTCGTCAAAGCCTAAGGAATTTGGGGCCCTTTACTGCCATGGTACTAGCATATTTACAACGTCTTCAATGGTGCCATCACTTAAGAACGGAAGATGCAAACTGGTGTAATGTAGAGTAGCGGCAACATATGGCCCCTGTAATATCGTATAACTGGAGCGCTATTAACGGTGCGACGATCATCGTAATATACGTTTAGTTTAGTTTAGCGGGGTTGGGGCCCGCGCGACGCAAGCAACCCCTCGCGTCCCATTGGAGGGTGCATAATTTATCGCTTTTCCCTGGACCACCGTAATGCAACACGTTACATGCTCGCCAAGAGAGAGGGGCGAATAGAGTGTGTGTACGTACGTAGGCGCATGTAGATGCCGAAGGTTATCGATGCTCCCTCAATCTCCGGGGGTGTAATGGGACAGCTAACGGCCGATAAATGGCCTAATCATTGATCGGAATTCATTGCGGCTTGTATCTTAATTCGAGGACTTCTAAGCCGCAGATATTAGACATGCGCTGCTCGCTGCCAGTGATGACGAGATTGCGCATTAATCGCTGCAATCCGGGAAGGCTAATTGTATTACGATCATGGATTAATAACAACGAGACATATTAATTTGGAGTACTCTCGATGTCATCAAATTGTGATTGTAATGCGATGATTTTTGCATAAAAGAGACGGTCAACAATGTGTGAGGGAAAGATAGAGGAAGAGTGGTGAGGGGGAACTGGCGGAGAAATCGGAGTCGGTGTGCTTTGCTTAGAATAGAATTGGTTTTTATTGTGACTAGATTACAAACGGGGCCTTTCGGCGCTCAATATCGCCTAGTAGGAACGTTTACACGTACTGAGTGTAAACGAGTGGCAGTGAGTGACATAATGAATCTTCCTTTCCTCTGTCCTCCTTGTGCGCTTATATGACTTCTGCGAGAAACGGCGCAGAGATGCCACACACGGCTCACTCACCGCCAAAATAAGAACTGGGATATGTGGTTACGACGAACATTTGTACGACATCGGGATTCATACAAAATAACGGTCGTTTCTTACTCTCTACCTTACGTGTATCTCTATTCGATCTATTAGCCCGACGACCCATGCTGCCTCGCAACATCGACTTTCGAAGTTCGGTCGATTCGCATCGCCTGCGCTGTCAAGATCCTCCCATCTGCCGACACCACTAACGTTCTAATATCTTTGGAAAACTTTGGCTCTTTCGTCGCGACCCCCGCTCACGCGCGACATGTCACACGGACACAATAAAATACGATCCTTTTCATCCTGATGATCGATCTAAGGATTCTCGACGACGATCCGTGGCACACTGCCTTCGAGGAGTGCGAGCTACGGTGTGTTAAACAAGTACAGTACGAATAGAAGGAATCGATGGACTTCAAAAATCGAATTGCACCCCAGTGCGCGCTGCTTGCCAAGGATACCAAATCTAGTTCATAAGTAGCTTTTAAGAATTATCGGTAATATTTATAACGTACGTCTAGTTGATAAAATGATCTCGCCACCCGTGCACGTGCACACTGAACGAAGCACGACCCGCGCGTGTTTCTTCATCCCATCACTTCGGTAACATGCTCTCACTTTATAGGTTCTCTTACGCTCACAGCTCCTCTCGGTAAGCACTCGGTGCCTCTTTCTCTTCTTTGCTGAATAATGTTGCTGTGTATTATTATTATAATATAACAATTTCTGGTATACACTTACGGCGCGGGCGCAAAAATCGCCGGCCACTACACATTTATTTACAGGATAGTGAGTGCGGGATGATCATTAGGGATCGATCCCTGGATTATCGATCCCTGTGACGCTTAGTCGGCAAGATGCATCCTCCTCGAATACTCGAAACACCACACACACGCACGCACGCCGACGACACGATCCTCCGAAAACGCACGGCAGGTCGGGCCGTAAAAATAAAAACTAGAAATCATTAACTGAGTATCTCTGAGGTAATCAAGCTCCAACTCGAAGAAAAAAATATTGCACATTTACTCGAGTATTCGTCGAAAAAGAAGAAAACAGAAAGAGGGGGAAAAAAAGTCATACTACATACTCCCACTAATGCGAGCGGCAACGATGCCTGGCCGCTCCGATTACAGCGGAATCAAAGTCGATTGGCGCGCTCGTGCGCGTTAATGAACCGTGAATAATTAGTATTTTTTCGAGGTAATTCCGCTGGTAATCCTGCCCAGTACCGTTCGTTCGAAAATCTAACAGCGTAAAAATAATCATGCCGGTTCGATCGTCCGTGCGTTTATGCGCCTACACACAGTGCCATAATCTGCTCGACCCCTCCGCATGCGATTGCGAAGAACGGCAAGCGACACACACCGCCAACTCTCGACAGGTAAATAACGCTGAATCACGCCGATCGTCGAACATTTCACAGAGAACGGCGCGCAGCTTAAGTATAACGCACCATTCAGTAAAATGTCGCTCTTGCTCCCAATTTCCCGACAAAATCGACCTATCAGCCTCATCCTCCAACTGGACAACACGGGAATTTACATAACAACTACGGAGCTACGTGCTTATCAAGTTGCCCAGGAAGGGAGAGACATTGGGGAGGGGGAGGGGGAGGGGGGGGGGATTGAAATCCGGGGATATAATACATGCTGGAAATTCCTAGATCCCCGGTGGATTTCCAATCACTACAAAAGGAAAGCCTGTCCCCGTATTTACTCCGAGAAGAAGGTTGTACCTTACAAACAGTCCGGAGCGGATGCAACACTGATGTACTGCGAAATTGATGCTTCTCAGTGTTGATCTCAGGGCAGAGCGGGTGCCTGGGAGCCGGAAGCCAAAGGCCATTGGAACCAATATCCACTAGCCTGAGTGGCGTGTTGCCAGTAGCCAGGGAGGCCTCCACTTCCGCCAGCGGCAGCGACCCCACCGCCGATCCCAATCCCAACACCAACGCCAATACCACCGGAAGTCACGATCTGCTCGCTAGCTGCCGTGACGATTTCCGGCACTGCTCTTTCATTCTCGAGTCTCTGGTCCGCCGAGGGTCCGTCTTCCTCATACATGAGGTAGTACGGCTGCGAGGTCGTCGACGATGGAGTCGACGACAGGGTAGGCGAGGCGGCGGACCTAGGCCTGGGTCACTCTTGCCCTCTCATCTGACTGTCATTCTGCTGAGTAGCAGAAACTGAGCCCTGTGCACCCTGTGCCACCGGTACCACCTGATTGTTCCTCGTTGGCATCGAACTGCCTGATTCGCCGAGGGAGCTTGCCGAATTCTGTGCTACGCCCTGTTGCTGCTGCTGTTGCTGCTGCTGATGGGGGCTAGACGTAGCCCCCGCTTCGCCTCAGATATGGGCCCTCTCGGATGTGTTAGCGTGCGCCTCGACGCCATTCGGTGTGTATTGACACGCGCTTAGTCCGCCTCCAACCGACGAGGCCCTTGAATTCACGGGACTTATACTTGTGGTGTCAGTGGTACCAGCTGATACTGACCAATTCCCACTGAGCTGCTTTGCTTTGAATCGCAATGAGGCAATACTATTTGTCAAGGCCGTGCAACTATCCGGTGAGGTAACACTCCGGTGGTGAGGAGTATAAACTGACGGCCCGTAAGGATGATGAGGTGCCACTGGTGCAGCGTAAGGGCAGGCTGCCCCCGATCCAGCTACCGGTGAGCCAGCTACCCCCAAACCAGATGGCATTCCTGGTAGCATCGAGGTCGCCGCTTGTCCCACCGAGACTGACATTCCACCGACGTGACTTCCTGCTACCGATGTGGCCGCCGCGTTGAAGCAGTTCACCGGACTCACTTGAGGATGATGATGATGATGCGAAGCCGCTGGTACCACTGAGCTCAAAGTGTTCATCCAGGAGAAACTCTTGCTGCTCAATGATGATGGTACCTTTGCTGCCCAGTTGTTGTAGTGACTGTATGGACTGTAAAGGGCATCCGTGTCACCGAAAGGCTGGCTCATGAATCCGTTCAGGCTGCTGCCGAAACCTGGCTTGAAATCACCCTCTGCTGTTTGTGGATTGCGTTCCTTCCTTCGCCACTTGGCTCTCCTGTTTTTGAACCACACCTGTGAACATATAGATCATCCGCTTGTAGCAAATATGTTTGCCAAACGGGAGGCTAATATTTATAGGCGCCACGCGAGGATCGACCCTCCCTAAAAGAGGAACGATCTTCATCAATTTAGTGTCATACCGCTTTTTTAATTTTCTAATTCCTAATTATCAAATAATTTCAGTTTCCACTAGCTTTCACAAATGTTTGTGCCTATTTAGCTTTCAGAAATTCCTGATGGAGCATCGAGTAAAGTTTCACGGAGTACTCTGGTATCCCTGTTAAAGGATGTCTCTCGTATATCGACAATAAAAAAAAGGAAGGAAATCATGGGGCAGTTCTAAGAGTGAGTAGGACGCGGGCGTGTGTTGCTCGCCAGATTTGGTAGGGAGTCGCAGGTCGGGGCGGTGGCGGTTGGCGAGGTATTACTCATGTACGAGGAGAGAAGCAAGCAAAGGCCGCTCTACTCGGTAGACGGCAAGTTTCTCCCGAGACAAATGGCAAGAAAACCCCGGCGAGCTCTCCTCCATCCTGAAATATGATGGCGTTAATTCAAGGCGGCCCTTTCCCGCGCGCTCGATACCGTCGGCTTCGGGAGAAGCTGCGAGTAGCAGAGCGCGAACCTCGTCAGCCGTTTCCACCCTCTTTCCATCCCCCGCTCGGCCTTCAGCATCCCTCGATTCGCCTCCCCAATCCTCTTCCTCTTCTACCTCCTCCTCCTTCTCCTCCTCCTCCTTCTTCTTCACCGACTCCAAGTGCTCCTCCATCGAGAGCGAGCCAGCCGTGCACCGCCACCCTCAGCCCCCAACAATTATACGGCTGGTTGCGCTCGGATACAACGTCGCTCTCCCGTAACTGTAAGGCAACCTGCGAGAGACCGTCGGCAGTCGAATTCGACGAGGGGAGAACGTCGAGGGAGCGTTCAGAGCTTCGTCCTCCTTCGGGAAGAAAGGAAACGAGCCGTACCAACGGAGAAGAAAGCCGAGGGAGAAAAGCGTCGGAGGTATGGTGCGCGCGGTTAGAGGAGGATCCTCCGCAAGATGGATGGCCTCAGGATCGCGCCGTGGAAACGCTAAGAGGCGCGACGAGTCATTGAAAGAGGGGCAAGAATGCTGGCTAATGAAGAATAATGCCCTTCCTACCACGATTATTCTCCAAATGTCACCCAAACCCTCCCCCACAATTCTTGACCTCCGCCATCCGATGAATCGGCCGGCGGATCATCATTACGGGCATGACACACTAATTCTAGCAATTAGTCCTCGTGTCTAGATTTGAGCGACTTCTTAGTCGATCGAATGTCTAATAAATAACTAATAAAAACAGTATAAACTTACTGAACTATCATAAACGATAAAAAAATTGATTCAATTTGTGCTTCAAATGCATCGAAATAAGTCAGCTGTATGTTTTACAGTTATGAAATTAGAATGGCGTATTTTGCAGTGGGTGGGAGCCATATAAGGAAAGTTTTCCTTGCGAGGAACACCATTGGCTTCGGGGAAGTGAGCGAACAAGCAAGCAGGCAGACCGGCAGGCAGGCAGTGGCTCGGTAGACATGATAGGGGGGTGGCGGTAAGCCAAGAAGGGGGAGTAAACTCGATAGGACACAGAACGGCAGTACGGCGGGCGAAAGATGCCGTGGCTCGAGAATCAATAAACTCTCTCTCTCTGGGAAGGCGCACGCGAGTCGTCGTCGTCGACGTCGTCGTTGGTATACACACAAGACCGCGCCCATAAACTTTAACAGCATCGCAGAATGTCAGCACGAGCAGCAGGCCACGCCGGCGGCTGCCTCACTGGAAACGACCATCCCGATGCCCGATCCGTGCCTCATAAACTTGATGAATGAACTTTCCGATCCTGGATATCAACTCGTACAAGAAGTACCGGATTACCTTCTTTACCCTATACTTTTTTCACCGGACCTTGGGACCTCTCGTGTCTCATACATATGAGCCACTTCACCTTGACATATCCGACAGGCTGACGTCTTGTTTTTTAATATCTGGCCTTGCAATAATAAACTTCGATCGTCATACTGATTTACTGAATGCAGTACTTGAATTTTTACAAGACCAGTGATTGTAATAAGGATGTTTCATCTCAATCATATTTGACTAAATTTGAAGGAACATTTCAATTTAATATTCAAAATAATTTGATATTGAAATGCGAAGTTTATGATAAATTGGGAATTTCCAGATCGTTTTGACAGCGGTTAATGGGAGAAGAGCCGTGAGATGTCTTTCCGGTGGTGGATGCAGTCGAAGAGCGACGGTAGACGCGATAAATCGAATCCAATGTTTTCCGCTCGACAACCGCTTGAACAATGGCTCCCGTCACGTCATCCGAGCAATAAAACCTCATCAAATCACGACCCCTCGCCACCGCGTAAGCCTCCGCGCACGGCTCAATCTACGAAAGCTTATATAAATGTAATGAGACCGTGACCGGGCCTGGCTCATCAATCAACCCCCCCTGGTCCATGCGAACTTCCACCTTCCCCCAACTCCCCATGCCTGCCTCAATCGATGTGTTCATGTGTGTGTCGGTGTGTGTGTACGTGTGCGTGTGCCGTCAGTTCCCTTGGTCTTCTTCTCCATCACATCCACCTATGAACGTCGATGCCACCCCCTCGAACTCTGCCCCGAACGCTAGCTAATCCCATGACTTAACAGCGGGTCTTGAACAAACGCATAAATCCGATTTGTTTCCGTCCAAACGATCCAACAACTCCTAACCAATATTTTCTTGACTCGAAGGTCATCGCGATTACATAAAATACCGCGACGGAAATAAAAATCTCAGAATTAATTATTTGGATTAGTAGAATCAGATTGGCCGCTTTTCTTGCCGCGGTAGAATTCCAGGCACCGTAATTCCTAAGGGCCAAGCTGATTCTACTGTGTATTTTACAAGGGGAGATTCTACTTTTAAGGGGTGGTTCTCTCAAAAAGTTCGGCCCGCTCTCTCGCAGAAAAACGAGGCAGCTGGAGTAGGAGGCAATTAATGAGATATACGCACTCTGCGTTACCCTTATAAATTTTACCCTCAGCGATTACAATGCTGCTTCTGGCTTTCGTTCGTAGAAGGGAGAAAGTGGAGAAAAAGATGTGGACCTCGTTTGCTTAGACCGATAACATTACCTTCCATTTTTAATGAGAAAGAGTTCTCACTGTATGTATTGCTAGTGTTGATGTGCGGTTCCTCGAAGATATGGAAATTTCCGATTCGATCTCAGGGGTGGAAGCTCGAAAGCCAGGTGGATGAAGGCGCAAACTCGATTTCCTTCGGCAAACTGAGATAGATCCACGTGATCCTGATGGTAACCACTAAGACATCGTATCTTTCGCGTCACGTACCCCATGTGATTCGCCGCGAGCTCAATAACAATGACTTTTCCGATACCCGATGAATCATCGGAGCAGCCAACGTACTCAATTTTCAATCACCAACAGAAAAGCTATCCTATCTGATCTTAATCTCGAAATACCGATCTACCAAAAGACAATGTCTTGCAAGCGAGCAGTATTAATCCTAATACATTATCAAAAACAAATCTACACAATCCATTATTCGGCTAGCGGTCTTAAGGCCGACAGGGAGTAAGTACTTCAAATTCCTTGGTAGACTTCTTTTTCCAGCATCCACCTCGGCTACATCGAATGAGCCATCGCGAGGGAGACAGAGAGGCTGCTCCACGCAACCGTTGGTGATCGAAGTCGAGCGAGTGCTTGCCGGCAAGGTTGGATAGAGAAGGAGAGGATCGAATGCGAAGGAAAGCCAGCGGAGGAAGTGGGAGAGAAGTTGGACTTCGCCGGGTGAAACGAGAGAATAAGTGGTACGGCTAGGAGAGTGAAGAAGAGAGTCGAGGAGGAGGCAGTCAGGGGAAATTCGCTCCCTCTCTCGCACGGGAGAAAGAGGGGGTTGCATGGAGGAGGCAGAGGTGGAGGAGGATAATATTGATCCCCTCGTAGCCCCGCCCCACCCCGTCCGAGCGACGCCATCATTATATTATCCACCATCCCTCTGTTGTCGTTCCGACGTATGCGCACCACCTACGAGCGCCCTGTGCTTCGCGCGCAACCCCCTGCGCCTGACCCGCTCTCGAGATCTTCCACTGAATCGCCTCACTCGCCTTCCACCTTCAACCCCTTTGTCTTCCAAGATCGAGTCAGAGAGACTGAGAGAGAGAGAGAGAGAGAGAGAGAGAGAGAGAGAGAGAGAGAGAGAGAGAGAGAGAGAGAGAATAGGCTACCACTACTACACCCAGTGGAACAGCAGCCGATGCCGAGCCAAAAACGGAGCCGCCACTTCATTAAAAATAAATTCCGCGAAGGAGCTGCCGGATATCCTGGGCTTCCTGAGGATTTGACACGGCCAGAGCCTCGCTCAACAGTCGATGTCTCAATGCCCCTCTTTCACTCTCGATAGTATACCTTACGTAACATTTTACCCACCGTCTGGATTTTGCCGAAACGATTTTTATTCTTGTCGCTAGGTTATCACTTTCGATTTTCCTTGATTCTGGTTGATGTTTAGTCGATTTCCTACGAAAGCTCTGTACTTTATTTTAGAGTGTTCTATGAAGAACTTGAAGAAATTTATAGGAACCAACATAGAATCTTAAATCCCTTTTGCCCTTCGTTCTAAACATAGTTGAGAATTCCTTTTTTTCGGTGTTCACCTTAATCTTCGTGTATTCATATTTTCAGGTATGGTTATGGCGTCGCGTGTGTTCATACATTCGTTCTCTCACATTTGCTCGCTCTTTCTGGTTGCCTTCTAACGGGCGACAGTCTCAGTAGCGTCTCCATAAATCTCACTGTAACGTCGAGATGGATCAGTGAAAATGGCCACGTCCTCCGCCCGGAGAACTGGCCCGCACTTGTACTGTATCTTTCGTCTAAGTGTGTGCAATATCCGCGCGCGAACGCTTTGTTCCCGCCCCAGCATCAAGCTTGCTCGATGGACTGCTGGAAATGACCCGAAAGTCTCCAGCATACGGAATATCGTCACTGAATATCTCTGAAATGCGAGACATTTTTTAAGATGAACTACGATGTTACGTGCAAAGGACATTGTTGTTACAGTTTCTCCTTTAAGAAGAATAATAAAATGTCAGTGATGCGGTTAAGCAGGGGAGTCGTACTTTCGAGGAATCTCATCGTCCGTACTCCGAAAATCTCTGAGGGAGAGAGGCAGCAGATTCGAGCCTCTTGGAGTAGCGCCAAGGGGACAAAACAATTTTCCAGAATGCGAGCTGGTAAGCAGTGGTTTCGCAAATGGCTTGAAAGCGTTCTCACGTAATTGAGAATACCTGCTTCGAAATCCCTATTGGAGGAAAAGAGTACTAATGCATCTATCTGATGAGGTTTATCCTCAAAGTAATCGACTTTAAGAAAACAGTCTTTCTATCTACTTCTCATCGATTCCTCACCAATTCTCTCCTACTTTCTTCGATTATCAACGATCCTTGCTACAACGAATGATACTTTAGATTCCAAATACAATTTAAGTCATCAGTACTGAAAATCGACATTGGATCGAGTCTCGTTGGAGTTGAATTGGTGGAAAGGGGAAAAAGAAAGTCTGCGAGAGGGAGTGAGAAGGTGGAAGAGCGAGAACGAGTAATATCGTTTGTATTAAAGTGGTCCGGAGGGCGAGGTTGAACGATACAAACGGCATATGAGCGAGAGCGTACGACATGGAATGGGAATGGGTAGCAGCACTCGGCAGTGAGCAGTTTTATGGATTTTTTTTTCGTTCCCTACCGCGCTCTGTGGTAGTAGAGCGTACAGCGGCAGTAGCAGCAGCAGCCAGTGGGATTCGGATATTCAATGTTGGCGTACCTGTATGGATATTAAATTAACACCCGTAAGCCGCGAGTATTAACAACTTTGCAAAAGATTATACGAGATTATGAGCTCAAGCGAAACACGTGATTTTTAATGCCGTCCCGCCTGGCTCTCTCTCTCTCTCTCTCTCTCTCTCTCTCTCTCTCTCTCTCTCTCTCTCTCTCTCTCTCTCTCTCTCTCTCTCTCTCTCTCTACCATTCTCTCTCTCTCTCTCTCTCTCTCTACCATTCTCTCGTTGCATCGACCAGCGGTAGCACACCGGCTCTCTTCCATTCCTTTGTAATTTATAAATAGTTACCGCTCATTGCGCCGCACGCCCTGTAACGCCTTTTACCATCGATTCCTATTGAATCGAATGCATCCCCTGTGTTTTTTTTTCCCACCGCCAATGCAACGCGCCGTTTGCTCGAATGGTTTTAAAGGCCGCGTCGAACGATCGAACGATTTATGAAGAGCGACTGTCGCCGATCTTTGCACGGATTTTTCGACACCGCTATCACGTTCTGTTCTCCCTTGTGGCCAATGGAACTTAGAATCAACACGATTTTTCGGCAACGATTGCCATTGATTTCTTGGAGGCTGTTTCGCGCAACTTTGTGATAGAAGGAATCATATCAGGGCGGAAGTTAGATTGACACGCGTTTTATTGCGACGGAAAATTCGTGCTACCTCGGACTTTGTTATGATTATTCATGCTTCAGCGATGTGGGAGTTCTGATAACACGCCGATAGAAATTCGCCTTGCTGAAGATTACGATCGCGTAAACATGCACCAAAATAAAACACACGATGACTCAAGAGTAGCTTGAAATTTGGATGGAAGTGAAGTTGATGAATTATGAGACAAGAGAAAAGTTTGTGTTCTTTTTATATTCTAAAATTATTCCTCACATATAGGAAACGAATGTTTTGAATGCTGACTTCTTTGGGAAATGTGAAACAACTAATTCTCACTAGTCTTCCTGAAAATCGGCAGCACCATTCCCAGGTGCACGATTCAGAGCACGGGTTAATATCCACAGAGGTAATCCAACAACGGAGTATCGCAGATCACGCGCCTACCGGCGCCCTTCGACGTTTTCCAGCACAGTGGTATTAACTTCCGCCGCGATTTACAGCTTGCGCCCGCAAGCTACCAGCTTCGACAGAGCTCAACCTAAAATCTCCAATGCTGGAAAGCGTCATACGGTTCCGTGAATGAATGCCCGTTCGGCCGCAAATCCCGAAGTTTATCCGCTTTCGTTCTTCCGTGCCGCCGCAAACGAGCTTCGCGCGATCGCGGCTGCTGGGATTAGAAGTGAAGCTGTGAAGAGTACGCAATCATACGCAGTAATGGAAAAAGCTGTTGCTCGAGCAAATGTTCTTGCGAGATCCAAAGTGTCATTATAAAACCGACTCGACAAGAAAAGTCAGTGCTTGAAAATAGCTGTTCTTATTAAAGCCTCTGCAATTTTTAACATCAACAGTACTAACACTTTTATTTAAAAATTCTCATAATAATATCAAATTACTATATACCAGAAACTCAAAAATTACCAAACTACCACTTTAGAGGTAGTCCACTCTTCTCTACTCGAATCAAAGTTCTCCCAAACTTGTCCATTTTACAATCACTGGTATAATCGCTTACGCACAATCTCAATATCGCAGACCACATGCACAGTTATATCGCGTATAGGTAAAGCGTCCGAAGACAAGCAGCGAGCTTTTGTGCATAGGAGAACTTACGAGGTGGGAAGTACGCGGGAGGCCGGCAAAGCCGGTTGAGCCGGAACGCAGCCTTTCTCGCACAGGTTCCGGTAAGCTCGAGAGGCTCAAATCGAAAGCGGGAAAACAGGGGGTAGGGGGGAGGGGGGGAGGGGGGAGACGGAGAGCCATAGATATTGGGATCGGCATGGAGTCAACGCGAGTGCGAGGGAAATGGTGGCGAGCGCGTTTACATACTGGATGCAAATCGACCCTGCGGAAGAGATATGCGGCCCGCACGAGTTCGCTCTCCTTCCTTCCCTCTCTCTCTCTCTCCCTTCCACTGTCAAGAGAGACCGCAGTGCAGTGCTATGGAGAGCACACGTGCATCGGAATGCAGCCGGCCGTTGCAATGGCAAAGGTAATAATTGATATATAGCGATGGCATTGGCCGCTGACAGCCGCTAACCCGGCCGAATACGGATGACACCCGGTAATCCTCACTCTCATACCGGTTAGTGTCCACCTATATTCCGTGGCGTCCCATTTCCCATTCCCATGGCACGCAAGCTCGCTCGAATCCTGCTCCCTCTCTCTCTCTCTCTCTCTCTCTCTTGCTCTCTCGCTTTGTCCATCGCTGATACCGAAACACATGCTTCCCCCCCGACCGTTCCCCTGGCCAATCCTCTCTGGACCAGACTCTGCGGATTGGTATATGTATGCGCATATGTGTGTGGAGCGATGTGTGTCGGTGCACCGCAGTCGCGGGTGCACGAGCCTCAGGGCTGTGCAAGCCTCCCAACCGAATGAGAGAGACGAAGAGAGAGAGAGAGAGAGAGAGAGAGAGAGAGAGAGAGAGAGAGAGAGAGAGAGATAGATAGCACCATGCACGAATGCATGGTGGTAGGACAGAAACGCGAGCTTGCAGCTGGAGGGTGCAGAGCGTAGACAGAGTCTCGTGCGGCGACGCCGCCGCCACGCGGTGTGCGGTGCTACCATACTAATCCGCCGATGGATTTATGGTCTTAATCACCGGCGGATTATCTCGGACAGCCGCGCTCTGCTGCCACCGACCGAAACATACGCCTGCCTCTTTGCAGATAACTGTACCCAGCCTTTCAGCCCTCTCTCTCTCTCTCTCCCTCTCTCTCTCTCTCTCTCTCTCTCTCTCTCTCTCTCTCTCACCCTCCCTCTCTGCTGTCCTCTCAATCTCTCTTGTTCTCCGTCGACCTCGGTATCTCCTCTGCGGTCTACTCTCCGTTTGAGACTTGGTACGTCCTTCCCTACTAATTCGAACTTCAACCCCTCTCTGACAACTCTCGATCTAGTGGCTCCAATTCGAAGAGCATATGTTAGATCGAATGAAGCCGATAGAAATCGAATAGGATAATTATGGATTCGATTTGATAAAGAGTCACGAAGATATTGGTTGTGATGTGATGAACGCGTTGGGTTTAATATCGATTGAAGTTCAATGGAGAACTAAACAGTTATAATGATTGCAGTCACTCATTGAGAGGATTCGGGCCGACCACTGACTATTGCGGCCGTCGGGCTTTTGCTCCCTGTACCGCTAAATCCCAGCCAGATGATCGAGAGATACGACGTAAATTTCCCTCGTTCGTTCGCCGCTCGAAACTAATGAGAGTTAATGCGACGACTAAAACTAATGCCGCGCAATCGCGCACTGTAAATTCGTGTTTACCCTGTCGTGTAGGGTGTGTGTTCAATGCGGTGACTAGCAGTCCAAGTTATAGCCAACATTGTGGGAGGAGAATTTTGAAAAATTATAATGTTGGTTTGGAAGTTTGAAAATTATCATGAAATGGTAGTTGTATGTGCAATGTTTGTTTGGAAGTAATACGGTTGTAAAGTATGTAAGATAATAAAAGATCAGATGCTTTCTTATGGAAAGTGAGAGTATACAGAGAGAAGAAATTGTTCTTTTTGAGATGATAGTTAACCACGAAGTGACCGGTGGCTGCTGTGATCGTTGGGATCTAGAGCATTTTGGTACATGGCGTATAGCGGCATGGCGGGAACGCAGTGCCATGCTTCGTGTGGTTCTATAAATCCATGAGGGCTTACCAGCGCAAAGCTTCCCTTGCGAGCTGCGCACCCCCACGTGACCTTATACCTGCTCGCCCAGCTCAAACCACCTTCTATTCTCGATGCCCAACCCGCTAACCTCTCATCTCTCAGTAACACCATTTTCGAGAGTCCACGCTAAAATGCTAAAGAACCACCGACTTTCTTGAGAACTATATCTCGTTTGACATGGACCTGCGCATAGAAGGTCTAAGCCTGTCGAGTAGAAGGAGTATGAACTGTTGCCTTTGTAACCGATACTTCTACTCCTCAATGCAGCCATTGTTGCTCTTCACCAGTACGCGCTCACCGCCGAACTACTCCAAGTTCAATTCCATGAAGGTTTATAGTCTTGGAGTCCTTATCGAGGAAACGAGTACGACTATAATATATTTCCAAGTCTCCCTCAATTTTCCAACTCTGTTGAAAAGTTCGATTGATCTCCACGATTTATTGTACGAAAATATTGTATTTTGATAAACAAATGTCCCGTCTGAAATTTTGACCGATAAATCCTACTGATTCACAGATTGCACGCCGCCGTAGCGATAATGATGTCGCGCGTTTCAGGAGAAATTTGGCGATCGACGCGCTGTGACGAAGCGCTTACTGTTTTTCATCGAATCAATTAGTCAGCCTGGTCGAATGAGTCACTAATTCACGAAGGTTCATTAACGCTACGCTTTGTCTATTGCACCACGAATTAATGTTTTCCGAACGAATGAATAGTTTATTCTGACTTACCCTGATCCGCGCTTCCGCTAGTCCTATGCGCGCTCCGATTTCTTCTCTGCCAACCATATCCGGATACCGATTGTTCTTGAAGCAGTATTCGAGATCGTGAAGTTGCTGGGACGTGAAGTGCGTCCTCTGCCGCCTCTGTCGTTTCGGCTTTTTGCCATCCTTCTCATCCGCATCGTTTACTTGTACCACTCCTCCAGGCGAAACCACTCCTCCAGTTGGCACCAATTCATGCTTCACTTCTGGTGGCGTGCGAACACCTGAAAAATGTTAAGACTTCATATTCTCCACGAAGATCATGGAACTATACCGAAAACACATGGAAAAGCCATCCTGAATAATTAATGTCGTCTAATTCCGACGGTTTTTCCGAGCTTTTCCATACTTCCCGACATTCTCCGGGGTTGAAATTTGGTGGGGAACGTTTTCTTGCATGAAGGAAGAGGTGATATAAATTCCAGAGCCCTAGCTCAAAATTCATTTTTTCGCAAATTTTTGTGGGTATATACCCCTTGACGAATTTTTGAGCCAAAAAATGAACTTTGACCTGGGGTTCTGGAATTTATATCACTGTTTCCTACCTAAATACTGAATCACTGCCTGAAATATCAGATCCTGAAATGGTCAGGAAGGGTGGTTCGAAAATTTTCGATTTTTCAAAGGTTCTCGGACATTGAGGAACGGTACATAAATCTATTGTTTGAGTATCAAAACAGATAGAAAACAAAGAATCAGTGGGATAAAGGCAGTAATTGTACCGAAAACCGTCAATATGCAATGCGAAGTTAACAATTCCTTCGATCAACGGTTGATTGGATGATACAGTACTGATGCAACTACCTTAAGAATTAAATTGAACTATTTAAGGAGGTTTTAATATTCGTATGTTTTTACACAAAGTATAACGCTTTATTAGCAAAAACCAGAAAAAATCGCAATGCAAATCGGACAGTTGGCAAAATTTTTCTAGTACGCTTCGTTTCGGTAGAAGATGTTACATCAGTACATAACATTCGCCCGGAATAACGATCGTAGATCACTTGGATCATTCGGGCCGGTAATCTCTGCCAGGACAGGGGATGGTAGCTCGCTTCTGGAGTGTAACGCGAGTGTGTTTGTCATGACTGTGACAGTGACAGGTGAGGGTATTCTGCGCTCCCCGACTGCCCCCGCCCGTCTCCGCGCTGCATCGAACCGGTAGCTTCCCTTACTCGCATTGACAGCGCCGTGATCGATTGCCTCCCTTTTCAAAGAGCGCCGCTATCACTGCGTATGCCGATGGCCAACTATCTCCCAGGATCGGGCGCAGCCTGCTCGCTGTACTCTAGCCGCCACCATAATCCAGAAACCCCATGTAATGCCCGATAGCAGTCGAGTGTAAACCGGTGTTTGATGATTAGAATACAAATTAGAATACAACACCTGTTTAACAGGTTGTTATTCCTACTACTTTCAGTAACAAACATTTACTTTGTTTTTCCATGGTTTGAATTTTTCCGAAAATAATATTAAAAGTTGATATGCACCTTTTCGATGGTCCGGCCTCTGCATGGTGTTGGTGCGGGACCTGGGCCCACTGGAATATCCACTGGAGGGTGTCGTGGGTATTGTATTGGGTGTGCTGGGATTGCTGCCATCGAGTGTGTGGCCCCCATGACCGGACGAGTCCAGCCTTCCCAGGCCGCCGTTGGTAACATTCCTGAAGGGGCCATCCGGGTCCTGCGTCCACTCTGCCAACAGCAGGCCAACTTCTTGCGATATTGTCTATACTTGTCTTATTATATTACTAAATTCGCATCGTGTAATTTGCTATGCAGATAGTTTTCCATTGTTTATGAAAGAATATGCATGAGACTACCAGAAGTAACAAAGAGTGAAATTATTGAACTATGAAATACATTCTTTTCGAAGACTTCAAGATTATTACGGGGATTGGTTGAAATCGAGTGAGAATTAAGAATTCGGTAAAAATGCAGGAAATTCTATTCTCTTATGTTCATTGGAGGGTACACGGACGAAGTGCGGAAGCGCTAACGAGAAAATCGGAATGGTCTTGTCGCTCGAGAATAGGGTGGCGAAGTACGCGCGATCGCCGCCGTCTGCCGGCGAGGAGTTAATCGTTCCGGGCGTTTAGTTTCGCTCGCTTTAGTTATATTTGGTTTCCACGGGGGCGGCAAAGGAGGAGGGACGCGGTTCACAATTAGTCGGCGCATAACTCGGCGCTGATTTAGTGGCGCGTCGAGGCCGACGATGCTTGCTTGCTTGCTTGCGGCCGACGGAGAGGCGCGCGTGTCACTCTCTTACACGCAGGACGATGCCAAGTGTGCTAGCATAGCTTGGCTCCAACTGTTTCGTCCCCACTCTTACTCCCTCCTCTTGGACATATGGACCGCTTAATACACTGCATCTTTCATCTACTTCACTCATCATTCAACTCGATGCGACCGCGACACTGTTTCTTCTTTAACAAGCTTATTAATTTTGAGGTTTTTTTTTTAATCTGATTTCACAACGCACTAGTTATCTCCCAGCGTGCTAACATGCGCACCATGTCAATAAGAATTTAAAGCTAGCTGTTCAAAATATGCTACATAATTTCTCTTTCGTACACGTGATATTTGAGGCAAAAACGAACGATCAGGCTTGAATACTCTCATAATCTTCGGCGAGCAAACAGATCGGTTACCTATTTAGTCGGCTAACCAGAGAACACGTGTAAAGGGTCCTTCGAAGGGCTCCTCGAGGATAAGCTGGTATGTCTCTTGTGTATTTGGAGCGTTCTGTTTGATGGAGCCGTGTTCAAGGAGAGAGGCATACTACCTAGGACCCCAATGACGTTTCGTTATCGCCCGATGCCTCCTCGGCAAACGGGACCCTCGTTCGACAACACCAAAAACATGGTAACGCAATCCCCGCTTATCAACTTGTACCGCTTTCAAAGAGGAACACGCCGAGTACAAGCATTGAAGTGTACCGAATGTATTGGAATGGTAACTAAAGAATAAAAATCTGACTACGAATTAATCACAAAAAAAGCGCCATTCGATGATCTGATGAAGTCCCACGTGATATATAAGGTATCTTAGAGAGATTTGATGTAGAATTAGATTTCCGTCAGCTGTGTTGACGCTGCTAGTACATGACGTCGAAACCACCAAACTTGTGACGCTTGTATATTGTTTCGAGATTAGAGCTAATCGCATAATCTAGGTCGTGATCCAACGGACGCTCCTCCGTTGAAATACGCCATCAACAGAATTTATGGAAGTTTCTTGTTAAGACATTATTATGTAGATAAGCTTCTATAATTTAATAGTTACACAAGTTAATGTGTGTGCATGTATGATTATATTTATGACCAATCAACGAGGTTTTAAAGTTCAAGAAAGACTAAAGTTTCCCATGTAGTATTGAATAATAAAAAGAAAAGTGCCATTTTCTCAAGGACCGTTTGGTTTACGGTGTGTGTATTGCGTTGATTCTCACCACCAGATTGCCCGCAGAGTTCTCGGAAGTTCGAAATGTGCCAGTGGCATTTGACGGCTTGTGCCACTGACCATTGTGGATTGATGGGCCAGCGGCGTCACACGATACGAGAAAACGGAAGATCTCTTGGGGGGCGGAATGTGGCTAAGAACATCGCACCCTTCCTGTCAAACATTCGACACCCACGCCGGTCAACCGTACCAGGGTGTTTAGGGGCGAAACGCTTTGAGTAAAACGGTACAGCACACACTCACTGATCCGTGGGCGTGAAAATGTCTAAACGAACAGAGGCTCCCTTAGAAAATTGTTGCGAGGACTGCTGGATAATGGGGTGATTGATTTTGTAAATAGGAATATTATTCCCTCGAAGAACTGTCTTAAGACGACTCGTGTCAAGATTCAAATGTTCCTTGTTCTTTAAATCATAAAATTGACATGGAAAATTAATTTGTATTTTGCGAGAAATAGAAATTCGGGATCTGTATAATCAAGAATCGATTCTTCTGGAAACTGCCTCTTTGTAAACTCTGTTGCCACATCGATTTTCAAGAAAAGTAAAGGGAAGCCCAAGAAAGAAGAACGAAGCTGCTCGGTTTGTTTCTGGTGTCCCGTTGCCGGGAGTCCGCACGTGTTGTTCACACGCCGCGCCCTGGCGGGAAAGGGCGAGATCGTGTAATAGTGTTCAAGCGAGAAAAAGCGGGGCGATATAAAGAAAGGCGGCGGCGGTGAATGGGTAAGTTGGAAGGCAAAGAGGGGACCGGGTTGTAACTCACAAATTTATTACTTTACCCGGTGGCTTCGAGTTATTTTATGCGAACAAAGACAAAGCGTGCCAGGGCCGCGGATGCGGGTTGCGAGAGACGAAGTCGTCGTACTCGTCGTGCTCGTCGACGGCGACTACGACGACGAAACGAATATCTCAGCTGCTTCGTCGCGTTTTTACACCCGCGGGATATATTAGTGGACCGCTAATCCGCACGGATTTTACGGGCCGACTGGTGCGTGCATGCGAGCGAGGAAGAACGCACGGACGAGCACGAGAAAAGCGCACACCACACATTCAAGTCGACTTCACTTGACTCCTCTGAGCCCCTACTCATTTCTTCTACCTATTCAATGACCTTAGAACCATAGAACACATTTTTGGAACTCACTCTTTCGACAAATAATATGTTATATTTTTCAACTTTTATAAATCAACAATGCATCGTGTAATTATACGATTATTAAAAAAAACTCCTTGTTGAATAAATACATGAAATTAATCACATGGCGTTCGGCAAGTTTAATACATCGCCGAACGAATTGAGTAAAGCGAGAAAATTTAATAATGTAAAATATCAATTTCCATGGGCATCGAGTACGGATGATAGAATATAAAAATTACCTCTTATCATAGGTGTAAAGCTGGCTGTTTAATATATCACCTTAACAAGCGTGCGATAAATAATTCACTCGGCCTGGCGGAATCTCCTCTGCTAATTTATCGCCAGTTCATCCGCTGTGAATCGGAGTAATCACTCCTTTTTAATGGGGAGGCGCCGGCCGGCCGGGCGAGGAAGAAAAAAATTGAAACTCGATGAGTTTAATCCATCAAGGTTATAAAACCGTGCTGGGATTATAATCCGCACGAGAGTGAGCCTGGGATGAGGGAACCCGTAATCACCGATATAAAATTATCGGAAGTGCCGTTATTTCCCGGAGCAGCAGCAGCAGCAGCAGCTTTCCATTGGAAATTTTCCGGAAATTTTCGCCGGCCACCGTTGCAATAAAGCTTCTATCAATATACATATCTGGCGCATCGATCAAGCGATGTTTGGTATGAACTGACATTTGAGGCCGTTTAATTCATTAGCGCAATTATATTTTCTTTCCCGCAATCCGATCGCCCTTTATTAATCGGAAATCTGCCGACGCCATTCTATCCTCCGGTGAGTTGAGCAAAGAAACGGAATTTATATTTATTCTCGATTCCAGCGGAACGTGATCAATCGACTTGAGTAAACATTTTATTCCTCCAGCAAATGATTCGCTGATCTCATATCCAACAGTTCATAAGTATTGTATAGTGATGTATAGAAAGTTCAGCAATGATCCAATAGAATGAGAAATTAATAAAACCTCTAGTAAATAAGGAATTACTCGAAGAATGACTCAAGAGACATTTCTGAATCTGTTTTTCACTTTAGCTTCCTTGGATCAGCACATTTGCTTGCGTCGATGTTGTTTTCTCGTCTTGAATTTTCTTAATACGATTATCTTATACATAGGACAGATACGACTCGCTCGGCAGAGACACAGCATCCGAAAACAATAAGTTCACGTCTGACCGGACAAAATTATTAACTCCGCGCGAATGTAGAACATTCTTTCCTGGTTTACGCTTGCAAGTGCGAGTCAGGCGACAGGCAATGAGAATGTAATAAGCGGCGGCATGAATAAAACGTCATGTGGGATAAAAATTGTGGGTGTTTAGTGGAGCGTGGTGAGCCTGATGTGTAACTCAGGCCCGGTTGAAGAGGGTGTGCGTGCTAGAGAGGCAAGGGTCGCTGAAATATCCGTGTCACGCAGCTGCGGCCTCCTTGAAAAGTCGCACGAAATTAGTCACTTGCCGAATTCTTACGCGCGAATTATTAACGCGCCCCGCCCGCCACATTATGTACATCACTCTCCTTTTCTCCACCGCCGAGAAGAAAAGCTGACGCGCCTCACGCAGTTAGGAGAGCGAGCAAAAAGAAAGATGTACGATCCTTCGCGAACGGAAGATGTATGATTACAAATTCTCACGACGGCCCAGTGAAATAAATAAATTTTACATTTCCAGGAAAGTTCACTCTAAGATTATGGCTGTTATTTGCAATTGTTCGTAAAATTCTGCCTACACTCTGTCAGAAACATCATAAAATAAGATAAAATACAGACTTCACGTGGCATTACACGATTTCCTAATTTACCTTACTAGATATATCTAAATTAAGAAAAAATCGACGATTTTTAAGAAAGCGTGTCTCAGGTTACCATATTGGGCCATAAATCTCGAAGTCTCACCGGTTCAAATCGTGAAGGTCGCGCACTTCCCGTGTGGCCTTTTCCCATTCGGGCGAAAGCAAAGTGTGTCACGTATGTGCACGCCACGAAAGGACGAAACTGCCGGCTTCTCGAATGACGAACGAGCACAGCCGCGGGACCAATAATTACTAGAGTAAGCGAAGGAACAAGCGGAGCAAGCAACCCCCTGAGAGGAAAAACGTCAGGGGTTGAAGTACGGCACCGCTGGTAGAGCACCTGTGAGAGAGAGAAGAAGAGGCTGAGGCTACTCATGGCCTCCCGGAGGAAAGTCGCAGTCTGCTCCTCGGTCTCCGCCCCTAATCTCCTAATCCTTGGCTTCCTTAGGAAGTCGTTTATTAGTCAGGCTCGCTAAAGGCGCTACACGTCACTGGGACAACGACCGTGTACGCGTAAGCTTCCTCCCATTTACGCGCCACCACTCCTCCTCCCTCACCGCTTATAAATATTCGAGAGATCACCGGAGCGAGCTCCTCGAGAACGCCGCCGATCGGAAATAATACTCTCCTCGTCCCGGCGTGTCAAACTCCTGTTACTCTAATTTTGGACATTCGCCGGGCGGATTAGCCGCGCGGATTAAGAAGGCACGGTAGCATTTTAAATATATACGTACACGCGAGATCCCAGTCTATTACCGTCTGACCCTCCTACTATGCTTGAGTGTACGCACTTCCAACTAGAAAACTCTTGAAATATGCTAACAGGTGCTTGTTTTCCATGTCGCATCTTTATGACGGAAGTTTATCGGTGTTCTTCGTATTTGCAACTAAACTTTTTCACTGATCGAAGAAGAGATGACTTTCAAGGTTCGAAGTGGACAGCTAGTTAACGATCCTATGGATAGGGTTCGACCAGGTTTGTTGAGCAATTTGTTTAGTTTCAACTTGACGCAAGCGTCGGCACATGGGAACATAAGTAACACGAGAAGGCAGTGTGTCATTTCAGTGCTACACGCGTGTCACGGCCGCGTTTCGGGAAAGTCCGGGGATAAAGTGTCTTGCGAGAACTTCAGACGGCCTGGCGCTACTCGGAAACCTTCCCAGGCAAGGTATAGTGATCCGAAAAGGCGCAATATGATGCTGCACTTCCTAAAGGAGCCTATTTATTTTCTTATAACTATCAGACAATATGTAGAATAAAGAATAATATGCAAAATAATGATGAAGCATAAATGGTGAACATGAAATTATAAAGTTTACTTTGTTATGCGTCATAGAAATATTTCAAATCAAGTTTACTCCTTCAACATTCTCATACAAATTACATCCGAAGGCGTGAGAGAATCGTGCTCGACTACTTGAAGGAGGATCTCGAAGACGCAGGTTCCGCGTGGCCGTAATATGTTTTTCTTTCAGCGTGACGCTCTGGCGAGAGGTTCTCACATAGATCGGCACGCACGGGAAAATTCTCTAAGGGCAGAGGACCTTACTGGAAACCGACTGAGTACACAGAGCTCGTTCCCGAGGTAGACGGGGACCTGCCCCAGCGCAGCAGCTGAGATAATGGGAAGGAAATCAGTTCATTTCTATGTTGATCCCACGGGCTTGGCGCCTGTCGCGCTTACAGCGCCACCGCGATTCGCTCACTGATCGGGAAAATCGGGTTGGAAAATCGGCTTGGTGGCTCGGCTCATCGGCCACGCCAACTATATCCCTCCACTCTATAATGCCTGGCCCACGTCCTTCCGAATCAAGCTCTATAATTGCCGGATTATCTCACATATTCCTTGAAAGTGGAGTATTACATTCGAAATGATGACAATTGTGTAACAAACCTTTTACATAAGGCATCCTATTCCATTTCATTTGCACAGAATTGATTAAAACGATTTAATCCTAAATATCGTTTCTATTCTACTCTTCGATTATACGGACAGTAATCCACTAAAATTAGTTGTATACGTGTGATACGTGTCCCGCTGTCTTTTGTGTTTATCAAGGCATGACAGAAAGTGTAGAATCTAAGTAGGAAATTGGAATCGAAGAATTCGTGGCGAATGGTACAGTAGCGATGTCTTCGGTAATGAGTTTGCGAGAGTGACAGTAAAGGGGTTGCTGGTGGGTCTTAGGGTGTCGGGTCAGGGTGAGAGGCGAGCGAGAGCGATTGGACGTCTAACAGCGGCAGTGAGTCTGCGGCGAGAAGAGTTTCGGGGCAGCTCTCCCCGGGGAAAGCTAGCGGCTAGCCGAGCAATTTGTCAACACCATTAGGCCCCCGTTCGGGAGGGGGGCCGGGGGGGCCGTGGGGGCCGGGGGCAGCAGCAGCCAAGGGTTGACTTTGGCGCATCTGCCAGCCCCGATCGCAAAAACCCCCGTGATAATAAAGGGGTAGTTAATGACTGGCGGAGCTTTGGCTTCGCCATCTCACCAGAAGCTAGTCAGCAGTGGCCTTCTGCCAGCCTGTTGACAAAATATTGGGATATTGGCATTTCTCGAGGGTCACCCATACCCAATTCACCAAGGGTTCTCCACCTTTTCACCGGATCATCCTTGATTGATACTCCCGTTTCCGACCGGCGAACTGATTTCCCGAAAATAATCACACGAGCGCGTGAGCACGAGCTCGAACCATCCCATTAATGCGAATCGCTCTCACCGCAATGAATGCTGATATTAATTGCTACCGGGGAGAACGGATTATTGGAATTTCATACAATTCTAATGTGGCATTGATGCGGCTTGTATTTCGATGACACGCCCTATCATTGTGAAATTAATGAAAGGGATCGGACTTGTTTTCAACATTTATAAAACAATTTCAAATCTATCGAACTGGATTTACCAGCTTTTTTCTGGCCTGGAAACAGAGAGTTCAACGAGTACATACGAATTTAGGTGGTTGCAGGTGTAAAAGAAGATGCGAAAGTGTTGGAAGAGTCGGAAGCGGAAAAGTGCAGGGTTCTGCAAAGAATGAAGGTAAGTACCTGTGCTCTCGAGAAGGAGGACAGGAGCCGTTGGTTCTGGGGCTGAAACTGAACCGGGGAATAGGTGGGATGCCATTGGAATAAGATCGGGTTTAGCCGCAGTGTCGGGTTCGAGCCCCGGATAAGTCGGCCTTATCCCGATAAGCCGGTGAGTTAATGAATCACAAAACAGGTGGTGGCGCTACTGAGAGAAGGAGGCAGGGCGAAGAGAGACAGAGAGAGGCCGAGAGAGAGAGAAAGAGAGATCGTTTTCGTTCCTGGCATCCAGTGTACGCGCAGCTGAATCTCCTCTTCCACGCGATGAAATAGCGCGCCTTTTTCACCGCGCGGCAAGACACGTCCGCACGACTGATACGGATTTCGACTTCGGTGTTTGTTCACGCAATCGTTTCGACTTCTTTATCTCGCACGGCGTACTGGCGAGACGCGCCGTGTACTTCTCTGCTTCGCCTTCTCTTCGAATAGTTCTTACCGATTTTAAAAGGACGCGATCCAATACACGAATCCCAGATTCAAATTGTAATTTAAAAGTTGTATTCGAGGAACGAAATGAATCTCCAAGTTTACGCATCCTATAACCGATGAACTAGTTCGATTGTGTCATCGATAAAGTGAGCGAGAAAGTCTCACAAAAATTGGCGAGCCACAAGTCAGTAACATTAGTCACTGATTTTTCAATGTTAACCGCGAGCATGATAAACCCACGCGTTATCATGCATTATCGATTTATAATAATTCGGTATTCCTGGAAGTCGTAACCATCTCGGGAAGCCCTTATCTCGGTTTATACTAGCTCCAAGATATTGTGCATGTCGTGCGCGTGAGAGAGGGGCGATGGGCGCTCCGGACTCCAAGGAGTCTGAATCGAAAGCGTTGCTGAAACAATACCGCTGAGATATACTGCCTCGGCAGCGAAACTAACGCGGGCCGAGTCCGCAATAAAAGGGGGCACACACGTCACGCGTCTAAAATAACCGAAATGAGTCGAAAATTTTTCAACGGCATATCTCAGCCGGAGCATGTAGCGCACGTATGGGCGCGGTATGCTTATCAAAGCCATTTCGTACTAATATTTTATCTGCACGTCGCGTCCGACGCTTGATGAGAATTGCCGTGAAACATTGTGTCTCTTTCGATTTTCCAATACTGAAAAATATAAAGCCTGTTCAAAATATAAATACTGTTTCATATTCCTTACTCCAACAAATCTTCCAATTGTGAATATGATTAAAGTGTCAAATCTTTGCAATATTTAATTCAAGAGCAAAACAATGATTCTTTTACGTAAATCCACTTTAGATTCGTTATTTGATTGGAAGGATTCCTACGGTGCCACGTAGGAATGCCAATAATAAAGGCGGCCAAAACAAAGCGGGCAACGAGGATCAATCTTACTCGGTGAATCCGACGGGGCCCGGGCAGTTACCTGCGTCAAGCAACGACATACAAGATTTGCCGAGATGCAGATGGTGCACGATAAGGCGAGGCGTCGCGCTGCTGTCGAGCGCGCCCGTAATTCTGAAGCAGGAAGGCGTCGCGAAACACTTATCGGGTGGCGCGTATGAATGCGGGATATGCCGATAATATCGAGAATAACAAAATCTCACGTAGGAATGACATGTCCGTACAAGCCCAATCATTATCACGATCGATACCTCGTTGACGCGAAGGAAAAAGCAGCCCCTCCTATCTCGAACCAATCGGGACACAAAGGAACCGATTGCAGGAACTTTGTCAATAAATACAAATGTCACTTTATCGCGACATTCGCCTGCATGCATGCTAACTGAATGGCACTTGCCAATCCATACGCATTATATTCATTCGATATTACAACATTAGATTAACCTAGGTCGTCAAAATTGTTAGAGAATATTTTACAGTAACAGCTACTTCTGGCAGTCTCGGGAAACACGAAGATACCGATTAATTCTGGAGTGTTTATGACTTTATATTCCTGTCGATCAAGAGGACAAGATGTGTACTAATAAATTAGTACACATTTCAAGTAAATCTTACAATCAAAACCGTGAATCCCATGTTGCTGATTATCATAGGATCAAACATATAAAGATCCGCGATAGCTATGACAGCAATTAGAGTTATTATTCCAAAGATTAATTATCTCAAAATAGACTGACATGAATATTTAAGTCATTTGAAACTCGCATATGCTTCTAAGTCTAGTTTACTTGGCGGGAAGGCTTAAATTGCAGTACTGTGAACGACTCACCACGTTTCAGTTTGTCGATGGAGTTGTGGTACTCCAGCTGGTTGCTGGAGTTATGGAGCATCGAAGAGTTCCCATTGAGATCGTGATGGTGCATGCTACCTTGGATGTGATAGGCTATGGAAGCCGTGGCAGCGGTGTGCT
Source organism: Ectemnius lituratus (assembly GCA_910593735.2). NCBI lineage: Eukaryota > Metazoa > Arthropoda > Insecta > Hymenoptera > Crabronidae > Ectemnius > Ectemnius lituratus. Next base: position 4,127,106 of record OU343036.1, on the reverse strand, counting down.
GATTATGCTGCACACTCGGGTCGGCCATCGGTCCCGTCACGAAGTCCTGGAGGCAGAGGTGGTCCGTGTTGCCACCGCCACCCCGCTCCATACTGTGGGAGCTTAACGTCGTGTTGACTGTTCTCGAACACGTCGCCCGGATAAAAGCACACCGGCCTGTTTACAGGCCAAATTCCCGCTACGAACAACAGTTCTCCTTATTGCCGCGGGCACAACTGACTCTCAGGGTGACATGCGTCCGCCGGCAGCGATGTACGCGCTTCGACTGCCAGGAAGAGTCACTCTTGCGGCTTACGAGACACCGGTGATACAGGCGACGGCCGACGCTTACTGACACCCGCTCTTCGCACGATCAAACTCTCAGGAGGCGTTAGAAAAATCTTATTTCTGCTGAAAGTCCTCTATGATTTCCTTCTCCAATATACACTTGAACCAATCTATCTACTGATGTTGTCAGGGTGCAAATAACTCATTAGAATTTGCTAGGAAAGAATTGCTAGATTCTTTTCTTGATTCTTCGTCCCATTAATTTGAGATTGGATTCTCGAGATAATACCACTATCGCACACTCTGGAATAATACTTCAGATCTTGGAGAACCTAATTGTTCCAGGGGATGATTTCTTGTAGAGGATGTTTGCTCGCACTAATCGCTCCTAGGTTAGGATCTTGACAAAACAGAGTATGTACTTCTGTTAATTCCTTGACCAATATTCTCGATGGCTGACACTCCGGGGGGTGTTGGCGCCGTTTATAGATTGCAATCCTTTTTCGGCGACCGAATATTCCACGAGGCTCACGTGCTCGTTCGCGCGCCCAGCTCTCGCGGCGACTGATAAATCAGATAACCACGAATCGACTTGTCGGGCTTGTCGAGCCCGCGTTACGTAAGAATCGAGAGACACACGGGGACGAGTCCGAGGTGGGAGAGGCGTCGAATCACCCGCGGTGGGAAGTAGGTTAAACTACTCGCACTATCGTATCGCACCGAGCACCTGCTCTTATTGGCGAGCGTCTTTTCCCTTGTCTTTCACACTTCCAAACAGATTCGGAGCTTCCCAAGCAAAGGAAAACCCTGTGACAAACTATACAACACTCCAGACTCGAGTGGGAGTCAAAGCGCCCTCCAAGTCTGACTTACTCTTCCAGTAGAACAAGCCGCCAATAGTCAGACACTCGAGCACAAGTCATGGACAAAGATGTTTCTCACTACACTCGATTCAAGGCTTACTTCTGAAGCCGACAATAGTTCCACACGGAGATGCCTTGGAGGCTTGTCAGCGGTGTTTATCCAGATTCCAAGCGATGGGCATCGGTGCGCGTGGTGTACACGCGGTCGGCGCTCCCAGGTTCGCCAGGAGTATCAGGCGGGAGACCTCGGGGCCGTGACACGGCGGCCCGTCACTCCTGAGCTTTCTTACCTGGTGGTGCAGGCGTGCATCGGTCAGCGAGGGCGAGCGAGACGAGAGACGACACGTAAGGAGGCCGTGGGTGATGGCGGAGATCGCGGTAGTGTAGAGCCGGTTTTCGTGGTGGATGAAAGGTGTAGTGGCCGCGCGTCGGTGGTAGGTGGGTCCGCCAGGCTTAGCCGGTTGAGCCTTTCGGACTGCCTGCCGGCTTAAGTCTCTAAGTCGGTAAGCCGAGCGGATCTAGTGGTCTTGGCTGGTGCACTGGCTGCCTGCTAGCCTGCCTGGCTGCCTTGCCTTCCTTGCTTGCCGGGCGGCTTGCCTGACTGTCTGACTGCGCCTCTCCCTGGTTCGCTCGCTCTTACTCCCCCTCCAGTCGAGAGCGTTCTCTCTTCAAAAAGCTCCCACCCCGCTTCCAACGTTATCTCCCTCACCACTCGCACACCGACCCCTTCGCTCCCTCTTTGCCCCACCAGCGCCCTCTCACACACACTCTCTCTCCTTCTCTCTCTCTCTCTCTCTTTCTCTTCCTCTCTGTTTCTCCTTCACCCTCTCCCCGTTTCGCTCTTCTCTATTATGTTAGATCGACTCTGTTCCTCTGCCATGATCTCTCATGTCTGTGCCCCTTCGTTTCATCCCTTGCACCAGTACCCTGTCCCTTTCTTACTTCAAGCACTACCCCATGCTCTTCGCTACTCTTATATTCTATCCTTCTCACAGTGAGAGTGTCCTGCTCCGACTACCGAACAGGGATGCTGTGGTCTCTTCTCAGAGAGTATCTCCTATTTCGTCTAACATTACTGCCCCCTTCGACCGTTCTCACCCCTCGTCGTGGGTTTCGTTTGTCCTTGTTCTGTATGGGGAAGCATCCCTTCTAGTTTCATCGCTCTTCTCTGTCGCGCGCGCACCTCGACACGATCTCTCACGCCCGTGCTTCTGGCTGCGTTGGTCACGGGTTTGCCCCTGTTCTCCCACCCTTGGCTATCATCCCCTCCACTGGCAGCTCGGTCGTCCCTCCTACGCGTGAGATCGGCGTGTCTTTGGCTCGATCGTGCACGTACGCACCCACGTACTCACGCAACTCCGACTTTCTACGTATGTATACTTTTCCTTGCCCTTTCCAACGAAACGCCGGCTGCTCCTGAACATCTCACTGTGCTTTCCGATTACCGTTTGTTTCGCTTCGTCGAACTTCGCACGGCTGACTTTAATCCTTCGGCGATGACGTCTCCGGACGTTCTACCTTGGTAGAAGAAGAAGGAAGAAAGGGCAAAGGGGAAGGGATCTAGAATGCCCTTGATTCCTATGATTCAGTAGTGTTTTTGGAGAATTAATTAGAAGTTCTACTGGCTCATCATATTCCACTCTCCTGGCGACCGCCATCTTTCCATTTCGCGCAATAAAATTGAAGCGGCTGTAATCTAATAATCTCGCCCGAGGTACTGCGATTCTAGTTGAGACGAGTGTACGTTATCGCCGACCTTATCTGCCGAAGCAAATATCTGTCCGCGGCTCCAGTGGAAGCAGGCGTAGAGGGCGATTCAGAAACTGTGGGTTCCTTTGGATTTGTAGTCTTGTCGAGTCTTAGGGAGCCTCCGATGGATGCCCTTTTTCTTTTGTATGAACAGAATCATTTTTGGTCATATTTTTAACTACAAGGGTGATAGTTCCTTAGAAAGACTTCGTTCGAGCGGAAATTTCTTACGATAAAAATACTCGACAGGATTTCAAGGAAGCAATATCTGAAGTTTATTTCAAAAGGGAGAATGTATGAAGTATGAAAGCGGATGAAAGCGAATGCAAGAATGGCATATAGGATAGCATCGAAAGAGACATCCTGTCACCAAGAAGAACCTGACTAGATAAAGGGTTGCGCACAACGAGAGAAACTAGCATTCACCGAATGCAACAACAACACATTTTTGTCTGTCTAGTTAATACATTTAAACACGTCACTAATAATTTTTATAATTAAAACAAGAATGATATAATTAATTTATAATTCATATCTCACAAAACCGCAATAACAAATCACCGATGTATTAAACTCCAACCTAAAGACTATTACCCCAAGAAAAAACAATTGATTCATACCCTCGTAAAAGCACTGCACCCTATAAACTAAAATCACAAGGAATCCGGTCGCTACTCAAGCGGCGGTTTCCCAAGAGTTCTCTATCAGAAGAATAACTCTGGTGTCCTGGTGTTCTCGGTGCGAGTCTGCGAAACTTACATTCCACAGGATCTACTGTGCAGGAGCCTTAAGGGTGGCTGGGACGTACGTAGGCCGGCAGTGGGCGAAGTGCTCGAAGAAGGAAAAGCGTCGGGGCAGAAAAAGAGAAGTGGCCGCGCGCGCGATACGAGTACTGGCGAGGACGAAGGGGGATGGCGGGTGAAGGGGGGAGGGGGGGGGGGGTGGGAGGGCGAAGGGAGGAAAGAGTGGCAGAGAGTGGCAGGCGAGCAAGGGTGGAAGCAGGAAGGCGAAGGTGCGCCGGGGTGGCTGTAGCGCGGCAGTACATACGTCAAGCCAGGAGAACACAGAGGAGAGCGCGCCATCCCGGCTATCCCCCGTAACGCCGTGTCGGGAAAAGTAGAAGAGACAAATGACAAGGCGGCCACGCCTCCGCATTCCCGTGTGGGTGGCGTTACACGAGACTGTGTGCGTGTGACTTTGTACCGGCAGAGGAGTGGGAGACCCCTCCGGCGCTCGCCACGGCAATACTACACTACATCCCGGATATATCCCGGGCCACGACGAACGAGGTCCGCTTGTTTCCTGATTTTTGAAGCGCCCGACCGAGTTATGGACGCTCCCCAACCACCTCCTCCTCCTCCTCCCCCCCCCCAAACACCACCTACCCACCCACCATCGAACACCCACTGCATCCCCTTCGTCGACGCCATCGGCCACAGAAGAGTACCAGAGATAGCCGCGCGGGAGTTATGGATGATTTTATTAGGGATGCGAGAAACAACACGCGTTTCGAACTGTTTTATTGCACGGCGGAGTGTGATCGTTGTATTTTTCTGACTTGAATCCCACGACTTCAATGATGTTGGATTAATTGTAACAGGGCGTTGGGAATTCATGGGAAAGTCACTTGGATATTTGGTTAGTCTTGAAGTAGGAGTTCTGAAGATTTATGTAGGAGAGAATGAGAAAGAATCTAGATTTAAGTAAATGGGAAAGAATTATTAATGATTGTTTATGTCGATACATGTGCAAATACGTGTAATCGTCGATCTTCGAACTAGCAATCTGTGACTAAGTCATTGTTACACTTTGCCAGGCATAGTCAGCGGAATGTGAATTGTACAGAAGCACGAAGAGGTATCATCGTAATGCGATACTAATTGAAGGATTACAGAGAACAGTACTCTGTATAAGCGGTCGACAGGACGGCTTTGTGGCCGACCTGATCACGAATCGACTACGTACCGAGTGCGCCATCGATGATACAGCAATTGTTCGTGATTGCTGTCGGGCTTTCATTGCCGAAAGTAGAGCGGGCTGCCGCGTTATGCCTAAATTGACGGGAGGAATTCTAATTGCCCTTGCGGGGCCAGAGCGATGCAGTATTATTTATACTTGCCATTTGCTCCATATCGGTAAGGCAATACCCATAAACTATGTTATTGCCGGGATGCCATAAAAGGATAAGATAGACATTTATCAGCTACGAACGACTGGCTACGCGTTTAATAGCGCTCCAACAGCAGAGCAGTAACAGATGCCAGCCGATAGTGCGCGATAATTATTTACGCCACCGCGAAAATCACGAATAATTCCCACACTATCAATGCTTTTCTCTATTCTATTTTCTCATATTTAAAACCGATGGCATTTCCCACGTAAAAGTCGGTATTTTAATTCATGGAGTAATTAAAATGTTAAATAGCCATCGGTTGGTGTTTGATAGTATTCGAAGAAACACAAACGAAAAGGCTAAACAGTATCTTCCTATCGCTATCATGAACAATTTCGCAAAAAAGCTGCCATCATTACAGGAACACAGCTAACACTACTGTCTTCCACGTGGCGATTAGGCGGGAACGAACTACTTAGAGACCGCTTTATCTGATTCTGTCGACAAATCGGGGATTGCCTAGAAAGGAACTAATTTTTTCCCGAAGGTCCGGGCGGTCCATTTAAAATATCGAGCAAACAGGGTAGGTCGGCGACGTCGGTACAACAAAAGCACCTATCGGTGAAGAGCACACCTACGGGCACAAGGCGGTAGATCAATTGCCGCCGACACCAGTCGTTCGTGTTTTATTAGCGATAGTAAAGCGTCCGCAACGCAAACAATCGATACTCGTTCCGTAATATCGTTCTGGAGATGCGTATCTGCCGTTCACGGCGATAACCAACCTTTTTACATACATACACATACCTGCCCCGGCTTCTTCGTCCTCTTCTTGCGCTAGCTTTGAGTTCGAAGGACGCCTGACAAAGAAGCGGGAGAAAATTTCACCAAAAGACAGTGATGTGGTCGCCGAATAAAGCATACATGGTAACACATTGTCAATTGTCTTCTCCGTTTTATCGCTGTTTTTCCAAGGAATGATACGCATCTTTTGACGTTTACTCCGGTCTAATTGATTACATGTCGGCCATTCTCCTTGGCTGACGTTTGCATGCTGCCATGACTCACTGTCTTTCGGCAGGTATTGCATCTCTCTGTCCAAAGTAATTTGCAGAGGAACTGTTGATTGGCGAGTGCTATCAAGGCCATCCCTTGCCGAAAGCCGAAGAGCGTTGCGATTGGCAGGCGCGCATGAATTATCAGCGGATAAACACACCTGGCTATAATTCGAAGCGAGCAAATCGTTGTCAGTGGAAATGGACTTCGGCACTGTGACGCTCGATCACATCGGAGCGCCTTTCATCCATTTTGGTGTTTCGGCGATGAGGCGATGTTTCCAAGAATGAGGCATCAGGGTCCCGCGGTGATAATTTACTGCTGGGACGGGCCATTTTGTTTTGCGACGTCTCGCGCGCACCGAGATAAATATACACCTGATTTATGGCGTCCTTGTGAAGCGCGCCTTTGCGCAATAAAAGATCGCCCGTGACGAAAGTGCGGCCGAGGAACAGCTGACAGGGAATAAGTCAATTGGCGATCCTGGAAATTCCCCTGCTAATCCGACCTTCGAATACTCAGTCGTTAAATCTATTTCCGATATCCATTTCCCGTGGTGAGTGCGAATTATTTATTTAGCACTGTTATTGGAAAGCCATCGGGTAATGGCGATTCCATCGGTAGCAGAGGATGTCGAGGATGTATTCTCGACTTTGCTGCGATCATGAATGCGGCGGTGAAAGTCATAAAGACGGAGGTGAGCGAGGATGAAAGGCACGAGGCACCTGTGCGAGGAGTCCATCCGTTTTCAAATTCCCGGAGAGTGGCTGTGATTTCATCTTTATACCGTGGGATAGTCGGATCGAGTGTAAGCGCGAAAGAAGAGAGGCGGAAGTGAGACGAGGAGGACAACGGGTAGCAGTTTCGACTCCGTTTACACTATGAGTAGCTAGCTATCTAGAGCTAGAGCGGTCCTGGTGCGAGTTTGCTACAACAGTCTTCCGTGTAAGTCTTCCTTTTCCTTGAGCCTCACCCTCATCTCCCACTCCATCGGGCGAAGCCGTTCGGTCGTTACGGCGACCTCCGTCTTTACAAATTTTATATCATTTTTATGAGGCATAAAGTCGTCGAGAAGCCGAAAGAGCGAGTGAGCGAGCGAGAAAGTAGAGGGTAGCGAGGGATGCTCGCTGGCGAAACAACCCCTCTTGCCAGCATCATCCCTTCCACTTTCAACGAAGAGAGTCGCTGTCACGTGGCTGGGCGGGGCGAACTTCAACCCCCCGCGTTTCTATCTTGCTCGAGTTCGAGCCTGGTGGGGTGCGAGGATGGGAGAGAGGGGTGGCGAGTCGGTAGAGGGGTGGCACTTTGGCTGGAGCTCACGCTCCATCAAGAAACGCAACCCCTCTGGCTTATTAAAAATTTCGTAATCGTCCTCCGCTACTTTGTTCGCTCGGCTCAAGGAGAATCTCGTATTTTCCTCCCTCCAGATAGAGAAGGAGTCCCATGCTCCTCCGTCGCTCTCTTGGAACTCGGCCGACACTGGAGCGCCATGAATTCTCAATGCTCGCACTCCTCCTTCTTTTTCTCTTTGACCTGCTTCTTCTAGGTAAGCGCGAGAAGGAAGAACATTGTTACTGTTTCAGAGAAGTTTAAAGGTTCGGATCGAATAAGAATGATGTCCATGAGTGCCTTAATTTAATTGATTCGAGAGTTAACAAGACATAAACTATAATACAGATTTCATGAGTGAGCTGCGTGTCCTCTGACTCGGTAAGTCAGGATAATAAAGTAGATGTTGAGATGCAAGTGTCTCGCGAGGAAATTTTCAATGGCGAGAATCTCTTTTTCCTAAGCCGGTATTCGATCGAGGGCCACGCAACATTGAGGTGTGTTGTGCCACTTTACGATGTTTGTCTTGCGCGAATAGCCCGTTGGGTTTGACGATTACGGATTTCTTTGCGACACTCGAACAGCTCAATTTCGGTTCTTTATTGCTCTGAATCACGTGCAAATATGCGCGCGGCTCAAACCCAACGATTCCTCTTTTCCGTTTTATTCCTGGCATTTATTATGGAATACTACCCTGCCAGAAATGCGTGACTGACTGGTTGATTGGCAGTGCAAAGCAGGCTATCCAGCTGTAATTAGAATGAAGTGCCGGAGCGTTAGGCTGAATGCTGAAAATCGATCGATCGCACGAGTTGAACTATCCTCGCTCGGCGCCGGCAAAGGCAGCGCCGGCGGCCGATTATACGGCGAGGATTATTCCCAGTTTAAGGTTAATCCTGTTTAAGATGAACGGAAAGTAGGCGAAAACTTGCCGGCTTCTTAGTCGGTCAGCCTTTCGGCGATAGTAAGGCTTAGCGGCATTAGAGTCAACGATCTCGCTAACGAGGTTCCAATGGAGCCGATTTCGCCGCAGCCCTGATGCTTTCTAAACTATGCTCGTCCAAGCTGCTCTGGAAAACAGTATCCAACAACGAACTCAGTCTTCATAAATATTTATCTACATAGAATGTCTGTCTGAAAAATATCTCTCGTAATTAATATTCCTAAACCTGTAAAGACAGGTTGATCTATCTTTCAAGTTCTTCGATCTTTCTTCAAGGTAGACTTATGACTTGGACTTAATAATTCAATAACTCTGTTTGCGCATAATTTATCTTCATTGATTTAAACTCTAGTATATTCCTGACTAGTAAAATATTTGTTAAGTTAATTTCTTGTATAGTATGGTGAATGATAGACTCCTTGCAAGACTTGCTATCATTTCGTCGATCCCTTCGCCATCGGATTCCGTATGCGCGTGCAAAGCGCGTCACCCTTTTACGTGTTTTGATAAATGAAGCGAGAGCCCCGTTATCCCCTTAGCCGAGGCCTGTTTCAGCCCTCTTGATTCCACTCCATCAATTTTCAATCACAAAGAAGTCGTCTCCGGTGCTCCGGTGCCACGGTTATCGTGCCTCCTCTCTCAACCAACTGAGTATGTATATACGAGAAGGTGCCTTTCTTCTGCCTCTTTTTTTTTTCTTTCTCTCTTTCTCCGCACTCCTTCCATTCTCTCGCGGATCAACCGACCTGGATTCGCAGGCGGACGCTTATAAATGACGATTTCGTGGGTCGCAGAAATTCAAGGTGAAACATCTTGAATGCACGCGTGTAATCTCACCAATGTGGGTGGAATTCATCGGTGGAAAGGCACTCGAGCTAGAAGGGGTGTATGTTGTTCCACCATTACTGCAATGACGGATTACCAAGCACCGTCAAGGATTACATGGATAAAGAGGAGCGTGCAAGATAAGCACACTCTTTTTATTGTCAGCGAATGTGCAAGAGCCGGTGTACGTGACTAATCCTAATGAAAACGAGCGCCGCACCGGCACTGCTTCCGAGCAAACGACCATGTGGGTGGCAAGTGTCAAAGACCAACTATCGACGTGTTAAAGAGTTTGTTAAAGAGTTGGAGCTAGCACCGAAACAGAAAAGAATGATGTCAAGATGGAATGATTCTATCTTGAAATGAATCTGCTTCTTCAACTACCATGGTTGGATTGAAGAATATTATTTGAAAGCATAAATCAATCTTGGAGAAAATTTAAATCCAAATTAGTTTCTGTTATTAATGTCTGTCTTGTTTTAAGTGTTCTATTTTATGTGTAGAGACACCCTCGAGACATCGTGTTTCATGTCGGGATTTAATGAGTCATTTCATCGGCAGGCCAATAGAAATTAGTCTCGCGATATCCGCGCGTGCATCGGGCGCCGGCAACAGTAACAAATAGTTACGGACGGCAAACGCCGGTAATCGTAACAGCCCGGAAGGTTATGGCGGTGTTACGCACGCTTAACAAAGGCTAATGTGGATTTCACGGTGCGCGAGCGCTCTCGCCATCGTCCCCCACTCTCCTCCACCATACAAATATGATAATGAAGCGATGTAACACCGCAATCTCGGCATCTCGCGAACAGAATCCTCGCAATTCCCCGCGCCGCATATGTTTATGAAGCATCCCGGAAACCCTGTGACGCTGTCGCCCCTGGCAATGAAATGACCGATCAGTAACTGGCCTATACCACTTTTCAATTAGTTCCACAATTCCGATCGAATATTGCTCCTCGATTCTCCTACAACTCTTCAGTAATTACGAAGTACTTGGCAATGACAACTTGAGTAGTTCACAGCTCTTGGAATAAGTACTATTGGACTTGCAAAAGTTTACGAATCAGGAGAACGAAGGAATTGGGAGAAGTGTATTCGACGATCATAAGAATACTAGAAAATCAATTAGAATATCAAAGTGCTTGAAAAACATAGAGTTCACTGTAAAAGGTGTTCTCTAAAAGTAAAAAAATCTCAGGGGTGCACATTCTAGGATTCGGTAACAAGGGAAAGAGAGCCTTCAAGTAAGGAGAATCGTACTCGTCCTTGCCGAATTGGCAAGCAGTGAGAAACTTGCTCGGCTTCAGGAGAAACGGACCGCGGCGGTCAGACGTGGAAGGGGAAAGATAGCGCGGTGTGTACACGCCTGTACGGCTGTACACGCGTGTGTGTGCGTGGGAGAGCTGATGGTTCCGAGGCCCTCGTGACCGTTGGAGCCAATCGGGAGGGAAAGCCGGGGCGGCGCCTGGCACGGCAGCCAACATGGCAGCGTCGTGTCGGCTTGTCCTTCTCCGTGGCGACGCACGACGCCCGACCGAGCGCCGACCACATCTACTCCGTCCAAGTTTTCGCCGATAGCGCCGCCGCCGCCGCCGCCGCCGCCGCCGTCGCTCATCTTCCACCTCGAGCGCCAAGACGCCGACCGCCGTTCCTCTTCGCTTCGATAAACCTGCGTTCGTCTGACCGGCGTCGGCATCGGCTACAAGACAAATCGTCTATTTCTCGTCGCAACGCACTTCCACCAGAAGCATGGAGCAAGGTTTTGTTTTCAGTGAGTTCTCCAGCACCATAAAGAAGAGATTATTACACTGGTGCAGTGACAGTAATGGAAATCATCGAGCTACTAACTGTGGCGCAGATTCGCACTCATGATCCTGATCCTGATCCTTACACCATGAGGATCGACTGGGAAATGAGCGTTTGTATGTAACGGGCATGCCAGAAGTACTCTGTAACGGCAGCGCTGCTTGCCTACGAATTTGTCCTGCACTCACCAAGGTCTTCCAGATGGTTGGATTAAATTCTTCATTGTACGTGATTTTGATTTTGGTTTATGGGAATTTTTGCACTTGTTTGTTGATGTATGCTTGTGCATTGCTTATGAGTGAAAGTCTTTCTAAATGGAATGAAATATTACGGAAAGGTGTAAGGTTTGTATCCTCGAATGAATCCGTCGCTAGCTTTACTCGTAACTGGCTGGTATAAGATCGATTGAATAATCCTCGATAAATATAATTTTAGCAAATGTTTCTCGTGGTAATTCTGAGGAATTAATTGCTCGATCAACCCTTCGCCATTGTACTTAACGAAATAAACAGAATTTCTTAGGATACATATTGAATTTGATCAGTAGAGACAAATATACGCTTTCCGTCGCTGAGAGAAACACCAGGAATCAGTAGTCACTTCCATGGTATAAAGAATATAAGAATTTCGTTATGAAATCTGTGTTGTAATCACTTAAAAGTTTAAAGGATCACTCGTATAATCATAAACAAGTGTTTCTCGTAGTATATTAAAACTGAAATCTTTGCATTGCTGTGAAATGGAATAGAACAAGTATTCCGGGTATTTGACAATATATCACTGTGGGATTTGAAGTAAGTTCACTGAGAGAGTTTTGTAATGGCCAAGGACTAATCTCCTGTGTAGATAATAATGACTGGAAAAGCATTCCACGTCCACCTACGGGTTGGAAAATTCATTTGGCCTGAAAGCTCGGCATAACTTATAATGGCTTACATGACGCAGCAAATTATTTTCCCGCCGGTGGCATGGATTAAGCATCCTCTCTACGTGTAAAACATAATTATCCCCACCCTGTTTGCACCGATCTTAATATTCCTATAAATACCATTAAAGAGTCCTCTGATCCTGCTGGAGCTTTCCGGCCAACCCTCGCAGTACAAAATAATATATCTTATGAAAATAAATCATCTATTTCATATGCCACTGAAAGACTTGTTTACACTACATTATTAATTTAATAATTACTCTAAATATCATGAACCATGAATTTTTCATAATGTAAAAGATTATTAACATCTTCTGCTGTTATCAAGGCGCAATGATGACGACTGATGACGTAAGATACACTGAACGACACAGTAATGCGCATGCGACTGTTAGTTAACTCAGCGCAAGCATTGTTTGCTATCCAACCAATCGAACAAGGACATTTCAAGTTCACGAAGTCGTCGATCGAAAGAGATAACATAGAATATGTTTAGCTTCACAATTGACTTAGGATTCAACTAATATTGCGAAGGACGAGAATGCTACTATATCTGAAAGAGGAATGAGCATTCCAATGCGGGACCGTCGCTCAGCACGATCTAGTAGTACTTCTTCCAAGCGGAAGAGGAGCAGCTCGCATCGCCGCCGGCAGATACTTAGGATGCACGTATACGAGTACGGCGAGTACGTTCAAGGACCGACATAAAGATAAGTTCCTTCTACGAAGACAGTGCGGACAAAGATTGTAAGAAGGTGTGAAACGGGCCACGTGCTCGCCCGTCATATATCACGACCCCTTCTTCTGGCTGGCCGTGCCGGCGCTCGCCTCTCGCTCTATTTTTCCTTCCGAGGGATGTTCTGGGGAGGCTGGTTACAGGGGGTTGGCAAGTGTAGTCTATGAATATTCCGTCTTGCCACCGCAATGAAATGATGAACGACACCCTCCGCCGCCACCCCCACCTCCCTCACCCCTTCCACACAACTCCTACCGCAGTATTTCTGCGAGAGAAGAAGAGAGGAGACTCTTCATGCTTCGCTTGGCTCTCCTTTGCTCTCTCACTCTCGTTGCCTGGCATGCGAACCGCACCATCGGTTCCTTAAATTCTTCCAGGGACCGCTGACACCCTCGCCCGACTCATTTATCAAAATCAACGACGGCCCTCGTCTAATTCGGCCGAGTTTGCCCGTCACGAATCATTGGGCAGAATTGGTGAAAATGAAATCTGAATTTACGCCTATGGCAATTGAGAGTATCGATGATTGACATATACGATTGTGGATAGGAAGTTTAAGACCATTGAATATAACATTGATCGAAATTCGATTGAAACTTGAATTATTTTTTACGAAAGTGATTGTAACAGTAACTAAACAAAAGACTTTGGGCAAATGAATTGAATTCTAAAGTGGTGTTAATACAGCTCGAATAAAGGACACGACTTTGTTCGGGGTGCGTTATCTCTTGCTAATTGGCTGAGTAATAAAATGAACATTTCGACTGGTACTGTGGCTCTTATCTCTCTCTCTCTCTCTCTCTCTCTCTCTCTGTTCTTCTCGTAGAATTAGCAGGCGGTCTTTCGTATTTTCTCTCCTAGTGCTCTCCTTCTTTATTATTTCGTATTTGCCCCGGTGAATTTCTCCGGCTTTTCGGTTTACCGGTGTGAATCTACGTCAGCTGGGCTGGGATGATATCAATTCAGCCATTTGGCTCGCGCGGCTCGTCTCGGCGATGACTGACGGGTCGTAAAACCTTATCATCCGTGTTGTTCAGAGGCGGGCGAGCGAGAGCGGTGCTCCGCCGCCGCGCCGCCGCTATCGCTTCTTTTCGGTTTACGCAAATACGAGAAACGATTAAGCGAGCCCGATCTTGTCACCTCTAAACACCTTTTTTTTCCACGACATTTTTTCTTCATTCTCCCCCGACCGAGCGACATGGGTTGCTTGGCTATGGATCGTCCTCACTGCTTTGGGGCGGTCCATACTCAGGCTCCTTTCGCATCTTCTAGGTCGGAAATTATCGTAGAAGCAAGCGCGATTAGTGGACAACGTGTAATTGGAAAGCCTAATCTTATCGATGATCCTTGTCGTCTAACAGTAGATGCGTAGTTCCAGAACACGCGGGGAAAGGCTACTTCTCCCTCACTCTTTAACTGTCCCAGTCACTCGCCCATTGCCAGCAAAGACGAGCATCCATTTCCGGAGAATCGAACAAGGATCGATTCGTACGTTCGCTACTTATAAAATGCGATTATCGCTCACTTGTATCTGCCGCACACTTCCAAGCATTATCGTCTCTCTTCCGGCTGACCAATGGCATTTATGATTCCATTATAAATGTAAGATCGCAACACAGTACCTTCCTGTTCCACTTGGAAGATCTGGCAAATAGCAATTGCCTGTTTCAGTTCTTTTCATCCGACGATCCCCCAACAACATATTCATTTTCCACATGGTGCGAAGTGGCTATTAAACGGGCTGATTTGTTTCGCGAAGCACGAAATGGTCAGATAAGAAAGCGAACCCCTCCGAACGTGGCAAACGTGCGGGACCGCTTGACGTGACACTGTCACTCACTTCTCCCGCTCATAATTCTTATGTGTGCATGCCCTCGGATATAATACGTAGCCCACACACCCATTTCACGTACTCGCCGATATTTTCCACGTGTCTGCACCGATGTCTGGCCTGAAAGCGCCAGTCCAGGAACGAGGGGCTTGCACTTCAAGGGCGGGCGAATATCGTGACGAGAACGGGACGTCCTGCAAAGAGGTATTTTCGCAAGTCATATCATGGAGAATGCCTGGCAGCATAAATATCAGGAATTATCTCATAATTGAAGAGAATTGAACCATTTGACCATTTAATTCTCTCATAATGAATTTATAATTCATTTCAAAGTGATATTACTTTGAAAGAATAAAGTAAGTTGGAACCTTTTCTACGGAGAATCGGAAGAGAGACTTGGTAGTCTCCATGAGATTCTAATACGCCGGCTTCCAAATGGCCCGCGCGCGATGTGCTTACGGGGATGAGAAAGCTAAAATCAACACAGTAGCGCGCGGTCGTGCCCCCCGTCGCATCGAGGGGGTTCCATTGTTCAGGGCTAGGCTAACGCGTGGCTACGTGTCGCAGCTACTCCCATTGTACACAGTGTTCCTTATACAAGGATGTTAGTTACACCCTCCGTATCGTCGTCGCGTCACGTTTTCCGCTCGTGCCAACTGAAAAGCTCTATTTGCGCACTTCGCAGTCGTAAGTGGGTGGCTAGCCAAATGGAGAAGCTCGTTCCTTCGAAATCTTCTCAAACAATCTCTCCTTCTCACGCAACCATATTCCGATCTGTATTGTGTATACACTGTTTACACTATTTGCCCAACTACTTACCAGCGTCCCGATATCTGTTTTTCCTGCAATTAGTGGGATCGAAACGAGCCCCTTATTTTCGCAGTGGCTTAAGAGTCCTCGGGACACCGTCTAATCGAGATAATCCGGATTTGCTCTGGCGATTATGCTCCCCGCATAAAATATGGAACGACTTGCTACTGATGTACTAATAAAATCTGATCCATCTACGAGCTATTCTACTCGAGTCACAAATTTATAAAGTTCAAAGGAGTATTCTAAAGCCGCTCGACGCAACGAAAGAAGAGCATCTCGTTGATTGACCGAAATCGCCCGGGAGATAATCGAAGTAATCTCGGTAGCTCATAATGAAAGGGGATTAAGCGGCTGTACGGAAATACTAATCCATTTGTTACACCTAGCGCGCGCGAGCAGGCTGCTTGCTCGAGCCGAGTCTATCCGGGGGCCTCGAGTGGAGGGAGATGTTATTTTAGGTGATATCTGTGAGAGTAGCTGAACGAGCGAGACCAAGGGAAATAGGTGTATAGGTTGGAGTATGAGCAGGAGCCCGCTCGGTTGCCGCTCGGAGCAGGTTGGGGCCTTAGGTAAGGGCGATGAGGACCCTCGAAGGTAATCTTGGCTCGTTCGCGCGGAGGGTTGCATTTTGATCCCAGAAGCTTCTCTCCCGGCACGATCGCTCTCTGTCTCTCGCCTCGCAGCTCTATCTCGCTCGCTCTTACCGCCGGGGCGCAACTATGCTCAGCGCACGCATTTACTATAATTAGAACTCCCTAATTAACGAGCAAACGTCGCGCCGCTCCGGCGTAATCTCGGGCTTGACCTTCCGCCGTCGTTTACGGCGGCTCTTGCTTCCTTCCACAACTGCTCCCGCTTTCCCTCGCCTTTTTTTCCATCAGCCTTTTTAATCCGCTTGCATCCGAGCACGCGTCGCCAGCGAAAAAAAGCCGGTGAAAAGACGCGGCTGGATCCGTGAGGACGCGCAAGAGAGAAAGAAAGATAGAGAGAGAGAGAGAGAGAGGGAGAGGGAGTAGAAGAAAGTCGTGCGCGGTCGTGCGAGAGAGCACCGTAAATAGAATGAGGTATCGGTCGAACGGCCGCTGATGCGACGGATTTGTGATATCTTCCACGGATACACTGCTGCTACTCGAGGGATTTGCCACTGTATGACGAATGTAGAGCGACTGTTTCATAAATACAGCTGGGATTAGTTTAATGATCGCGTGTGTGAGAGCTGCATTTTTTGGTAAAGTAGACCAGAGAAAAAACAGTCCTGATCTTTAGAATCATTTGAATTGCAGCAATAAATTCTACTCGATATAAGTGTGGAAATAAAAGATCTAATATTAAAGTTCCATTGTAATTGGATAAAGAAATAGAAATCTGTACCATTTCTCATGAAGAGATCACACTGATGGGCGTCCATCGTATGTAAATCATATATGTATAGTTTTATTTGAATACTAAGGAAAACAGGCGAGAGATGAGGATACGTGTGTTCCCACAGGATTCGCGATGAGCCGACTGTGATTTCAGTAGCACCCCCTTATTTTAATAGGCCGGGCACAAACCCACTCCGGAGTGGGACCCACGGCTCTCGAGCACTTGCATCGAGTTGTTTGAAAATAACTTTAAAATAGCCAGGCAAATACTGGTGGCAGTCGTGCGAACCTATCGAGCAAAAATTAAAAAATAAGCTTTATAAGCTAGCGAGCGTGGCGGCAGCGACCCGATGGAAAAGAGGGTGGCTCTCTCGTTGGTTGTTTCCTGTATTGGTTCGGTGGGGGGAGCAGTTGAGAAACGACATCGACTGGAATTGAAGACAGAGGGTATACGTCTTCCCACCGTGATCCCTCTGCTATTTGATGGAGCACGTTCCGTTCAGCGTTTCCTGTACTCATTTTCGGTAAAATGTCAGGTTCTTCCTCATCGGCCTCCCTATTAAATCCCTGTCGAAGATTGAAACCATAAGAGGAACCAGCAAGTTATTATTCCGTAGATATTTTCGATTATTTAAGTTTGGTTTCGTCATTTGATGCACTGACAAAAATGATTTCCAGAATGTTTATATCATAAATTGTTTCGACTGAAGTTGGAAATATCAGTATTTTACGATTGTAAGTGAAAACAAAATCAAAAAGTTTAATCAACGAACTAGTTTTGAATCGTAAAGTGTACTTTATAGTACACAGGCACCATAAAAAAATGGTACACTCTTCTCCGCACTTATCAGTCCCCTGTTTATATTTCGTTTCTCGAGAACGATAAATGTCGGGAGAAATCACTCGCCTCATTCGTTTAATGCAGCCTATTCCAGCCTGTCCTTTATAACGTCGTTTGCGGCTTTGTCTTGACAGTATGTAGGTGAATAAAGTCGAGGGAGCAAAAATGGGGACGAAAGGAACACGGCAGAGGCAGAGACGGAGGCGGCCGGCTGGCGGTGGTGGCAATGTGCAGCGCGCTGATAAATATAATGTAACAAGTTCACTGGAATAACAGTTTCATCCCGCCAGGATCAATGAGACTTTGCCGCGACTTTCACACGGAATCTCCCCTTCCCCTTGGTAGACGTATGTGCGTAAGAATCGAGAGCGATGGTAGATCGATCATTTTCGAGGAAGCCAATTCCTCTTTCCATCCTTCTTCTCTTTTCTTTAAGACACTTATATACTTATATGTTTACTTCCTTATCCTTACGAGACATTCTTACTAATAGGATTGTCCTATGAATGTATTGAATAAGCTTTCAAAGTACTGGCAGCAAGCTGCGGCGATAAGAAAGCTTTTCAATAAACCACGGGGGCTAATCTCAGGCGGGTGGAAGCGTAACTAAGAGTGCGGCGCTTCGATTAAATTGATTGCATTCGACGCATCGAGTTACGACACTGCGAATTTGCAATGACGCAGAAAGCTGCTCCATTTCGTTAACGAAGACCCGTGCGCGCGAGCCGGCCGTAAAAAGAAAATTAAATAAGAATTAAATACAAATAAAACCGCTCAGCCAAGTAATTGGCTGGTTACCCCGCTCGTTACCCACGACCGTCTCAGATAGCTTCTACCCTTATTCTCAGCACTTCCAGAGGGTAGCCATCCCACCCGGTTGAGAAAAAGGATCCACGTCAATAGACATGCGACGTCGCCCTAATCCCCTCCTAAAATTATTGCAAGCATGCCTGGCACGCTTGATATACCACGTGTGAAAAGAATCATGAATTTCCCTCGACGACCCCAATCTTCAAAATAACATTCAATAATGAAAATCGACGGAAACCAATTCCAAATAAACTGTTGCGTCCATACAGAATTCAGACAGTTCAATACCAGCCAAAATAAGTCAAATGAAGACTGGGATTTCTCATCTTATTGTTAGGGATGTTGAAAAGGGCTTGAGACAAAAGGGACTAGTCGGCGTTATCACACAGAAACAATAGGACGGCGCGATGAGCCGATCCCTCTAAACTCGCCTTGAATCCTTGTTAAAACGATAAGCGTGCGTGGCAGCGGGTAGGGCAAAAGAAAAAAAAAAGGGTGAGCACGGGACAAGGGGCACGAGGTGGTGTTTTCGTGACGAGGCGGTCGGTGCGAGCGGCAATCATAGCCGGATTAGGCGTATGTATAAGGATCGCGTAGCCAGCAGGAGAGGAGGAACGGGAGCGGCATCAGTCTACTGGAAGAGGGTAGAAAGCTCGAGGGGTCGACCGGGTCAAACGGGGGCAAGATAGACGTCTGCAGACGGGGTGAAACATAAATGATATTCCATGAGGAGCATATGCGTACGAAGATGGCTCCACCTCCACGCGCGAGCCGATGCCGAGGGGATGGAATCATGCTACTCTCTCCCCCTCCCTGCCCACCCTTTGGCAGCAGCAGGGTGCTGGTTTATTACAAACAAGGATTACCCGGGTAATGGGACATTCTGTCCCTTCGGCTCTTGCCTGCTACCGAGCACTGAGAACCTCCTCTGCACTGACTCACGATGTTCTCTCGCCACACACTGCCACCTCCAACTATCGAATCCAGAGGGCCACTAGTGCGAGAGGACGATTTTCTGCCCTTAAATGAGTACCCTGATTTTCTACTTCACTGGATAAGCAACCGCTGTATTCATTACCGCACTGGGAATTTCTTTGTGCCATGATTTCTTTAGCGTCGAAAGCTTTTTACCTTTTTTAGAAATATCTTTGTAGAAAATATTATTAAGTATTGAAATAATCCCTGTTACGATTGTACTAATATGAATCAATTAGAAGTATGAATAAACATTTTGTTGGAGGAAGTTTCGGGATTCGATGGGTATTTCTAATGAATGCGAGAGGAATTAGTGAATCGATCTCGGAATTTGTGAATCGTACCACGGCGGTGGTGGTATCGTGCCAGGCGAATTTGTCAATACAGGCCGAATCCGATTAGCCGTAATCAGATGCGATCTGGCGCGGTGCTTATAGTGGCTAGTGGGCGGGCTTATGATTTTCGGTAATCGAGGATCGTTCGATAGTACGTTCACACGCGCGCGCGAGCACGATAACGGAACTTGCCGATATCGGGTGGTGATAATCGCGGCCGAATCTGTAATTGACCGGCGACGGAGATAATCGATACTCTGGAAAGTTACTTGCATAGTCTGCCTATGAATGTACTTTGGACACATCGACTAGTGTTAATTTCTCAGCGGCAAGGCCACGTTTTAATTTTACATATTTCCTCACCTCACAATCGAGGACAAACGGAATACAATTAAACACCGAAGAAGGTACCATCGATTTTCCGACTGTAGCCAGGATTCGACTGAACAGAATGGGGACCGTCGATGTTTAATTTCAGGCAACTTGGTAGAATTCTTCTCTCGGCCACTGGTCCACGTTCGCACAGGGGTTTACTCTTCAAGGCTGCGAATACATCATGAGTGCCGCTGATGAATCTTAGCATGTCTTCCTCCTCTTTCGTCAGTTCCGGCGCTTTCGGTGGAATCTGCACAAATTTATTGTGTCACAAAAATTCTTCGAGATCTTCTTTTATTATACTCACCCTGATTTCGTTTCTGAGTTTACGCCAGGTCTCCTTTCCAATCGATTCCGGTTGCATGAATACGTAAACTTTCGGCACGAAAATATCTTTGCTGTGAACGTACACTGTCGTCAAGGCTAAATCGAGTGAATCACTTGGTACCTACAAATTACCAGAATATCACCTCAAAACATTTGGATTCCAAACAAAACGCATTGTAAATAAACTTGTTAGTATAATCGTAGGTTATCGGATAAAACTTACCTTCGGCCTAATGAGGCGCTTATCCTTTCGAATACTATTTAAGGTATGATGAGCAAAGAGACGCTCGTGGGCTTTTAAGTTGGCACCCCATTCTCGATCCCTAGGTATAACTTTCTCGCCAAGAACAGGCCTCTCCTCCCATGTACCCTCTCGGGATAACTCAGGCAAAGGGAAAGGATTTCGCATGTGAACCAGTCGCGACATTTTTGAGTGACCTGGAAATCCGAACGAGTACGAGTCCCGCTTCCATAAGTCGACCTCCTATAAGAGCTACGTCAGACTACATGGCGCGGAAGCTGCAGTGCCAAGGTGGGTTGCAAAGCTGTCACTTTTAGCAAGAAACACTGTGAAATATGCCGCACAATTGCCAGTATATGTGATTCAGATAACAGGTGGAAGATTCCAAGATTTTCACGCGAATGGGTCTTTGATATTGCTTGGTGAGGCGGGGCTTGCTTTTTTAGATCTGTCGGTAGATGATCTCGAGGATCGGCATCCGGCCGCCGCTACCCCTTTGAGGATTAACTCGCATCCCAAAGTCATTTCCACCGAGTGAATGAACTTCACTCTAGGCCTTTAATCTAAGGAATGCCGGTGATCCCAATCCATTCATAAACCGGTACTTTTAATTCAAGATGGTCTGCATTCCGTCATTCTCACCAGGGTGCCCACTTATCGATAGCATATCATTCTTTCTCTCGCTCGCCGACTCTGAGCTTTACGAATAGCAGCGGCAAGGGCGCATCTCGTAAGCCCACCCGAAAGTCGCTTACAAGCGCTTTCACGTTTAGGAGCCTGGTGAAAGAGCTTATTGTGGAATTTCACCGAGATTTTCTCGGAACGCAGCCATTCACGGGACTGGCTTCTCACCGTCTTCATTTACATCGAGGCGGTGGCAGCTGTTTGTGCTACGGATTGTTTCAACTGCCGCCTTATACCAAGCTTTTCTTCAGCTCCCTTGATGTCGTCCCGAGACGAATATTGAAGTGTTGTTCTCACAAATTATGACGATGAGACATTGTAAATTGGCTGAATGAAATTTATAAGATAGCAAAGAACAGGAGGATTTATATTGTTCTATTGAACTTTTGGCAGTCTTAAACTCAGATTGTGTGGACTGTTAAGCATTTCCAAGTGCGAGATCGATTCACCTGAAAATCGGCACACATTCAAGAGGCGAATACGGCTTGGCACACGCACGTTCCGCCACCGAATGCGTCTGGTTGGCCGCATTAAACATGTTTTGCCCGGGAGGTGGTCGCCCGTGGGCAACGTCGACGTCCAATATTAAAGCCGCAGTAATTTATGTTAGCACGAGCGTGCATAATGCTGTTTGTATAAAGCGCTGCCGCCACGTGTCGGCTCGTGCCGACGCCGACGCCGACGCCGTCATCGGTACCTATCACTCCTCTGCCTCCCTTAATTCTTCCTGTGCTGGTGGCTGCATTCGCCCTTCGTTCACAGACGACCCATCAAATTCGCCGTGGGATGCGTTACTACAATTTTAAACGAGCCCTGCGACACGCCGTTTATAGCCTCGAGATGCATTTATCAACGGCTACGATCGCGCCTTTTTCATTGTCTGAGAAGTAACTTCTGAACAGTTTGCGGAATGCCAAGCAAACTAAGTCAATGCGAACTCCTTAATTATACATATAATTGCATTCCAAGTCATCTTATTAGTATCTAATTAGCCACATTCCTCGTTGATTTCAAATGAACCGAATTTTCCATCTGTTTGGATATCCAAGATTCGCCGTATCCATTACTCCCAAGCCAGTGACCGTAATTATTTCGTGGTTCCCCCTAATAATCGTGAAAACGGGTCGGAATAAATTTCGAGAGTTTTCCCGGTTGGCAGATGTGCTTATCAAGGGCGGATGAGGGTGTCTAAGGACAACGAGGGAATCTTCCGCGCCATTGCTCCTGTACAGCATCGTCCACGGCTCTGCTTGCTTCTCTCTCTTCCCCTGTCCCTATTCCTCTCTCCCTGTCTCCTTCGAGCGATCGCCCGGCCAGGATAGGAGCCGACACGCGTAATCGTGTAATCGCGTAACCGTGGCGCGTGCTGAACTTCGGGTTGCGGGAGCTTTGCGTACGTCTACATCAACGCACGTGCGACATTCTGTGCACTGAATCAACACCGATCGCGAATCACAGATACCGTCGTGAGTGACGGCACACTCATGATACGTGTACGTGACTCCTCCGCTCGCCCCTGCAAGCCGCCCATTTT
Source organism: Ectemnius lituratus (assembly GCA_910593735.2). Lineage (NCBI taxonomy): Eukaryota > Metazoa > Arthropoda > Insecta > Hymenoptera > Crabronidae > Ectemnius > Ectemnius lituratus. The sequence continues at coordinate 4,104,358 of OU343036.1, read as the reverse complement.
ACCAGACAAATGTTGCGAAACGATCCGATCTGCCTAATAAGCAGATCTTATTGAGTACGCCGTTTGACTTCGCCTTTCGACTTATTGACTCGACAGGGTTAAATAGAATACGATATTCTTCAGCAATCGTAAACACGTTTCTATGCGCTTTATTTTTCTCTTACTACTACTGAGTATATATTTAATTATTAATACAAGTAAAAGTTTTCTTGGTGACTGTTGTAAACAGTAGAAGGAGCACTCGGAAAGACGTGACGCACACTTACGCGCGAGCTGACCGAGTTTCCAGACGACGTTCTTTCCGATTTCCCTTTAAATCCTAATCCCACAATATCCGGGCGCGGCTACGTCGGCATTGGTAATGGAATCGTGCATTCAAATGGACATCGTTTCCCAGCGGGTGTGGGAGGGCAGGTCGCGCCAGGGGCAATGCCGGGGATGATATTGCCAATATTTGGTTTGATTCTGGTGCGAATGTGCAGGGTGTAGCGCCTGTAGAGGAGGGTCTGCTGCTCGCACCCCCTTGAGCGAGCCGAGACTAGCCAGGGGATCCTGGCATCGGGCTCTGTATGTTAGACGCAGGACGATTACCATTTGAATGTCGGTACCCCTGGTCAGCCTTTGTCAACCCTCCTGACACTGACCGCACCTATCTATCTATAAGGGATGTTTCCCCTTCCCTTCCCTCGCCTTTTCACTATGCCGTATGTCTCCTGGTAGTCCTTCATTCGAGGTCACATTGGTTCACTGTCTCGTTGTCGCCTACCTTTTCAACTTACACTCATTGTCACGATTTTCTTCCTTGTTTTTTCTCATCAATGATGCTCGTCAATCTTAGTCCTGATTGCCCGGGATTATTGATCGATGATATCACAGTGTTATCAGGAGTTATATTTAACTTCGTTAACTTGCTCTTAGAGATTCCGGGGACTTTGACTTTCGAATGTGTTTCGAATAAAGCAAAGTCACTTCCTTGGTACAGTCACGTCAAATGCGCGACACGCCCGCTGTCTGGATTTCGACAGTTGACACCCAGTGGCGAGAGAAATATTGATACACCTTTGTTCAGAAGTGTCCAAACAGAAAGGTAGCAACGATACGCCCCTATTTTTCATCCCTTTGTGAATTCCGGGGGTTCCCGCAGTCGCACGAAGGGTGACTCGGCTGCAATGGTCGAACTGCAGTCCAAATGATCGTCAGAATACAATGTATTCCTATTTTCCTTGTAAATATGGCGTTTGGAAGTGCCGCAATAAAATTGTTCTAGTAAACGTTAAGTTCGATCTCAGATTTTACGAGAAGTTTGCTAGAAGTTCCTATGAATTCACAGTGACCCTTCGAGCAGTACGGTGTCTTACACCGTGCGTATCAAATGCAGCAAAACCAATGGGGAGGATACGACAGTGGTGCGACAGGTGGCCCGTGAAATCAGTGCACGAGTGGGCAGTTTCGGTAGGGAGCCGCTGCTCGTCTCGGTTCATTAGAAAATTAAGTGTATAATAATTAGAGTTGGGGTGCCGATAGTCGGGTGCCACCTCCTTTTCTCACCATACCGGTCGAACAAGGGTGAATAAACTATGCAAATTGCAATGTTCTCTCATATATCAACTGGCACTTCTTCCAACTCGATCTACTCTCGTGATGATTACTAATTAGAAACCTTAATGATACCTTACCCATTTGCTATAAAGACCTTGCTGTACTATACACCCGGACAACTGATGGATTTATCGAAAAAACTTATGGGAATTTCTTGAATTTTACGTAACAGACGCTTTCTATTTTTTGACGAAAAACGCCGCGTCGAAATGCGTTTCAACGTTCTCGCGCTCAATTTGCATACCGATGATCGAGGACTCGAGGGAGAGGGAGAGAGAGAGAGAGAGAGAGAGAGAGAGAGAGAGAGAGGTAGTTGCATATTTTTGCAGCTTGAGAAGGCGACTGCGTAGTGAATGGGAGAGAGTGAAAGAGACACAGAAGCGGGTATGGGTGGGTGGGTGGTAGGGTTTGGGTGTATTTTAGCATTTCACGTTTGTTTCCATTTAAATGGTAATCGAGTTCATAATGTAATTGTATTCACCGCGTAAGCCGGGTCTCACCGCAGCGCTTCGTCCCCGCCATTGTTTGCATTGTTCTCTGCTGGCGGCGCGAACAATCCGCGTTCGCGCACACCCGAACACCAACGCGCGCGTGAGCTCAGCTCGTCCGCTCCGAACGCTCCCTGGCCTTTTCAGCCTGGCGCGTTTTCGTGAAATCCGAAAGCCCCACCGTTACCGATGCACTGGGTGGTCCAGGCACTGTTTGGAATCCAACAGAAACTTACTATTTTTATTATTCCTTATTACTTAAAACCCACACCTTTATTACACATATGTAATCGAATGTATCTTGATCCCAAAAAATGACCGAATTCAAACAGATTTATGAACTTTTTACACCCGGTTAATTTACTAGTCATTGCAAACTGGAATTTTAATAACTCGCATAAAACTGGTATTCGCAATTGGGAAGAATAATTAAAAGTTTAATGAAGATAGCATCATACTAGATCTACGATCCGTGTTATAGAGGAGCATTTGAGAATGACAGTACATTCGAGGAAACCATATGGCACACGGCTTTGGAGCGCCAGTATATTTTCAGCGGGCACATAAATCGTGGCGCACCGGTAACCACGGTCATCTTGGCCGAGAGCACATTGTTATACAGCTCACGGAGCACTCGCAGAATCCGACGGAGGTGAGCCGCGCAAGGAGGAGCGACGGAGAGGAAGACAAAAGCGTCGAGGGGGTTGAAGCGGCCTGCGCGCGAGAAGGGGGTTGAACGTTATTGTAACGCAGGGGACGTACACCGCTCGCTCCCTCTTCCCCTCTCGCTTGCTCTCTGTGTACGTGTAGCGGCAGAGTTGGTTGCCTTTCTCTCATACATATTCATCAAACGCTAATTAATCATCGCTGGGCACACCCACCCAACGCGAGTTACCCTCTTGGCAACCAGCGGCGAGAGAGCGAGCGGAGCACACGGGAGGGAAAAAAACGAGGCGAGATCCGCAACGCTGGCACCTATATATATTACCGCTGGTAATATATATGTATGTATACATATATATCCAGATGTCGATGGTACCCTGTACGCTCGGCGAGATTTTTAAATGGAATTGACAACCAGCCTTTTGCGCTAGGAAGGATTGGTCACCGCGAAAAATAAAAATTTATACCTGTTTTAGTATGATTTGATGATTTTTATATAACATACAGTTAAATATAAGTTTTGAATATGAAAGAGACAATTAATGTGTCATTTCATTTCATTTGTAATTAGTGCCAAAACTTTTAGAACTTTAAAGTTTATACTGTGTGCTTGGCGATCTATCGAGCGCTCGCGGAAGTGTATCCTTAGCAGGACGATCAATCTAAGTTGTAATTCCGTAATCCTATTAAGGATGGGCCACCTTTGCACGCACTTGCTACCAGGGGCCTTCGGGTTTTGCGCGTATAATTAGGTATCGTTTATTTTACAGCGGTGGCAGGATAGTTGGGGTGACGCTGCCAGGAGCATAATGTATACTATAGAGGGGGTTGGAGGCTCACCGGTGCATATAGTAGACGCTCTGCTGCGGTGGCAGTCGCTCATAGAACGCTTCACTGCTAATGTGATGCGATCATCGCCATCCAGCCATCGCCCATTGATATTATACCCCCTGCAGGCTATCCCCTCGTCATCCCTTCTACGTTCTCCGACAGTCAAATTTCGATTTTTCTTCACCTTGCTCGTTTATCGTTTTCTCTTTGCCGTATGCTCTTTCCCACTTTTTTTATCCCCTTTCCATTCCACGAAACTCGTGAAGTTCAATAGCGAAGAGGTCGGCTCGATTCTCGAACTCTATATTATCTGGACCACGTTGTCAACAGGAGAATGTATTTAAATGCTCCCAAAGGGTATCGCGTTATCCTCTGCACCGCAGGGGGTATAATGCTCGTGGTGACTTCAATTTTCCAGCTGGCTGCTCATCATTCTGATCGATATCTCTCGCCCTGGCGGGCCGAGTAACTCGGAAAAATGTCCAGCGTGCATCACATTGGTCCGCCGCCGATTTGCTATCATTCTAATCTGCCGATTTGCATATCGCGTACCCCGCTACGCCTATCACTGCCCGGATTTTCCGCTCAATTTTATTTCGCGTGAAATCATTTGGCCGGTTGTAACTGAGGGTGCACTCGATGTTTCGTGAATCCAGGCGGACTATACTCTCCGCAGCTTTCGCCAGCGGAGGGAGTATTGTGTCGAACTCGAAAATAGTACGAGTGTGTGTTTTGACTGGCGACATCAAATCGCAAAACTGCGGCAGATTGGCCGCTGACAAATGAGCTAGCGGGCATCGGGGCGCGATACACCAGAGACATATGGGCCCATAAAAAAAGAGCGAGGAGATAGGAGAGTGAGTCGGGGCGGTGGTGGCCTGCAGTATAACCATCCAGTCGATCCGATATTAATGGAGACCAAACACCGCACATTCTGCGTGCCGGCGTTGTGTGCTTGTCCCTGGCAGCGACGTGGTGGTGGTGGTGGTGCATCGTCCTGTCCTCGATGTGTGTACACACTGCGCGCCCGCCACGGCATTATGCGACCCTGTGTTATAATGTGTGTACACACCCCCTTTGTTACAATGGAGGATGATCTACGATCGCCGCTATAGATCGCCAAGTCAATTTTTCGGCCTTCTGCCGACCCTTTATCCCACTGTCATTCCGCCAGCAGCATCCACACGCCAGACAGACGGTGCGCGCCGCCTCTGCTCCTGCGGCTCGGTTCCAAAGGTGTCGTAAATTCTGCCGACACAAGTACTATTTCTCCTCGAAATACTTCCTTAGCCTCTGGGTTACCCCGGGTTTCCGGGACTTCCTCGATGCTTGCGAAAATTGTAATTCTATTCGGGATACTTTGCAGCCTAGACTCCTTGCGACTTCTTCTGGAATGCTAGTGAATCCTCGAGTTCACGACGGGTGCGACGTGACGACAGAATCCTCGAGGTATTTGCAAGGGTGTCGAGCTGAAGGAACGATTTACGCTTCACGCTCGGGGATCGAGTAATTCGTGTTATCCTGAGCGTGCAAACAATAAAATTGGATTTATCCAGCCCTTCGTACGTACGTACGTACATACGACTGACGGCGGCGGCGGTAGTGGCGCGTGACTCGAAGGGTGAGTTTTCGGAAGGTGGACAGGAGAGCACGCGCGCTTCCGGGGGTGAGCTGGAGAGATCAAAGACGCCCTCCAGGCAATTCCGTACTTCCTACGTGACATATTAGCTCGTAATTGACGGCGACAGACGCGAAGGACGGTCTACCACCGTAAACTTTGATCGCACCCACCTGCCGAGAACCTCACCCTCACCCTCTCTGCTTCTGGCAAATATGATTACGCCGATTAAACGTATCCTGTTTCTGTGATTATATCGTACCAATGTAATATAGAAATAATAATGTAATTAGATCTGAAATGAAGCTCGATCTCTACTGGGCAGAAATTGTTTTCAACAAATACGCACCACAAATATCAGTACGGGAGAAACTGTGAGCTTGTACGATGAATATGCGCACTGAAAGAGAACTGATACACTACTGATCCCTCAGTATTCGGAACTGAGTATTTGTGTATCTAGGAAACCTGAAATTAAGTCAATACGTTCCATAGTACCTGGGATCTATTACATATGAATATACTGTGAGTTCAAATCCTACACCACAGCTACATAAAGTCAGAGTCACGTATTTTTATAAAATTGGCGAAATGTGTAAAAAAATTATTTGGTACTGTTATCTGGTTGGAAGCTGAAAAGTGCAAAAATCTGTTTCCGCCCGGGATCGAACCGGGGACCTTCCGCGTGTTAGGCGGATGTGATAACCACTACACCACGGAAACCGATACAGAATTTTACGTAATTCCTAAAGTAATGGTACTGATGTAGATATTTATATACTTATGAACTTCATATGTAGTATAGTATTAAACTTTTTTTTAATGCTATCTAAACAACTAAAATAAATAGCTTTTTATGATAAGAAAACACTTTAAGATGCGACCAACTATCTACATTTCGAACAGCCTAATGTGCTGCCCTCTGACGAACAATGAGTGAGCTATCGGAAATGTGTACCAACAACATGTAGATACAGTAGATTACTCCGTTAACTTTTGAGAGTAAAATTGCGAATGATTTTCATAGGGTGTAACAGATAGAATGGAACCAGCTTTTTACCATCGAATTATCGGTAATGCCGACATTAAGTAATTGTTTTGTTAATGGAGTTTTGTTAATGGGTTGTGTGTCGCGTGAACTTACACGGAGTGAATCACGACAGACGGTTTCTTCCACGTTTTGCAATCTTCCCGATCTTTTCAGGGACTGAAATTTGATGGAGAGTGTTTTCTTGCATCAAGGAAGAAGTGATATAAATTCCAGAGCCCCAGCTCAAAATTCATTTTTTCGCAAATTTTTGCATATGTACCCCTTCATAAATTTTCGATTTTTCGAAGGTTCTCGGACTTTGACGAACGCTTGATTTTTCGATTGTTTGTGTATCAAAACGAAAAGAAAACATGAAACCAGTGGGAGAAATGCCGGAATTCTACCCAAAACATATGGAAAACCGATCCTGAATAATTCATTTTCATAGTTTTTTCCACGTTTTTCATACTTCCCGACATTTTCCGGGGCTAAAATTTAGTAGAGAATGTTTTCTTGCATCAAGGAAGAAGTCATATAAATTCCAGAGCACTAGCTCAAAATTTGCTCAGCGACACACGACACGAGTGACATTACACGGCTATCAAAACAATTACGCAATGTCGGTATTACCGATAAATCAATGGTAAAAAGCTGGTCCCATTCCATCTGTTACACCCCCTATTTGACCGATCTCTAAAGTATAATGCTTTTGTCACAGATCCGAACCTGGTACGTAATTTAATGTGTGACAGCGAAACAGCCGGGGCTACTTATTCCGAACCATAGTGGTTTATCGTTTGCTATAAAACTTTCACGTCGATTTCCGAAAAAGATACAGCAACAGAAAAGTTGAATTATGTATCTGTTGAGTAAGTTTGAAACCTGTCACTGAAGTGGTTCTTGAGATATGTACGCCCTTAACAAATTTGACACTGTATAATTGTGTTGAATAAGAGTACACGAGCTATTGTTCCTTGTCGTACTGTTCGTGGTTTTTAAGATGGGACTTATGACGCAATAAGCGTTATTAGCTTATAATTCAAGAATCTTCAGTACCCACCGAGACCTTCAAAACGAGCTGTCATATATAATTATCAACCTAATCATGTGATAAAAACGAATGTGAATATGAAAATCGAGTGAGCATTGCTCTCGCAACTCTTTCTAAAAGAGTGACTTTTATCTCAAATAGTCGTTTTTAAGTCATAGGCAATTCCTCACAATTGATTTGACTTGCATGGAGTCTAGTTTTGACGTGCAATCTTGATAATTAACATGTAACTGAGAATATACCTGTAAAAACGGCATATTCTCGACTGGGTTTTCTGAAGTTAGCAGAACGAATGATATAATATTTCAGGCAACTCGTGCTTCTTGTTATATCTCTAGTACGTCCATGTGTACTTTTCCTATAACAAAGAAATGATGTCAGAAAAAAGTGGAACCAATCAACAGAGCTTTTCGTTTTATCAGTGCGGTCCTGTTATCTGTTTTCGAGCGGACCAGCGACGCGCGTAATTGTGAGTCGATAATCTCCCGTTCATATTGCAGGAAATGATCCTCCCTTTGTTTCCTGCGATGTTCTTCGCGCTGGATACGATAAAATACCCTGTAGCTTCAAGCGGACTAAAACTGCACATGCGAAATACAAAATGTCTATGTTTGTTTCAGAGTTAAACGGCCACCGTTTACTTCCGGGTGGGTATAGTTTATAATGAGCAATGCAGATGACTCCACAGTGATAGCTACATTCCATGAGTTAATTCCAGGCGTGTTGCGTTATCTTGGCACAGAGAGAGGCTGCTACTGTTGTGTATTCTCGAAATGTAAAATCCTCATTCCAAGCATCCCTATCTGAACTTCACTGTGATGTCTCATCCTGGAAGAATGTTTGATGGGCCCGCACTAGCCCGCACTATCTAACTACCCAGATCAAGCTAGTGACAAAGGGTGCATGGATCACATGATGCGTGCCTGAAGCTGACAATTGGTTGATTCATATTCAAAGGCGAAAGGAAAAAGAAGTTCGAGCAGTGCGCAGAAGCGCAACGTCGAGGCCGTTTGACAGTAGCGCACCACGGTTTGCTCCGGCACCATTAAATAGCCCATTATCGATGTTTTGTTGAACTGTTTCACGCAGAAACCCGTGTGCCTGCTTTGTTCGACGTCAGTTTCGAGAGGTCAGTTCCGTTGTAAGCATATAACGGAGCAAGTTTTACTACGTTGCAGGGCATCGCGCTTTAAATAAGATTTACCTTGTCGTTTTCACCACGTCGCAATTGAGGCTTGTGGAGACACAAGAATGAAGGAAACGTTAATCGCGCTTTGCGCGATCCTGGCTGGTAAGGATTCATCAGCACTTCTTGTTACCCTGTTTTTCTTTGTTCCTCTACTGTCGTCATGTTGTTCCTAATACTTGTTGCTATTCTCTCAACGAAACCCTTTCATTATCGCCTCTGGCCTTTTTTACGTCGCGAAGAAATGAGAAATCTTATCTAGCGCGCTCGCAGTACGCCACTGTTGTTCTTCGGTTTCGTCCGATTACGTAGAATGTTGTTCTCCAGTTGTGCTCGTTACCATATTTACTCGAAGTGGATATCACAGCCACTGTTTCTTTCGAGCCTTTGAACGTTAGCAGTCACGTCCGTATTACTCATGAGGGACGACACTCGACATTGCGTTCGGACGAACGCGATGAGTCAGTCGGAAGTAATTGTTTTAAAGAAAATCCGAGTAATGATGGTTCGTAAAATTAAAGCACAGAACACTGATCGAGAATGTCGTTATTTCCTTCCCCGTAATGTTTGACATATATTATTGACACCGATTACTCACGTATTTGTTTGGTCAAATAATAAGATAATGCGCAGCTTGGAACACTTCAATAACGTTTTCAGCTTCGATTGTTTTTCTTGAAACAACATTTCACACCTGTTACAATGTACTCCTTTAAAATTAACAAACCACACATTCATGTACTTTCTGCTAATATAGTAAAAAATAAATTCTAAAATGCCTGATTTTGTTTTGATTTATATTTCCCATAAAAAATTGAACATTCACCTTACTATATTATTTTAAGCTTGTAATACCAATCTATGTGTATATGTATATTGGACACAGTAAACAGCATTTGGTAGTGATTCCATTAACAGGATTTGGTATTTTTAGTATGTACAGCAAGAGTGGTAATTACTGCTGATAATCCTGGGAACCCTCCCCTATTAGGCAGTAAACAATGTACATGGGGGCCTTCCTATTGGTGTACCAGTATCGAGTGAGTAAACCTATTATAGTACTTTTATGGGTAAATGTTAAGATATTGTTATGATTGAAAAGTCTTCTTTAGTGCAAGTCATGGCTACTACATAAATAGAATCACCAATGTCCAGTCAAGTACAATGAAATGCCATCCTGTTTGGTACAAGTAGTAATACTGTATCACATCAGACAGTTAGTTGAAGCATATATGGTCTTTGATACAAGGACATTAAATCTTATGCTTTGTTGTCTTTGAGTATATGTCAGTGTAGGTTCAGTCGAGATATAGATTGGTTCTTTAGTTAATTAAACATCTGTAAACGTTTAAATGACTTCTTAATGACTGTGGAATCAACCTTAATTAAAGATTGCTTACTTAAAAGTTTATTCTTCAACACCTAGAACTGCAGCAGGCTGCAATGCTACAAAACATTGCATAAAGAAAATGTGGGAAACAATGAGAGTACCTGAAGACAACGACAGTGTTTGTTCCATCTGTAAGGACATGGTTCAGCAGGCAAGGGACCAGTTGGAGAGTAATCAAACTCAGAGTGATTTGAAGGCAGTCTTCGAAGGAAGCTGTGTGCTAATTCATATTAAACCCATTGTGAAAGAATGCATTAATCTGGTGGATCAATTCATACCAGAGTTAGTGGAAACATTGGCATCGCAGATGAATCCATCTGTTGTGTGCTCAGTGGCTGGCCTTTGCAACTCTGCTCATATAGACAGTCTGCTTTCACAGTACCAGGAGACCCACAATAAGGTAATTAGTTTTTCCCAACACAACAATTCATTTTCCTGTTAAATTTTTGCATTTATAAATATGATAAATTTTTATTTCTAATTTAATTCTAATTCAGATTCAGGGTACGAACTCGAACTCTCATGCCCTTAAGAACGATGAACTCGAACCTGATGAATGTTCAAAGTGCTATACAGTGGGAGCACATATGCAACACAAATTTAGCCGTGCCTCACGTGACCAAATACTTGAACAAATGTTGACTGTATGTGGAGAATTTGGATCGTACTCAGATGCTTGCTCATCCATTGTGCTTACCCACTTTGAACTCATATATTCCCACTTAAAAAATAATTTGAATGCTGACAACATATGCCATTTGTCTGGTCAGTGTGCCGCCCAATTCCATAAGCATGAAGGGGACAAAGAAACGGTATAAATATGAATGGAGCTTACAATAATAAGAAAACCTTGTGCTTTAACAAACATGATTTTTTAGATTCCCAAAGTTGAAATTAGACCTCTATCGAGTGTAGGAATGGTCGAAGTCGGCGATGATTTGCCATGTAAATTATGTGAGCAACTTGTAGGTCATCTGAGAGACCTGCTCGTAGCTAACACAACGGAAGCAGAATTCCAACAGGTCCTGGATGGACTGTGCAAACAGACTAAATCATTCTCTACAGAAGTAAGTGTATGATATATAATGATATATTTGCAAAATATCACAGAGGATTAATAATAGCCATTATCTGATAGTGTACAGCGATAGTGGATCAATATTATCCACAAATATATAGCTATCTCACGAAAGGCTTGGACAGTAACATGGTGTGTCAAATGTCTGGAATATGCCCTCGGCCGAGTACCGGAGAGCAGGTATGCGACAATTATAAGACTGACTACTATATTTACTACGTAAATATTATTTAGAAAATCTCTAAAATTAAACAGCATTTTCCAATCTGGCCTTTGATACCACAACAGCAAAGTGAAATTGGGATCCGAATTCTCGAAGGTTCGAAGATGCAGCCGAAAAATAAGAAAGCGGATGAATCATTCGAAGCTTCGGAAATCGAGGCAATGCAATTGCCGGTTGAGAGAATGGTTCCATTCGGACTCGCAGGTGTTGAAGAACAGGAGTCGTGCGCCTTATGTGAATATGTGTTGCACTATATACAAAACACAATAACCACTCCAACAACTGAGGTACTATATATGACATCTGGTTAATTTTTTCTTGTGATTGATACCACTATTTTAAACTATTTTTTAAAACAATTTTTAAGGAAAAGGTAAAGCAACTACTTGAAAAGGTTTGTAAGAAAATACCTGGTGTGACGGATGAATGCGAGGAGTTTGTCAATACCTATGGCGATGCTGTTGTAGCTATATTAGCACAAGAAATCGATCCCTCTCAAGTATGTTTAGAAGATTAGCTATTGTGTTATGTGATTGTACATAAACGCGGTATTTAATTATGTTAATTTCAGGTGTGCCCCATGTTGCATTTATGCCCATCGCAAGAGCTAATGAACGTTTTTCAGTCAATCCCTAAGGAATATATGCTTCAAGAAGGGCTAGAAAAGAAACCAAGTTGTCCCCTTTGTTTGCTAGCCGTGACACAGATTTATAACGAAATTAAAGACAACAGGACCGAGGTAAAACATGTGGTGTTTTCGTCCACTTTTCATCGTGAAGTGTGAAAGGTTGTCTTGAGTTCATTATTAATACAAATTTATTCCTTAGGCCAATATTGAACATGAACTAGATAAATTGTGCTCGCATTTGCCGAATAGCTTGATTGATCAATGTACTGATTTAGTAAAGGGTTATAGCAAGGAGCTTATTGAAATGTTACTCGCAGACTTGACACCTCAAGAAGTGTGTGTTTATATCAAACTCTGTGATGCAACAAAGAGTGTGGGGCCAGAGCCTGAGTTTCTTACAGATAAAAATGGTGAAATTAGTGAGTTTTATATATAGTATTAGAAACTATATGTAAGTGTTGAAAATTCAGGAAATTAGAACATGATTGGTTTTAGTAAACAATGAGATACCGAAGTACCCTCTGTATTCTCCTGCACCGAAAGTGCAATCTGATGTAACTTGCGTCATCTGTGAATTCGCTATGCAATACGTGGACAAAGCAATTGATAGCGATAAGAGCAAAGACAAAATTGAAAGAGTTGTACATAGTATGTGCAATCATCTTCCAAAATCTGTTTCTAAAGAATGTAACATGTTGGTCGACCAATATGCTGACGTCTTAATCGAGATACTATCCCAAGAAGTTAGTCCTAAGGAAGCTTGTTCAATGATGGGGCTTTGTAAAACGAATTCAGCACAAATCGAAAGTAAGTGGTGTCCGTTTTACATTACACCATTTAATTATTACAGATAGATTGTCTAATTTGTATCTTTCTGTTATTTCAAGAATCTGTGGCAGAATGTACCTTGTGCCAAGGAGTTTTGTCAACTATCGACCAGCATTTGGGAGATTCCAAGGGTAACGAGGAGATCGAGGAAACAGTTGCTACAGTTTGTACACAGATTCCAGCAAGCAAGCAACAGAAAGTAAGATCAGTTTATAAACTTTTAATTCATTTACAAGTTATGGTTTATTATATATTCCCGTTTATATTCCAGTGTGAGAAGCTAATTGAAGTTTATGGACAAAGCATAACAAACTTATTGCGTGAACATGAAAAATCTGCAGAGATTTGCAGCAAAATGGCTCTTTGTAGTGCTAATGATTACTTTGCAATGTCTCTGAGAAGCCATCGCAGGGAAAGAAGTATTAACGAACTCAAAAAGTGCACATGGGGTATGGAGTTTGTGTGCTCTAGTCCAGACTTAGCTCAGATATGTAATGTAAGTAAATGTTTGAGAAATTACAAGTCTTCACTAATAAATTTTATATTATGCGTTCGTGGGAAAATTACAATTAGTAATAATTTACATTTGTTCAAACGAAGGTGACCCAATATTGTACAGGGAGTCTATCGAAGTCTGACGATGGAGCCAAAAACGACCAAACAACTCAGGTCGAACTGCAATTAACTACTTAACTTTTAAAAACATGGCTAATGCACTCGCGTGTTGCGGCAACGTTTCTCTACGTTGAAGTGCATAGGCTTAAGCTATTGATATTTCCAATATTGTGTTAAAATTTTGGACATTAGTTTCTAGAGAAATAAATCACTGCATCTTCAACGTAGAAGGAGGTGATAGCACTGGTGGTATCTTCCAAGATGTCCAACAAAAAATTAGACGTAGAATAGTGTCTCGAGAAATTGACATTAATCGCAATGAGAAATTGCTTCTAGTGCAAAATCTATTCGCAATCTTTTAGAAATACGCTCATATTTTGTAATAATTTTTGTAATTACCAGCTGGTCCAACATTAAAAGTATAATTCTATAGTGGTCATCCATTCTTTTCAAAATGAAGAATCTCACGTTATAGTACCGCATATAATATGTTACGATACAAACTGTGATAATAAATAAAGTTACTTGACAGTATTCCATTTGCCTGTGTAATCTGACATTACTCTCCCCTTTTGCAATCGTCTTCTTGGTAATCAAATATAAACCGTGTGCATTATTGCTGTGTGGTAATCATTGCTAACTGGACGTTTCGAAACTAAAATATCGACTGCTGGGCACGTATATCGATGGATGGACATGAAAAAACCTTCCTGCTCAGAACAAGTAACATATGTAAGTAAATTCGGAATTGGTCGGTGCTTTCTCATGGTGTTGTAGATGAAAATAAGGTATTAGACAATTCGGATGGATGGCACTTGCTGTATGAAATTCAACATATGTACTTTACGATGTGGAATTCAATTTATATATATTTATCTAGTTTTGCCTTTCGTAATAAACACTGATAGTTAGCTATATTTACACACAGTGCAATAATCAGCTACACTAACTAGGTGATCGACAGAATAATATTCTTGCGATATAATTAATGTTTTTTATTTTTAAACGGCCGCAATTATTTAGGAAAGAAAGAGCAAAGAATCCCATGGGTCGCAACTAACGTCAACCAACTGTGTAGTTTTGGAGCTTGTCAGTTATTTAGCGGATGCATCTGCTGAAGTCAGCAGTACACAGGGCAAAAGAATTATTGCTGTTGATCGTTTCAACTATCGCGTGGGTGTCGAGCTCTACGGGGAAGCCAGCATGTTCGCCGGGAGTTCGCAGATCCTCCTCGCTCGCCGATCCTTTAAATTTATACGAACACCGAGCGAGCGTCGCCGCTCGCGTAGATGTTGCTACGATATCGTAACAACAATACCAGTATATAGTATAGGAGGGACGCGTTCGCGCTTGGGCGCACTGGTCTCTATGCCGCTCTCACCACGTAACGTTGTCTCCTCCCGTTCGAGAGTTACCACATGCGAAACGACTCTTCGAATGCCCTGAATTATGATAGCAGCGCGGGTTACACAGCCGTGAATTTCCATTTACACGCCGGCTTAAAAGTCCCACGAGGATTTCCATTGACGCGGATTTACACTTTTGCTTCCCTCACCGTGCGATAGTCGGTGCATCAGACGTCGGGTTCTCTTTAGCTTCGGGTTATAATGTAATTCGCCAAAATGGAAATACAGATTTTTAAGATTCGAGAATTGACACGCACGAAGCTATGTAACTTCATTCCGATGGCATTCAGTAGCTAACGAGTATCTGGAATAAATCAAATTATCGACTCCAAATGTTATGCAAGCTTTATACTTTGATGGCGATGTATTGTCTACAAGGTTATTTGGCTAAATTAGAAAGCGGATGCTCAACGTTTCGATATTGATATGAGTTTGATTGTGACCAGACGCATTGCTCAGAAAAAGATCAAAGGTGCAAATTTTGATGCTAATTCGTATTTTTTTTATATTCACCGGAAACATGACCGTTTCGTGAATAATTATTGTCTTAATAAGCACCCTGGTACAGAGAAAGCGTCGACGTGTCATGGTGTGTCGTCTTCCCCGGTGTAGAAACTTGCAAGGAGACGAAGACACATGGGAATTAATAGCAAAGAAGAAGTCAGGTTGTTGGGTCCAGCGTGCAGGGGCGTGACGAGTCGAGACATAAACCTGCCGGTCATGAGGGAAGAGATGACGACTGGTTGTTATTTGCGCGCACATGCTCTTGCACCTCAGGCAACACGAGGGGACGGTTGCGTTTTATCCGATGATTGCCTGCTATTTACGAGCTCATTATCACACAAGGAACAATGGCGACGCGCGCACCGGAGAGCATCGAAAGTGCGACGCGTGCTTTATCGACTATTTATGAAGCGTCCCGCAAAAAAGAAGCGGTCCCTTGAGTTGAATTCGTTTAGCGGCCGCGTGGGTGCTCACTCTAGTCACAGAGTTCATTTACTCACCACTAACAACAAGTAATATTGGCATTTCAACTTCTGACTCACCGATCTTCTCGTATGATTTGTTTTTACGACAAGAACTATCTACGTCAGTAAAGAACGACAGTCAGAGTTATCTAGGAATTGTTTATTCTTCTTTGTTATTCGTGGTGGCGGTTGCTCCACATTCATTCATCAAAAACTCTCATTTGCATGTGCAAATAGTTGATTGTGTTTTTGCTCTGCCTCCTCTACAGATGTTTCCGATGTTAAGGAAGAAGAATAAGAGGAGAAGTAGTGTAACATATTTGCAGCGGTAATAGTTGCGAGTTCAATAATCGCTGATTTAAATTAATGACACATGAAGATCTACATGGTACGTTTCACGAAGGTCCAAGGATAAGAGTACGGTGGGTTGAATGCGCAGTGCTCACGCAGTACGAGAAAAGGACGCCAGGATAAATACGTCTCATAACTCAGTCGGCGCGAGTGTGGCTGTCCCCGATGGTAGATAAATATCGACGTTTGACTTTTCTAAGGCGAGTTGCGTGCACTGCTCGCTCGCGCGCAATGACCGCCGCTGCCGCCGCCGCCGCCGCCGCCGCCGGTGTGCGGGTGTATTGCCCACGCACGTGCGAAGCCCACGCGATTCTTAATACGGGACGCGTCAGCTGCGTAAAGAGCCGTAGGCCACGTGTATATATATGGGATGGCAAGAACGCGTACATACACCCCCGTAGCCTTTGTCCGCCAGGATAATTGTCCACGCGCCCGTCCGAGCACTGGCAGCGGGTATTGGTGTCGGATTCTGCCACACCTTCGACCTATTGTAAATCAATCGCTCGAGCGCGTCCCCGCACACTTCACTTCCCATTTCTCCACTCTAATGTGCTCTCATTTATCTATCCAAATTTCAAGAGTGATCCAGTAACGAATTGTCAGACGCCACATACTACTCGTTAAAACATTATTATTCCTCTTATCGAACAACAGTTAACATTACGTTTCTTTTACACATCTATGAATCCACGTTACGCGATTATTGCTACGCAAATAACTGTGTCCAGTAACACTCAAGCAGTAGTATTAATTTATTACAGAAGTCGAAGTTATAGCGCGAACGTTTCCGTTTATGAATGAATCCGTGTTTGCCCCAAATTCCGAAGTGTACTGCAGGGAGCACGGCAAATGTCGAAAATTCGGCCCCATCTGAAGTCCCGTAAAACTTTCGGTGGTGCGCGCACACATTCGGGATCCACCGATTTATGAGTCGCCATGTAAATACGCTGCTGCGTAAGCGAAAAGCTTGGGGAGCTTCGGTAGCTTCGGTAGCTTCAGTCGGATTTCCAAATTTTTCCCCTACGTACTATAAAAGGACTCGTTCAGAGGAGATAACTACAATTTGTAAAAGTATGTAATAACAGCTTATTGTGAACAATTAGTTTTGGAAAAAGTGATAGGATCAGAGGGGGGTGAGTTGGTGGTTGAAAAAGCTCGGACATCGGAGTTTACACGGACGATGGACGCCACGCGGGCACACTGGCACACTTGCGAGTCTTCCTGGCTGAGGGGAGTGGGTGCGGCGGGAAGAGGGAGGAGGCGACCATTTCATCGTGTATCGAGGGCCGTGTTCCGGCAGCCTCGCCGGAGAAACTCGAAATTGGAAAACGGCCGCGGCCGTCCAGAACCGGCGAAATTAATTGAAGTCTGAGTGGCGGGCGATGAAGGGGCCGAGCGGCGAGGCTACTGCGGGCGGCACAGAAAGAGGAAAATCCGGAAGCCGGGAAAAGAGTGCTCCAGAGAGAGGAACGAAGCGTTCGTACTCGGTATCGCAAACGGCCCCGACGACGAAAGTGGGAGGTGGGGGCAGAGAGGGTGGTGGGCGAGCAGGACCGATTGCGGGAAACTCGGGGCGGCCAAGCCGGACACTCTGCCCTGCACAAACAGGGTCGTCTAATAACCGATACCACTCTCTCTCCTAAGTAGACATAGTTTTGCCCGCTCGAAACCACTCCGCTCGGCAACGATTGCAAAAACGAAGAAGAGTTCACTTCGCGTCCGGTCGTTCGTCCTTTTCGCATACCAGACCAGTTGCCTCCAATTTCAACCCCCCACTCTCAATAGCAGGTACCACTTACTACTTCATGCGTGGACATTTTTCTGAGTAACCACGGAGAAAATAGCACACTGATCGATTTCTTTTCGTTCGGAACTCTGTCCCACTCGAGGGAAGTGTGGGCGTTTTAAAAGGCAATTTCTCGCACATTGTGTCCCCCTATGTGTAGAAGTTGCCATTTATAAAAGTTTGTTGTAGAGAGTGGTGTGTTTATATCAAGGCCCTTTCGACAACTCCAGCGTATTTTTAACGGCAAAAGCTTATAGAGAGCAGAAGGCTGGTGCACCGATGCGCAAACGGCAAATAGCGAGGGCCAATTGGCAAAGGGTATGCCGGAGGAAACGGAGATTCGCTCGGGAGAGATGTGTAGGTAGACACGAGCACACCACCTGTACCACTGGCACGGCTCTCGTTCCTAGAACTGCATTTCCTATAATCTGCGAGCAATCACTTGATAATTGGCTGGCCTCCGCTAGGTATATGCACGCCTCCCGGCTGCCTATCTCGCGCGTGTGTCCTCAGACGGTTATTCGAATCGAAGGACCGAGCGTAATCAGTCTTTTAAGCCCCGCTTATTAGTCTTCGATTCCTCGTCATTTCCAATGGGAAATTGTTACCCGATAAAAACTCAGTTCTCGCACTTCGTTTCACTCGGACTAATTCACCTGTACGGTTCAATCGTGCGTACCTTTCGTTCATGTATTTCCCATCACCACAGCGCGACGTTTAGCGGTGTTGCGAAGCATAGAGTGTCGAAAAATCTAAAGCTTTTCCCGCTGTTTATTTTTCGCGGCAATCGTGGATTTGGGTTGCGCCAGGAATATATACGTATATTCGAGTGGCGTTTGTTTGTTTACCGCTGCGGCGATACGCGCACCCACCAAAATATACCCGATTTATTTTTCACGCAGTCGGGAGTGCGAAAAACAAATCCGCCCGGTAGCAATTACCATAAAATCGCACTATTTACAGCATGGAATATTTCAGACCATTTTTGAGTACTGCAACGAAAATATTTAATGTTACCAATTGTTATAGGAGAGCAAGGAGGCGTCGTTAATTTGGCATTTCATTTATTATTCGCGTCATTCCAATTAGCGAGCAGTGAGCAATTATTGGCAGATGGAATTTGGCATGTTCCACCTAGATAGCAAGAAAGCTCCTCGGACGGCAATTAGAGATACGTGGGAAAGCGGTAGGTATGCAAGCACGTTTTCACAGTCCCCTTAAATAGCGATTCCAAGTACATAGAATGCATTCTCTTCCCCGTAGTCCAATAAAGAGGCGGAATCTTTCAGGGACAATAAAACGGACGCTTGTTGCTTGTGCCGCCCTTCTTCTTGCTCTGTGCCGCGAGTTCGCCGCGACCCGTGACCCTCGTTGCTTGCGCGAGTTTTCCTCTGCCATATTACACGCCGAATTTATTGCACTTTCTTCCAGTCGCGGTGCCAAGCGAGAGGGAATTTCTAGCGCGTTACCCGCCGCGAATGCATCGTAACTTCTACCGGCATTTACACCTACGTACGCCGCGACCTACTCGGCGCGACCGCTCGCTCGGTACTTGAGTCCTGGGAAAAGTCAAGATGCGCAACGTGTATTTTGGTGAAAGTCCCATCTTCAACTATGTTGATTTGTGAAAAAAATATTTCCCTTGACGAATCAACAATTTCAGAGGCATTAAATATAAGCGATTAGGACTGTTTTACATGTAAAATATTACAACAGTAGCACCTCGGCAGATTCGGATAGGTAAAGTGGAAAAGTTTTGTATGTTAAACGAAAATGTTGGATTATCTATATCGATCCTATTAAGAGCCATCTCGCACGCGGCCCACGTGAATCAAAGCACATAGTTGTACTCGGGCGAAGTGCGCGCTCGTAAAATAGTAACTCTGTTGAATCGAGTTTATTCTAGTAACACAGTTTCGGCTGTTGGCGAACGAGTTTGTTTGGGTCCATCTCGCTTAAGAGTGGGCGGTCCCGCTGAAGGATGCAAGGCTGCTTTCGCCAGGAGTACGGAGGGGTTGGATGCTTCAGTGGGGTAGGAACTTTAATATGCCCTTAATATTTCATGAGGATTTCGGAGAATAATAAATTTCAAACTAACAGTGCACTTTGAGGAACACACCACGATTGAGTCACGATAACCGAGAGTGAGAACTTTGAAACTTCTTTCTGTAGAAGAGCCTTGGGCCCTCAAACGGATAGTCGCTATTATTACGCGAAGACAAAGTCAACGAGGAGTGGTGGCAACTTCGGAAAGAACAGCGCTCTCATTATTGTGTTCGCTCGAGGCTCTCAAGGGCAATAAGTATTTCGCAATTGTCACCAGGGCGTTCAGGTCACGCGGCACAATGTGCCGCAAAATTAAGAGTAAGCACGGCGAGAGAGCGGCGACTATTTGTTCCATTCACGTTTGGCCTCCACGACTATAACGAAGCGTCCCGCAAAGAGTTTCTACGGCGAAATAATGGCATAAAGCCCCTTGTAAGCACAAAAGCTCGTAGCCTCCCATCGCCAGGCCCGTGCCCGGCTTCTCGTTTGTTTATTTTCGGCCGAAGCGGCAAACAAGTTGTTATGCTTTTCTGGAACTCCGTGCTCCAGTTTATTATTCACAGTTTGTCACTTTCAGTTTCCGTCGCCTCTTCAAAGAGCGCTTCCGTTATAAACAACATGTACAGGCACGAACAAAGTCTCGGAGCGGCGGGTCAGTCGAAAAATCTGTCTTTCACCATTGCGAGAAGTGAATTGTGCGAGGACTGCTAGTGAGATCGCTTCGTCAAAGGTTATTTTCAACAAACAACAAACTGGAGCAAAGCGCGGCAATTAAATTCATTTGTATAATCCACATTTTTTAAATCACTTGAATTCAGTTAACTTAACTAGTGTAAACGACGGATAAGAATGCCTGTCGTATACCAGAATATTTCTTGTTTCTATACCATTTATTTGAATTACACGGAGTCTATGTACAACAGTTTATCGCAGCCGTTGTAAACTGTGCTGCACTTGATGTGTAATGGGAGGCCGAGGTTGATGAAGACTGCAACAAGAGGAAACCGTAGCGATAATTCCCGCGTGCCGCTACGGCGCGCGGATGTAAAACGAAAATCAATTTAAAAGTACAAAGGGCATCCATCGATGGTAGATCCGAAGCCGGGGTTGGCAGCTGAATAGTTGGGAGCCCATTCATTCGCTGGAATTGTAAGACTGTGTGGAGCCTTTCAATCTGGTCGAGATGATGGGCGCAAATACTTGTTCTTAAAAGTGGGTAGGAGGTATAGTCGCGAGTATGAGTGCAAGAGTTTTTCTTTCGTACATACTCGCGCGGCGGTCGAGATTTACAAATAACCGAGTGTGCACGTTCTTCCTCCCTTCCGCTCCGGGCCGTTAATCCTCCTTAAGTTTTTACAGGATTGTGCCATCTGTAACCTCGGCAATGGCTTGATACTTACAGCCACTGCTTTATTTCGCCGTTCCATCTTTAAGCACCCGCTTACGACCCCATAAAATCTCTCGCTGTTACTTGGTGCACCGTAGACCCTTGGAATACCTAATTCTCACTTACAGAAAGGGACAGTGAATCGACTCCCTAACTCTTTCACAGCTCCACTCTGCATTAGCATCTCATCGTACAAATTAATGCGACATTTACCACATGAAATCCTTCTAGTATCGCCGTAGGAATCGTCAAGGAGAGCAAGGAATCCGCTCGTTACGCGAAGTCATAAAAAAGAAGTGTCGCCCTGAATTCTGTGTGAGTGGTATGGCCGAGCTGGCTTACCGAGCGTGCACTACCCTCTTGCGAAGAGCTGCCGAAAACACGAAAGGATCGGACGAAGATGAAGGAAGAGAAAGGAGACGAGAGGGTGGTAGCTGTTGGTTCGTCGACGTCTAAGTTGGCCTAGGGTTGGAAACGGAAGTGCGGCAAGACGGTACCGCCGTTGGAAGGAAGGTAGCAGTGGCGGACGGTCGTTCGGACTAGTCTAGCGCGGGGAGCCGGGGTGGGTGGGCCGAACGGCTAGGAAGGAAGGCAGAGAGAAGCGCAGAGAGGCAGAGGCCAGAGGCAGGCTCGTCTAGGGGTTGAAACGTGGAGAGCGCGTGCTAGAAAGAGAGCAAGAGGGACGGAGGGACAGCAGGGATCTAGAACGAGAGAGTCCGAGAGAGAGTGCGAGAGAGAGAGAGAGAGAGAGAGAGAGAGAGAGAGAGAGAGAGAGAGAGAGAGAGAGAGAGAGGCCAGGAGAGAGGGAGTGAGAGAAAGGGCAGGAGGTAGAAGGAGGCTGGAGTGGAAAAGGGTGAGGTGTGTGGGTGGAGAGAGTTGAAAGCGGCGGCCGAGACGCGGAGGGATGAGAAGGCAAGCAAGACCACCACCGCCTCACCTCGCCTCTTTGCTACGCCACGCCTCGCCTCACAATGCACCGGATTAGCGATTGTATTGATCCGCCCTCGCGCTAGTCCCTAGGACTCCCTCGTCGTCCTCGTCCTCGTCCTCGTCCTCGTCCTCGTCCTCAGCTTCGTCCTCGTCCTCGTGTTTTAGGCGTCCTGCTCGAGAAGGCGCCGCATTTTGGACCGCGCACCACTCACCCTGTCTACCCACTTCTGCTTTGTCACGCCGACGTTACCCGGAGAACATTACGGTCGCCCGGAAAGAACGGCTATGACGTTGACACTTACAGGAGCCTTCCGAAAATCTGATACTCACCGACCTGCCACTGCTGGCTCGCCCCTTCTCTCCAACCCTCCGCCCACCTATCAATTCTTTCCTCTTTTTTTTCTTACACCGATCCGATCGATTCTTCTTTCGGCCGACTTGCTTGACGTCCTTCCGCAGAAATGCACTTTATTCTATATTAAGGGAAAGGCGTAGGCCGCTCGTTGGAGAGGAACTTCGCCTAATGAAGAATTTTAATTCCCAGTAAATTGATGTGATTGGCATTTAGAAAGTCGATGCTTTCATAGTCAGGTTTAGTAAGATGATTTTATGTCAATCGGGAACTGTTATTTTTTGTTTCTTTACTTTTATGAAACTTGGGATTGTAATATTGTATATTGTGGCTAGCACGAATGTTAGGAGAACGACGAGACGCCAATAGGTACTAATAGTACCTGCTATCCCGATTCTGGAAACACGCGCGAAGTTCCGGGCAGAATGTAATTATAACCACTAAATATCCCGAACCCCATTATCACGACTTCGAGGATTAATTTCATTAAGTCCTGCGGTTTTATGGAATTAATCGACATCGAGAGCTTGAGCAGACCGAAAAAGCATTATCAAGGACCCTCGTGACCGTGACAAACTTTCCCGCAACCATAACACTCCTTTGCCTGATATGATTACTGAATCACCGGACAATTAAGTTACTCATTAAACTGACAGAAGGATCCACGCGCTCTCTCAATTGAGTTAAGGTTCACCGTGAAAAGCGAGAAGCAGCAGGGCTTAAGAGAGGAAGTGCTTGCTGACATTTGTTTGCCCGGCCAGGGAAATCCGAAATTCTCGTGGAAATTCCTTTTTCACGGCACGTATCGCCACCGACATCCCCATCCACTCTCGAAACTCGACAATGAGGCGTGAGAGAGAAAGGAAGTATAAGAGACGCCCGAGGGAGAGAGTGAGCAAGCTCTGGAGAATGGAAGAGGAAGGTAGACGCGAGGAGCATGAAGTGCAACGGAGAATCGAGGTCGCGCGAGAAGAATCATCGCCGCATACTTTACAGCGTGTTATCCGTGCCGTGAAGGCTTAGCTGAGGCGTATGTATGCGGATGGTGGTGGTGTGCCGGACACTAGCGGTTCCTCGGGGTGGTGCAAGGGAAGCGAAAGATACCGAGATGAATCTCACAGGCAACGATTGCAATCACAGGCCACTGGCCGAGAAACGATGAGAAGAGATCGCGGTCAAGAGATACACATAAATGACCCGATGTTTTACATTAATGGAACTCGAAAATTCTAAGCCCGAAATGTGAGGAAACAATGAAGACCACAGGTAACACGAGCCCTGTCTTCGAATCGGGCCACACATCAGGTGTGAGAGCGGCTCTTACACGGCTGCACTTCGAGACAAAAAGTAGTAGCATCTCTTCACCACCGACGAGCCTCCAATACATACAGCTAGGAAGGAGCGTTGCTGTAAATAATTCCTCCGGCGTGTTTCCCATTCAAGCATTCCCACGGGTGTTCCCCGACAGAGAGAGCGAGAGAGGGAGAAAGAGAGAGAGAGAGAGAGGGAAGCCGAAAGTTTCGAGAGAGTTGGGAGAGAACGGGGTTGGAGGTAGCGGGACCTTGAAATCGCATAGTAGATTGCATAATAAGAAACAGTGGACGATTGATGCAAGAGAGAGGGAAAGGAAGAAGAATAAGAAAAGAATAGAACAAGTACTGTTGTTTAAGAAGTAGATCGATGTTAAAGGGGCAGA
Source organism: Ectemnius lituratus (assembly GCA_910593735.2). Taxonomy (NCBI): domain Eukaryota; kingdom Metazoa; phylum Arthropoda; class Insecta; order Hymenoptera; family Crabronidae; genus Ectemnius; species Ectemnius lituratus. Next base: position 4,080,208 of record OU343036.1, on the reverse strand, counting down.
AGGTCAGGTGGCCATTTTGCAAAGGAGATACCATGGCAGTATGATTGCCAATGGGGTTTGAGAGTGGGTGCGCGAGGGAGCGATGGGGGCGTTTAAAGGGGTTCTGGAAGTAAGGCAAGGCAAGGCAAGGCAAGGCAAGGCGAGGTTGCTCTCCCCCGCAAGCGAAAGGCAGTGTAGCTAGGGTTCGAGGGCTGGCTGCTAGGAAGAAGGGCTCCTTTCCAGTGCACGGTGGCCAGGCAAGCAAGCAGGCAGTGCCCTTTCACTGTGGGCAGGAGCAGGAGGGTGTGCTGGATGCCTACAGTAGCAGTGGGCTCCTGGCGAACGAACGGTAGGGGAAATCGAGGGGAAGCTAAAGGGGGGTTGACGTGCACCGGAGAGAAGCGGCAGCATGCGGACCCGGGGGTGGAAAGGGTGGCGGCGTACTTACCATCCTTCCTTCGGACGCCATGTCTCCGTGTCTCGTTTAGTCAATGTCGAAAACCGACCTTCCAACCCTCCTGCCCATCCGTCCACCCACACTTGCAGTCCGCGCCACTCCGTGGCTCCTTGCAGCCGCCACCCTCCCACTCACCCACTCCGAACCCCGTTGCGTCTGTCTTTGCCTCTTCTCTCTTTTCGACATCCGTGGCGCCAGGCCGCTCCGACACAGCCGACGCCACGGCCACCACCGCCGACGCCGCCGCCGCTGCCGCCGCCGCCGCCGCCGACGCTTTGGCCCCGGAAACTTTTTGGTCCCGGGCGTAGACTGCTGATAAGTTGGCCTCGTTTATCATCTGCCGTGCGCGCCCCCGTATTAACGAGGAGACGCCGCTGCCGCCGCCACTCGAGCCCGCAGAATCCGCCCGGATTCGCATCGCCCGGGATGCTCCGAATACTTCGCTTCGAAGGATTTATGCGATGGGATCGCGTGCACCGCGCTGCACCAGCCAACCATACACGCGCCGGCATCGCCTTCGAGAAACAGAGGGGGAGAGAGAGAGAGAGAGAGAAAGGAAGGGCAGATGGTGCGCGAGCTCAGCACTGCAAGCTTTATAAATAAATTAACTTGTTGCGAGAAAGCGCTCGTTGCACAAGGCGAGCCAGCCAGAGAGCTCGCTCTCTTTGAGATGGAATCATCTGGCCGAGAAAGGCGGCCCTTCTCCTTCGGAAGAAGAAACCTTGCATGTATAATGATATCTACCGTAGAGGTTTCGAATATTGGTGTATTTGGATCGAGATATCCTGTGTGTCTGTGACTTCTCGATCACGCTTCGATCAGAGGCTTTTTTCAATCGATATTCAATTACTAGCAAGGGAATACATCGTTGTTCCAAAGCGGTTGGTGGTTTCAAGGAAGAGGACACTTATCCACTCGATAGTCATATGATAATTCTTCGGAGAGGATAATGGTTCGTTTATCGGCATCGGAGAAGCTGGGAGTTCGATAGGAAAAGTCGGCGAAGCAGGGTGGTCGCGGTAGCGTCAAACGTAATTGAAGTAAAAAGGAAGCGTCTAGCAAAGTTTCGCCTCCTTAATGGAGTGGGTCAGAGTCTGTCTCTCCCCCCCCCCGCCCCCCTCTTATCAATTTATAGTTAGCCGCGCGTCTCGTGACCCATTAATGGCTCGAGGCGAGGCAGCAATCTCCCCGGCCATTTCGCTCGCTTTACTACCGTCTGGATCTAGTTTATGGTCGCAAAACTAAACTCTGTATTAATTCCACGAAAACACACCTAAAATCCCCTATAAACTTGGCCGAGTCCGTGCGAACTGTATCCCAGTTTGTCCCTGCATTCTCATCGCCCTCGATTCCATCACGCTTCTAGGACAAGCGGACCGGAAATCCTATAGATTTGTTGTTAGCATTGTTAATAGTACTTATGCCGGCTAATGCAAAAAAGTCTCCGATAATCATGAGTACACGGCGGATTAATATACTGCCGTGTGACATTATCAGAGGCAGCTGTCATATACATACAAGGTAGTACGGTCTGCCTCGTAATTAGCCCCTGTTAACTTTGGTATTTGCGGAGCACGATAACTGTCAATATAAGGTGTACCAGGAGCTTGGAGACCAGTTACTCTATTGTCACAGTTAATATACATGTAGACAGTGAGCTACAACCACGTCAGTTTATCTACATAAGATATAAGAGATTTTATCACCTCTTCAAAACTACCGCAAATAAAACCAACTCTAATCCTACCATGTCATCCATTAGCAATTATAGAATATTCTAATTGTGTTCTAAACACGGCTGTGTTTTCCCGTTAAGTTCTCAACAGTGTTACAAAGGGGGGGAAACATGTTCTCTGAAAACTTTTGGAACTATCGGGCACTTGGACTGCTGAAGGAGACAGGACGATGTGTTGATCGCGGAAAGGCTACAAGCTGGAATGAATGAGCGACGGTAGCTTTCCCGTCGGCGGCGGCGGCAGCGGCGCGGGGCGTCGCGGCGCGGCGATGCCCGATAATTCCCGTCGCAGAGCTACGAACAATTTCGCCAAAACGAATTCGTGATCCGGTCGGGGCGGGCGCGTGTGCTCGGCCTGTGCCAGGATGTGCTTCGGGGCGATGGGGGTGGGTTCAGGAAGTGAGGCGAATGGAAGAGAGGAGGGCAAGGGAGGAGGAATGGGGGCCACCCGGTTGGCGCGGTACCACCGTCGGTGCCGATGGAATTACGTCCTTCCCCACACCTCTTACGGAAGATCGCGGATAGGAAAACGCGCCGGCGGCACCGCGTTACACCTACGTGCACATACACATCTGTAAAGGTATTGGTATCGGTGGAGACGCATCCACGCACCACGACCAAGTTCCGGGCTGTGCGTGTTCCGTCTAGCACGAAACACGTTCATCCAGAGGCAAGTTTGGCTGTGAACGTAAACGGGCGCGCGCTCGTAGCCTCTATCCATCGCCCGGTTGGTGGTCGTGCGATGGCATGGCCTGCCTGGCATGGCGTGCGTGCGTGTCAGACAGACGATGAGAAAGAGCTGCTGCATTCGAGGTATCCACTGGCGGTGGAGAGCCGCTCGGATATGATGGCGAGGGGGGTCGAGAAAGAGGGAGCGAGTGAGGGGAAGAGAGAAAGGGAGAGAGAGAGAGGTCGTAGAGAGGCCGCGTGGGTGGGTGGAAGTGGGCGCTCGGCCGAACGAGACAAACAGAGAGAGGGCCAGCTGGAGTGCAGGGTGCAGGTTTACGACTTTGGTGTGTGCTAGTCTGGCCGAAAGGGGTGGAAGGTCGTATAAGCGGGCGGGCCACCCGCCGCCGCCGCCGCCGCCCGCCCTCCCACCTTCCTCCCCCCGGTCCCCTCCGGCAGGGCGAAGGGTGGCCTCGCGTCGGCTGCACGCTGGGACCCGGCACTGCCGGAAAGGGGGTAGATAGCCTGGGGGTGGCTAGACTTCCGAAACAGTAAAACCACGCCAGTGTGTGCGTCCTCGTAACCACCATCCTACTACGACCTATCCTACCATCCGCCAACCCAACCCCATCCCCTTACTCCGAGCCGCCGACTTACCCGATCTCTCTCTCGTTTTCACCCTCTTTCCCTCGCTCTCCTTTCCATCCACCAACGCACGCAGCCATTTTCTCTCACTCTCTCTTTCTCTCGCTCTTTCTCACCCGCACTCCCGCCAGTTCGCCGTTTTGCCCTTTCCGTCTATTCGAGCCCTTTCCTCGGCTTCCCTTCGTCCTGCCGCTGGCAACCCTATAAACCCTGGTCGTCCGCTGCCGCTGCCTCGTTCACTTGAGCCATGTATCCGTGTACGTAAGCGAAGGTCGTAATTTCGCGAGTGTCTGCGTGCCGTCTCCGTCTCCCTCTGCTTTCCTCTCTTCATCTGCTCTTCTCGCTCCCTCTGTCACCGTTCCCAGCCTCCTGTTCCATCTACGGTTTTACGTTCTTGCGAGGCTGCACGCGCGCTTTTGTATCTGTGTGCGTGCGTGTATGTGCGGGTACCCGCGCCGTTGCACGTGCATCATATGGTACACGTATCAGAGAAAATTCGGTCCGCCGGGATGTTAGGCGGCTACGTGTCCGAGAGATATCCCCGATGATGCTATCCGACCAATCGATGCTCAAGGATAGGGTTCTCCCCCTTCTACGTGCCCGAATGCGCGAGTTTGTGTCATCCATTCAAAAAGACAAAATGCGTGCAGCTGCTAAATTCCGTTGAGATGTGGAAATGTATGGAATAACAGTAGGGAATACTTAATTAAAAGAAAGAGTTTGATATGGAGCGTGCATTCTAGCATTAGTCAGCCCGCTTCGGAGTCTTTTATCATGCATATTTCGAAATTGATACGGAGCCATATTTTTCGCCACTAGGCGGAATCACGGTAGAGAGGCGGCTAGGCGCCTCTGATCTCTGCATCTCAAAAGGAAAATGCATTTCTCACACGTTTATATTCAAATATTCCGCTGCACGGATGATCGTTTCGGCAGTAAGCCGGACGGCGGCGCGTTACGCCTCTTCATATATATTCAAAAAGATTAATAATATGGAAAGGCAGCTTTGGCCCTGAACGAAGCCCGGCCCGCCCTCTCTTACATTTTTCACGTGTCACCGCTCAATTGAATCATAATGGGTCATCTCCATCCTGCACACACTGCTTACGGGCGCGCGAGGATAGGCGCGCGCGCACTCACGTCTGTCGGGCATTCTAAAATATGTACACCTCTGACGCGCTGCGAGGCAAAGAGGGAAAGCGAATTCACGGAAATATCGGCGAAGTCTGCCAAATATTACAGGGGAGCGGCAGGCGGGCCATAAACTTTCTCCGCTCGTCGCGGTTATATTCTTTTGTGATTTTATGGCATCGTTCATAGAAGAGCGACCGGGCTGGGCCGGGACGGCCTCGTCCCGCGATATTTCGCATATCAATAGCGGATGGCAGCGAGCGGGCCGCTTCATTTGAATTTCAAAACCTTAAATGCAAGGCTGTAGGTATAAGATAAAACAGTCGATATACCGTTTTAATAAAGCCTGAAGCCCCTGTTGGCGCTCGGACCGACGCGCCTTCACGGCCTCCGCCGCCTCGATGTAATCAGACTACTGCTGATCTGACAATAAAAAATTACTCTCGCTCTACTACTTCCTTTCTATAGTACTGTATCGTCGTTCGAGCTGTTTTCCGCCTTCTTCAATTACTCCTGATCAATTTTTTACAATCCATATTTCTCAAATGACATCCTCCAAGTGTTCAATACATCATCAATAATATCAAACTTACATTATATTCGTGGGACTAACATTTCATACACTTATATCATACCGAAAGCAATAACCATAATCTAACCCTTTGAATCTCAATGAAAGGGCCCTTAAATCTGACCTATCCCATCCTCTTAACACGTAGAACATCAAGAAATACTGCGTCCGCTCGGTCAGTAGTATAGATCGACGGCTAGTCAGACGGCCTGAAAACTGGAAGCTCCTCAGCCGGTGAAATCTGAGTGGGAGTGAGCCGCAAAAGTTTTCACCTGTTTTCCATTGTGCCGTATCGGCCTATCCTCGTGCTCGCTACGATGACCATTCTCCCAGCGCAATGTCTGCGCGCGCGACCAATAATAGGTGCTTGCAAGCGCGCACACGGCTGCAAACACACCCACACACACACATGCATAGTGCGAGGCGACGAAGTGCGGGTCTCTCCTTGGTCGTTGCCGGTGGGTTTACGGGCCGTATCCTTACGCGCTGGTCTACGTGTTCGAGAGTACGTGGCGCGGCATTAATACCGTGAGATAGAGAGAGAGAGAGAGAGAGAGAGAGAGAGAGAGAGAGAGAAAAAGAGAGATGGGGGTGCGGAGTGGGCCAGCGCAGTAAAGTTAGGTGTGTGTGGGTGGCTGCGGCACATACATACATACTATGGAATGACTAGAGGTGCGTGAGTGGGTGAGTGAGTGTAATACGAACACGTTACTGCAAACACATACACAGAGCTGGTGGCGCGGGTAAGAGCGAGGGGAGGGCGAGAGAGTGCGTCTAGACTGGGGAGAGACTGCGTCGCAACCCTGGCCCCGTATCGCGCGGCTCTGTTTAACGACAGACTATCGAGGGATGGGAATTTACCTGGCGAGACCCGCGCTCTCACTCCTTTTCACCCCCTTCCACCCGATTCCCACACGCTCTTCCAGCCGCCGCCCCATCCACCCTCTTCCTGAGCACCCACCCCTCCCCAACCCCCCTTGCAATCGCCCTCCGCGCCCACTTTACGACGGCCGCCGCATCGTTAACTGCCTTGTTCCCGACGATATTCCTCTGCCTCTAAACGCGTCTTACCTGCTACCCAGAAGTAAAGAGCGAAACTGTCCTTACCTGGCGGTGACGCGACATTTCACGGCTGCTGCTGGTGCACCTGGCGTATGTCTGATCCTTATACGAACCTTCATACTCTGGAATAAGAACAGAAATTTGTAGTATAATTCTTAAAGTATAGAATTGTGTGAAGTGGAATTATAGGATCTAATAATGAATATTTGTAATGTATATATATATATAAATGATATATATGTATATATCATTAATGGTTTCTGTGCGTTATTATACTTTTATTTTGCCAATTTACTGAGATCTTAATTGGCAGTATTAGGATCATCGTTTCCAGCTCATTGTGATGCGTTACTTCAGGGGTAAAATGGGGAGTACTGGCCATTTTTATGCTTGCTCGATATTCATCAGTGAGTGAGCGTGCGAACGCGGCCGATATGGTTCTTTAGTGTCCTATGATCCCGGGCCATCGAGCCACGTAGAAATTTCACTTTGCGGCCGTGCATTACAAAATTACCATATTGCTAAAGCGATGGCGGGCGAATAGAGTATGGCAAATTACATATTAAAATTTCGCCCCGGTCCTTTGAGTTACACGCTCGCGCGCACCACCCACACCTCTTTCTATCCCTGCCCCGGCCGGACGGCTAGCCTGACACACACACATGCGCGCGTCCGCTCGCGGACGTTTCAGCTCTGACGCATATTGCTGCAGCACTATTTTTGCGAAGGTCAATATTGAACTACCCTCAGCGTTATTTTAATTGCGGCTTTAAAAGCGCGAAGGGGCGAAAATTGTTTCCCCTGCGCAATATTGCCAAGAGCAGATCTTTTCAAAGCGTATTATTTCGGCCCGCCCTCTTCACCCTCGGCATGTCACAGGTCATCGGGTACCTGCACTTTTTACAGCGATGTGCAATCATAAAATGAAATTTGTCAGTCCTCCTTTTTTTAATCAGTGTGATCCCTTGTCTGACTTTTATTAAATATTGATATTGACAGCGGAAAACTAAATGTCGAGTATCGAGTGATGCTGAAACGTTGGAATATGATGGATATACTACACGCGCTTGCTGAACTTCCGGTTCGACAGGCTCGTAAACGCAGTTAGTTATCCCAGACACGCTACAGATTTGCTTAGAGTCTTACACAATGGTGAAAGTGAGACTAGACATGATGCAAGTATATGCAATGTGAGAAAGTGAGAGGGAATCCAAAGGTAACCACGACTTATTGCGGAAACAAGTGTTTGCTTAATGGCGTTATTTCAGTCATTAAGACTTATCTAACTTCACTTATAACCCCTTTCGCAGAATCTGCTTTCCCAGTGCCTTCCACTTTGTTGAGAGTGCGACGGGTGTTCGTTCGGGGTGGAACGGATCTGCCTTGTCAAGAGACAGATTCAATTCAGTTCGGTCCAATAATTCCGGATGCTGGTCGATGTCGAGTGAAACAGATAATGTGTGCGGCCGTGTGAGGGGAAGATAGAGAGAGAGAGAGAGAGAGTGCTCGGCCAGTGACGCTCTCGTATGATGAATTCCGGAATACGCAACTATGTTTCTGCTTACAGCAGGTGCATTCATAGGCGGCGCGTCGCAGTCAGTATCAGTTAGTGTGCAGCATGCTGCATGTGTTACGTGTGCTCTGCACGCGTGCTTCCTCCCGTAAAGCGGAGAAACACACGTGCGTGAGTACTGAAGTGGCGCACTCGCGGGAGCTCTGCACCGCTCTCCCCAGTGTACTCCACGTGTCACGTAGGAACGTGTGTGCTCCTGCGCATCTCCTCCGAGTGTACCAGCACCACGTGCATATGCATATGAGACTGCTCTTAAGGCCTGAGACTAACGGCCAGTGACAGGTGGATTGGTTTTTTCCTCGAAACTTGGAAAATTCTAGCTGACACGACCAACCCCACACACTCGACACATTAAACGATCAAACATTACGCTTACATTACACATCAAATACTTAACAAATTCCCAACAAACTGTATCAAAAGTGTTTCCACTTTATAATTGATCCGCACAAACTTTAGGAAAACACGCATTCCCAATTGCCAGGGTTTCAAGGATTGACCGAGCGTAAGTGTCTCCGGTCCTTGGCGATTTAGATCCGGGGTGTGAGTGGATTGCGTGGGGTGGTCGGGTAAGGGCGCGTGTATGCGTGAACGTGCGAACTGGAAGCAAGGGGGGAGGGGGGGGGGGAGGAGGAGGGGGTGGAGTGTGGTAGTGGGCCAACAAGGAGAGAGAAAGAGAAGGAGAGAATGGTTGGCTCGGCGCGGGTGTTAGAGAGTGTGGCGTGGGGCAGGTCCGGACCGGTCGATATCGCCGTCTGTGCGCGCCTCCTTCTACAGACTTCCACTTCTCTTCCGATACGCCACCTAGGTCCGGGTCCGGCTGGCGTCATCAGCCTCCAGCCACCGTCTACTGCGGAGTCGTCTCCTTAAACTTAAGACGCCGCTCTTAAATTCAAGTTACCACCCAAACACTACCAAACTGAATAGCACTGATAAGTGAACGTTCGGGGTACTAACAGATAAGGAGTAAAAGTGATCTCTCAATGTTTGGACAGATCTAATCCTGAGTTTACGTTAATCGTGTTATTGGTATTGAAACGACTGGATAGCAAATAACACGATTAAACGCGAAGGAGGATTAGCTAGTACCACTTGGCAGAAAGACTTGCCTTTAAGTATAACCGAAGTATGTATTATAATGGTACCAGTTTGTATTACACGATTTTTTAATTAAGCTGCCTATGTTGGTTTTACATTTCAATAAATAATGTTTCAAGTTTAACCGTATTTTGCTAGCCAGTCAGCATAGCCGATATCTTAGCTGGAGGCATAGGGCTTAAGAGTTGAGTTCTTTATTTTCTCCTGGCGGAGCGTTCCAAGAGTTTCTTCCTCGATCACCGGGCATTTCGTTGGGAAGGCTGGTCGCGTGCAGCGGGCGAATGCGTGAAACGATTTATCGAGGCCGACACTTCTTCCTTGCCTTTTTTGAGCTTCTCACGCTTGGCCGGCCCGAGAGAATCGCACGCAGCTACATCTATATACATATAGGCACACATACGCGCGAGTGTGTGTACGTGTACGTCGAAATAGTCGAACGCATCTGAGCGGATCGCCTCGCGAGAAGCGAAGCCAATCGATTTCCCCGTGCACTCTTCATCGCCGTTGCTCCGCGCCATTCTTCATCTGCCGGCCTTGAAGTATATCGTTGGACCGTTCGCCCGCTCGCTCTCCCTATATCTTCATAGCCGCTGATCTTTCAATTTCATAGTCGAAAGCAGCGATAAATTCTGCCGATTCTACCAACCGAACTTATTTTCCTGTCGCTGCCGCACCGGACGACTACGGCCAAGATGTGGAACGAAAGGAAACAGCATTCGCGCAAGCATGTTTCATTAGCAGCTCGTCGAGCATCGGAGACTGAACGTATCTCGTTGCTAAGTTAAGTATCTCTTAACATTTCTATAAGCTTCGCTCTACGTGGAGTTCACCATTCACTTACCGCAAATCGTTTTGCCAGCATAGAGTATGATCCTATTGAAAAAATTCTTACTTGCCTGGGTAATGCAACGATCTCTCGATTCATAACGCTAAGAGTTCCGCTTTCCACCCTGCGGAACGTGACCCTGTCAGTGCGTGCGTAGACAGTAGAATGTGTGTCTCTGGGAATGTGTTGGTGCGCGCAGGATACTCGAGCACGTTGCTTCTGGAGTGCTGGAGAGACAGACCAGACACTGTGTCGGAATAGGAAAACATGGGGTGGGGGTGGGTTGATTGTCGAGTAGATTACGCAATTAACTTATGAACGTGATGCGTACGAGTGCTTATGCTGCTTTCCGAAGAAGATGATAGTGACTCCTGCGCTCTCCGGTAACGCGCACGTCTGTCCAACTCGGAGAGCACCTATCGGAGTACTTCCTTGCCTGCGCGCACTCTCTTCTATCTTTAAGCCGCGCGACGTGAAAAAATGCTCCCTGCAAACTGGCGCCATTTCGCAATTACCCTTTTTTCCGGCTGCACCGTACCGCTCGAGCCTTACGTGTAAAGAGGCACTCGGGGCGTACCGCACGCACGCAGGCTCGTGTAGAAGAACGCTATGATAGAGTAGAGACAGATCGAACCTGCCTAATTTCAAAAATACCTTCCACCTCGAGCGTTAGTTCCCTTTACTCGAAAATAAAAGATAAACGAAAACAACGCCGCAGTCTCTCCGGCAAATATACCACGAGGAAGATTGATTCGCACGGGCGGCAATCCTGTTTTTATCAAGCGTGCCTTTATTGAAAACGGCGGGCGCAGTATTACAGATAAAAGGATTAGAGTAAGGGATCGAATATCATACTGTTATTTCGAGAGCGGTGGCAGAGAGGTACCGGGGCTTCGCTCGGCGGCGGAGTATTGAATGGATTGGAAATCTAGCGTCAATGGGTGGAAACTTTTTCGAAAGTCTATTCAACTGACGCACCCGTGAGTGCATGTACCTTTCCACGAAACAGAGGGACAGAATGGGAGAATGATGGAGACGGAAAGAGAAAGAGAGAGGTCAGTGGCGATCAGTTCGAGCATTATACGCGATTTTAGCCCGTCATCTCCCGCAGAATTGTCCCGCGCGCTCTCAATCTCCTTCGGGCTTGCTGATCTCGTTACCTCCCATCCTTTCACATTTCCATTTCCAATCCATCGTGTCGCGTTTTTCGGGGGGCGGAGCGGAGTGGCGCGACGCGTCCCTGCTTTTCCTTTTTCCGTCTGCAGCGGCGAGGAGCGTCCGGGGGAGAGCGAGAGCGCTACACAGTCACGGCTCGTTTGCCCTATCAAAACGTGTCAACCGACCAGAAACTGATATGTATCGCTCTCCCCACCTACCTGGTACGTTGGCCTGTATGGCCGGGCGAGTTTTATTTTGCGCTTGCAGAAAGTCCAGTGGTCCAGGAGGACCTGGAGTGGCTGCTGCACTGTTTAGCTATTAATACGTCGGTTCATTCAGACTGACACAACGGCAATATCTGCTGGCGGTCGCCTCCATCACCCCACTCACTCGCCTGGCAGCGGCTTTTATTCTCGGCACGGCTGAAGGACGCTCGTGAATCGCATGATTGTTTCAGATCTCACTGGCCAATACATTCGGCATGTTATTAGAGCTAATTAATTTCTTTCCTGACGCGGGCAACAACGACGCCGGCTTTGCAAGCTTCGATCGGGGTCGCGAGCTGAGAATATCGTATCAGCCGGAATGCAATTTTCCTCCTCCTCGACTATGCTCGCCCGAGTTGCGCGGCCTCCGTCGCGGCTTCCCGTAATGAAGTAATCATTATCGCGCCATTATTAGAATTTCAAGCATTCGGCGAAATGCCCCCGGCCGACACGGATCCCCCAGACGCCGCGCGCCGGGCACCGCCAGCGACGGACGCGCTAACTCAATTTTCTTCTTGCTCCGCTACGAGAGAATCTCGCCTCGAGATATAGCTCTACGTCGAGCTTCCATTGCTCACCTGAATACCCAGCCAATTCTGTTTTTGCAGATGGTATGTGTGTGCGACTCATTGTTAGAATAACCCCGCTACTAGAAAGAAATCTATCAGCAAAATCATAGAATCTACATTTCTACATCGATCTGATCGATAATTTCACATACATACAATTATAAAGTAAGCCTCAATATATTGTTAGCTGAGCAATAACACCAATAGTATATTCTCCTTTATCATAATAATTTAAAACAAATATCTATTATCATAAATAATTTGAAAAAGTGAAACGATACGTTCAATTCTCCACTCGACAAGTTGCTAGTTATACACCTTTCTCCTATGTCTTCGGCATTCAATGAAACCAGGAGATGGTGGGGAGGCTCGCGGAGAGGAAAATAGTTTATGCTTCAATACCATGAATCTCCGAAGTTTCGCTATCGTAGAAATCAAAGTGGGAAAGTAGGAAAAGAGGGTGTATACGCGAAATAGATACAAGACCACAAGTATTCGGTAAGACGGTCTGTCAGCATAGAAACAAGATTCACCTTCGAGCGATCGATAGCAAGCCTGATATTCGCATCCCGAGTTTCCCAGTCGTGACACCTTTCTCCCTCAGAAAGCACAGGTGCATTCACGCACGCCTGCACATTCTCGCACTGAGACCACCACAAGCATGAGGAAGAGGGAAGCTTGGGGTTCGAGGGGAGTTGATAGTATGCATGTGCATACGTATGTACTCGGTTGCGCAGACCCTCGCCTCTCCGCATTGTAATAGAATTGTCTCCATTATTAATGAGAGCGCTCGCTCCGTTCCACTGGACGCCCGGTAGGAGCAGCACTGCCTCGAACCAGTCCCACGCGCGTGCACACACGTCGCATTTGCTGGACGCGTGCGTTTATGCGTGCAGTGGACGTAAGACTGTTTTCGCCCCGGCGCTACCACTAAATTATTCAGACACGCGCGCCCCACGATAGAAAGAGAAGGTGAACTCGGAACTTCCTACCAAGCAACTCCACTCTGACTTGCTAACATTTGCTCAGTCCTAGCGAATGCTTACGAAAGTCATAAAGAAACGTATACTGAAAAAATTTAATGTAATTGATGGGTTTTAGGTTTGAGATTGATATTCGAAATACGTGGAATTATTAATGAACTAATTAACTGATCTCTGAATATTTGGACGTGGCTGTAAATGAAACTTCTATTCACCGCGCATATGTGTATGACATTCGCAGAGTTGGAGCGTGTTGGAATTTGGAGTCGAAATTTATATGTGGAGAACGGCACTCACAGGTCGATATCAAGAGCAGGGTAACTTGTTCCGTGAAACGAAACTGCCGTCGGAAAGCCGAGAATCCTTCTCTCTCGGTGAGCGCTTTAAAAATTGATTGGCACACACACCGTTAGATAAGTGGCAAGTTTTGAAATACTAGCTACGGTTGTGGAACGTCCATTCCCGCCGCTGGACACGTGACTCTATCCGAAGTGCTTGGATCGCATGGTGCCCGTTGCACGCGTGCCAAGAACTTCTGACTATGAAATAGTACGGAGAAGTTTTGGCCTGCCGCACGCTGGTGTAAACTGTGCATACATGCATCCAGGCCGATGTACCTGCCGCGCTTCCAAATTCTTGAACGTTCCACGATGCTTCAGGCCGGCTGACTATTCGTGGCTACTTAATAATTGAGTGTAACTGTTAGTGTCCGTTCGGCAGACGCGCTCCACTGACCAGAATACTTTTCACTTATTCAACCCCGGAAGAAGTTTCGGCCACCGCCACCGCTCGATGGCGAAGTTTTATCGCCACGTAAACGGGAGAATACAATACGTGCACCCGAGCAGGCTATGCATGGGCTCATTTATAAATCCTATCGTAAATTCCGGTTAGATCCTCGACCAGAATGCGTTATCGTTAACGCCGCTCACCCATTAAATGATCTAATTACCCTCACTGTGTTGTCCAGGTTTTTTTTTAGGAGTTCTCGAATTTTTAGACACTCATAATTAACAAGTAGACAGTCATTCTGTCAGAGAAAAGTAATTAACAGACGAGACTGAATTTGGTTGTCTCATAACAGTTTTGGACTTATATATTATTCAAGAAGCGAGGATCTCTTCGACGAGAGAAAGGTATTGGCTGAAGACAGAAAGATAGTAGGGAGATTCATGGAAGTTCGATTTCAGAAATGAAATTCTTATAATCTCCTTCTCGTGTGGAGCACTTGAAACTGCTTTCACTTCGTTCCAGTGGAATCCACGCTCGGAAGCATGTTTCCAATGGCAAAGATAAATCGGCAGGCAAGTATAGACTTCTCGCACTTGCACGTGTGCATCGCGCAGTCCTCTTGCGAATAGTGCTGCAAGAAGAATCGAAGGGATGCGGAATGGAGCGTGTACCTGGTAGCACCTGTACCCGTCGGGCCGGAACAATCGAAGCCGAGACGATAATGAGAACGACAGACCGGGTTCGTCGACTTCCCTTTTACTCGGAGCTACGCTCGTTGTCGTAATTTTTTCTTCCTCCTCCCTCTCCTTCAGCCCTTTTCTCAGAGGGAGCGCATTCCTCGTGGGAGGAGGAACAGAGGGCTTCAGCCCCATCGTCTAAGATAAAGGCTTGCTCTTTGTAAAGGCGGCGAGAATGGAAGACGACCACGAGTCGACTGCCTTACACTTGTTCATCTCTCCTCTATACTCTCGCAACTTGAGACACACGCATATGAACCTCTTCTCTTCAATGCAAGTAAAATTCTAGATTGTTCATGGTTGCTCCTTAATTTAAACCGACAAGGATAGTCGAGGGTTATTTCACAATGTCAATGGGTAATAGGATTTTCGAGCAAGTACAATGTTTCCATGACGATTATATTTGAATTGAAAACTATCGACGATCGAATTCCCTGGTGCGACGTAGCGACGGACAGAGCGGCAAGAATTGGTCGGTGCAACCGCATGAGCATACAACGAGATATTTAGAGAAGAGACAGAACGAAAAATACAGCGGCAGCGTAAAACCAAAGTTTTCTCTGCAAACCCTCGGGAAGAACAGCATTTAACGGCTAGCACGGTATACGACTGCTACACCCGCTTCCGGGCCGACGAAATTTCCTTGGTTTTTCCGGCGCCGCTCAGAAGTACCCGAAAATTCATCCCTTGGTTACACCACTGTCTGCAAGCCCAGCCGTGTTCTCGCGTGTGCGTGGCTGCGTGCGAGAGTATACGTATCTAGTAAGAGAGAGAGAGAGAGGGAGGGAGAAATAGAGATAGAGTATGAGGGAGAGGGAGAAAAACAGAGAAATGGGAAAAGACATAGAGAGGGAGAGCACGGCACAAAACCCTCATCCTCCGTCCCGTGAGGTTAGATCCTAGCCACTTCTATGGCCCAGTACTGCCGGCACGAACGAACGAATGTACGAACGACGGATAAGGGTTGAGGAGAAGTGGAGAGGGATGAAGAAACGGGAGAGAAGCAGCGGACGAGAAAGGAAGGGTGGCGAGATCGGGTCGGCGGGGGGGGGGGGGAAGAAATGCGAGGAAAGAAAGATAGAAGGTCGTCAGCATTCCTCCTTTTCCTCTCTGGCCGTGAGAGTCGAAGCGGCTCGTCCGCCCTCGGCCCTTCCATCCTCCTCCCTTCTCGCAGGCACCGTCGTCCGCTTGCCAGCAGCGCGGCTATACTGCCAGCACCACCACCACCATCACCACCACTAGCACAGTGCAGCGTCGCACCACCGAGCAGCTTTGAGCTTCCAGCTTTTTGCGGAGGTTCAACCACCTCGCCTCGTCGGAGCGACGCACGCAGAGGCCTCCTCAGCTCTCACGCAACCCTGCCGAAACGCTACCTAACGTGGCCCGCCGCCACCGCCTCCTCCTCTTCCTCCACCTCCTCCTCTTCCTCTTTCTCCTCGGCCCGCCGTCTCATTTCAACCCCCGGCCAAGCCGAGTCGAGCCTCTGCCCCTTTTGCCGTAGCCCTGCCATTTCAACCCCGTCCGTCCGTCTCCGCACACCTTCCAGTCGCCTTCGCGTCTCCTCTCTCCTCTCACTTCTCGCCACACACACCGCCGACAACGGCGTACACTCACACGCACATACGTATATAGAGCAAGCACGCCGCTCTCTCCTCCTTCTCTTCGAGTCGACGATAGGACGCGCGGCCGGCACGAAAGACGTTACAAGAGGGCTGCATCGACCACGCGAGAAAATTGCATCGTTGCGTTTTAAGCTCTGCGAGAGGCCAAACTCTCGACTAGCGAGAGGAAAAGGGAGAAAGAGAGAGAGAGGGTGAGAGAGACGACTACATCGAGGGATAGTCTCGCGAACGAACCTCGGTCCGATATGGGTCATGCAATCGAAATCCCCGACCGCCGGTGCCACCGGGAAAAAGCTCCCTCTTCGCTGACGTATACCTTGCGAGCATTATAAATGAAGGGGTGCTGAGAGGGTCGCTTCCCAAGTTCCCCGGGCAAATAGAGATCCCAAAGTACCGAGGGATGGCACTGGCCACCGTTAAAATGTTCCCTCCTATTTCCACGGATCTCTCACTGAAATGGACAGGATCAAAGATAGGATTTTTGGTGCCATTTAACGGATTTCAAGAATCAAGTATACACACCGACTCTTTCACTCCACATTGTTAGTCTATTAAATTCCACTCCATTTCTACTCATAAAAGTTCCTGAATCCCTTTAAAAAAAGTTGGAACTTTCCTATTCCATTCATATGGACATAGTGTAGGATTATTAATTAACATGAGTGGAAAAAATGTGTTAATAAGGTGGCGAGAGGGACAGGATCGAGCGACGAAATGAGGGATGATGTAGATCAACCACAGGACGAGCGTGCAGGGACCGAGGGAGGGAGGGTGTGTGTGCGTGGGTGGAAAGCGGGTGCACACGTGCGTCACCTCGTATTCAGAGGAGAGGGTTGCGGGAGGGTGGGCGCGAGAGAAGCAGGAGGAAGGGGGTGAGAGAGTAAACAGAATTTGCATGGAAACAGTGTGCCAGTGGGTCGCGTCGAGCTGTGGGTATTTAACGCTGTTCTCCCTGCCCCTCTTCGCATTTCCCTCTTCCCTTTACCGACACTTTAACCCCACTTCCCGCCCTCCCGCCGCCCTCCTCGCCAGAAGCCCGGCATTCATCCATCTCTTCTCTCCGACTTCACCGCCGCCATCCGCCCTCTCTCTCTCTCTTGCTTTTTCTCCCTGTTTCTTTATTTCCATTGCACTCGCCCTCTACCCCTTTACCGCATTCGACTATCCTTTCTCCGCGATGCAAGCCGCCAAGCGGCTTCTCCTTCTCGTCGAGTAGCTGCGCGGCCTGGTAGTTGCTCTTTTTAAACAGTCCGGCATAATTCCTTGCACGGGGGTGTCGGGGTAAACGCATTACCGACCAGGCTATTATACGTGTATACATATACGTGGCATTCAACGGCCTGAATGGACGCGTGTCCGAGTACTAGCTCGGCTACCCTACGCCTTTCTGCTTTGCTTTCGAGGGCAGGATGCAGTGTGCTCGCCACTTGTGACGTCATTCTTTTTAAAAACCCTTCTGACTCCGACGACCAACTCTCCCCCACCGCATGGATGGGACGAAAGTTTGAGTAAGATTTGACTCGGCGAAATCTGGACCGGATGGCCCTGGAAGATGATTCGGAAGACGGACGTCTGGAATTTGCAATATTAATGCTCCGGTTACTAAGTATTAGAGGCTCTGCTGCTTCTCTTCCGTTACTGCTTGCTGGACGGGAAAAGTTTTCGAGGGCTGCACTTTGTCGAATTTTCGACAGGATGACTAGGAAATAAATTTTGAACGAATCGCAGCACGCAAACTTAAACCATTAAGCAAAAATTGTACTATGGATGGATTAAATAAAGAATAAAGTTAAAATTAGAAAATGTGTTAAAATAGTGATATCCTCCTTCGGGAATTCTTTGAATGGCACGTCGGACTTTAAAGTTGCAAAAATATTCGGCACCACCAAGCTGCGTGCGATCGAAATGTGTTCACTGGCGTTGGAGCGCGCTGTTGGCGGTGGCACGAAGTGAATGGAACGGAAAAGCTTTTGCAACGTAACAGGCGATTACAACGCCTAATAACCTTGCTACTTGACTGATATACACTACTTACTGCAGAGTGGAAAGTTGCGAGTTTGAAAGCTACTTTGACTATGTGGAGTAGAACGGAGAGCAAGGAGAGCAAGTGGCGCAGCAGGCACGGGCGATGTAACGAAGTTCCTTAACGAGGCTACCCATTTTGTCGACTTAACTTGATCGATAACTACTTGCCCGCCTTCTGCCTCGCAAACAGGCGTCTCGACACGTCGGAATGTCCATTTAAAATAGAATTTCCAATTTTTCTGTCAAGATACTTAGTGACACTGATCATTAAGAATTGTGGAAGCTGCACCTCTCGTTCCGATTAATTTTGTGCATTTCCGAATGAAAGATTTAGAATATAATTAATCGGAGATAGATGAGAAATTTATACGCCGTTCATACACTTATTTTTTATCATCCCTGGTGAGAGGGTGATAAAAGGAACAGATATTGCGCAATCAGAATTACATACGATTGGTAACAGGCGCGATTTCAAACGTCCGTCACATTTTACGAGGCGGAAGAAGTCGTTATTGAAGGGCGCAATTATCGTCAAAGAGTAATTAAATAGCCGTGGAGAGAGGCATTGTAACGTCGCCCTTTATTAGGGTGACTGCGTAGGGCTGGTGAGCTCCCAGTTCGTTTCGCCCTACGTCTACCGAGCCACTTCCACTTCCCCGATCAAGCGTGCGGCCGCGCCGATCTATTGTTAGCAATGGACGACAAAAAAGTAGAAAGAACTATTGTGCGTGACATCAAAGACGCGCGCACCCGCCACAGTATCAGATCACGGCTAGTTAGTGCCATGATGTCACAGACGATTTTCCCTCATAGATAAAATCCGAAGCTCACTGCAGACACGGCAGCTTCGAGCTTCACGCAAATCATCTAACTTTTACCCATCTTCATACTTAATCTCTCTCCGCGTGCAAGGATACGCGTGGCACGAGAGATACCTTTTCAGGGCTGAGTGCATAATTGATCATTAGATCGAGAACCCTCGGAAGACCGGAGCCCTCGGGCTACCCAGAAGACTTGTGAGCCTTCATGGTGCTATCGGAGTTTTGCCGTTACCGCCGTCGCCGCCGGTGAGTTTCGGGGGTGTATGCGTGTACGCACTTCAGTTCCTGGTACGCGTCCGGCGGCGGCGGCGGCGGCGGCGGCATTGGAAGCCGAGGATAGAGGGGTGGGAGGAGGGGTGATAGAAAGAGAGAGAGGGAGCGTACCCTTGTGAAGAGAGCGTCGGCGGTGGCAGTGGCGGTGGCAGTGGCGGTGGCAGCGACGGCGGTGGCGGACACATCAATAATTACCCATGGCAGCGCGAGGGGATGGCAAGACGCGAAGCGGGCGGAAGCCAGAGGGCATCAGCGGGAGGTTGGCTCGGAGGGCAGCGGGGTTCGGGAGGGTGGTTGGGTGGTGGATGAGGCTTTCGGAGGGTGGCGGTGGCGGACGCGCGCAGAGCGGCGTAGGCCGAGAGGAAGGGTAGGACGCTGGGATGAAGAGCTAGCGGAGGAAGAGGAAAGAGGAGTAGTAGTCTCGGGTCAACCGGGGTCAAGTCGCGCTACCAGACGCAACCCGCGCTCCCTCCCGGCCCCTCCCGCGCTGCCCCTCTCATCCAGACGACCCTGCCAACCCCCTGCCTGCCTGCCTGCCTGCCTGCCAGCCTGCCTGCCTGCCTGCCAGCCTGCTTGCCAGCCTGCCAGCCTGCCACTACCGCCTCTGAGCTACCAGCCACCACCTCCTCATCCTCCTACACCACCGCCACAGCCGCCTTCAACGCGTCCTATCCAAACCTCTGTCCACTTCCACCTTTTCCTTCTTTCTTTCTTTCTTTCTTTCTTTCTTCTTTCCTTCCTTCCTTCCTCTCTTTCCCTCACCCCAAAACGCTTCTACGTATACGCAAAGCCTTGACTCTCAACGGTAGCCCTGGCTGGACACACGCACCCTTCAAAGCCCCGGCGCTCTTACGCTCTCACGACCTTTACAACTTTTTTTTCGGATCATCCTGCTTGTGTGAAGTTTTGGAACTCGAGCACACGCGTCGCCCAGACTTAATGAGTTTCCAGCCACCCACGGAATTAAAAGGACACGACGCTTTAGCGAATTATAAAGGGCAGACAGGGAGAAGGGTGGCTGATGGCGAAAGTCAAAGTGTCTTGAGAATTTATTGGGATATTGACGGGAGGTGGTGATTGTATTGGTTGACTATGAAGCATCGCTTATGTAAGACTCACACGGTGGCTATCACGATTGAACCTCTGATCGCGTCGCACAAAAATTTCTCTTTACTCCTGGTTGGAATTTTTATCTCGACGTAGCCAAGCCACAACGGTTTCTCGCACGCGCAACGAGCGTGCATGACGGACGGCGCCCGATTCTGTTTCACGAGCTTTTCATCTGCGTGCATTTTATAGGTGATATTTTACACCCACCGCGGGCGGTGTGCTGCCCTGCCAGCAAGAGAGAATATTTTCTTTGTTTGGATAATGCGTTGGTACCATCGTATAAAGCGAGTTAGCGGTTTAATACCTGCTTTTACTCCCACTGCCATTCATTCCACTTACATATGATTAATTGACTCCTCGTTCTACCACCCACTTTTTTCCCAACTAATTCTGCTTTTGACCCGCAGTTTTTCGTCCAAAAATAGTGAGATCATTTTTTGGTTGACGTATTAAATTTTGCAATTTTCTCTCCCGCTTCGTGGTCTTCCATTTTTCAAATAAGTTACGCGTGCACTTGCAGTGGGATGTTTTCGAAAATTCCCCATCTAATATCTGATACATTGGACCGCCTTTGTGCCAGCGATAGACTGATAGTCCATATAGTCCAGAGATCTCGTACGCGCACCAAACGAGAATGCGTCTTCCGAGCGAACGAGCGAACCAGCCAGTGGCAGCTCCGGACTTTGTTCGCGCCGCACGTTGTCTGTAAACGGAATTTTCCTTGGAGCTTTCGCGAAGCTTTGAGAACGGACAACACCCACACACATTCGCTCTTACACCGAACCATACTGGCTCACACACTGTGCCACAGCAGCGAGAAATAAAATGCGCCACGTTTCTCGCTTTTTATCGTTCGCGTCCACTATGGCCGCCCGAGCGTGTCCAGAATTCAGTCCTCCGGGGGTAGACTCGGAGGAGTGCCGTCAGAATCGGGTGAAAAATAAGTCCGCCTTCTTTCGGGTCACCGTCGCAATTATTTCCCAGTCTATCTTCGGGAAAAAGAGCAGCGAAGCGAATCTTCCTCGTATCGGAGCCAAAATAGAAATCAACTGACAGTTAAGAGAGAAATGCTATTGGAAAAATGCAATTTATTCTCGGTTTATAATATGCCTCGAATGCCGGGAAAAGAGAATTAGTAGAATTCCAGTTATTCACTGGAAACAGTGGAAAAGAGTGAGCAGCCAGATCTGGGAAACGTTATAATTATGATAATTAATATGAAGGACTGCTGCTTTGTAACGAAGAGGCCGGATAGCTCTCGGATCCAGCGACAAACGTAACAACCCACCCACACTCTTACTGGCCTTTCTCTCTCTCTCTCTCTCTCTCTCCCCCCTTTTGACTATGTTGTTCGGGCCATCAAGCCCTCCTTGGGGAGGACGGCAGCACGCACGACACCGAATATCCGTCTGGCCAGCCAACTTTACTAGCAGACGTGGCTGCGGGGGGTGGTGGGACGTTTTCAAGAGGGGTTGCACCGGGGACCCCGTAGCAGCAGGCTGGGACAAGCCCTGAACTCGAGTTCGTTCACACCGCCCTGCTCGTCAGACAACCGACTGGAGGGACGATAATATTCGGGATCGAGCGTAAAACTTTGCCCTGGCAGAAGAGATAATTGGCCGCCCACAAATTCGCCTGGCCGACGACGCACTCATACTCCTACTCACCGTCCGGCGTTCTTGTTCGACCACGACACCACCGCCACCGCTTTCTGCTTTCGTCACCGGCGACGGCGTCGATTTCAGAACTCTCGCACCACTTTTACGGCCGAGCGTGCAGCTTTTCTTAGTTACAGCCGGTGGAAACGACTATTTGGGAACTTTGAGACTACCTTTCTTGCCAATCCAGCCTTCCAATCTGATAAAGTATTCATGCCACCGGGGAATGGGACATCCTGTGTTCGCCCTTTGATAGAAGTGCTTCTTAACTCGCTACTAACTACTATTACACCTCAACCCAATTTTATTTATCAATATTACTTGCCATCGTTGTCTGGTTAGGCGTATATTACAAGTTTTCAGAGTGACAATTTTGACGAGGACTATCGTTTCTATTATGAAAATGTGATTGAATAAGTTGAAGGTATACGTAATATAGCAAGGGTGATTTTCGAGTTTATTCGAGCTAGCCCATGTAAGGATCTATCAAACAGTGCGCACCGGGTTTTCTTTTTTCGCGAGAGCACAGGACGTTACGGGTGGACGACAGGTAGAGGATGGAGAGGAAGAAGGGAATAAGAGAAGGAGATGAGGAGAGCGTCGGGGGTTGGATCGGAGGGTGGATTGCCGGTCGGTTTGGAACACGGAACCGGGGGTGGAGGTCGAAGGGATGGCGACGGGTCGTTGCCCGAAAACGCGGCTCTGTTATTGTCCCCCTACTCCCTTTTCCGTTGCCCCTAACTCCGACTTCGATACATGCACACACACGCACACACACGCACACACACCCGCCTATGGACACGCGTATGTGCGCGTGTAACCGTAGCTATACTTCAAGAATCGCGTACACACGCGCGTCACGCATACTGGAACGAATTTATGCGCGCACGCGAGCGACACACGATTTCCCTTGTATAACGTTCTTACACGTGAACCGTTCCAATTTGCACTGGCGTTCGCTGTTAAAAATCAGACATACTGTTGAAAATTGAACAACAATCATATTGTTGTTCAATTTTCTGTTCAATATACTGTGCTGTAAACGTTAATTTCAATTGAATTCTAAAATTCGTTGAACGAATATATGCAATATTCATATTTTCAGCCCGAATAATTGTATTAATCAAGCGCACACTCTGGAAAAACATGGGTCCAAAGGATGTCTGGGCCGTTTTGGGGCTACTGGAGCACGTGGATCTCTGATAGGACGTACTCGACGGAATTGGGGGTGGATGCGGGTGAGTTAAAGGGGTGGGTGGGTGGGGGGGGTTTGGCGGTGGTTATACGACGCGGCGGGTAGAGTCGGTAATGCAGCACTTTGCATTGTTGGCGGGTAGGAAGCGGGAACATTTACTGCCGGCGACGTGTCAATCCGTCCGGGGTTTTACGAGGGCTGCGTAAATTCCAGGGGCTTGCTGGCGGCGCGCGTATACTCTTGGTGGTCGCTCCGCCAGCATTGGCCGCTCCGGGCTCTGTGCTCCGGTGCATCGGAGTCAACGACAACAAACGCATTAGACTTTATGGCGGCTGGCTCGTTAACTCGCCCCGTCGCTCTCCTCGGCTACTCGAATGCCCATCGTCTAGCCAGCCACGATCTCACGACTCGACCCAACCCACCCTACCCTGTGCTCCCTCGAAATGTCCAGACTTCGGCCAGACGTCCGCACCTGCCTCCAATCGCTCCAGACTCACAGGATTTTCCCAACTTCGTGAACTGCTTCTCCTCTTTTCCTGACCTCCCGACTCAACAGAGGCCAATGGAGAACGCTGGATGAATACGCTTTGATGTGAGAGAGGCTCATTTAACTCTCGAGTGTAAGTCTGTGTGAAGCCGCGTGCAACTTTCAAGACACGTACCCGCATATCGGTGGGGCTTTTAAACTCTTTTTCAATGCTTTATTTGTTTTTCGAGTGAATATTGTGCTGGAAATGTTCGAGTTGACCCGTCGAGCCAGAGGATTGGTCGACACCTTCAAAGCAGCGGAAGCGCCAGGAAAAACCTGGTACTCAAGGTTTACAGGACAAGGAGAACACCTCGCGATTATGCTCCAGGAAAAATGCGACAGACATTAATAGGCCGCCTATAAGAGGCCTTTTCTTAGACATCGTAGTCTCGTTTTTCACGACGATCCCTACGTATCGATACGCCTTCGATCTTTGACCGATAAATTGCTATTCGTTCTCCATTCCCACGGTCAGAGTTTATAGAAAAAAATCACCGGTCATTGGATTCGGAAGTATGAAGTTCGTAGAAACTTGCAGAATACAATGACGTACTGTTTGATGGGTTTGGACGATATAAATTGGAGCCGCGCGGCGGTTTAAAACTCGATTCTTCGCTGCTACCCGTTATCCAATATGATTACAGATGCATTGGGATTGGCATGGGTTTCATTGAAATTGGGAAGCCGGAAATAGGACTTTTCTGATAATTCAACTAAAACACAGCCGAACCTGTCCTCTCACACTCTCCAAGTTGACATGGTAATATCCATCCACGAGTATTTCGGAATAGTAATTAAATTCTCGATGTTCCTATCGAGCCGAAACTGTGCAATCTGTGGCCAAGAAATTCAACCCTCGACTGCGCTCATTTTGTCCGAACGAATTAAATGCCAACCATTCTGCTAATTGGAGCGTTCCCGATCGGAATTGTGTCCGGTGTGTGGTTGCACGAGCAAAGGATCGAATTCTATTGGCAGGGGTATAAGTAGCCCAGTCAGATTTCGTCGTAGGGTCTTTGGAGAATGCTGAAGTGTACAGGGAACGGCGAGGCGGTCGGCCGGGCTCAATCTGCACGAGTAGCCATACATGTATGCATGAGAGCGGCATTCATTGCTGCTGAGTTGCGATTTCTGCGGCCGAACTTCATCGGGGCCGAGCGCCGACAGGCCGGACTGGCCAGCCAGACTGTTTACAATCTTCAGCAGTCGGTGCACGCAAAGTATAGTCAATTAGAGGCCCACTGGCCACGAGGAAGCGGGATATCGACCCTACCTGCCACCAGTCCGAACTACAAACACCACCGTGGCCCGTTTCCCGATGGATGCGTGGACACGGAATCGCGCTCTCGGACCATTGCGTGCCGGCTCAATTAGTCTATACATACACATATTGGAAATCGAACGGCCCGCTCCTCGAGTACCTCCCGCACGCGGCATTATTAAATTTCAAATGAATTCCCTCCGCTCAGTTCGATCTTTTATTACCACGACAATGTACCATTACCATTTTCTTTCTCTTTTGCTTAATAGTGAAGCGCCAAAATCCCGTCATATATATTTCGCCCTCCACCCATTGAAAAGTCAGATTTGGTAATAGCGCTGCTCTGTATGCTCTATTTTGCAACCAATTTGAAAACACTTTTTTCATCGTCGAAATATATCCCGTGATATTGAGTTGCGAGAATTGATTCTTTCATTTTTCATTTGCTAGCCGGCTGCAATATGAATGAGACGAACTTTATGAATAGCAATGAGGATATTGGGATGCATTGAAATTTATTGTTCTCATAAATCGTAATCTATAGGGCCGCGTTGTCATAATGACATTGCATGGTTGTTGTTTCTACTTGTAATAACAGTTATAATTCAGACGATAATAGAAGTTCATAATTAGCATGAGGATTGTATGCTGTGACACCTGACAGCAGAGCGTCAAAGGGGCGCGATGGAAAAGTCGCCTCTTACGTGTCAGACAGTGATTTTCGCAACGGCGTCATTAGCAAATTACTAATCGCTAATGTCCCATTAGGGCAGCGCGCGATTCACGATATCGACCGTGAAGGAGTAGCATGCAGCGGTCCCCTCTCTCATGACGAATAGGCGAATGCAAACACACTCGAATGCGGGTGACTGCATGCCAAACCCGGCCCCCGTGTATACACTTGTCTGGCGCACTAATAATTGACGGTAACCCCGTTTTTGCCATCCTTAACTAGGCCACCTCTAATAGGACGTGCGATCGGATTGCACAATCATGAAATTTCCATGTTTTTCTTTGCCGATGAGAACTCGAAAATGTAAAGTGATCATACTCCGCTGCCCCTCGCACCCAGAATCTCTGAATACCCAAATCAAGTACAACACAAAACGCCTCCATCACCTACAAAACAAATCCCATAAGAAAATATAAGCAAACATAAGAAAAAAAAGTCCCTACAAAATACTATAACA
The DNA here is from genome assembly GCA_910593735.2 of Ectemnius lituratus. Classification (NCBI taxonomy): domain Eukaryota; kingdom Metazoa; phylum Arthropoda; class Insecta; order Hymenoptera; family Crabronidae; genus Ectemnius; species Ectemnius lituratus. The sequence continues at coordinate 4,054,336 of OU343036.1, read as the reverse complement.
GTACGCGTGCATTAGATCAACGCCGATGCTTTCTCTCATTCGCAATAGCATCCACGTGCGATCATTGTGAAACATTGGATCGAGCATATATCTGGTGGATCGGGCTACGATTAAAAGTATACGGGGTGGGCGCACAAATTGCAGTCAATTAAAGCAGCGCGCGGTAACTATCGCGGCCTGATATCGATCCCTGGGAAGAAGAAGGAGCTGAGCCGTACCTACTCTACTCTTCTCTCTATCCCTCTATCTCTATCCCTCTGTCTCTCTCGCTCCCTCTCAAGTCGATGGACACCAAGAGAATTTGCTGCGTAGCGCGGCTCTCACGTCCCAGTGCACACTTCTTGCATCCGCCACGTACGTACGTAGAGACGTACTTACGTGCAACGCGCCCGAGATAAGATAGCCCGGGGTACCTGCCGTGGCGGCGGTGCGGCCGCCGGGACGCCGGTGGGAGGATGGCAGACGAGAGAGTACGGGGCGAAGGAGGATGGGAAGGGGGGGAGGGGGGAGGGCATATAATTGCAGAGGGCAAATGGAGAGAGAAATAGCGCGCCACTCTATCCCCGTGTGTGAGTAGGGCGAGAGGAGTACGTCCGTATCCCGGGGCTCCCACTCTCTCTCTCTCTCGGTGTGTGGATCCGCGTAGGTACGTGGACAGGTACGCGGAGGCGCACGTAGCAGAGGGAGGCCGCACGTACCTTACGTGTTACGTGTGCTCTCCTCTCTCTTCCTCGCTCTCTCCCTCTTGCCGCGGTAGAGAAGGAAAGCCGTGCGGAGATGTTCTCGCCGGGTCAGCGCGGGGTCACGCTTGGAATCCAGAGCAAACTATCCCCTCCGCCTCCTCCCTGCCATCTTCCCCCTTCTTCTTCTCCTTCTTCTTCTTCTTCTTCTTCTTCTTCTTCTTCCTCTCTCCTCTGCCTTCTCTTCTTGCCAGGGAGCTCTTCTAAGTTCCACTCTCGCGCGGGACTGCTGCCTACCTATGTACCTACCTGATCGCCCTCCTCCTTCTTCTACTCATCCTTCTACACGCCCCCCCTCCCCCCCACTCCTCTTTCGCCGCCACAACGTGCTTCCCCTCGTCTTCGTCTTCGCTCTCGTGCACTCTTCTTTTTCGCCGATGCCAAGAGCGCCGAACAGCCTATATAGCATCGGTCCTTCGTGCTGCCCTTCGCTCTCCACTCTGCACTTGGATGGTCCTCCTATCTCACTTGCGCGCTTGCTGTCTTTCGCGTTCGTTCCTGATGCTGCTGGTGCTCCTCGAGAGAGAATATCGGGACGCTCGGTTCTCTATCTCGTTCTGAGTAACGCGTAAGCGACAGGAGAGGGGACCAGTTGTTAGGAGGAAGAGAGGAAGATCGTGGGTGCAACCGTAAAACTGCCACGTGAAATTCGCGTCTTCCGCGTCATTGCCGGGCGATCCCGGCTCTCCGGAGGATGGGCACGGGACGAGCCGGACGTAAATCGTTCTCTAAGAGGAACCTAACAACGCTGCTACCCCACCATTGCCTCAGGGTAAAATAGCTTGTTGTACCCGGCCACCAGCACGCTTTGATGCGATTGATTCGCTCCTGAACCCTTCGCCCTTTTTCTCCCCGAGCCACCCTTGTGCACCGCCAAATCGACAAATTCATCATATGTGCGATCTACCGGCGGTCAGACGAACGTGATAAGATCTTATTTTATTAAGAGTAAAGTTCTCGACATTCGCACGCTCATAATGGATGAAATTGTGGTGTATAGAATATGGTTGTATATGTTTAGTGTAGGAATGATATATAAGCTGTTGATAGTCGAGCTAATCAGTACTAGTCGTCAGAGTCTGTAAGTTGAATTGACTTATCAAGAATCAACGTTAATTGCCCTTTAGACTGGTTGCAGTCATGACAGATTGAGTTTTATCAAATGAGAATCTCAGGGATAGGCGAGGGTTTGTCTTAGCACACGCGCGACGTACAATTAGCTTTATGTTCGCACGTGTGATGAGGATTCACATCTGGAAGGCCTGGAAACATGACCTTTGTCCCGTGGAAAAGGGATTACACGGTTGCGCGTTTAAACGGTGCCAGAGTGAAACGCATTTACGTGTCGCTTATAAGGCAAATCGCTCGTTTGCTCGAGAGAGTCCTTTACAGGCGAATCAATCTCGCCAGTCACTCCTTGGCTCGGCGAGTACATACTACTATTTGCCTCTGATCACGGTCTAATTTCACTGAAGCGAGCAACCTGTCGTCGTGCGATGCTCGCTTTTTCTATCCTATGCTGAAAGAACCTAGCAATCCGCATTAGCTCCACATTAAATTTCTCGTCCAATTCCTGGCTTGTTTTCAATCGGATCATAAGCTTGAAAACATGGTCAATTCCGAGTTATTACAAGTCAAAGTCCAGTGACAATAGCTTCCCTTTTCCGAGTGTTCTCGGCGCCGCCATTGAAATGACATGCGTCCGAAAATGGATTACAGACGGCATATGTCCGTTAACAAAACCATCACAATATTAATCCGAGCGGAGTCCGCAGCGAGTCGGCACTCGGCATGTGTAAGCCCGGCACAGGTACGTGTGTCCCCGTCTCTCCATTTCGACGAACACGCATTCCCGCTGATATCAGCTTTGACCCGAAGGACTCCGCTGAACTGCGGTAATACCGCGGTCAAAAAAGCAATATCTGCCGGCAGCCGGCCGTTAATTATGCCGTCGGCTGGTCCGCCATCGCCACCGTTCTACCGCCGACGCTGCTACCACCGCCTCGCCAGGGGTTAGACGCAGTCCGCCGCGCGTACCTATGTACATACTATGAAGTATTTCCATTTCCATGATTGGACCGACGAGGAAATCGCGCACCATCCCCTACACACGTACCCATACACGTACATACACAAAGACAGGGACGCACACCTGGTGCGTCTCTGACTAGTGCCGGGCGCCGCGACAGATGGAGATCCGTGATTCCACGTTCTCTCTCTCTCTCTCTCTCTCTCTCTCTCTCTCTCTCTCTCTCTCTCTCTCTCTCTCTCTCTCTCTCTCTCTCTCTCGTTCCCAACGTACCACAGGAGCCGCCGGGCGACGTGACAGAGCGCAGAGGTGAGAGAGTGAGAAAGTGAGCAAGCCACGCAGGAAAGACGAATGAAGGGAGACAGGAAGAGAAGGGGATCGCAAGTAGTAGCGGTATACACTCTTCGGACACAGTAGTGTTCCAAGCAAGGGGGTGAGAATTCGAGAGGGTCCGAAGGAGGGAGAGCTTGGCTCAAAGGGAGTGAGAGAGGCAAAGAGAGAGGGAGAGAGGAGCTCCGGTTGGGGGGTCGCGGCGTGTTAGGGACGCGCCGCGTGTCAATTAAGTGGCTCCGAGCGGTGAGATACGGGGACTCCTTTCCATACGGATATGCATACGCTCGGTCGGTTCGCCTCGCTTATCGTACGCCCGCGCACACGGATGCACCTGTGACTCTCAATCCCACTCACTCTCCCTCATCCTCTCTCACTCTCTCTATCTCTCTCTATCTCTCTCTCTCTCTCTCTCTCCCGCTTATAGTGCCGCACGAGCATGAGACCGTTCTTAATCGCGCCCCATCGGAATTCGCCTTTCTTGAGAAATTGGCGAAACCGGAGTCGAGTGCTTCGAGCGCGATATACGGACGCCGGTGTTTGACAAATGAGTAATAGCTAGGAGGATGGACGATCCCCTCTAGGAATTTATTAGATAAATAAAGAGTATCATAAACCTTCTTTTTGGATTTCGATGCGTCATCCATTGAAAGTAATATTAGATCATTTAACTCATGATATAAATTGTATTGTATGTACTTCTATAATTGGTGAAGATTTAGACTTTTATATTTATTATATCAGTTTGTTTTCTACCGGTTTCAAATGTCACAGAATTTTTTCCCCGACGAATGATCTGTTTCGAGAAGGATGGCTGCAGTACATGTACAGATATACAGCTCCTTCGTGGGCTATCGTGAAATATGACGCGTATTGTCTGCGGCTCGCATACACACATGTTTTATGGCACATGTTGCATTGGAGGCTAGTAAAGGCGAGTAGAGCGGGTGCATGTAATGCCTGGCATAGTTCGCCCTGCTCATCTTGTGCTTGCTCTTCTTACGAGGGCCCATTACGAAAGCGTCTCCTCCCCAGGTCCTGCCCGCTACTCCTCCTCCCTTCACTCTTGCGTTCGAACCTTTACTGACCTCGCTGCTTGGCAAGGCTCGCAGCGCGTGACACAGGACCTCGTTATGATGACCTCTGGACGAGAATGGTTCGTGGAGGGCTGCTATCTATCGCGATCGGGAACCGATCCTTGTTTACCTTCGCTCTCAATGACCGGGGGTAGCTGCACGAAAGCATTATCCTTAAAGCCCCCTTCTTCTCATCCCCCCCCCCAAACCCCTTCTCTACCATCCTTCCCCCTTGCAAGTTAGGCTTCTATTATTCGAGAGCCATCTCATCTTTCTCCGACGGAGAGGTAGACAAACTCTCGGCATAGCCTCCTGCGTTTACACGGGCAGTTTGTTACATCGGAATAGTATGTATTCTCGATGTTGTAACTCATACTCCCGGTGTTACCCAGACTCCCAATACCACCGTTCGAAGAATCGGACGAAGTAAACGCGGCCGAATACAATTCTCGTTTATTTTCTCCTGCGTTTTTTCTCATCCGCGTAATAAAAGCCAATGACAATAAATAAAGTGGGAATCAAAAGAGAAACGGGGACACAGTGAGAGAGGGATTTCTAGAACGACAAGTAGTCACTGTTACCGCACACTTGTTGGAAATCGGAACAATGGGAGTGATTTGTAGGAAATGTATTTCGCACAGTCTGCTTGGCGTAGTAGTCCGGATTATTTCGTCGGGCTGCCTTGCTTGGTAATGGATTAAGATTTACAGCGTTGAAGGGGCGACCTTACGAAACGCATTGGGATCTCGCAATGCGAAGGACGGAGGGTTTCATAGGAGCGAGGCAAGTCCTGGTATTTCACGGTGCACAATTACACACGCAAGGTTGCGCTCAGCAGCACCCTGGCCGGCATGCAAATTTTCATACGTGGCGTTCGGAGGAAATGAACGAGCAGAGCGGCACTGGCGCCACCGTTGCAACCTGTGCAATTGGTATATTCCTTGTTTGGATAGGGTTTGCGAATCCATTTTATTAGTTGCATTACAAGGCACGCCGCTCACCGGGGGGATGATTGTCTGGAATTACTCACGAGTGCCTCACGCGACCACTTATACACCCTTGTGAAAATACTAACAAAGTCCGATCAACGCTCCTTGAAACGAGCTGTTACACGCACACCCGAATCCACTCGGCAAGGATCTCACGTATCGTTTTATTCTTCCATAACCGTCGCAATTCATTACATTCGGTACACGAAGTTAAATGTAGCGCGTAACGTTAATAGATTACTGTGGGAATACTTGGAACTTGCTTATGTGATTGCACTCAATCGATATTCAACTATTACCTTTAAATGGTCTAATGTTACTGTGTCTTGAAATCGTGTCTTGAAAAGGGTGTCTCGAAGAAAAGGGATCTCATATCTTTCATCCTTGTTTTCCCACAGTACAAGCACTGGTTAAATCTAATTTGAGATTACAGGCTGGATTAGAGGAATGCCTTAAGTGGTCTTGAAAAATTAACAGGTTGCCGTTGAGCGCACGTGGGATCCTCTCACTTTTCGGGGGTGCATTCGTCGGCGAATGGAACTGCAAACGGACACAGAAAGAGAAAGGGAAGAGAAGCGCGCGCGAGTCAGAGAGAGAAAGAGAGAGAGAGAGAGAGAGAAAGAATGCAAGGCAGGAAGGGGGAGAGTATGATGGACACCAGCTTGGTCTAGAGCCGCTATCAGTGTTACCGTGGCTCGGACAATGTTGCTAAACTTCCCGGGCTGAATATTCACGAGGGCATTATGTGTTGCCGCGGTGAAAAAAGGAGCTCGCCGTTGTAATTAAGCACTAATGGAAACTGCAGCCGACGCTGGCTGGTGGCGGCGAGGACAACGAGGTTGGCGGGGGCGCGCGCGGGGGGTGGCTGGCGAAAGGAGCTTTACGGGGAAGCGTCAAAGTGCAAACATTAAATATGCCGCGGACACGATTTTTAAGGACGCGATACGCCCGGCCCTCGGGCTTACGGCGTTAATGGAAGGATAAGAGGACAAGAGGGATGCCGGGCAGCAGAGCCGCCTCGTCGCCGACCGCTCGTTGGATTTTGAAGGATGCGAGAGGACACAGGGATGAAAAGGGTACAGGGGTCGAGGACCGGAAGCTCCAGAAGTAGGGTTGACGCGCGCGCGTACCTCGGACCACCAGAAACCAGCCACCACCGACGGCTGCCTCAGGGCGAGGAGCGGTTTAACACGTTTCCGCGGTGAAGCGGTTTAACGCGCATAATACATATAAGTACCTCCTCCTCTCTCACTCTCCATTTACATATATCTACCTATCTTCCTCGTCTCTCGCCCTCTCAGAGAAAACCAGACTATATGTATACACACTGTTCTCTATGTTAATGCACAGGTGTGCATCGACTGGCCAACACCAAAATCAACTCCCTCAAGTCGGACTTCGTGCTTCACTCGTTTTCCACTCAACGCATCCCCTGTTTATTCCTCAAGTTTATTAGGCTCCAATTTTACGAGTTTTCTCCAACGGGTTTCAAATTCTCCTTGGTATACTTGGTAGTTTTCTTTCAACTTTCGCGGCAGCAGAGTAAAACTGGGCGGAAGTACCTCGGACGAATTCAGCGAAAGCGGAGGGCGAAAACACATCTGCATAACACTTTCTCCCCGCAAGTAGTAGCAACCGAGCTGGTGAACTACATTAATTCGCGGATCAGAAGAAGTTTGTACTCTTGTAACATTTATCGAAATCACGTCTAGCAAATCTTGTGATAATTCATTTTATGAATACAACAAAGGGTACGAAAATAGAATGATGTACAATTTGAATGCGACTACAAACAATTTAGGATGAATTCAGGAAGGACAATTCTTGGTAAAGTGAGCAACGAGTGCGTACGATGACTCGAATCTATCATCAAACAGCCAGGCGCTAATTGTCGAGGCACTATGATGCCTTCTCTCATTAATACAGGCCACGCTTAATTGTCGCAGTTACCACCCTCTGTGCGCTAAGGATAATTCTTAGTCGGTGGAGGGTCGCGCGAGTGCACTGCTTTTCTGGGCCGATCGTATTAACAGTATGGCCTATCGTCATGTAAATGAAGTAACGCCCCGTAAAATCGCGGATGCCTCAACGTGCAAGCACATACGTACGAATGCACGAACACGTAGACAGGCATAGGCACGCGAGGGTAACTGGCTCGGCACTGTAATGAAATTCACGAAAAGCAGGAAGCAGAGGCGAGCGGTTAAAGGTGCATACGCGCGGTATTCGAGCAGTATAGCTATCGGGTAGGTGCGCATTATCGGGTTCAGTGCGCGGGCTTGCCTTGCTCGAGTCTCGCGGACGCAAGCATGATCACGAATGCACTGACAGAGAACGCGAGACAGGGAGAAAGAGAGAGAGAGAGAGAGAGAGAGAGAGAGAGAGAGAAAAAGTACGAATCAGTCTCGCTCACGGTAATGCCTACCGCTGAACGCGCCGGTGGATCGTGCCTTTCTGATTATCCACTCTCTTTTCGCTGAAGTGCAGCCTCGGTAAATTAATTTCGAAAAAAGTCCCTGCAAGTCGTAGTACATCCGCGCGACTCCATGCTTCGATAGACTGATATTGACAGTAACGAGATGAATTTATGATACGAAAACATTTCAATTGATTGGATGATATCGTTTTTTTGGAGGGAGGTAAAGTTATGCCTATGATATTGGAATAAAGCATGCCAGGAATAGTATCTCCCTTGGAAAAGAGTACTTCAGGTTTCGCAAGGTTCGCAGCTTCCACTTCGCGCCGCTTCCTTATGGTTGGTCGTGTGGTAACAATGGAGCTCGCGGCGGACACTTGAAATAAGTCTGCCATAAATTCGCCGGGCGATCGGCGAGGATGGAAACGTGAAAGGCAGGCGTCTTGGGCCGAGTGCGGGCGAGACGGTGGTAGACGCGATCTGCATCCTTGTAGAAAAGGTCGGGAACGGCGAAGGCAGTACAGCGAGCGGCAAGCGGCGAGCGGGCCCGGCAGGCGGAGACGTGTGAGACGAGCCACGATCTATCCTCATCCGTGCGTGTTCGTGACTTGGATCGGGCCTAGCTTGGCCCAGGATCGCTCCAGGTCGGATCCACTCCCGCTTCGCTGCCAGCGAGAGACCCGCAACACTCTTGATCCCTTTGCCCTTCGATCCCGCTCGCTAAGGCTCACGCCACACCGCCCGAAAGTATCTCAATCTCATCCGACCACCAATCGCGGTATCTCGATCATTGAAAGCATAAATTAGACATGAGTTCGTCCTCGAATTCCAAGACTGGTTCGATACCGAGGAGAATTCCCATGAGTAATATACGAGGACGTCGAGTGCAGCTCATTGCGAGCGAGAGCGAGCAGGTGTCAGGGTACACGTAGCCGAGGGAAGTGGCTCTTTCATTTCCAGGAGGGAGAGATGCTTCTGTCTTCAGTTCAGTATGCCGGGTTTTCCCTTGGCTGAGCAGTCAGTTTTCGGTAGTCGAGAGAGGGAGAGCGGTAGAGGGAGTGTGTAGCTAATCAGTGTGGCTTCACCGTAAGGAGTCGCGGAATCACGCTGGCAAGAGGCAGAGCAACCAACCCCTGGCAGTTGCGGGTGTCAGAATAGCCAGGAGGGACGGGCGAGGCTGCAAAGGAGGGCGAGGATGGCATCGCAGGGCCAAGCAAAGGGGGCCAGGAGGATGAAAGGTGGAGGAGGCTCCGGAAGAGGTCGAGTGTCGAGGGGTGCGGCGGGGTGGATGCGAGCAAGCAAGCAAGTAAGGAGGCAGGCAGCCAGGCAGGCAAGCAGGCAGGCAAGTAAGCCAACGTGGAGGTGGGCAGCAGCACAGAGAGCGCAGAGGGTCTACGGTTTGGAAAGAGGAGGGCCAGGAGGGAGGCAAAGACTCTCCGCAGGTCGATACCATCGCTAAGAGCCACCAGGTTCAGGTCTCCCGCTGCCTCTATGCACCGGTCAGAGCGACAGAGAGGCAACTCGCCAAGAGAGGGTGAGAAGGATGCGAGCAAGAGAAGAGCACACTGCAAGGACTCGAAGGTGGAACGAGAGAGGGATGGAAGGCTTCCCCGTAATTATTCAGCAAGGAGGACCCGCGGGTCAAGTCGGGTTATCTTAGCGCTAGGATGCAGGGTTATCTACCCTGCCTTACTCCCGTTCCTCCCCGTTCGTCGTCGGCCGAACAACACACCACGCAGTTCAAACCAAGGGAGAGCCTGTTTTCTCTCTCTCCAATGGGCTTGCGAGCAAGGTCCTTTGCTTCACACACCCATCTTCTCCTCGTATGAGTGACGACCAACTTACTACTCCCATGTGAGAACGAATCTACGACCGGATGACTTCCGACATCGATGGAAACTTTAAGGAGATTAGCAGAAATTAATATCACAGAATAGATAACCATTAATGACGCTTGTTTCGAATCGTGTTATAATTCCCTGTAGCTTTAAAGTATATTTTTCACTGTCGTTCTATCATTTCTATTCCATGATCGGACCTGTTCTAAAAGTCACGACTAAACTGTTCTCGCAGTGGGTCCGCCACAGTAAACGTGCTCCATTTACCAGTTCGGTGCTCGCCGAGGATCCGAAGAGTATCGGGGTAGCTTTATGGCGGAAGTGTGAGGAACGGTGGACCGCGAAACTCGCCGGAGGTGGATGCGCTACCGACGCATATGGCAGGGTAGAACGGGCACGTAGACTCTCTATGCAGAGACTCCAGCTGCGCCATGTGCGTCGTTTGCCGCAAACGTGACGCTCCTCGTCATGTGCCGCCCGACTCCGGACGGAGATGTGATGCTTTTTTATAAACCCTGCTTAAGGTGAAACGTCGCCAACTCCTCTTCCCCGACAGGACGCAGCCGGAATAATTTTACTGGCCACTGCCTTTCATAAATCGAACTTTCAGTGATTCCTCGTTGCCCAAAAATCCAATGCTCTACATTAATCTTTCTATACTGCGGCGCAGACCGTACGAAGTACTAATTGCACGTTGGAATATTTCATCCTCTCTCTTTCTATCTATGGAATACATGTGTGCGTGCGCTCGTTAAAACGAAATCTATTTTAATCGGAGCTCCAACTCTACATAGAGTATGTACGTGGTGGACGCATTCGAATCCATATAACGGGCCCGGTAAGAGAGTTGACCTCCGAAATACGATTTTGGAGCGAGACCACGTTCAGAATCTTCCTAGCTAGTCTGGTAATGCCAGTCGTTCTGGATTTCCAGTGAAAATTAAAGAGCAAGGTAGGACACCGGGGAGGCTGATAGTGTGGCAGCGGCGGCGGCGGCGGGGGCGGCGGCGGGGGGCGGATGACCGGGGAGAGGGAAAGAGGATAACGAGTAAGATAGCGGGAGAAAGGGGACGAAGAAAGAGAAAGAGAGAAAGAGGAAGATCAGTGGTCTGATTTCACGCTCGGGCTGTTTAGCGATGGACGTAGATACGAGACACCTTCTCGAGCGTGCCTGCAACAGCGGGATACCAATCCTCCGGCTAGTCGGGATCGTGGCCTTCCATCCAGGCCGAGTTTTCTCGAAAAAGTGGTCGAGATGGAATGCCCCGAAAAACGTCGGGTCCTCGCTGCGAATTGCCGAGACTACCTCCACCATTTGCAGCTAGCATCCCTCTTATCCTTTAGAATGATTCGCATCCCTATCACGACTCCCGTCGTAATTCAACCGTATTAAACGAAAGCGAGCTTTCCATTCGGCAGTATAATTTCACTAATTTTATCGAACGACGTATGTCGATGTAACAAGCGTAGGCAGCGGTAGGGGTAGCTGGCAACACAACCGCGGACGGAAGTCCCATTGGAAAGAAACAATGGTCGCAGTTAATGGCATTAAAGCGATCGGCGCGAAACATTTATCGAGCCAGCCAATAAATCAGATGAAACCGAGTGCGATCGTCGACGATCCAAAGTGCGTGTGAATTACACACTTGCATATTTCGTGTCTGTGAAATGCATACATCCGCGTACTTCGGTTACGAGAAGCGTGTTACACGGGCGAGCGCTTAGAACACCGGAGAACAAAGTGGAAATTACAGTGGGGGTGCGGGTGAGATAAATCTCATTGTTACAGAGGCGGCCGCTCATAAATCGCAAAGAATATCATTTCAGGGAATCACAGCCGCCTATCGTAATCGCATTAGCCGAATTATCCGGTGGCCCACGGCGATATACGTATGTGCCTATGTATATTCATACATTCGCGCAACGATAATTCTTTTCCGTACCTTCGTACCTTTCAGTCGTGTACAGTACCTACCAACATACACACGCCTCGATCGTGACGTGTTCGCGCGGTATTCCAATCCACGTGTGCGCACCTATATCTATGCATGTGTGGATGCGTGGGGATCTCGGCCGTAATATATATCTATAGATTCCAAAGCGGGATGCTGTAGATAATCCGCGTCGGCCGTGCGGAGCCGAGTCGGCAGAACCGCCGGCAGAATCAGGCCGCCCAGAGAAATTACCGGCCGCCCGCGATTTCCCACGCAGCTCGCCTTGCTCCGATCGCGATGCAAGTGTTTTTCGAGAACACGAACCCCCGCCACCTCTCCGACAGTACAAGAAAGGGACGAAGAGAGGAAGAGAGAGAGAGAGAGAGAGAGAGAGAGAGAGAGATTTCTGATCGAGATTAAAGGCCAATCCTATCGCGCTGCTGATACAATGCTGCGGCAACGTGTAAAGTGTTTGTTGTTCCGCTTTGATACGAATTACGGCTTCGGATATGGTTTCTGATATAATGGGAGGCCGTCCCTTAAGGATGACGCTCTTATTGCCAGTATGGCTCAGGCGAAGGTCTCGCAGTACATGTATCGGTTAAAATAAAAGCAATTCGTGCTCCTAGCGAGATAGTTATTTAGACTGAATCTCCAGTGCATTAAGAAGCGAGGGGCCAATTCCGCCAGTGAAACACGCGCGTACCATTATGCCCATGTTCGATCGGCAATGATACGATTGTGCGAGTACTGTTCTCGCTTTGACTCTTGCCAGCGCTAGCGAACAATCGGGTGCTTTCCCTTGGGAAAAGAGTAGAGGCTCGCTTAAACAATAGTAGGAACACATGACATGTCACCAGCTGTTTCAGACATCAGAATTTAAGAATCGTTTAAGAACTATTTCGGATCTTCAAATTTCGTAAGACTTTCCAGTAGTCACATCTTCATATTGCGCCACAATAAGCACAGATTAGATTACACAGACTTAACGGACCAACAGAGTGAGAGAGGGATCTGCAGTAGGGTTGTAAGCAGTTAAAGTAATGAAAGTACAGCTGCCGGCTGCCAGTGCCAACTCGCACTTGGCCCGGTTATCTTTGCCCTACTCCGCTTTCCGGGAATCCGAAGACTTTCGCGTTCCTTAGCCAGCTAGTTATGTGTTCCGCACACCCTGCTGTGCGCCGGAAGCTGGCTGTTGACTGTGAAATAAGTGGAACAATGGCATCTACCGTCGGCCGAATAATGGAAACTAATAGGGAACGAGCGACGCCAGGCTGTCTCTTGCTGGCTCTCCCCCTCTTACTCGCTCTGTCTTCCAAGACATACTCTTTCGAGACTTCATTGTCCCGCTCATTGTCCCTCAATTAAGGATTCTGCGAATAGCACGCTCTACGTCGGCACGGTTCATTTCCAGGAGTGGAGGTAAGGGGCGTGTACACGTCGTGTGACTCAGGAATATAGGGCGAAGAATGATAAGCTTTCCTTCAGTCCTTCTACGAACCTTTCGCCGAATCCCCAAACGTTCCGCGAACCCTTACCATAGCAGCTTCATCGCCTCGAATTTCGCGAATGCATCAATTGCCATTCTACTTTCCAGCATTGTCGTTCGGCTCTCGTGGCCCCGGGGGACCAAATAGAATATGCTCTCGCAAGACGAGACGATGCCGGCCAGGCGTACGTGCAAAGTGCAAGGAATGCGAAGCACGAACACCGCTTCGGGGAAGACCAACGATTTGATTACGCGGAACTAAGCGCCAAGAAAAATGTGCAGGGTGAAAATCAACACCATTCGTTTCCAAGCCGAGTCATTATTGTATCATAGCTCGTCATTGTTCCACCTATGACAGTCGAATGGACTGCATCGATCGCTCCGGACAATTTCCTTATATTTCTTCGAATCCCTGTTTACTTGGAGTCCATGGAGACAGTTCCTAGATAGTTTACCCATGAGGCATCTACTAGCAGCATACCAGTCGTACAAATTCGCCGACGGTATTGTTATTTACACACCATTTGCCAGGAGCAATTGCGGAGGGGCAGTTTGTGGAAGAGTGCGGCGTGTGCGTATAGGCGATGTCGGCGGCCACCGTAGAGGGAGTATCCAGAGGCACTCGATTATCCGGGCGGACACTACAATCGACTATTATTTGAGTCGGTGGCCGCGATATCTCGCGAGGGTATCTCGCGCCGGCAGCACTCGCTGACACGGGACAGGGGTGTATTTTAATGTGGCGTAGACGCCTGTTTAATCTGCTTACCGCGCGCATAGAGCGCATACCGGCGACACGCCGTCTTGTAACCGAGGAGCACGCACTTACGCTCGGCGAGCACGTACACGCCCGTGTACTTCTGCTTCTGGTTGGTTCTCGCGTATAGGTACGTATGCCACAATTTACCGTATACGGGGCGAACGATTATCTCGATGTAGCATGGCGAGAGAGAGAGAGAGAGAGAGAGAGAGAGAGAGAGAGAGAGAGAGAGAGAGAGAGAGAGAGAGAGAGAGAACGAAGTACCGCCTATCCTGCTTGGCCGCCCCTCGAGCTCTGCTTCGCTCGAGTTAAGAAATAAATCAGGGCAACAGTTTGGCATTAATTGAGCTGCATTGTATAACTGGGCCCCACTCGGGCCACGGTGAAATCGACGCTGCGGCATCGATTTACAATAGATAAAGCGTACTTTATGGGGATGTTTCCGAGGGCAGTGCGGGCGCAGTTGTTTACAGCCCTCGAGCCGATCCAGAGACTTCGCCCAGCAGGAGAGAGTCGTTCCGTTATCGCTCGCGAAAAGAGCAGTTCTCAGGGTAGAAAGAGAGGGAGATGAAGTACAAGACTTTAAGGAGAGCCGTTCATATTTCAGGGAAGTAGAACGCGGTACTCTAATGTTCTAAATTAATTAACAGACTACGTTCCATACATTCTCGATCGTAATTAAAATCTTTTTGCTGTATTATTGTATTATGGTTGTTGTTGTAATAAATTTATTCGTTTCCCAGTGACATCTCGCAGCGGGTCATATAACGAGTGCAGATACAGGTTAAAACACGTCAAGTGTTAGTGCTCCTCTAATTTATAGCGTTTTTTATGGAGACGGCATCTATATATACATATATATGTAGTATAGCGGTACTCGGTATATTGAGTGCTAGCGCTCTCTCAATCTTATGCTCACTGACCCCCCATGTCGCTCGCAATCTTCCACTGACTATCTTTCTTTCGTTGTGTGCCTCTCATTTCAAGCAACGAAGCCAGCGGCAGCGCAGTTGGGTTTTAGAGTAATAAAAGTCATAATGTATTTAATCCTTTGCTTTTAAAACCCTTTCATTTACTCCTCCCAACTTTCCATCATTTTCTTTTTCTTTCTTGCCGTTATTCTACACAATGATAATAAACCATATTTATCACAGCCGCGTTTGATTGTTGGTATAATCATGATACACAGCCACATGTAACCGTCATGCGTTACTTCATACTGGAAAAAGAAACAGCTGGCGCACGGAGAGTAGAAGTAGACTGGGGGGAATGGATATTTGTCAAGCAGAAGTAATTCCGCATGGACCGCGCGCGGGCGCGAGCGACAAGTTCAGGAGTTATGCGAAAGCAAAGCGTAGAAACTGACAGGAGCAAGAGCGGACACGCAATAAAACGAGGCGGAAGCGCGGAATAAAGCAGGCATGCCGCGCTTTCAAGCTCGTCCTCATAATTGTTAAAATATGAAAATAGCCTCTCAGTTCGCGCGGGAATTCTCATTGCTGTGAGAAAGGAGCGAGCGGTTGGCTGGCTGGTAGGCAGGCGTCGGGACGGAAGCCATAATTCTGTGCTTGCGGAATAAGAGCTTTGTACCGGTAATACTGCCAATGTGGAAATAGAAAAAAGAGAAAAGTAACGAGGGAGCAAGAGTGAGGAATATGAGAAAACCCCGCATACGAGATCTTCTACCACTTACATTGCATGTGTAACAATATTGGTTGTTAAAGTGTAACATGACGCCTCGCCATCTTGGCACTTCATCTTGAAAAATCTTTTCATAGAGGAATTTCCCGGTGATAAAGTAAACGTGTCTACATGCTTTATATTCAATAAGTGTAACATAACCGTACGTCAATATGTCATTCTTGCTGGTCTTGTCACCAAAGAATTCATTGTGACCCAACATATTTTGGCCATAATATGAACAATACCGTAATCAGAATCAAGTACATCAATCTAATACAGTAGAAATAGCATATGACATACTGGTTCAAGTACTCACGGTATGCAACAGCAACACCCACTCAGTAGCAGCCAGTCCTTGTTTGCAAGCAGCCCTAATCCACTGTGAACTCCAAGGCACGCTCACTCCACGCACTCAAGCACATTGTTGCACTACTTGATTACACGCCAATATTCTTTTCAAACACACGAAACACGATAAAGAATGAACCACCAGGAGAACGACGCGTCACACTCGTAGTGGTGCCACGGCCATATTGGATTTCGAGGATTTTGCGAGGGAATCCGTTAAGAATCGATAACTTCCTATGATACGTCGAGCGCTAGCTCCCCCTTTTTTACATAGATGACCCCCCGCAACGTTTACCGAGCGGTAACACTGTGTTCACTTACCGATCTTCCACTGTGTTCTTCTTTTCCTTACGTGCTTCTCATTCTGCCTCTCACTTTCGTTACATCACAGTATTTATTCTTGCAAGATGATTGTAATACATGTAATGAAGCTTCCTTTAGTCAGAGTGCATCTTAGTTTTGAATCCCACGGACATTGAATAGCTCCACAGGTACTTAAGGAACTTAATTTAGTTCAGTTTAACATAGTAGAGAGGCGCTCATTTCGGTGGGCTCTAGTATGTGAAAACATTCGTCTTGACTGCATCCCGGGCGAGACACGTGCTCCTGATAATTTCGCAGGCGTCCTAGTGCCTCGTAAAGAACTACGACTTACGACGTTAGTCCAGCGTCGTTACGTCCCCTCTTATCCCTGTTTTATCCTCGCCACAACGGCATTGTCTGCTGTAAGGCTGCCCGTCCTTATCCCAGCCCTTGTCCCGCGACGATCAAGGAATTTTCTCGGAGATAGCATCGCATTAACGTGTAAGCCTTCCCATCGGTAGTTAGCTCTTTCCACATAAATTCCTCCGGAAATTCTAGTCACTTTAAGCTGCAGTTAATGACATTAATCTGCTCCCGCTCTTTCGTCGAGTATAATAGTAAGGAAACTATGAGAGGGAAGGCGCCCCTTGCTTCAAGATTTTATGACTGGCGACTGGCATTGTATCGTCACCCCTTTCATTATATGTATTATGAAAAAAATGAATTTCTCATATATTTCGGATCAAGACAAATCGCAAAGTAGCAAACATTTTACATTTTTGGGGGTTTGTTACGAGTTCCCACTGGATCACTTCCCTTGGGAATATGAATCACTTTAAAGAGCTTTTACAGTACGCACCGTTTTGCCCTTTACCACTTCCGTACACTTTCGTATAAGCGTTCGTGTTTACCGAGTTAACGCGTCAAAACAACTCATCCTCCGTGCTGCCTCGAGCTGTTTCGTTTGCGGATGGATGAACCTCATTACAGGCGCTTGGGATTCGTTCCTGTCGACATCCGGTTTCAGTACGATTTAACACAATGTTGTTCGACGAAGAATATACTCGTGTTTGCGCGTGCATTAAATTGTACAATTATTAATATCCCTTCAGTGCGCTTTAAACAAAAAGCTCGGAGTCACCATGCGAAGCTTTGAGCACGAGTCCCCTTTGATTATGAGGCCTGCTAATGTATTTACTTTTGCCACGCGACACGCCTGATAATCAAATTCGTAGTTTGATTTACGGCGCTTATCGTTTTATAGAGTGCATGCTCCGGTACGCGCAGCTGCTACCACCGCCGCAATCGTATTGGGAGTTTTGATACGAGTACCAACGTACACACAAATGATTCATGTCTCAGAGAAGTGAGACACACACGCTCGCAATCATACATTTCACGTGACAACTTCGTTAGTCCCTGCTTGGCCATGCAATATAATTAGAACCTGTTTCTTTTGTGTAACAATGCAAAAAATCGTCAGAAACATACATTATTATACAGCTCTCAAGTGCACTCACTCGAGCATGATTGGAGTATCGCGTACTTTAATTTGGAATTGAGTTGCCGCGCATAGCAATATCGTTGTTGCGTCAGAGTTCTCGCCCGTCGCTCGAAACGGTAAGCCGAGAAGCCGTGTTCGATGTCAGTTCGCCCGGTGAATAATCGCGGGCGCGCAATTCTCCTTCGGAAAGGCAACCAGCCAGGCAGGACAAATATTTAGACGGCAAAGTGCTCGTCGTCGGTACGTGTGAAACACGCATGAACAGACTCTTCCCCGGCTACTTATTCCCCGGCTTCCTCTCACTCACTCTCACTCTCTCTCTCTCTCTCTCTCTGAGCGAGCTCTTCCTCTCCCTCGTCTCCTCTCTTCCACACTCTGTCTTGGTCTCGCTTGGTCTGGCACACGTTGCATTCGGTTGTCTCCCTATCCCGCGCTCTACGTGCACTCTCGCGCCGCAGGACAACTGTTGCTGGAGTGGAGCATCCATTATTACGGCATTACGATTTGCCCGGGCGTGTATGCACACGGGCACCGCACATTCCCCTATGCATGTATGCGCGCGCTCGACGGACCTCCCGCACGCATACCCGCCAGCCTTCCAGACGCACCGACACGCCGAGCCGCCAAGTCCAATGTATCCCTGCGCTCTGTCCGTACATATGTTAAAAAGGTGTTCGCCAGCCGTTCCTTCGTGTCCCGCCTTCGAACACTTGGCCGACGTCCGCGCGCAAATGGTCCCGCGATATACGCGAGCCTCCGCTTCGGGATTTATTGGGGCGCCGATGATAGACTCCCGATCTTTAAATCACCCTGTCCATTGTGCCTCGCCGGGAGGAGTGATCTATTCACTTGGCTGGATCGCAACGATTCCACTTACCAAGATATACAACTATTGCGGTGGTTCATCAATTTCTTGGTGCTAGCCGTTTAGCGCCGCGACGTCTATTCGAGCTCGGTGAGGGGCTTTAAAGTTGCAATTAATTGAGCATCAATTTATTTATTCATGATTTATTCATTTTTCTTGCAATCTATTTTATTAAATAGTTAGATCGCTGCCTCTTTTTACACTGTGTTTTGGTGTTACGGTGGTACCTGTGGAGTGCAAAGGGTTAGACATCTCGTGTTACTCGTTGTCGTATAACCGGTGAGGTGAATTTCGGGATGCGTACTAGGGCACAGAGTCGTTTGGTCGGAGACAAACAGTCGATTCACTGCTAGCTGCAGTGACAAACGCACGCGTGCCGACCCGTTCGTCAGTGTGGCTGTGTTCGAGCGATTACCTTCGTGCGAGCGATCGAAACCACGCGCTTTATTATTATACGCGCGGCACAGTTCCCGCGGCGGGGCTTAATGCCTGTAAAACACGTAGCCATTATCGCTCGAACAAGCCGCCTCGTTCGCCTCGCTTCCATGGAAAACGCAGGATTGCATAGACCGTGTTGTGTGTACGCGCGTGTGGAAACCATTGAAAAATAAGCCGGCGATGCTTCAAGATAAATGTGCTGAACAGTTACATTTGCAGACAGAACTGTAGGCTTGACATTAATGCTCGGGTTTCCACATGTGTGTGGTCTTCTTTAATCGAAGTTAAGATCGGGTTTACTATGGCGGTAGTATCGATTTCGTTACGACATCGATGTATCATCATCCAAATCAATTAGTATATCGAATAACTTTTTCACTGAATTTACTTTCAAATTTAACATATGTATATTGCATTTCTTATTAGCTTGACTCGAAACGAAATTAGTACTAACCAGCCAATTGGCCGGTATTCGAAGTGAACGATGATCTTGAATGACGCATTACAGTTCTCATTGCTCGAACGCGTCTCGACCAAAGCCCGAGAGCACTTTGCATGTCAGCGGGAACAGAGAAAATCAATAGGTAGTAGCTTGTAAATCAGGCCTAATACAATCTTGGATTATTAAGGGGGCTTATCCTCCCCTTACTCTTCTTCGTCCTACGCCTCCTCGTAGTTGAGAGACGAAGAGATTACTCTAGCACGGGATATCGCGGTTGTTAGACGGGAATACTTTCGACGCGCGTGACCGGAATCTCCAGGGGGTCACTTATACATCTTGGCCGTCTAGGAGTTTCACACACGCGTCAATTTGCGATCAAATTCACATCTCTCCTATACTGAAACCGGTTGCCGATGTTCCTCGATGTACGCGCATGCCAGGATACAACTGGGAAGCAATGAGGCGGCGTAATTATCCAATCAAGACAGTGTCTTCTTTATTGGCATGTCGGGCAGAAGACAACCTTAACCAGGTGCAGTACATTGCACAAGAATACTGATAGTCAGTTCTAAGGACGACGTGCGTGCGTCTAATCAGTATGTTATTACGTCTAGTCATCCCTACGAGATATCGATTATGAAGGAAATTTGTCAATATCTTCTGATTTGACAGGTGATTATTTAGTCTTTTTTACTTTTTCCTATTAAGTGGAATTGAAAGTTCTGTAAGATCGTACTTAGCTGGGCTCTTAGTCAACGAGAAGATGAGTTGCGCTAATGAAATCGTTACTAATTACGCGTCATCATTAGGAAGGATGGGTCTTAATTGATATGTCATAAACATCGGTCCGTTGCTTTAACATCGCAATTTACATCGGGTCCTTCATCGATAATGACACGGAGGTTTGTTGCTTAATTGCGACTTTTCGGTCGATATGTCGATACATCAAATTTTATTGCAAAAGTTTCAACGGAGTGACAGAATGTCATGAGTTCCTGTCCTTATAAAAATCTAATGACCAGCGAGCATTAAACATTAAGCCGACCAGCTAGAAGTGTGTCAAAATATGATGCGTCGAGTAGTTCATTCTGGCAAAAGAGACTCTTGATCTTCTTGGGAAGAGGTGCGGTGGGGACAAGAGGATTCCGGAGGTGGTCGGCCGCCATTCATCACTCCACTGAAGTGGAAGTCTGCCACGAAAAAATGCGTGTATCGCACACACGCGGCCAGCGTATCACGCTCTCGTGCGATCTTTGACGCGGTTTCCGCAGTCATTAATAATGCCAGCGGCCGCAACCAACCAGGAGGCGGGCGGAAAAAAGTGCCGTGAGAAACGTGCAACGAAAGACAGAGGCAGAGTGACGTGGCACAGTAAAGGAGAGATAGAGAAAATGAGAGAGTAGGGGAACGGGGAGAGGACGAAAGGATCGAAAGAGGATATATCGGGCGAGCGGCGAAACCAGGAGCAGACAGCTCCGACACGATGTGTGTGGAACTGTCTGTTCGCCGGTGTTTAACTGTTTACCGTGTACCACCGACGTACGGCGATAAGTGCCGCTCTCTGCTCTATCGGATTCTGGCCCGCTAACAAGAGCCACATCCTCCTCGTCGATCCTTCCGATCTGACGGTGCATCTGGACCCTCGCACCATTTTTCTCCTCGGCACCGCACTCTGTGCCGCACCGACTGGCCGCGCGGAATTCACGCGCTCGTCAATGCGCGCCGCGGCGCGCTCCCGCCACTCTTGATCGTAATCGGGAAAACTGGTACTCGGATGCTGAGTTGCCACGATTAAACGAGCCGGCGGGTCCTGCTGATTCTCAGGATATTCTGCTAGTCGAACGTGCTCCAAGGATCTGCTTGGTACATATTGTATACTTGATTGTTTGATCTGAATGAGAGCTTTCTATATGAAACAAGCCTCGAGTCGAATCAGTCACCTGTAATTGAGTATATTAGTCAATAATTCATTAATCACAATTTAATTAAGGGCAGTTATATAGTCAGAGCTACATTAGTTGACTATAGGCTACAGTAGTCTCCAATGTGAAGCTTTCGATAAGATGAAACATACCTAATTACTCCCTCACCACTCCATGGACAAATTACGTGTATGGTAATTACACAAGAGTAGCTTCCCAACTGCAGTATCCAATCAGCGTTTCTTGCCAAGATCGGCTTACAGAAGGGCGGGCGGGTGGAAGGTTTCATGGGCGCGGAGGGATTCAAAACGGGCTGCATAATCCAGAAGCGTTTAGCGTTTCTATTTATATTTAATCAGGCTCGACTAGCGCATCGGGGATCCTTTAAGACGCTATTGTGCCAGGGATGCTGTGCGGGCAGAGCACACAGTAGGCACACGGTAGGCGAAGACCTCAAGAAAGGATATTGTTCCACCTACCGCGCCGCGTGCGCACAGGGAAACTGCTTGGCTGTCGTGATTTATGGAGGATCTCTCGTGCTTTCGCTCCTGGCGCTGTGCACAGCCGTATCGTCCAGGCATATACTCCTGCCTGCCTGCCTGCCTGCCTGCCTGCCTGCCTCGCTGCCTGCCTCCTGCTCGTCCTCGTGCACTCTTCGGCTCCGTCTTCAGACGTGTACCGAGCGGAGGCAAGCCGAGAACGCGCGCACCTATGCCACCGTATGCAGAGTGCTCCAGTTCCCACGCAGCGTGGAGCTATGCGAGTCCAAGCGTAGCTGTACGTATATCTCTCGCTCTCGACTACCTCTTACTCCGATCTGTGCTTATAAGTGCACACGCCCAAAGGGGACCATGAACTATGATATCTATCAGATGAATTTATCGGTATCTCCTTTAATTAGGTAGTCAAACGTGTCTCGAAAGTAACACAGAAACTACTACCTATCCTAATCCAAGATTAGTGATATTAGTCCATTTCGCACGAGGTAGTTACTAGATTCCAAAGGTTGGAATCTACCTCTCACATTAATAATGTCAACTTAATACAGCAAACGTAGAAAGGTATTTCCCATTCATGGCTGCGAAGTAAGTTGTGGCGGTTTATAATGTCATGCCGTTGTTTCGTTTGCCACAAGTACAATTATTCCGGTAGATATCGCAGTTATTCGCGAAGAAATTACCGAAACTGTGGGGATTCTAATGCGCGCGCGCGAGCGAAAACAGTGTCTTAATTGAGTGTTAATTGTTGGATATCACTGGCAACGAGATTCCAAGTTAGATTGGCTCGTTACAGCTAGAACGGCTTGACGTTAGAACGCGTGTCGGCGAGCAACACTTTCGCCAACTAATAATGCTTTTTAGTGAACCACTCTGACAACTGGCTATAAACAATTGCAGCGGAGGAAAACGTGTAGCAGCGACAGTTAGAGGAAGCATGGAATACGTTCGCGTGAAATCTATGAGTTAGTGGATCTAGCGGGCGAGCGGTGACCTATGCTACTTGTTAGGAGTAAAATGTGTGCGCCTCTCGCGTGCATATCCGCGTCCAACGTGTACGCATTTGTACTCGTTGGCGACTATGTATCTGGTCTGGATTAGACATCAAGGAAACCAGGAAACACAATACCAATTGCCTCATTATGAGAGAAGGCTCCTTTGTGGCGGGCAGCGCCATTAATACGTTCCCTGTTATTTGTAACTTTATCGAAGAATCATCTAGGTAATGTGGAGCGTGGCATTATTTATCTTGGGCGCTGCTGCCCTGGACGATTTGCGTACGTGCTGCTCGTGGGGTTTAATAAGCGATGTATAATGTTTCGCCGGGCGCGCACTTATGATAGCACCGATTCTTATCTCGATGATGTACATTAACGATCGAACTGAGAAATCTGTGCGCGGCGGCTGTAAGACGAGAGCACAGACCGTGAGCGCTCTTCCTCCTCGTGACTTCAGATAGAACCGAAGAAGTGCGGAATGGCTAACTGTTTTTCTCCGCCGCGAAAAATAATAAGTATCGCCGCAATAAATATCCCCTGACGACTGCTATGGATTAGAGATTGATTCGATCTGCCGACTTTCTTTATGTCGGCTGGCCTGCAATGGTAACGGGGTTATCCATTTCGAGACGTGATCGGTAATCGTCTTCCTGATTTCGTTCTGCTATCTAACACCTTGCGCCACAAACACTATAGTTCATTCTTCTCCCAATCATTGTACCTTCGACCGGAAATGATCTATCGTGCAATCATTTAGAGATACCGCAAACGCAAAGTTTGAATATCCCACATTAAGAAACACCTGACCGTAGAACGAGTAGCTTGAAATTTCGGAAGTGAAGTAAAGGGGGGTTGGTTTCATCCACCCTTCGTTCTGCAATACTTCGTATCTGGCTGGGCAGAAGGGAGCCCGGCGTTATTTCGCGTAGCGACGACGAGAATGTCAGCGAAGAGATTCCGGTGACAAGCCCGGAGTCATCGATACCATACACGTGTCCGCGCTCGCCGTTGTCCGGGGGGCGGCGGCAGCGACGGGTTGGGGGCGGATGGAGAGCGCCCTTTTGTTCGTTGTATTAAAAAAAACTAAGCCTAAGATGAAAAGCACGAAGTGAGCCTCGCGGCCGGCTGGAGTCTCGCCAAATAATATACCGGCACCCTGTCCACCCCCTTGGGGGCCTGCCGCACCTGACAGGGCCGCGTTACTATCAGCCATCCCGAGTTGGAGAGTGCATACACTAGCAGGAACGACGACGATGTAACGTGGCGCAGCTCGACAAGCCGCAGGGGTACTTTTATATTTATTATGAAGCCACGAGCGGAGATTACGGGCTGCGAGAGGAACAAGAGTGTGCTCTCGTTCTCCTGAGTGCTCGGCACCGGGGACGGGCTTTCCCCCGGTATATTCGGATGATCCAACCTATATTTCGCCCTTTTGTCATCCTGGCGTATAGGACGTGCGGCATCACGCTTATACTTGTACACACACTCGTCCGGGCCGCTGGCCGGGACGAGTACGTACGAATGGCGTTCGTTGATGTCGCGCTTGAAAGCCGGAGACTCGAATCTGCCGGTATTCATCGGAACGTCTCGCGGGTTCTTTGTCGCCTCTTTCACTGGTTACCCCGGCACAGCAGCCGAGGGTGCGCCGCGCTCGACTTGGACCACGTAGGGTGGCTGCTCTCGCTCTGGCTTCGACTCTCTGGCTCACTGCCGTTCCTGTCGTCCGTCGACATCCTCCCTGACGAGTTACGTTCAATCGTCGCTGCTGGAATTGTCCGGGTGATGATTAATCCCGAGGCCCTCCGCGAGAGATATCCCCCTCCTCCACGAATATGTTTCAACAGTGTGATAGTATAGCTTGCTCGACAATCACAATGCACCAAGTATTTCTGTCTTTCAGCTTAATAAGAGTTGTACTTTGGACTCCAATTTTAAGTGAAAAGTGGCAGAGAACGAACCTCTCTTTTTATATATATTTTTCTATGTGTATGAAAGAAATAGTGTATCGACAAAGGCATGTCAATACTGTTAAGGTGGTGGTAATCGATGGAATTACCATTGCATTAGGTTTATTAAACTAGTGCATTTGGACGATAATGTGAAATGGCATGGGTCCCGCTAATACGAGTATAGTCAGACTATTCAGACCTCAAACTTCGCGAGCGGTCGCTAGCACAAAGGGCTGTTCCTGAGCGGAACAACCCTTAGGGCGCGCGCATCAACGTAGCAGGCATAATGCGAGCCGGCAGAACTAATTTCGCGATAGAGGGTTGGATGGACGTAACGCGGAATCGAGCGGGCTGGCGGAACCAACGCCGATTCGTTCCTCGTTACGAGCGATAGAACGCAGCATGCCCGACATGCATTCTCTTGTTTCGCGTGGGCACGTCAGCGCGTTCACCGACGAATCGCTCGTCGAAAATGGGCGAATCGCATTCACAGCCTGAGAGACTGGCGCCCGAAAACGGTGGTTAAACCGGCACTTTGCATTCGCAGCCGGTGATCGACGCCCTTTTTCATTTTCTGCCTTTCTCTGACTATAGGGACGTTGCGAGGAAGAGGGAAGAGGCTGAAGGGAAAAAACGAAAGGGAAGAAAGTGGTGAGTTCGCCACTTTCAACTGGGCCCGTTCTCTACTGCGGCCTCTTTCGCGCGTGCAACTGCACTCGAGAGCCGAACGCCGCGACGCACAGGTGATTGATGATCTTTCCAAGTAACGATCGCCCGAACTACACACGTCGCTCGCTCGCTCGCTCCTGCCGCTACTGCTGCTGGCCGATAACACGCGCGCCCTCGAAGAAACCTGCAACGGGCGAACGGAACAGCCAGGAGCCCCTCGTTATCCCTGATTTTACAGGAATTAAGGAGCCAACTCCGTTCAACCGCCACACCCACCATCTCAGCACTGCTGCGATTTAGAATCGTCACGTGCGAACGATTCATCAATAAAGATTTATTATCATCCCATCGTCGAGAATGTTACTTACAAAATCCAGGTCCCACTGCAGGGTGTTGGAGTTCGGAAATTTACAGAATTTCTCCGGGAAATTGGTGCAAAAAGCGCAAATTATCGGGGATCCATTAGCGCCCCTGTAATCGAGATACTCCGGCGAGCAGGGCTATCGATCAACCTTTGATCCACTTCCGAGGCAGGTCTTAGAAAGCAGTTTTTCGGAAGGTGGTAAAGGCCGGGCCTTCCTGAATAGAGAACGTTCCCTCGAACTGCTCATCAGAGATTCCCAATCGCAATTAGTGAAGTCGTTTCTCTTACCACTTGGCTGAATGTTCCTGTCTCACATGGCGTTACTAGCGGATCATATTTCACCATCATTTTATTATTAGGCACGGACCGTAAACTCCTGGTATTCATAAAAAGCGTCGGACATCACTAAGACAAATACCGACGGTGAATACGTCCGCGTAATCACATTCCCGCGAGGGAAAACCGGTTGCCGTGGGCTCCTCTTAAATTCCCGAAGTACTTACTCGAGGGGAGCATCCGGCGAGTCGGGGGACAATCACCATTCGCGCTATTAACTGCCCCGGTAGTAATGAGAAACGTCTGGAGACAGTCTGGCAAGGTAAGAGAGTGACGCCTGAAGGAGGAGGACAGGAGCGGCTCGGTAGTAACTAAAGCCATTAATCGGCCGCCATTCTGCCTACCTAGTCTAGTCATCCTGCTGCTGCTGCTGCTGCTGCTGCTGCTGCTGCTTCTGCTTCTACTACACGATGCCTTCCGCCAGGAAAGAGCAGGTCAGGGTAGCTCGTGCAGCTAGTCTCCTACTTGGGTGCAGCCACCCTTTCCTCGCCGCTTCGGGCCACGGCTCCTTTAACGCTCCTCTTTCCACATCGAGTGGCAACCCACTGCTCTCTCTGCCATCGGCCTCGCCTCGCCTCGCCTCGCCTCGCCTAGCTTGGCTTGGCTTGGCCCCCGTGCGCGCTCGTCAACTCACCAACTTGGAAATTGCTTTCCTCATTTATAACCGGGCCACTGTCTGACCCTCGCTATCCCTTGTTCGGCCTCTTAGTTTCCCGCTCCTCCTCGAACTCTTCGCTTCTGTCTCACCCGTCGACGGCTTTTCTGCGATATCATCCTAGACGAACGATCGTGTCTTCTCTTTCTCTTCTTGATAGCCTCTCCCTTTTTCCCATCTTTCTTCCTCGCGCTACCCTCACTGCAATGTTCAGCTATCGACTCCGGAATCTATGTAGGCTCTCCCGCCTCGTGAGTCGCCGATTTTTCGCCATGCGAAAAGCGGCCATGTAAAGCTAGCTCTAGCTGGTTCAGGAAAGATAAGATCGAAGAGAGTATCGATGTGTTTGGCATTACTCGCGCTTGTTTATAATTGCAATATTTTGATTTTGAAGAAAGCCTCGAAGTTATAGTATTTCGTCATTTGGATATTTCACGTGAATTTGTAGCTGCAGTGGATAATACAGCTAAGCTCCAAAAACTCCAGGAGATCCTCATCGCTTTGGCGGGGAGTGGGAGGAAGAGAGGGAGATTAGTTCGCCGGGAGCTGCTGTTCCGCGTGCATTGACGATTATCTAAAGCTCCATGTCTACGAAATGGACTTACGTTAACTTAGTAAACAGGATTAAGATTTCAAGTGGTCCGATATGATCTCTCTTTAAGAACTCAATTACACCGTACTCCCTGGTTCAGATTACACACAAACAACCGCCGGCGACTCATGTGAGACGGTAGGATCGCGATTGCGCTTTCACGAAATGAAAATCATACGGTTAATGAGAAAGCACACTATCTCTTTCCACTTAGCTCCTTCATGCTATAGAGAAATGCCATTTTCTATGCCCTAAATTCTGCCTGGAATTTTCGCCAAGTTTAATTCTATCTTAGAATCAGTAATGTTGCAAGCAATACATATGACGACAGTATGGGATATGTATAACGAAGCAGAAGAGATGTCCTAAGCTTGGAGACGGTCAAATTTTGGTGTAGACTGGCTGGCAGATCGCGAGCACGGATTAGAGGCGGATTTGCACAGAGTAGTTAATTACTCCCGCAGGGCCGACCAGAGTAGAACTAGCTGGGAGGGCCGGTGAACTTAATTTAGATTCGAACAGATTAACTTCCGACTTTTGACCCGTTTTCTAGTGGGCCTGTCCTATCTTAGCAACGCGGAAAGAAGGAGGCTGGTGAGAAGAGAGTGCCAGACGAGCGTAGAAGGCTGGACGTAGTAGATGGGGGGCATTCTTTTGTGGGGTTCGTCGGCTTTTTTCGTCGCCGGCGCCGACGAGATAAGCCTCGACTGGCGAGTCAATGGACTCCCGGCGACATTGGCGTGCACACGTAGTACGTACGCTTTCGAGCTTCCCAAATGCAAATTCCACCTGTGCGCGCAACACGTCGGGCTACGTGCAAGGATTTACGTAGCTACTGCTAGCACAGAGACCGGCAGACAGAGAGAGAGAGAGAGAGTAAGAGAGAGTAAGAGAAAGAGAGAGAAAGAGAGACGGCGTTTGCTCCCATTCGCAGGACAACAGCATGGGCTCGTGGATCCTTTCGTTCGCGTTTGCTCTGCTTGCACAGCTCTCTTTCTCTCCTCCCATCACCGTAAGCCACCGCGGATGTGGGATGGCGCAACACGGAATCACGGGGATGAAAGGTACGCGTCTGCATCCAAGCCGAATCTGGCAGAATGTCGCAAAAATGTTGCACATGCAAAGGGCCCTAGATAAAAGCGATGCCGTCGCTTCCCCTTTCATTATTCGAGCACCATTGTAAGTGTGAACCGCCGGACGATGGATGTACTGAGTGCCCCCGGAGGTATTGAAATCCTTGTTCGACACTCTCCCTGTTTTCCTATCATGCCGACTATAGTCACCAATCAACTATTAGAGAGACTATGTACCAATATCGTTTCAAAAAGATCCGATAACTCGAATTAATTTCATCGATGTTACTAAGAAAATCTTGATATTTATTAAACGATACATCGATCTTTACTACATAAACATATATCTACGGAGCTTCAAGACACTGCGATCAATCATGCTTGGAAGGATCATGCCGTTATCTCGAAAGTCGTTAGTCGCGTGTAGGAAAGTAGAGGTTTGAAAGAAAGCGGGCGTGAAAACAGATGTAGCGATAAGGGGGCCAATAGGCGAGGAGAAGTATCTAGGAAGTGTAGGTAGGCATACTGCGTATGAGGATTGCCTGCTGGGTTGCGTTTGTACGCGAAGGTCTATTGCGTCACGTGTTGGCCGCGCGCAGAGAACGGAGAGATAGTGACACGTAGAAGAGGCCCCCCGGCCGGCGGCGACTAGAAATAGGAGAGAAAGAGGAAGAGCCGTGGTACCGGCAATTATGCTCGCGCCAGGTATTCGCAATTACGCGCGGCGGCAGTGCCGCGCAGAAATCGGCGATTCGAGCTCACTCACTCGCTCGATTAAACGTAGCTAGCCGGGAAACGTACTCGGGGGAGGTAGGAGGAAGGCCGCGCACTCAGCCCGACGAGGGAAGGCTAGCCTGATGAAATCGCATTTTAATGCCGGCCTCCGCCGAATACAGTTGCGGAATGGTAGAACGCTCGAAGAGCTAACCAGGATACGAGGAGCTTACAAAAATCTAATCGACTTATGGTGCGCTCGAGCAAAAACCAGAAATCACTCGTCAACAGGAATAAAATGAATGTGGAATCGGGGAGGTTAAAAGGCAAGCTTTTGATATCGGGATATCGGGATATCGGTGAGGAACCGCAAAGGGAAACTGCCATTGGCGACTATTCTTTCTTTAACGGTAAAACCATTGGGTATGAAACTCTTAGTTGATTAAGTACTCAGGGTCAACAGGAGTCAGTCGAACGCACAAAGGGCGGGAGCAGTCAAAGGGCAGCGAACAGAAGATTAAGCGTATGACTAGGAGCAAGTGGAAACAGACAGTTCCGCCGGGTAGAAACTAGAAAGGGTCGACTGTAAAATCAAGAACTGGAAAAGGGGGAGCTGGGTAAATAGAGAAGAGTTCAGAAGAAATCGTGGCGGGGAGAGTGGAGAGGTGAAGAAGGGGAGCACCAGTCAAAGAAGCGTACGCACGTTGGCGACAGCAGGAACCGGCAATTTGCGGCGAGCTCGAATTCAAGATCGAAATCCACCTCAGTCTGCTGGAGGAAAACCAGTCGAAGCTCTGCCAGCGAGGAGATCGCGGCGGATCGACAGAATGCATTTATAAGAGGGCAACTATGTAGTATGTACTTGGCGGCCCATGTATCTAGAGCAAAAGGAAGAGGTCAAAAAAGCGACAGAGAGGAGGAGGAGGAGGAGGAGGAGGAGGAGGAGGAGGAGGAGGAGTGCTCGATGAGAAACGCGCCGCGGAAAGGAAGGCCGCTCGATCCGCGCGTGCGAGTACATACGTATTCCAGCGTGATCTGGAGCCTCGAAGGCATAGATTGCAGTTCGTATTCTCTCACTCTATCTCTCTCTCCCTCTCTCTAGCAAACACCCAAACACACACACACACACACACACACACACACTCACACACACACATTGAAAGAGGCTCGGAAAAAAGGGTAGAGTAGAAAGGGTGGGGTAGAAGCACTGCGAAAAGGCACAAAAGCCGAGGCGAGGGAGGAACTCTCTACGAAAAGGGATTGCGACGAAGAGGAAGAAGAACGCTACGGTAAGAAAGAAGTTTACAGAAGATAAATAGAGAAGGAGAGGAGCTCAAGTAAGAAGGAGATTCCGGCTGGATAGTACACGCCACGACCAGAGGAACGGAGGATCTCCTCTCTCTGTGGCCACTCTCTACGTTCCTCCGGAATGAACCAGATTATTGGCTGAACCCTGACCGTAGAATTACGTATTCGGTAAAAAATTCCCCTGGATCGAGCGCGGGCGCACGCGGTCCGGTCGTGAGGAAGAGCCGAGAGCTTTTTTACAGGCGATGCGTGCGGTGCGCTCTTGCAGCTCCCCCCATTTCCCTCTCCCCTCGCCCTCCCTCCCTCCCTCCAACCCCCTCCAACCCCCTCCACCATACTCTTCTGCCTCTCGCTCTCTCCGTCTGTGCCCTCAGCTCGGTGTGTATCTACCTACCTGTGCACCAGGAGAGCGCGGATGTACGCTCGGCTCGTAGATGTGGGTGAGCGTCCTGAGTTAAGGTGAAACCCGTAGCTGGGGTTGCTGAGGTAGGGAGGATCCGGGTCACAGATCAGCGGTCCCGCGTGAGTCGAAGAGCCCGCGGCAGAGAGGCCCTCGCTCGGCGCTTGCTCGCTTACTCGCTTGCTCGCTCGCTCGTTGCTTCGGTCCCATCGAGAGCGCGTATCGCGAGCAAAACGGGGCACCGGGTACCTGCCTGACTCTCTTTGCCTCGCTTGCTCGCCTGCTTACTTGCCTGCCTGCACGCCTGCCGAGCCTGGCCTTTCTGCTGCCTTTTCCTTTATTCCTCTTTGCCTATCCTCCTTCATCGCACCCTATTCGCCCGGGCTCGCTCACTACTCCCCTTCAATTTCGATTCGTTCAATCCACATTTTTTTTTTTTAGTTATATGTATTGGATGGTATCTAATGTGTGTGTGTGTGTATTGAATGTTGGAATTTTGTTTTAACGCAGAATTTCAAATCGCTAGGACGTAATTGACCGCTGCCTATTTGACTACTAGGCGTTCCAGCTGTAAGTGGCGGGTTCTTGGAGTCAGATCGCCCAACATCACCCTCGGGCCACCGTGTTTGTTCCCTTCATTCCTCTCGGTCGCTTTCGTTCTTCCTCTCCTCTTCTGGCTCATCTGGTGCTTCGATGTCCCGGTGTACTAGTCCTCCTTCTTCGTGCCTTCTATTGGCAACCCTCTCTCACGAGATGATTGTACGGGAGAAGGAGGAGGAGGTGGTGGTGGTGGTGGTGGTGGTGGAGGAGGAGGTGGAGAAGGAGGTGGAGGAGGTGGAGAGCAGAAGGCTTTCTGGCGGCGAGCATCGAAGCGAGACACATCGTGATCGCACGCACTCCGATTCTTCGTCTGACGTCTTGGCCGCTTGTATCTCGGTCTTCCCAGAGTATTCTCTTGCTTTCGCTTTTACCTCCGTCCTTCTGCTCCTGCGGTGCTGTAGCTCGTTCGCTTCATCATACGGCACTATCGTCCTCTCGTAGCCTCGTTACGAGAATCCTCCTTCTTTGAACTCGCCTCCCGGTGCACCGGCCCCGGCTTCGTTGTAGGCCCGTAAACGGACGTGCCTCTTTGTCCGAGTGACGTGATGATCCTACGAGAAAGCCCTCCTCAAGCCAACGAGAGGGGGAGTGAGAGAGATAGCGGCGAGTACGGGGCACCGCGCCACAGCTGATGCGGCAACAACCCACACCCCTTGGAGCTGGCAGTGTCACCGTGGCGCGCACTTAATTGCACGGGCAACCTCTATCTCTCGCTCTAATTACGTAAGCCTTTTTTTTAAAAGAGCCTGATCGCCTGCACACACGATTTCGTGCCACCGGCACTGCTGCATCCAGCCAGCCGCCAGCAGCGCCGGCGTGATTTTAATGGTCCCATTATTGGCGCGCCGTAAATGGCTAAATATACGCGGAGCCACGTAGACGTGCCCGGATATTTTCGTGATATTTGAATTACAACGGAGGGCGTAAATATGTGTGACGCCGGACATCGCTTGACAAGCAAGATAGCCCGAGACGCATTTACGATTTCTAAAAACTGCTTAGTAAATCATAGAAAGGCGCATTATGCATTTTCAGTTGTGCTTGTTGAAGCACCAGCGCGTGCGAAACTAAATATAAACCGACGTCAAAGGTGGCTGGGCGTGAAGGCGATAAATCAGGGAAAGCCAATTAATCTCTTGGAACGGCATGTAACTTTTGACCGAAACAAATGGTCGGAATTTTCGAACTTTCGCCCCGTGGGCAGGAGTTGCGCGCTGAGACTCTCGGGGAAGCCTTACGCAAAGCAGAAATGGTCACGCATACTAATCCCGAGGAAAGAGAGCCGCAGCCAGTTGGCTTGTGACCTAAAATGCAGCCGAACCCCTGACCTTTCCCGATATACCCGTTACGCCGTAGCTCCATTACGCATTGCGCTCCTTTTTACGGGAGATCGGTGAACGGTAATGGCTCCTATTCAGATTCGTGCTGGGGAAACCCATGGGATGCGGTCGAAAGGTTCGCGCAAGCTTTGGCGATACAATGAGTCGATAACTGTAAATGTTGAGTTAACGTAACGTCGGAGCGTAATTGGTTATACGGGTGTTAAACGAAACTGTGTTGCCAATGTTCAGCTATAATTTCTTCATGAATAAAAATGATCCGCATTTACAAGAAAAGACTGACAACTCGTGAAAAAGTGTATATAATGGATCAAGCAGCGGTACAGGAGACCTAATTACCCAGAAATTACATGGAATAGTCTGCATTCCAGTGCGCGGTTGGCAAAAAAGGCGGCGCACGAGCGAGCGTGCGGTTAAGATGCGTAAATAAATATTTAAATGAAAACATACCACGAGTCAAGGGAGGACCGGCTTCCGCCAAGGTGGCTCGGCATTCTTCCCAGCTTTTTGCTCTCGTTCCAAGTGCTGTGCGGCACACGGCGAGTCACGATATTCCGCTCGAACTTGCATACACTCGAATTCCACGCGAAATTGCCATTTAACCCACTCATAGCGTTACTCTTAACCCATTAACAACCAAATTACTCGGTCCTTAATGACTTAATAGATCTGTGCATACTTATTACACCCAATAATCTACCGCGTTGATTCTCG
Source organism: Ectemnius lituratus (assembly GCA_910593735.2). Classification (NCBI taxonomy): domain Eukaryota; kingdom Metazoa; phylum Arthropoda; class Insecta; order Hymenoptera; family Crabronidae; genus Ectemnius; species Ectemnius lituratus. The sequence goes on along the minus strand of OU343036.1, from coordinate 4,021,021 downwards.
CATTGCAGGAAGGGTCAACAATCTTAGACAGTAAATCCTAAGTTCAATAATAAAGAGGTTCAAGTGCGGTAAAGGGATTATTACCTTCCGGGGCCTTAATCCGTCCGATCTGTAAATGCATGCCGGGAGGGAGAGACAGAGAAATGTATAGGCTACAGCCCCTGGTTGCGATCACATTGTGTTCGTCGGGGTGGCGAGTGGAGTGTGGCTGCTGAGGGTACGACTTTATAGGCTGGCGGCGTTATCGTTTACAGGAGCGATACCGTGTTAACGCGCCTCTGGCCGCATACATAATATTTCTCGGTGTGTATGCAGAGTGCGCAAAGGCGACAAGGGAGAACGGTGCGAACGCATCGCGTTGGCGCTCAGCGTACGTACGTACAATGTGCATCGACAAGGAGAAGTCGATGGTTATAGGCGTACAAGATCATCCAGCGGAGATCTCGACACGCCCGGAGTTCACGCTCCGGCCGCCGGGGTCATTGGGCAGGCCGCTCGACAACAAATCATGGCTAATGATCTGAGCGTACCTTTGCAGTTACCGTACCTTACAGCTAGCGAAGCCATCCGCTCCGCACACCCCGCGGCCCACTCCTCTTCTTCATCCTACTCTCTCTCTCTCTCTCGACCTCTCACTGCTCCCTCTTCCTTCTCACTCGCCTCGCTCTCTTTTCCTTTCTGCCTATGACAAAGCAAAAGTCGTCCACTCCCCGCAAACCCGTTTCCTCGTTACTCATAATTGCATTGCGTCCACTATGGCCACCCGAGCTACTTCCTCGTTGGGACTGGCGCGATTAGGCACGCGAGATTTTCGAGCTAATGAGTGGATCATTCGACGAATGCCTGCTCGGGGACAGACGTTATCGCCAGGATTAACGTATCACGTTTACCTTTAATGACAGTTAAAGTACCTTTGTTTCCTGACGTTAAAAAGGGTACGCAAGTGTATGTTCTCGTTAGTCCGAGAGATGAATCTTGGGAGAAGATTCGAGAGGTATGGCAGAGCGAAAATCCTCAGTAAACGGGACATTGCTAATACGCAGATGCAGAATTTAGCTGGGGTAGCTAATTAAGCGGGAAGGAATGAGCGGCGGGTGACAGTGCGGGGGCGGCAACTGGGCCATAATTATGAAGCCACGGACGAGAGGAGTGGGTCCACTCTGTGCTGCGAAGTGCATCCTGGCATCCTGGGGGCAGCAAACAAGCGCGCACGTACCTCTGCCGCCACTCAGCCAACGGCAAGCTCTCAGTTCGACGTACACACATGGAAGAGGGAAGACGCTGCCCCCTCGTATCTCGTTCCGTGTAAATACGTACGATCGAGTACATAGAGGCGACACACGAGGATAGCCGCGAGTGTCCTCCTAGGTCAGCCGAGGTCAAAGAGAGCTCTCTTCGCGGCGATATAGTATAGTATAAGGTCTGGAGTCGCCGAGCTCGAACCGAAGGAACGACGTCCTGTTCTTAGGAAAACAGATCACGGGCCAATCGACGGCGACTCGATGGATGGCCGACGAGAGCTCCCACCGACCTGGCCTCTTCGTGACATGCAGAGAAAACGAGACGCAGCCGCTCGGAAACTGGTGCTCCGGCCAGTTAATCGGACATTCCGGATCGCGCCGATCCGAGATATATCGGAGGCTGCGAGCGGAGGTTACGACAGGTCGCAGCGACGTCCGGGCGATTCCCTCCTACGCAAGCTCTACAGAGCAATGGACTAGTAGGCGCTCCATGCTTATGGTCGCCATGCGTTCACCGTTAACTTCGAAATACATTGTTTTCATGCAACCACTTAAAACGCAATTTTTGTTCATATAAAATCTCGTCAAAATCCCTTTTCTGTAGCATTTTAATTTTGAACGTTGAATATTCGAAGTAAAATCCTATTAGGATTCTTAATAGTAATCGCACGATCACGAAAGACTTGGGAATTAAATTGAATCTAATGATTGGTAGGAGTTGAAGTCGACGGTGGCAGTGAGTGTTGAAAATTCAGTGGAGAAATCCAGGGACTGGTGCGAGAGACCATTAGGAGCACCCCCGCACTCGAGTACATCGCGGGTAATGAGTGCGATCGAATACGGTGGCCCCGTAGTTGTATACCACATGACACGATAACGCGTCGCATTAGGATAACGCCGCTGGCCGAGGGCGCATACCACCTTTAATCGTAGCCAAGAAGCTTGCTGGCTCGCGTGTGTGGTCATGCGTGTACGCGTGGGTGATGGAAATCTACGACTGCCAGGCCGGTAATGCCCTTTGTTCGCCGGCGATAAGACAGCATAGTGTACGCCGTGCTGGTGAGCTTGGCATCCTTGGTGCTCCTCTGCTCGCTCTCTTCTTGCCTCGGAATAATCCTGTCGTTAATTAAGGCTACGAAGTTCGCGCGGCCGCGTGTTGAAGCCTTTTTACTCGAGAGTGACGCATGCTTTCGGGCCTCTTCGGCCACGGCCCCCGAGGGGCCGTCGGGGCTTAAGGCTGTAATTAGATCGGCGCAACGAGAGAAATCGACGCCGCTATCGGCAAGCCCGCTCTCCAATAGTGTTGTACATTGTCGGATGCTGCTCTCTAATGAGGAAATATCGTGGGATTGGCCAAGCGTAAAACTTCCAGCTCTGATAACGGAGAGCTCGAACCCATTACTGCTATTATACGTACTATGTACGCGTATGAGCCAGAGAGCGGCACTCTCTGCAAACACTTTATACCTAACCCAGCTTAACCTATTGTAATGTCTGGCTGGCGAGCCTGTTCGAATAGTCCCTTCACGGTTAGACAGCAGACAGAAATGTTCGTCGGGTATTAAATGTATTTATCTGAACGGGGATGCAAGAGGAATATACTGCGGAAGTAGTTCTGACGATGGGCGACAAACAATACGACGTTAGCTCACGCACATGCGTTTGGTACTGTGGGGGGGACTTTGACAATTGTCATGGAAAGGAAGCGTGGGATGCTCGACGGTTTCTCGCTCCTTGTTTCTACTATTACGCTATTCATGTACAGTCACTGCATTATGAAACAGTTTCATCCTTTCCTCTAAGAGAAATTCTCCACCTTCTCACTGAAATCGTCGCTACGGCCATGTTTGACTTCATTAACCGTTTCTACTTGAATGTCAGAGTATGCGGTGTTAAGTGCATCGATGAAATAAATCCATTCGAAGCGTCTACTTTTTTGATAGAATTGTTTAAGGGACTTTGCAAAATCATGACAAATTTTATCTTTACATGATTTTCGTTTTTGTATCCCAAAAATAAGTCTTCCAAGACGTTTCTCTTATGCAAGCTCACGCACGTGCGTCCGCGATAATCTGCAGGCATGAAATCCCATGGATGTGTCGAGGAGAAGGCGAGTGCGAGGGTGGCAGAGAGGAGAAAGAAATGAGAGGTAGGACGCAGTGGGCGGTTCGCCGTGCGTGCGTGATCGTGATCAGGATCGCGCGGCAAGATAGCGGGGTCGACATCATAAGGCTCTCCCGTGTCCTACGGGGCGATCCAAATCTCACGGCCTACTGTTAACCCCCTGTCCACTTCCTACTGGAGGTCAAACAGCGGGAAATTTCATAATGGCCGGCGTAAAGTACTTGGGACGCGGTACTAACCATGCTGTATGAATTCGCGTGTCTTAGTCCGATGTTCTGTGCTTTTCATAAAATCAAATTCATTCTTATTATCTTCGCAATATTTAATATTCCAATGAATGAGTTGTTTTGAATGTAAAAGAGATAGTTCAATCTTCAAAGTATTGTGAGTTCCCTGACAGTTTATGATTTAGAACTTTCATTTTCGATATGTTCCCACTCCAGAGCCTATTTTGGAAAGCTCGTTACATCGAATTTATGTACACTTTTACGGCACATGCCAATTATAATCGAAAGGGCGAGAAGCCCGACAGGAACCATTTGCTGTCGAGTGGAGGCCTGGCTCCGTGCAGTCTTCAAAGTAAGATATGACCAGGCTCTTCGACGTCTCCAATAACTTATGTCAACGATGACCTTTGTTTACCTTTGTATAAATTATGGGGTAGTGTGTAAATCATTGAACGCTACCTGACAAATCCAGAAGCAATAAATACAGGAACGCCAGCAAATAAGCTACTGCGGTCCACGCAGTACTCCGTCTGTTTGCGTACGTTAACGCTTACGGGGACTACGTTTACACCCTACTTCAAGCCGATTTACAACCACCAGCAGTATAGAACCGAGCATACTGGATGCTGTGTTCGCGAATTCAATTCTTGCTGGCTAACTTACTTCAGGTTTACTTTACACTCAATAGCCCTTAAAATTGTTCATGGCTTTCCCACGTATTTCCTAACTCTACACTGGTCAAAAACAAAATTTACTTCTACCAAGTTATTAAACTTATTTCTCTCCTAACTGATCTTGTCATTCTGTCTCCTTTAATATTTTGTCTACATTTACGGGAACATAGAAGTTAAGATTCAGATCAGTATTATGCTGGTCCGAAGGTTCACGCTCGAACTCAGGCCAAGTGGTAGGTGATCTCTCGAAGGCAGAGGAGTAGCAGGGTGTAGGAGTTTAAGAGAGGGGGCGGCGGTGGCGAAGGTAGTGCGCATTACGGGGAAGACAAGAGGACGGAGGACGACGGCGAAGAGAAGAAGCGCAGTAGAAGAGACGAAGGTATTGTTAGGAGGCCGGCCAAAGGGCGGGTGGGTTCTGTCACGTTTCGCATTGCACGCACCACGATTCACCTTTCCCTCGTGCTCTTGTTCTTGCTCCTGCTCTTGTTCTCCCCCTCGCACACACACACACACATACACACGGACACATACATAAAGGCACACATAGGTATACATACAGCGAGAGGATCTCTGGTTCGGCTGGTTCGCGAGAGAGAGCTGATCACAAGCGCGATCTCGGCGTCCCTGGACGGAAGATCACGACTTCGACGTGATCCGTCGTGACGACTATATCCCCCCCACCCACCCCCGCCGCTCGAGGCTTCGTGCTCTCCGCACCGATATTATTATTATATCCTCCCCGAGCCACGTACGGAACGAACATTCCATCGGCATATCTGATGGCCGCTCTTCTTTTTTCGCCCGACTCGATCGCGCCTCCATCCGCACAGCTAAAGCGAGAAACTCGCGGATTCGCGCGACCCTCCAACGACTCTATCTTACCACCGACAATGTCAGCCAATAAATGACTCTCGACTTGAAACAACACTTAGATCGGAGCGCGGATAGCTTCGCCATTTGTAGTGGTTTCGCTCGGATTTGTTAGAAGAGGTACCCCAATGTGATTAGGTATATGATAATGTGGAATAAATTGAACTTGGTACTATGATAGTTCAGAATTCGATAGTCTTTGATAGTAGAACTATGTTCTATCTGCTTTAACGCAATTCAAGAGTCAGGCTTTGATTTGCGTTAGCATCGAAGTGCGGATCACGTCAGCTCATCATTCTTCGATGTATAGCCGATCAATCGAGAGATCCATTTACGGAAGTTGGACGGTAACCGCTAGAAAATAGTTGTTGCATGCTGGAAAGTTGGTGGAATGCTGTGGAGAAACTCGTCTGGTCGGGGAGGGTCGGGACGCGGCCGGCGGAGAGTCGTGCCAGGGCGAGAAAGGGGTGGAGCCGCTCCGGGTTTGCACTCATAATTCACGCGCGCTCTCCTCTCTGTTATTCCGTCGCGATCGGGTTGTTATTAAGAGGACACCAATAACGTTAGCGATACTACAGCTTTATTACTGGGCGCGAGCGCGAGCGTGCTTAATGAGCCCCCGGTAAGTTGAACTATCGATTTATAGCATGCTGATTTATGGGGATTCAGTCATTTGCAACACGATCCTCCCCCGATTCACCGCCAAACTGCCTGGTGTGCGTAAACGCGCGCCCCCTCGGACCGGTTGTTTCTCTGCGCGTAAGCGGATGCGCCCGACTTCCAAGAATCATTCTTGATCTCGGACGTAAGGGTTAATCAAGGTCAGTCGTTATGCGGCTTTAAGATCGCTCGAGACCGAAGAAGACCTGACGCGAAACGATCGGTTTGCTCGCTAAGATAACATATTGCTATACCTTCGCATTCCATCCAGTAGAATGCTATGTCATATTAAATACCCCCATACTTCCAAATCCTGATAAGTCAATCCCATGGAAATAGCTTTTAAGTACCAAACGATACAAATTTTCAGAAAATCAATGCGAACGAACAATTCACTTTTACGATAATACGTAAATACGATTTAACAGAACAGATAAATTCCTGGACTTCTGGCGTTTGAACTACAATGATCTGCGATGATTCGGGTAAGCTCTCACCCCAGCAGGGATTTAAATCAATAGGCCGTGGGTAGGAATTCACCGAATTCCAGGGAACGATCGTATCCCGAGATAATCCCTGGCTACCCACGCCAATGGGCGCACGGGATCGTGAGTCAGCTAGAGCAGGCACAACACACCGTGGGGCCCGATTGCAGGCCACGAGACGAGAGAAAGAGAGAGCGAGAGAGAGAGAGAAAGAGAAAGAGAGCGAGAGAGTGAGAGGAGATATCCTCGCTCGATTTTAAATTTGCCGACTTTTAATACGCGAACGGGCGGCGGGCGCTATTGCATGTTCCCTGGATAAGCTTTGCGCTCGTCTGCCCCTTCTTTCGCTCACTCCTTCTACCGGAGCTTCTCTCATGCACCGGGAGTAATACATTTGAGCGGCAGGCAGCCGGAGAGTGCACTGCTCTTCCCTGAAGAGCACGTGCTCGTCTTCCGGCGATATTTAAGCGGCTATTTACTGATCGGCAACAAGCGCGGGCCGATAATATCGATGCGACGATATTATAAATTCCTTATCGGTGGTGGCCGTTCGATCCGATGCTCCAGGCCTTTCCTATACCCTTTCGTACTGGCTCTGCCCTCGTGCGCGCGCCAATTAAATTTCCGATCGGTCACGAACCCGCCGATCGACGCCCGAATATATTTGGCCCACGTCTCTCTCTCTCTCTCTCTCTCTCTCTCTCTCTCTCTCTCTCTCTCTCTCTCTCTCTCTTTCTCTCACTCACTCTCTGTCTTCGTTCAGTGGTTGCGGGATGCTTTGCGACTGCGTTCCAATTGTTTGACGGGAAATCAAAGTGTCTGAAATGCGAACAACCCTTTGTGTACTACAGGGATGATAGACGGTCATTTTTCAGTCTGAAATTCTCTGAATTCTGGACATTCGATTGCACCTAAATAGTTTCCCTTGGGCACGTGAATTAAATCCTGAATCGCTGGCTAATCCAGCCCGATAAATTACATTAATCTAGACTTTAACGAGCGCCAGTTAATGTGCCAGTAATTAGAATCGAAGTTATATATATAGGTATCGTGACGCTGTTTAATTCGGACATAAAACATCGGCACACGTGTCTAGAATTGTAGTGATAAATCAACGCAGCATGACGCTAGGACATGAAGGAAGGTTGCAAGGAATGCCGTGACAGGAAAGAATTAATGGCAATAAGAATTGTATTTCAAACTGCATTATCCATTCCGGCTACATTGTTACTGTTTAATCAAATCTCAGCCTAATTATAATTAAACCGATATTGCTGTGATAACCATATCATTAGAATTGTAAGACTCTACTTTCATAGATATATACATATATCGCAGCATCCTTCTTCCTCTTCTGCAGGGTTTTGTACCAATGACACTCGGTTGGGATAGATTTCACGATGGATTCCAATTTCGTCGGGGAAGCGCCGAGCGCCCATTACTTGCGCCGTATTAATTACCGATCGTCCGTTAATTAATTTCGTCCCGTCGTCGCTGCAGTGCGAATGGAATATCATAATGCAGGGGTGGTAGAGCGCGTACACGTATAATCCAAATGTAACCCAGCTATTACGCGCGCCTTCTTTTGCCAGGCGGTCTCATTGACGTGCACCGATTGTGAGAGAAAGGGAGACACGTGTCGAGTCTCCCCATCGTACGCGCTCACCCGCTTTCGTGTCATCCTCGGCGCGCTTAATTACACGCGTGAAAACGTGATCGGCGCAGCGGAAAATTTCAAATCGGCTGCCTGGTTGCGCTCTTCCTTCATCGTAAATCAACATCGGTGTGGCTTTCATGCGCTACCTCGAGATAATTGTCTCTGACACGTAGGTGTGTGTTATGCCAGCCAGCTGCCATACACACTTTGACGAGCGCTACCTCATGTTGGAACTTTCGAGACACGCGCGAAAGACATACTTTGACCTTGCCGAGGACGCGACTCCTCTGCTCTCGTGTCTCCTGCCTATGCGGAAACCGTGCATGTATATGCTTTGCTTGAGAAACGAGGCGAGACTCCCATTACATGGCAATTAACGAGTCCAAGAAATGTCGGAGATATTATTCTCAGAATATACCAGTTGCCGGAATGGAAATTACCGACCTGATGACGTGCACAATTATTAGTGTGAGCTCGCACGCATCGTGTAGGTCAATTATTGCACTCGTATTAGCCTGGTTAATGCGTCTATTTTACATTTGTCATTTTTTCTACTGGCAGGTGTATAATTAAGTAGCAGCAATGTTTTTCCTTGTGCACGATGTTATCATCAACACTGGAAAAACCTGACTTTCAACTTTGTTGGACTAGCGCGACACGGTAAGCAACTGGTTCGCCAACTGCGTGATAACACATATCGATGTGTTAAAGAAAAATTATTAACCCAAATAAATCTTTCTTTTTATTGTATATACTTGACTCTATGTTACATGATAGAAAGGTTATCAGGGAGTTGCAAACGATTCAATAAATAGGAGTACATATTAATTACGCGACGATAGGCTGAAAACAGACAAAAGATATGATTACAATTTACCGTTTCGAATTACGTCTCATCGTCGGGCATATCAGGAGGGCACGAGCTTTGTATATACACCGGGACGACACCCACGTACGTATAAATAGTGGAAGGGAGCGTGTGGTCCTTTCGAGCGAGCAGAACCGTTGACCTATGACACGCACGCTATAAACAATCCTCTGAAGCAGTAAATGGATATGTGCTGTTATACGGCGTCGAGTTGAAAACTGACCCTGCCTGGCTGCCTGGCTGCCTGTCCGGCTCGGCACTCCACCGCGCCATGCTACCCTGCGAAACAGTTATTGGATGCACGCCATCCTCCGCTGCCAACCCCCCGGCACTTGGTAAATATTTTTTCTCCCGACGAATTGATTTTTAGTGACGCGACCGTTTCCTCCCCGCCGTGATCAGCTGACCACGAAAAGCTACGTTAAATTGATAGCGAGCGACGATCGTCCACTCGACACCCCAACCCGAACTATTACTTCCTAGTTTCTCCGATCGAGGTTAATTGCTACTGAAACCTTGCTGGATATTGTTCGGGTTTTAACATGATTGTCATGTGGCTTGCTGATGTTGATTGGAAGTCGAATAGAATTTATCTGCCCTTTATAGTAATGAGAATGCTTTCTGAGATGAGAGCCGTGTATCCAATAGAAGAGTCTAAATCGCTCGTCGAGCGTTTCAGCTCTTGATGAAGGTAGAGTCGCGACCCTTTTCTTGCCTTAAACAGCTTCCGATTCGAGCCTCTTATCCACCTTAATTTCGAGATTTCGCGAGACGATATTCTACATCCCTGAAAAGGGGATTTCGTTCAATTCAATCCCGAACTATCAGGTTTGCAGTCGTTTCTTCGATCATCCCGAAGGAAGCCGCGAAATTTCCTTTGAGTATGCGGCTGGTAGAAAAGTCATGATTTCAAGATCCTAGTTCGAACAAAGCGAGATAGTTTTTCTCTGTCTCCATTCCCTCGTTTCGAGTAGTAGCAATAGTCTTTCTAGTAGATTTCAAAGTGCTGTATCATCGACACGTTCTTCGAGCGGCTTCTGCAAAAGCCGCAGAACCTTCTACAGTAGTTCGCTTTCACGTTCACGTGGAAGCCAGCTCAGGTTTATATCAAATCCAGGACGAGCCACTTCTGCCAAACCAGGTCGAATTTTGCAAAAGGACTACTCTTAAAGCAGTCTAATCAATACGTCGTAAAAAGCAAGGCTCCTTAGGTGGTCACGAACGTTCGAGGGCGTGACTACCAGTGGAAAGTGTAGCTTTGAGAAATGGACACAAGCCCTGTACTTGCGAGCGTGCGCCAGGCAATTTTCACGATGGGTGCGCGCCACAGTGAAGTTAAGGGGGGTGGGTTTGTTCGGAGGGTTGCTTTACAAATGCGAGTTACATAGAACTCTTGGTAAGCCCGTAAGATGATACTTCTCGTTGATGAGACCAAGACGAAGATCTCGAACGCGCGTGTACCAGAGTCGGAGACCGTATTAACGCAAAGCGTGCACTGCCTGCGTCCCAGGCAACCAAGCACACTACGTTCACGAGACTCAGAACTTTTGTTATTAAGAGTAACCGTGAATCCCAAGGGATAGTCAGGATAGTCGACGGCGGTGGCGCGTGATCGCGTGTATTGGGAAAGGAAGCCACCAGGTTTCTCGTAACTCCCGGTGCTCTCCTAAGGCAGAGTGCACGAGTTAACTATATGAGGAGTTCGCGTTTCAGAAAGGTGAAACGATAACGCGTACGCATAATACAAAAAGAAATACGTAGAAAGAGCTGGTGCACCGTGTAAAATAGTATCTGCGAGGGCGAACACGATAAATTCAGCTGGCCCCGCGCTTAAATTACTCTCGACCCGCTCGTTCTCCGCTTTGCGCCGAGAGATATCAGTGTTTCCCTTCGATAGCCCGGCTTTCAGAAGTAAGGCGAGCACACCGGTGTGGGTAACCGCGCACCCATGTATTTACGTATGCCAGGGTTTTGCCTTTGCTCTGCCCGCAGCTCCATCAATCGAAGCGCACTGTTATCGAGCACGTATGAGCACCGATTAAAAACGAAATAGGGCTGTGCTCGTAAATAGCACCCTCCGGAGCCAAGGGATTCAGTGGGAAGCTATGTTTTAACCTTTAAACAGTCACTTGAATGCCACTCGAGCCGTCGTCCTTTCGGCGAAAGCAAAATATCGCCTGATCAAAAAGCTGTAATGCCAGAAAGCCCCACTCCAATCCAGTCGTGCGAATCCTTCGAATCGAGTTTTCTTTTGGAAGTGCAGCCAGAAAGCTTCAATACAGCGAGATGAATCTGCCGAATCGAGGTTTCATTTATAAGTGCAGCTTTTTCTCGAATATCTGTTTCATCGATGATCTGTCAGGCCGGGGCTACGGAAATACCATTTTTCCGGAAGTGCTTATTAGCCGTTCACTGGTTGGAAGGTGATTCGTGTAGGCAGCCGCGCGACATACTAATGAGAACGTCCGTGCACGAAACAATGCGGCTCCATTTATACTCATTATTTCCCCTCGAAACTCACACCGACCAGCGAGAATGGGAAGTTCAGCTAACTAACTGCCATGATATACCGTCCTACACGTAGTCAATGTGAAATATAGAAACATTCGGACGACAGTTTGTTAATGATCGAGTAATCATTACTACCGTTTGAAAAGGCGTTAAGTCGATATCGAAGTAAACTGAAAATGTACCAACTACAAGAAGATTATGCGGCGGATGCGCGTGGAAATCGGTGAGACCGAAAGGAAATTAATAGTTCGTCCCGGATGCTAGCCGCTTCTACCGCAGAGCGTACCGCAAATGTTAACTTGCAGACTCCCTCTTTCTATCTACTACTCCCTCCAGCTTACTCGTACCAGCAACCCACGGGAGAATTGGATCGAGCATACTGCATCGCTGTGGCTCTACCACCATACACGCAAAATCCGAATTCCTGAACAAAGCTGCTTTTTTAATTGCCACGAGTGGCCACTCTCCTAACGGGATTGCCGTGAATTGCGAGTGAGGAAAGATGAGAGTACGAGAATGTTACTCGGTAACAAGCGGTGGAGATTCAGTGTAGATGGGGATATAGTCCCATAGCCAATGAAATTCAGTCGAAGCGAGACCAAGTTGAATCTACTCCTGCTTTTGACATTTGGGCTCGGTACACGAAGAGGGGCGAGAGGATTCCCACGGGAAGCACGAACTTATCAAAGCCAGCTCCATGATGAAACAAAACAGGCCGAGTGCCTGGAAGAGCGATTCGCCCGGCGGGGCATATCACGATCCTCCGAAATGGGTAGAACGGACTCGTGCATACGTAAATCTTAAGCGGACTCCTCGCGTGCCAAGCATTCGTGCGTGCGTTCTGCGTGCGTGAATGCGTGCGTGCGCGATGGAGGATCCGGGCAGGTCGAGTTCCTAGAAGTAGCGTGTGGTATCATCCTCCACCATCCCATCCCGCGTGTCCCGTCAGCTGCGTAGGTGATGCGGACACGCAGGAATCGCGTGTGCGTACCTGCTGCCATGGTCGTCCTGTGTTGAGCCAAGGGAAAAAACAGGCCTAAGGAGAACGGAGATGATCCTGAAGAAAGAATCAGAGGAAACAAGAAGGCAGAGGGTGCGCGAAAGGTATGGATGGAGAAATTCTTCGAGGGGAGAATTCGACATCGAAGGGAAGGTGGTGTACGTGGATAAAAGAGGCCCACCAAGTAGGTTGGAGCGTGAGTGGCGGCGATGGAGGCAGCCGATGCCAAGAGTACGAGAGGAAGGACTCTGGGAACGACGGGAGCCTCGGTGGCGAGGTGCACGAGCCAGAGGACCGAGTGGAAGAGGTCGAAGGAGAGGCGAGCGAAAGAGGTGGAGGTGGATGGAGGAGGCAACTGGGAAGGCAAGGCAGAGCAAGGGCTGAGGAGAAGGAGCGATGCGGTACGGTGCGGTGCGGTGTGGTGCGGCTCTGCAACACGGAGGACAGCTAACCAAGGAGGACGCAGGAGAAGGAAGGAAGGGGATCGGGCGGCAGAGAAGGGCAGCAATCTCGCGGTAATCTAATTTCAGCGTGCGGAGGGTTCTAGGAACGCGGCGTGACATTAGCGAACCACCTTCAGCATCGTCCGTCCGTGCGCGGGTGTCCTGCTTCGGCCTTCTCTCCACCTCATACCTTCCTCTCCTTCTAACTCCTGTCTCCTCATCCTCCTGCCGATCGGCTGTCTCACTCTGTCTCTTGTTCCACCTACCGCCGCCGTTCTCCGGCATCAAGCTATGCCCGCTCTTACGCCGAGGGAGGCTATCTCCTCGTCTAGTTACCGACGCCGAATAAAGTGGTTCGACGTTTACGTCGACCCGGGCTAACGGGTAATCCCCCGCGCGCACTCTGAGCATCGGCCCTCTCCTACGTCGGCTTCTCCGCTAACTCCTGTCACCGTCCTCCCTCACAGCTCGGCATCTCCTGCCACCAGTATCGCCCCCTCGCCCTCCTCCTCCTCCTCCTCCCCCTCCTCCTCCTCCTCCTCCGCCTCCTCCGCCTCCTTCTCATCCTCCTCCACCCGTTGCCCCGTTAGCGTAATTACCGGGTTAACGATCCGCCTCGTCCGATTTTTTTCGACGTCACGTGTGGCCTACGTTCTGGCCTCCCACCCGCTCCATCTATTCTTCTGTTATTCAAACTCAATCCGACTTCTCTATTGATCGCTTCTAAAGGAGTAAAGGATTAAGATCGATAGATTTCCGCAGATATCCAAGGATTACCATCCGGCATACAAGTTATTACATTATTGAATAAGTAGTTTATGCAAAGACGAGTTTGTTAAGGTCGATATCTTCATGATCATATAAGTTGTTGCATATATAATTTGCAACAACGATTCCAGCCTTGACCCGTCAAGTTTTTCAAGTTCATTAATATGTTAATGATGAATACTTTGAAAGGTCTTGACTAATGTTATTCTATAACTTCTTGTTGCAAGTATAGACCGAGTCTTGATTTGTTGTTTGCTACTTTTTTCGTGACGCGGCTCTGCATGCCCCGTAAAGGACAGAGATTGGAATGCTCGTCCGGTGAGTGGAAGACGTGGCACGATGGAATTCGTGCTACCGCTGACGCGTGTGTACGCATTGCCGGCGATTTCAGGGGGCCGATTATGCTGGCAAGGGTAGAGATCGGTGGCATGGCGTCGGCTAATGGGCAACGTTGGCGGCGGCACGCTAGTCCTGGCTCGGCTCGATGCGAGCTCGCTGTTTTTGGCACGAATCGCCGCTGCCGTTTCACCCTAATGAGATATTACCGAATAGGAAACGAGTACGCTTGCCAAGGCGACTTGACAAGTTGAGGCATCGGGCTAAATGAATTTGGCCGATTCTTCATACACCCTGATATCATAAGTATCAAACCGATGATGTACGTTTCATGATAGCACATCAGGCATTCCGTAGTCTGTAATTCTTCTACTATTACTTTTCGTATAAAAGAATGAATCTTAAAGTTATAAGTTGGTTCAATCAAAGGAATTTCCGATGTACCGTCGAAGAACTTTAGACGAAAGAATTGAAGAGAAATGGCACTGAGCGGGAGGGAGGATAAGCAGGCAGGCGAACATCTCGTAAAAGTGGTAGGCGATCACGTAAATCTCTATGGTGGAGTTAGGTAATGCCGATTAGGTGGATGCGTCCCGTGGAAGCTTTATATGCCGCAATGAACAGCCGGATTCCACGTATGTAGGCGCCTTCAGGCTTTGCGATCGCCGAGCGTTCGCTTCGTTTCTACCTAATCGGCGATTCGAGACTCATTTCTAGCCATTATGGCTCGGATATGTGTTGGTTCCCGAACGATTCGTACGGTACCTTCCCGCACTATTTAAATCTCGCATCTTGTATCGCCAATTAGGCCTCGCGCACACTACCACTGTTCGCATTTGCGCTTACCGCCGCTCTCCCTATTGCTGCTTCCGGTAAATGGTAAATGAGGCGTTTCTTCCACTCGATCTCCAAGAAATCACGCGCAACTCTTTGATTAGCAGTACCACCGATCCAAAGGGTATCCAGGAAATCTCGGGTAAATAGTTACTTGGAAGGTCGACCGATATCGAAAGCCAGACACATCGGCTACGTTTGTTCTGTCGATCGACAATTTACTATTAAATTGAATAAATTAGGTCTTCGCACTGAAAAGATAGTATCGTTTTCTTTTGGACACTGGTAGTGCAAGCGATCAAGTTCAGGCAAATTTGCGAGGATCCCAAGCAACATTGTTGGGAACAGGCCGAAATTCCTTTGCAGGAGCCATTGTACTTTCAACATGATCACGAGCGAAAGATTGGTTCTCAGAATTCGGAGGGGCAAGAGAGAAGAGAACGTACATCGACTGGTGAGAGAAAGAGCGAGAAGAAAATTACGTAACGCGCCTAATACGAGAATCGGTCATTGGAAAGCGACGAAAAGATGTATAGAAGTTTATAACAGTTCCGAAGAAAGGTCCTGTTACCCTCGGGAATGAGAAATAAGGAAGCCAATGAGTAAGGGGAGTCGGGGAGAGAGAAAGAGAGAGAAACGAGAAGAGAAGAAGCGTTAGAAGAAGAGACGAAGAAGCAAGGAAGACTCGTCTGTAAGGATTATTAATGCAGAGTTAAGGGGGGTACGCGACTTATCGTTAGGAGCCGCGTGTCTCTTCGGTCCCTCGGCCGTTTCTGCCGTGCCGGAGGTTCACGATTCTCGCGTGACCCGTGAACTCTCGCACGTAACGAGATCTCCGGCTCCTCTTGCCTCCCAGTGCTCGAGCGAGAGCGCCCGAGAGAGGAAGAGAGAGTCTACCTTCTTTCTCGGCATCCTCCAACCAAGATTTGCTGTCTCGGGAACCGACCAACACCGACCTGCACTCTCGATGCGTCCCTACACGCGAGATCATCGGCACTGCACCTTTTTAAACGAGCCTCTTAACAGCCTCGACATTTCATGGAAATTAATCCAATTCAATGGGAACATAATCAAAGAAATTACCGGGCTATGTTCATTCCTCTGGTACATCGGTTTTACTTTCGACACGATGTGCCTGAGAAACGGCTTGCTGGATTGGATGCAAATGTGCTGAGCAAGGTGTTAAGCAGCATTAGCGGGCGAGAACAGACATTCCATGGGACAACGACAGTGAAGAGTCGCGTTACTCAGTTCCACACCTGGACACTCGTCGCACCCTTCGACCACAACACCCGGAACAAGAGAGCAGAGCCGAAAGTAATTTCGAGCTGAATCGTAAGTGACGCGGAGAGTGGGTACCCTACGTACATCCACCTTTCCCAGTGAGCGAGCGCTACTTACAGAGAGAAGCTGCGAGGAGCTCTCCGTGTCCGAGATATCCCAGTAGAATCGCCCTAGAGCAATGCCGTACGCTGTTCTACGTTCTACGGAGTAGCTGGCTGGCAATGTGTATGTGTGTACACCGCACAGTGCCGTAGTCGGGCATAGTCAGTGCCTGGGCTTACCCTCTGACACATGCGAAAGATGCGTTCGTTCCGTGGAGAAGCTCACGGTTCGCTCGCCTCGGGCCTTAATAAATTACTCCTCTTATCTCCCTCTCACTCTCGTACTCCCTCTCCTCTTGGACCCAAGCCCGGCCATTTGAACTTGGTGCACCCACCTCTGCGTACATACGTATTTCTATGTGCGAGAGTCTCTCCTCCGCATATACCTTCAACCACCTCTCTTTCTCCTGTGCACACCTATTTGCTTCGACAGGACGATTGAATTGCCGCGTCGACGTATCTGTCCTTCGTACATCTTTCTGACTCTCTTAACTACACACACAGCCATTGTCCCTTATGCTGTTCTGTCATTTGTAGCCTGACATAGTCGATCGTTTAGTATGATCTTGGTAATCCTTCACATGATCGACCATCTTCTAATCGACTGATACGCCGATGTAGATAAAAGTAATGTACAGCGGTTTAGGCCAATTTATTGGGCTCTGACTAAGGATTGCCGTTGAACAATATAAGCACTTTATGGTGTACTTGCTGAAACGCTTGTTAGCCTTTTAGATCCTTTACGCAGTATTCCTTACCCTCGTCGTATTGTCTCAAGCATCCTGTGCCTCAGCACTGTCGTCGAGCCATTCACGGCTGCTTTCCCCTTGTTTACTCTTCCTGCAAGTCGGTCAGGTGTCATTAGAGCAGTCGACTATTGTTCGGTCGCACAGTTTTTCGACACGCCCTTTGTTTCCCGAGTTTCTTAAAGCCTTCTCCGACCCTTTCTCCCTATTAGTTTTCACCGCATCTGCTCCGCTTCTTTCTCCACATTTTTCTCGTGACTCTCAGCTTCCAGTAGTCCACGACCTAGTCGACCGCTAACACGACCGTCACCACTGGCACAGGCTTCCGCCAAGCGATCCCACACATAGTGCGAGTACTTCTATCCCTTCTACTTTTTACTTCACTGCGTGTCGTCCTGGCAAGAATGAACAGGGGCAAGCCATGTTTGGGACCAACTAGATTTCTCACTGGCAAGGGTTGCTGTTTTTTTTTGGAGAAGATCAATTGCCAAAAATCGTAGAATATACTGACGCGCATTACGTAAATGACGCATGAAAGGACATTGTTATGTTCTATCTATTCGGTGTCTAGGTTAAGCAAAAACCACAGACATAGCTCAAACTTAATTTTTTTCTAGTAATCTGAAAGGGTACTTCGTAAACGAAATTATTCAAAAGCGCCAATATAATCGAGACGAAGCTTTTTATGGACTAATTGTAAGTGCATTGGGTATAATGTTGTTTGCCGGGGTTGCCGGTGGTTTTCTTTTATTCTCGTACACATATTTCCCGCTAACTGGGTTGCTGATACCACCAATAAATTGTGTACGGCACTGATCGATATTCAGGTCATCGGCGGATGCCTGGAGAGGGTTTGAAAAAGCGTAGGGGATTAAATAAAACAACGGGCGAATGAAAAGAAACGCAAATTTAAGGAGGTTCTTCCTTTGATCGGGATAAGATTGGTATGAAATAGGGAGAGGGTGAGTGAGGTGGAGAGAGAAAGGGTGGCCCGGATATTTATCGGTACTCTCGGGCTCGTTAACTATCAGAGGTAGTTCGACCACCGACAGTTCCACGTAGAGTGAGTTTACTCGAGGGTCCCTTGCCCCAGAAACGTTCTTAACTGGAAATTCAAAGTTTTCAGTGACGGCCTTCTTCTTCGGCTGACTTATAATAAGCTGATCGCACGTTCCACTTTCCACGGCGGCGCTGTTCTCGGCGGGAACCAGTGCAACGAAATTTTTTAACCCGCTTTTTAAGGGAGCCCCCAATATCGGCCGAATCAATACATTCCCTTCTAACTTTGAAAGGTTGCTCTTGCCGGGCTGCTCCGCTTATTAAAATTTTAATAACACGCGTCAGCGGCATGCTTTGGAAGCTCGGACATACTGCCGCTCGTTGCTCCTCTCCTCGCTTGCGAAGCGATCCGCCCCAGATAGATGAGGAAAATTGTGCTTGGCACTAATCGATCCTTGTTATCTCTGTGATCTTAACTCGAGCACTAACATCAGTAAAAGGCAAAGTTTATTAAATTATTTTCTCATATTATTCCTATAAAAAAGATTCAGATTGCTCTAAGTCGAAACTATACTACCTTGCGCTCCGACAGCATAGATTAGAACGTTTCGTGGTGAGACAGAGCATTCCATTATTCAGGATACACGAAAAGGACATTTCTACAGGTGTGCGATTCCATTACAGAGCTATATAAACTCTGTAAATCAAAAAGCAGGAAAAACTGAAGTACGAAGTACACGATGTAGTTATACTTCGGCGTGGCTGGAAGTTCGAAGTGACTTAAAAAAGACGTTCGGGCGAGGCAGTTCGATGCGGTCCAGTATCAACAGCACGTTAAACCACGAATGACCCGGCTCTCGAATTGATTTCCATTCCGGGGATTTTATCGGACGGCGACGGCGGCGGCGGCGGCGGCGGTCGGGTTCGAGGAAGATCTCTCGGGCGAGCTGACCGCGTTTGCCCGTAGTACGGTGGTAGGTAGGTACGGGCGAGGGCCGGCGGTATCGGGGAATACGTGTATATAAATGAGACATGTATATCGACGCCATTGTTCTAAAGTCGTGACAGCGTCGGGTCAGGAACGCGTGTTGGCTTCGTGGGCAGCAGAAGGAGAGGAGGCTCCCTTTGCATTAGCATACCACCCGCCCCCTCCCACCGAGCTCGCATCCTCCTTCTCCACCAGCCTCCCTGGTGATTCTCCTTCCTCTCTGTATCGGCAACTTAATCTCGCCGGCGATAAGATTCGGATGCCTAGCACAATGCGAATACGTGCGCCGAGCGGGAAATCGATCGACTCGCCTCTTCCGCGTCCAGCCGAACTCTCAAGCCTTCGAACCTTGGACTCCCTGCGGCTCTCGGATGCCTCGCATCCCACCGTCACAAACTTCATTCCAAACTTCTCCAAGTCTGTTATACTTTATATTGTCCAATTATTACATATTTCGATATTGTTCTCCCTCCAATGTTCAAATTACCCAGCCAGACTTTTCCTGTGATATGATTACTTTTCAGCTGATATTCTTTGCTTCGTTTCTATGGAAATATCTTCGTGTTGTTTCATTGATAAAATGACCTCGCCAATGTGTTATCAACTAGTTGAGCGTGAATATGAATGGTGAAAGGTCTAGGGAAAAATTGACAGTGATTTCAAAAGTGGTTCTGATCAGTGTGGTGAGAAGCGAACCGCCACGACTGCTGCTCAATTCATTTCACAGTCGTTTATCCCGGCAAGTGGAAAAGTGGCTCGCCGCGTCGACAGTTTCAAACTTCGCGGATAAAGAAAATTCTCCTCCCCGCTGCCGGCGTCGTAAACAGGCGGCATTTTCCCCGAGTGTTTCCCGAGTGGAAAACACGCTCGCACGTTCTCCGCGTCGCACTTTACTTAGCTGGGCAATTCATGTAAAAATGTTAGCGATACACCGATTATTTTGAAAGCTCACTACATCTTACTTGAACCTTCCTGAGCTTCATGATAATTCCACTATTATCTCATCATTAATTATTCAATAAGATTGCGCACCTACAATACCCACAAATTAAAAATAGATCACTTTATATCCTAACATATTCCTTCGAAAGTTAAACGAGAATATTTCGTCACTCTTGTTGAAATACTTTAGTAGTCATTGAACCTTGATTCTACCGCGTGACATAACTATGTCGCCACGAGAATGCCAAGTTGTTGGACCTGTAAATTTCGGCGAAAATCCACGGCAAGAAGAGCCAGCTCCGCAAGCGACATTAGTGGCGTTGACAAGGGGAATTATTATCAGGGAGACGCCAGCGCGGAGAAACAGCGTCGTGACGAGGAGGGCAAGCACCGTCAGCCACCGGTTGTGCGAGAAGGAGAAGGCAGAAAGGCTCGAGCAAGGTAGAAAGGTAGTGGGTGAAAAAGTGGGCTCGAGAAAGAGGGTGTGGGGCAGGGGATTGGGAGGTGGAAGTGCAATTTTGCAGCGTAAACCCTGGCACCGGGCCAGCGCCGTGTATCACTCTGCATCGGAATTCGTTGTTCCACGTCTCGTTACCAGTCAGAGTTTTCGGCCTGCCACGCCAAACTTTTATCTGTCGCCGCCGACAATTTGGTCGCAAAGATCATCGAGAAATGTTTTTCAATTGCCACCCTGGTCACCCGTTGCGGCTACTGGCGTACTAAACGCCAACCATTCGTCCAATCCCAAGGCATATGTTTGGGAAACAGTAACCACGGTTACGTTGTCGATCAAAGTATGCAAAATACCGTCTACCAAGGAAGATAAAAAAAATAATGGCAGTGAGAAAAAATGACGGAAGTTTCATTCGATAGAAATGTCAGGTTATGACTTGCAATCGGACGGCCGACGTTTCTTGTCAATTAAAGTACATAGCCTGTCATCGCGGGAATATTAGAGATAACATCTCTCACGATGACATTTAAGAGAACGTCCGGGCAGAGATTTCATTCGCGATAAGTGTTGAATTAGATGTTCTTTAATTGAAAGTCGCAGTCGCGGCACGGGGTCAGCAACTCGAACAGGAGCTCGAAATTAAAACGTTACACGAGCGATCTATCAGCGGCGGCACGTAGCGCAGTGGCAGCAATTTAAGCGGGCGTAAATTGTTAAAGGCAGGATAAGAGAGGGTCCGGTGGAATGCTGCGAATAAAGTATCAAAGGACCCGGGGAGTCCTGCATCTTCGCTGGGCCGCGCCATCGCGATAAACATACTGGGTGCTATTGCAGAATCGTTACCGATTTCTCGTGGATCCCCTTTCTCACTCTCTTTCTCTTAAAAGAGAGGGTGTGTGTACTTGCGTCGATTTATCGCACTCTCGCGGCAGCCATATAATATAATAATGGCTGGCAACCTACCGCAGTGGCACGCGTGCTGCCGAGAGAGATAGAGGCGGAGGGCTCGAGAGAGCGACGAAGTTGCGAAGGGAGCTGGAGCCACGAAGAATAAGGAGATGGCGATAAGAGAGGAAGCATTTTCTCTCGTTCGTATTTCGCGGAAAGCTTATTGTGCTCCACTCCTTCTCCCTCTCTCTCCCTCTCTCCGCCTCTCTCCCTCTTTTACCGTCTCTCTTTCGTTCACGGTAATGCCACTCTGCCGAGATAGACGCGTAACTGCAAATCCTGGCTAGCATTGAATTAGACCGCTTGACACTTTTACTTCGACATCTTCAATCAAAAAAAAAAGAGAAGAAATACACTGGCAGTTATACCGATGGCCATTGAGCTCGCTATTGAATCTAATTTGTTACGGCATCAGCGGCTCCCTTTAACTAGAAATTCCCCTAGATGAATGTTCCACTCGAATTTGGCATTATAATCAGCGAGGTAAAGAGGGGCGGGGGGGGGGGGGGTGACGAGGGGCGGCGGAAGAGCTGCAAAATTTAAAGCAATGAGCGAATTCAGCACAAATTGGAAAACCGAGCAGCAAAACCGCGATCGAAATTCTGCTACATTGCGGCCACTCGAAATGATGCTGCCGCGCTCCAATAGCAAGGGGATTGTAATTTATTGTACGTTAATACTATACGCACGAAATCACTCGACCTCTACTAACAATATATTGCACTACACGGTAGTACAAATCTTACTTGTATATAATTTATAGAAAACATAATCCACTCATTCGTTAAGCTCTAAACGCGTAGCAATTCTACATTCACTTTTGAAACTTGTTTTCCCACGTCAATGAAACATAGTAGCACGAACGTTTTCGAAACATCTTGGAAAAGTGCGAGGGGAAAGTTTCGGCACAATTAGCTGGATTTGCGCAACAATGGACCGGCGGCGAAAGTGGCTTGAGAGGTGGAAAAGGGCTAGCCATCTTGATCAGGAGTCGACAGCCCGAGGCGGCACTCCATGTTCGTTTCTCACATAATATAATAATGGCCTGAGCATAACCTACCCCAATGGAAGACGGGGGTGAGTGTTGAGAGAAAGAGAGAAAGAGAGAAAGAGAGAGGGGGGAAATGGTGGGGACCGAAGGGGTAGAATGCCGGCGGTGGATAGGAGGGCAGGAAGGGCTCTCCCCCAGTCGGGCGGACGTAGAGTCGAGGGTCGTAAAACCCCCCGGTACTCCGAGTGACTCGCCCTACCGCCCTACCAGACAACCCTAACCTACCTCACTCACGTCTGACTGACGGTAGCCAGCTTGAAAGGAGCCGAGCCGTCCGGGGGGTGCGGGACAGCAACAAAACGTCACCCCTCGTGCCACAGAAACACACTTTTGCCTCGTGGTGCGGCCCAACCCCTGTGCCCGCGTAGCGTAACCCCTTCGCCACCGCAGTCAAACCCCACTCTTCCCTCCTTCTCTCTCTCTCCCTCTCTTTCTCCCACTCCAACTTTCACTCTTCCTCTTACTAGTCCCGCTCTTTCTCTCTTTCACCGCCTCATTGTTGCGAACTTGCCAACTGCTCCCTGCTTCTCCCCCATCCCCTATCCCCCACCCTCTCTGTCGGACTAATAATTCTTTTACCCTGTGCTGTGTTCCACTAACTCCACTGGTTCTATCCTCCTCTCTCTTTCTTTCTCCGCTCCGTCCCTCTCGACCGCCGCCGTCTCGCGGATTAATGGATTTGATTTGAAATGTAGGATTCATAAAGAAAGAATAAACGCCAACATGGACCGAGTCTCCCGCCCACAGTGTTTCTGTCGGCGTTCTACGAGAGAGAATGAATTGTAAGTTAGATGCAGAGAGTTTTACGTAGTCCATGGGAGTACATCCCATTCCCGACGCACGAAATCCCTCGATATATTCGAGGACGCCTGGGACAAATTCATTTCGCTCCGTATCACTCCGGAATGACCTTTCGTACGTATTCTACCGGTCGACGAATCCTGGATTCCGGGAAATTAGCCGGAGTGTTGCGTTGTTACGTGGCACCGTAATTGTTCCGTCGGTATTTAGCCCGAAAGCAACGGTCTAGGGTTGGATTAAGTTGGTGGGTCATCGTTACTGGAAGGAATACTGCAGCGCTGGAAATCTTTACCACTATTTCGTATGCGAAATCTTAATGTGCTAAAAACAATTGAACTATAAAACAGATTCAATGTATCTGAATCATTAAAGTAATTCCATATAAGGCAATTGAAATATTCCGAACTCCTATCTTTTCAAGTATTATCTTTCGTTCGGTAGAGATACGTTAAAGTAAGGAGAGAGAGGCATTCTCCTTACGGCAATCATTCCTAATTAAGTGAAGTGAGGACGCTCCCGATCAGCCGGCGCAGACAAGAATCGTAGGCTGAGGGCCGTCCGACATTTCAATAGTTCGCGCAAACGAGCGCAATAGATCACTCGAGTTCTCTCGCGCAGATCGATCCCGATAAATCAGGGCAGATCGACAAAAAATCGCTGGCATCGGCAAATGGCATAGGGGTCGCGCGGCTGCGTAAGATTAATCTCCGGCGGGGAAACGTGAATGTGGGTGTCAAAGTGTATAAGACGAATCGTATGCATTCTTTTGGTATCTCTTGATTCCACAAAATCGTCTTCGACGGTCAGTTCAAAAGTATTTTGCACCAACATCTTCCTCTTTACTTCTTCTTTCTTCTCTTGAGCTTCTGACATACTCAATCTTTTTTTCCCCCAAAACGAAACTCTACCTATTCAAATTCTTAAATATTCTTAGAGTCATTAGCGCGGCATGCATTCCGCCAGAAAGCTTGATCGACCGTTACGTTAGTTTCGCACGAAGTCGATTCATCGAACTGGCGGGCGACGCGCAGTGAGAAGTTTCGCCAGCACACGAGGCAGAAACTCCCGCAAGTTCGTCGAACGAGCGTGAAAGGGGGTCACGACAGCGCTTTAACCCTTTCGAAGCCATCCCGAGCGATAGGAGCGTCTTGACCCGTCCTATCTCCACTTCGCCGTGCCCTATCCTCCGCAGCAGCACTCCGCGTGACGTAATTCCAGCACGAAGCTGGAGCTTCGACCTACGACGAGAGAGGTACGAGACGCGCGCGCTTCTACACACACGCGTGCACACACCCGGTGCTTCTCTCGCCTCGTACTTACGAGTCTCCGCATCTCTTGCTCTCCCTCTACGCCGGGCTTTCCTGGCTAGCACTGTCTCCTTTAGCCGGAGCTGGTCTTCGAGTCTCACGTGCTCGTGTGGGTGTATGTCGTGTATGCTGAGTCGGTGTGCGCTGGTGTCGTCGGCAGCCGTGTAACCCGGACACACACGTATGGACCACGCATCGAGCGTCCCAAGATTCGAGTACACACTCGTGCAAAGAGGAGAGTGCCCAGGGCAAGCGGCTCTGCTACGGGAGGAGAGGCGAGAGGAGAGGCGAGAGGAGAGGAGCGGAGAGGAGAGAAGAGAAGAGGAGTGGAGCGGTGAGGCAAGCGGGGGAGAGAGGGTCGCCTAGCGCGAGGTGGAACGTCGCTTCGACCGTCAATACACTTTGCTGAGGGTTGAGAGGAAGAGGAATAGTCGGGAAGCAGAGGAGGAGAGAACGAGCGGGCGAGGAGAGCGTTCCATCGAGTTGGTCCCTGGCTCCTGCGGAGGATCCTGCGGCCAAGAGAGTCTCATATCCTACGGGCCTCTGGGTATTCAGCGCCGCAGGGCTCTCTCTCCGTGCTCGCTCATCCAGTAACGTCACTAACGACGTCGGACATATTGGTATTGCTTCCCGGTGTACACCCTTAAGGAGAGGACCGTGTGCTCCCGATGTGTTGCCGCACGAATTCGAGGGATTCGAGACCTCTGGCTTGCCTGCTGAAAGCTCCTCGCCTCCTCGTCCCATGCCGCAACTAGGGATTCAAAGCTACGGCTCCGCTCCAACCCCCACCTCTTCCTCCATTTCCTCCTCGTCAACCTCCTCCGGCTCCCTTGGGTGGTACCGGACATTTAAATGGCGGCTCTCAGAAGAGGACGAAATACCTACCCTTTTGATTTCTTCTTTGAAGAGCGTCGCTGCTTCCGTTACTGGACTCACCCACCCCTTGGTGAGGGGGGGCGGTTCCGCTTCCGACGAGGGAAATGACGATTTTAGGAAAATTTTCCGTAGAGTGGACAGTGGTAATCCACGTTAATTCGTGGAGTCAGTATCATAATTGGAGAGGCGGCAGCGGCTCTGAAACGGTGGTAGAGACGTGTTTTAATTTTAGTCGGAATTCGTATAATGCGTGAGGCAGAAAGCAGTTTTACCAGGCGCTGCCACTTCGCGTTTATATTAGGTCTGAGGTTTTTGGCTTGAAAATGCTTACCAGTCCCTACGCTCGCTCCCTTAAGTCGCGCTAAATGAAGCTGGGAATATTTTTCATCTGTTTAGTTGGCGGAATGTCATAAAGCTCGCGGTAGCGCACAAAGCGCGCCACCGCAGCGCTTTGTGTCAGCGTGGCTTCGCGCGGCTTCGCCCTGAATTTGGATTAATCGGCGAATAACTGGGAGTGAACAATGAGACAGTCGCTTTGTCGCCGGTGAAAAGCGCCACTGTTCTTTTGCCGAGTACTTAACCATTCTCGTAGGTGATTCAATGTTGATTCAATATCGCGCTCCCGCTCTGTCGAGCTCTGTGAAAGAGCTTAATGAGAGGTAAGGACGTTTCAAGCCGCGCGTTCTCGCGGCCCATCGCAGACGCCCAAATCCATTTTCCGGTAGTACAATAGCTCGAAAAAGTACTACTTATTTTCTGCGTGGTGCACGAGAGACTAGATTACTCATCAGAGTCTTTTAAACGCGGTGACCATTAATGCTCCGATTTCGAGTGCTGCTTGACATTTCACTGAGGACGAACAAAGTATTAAAAAGTAAAAACTTCGAAACAAGAAAGAATTGCTTTATATATTTGCCACATGCATTCATTTAATTATTCGAATTCAACTGAAAGAAGAAATCTCATAATTCAAGAACGTAATATTAGCAATTCAAATGTTGTATCATTTTTCGGTTGTATCACTTTTACTGACAGTTCAACGCGAGAGTGAAGTTCATGTCATAATGAAGCATAGGATCGCT
This sequence comes from Ectemnius lituratus, assembly GCA_910593735.2. NCBI lineage: Eukaryota > Metazoa > Arthropoda > Insecta > Hymenoptera > Crabronidae > Ectemnius > Ectemnius lituratus. The sequence goes on along the minus strand of OU343036.1, from coordinate 3,994,744 downwards.
CTATACATGTTTCGTACCGAACTCCCCATTACGGATTTTTAGTGCCCTTTTACAAGAACTAAGTGAGTTTTGGGTATCGTATTAGGGTCGTGTGGAGGGAGAAGGGGTGATAAAAACGTACAATCGTCTGGTGCGGACGATCAATTTAATATCAGCCCGTACTAGGGTATTCGATTCAAACTTTCGCGTACTACTACCTACTCTGTCGCCTCACTCGCTCGGCTGCGAGCAAGCGAGCAAGCGCGCAGTCGCCTCCGCACGTTACAGTTGGAGCTCGGTGCACCTTCCCCTCAAGAAAGTTTCCTCGCCGTTCTGCATAAACATTACGAGCAAAAGTGAAAGTAGCGACGTCACCGTAGTAAAGTTTCGCCCCGTAAGGTAGGACAGTAGTACTCGCACCCCTCGACACCGGCCCCAGAGAACACTCCAGCTCCAGATATAATCGTAGTTACCTTTTTCATTCATAATGAACCCATAGCTGGGACTACGGCTAATAACCCGATGTCACATAAACTTAGTCTTCCCATTAGTCGAGCCTCGACATTTATGCAAATATAGATATCCATTTATCTATTACAGATTAGAATGCAAAAGTTCGAAATAATATATTCATATTTTTAACACTCAGACAACACATAGAAACAATTACAAACAATTATAACTACATGTACTGTAATGGGAATATATGCTTTATGTTGCATGAAGGTTACTTTGAAAAAAAAGCCGTAAGTCGGTTATATCATTGGGAACATTCGGAGAGGAACACTCTGCAGATTGGCTGATCAGGTGGTGTATCAAGATAAGCGGGAAGGAAGCTGCGCTGGAGCATCGATCGACCAAGCTCGATCCAAACGATCTGCGGTGTGGCAAATGCGCGCTCCTCCCCATCGGATTCGGAGGCGCGTCCATTTTTAAGTCCACTTAAGGATGACCTGGCGTGAGAGTAGCCGGGCGCGCTTCGCCAGGAGAGATCTCCGGCGTTTTTCAGCGGACTCATCTTCCTAATCCCGGGGGAGAGCAGCCGCTCGTTCGGCTGGAGCGTCGATGCCACGGTCCGGCTTTGGAATCCGGCAATCCGCTAGATCGCCCGAGCGAAGCCGGCGGTGGTGGTTGGTGGGTGTGTGGGGCAGTTGTGGGTGGTGGGCGCACACACCCTCTCGCACTCGGGCGAACGCCGAGAGCTGACTGCAGTTTTTCCACGGTGAGAAATAGGGTCTTGGGGTGTGTAAACCCGGTTACTTATGGAGGCCATTCCGGTCTGCGGGCTCGCCGGCCTCCGGCTGAGGGGTTTTAAGGACTTAGCTCGACATTAGCGTCCCCGGGGGGAGGTGAGCCAGCGCGGAGGGTGGAGATGGACGCGAATGCGGCTGAAGAAGGAAAGCCCGGCTGGCCCGTCGCGGGCACGAGAAGGAACGGGACTGATAGTGAAAGGAGGATGGGTAGACGGGCCACCCTAAAACAGAGAGGGCTATAGTCTTCCAAAGCGAAAGAAGAATGGAGAGAGATGGGGAACGCACCGAAAGCCGAGAGGAAAAGCAAGGAGGCAGTGAGGCGAAAGAGAAGGAGAGGTACGGTGGGAAGGAGATAGGGAAGCAGTAAGCTCTGGATAGGGTTGCGAGGGCTGAGAGTAAGGGTGGATGGTCGGCGGCCAGGGTATTCTCGAGGGGTGGAGGGGGGCGGGAGATGGTGGGATGGGGGTTGGGAGGAGGAGGAAGGGGGGGGGGGTGCGGTGCGGTGTAGAAGAGAATCGGTTCTCTCTCGTGGCGGAAGATGGCTCGGCCTCGGCGCGGAGTAAGGTCGGCAGAGTGAGACAGTGGAGGCGGCGGAGGATGAGCACCGGGGGATGAGGAAGCGTCGGCCGCGAAGGGAGGAGGGGGATGGATGTGCGGCGATTTGGTTTCCAATCATGGGACGACGGGACGCGCCTCTATCGAGCGAGCAGAGGCCCGGCCATCCTACCCCATCCGCTCTCCTTTACTTGGAGCCATGTCGGTGCTAGTGCTCGTGCTGGTGCAAAGCAAGCCAACCAACGGACACTCCCTCTCTCTCTCTCTCCCTCTTCGGCTTCGCCTGCACCTCCGCGTCTCAACCGACCCTCCTCCTTCTCCGCTTCCTCCGCTGCCTCCTTCTCCGCTCCTCCTACGCCACTTCCGCCTCCACCTCTTCCTACTTCTCATCCTACGGCTCCTTTTGCCACCCTCGACCACCCTCGACCGCCATCCGACCGCCACCCACTGCTACCTACCGGCGTCCTCTTCCTCCACTTACTGCCAGCCCGACATCCGCGTGCTCTCTTGCTTCGCCGTCCTTCGGCAAGCAAGCAACCAACCCACTCCATCCCGCCTCACCTCGCCCACCCCCGGGCTGCCACCCCCGTGAGACAGAGAGAGCCACCCCCGCACGGCCGCCAGCTACAAGCTTCTCAACCAGTGCAGACACTTACACGCACACGGAACACACTTCGGCCACCCTGTGCCATCCACCCCCCCCCCCCTTTCCGCCCCCGCCCTCCCACCCTTCCACCGAACGCCATCGCCACCCACGAGCAGGCGCTTCACCCCCCCCCCCCCCCCCAAACTCCATCCTCCTCTTCCTCCCTGGGCCGCAGCCTCTTTCAAGCCGCGGCCTTCCTGTCCTCCACACTTACCCGTGGCAGTCCCCAACCTAGGGCAATCCGGAAAAATCTTAATGTTTTCGGGCGCCTGCTCTCGCCACTCGGGCGCCACTCTCTCGGCAGCAGCCCGCGTGCTCAGCCCCGATTTTCGGACGGCTTACGGGCGCCAATGCCTCGTTGCATCCAGATAGATATCACTACGAAATTAGACTTCCAAATTCTCTGGATTTTCTCGTGCGTTTCATAAAGGTTTCAGAGATATCTTCTTTTGTTAGGGCGGAGTAGAAAAGTTAAGGGTTGAACTCATTTTTGTTTAACAAAGTATTGGTATTAGGTGCCGTTAGTTGGGAAACATTCATGTGGTATGCATCCATCTTTCGTGGTTTAGGGTGAAGCAGCTGATCCTCGGAGCCCTGAGCCCCAGGACTCGTCCCACGTCAGGAATGTTTAATTAACACACTTCGACCTGCTTCTTCTTGGCTTTCATTACTGAAATTTTTCTGCCGGGAGCGCCGCAATTCTTCCCAAGAGAGGCTATCCAACTTCCTTAATCGCTCGCCCGTTGGCTCGCTCGTTAACCATTATCAGTATGCGCGGAGCACGGAAGCTTCATAGTGGCTCCTTTGGAAAAAGGGGACCTCGATATATTGGACTGGTGTGGTCGTGTTTTGTTACGGCCACTTGAAACTGGAATGTAGTTACTCGATTCTCTACGTATAATGTTTAATTGGATTCGTCAGAGGGATGTATTCTTTAGTGTATGACAATTCAGTTAAATTTCGATTCTCCAAGGTAATTTAATTTAAGATTGTTGAAGGTAGCGTCTATCGAGGGTGACCTGATAACAACTCCGTTTCGCGACGTCCTTGCCGTCGCCTTAATGTAATCGTGTATCGGCGATAGTAGCGGTATCGGAAGGACAGCCAGTGCATCGTGGCTCCTGGACAAGGTGCTCTTAGAAATTACCTCCCTCTCACTCTCTGTCTCTCTCGTCCCATAGTACTCCAGCGTACAACTACCGTGCACTATCGGCATTTCCACTGACCTAAGGAGGAAGTGCACGACCCTTCCTAAGGAACATGCTCTGTGAACACGAAGCGCTCGGGCAGATGCTCGAATCGCCGATATCGATAGTGCAGTTATGATGCCACGGTATAAGGGATAACACATAACACCGTACTAACATATATCGGTCCTCCGAGAATATGAGACCAAATCAATCATTAATGATATGCTGGTAGAAAGCTTTTCATTTGATACGATAGAGATGAAACTTAAGGAAAGAAGTGGAATTTCAAGAGCGAAAAGTGGGCTGCCCTCTACCGGGAAGGTAGCCTTGACGGTACATATACGCGCAAGTGGATACAGCCCGTCGTAGTCAGACAATATCCAAGTGGAGGGGATGCATGCACGTGTAACTCAGAGCAGCGAGAAAAGCCCCGTGATTTCTTCGCGAAACTTGTTGAGGAGTACTTCGGCCTTGAAATGCTAAAGTGAGGGTAGTTTATCCTATCCAAACTATGTTTATTTACGACGCTCGCAAAAAGAATTCTTTCTGTGAAACACGGACCACCCTTAGCATCGTTATCTCTTCCCTTTTTTGCTCCTTCCTTCTTTGTAGATTACTCGTGAGGATTTCTTTTCTGATCCGACTAGTGTTTTAGGCGACGATGAGTCGTGTACCGAAAGGGGAAACGTTGTACTAGATCTCGGGCTAACAGAGCGGCGCCAGAGTATTTGCGTAATTCTTAAAACTTTACCGGAGACAAGAAAAGAAGCCGGTGTCAGATTCACCAAGCACATATACATGCTAAGTTCCTTTGGAGAAGTTCCTGCGAGACGGCTTTTTTGCCGCCGCCCGGCGATGTAACAGCTTTCCACTTTATCTTGTTCTTCCTGTCCCTCAAGATTGAGATAAAGAGCGCAACTAAGGGGACAAGTTTACTGACTCCTAGTTCGTGCGGTGAGAGCACTTGTTCCCCCGTGATGTGCATCATTAACGCGCATCCTTTCCGCCGTACGGGCAAAAAGAGTTACCGGCATTCATATACATATATCTATCAGCGCACCGGGGCAACTCTTCTCTCGCACTAGAAACTCTTTAGAAGATGCCACGATCTTAGAAGAAAAAGAAACTAGTAGATTCAAGACATGTTTCGCCATTGAGTTGACGCGCCATCTCTAATGAAAGACGATAAGGATAAACTCGTGAATGTAGGATCGTTCTATCCCATCACGAACCAAGCTGTATATTCAAAGGTTCAAGCAGCAGACCGGTCTGACTTCAGAAGCGGAAGTAGATACTTCCATCCCTTCTCTTAAACAGCAACAGTTCGGCGAACTTATTAAACCCCCGGAGTAAGCTCCGAAAATGGGGTAGCTCGGGAGGAAAGTGGGGCGAGATCAGGGCGGCGTGATCCCGCATGATCGAGAGCAGTGGTGACTCGAAGTAAGAAGAGGCAGAAGAGCAGGTCGTGGCGGTGGTGGCAGCTGGGTGGTAGGCAAGACGCCCTCAGAGTGCGTAGGGGTTGAGCACCCGCTTGATGCCCTACATAGCCGAGAGTCTCGGGCCGGCGAGGGTGGCGTGGGGGGGCGGCAGGGGTATCAGGAAGGTGGTCTGGGCAGGGACGAGGGTGGAGGTGGTCTCCGAGGAAAGAGGAAGACGCGGAGGAGGAAGTGAAGGAGGAGAGGGTGGCGGTGGTGGCGGCAGAGAAGGAAGGAGCCAGGTGGAAAGAGGTAGAGAGAGGACGGCAGGGCTCTTTGGGGCTCTGAAAATGCAGCGTAATTTGTCTTTGTCTGGCGGGGGCGAGCGCGCAGTAACGGCGAGAAGGGCGGCCTGAGGAGGCAGGCAGGCACGAGGGAGGGAGAGAGGGGGGGGGGAGGTGGCGTTGTAAGAGGGTGAGTGGGGGGTGGCCGAAGGGTGGCGGGTTAGAGTTCGGGGGCTGAGACCGCCGGCAAGGGGGCGGCTGGGTGGCAGGAGAGTGATGAGGAGGGCTCGCAAGGGGCAAGAGAAAGAGAAAGAGCGGGAGGAAGAGAAAGAGCACGCAAGGCAGAGGAGAGCCACGAAAGAGAACCGACGGTGGGACAGAGAAGGAGATAGATTCCGTGCTTGACCCGCCTGGGATCGATGCGTTCGTCTGCCAGAACGCCGAGACGCCCGCGTCCTTCCTTCCTTCCTTCCTTCCTTCCTTCCTTCCTGCCTGCCTGCCTGCCTGCCTGCCTGCTTGCCTGCTTGCCTGCTTGCCTGCTTGCCTGCTTGCCTGCTTGCCTGCTTGCCTGCTTGCCTGCTTGCCTGCTCGCCTGCTCGCCTGCTCGCCTGCCTTCCTTCTCTCGGTTCTTCTCTTCGCCACTCTTCCCTTCTCTTCGGCGCTGCTCTCGCCTCTTCGGCTACTCCCTTCCTGCGGCCGTCTTACTCATTCTCCATCCCTCTTTCTGCCCGGCTTCGTCCTCCGTGCTTTCATTCGTGCTGCTGACGCTGATGCTGATGCTTCTGCTAGCTACCGCCGCCGGAGCCGCTCTCACCCCCTTTGGCACCCACCCACAGCCCCCGTTAGCCCCGAGCCGAGAGCGACCACCTCACCTACTCGCGTTCTTCTCTTTTCGAAAAGCGGCGTCGTTGGCCGTCGGCGCAACACGCACACGCCGTTAACCGCACTGCACAACGCGTACAATCCGCCTCGCCACCCACACCAGCTCACCCTTCCTCCTCCAACTCTCTGCTCTTCGCTTCCTAGTGCACCCTCTGACACAGACTTCTGTCCCTTTCTCACATCGTCGCCACTTCCACCCTCTTCCGCCCGCTTACGACAAACTACCACAGACTTAGATTCGCACACATATACACAAGTACGTATATGTAATCACGCAGTCCCGCGTGGTTACATACACAAGCCGGCCGTTACGCACATGGTTGCATTTGTGCGCGGGGTCACACGCAGACATATACAGACACATATAGTAGTCCTGGATATCGGCTACCGCTACTGGTATAGCTATAGCTAGAAGTCCTATACTTCCTCGTCGTTCTCCTTCCGTCGCTTCGATGGCCCTCCTGGCGCGGTATAGCAACTGCTTGGCCGCTCGTTCCTCGTTTCCTAGCTCACGCAAACCCAGCAGGACCTACGGACCTAGGAACCGCACCCCGAATATCGAGCCGCTCGCTCTCTCAGCGACGACGACGTCGCCAAATGCTTTTCGGGAATGCGCCCTGTCCGATATCTCTCTCGACTGTCGCGACTCAGGGCCAACTTGCAGGCTCGCGAGACTGCATTTTCGCGTGCCAAGCCGATCCGCAAACCGACCGCGTACACTCCTAACCCTGCCTGTCTTTCTCTTCATCTTTTCCACTTTTTTTCTCCTCCTTCCCGCTACTCCCTACGCGTTGAAGATGTCTCACGATGGAAAATTGACCGCGGTGCAATTAATTGCTGTCTCCTCTCCAAGCGGTACTCTCTCGCTCCGGGCTAATGGTTCCCCGGAGTCCCATTGGATTTAGTCCATCAGAGGCTAACCGGTGAAAAAGTAATCTCAAGAGTGGAGAAAGAGAAGGAAGAAAGAGATACAAGTGCGTAAAATACTAAGTAGGTACGCGATAACAGTCCGAATGTCATGTCGAAGTTTATGAATAGCTTGTAGAGTAAGTAGTCGCATCCCAACTTTGGAAGTCTCCTACGACGATAAAGCCGCTCGACGAGAATACCGTCGGGTCTGAAAGAGTGCTGGCCAAAAATTAGATCAGTAGAAGAGGGTGGCGGGGCTTGGGCGAGTCAACCTTTAAGGAGGATAATGAATCGTCGAAATGAAAAGTCCCGTCGACGGCGTGTCCCGCTCCCACGATTCCTCGCCGGCGCGCCTCCCGAGTCCTGAAAGATTCACTGGAATAAACAGGAGCGAGTGGAAAGGAGAGCTCGTGATATCGGAGAAGGATGGGTGGGCGGTTGTGCCTCGAAGCACAGTGGTAAGAGGAAACGAGAAGACCGACCGCTGCAGAGAAGGTGGGAGAGTGAGAGATAAAGAACGACGGAGGCAGAAGGTAAAGCGCCGAAGGAGAGAGGAGGAAGAGAAAGAGAGAGAGAGAGGGGGGGGATGGAGGCTGTCAGCGTCGCCGTTGACGTAACTTCGCGAAATACGTAATTAAATAACGAGTCGATCCGTTCCATCGCCCGAGCATCCCGCGGGGTACATTCCGATTTCTGCATTTTCCTCGTTGCCCGCTAGTCCCGCCGACCCACCATCATCCCCTAACCCCTCCACCGCCGCGTCCATCCTCTACCTCCATTACCCGAGGCCGCGTTGCATATTTCAGCCATCCGATTTCCAGCCCCTGTCACTGTTTCGGCCCGTTTTATCTCGCCGATAATTGTATTTCCGTTCAGCACTGCTGATCAGACCGCCGCGATGCGCTCGCTCGCTCGCCCGGTCAACGTGCCGAGCGCTACATTTATAATCGCTAACTCCATAGGGACCGAGATACCGGGCGATCGAAAAGGAACGGCACATATGCACGTGCGCCAGACGCGGCCTCGCTCTTATCCGACGTCCTTCTCGTCAACGTTGCGCACAATGACGGCACGTTAATTAGTAGCGATCTCGTTGTCTTTCCTCTTTTTTCGCCGGCTGCATCGCTGCAGGCTGCTTTTACCTGTACGCGATGGTACGAATTGCTCTCGGGAATTGAAGGCTGCCGTTGCGGGATAACGACGCTTCAAATTTTTGGAGGCCGGCTTGCACCTGGTTATCTCGGGATTAAGATGCTCGGTATACTCGAGACAGTAGAATTTTTTTTACTCATTTCCAATGAATGTTATAATGTAATGTAGGTTATTTATATTAGAGAAATATCTGGGGTAAATCTATAACTGGTAGCACTTTGTTTTCGAAATCGGTCACGATCGAAAGGGCAAATTGGTAAGAGGACTTTCGATGCACGTAACCAACGATATTAACCCACCATACGTATTATGACGGGATGTAAATAAACAGTAAAACATCTTTACGAGCCCTCTCTACAAGTTCACTCTTATCCGGGCGATAAAATTTACAGCGCCTGGCAGCAGACCTGCCCCCACCGCTCGCACGTGATACATACGTGTATAACCAAGCGTGTACACGTGTGTTCGCGAGTCGTGAGCATTCACTCAGCAAGGATTGAAAGTTCGCCGATGGGAAAGTCCGCTGTTAAAGCCGCGATTCGCAAACTTTATTACACTGCTATTGCTCCTCGCCCGGCGCACGATCATTCAACAGATTTTCAGGGGGGGAGTGAGAGAGTGGTCGTGCAAACAGCATTCATCGATTACAGTGTTAACTCTCGATGAAACTTGTAATTGTAAAGTCACTTATCCAAGAGTTCTAATTCGTTTTTCGAATTAATCGACATCGTACGCTGATTGTTTGCTTTGACACTATAGAACTCTAAATTGGTAGAACAGCAGACATTACAGGATAACATTGAATTGACAGAACGGAATACCTGATGAAAATCCTAGGAAGGATGACATCGGTAAAAAGAAGTGTTGGATTTTTTATTTCGTCGTTGAAAAAAAGATGGTGAGTATTTGCGTTGTGCAAACTATATGACGGGTCCATGCTTCCATCTCATCCGGAATCGGTGCTGTTCCTAACATTTACAGGGCTGACACGTGTCCAGATCAAGAGGGATGAGCACCGGTGGCATCGCCGACGCGGCGACTCGTTCCTCTATCAATTTCACGGACACACGTGTATCTGGTTCAGTCACTCGGCATCCGGCTCGAGCGGTCCCGTGAAAATTGTCAAGAATTATCTCGTTCCCGGGGAAAAAATCAAAACGCCGTGATAGCTGTCTCGCCGCGCGGATATTACACCGGCGCGGCGGTGGCGGATGCATGAGAGGCGCTCCCGAGTGTCGGGAACTCGACTCAATCAATGGAGAGGAACTTTACTCTCGCGGCGGCTGCATTTATTGCTCCACTTCCTTTTGTTCTGGAGAGCGCGCGCCAGGGTTGTTAGTGCCGGTGGAACTATCGACGATTGCGGTCGCGCCTCCTGCGTGAGAATGAAGCGGACCGATAAAGATGTACCGAATGAGAATGTTGCAGCAGCAGCCGCCACCGACGGGTTAGAAGCAGCCTCCGCGTTATTAGATACCAGATTTCTGCTGGAGCGTGCTCCCAAGCAAAATGCCCGGCTAGCAGAACAGGGCCGCTTAAGTTCCGGGAAGAAGAGCGAGTTCCGGCTACGCATAGTGTACGGTATAACGTAGGACAGATATGAGCAGCTCGCTCAGCCTGATGAGAAGCTTAAAACTGCGTTGCAAGAGACGAATCCGTCTTTATAGCCCACGGCAGTCCTACATCAGACTCCACTATGTACCCATCTCAAATATTTTCTAAACCATTATTATTACAGACAAAGAAATACTCAAACACCATGTGTAATCTGGAAATTTAAATATCTAATACAACAGATTAGATTTAATTAAACTCCCTGCACTGATTGCCAATTGTTTCATACTAAATGTCCGACTATATTAGTTCTGCGGAAATGTAACACTTAGAAAAACTTACCACAACCCTTCGACGGCAGACCTTGCTTTCTTCCCCACTTTCAACTAACGAAACCACAAGGTTCTCCCATGCAGAATGGTTGCGCAGTAAATAAATAGGTGGGCCCGAATCCCTGGTCGTTCGTTTCGGTTCAACGTGCGCCGTTGGCGGCGGGTGCCAGGAAAAAGGAGGATCTTTCCCCCGATTCAGGTGGTCCACGCTCTCCTCCGGACGGTCGGCAATTAAGCCAGCCATGCATTTTCCGCTGTCGAGGGTCCTGGGGCAGTGAATTTCAACGGCGAGCGGGCTATCTCCAACTGAAGGAGTGGAAAGGGGCGGGCGCGGGGGCCGCGACGTTAGCGGACCAGGCGAAAGAATCCCTGCAACGTAAGTGGAGGCGAGGAATCCGATCGAAGGAGTGCGTCTCCCTGGCGCCGCTGCGTCTCTCCGTCGTCGAGACAGCAGTCTGCGAACGTGCCGTTTCAGGGCGTCCGTTTACTTAGCCGGAAAAGAGGAAGCACTGGATGGAATAGATAGATTGGCCTCCCTACTTCCATCTGCGCAAGAATCCTTCTCTAAATTCCCCACGATCTAATCTTTGTATATCTTTCTAATTCTTTGATATCGTACTTCAATCTCGATTTCCTGTTCAAGCTAGTATTGAGAAATTCGTATTGTTGTATTAAGATTGTTGAAATGGTGAAAAGTGGTGAGGATCGCAACTGAAGGTACAGCAGAGGATCAATGTAATTTAGAAGCGGAGAAACTATACGGACAAGCGGATCTTGAACAAGATCAGGAACGTCGTCCGTCAGGCCACCTTAATCTAGTTCGGTCCTAATCCCAGTTCTGTTCTTCCATTGACCGTCGACGTATGGTGAGATTCCCCGGCGATTTCTCGCGACGTAGAACACGCGTTCTCCTGCTGCTTGTTCGTGGAATTCTGCGATGGAGATATTATCAAGCATTCGATAGCCCGCCGGGTTTCCCAAGGGAAAGAGAGAACTCCGAGCGCTAAAAGGTGCACGTCGATCGGTCCACAGATTCGACATCACTTCCTCCGAACGCGAAGAGAGGGATCTTGGAAATCCCGAAGAAAGGACAAGAAAGCGAGCTATAGGTGAGGGATCAGCGCAATGTTGAAGATAGAAAGGGAAGCGAGAATGCGAGTCGGAAATGGACAAGAAAGATATCGAATAGACTTACTAGGAAAGAGTTGGAATAAAGCATTCCCACTGGTCAATTTCGCTGCGGTATGTTACTAGATAAAGAAAAGGAAAACTTCTATCAACTTGAAGAAACTTGACACTGCTCGGGAATGATTTTACTATATAAAATGAGTCAAGCTCTTCAACAAACAATTTGATTTGTTTGCAAGATTTTATTATTCGCAGGTTTCGTTGTCTGATCTAACATACAGATACGACATTCAGTCCAGCAGACCGGAAATACGAGACGCACTGCAAAGGAAAATCAAGTGGACCGAAGGAAAACGTTTCTCAGTACAAGGAACTAGAGGAGGAAGCTTCTTGGGGTGGTGGGGAGAGTGGGAGGGTGGGTGGAAGGGTTCGGTGGAAGAAGAGAAGAGGAGACTATGGACGTGCACGGGATCGGCGGCAGCGGGAGTCCGAGAGGAATTAGATTTGCTCGGTGCTAGCCAAGCGCGACGGACAGAATGCAACGCGATCCGCCGGTAATTCGAAACGCGTTCCTCGGAAACACGGAGAATTATTCCTTTGGCGCTGTTCCTGCTATTGCCACTGATGCTCCTGGGGGTCGCCCCGCTTCTGTCCTCCCGACTACCTCCCACTCTGCTTACCTATCCTGCGCGCGGTACATGCTCTCTTCTCGTCCTCTCCTCGTCGTTATTCCTCGACATCGTTATTCCAAGAAAATGCCCCTGCAGTCCGATTGTAGAGCATCGACCTATACCGCACTTACTCCATTCCCGATACCGATTTTCCACAGGAAGTTACGATTTGTGAAATAGGATGGGTTCTTTATTTTCTTAGAAAACTCATAGTGTTAAGGATTAAGGAGCAATGGAATTATTTGAAACATTGCTTGTGAAACATATTTAAATCAATAAACAATTTTGTAATTGACACTTGAGAAGATCGATATTTGCCTGGCTATTTTTGAGACTACAACTGATCCTTCGTACTTTCACAATCATTGTTATGATGTCATCGCTCTAACACTTACTGTTTTCAGGCGCAAGTGTATGTTTTTTATGACGAGACACTCGTCAGTGTCCGGTTTGGTGCGCCGACGTTATCTGCATCTGAAATTTCTCTGTGGTTCATAACATAAATGCATTATGAAGCGGCCGGCTTGTGCGGGCGCCGCTAAACACACAAGAGCACGGCTTTTCAAACTCAAACGCGCGCTCGCCCACCCGCTCGCACCGGCCGTGTTTAACCCCGGCAAATATTTTAATACGTGGGATTTTTCGTCAACATTCATCAAGTATTTTACCCTGCCAGACGGAAAAACGTCCCGCGGAAGGTGATGGAAATTTGGGAAAAGTGGGTTGAACGATGCAGTGGAGGTACCAACATCGAGTAATGTAAATAAATAATCAAGTATTATTCTAATTTAAGAATCTTTTATTCAAAGCTCAAGGACAACTATTCTTGTATAAAATAAGGAGTCAACAATGTGTTAAGAAAGATCGTCGAAGGAAGGTCTTGCGCTCGGCATAACAATTTCCATCGGTGGCCTAGCGATAAGCATTTACAAGAGATCGCATTCATGGAAATGCTAGTAAGAACGCAGACTTAATTAGTTAAGGGAGTAACTCGGCATCGCACTTTATTGCCTTCATGAACTTGAGAAATCCTCGGCGGAACACGATTCCGGCGATACGTACACAGGCGTGCTCGCCATATCGGAGGGCAGAGAGAACAGGTTTGACTCGGCTTGCCGATCCAGCTCCGCAGAGACCGGATCGGACTGGTAACGTCGACTGGTACAATGATTAAGTAATTACCACAAATTAGCCTGCCTTCCTTACTGGGCCCCCGCTCCGCTCAATATTAATTAGTAATTAATTAATCGGCCGTAAGGGGATCTAGCGGAGGCTGCGCCTATTTATCTCGACGATTCCGATCTTTGGCACCGGCGGAGAACTGCTGTGGTGTAGGCGCGCGCTCCCGCTCGCTGCTTTGCGCTACAACACATAGATACACAGACAGACACTGGCGATTAAATCTGCCGCGAGAGTCTTGTTAACGAATATGTGCACGGGAGGTTTCTACGGGGGCCCATTACACGCGTTCGCAGCTGTCACTGGAGAATGGGAACTTAAGTGGCCGATCAATTCCACCGCGCGCTGACTCCAACGAGCATAGCCGAACCTACCAACGCGAAAATCGCTTCCGGCACTTTCTTATGTGCTCGGCAAATTTTTCCCTTCCACCTCCGAGTCTCGCAATTGTTCCTCACCTGTTCAAAGACGCCATTTCAATACTCAATTATTAACAAGCTGCATAGTAATCAACGGACCACCAGAGACTCTGTATTTTTGCGAGATCTTCATCAAATCCACGTGGGCAGAGAAGGAAATACGTTGCCACCAGTCACAACAAAGAATAGTGAATAAAGGTGAGTGTAGTAGTAAAACCACCCTCGTCCCCTCGCAGTCTGACGGTGCAACGTCATCGTTGCTAACAAAAATCGCACATAAGGTGTTGGCTTGTCGAGGCAAAGCTCGTTGGTCAGCGTATACGTCAGGCAGTTTTCCACGCGGTCTACGCGTCCCCACGTCCTCTCCCATCTGCCTCTTCTCTCCAACCCCGATCTTCATCCCCGTTTCAACATGTGTGCAAACCAACCCACCTTCGCTGACTCGCTCGCACTATGTGTGTCCCAGGTAATTGGGTGTGAAATGAAATCTAACGAAGACGCTTTTAGGCGTGTGCACAGTCGGTGTCGGTCGTCCAGCCTGGCCCGTCCAACCCGTACCTTCGTTTCTTCATGCTAGGCGTTCGTACACAGAGCGAAAGCGAAGCTAAAGAGAAAGAGAGAGAGAGAAAGAGAGGGATACACTCACACAGGGTTACCTTGCTACCCCTGTTCGTATCGCGGTAGCAAGCGCATCGCGCGAGAGGTGCTTCACGATCAAATAGTTTCCATTTTTTGTCAGTGCCAGCCTGCCAGCGCGTCCCGCCTTTCTCTCTCGTCTGGACATGCCGACGTGCGACAATATTACGGGACGCTGGTCAAGCCTTTTTCGCCTACATCCGCCTCCCTCCTCCCTCCTCCCTCCTCCCACCTGCCTCCACCAACATTCTCGCATTGTTTGCCGTGCGCGCTCGTTCTCTCGAGAGTTATCTCGGCCACTGCACAATGCGGTTTTTAGATTTTCGTATCATAATGCGTCCGTACTCTTGCCGGCGTTTGCGAGGAGTAACTTTCCACGGGAATTCTGGTATTCATCTCTAGCACATGTTGAATTTCCTTCATGCACGCTAGGTTGTTAGTTAGTAGAAAGACTCGAGGGAAGATCTACGTATTTGTAAGAGGGAAATGATTATTGGTAGAAGCGGAATGCATAAGTGCGATTTACGAGTGGTTGGTCGTCCGAACGTCAATTTGAAAGCCATTCGCTGTGCACTCCTGTTGGCCAGCACCGAGTAACCCTTCACCGGGGATCGCGTGGAGAGCACCTTCTTAGCTTCCCTTTCGGTTTGTTTTATTGGCTCGTAAACGCTGCGCCCGCCGCAGCATCGCGAAAGCGGAAGTCAGCTGGCCACTTGTGTCATCAGTGTGTGTACACACTTACCGCACTCTCTCCGTGTGTTTGCCCGCGCTGCTTCCAATTATCCTCTCGCTCTCTCGCCGAGCTTCGAGGGAGCCAAGCCCTGCGTCTTCTTTAATTCCTCCTGAAGAAGTGGCATACCAGCTACGAGTACAATTGGAGACATTTATTCGAGACTGGCGACGCAAGGTTACAGGGGAAATCGTTTGAATTTCCATTTTCTCGGTGTTAAGCACTGCCAATCTGTGGTTAGGAGAACACGCCGACCCCTGGCCCTTGCTTTCAATCCCTGATTAGTACTCTGTTACACGCCATTACCATGCGGACCGTCTATTGGCCCGGCGACAGTGGCTCGCTTGCTTCTCGCCGAGTACATTTACTTTTTGCTCGGTGCATCCTCGACAGCTGTGTGTGCCACGGGGGCGAATGAGTGAGTCGTGATTGCCACGGCGTGGTAACGACGGGAATAAAACCGGCGTTGCGAGAGAGCACGAGCTCGTAATAACGTTCGGAGCACCGAGGCACCCCCGATATTCTCTCAACCCGATCGTCCATGCGCCAGAAGGATTATTAAGGATATGCCGAACGGAGAAATGTACCGGTTGCACGAAGAGTCAGACACTTATTCGTGTGTGCACCGTCGACCAAGGTGGAATTGGAGAAAGGCGATTGCCGATTCCCGCACTCGGGTAGCACGGAGCGAGGCGCGTCGAGATTTACGCGGGACAATCGTGGGACCGAGGGAAATGGAGCGCGACTCGTGACTGAGACTCTCAGCATCCCGCTTGCCGTGAGGATTAAAAGAGCGCTTTCCTAGCGCGCCGTTGAAACAATCCGGCTACGAATCTAGCGAAGGCACACCGGGATTTGGCACCAAGCTTGCAAGCCGTCTCTCCCCTACTGCATCACAGTTCTACGCCAAAGGATATAGAAAAATTCCTAGGCTTCAAAAACTTGAATTAAAATTGTACAATTTGAACTGCCAAATTACAGTATTAAATTCTATTTTTTAATTCAATATCATTACATTTATTATTATAATTGGATATTTATAGTTTGCTTTCGATCTCACTCTCAAACTATTCCAAAACGACAGGTGTTTAAGTCTGCGTTAGGGTCTTTGGCATCTCATTTGATGATGCGACGGTGAAGGGGTTGTTAGGTCGGCGGTACCGGGATGTGTGGCGTCCGGACGTCGTACGCTAATGCTGCGGACGTCCGTCTTGTAGGAACAGATGCTGCAGGTATGCATAAGCGCGAGCCGCCTCGCATACACAGTGCGGCATCTCCTTCCCTATGGCGTCGACGGCGCCGGGAACCTGTGTACACGTTGTATCGCGCGAGGAACCGAGCTTCGCACGATGGGCGTGTACGATCCCGGCTACCGGTCTTGTCCGCAGGGCCGGACAACCCTCTATTACAGGGAGTACAGGTGTGAGCCGCCGATCGCCGATTACCTTTAATAGCGCGACGCTCGTTTATCATCTTCGCGTTAATGTTTCGCGACCTCTAATGTTCCTGTTGAAACGCGCGTCGCATTGTAATGTCATTAGCAGCCGACTTCAATCCCTCGGCTCCACTAATGATCCAGACTTGGACCTTTGCCGTCTTCTGCCGGCCCGGCTTTCAGGTCGCATCCTCTGCAACCGCTTCACAGTCATTCGTGTAATAGCATTCTCTAGAATGTATGCCTCAATGAGTTTCATTAAGCACAAAGAAAGTATTAGGTTTCGTCTATTAAAATCGAATCGGAAGATGATTGAAAGTCTGTTGAAGTCAAGATGATGTAATGCGGCTTCGTTCTATACTAAACTCTTAGAGAGAACAAGGTAGACACAAGTAGAGAGCAAGGTAGACTTGTATGTAGATTATAAGATTGCCGGTATGTAAAGTTAAGTAGATCGGCTCGCAATTGCGAAGATCGTGCGCTCATTAAGGAAAATAGGGCTGCCTGCGGCCGGTAACTAACGGGCATTTTTAACTCGTACCCTCGTAACGATATCGGTAGGGAAGTACACAGTGGTGGTGTTCTAAAGTGTCGGGATCGTCGGAGTACAGCGTGCTCTTGGCATCCTATTCTCACGCATTATCGTGCCTTATCATTTTGCAATCTCGATGGCGTGTTCTATAATCTCGAGACTCGTTAGCAATTACCGGTTGCGAAATTTTCCAAACGCAATCCTTGCGTCAGAATAATGGCTGACCTGCGCCAACCGTGTATGCACGCACGAAGTAAATTCGCGTTCTATTGCTACGTGCTCGCAAGGAATCAATGCCTTCGGGTTGGTGAAATTGCAACTTGGTATGTTTTACAATTACTATTGCCGCGAAGAAGATGTAAATATCACAAAACAGTATAAGTTTAGTCGGAATGTTAGATTAGGATGAATCGCTAGTCTTTCATTCTGCTTTTACTCACTTCCACATGCACACATTAGGAAATCACATTTCCTTCGTTACTGGTAAAGGTAGTCTTTGCAACCGTACGCAATTTTCTTCTCCTCGTTCTCTGTCCGGAGGCAGCTTTTTTCCGCCTTCTTCGTCTGCCAGCTTTTTCCACCGAGCACCTTCAGCAGGCGGTATTCCTTGCCGTGCGAATTCTCCGCATCCCTTTCCACTCTAGAATCAGTCTTTGTCAAGCTATGCGTACGAGTTGGTAGTGCATGCAGATCTTCTTGGAACTACTGGTGCTTCGATATTCACGAAGCCTGAATTAATTCATACGATACTTCTATTTGTAAGATCTATTGCTATTTTTAGCATTTAATTTTTATATCCTACTATGTAAATGATTCATTTAAAAATTTGATGGTCAATACAGAAGGTTCCACGTTCAAACTTTCCTTCCAATTTCCACCAAATTTCCCGAGTGCACATTACTTGGGAGAGTTGATTCGCCGGCACCGAATGTGGGTGCGAAATGCGCTTATTAAAGTGCAGCGACCAATTCGAGCGCACGGATTACTACGTCTCCCCATGTAAATGCGCTGAAGTTCTACGGAGCATGGTACACTGGAACTTTGAGGGCTTACCCTTAATGGTCCGACGTCGAACGTCACTTGACATCAGGTTCCCAGCGTCAGGGCACCACCCCCGAGTGCCATTCGACGTCCACTTACCGCCGCCGCATTATCATCCCCGCACAGGGTCTAAAGTTACACAGAACAGGCGACGAAAATCATTTAATATTCTCGAGTAAAAAGATAGTAAATCCAGTTTGTACCACTGACATGCGCACACTTCATTCTTCAAACATACCCCAAAAAGGACATTGCAAAAATGAAAATGGACAGTGGACAAAATGGACACTATAATTTTGTTACTGATTAGATTTCACGAGGGACGAAACTTATGACAGTGGATCCTGCTCGATTCCAGTCAACCATTCTCAAGAAGGCTATTTTGAAATTGTTCCATTATGAGTTACAGATGGAATGTACCCCGCTAGAACGCGGACTTCGCGAGAAAATATTTACGGGCGAATGTGACAAGTGAACGAAACTAATAAAAGCTAACACGACAGTATATGAGGAGCCCGACTTTTTAGTTTAGAATTTATTTCCACTCGCATTCGTTACTCTATTTTCCAGTGCGATATTCGGTGAAGGATGGATGTGCTTTCATTGAAAGGTACATGACAGTTAATCCAGAAATACGCCAAAAATAATGTAACTCTCTTGTATCACAACGATATTCCATCCTCCACAAACCTATTTCACAGTTACGTCACCTCATTAGTATACCGCATAAAATTTCGATTGCGTTAGCTTGTTCAAAATGGGACTTATGATTCACGTTGAACCTCGTAGCGACAAGTTGAGTTGGGTTATACAATCTCAATATGGTAGAATGCGAAATTCGAGCTGCAGTCTCTATCGTACTTTCTTCTTTCTTTAACAAACCTCCCAGTAGCATGCTACTCACAATAAGGAAGCAGTGGCGCGACTCGACCTTCAAAGATTACCGGTACTGGTCGGCATATGATAATTACTATCGCGCGATTGCACACCGCTTCCAGTGTGTAGGCCGTAAGCATGGCTACCTCATGGTGCATGCACGATGCACCGTAAGATTGCGATTACGGCTCGAAAGGCACCCTGGAACTCCTCGACCTGGACAGCATGTCCCTCATTTCAGGTCGGAATCGTGAACGTACTATTAATCGTAATCAGCGTCCTAAACGCTCAGAATGCATTCTTTTAAAAAATGTTGCTTCCATTGTTTTTTCTCTATAGAATTATTTTGAAGAATTATACATAATGTCCAAGGCTTGTTGAAAAAGAAGAAGTTTCTTCATGAATGATGAAGGATGGTTACGATCCAAGACGCATTCGTTCTTCTCGACAGAGATACAGGTGCATTCTAGCAGAGACGGGATAAAACGGTTGGTGTTCTTTCTATCATATTTTTATCGAGCAAGCTGCACCGTCGACTCCAGAAAAATAGAAGGAGAAGTTACTGCAATGCCGAATACTCCAACAGTCATGTCGTCCCAATATTTGACAATGAAAGATTTCACATGAACCATTCACCATTTCAAAATTTACCATTCAAAACTTATTATCTAATACCTAACCGCAGAGACTATATTAATAATGTCTATTCTATCGTGATTCATAATAGTGACATTTTAAATTCGACATTTGGCACACGTGAAATCCTAAAATGCCATCTTCTCGATGCTCTGATTTATTCACGACATGGATATTTAGGGGGAGTAGCAGGTGAGGCCGATTGGTCGAGCAATTCGCACGGACCGCTCGAGATAGCATATCAAACTGAGAGACGTAACCCAAGGGCGTTTCTCTCGCTCTCTCTTAACTTCGTTCTAGCGTTCTCTCACTCTTGAGACGGTCGAGTCCATCGTGGCAATTTCGTGCGGGATTTACTGGCTAGAGCGGAGGTATTACTTTTCGCGCCAGGAATTCCGAAGGATAACGTCGCTCCTAACGTGCATACCATAATGATCGCGCGGCTCGCTTTTTGCCCCTGACTACTTACTAGGATCGTAGGATCCGGCGAGTTCCCGATGCTGTGGTATACGACACACAGTCTTCCCGCCACCGTGTTCCTACTGCCGCACCGCTGCGCTGCCTTCTCCATCTCTTTCCCTTCCGACGGCTACTATTTCCTGGCCAACAGTGCGGCCTGGCAGCGATTCTTTGCCAACCGTTAAATCGTTTACAGCCTCGTAGCTTGTAAACGATGCCCGCTGGTACATGGAGCCGAGAGCCGACTCCTCGTCTTCCGCGGCCTAATCACGCCGGACGACGACGCTCCTGTCCGCTATTTGAATACCGAATCCTTCCTTCTCCCCTAACGATCCCACATTTCATTGCTACCTTGTTACGCTCGATGTAACGGCACTTTTTCTACTAGCCACAACTTAACAACGCCCCAAGTATTAACTTTCACGAAAGTCAAATGGAAATTTTCAGACAGAACATCGTTTGCAATTTGACCGAAAATGGTAACTTCTCGGCTCCTGGCTTCGAAGGAACTACGGTCTTCCTGCACTTTGCGAGCGATGCGTATCTTTGCCGGGCATCCCGCAACTTCCGAGAAACTTAATTGCTCACGCACCTGCGAAGTGCGCGCTGTTTGTATGTATAGGTGGAAGGAAGTCAGTTCGAAGCGCGCGAGTCCTGCGCTTGGATTGGATTCTTGGCAGTGTTATCCCACACCCACAAGCGCGTACGCGGTCATGCCACCATCATTCTTGCATCTACAGTCTGCTCACATAATTGCAAAATGTGGCGGCAACCGGTGGAAAAAAACAGACTGCACGCCTACCCGTTGAAGACTCCTTTAATTGCGAGGCGCCGCTATCGAACGGTATCCCGTGACTTCCTTAATTATCGCTTGATACAGGACCCGCCTTTTCAATGTGATGCACACTCCCGCTACCGGGAATTACTATGGCCCCGGAGCTTTTATGATGATTAATAAAACCAACTGCAAAGTGCTGTCCGTAACACGCCGGTCTGAGTATGCTGGATCTAAAGATAAAATCGCTAAAAAGAAGACGGGATGGAATGATATACATAGAAACTATGGATCTTTTTGATATTTCACTTCGTTCGACTATATTTGGAGTTTGTTTCAAAAAGAGCATCTTTTGCAAGAGTAAAAATATGAAATCAATTTGAAGAGACAAGCATTAAAAACTTTTGCTCTCCAATGGGAGAAATATGGTGCCAAAAGAGGAGTAGCCAATAGTTTTAAGAGTGCAAATTATTGAGAAATAATTGGACTATTCAAATTAGACATATCGGGGCCAGCCTATAGAAGAAATAATCATTGAATGCGGGAGTGCACGCGTACACAAGGGAAGGCTGGCGGAGCTGGTGAGGTCACCAAGCGGTTATCAGGCCACAGGTCCAATCAATTACAGTGTTGTGCATGCGAGCCTACCTGTGCCGTACGAAGGCACGTCAGCGCAACTCCATCGGAAATCAATGAGATCCGCCAAAAACTACTCGGTTATTGATACGCCCGCAGTTTAAATAGCATCGTCGTCGCCACTTCCACCCACCGACTGGCTCGACCGGCTCTCCCTCGTTCTCTCCACTCTCCTCTCTCCTCTCGTTGATCTCGAACCCCTCCATCATCCTGGTGAAGCCTTCTGCCTCACACTGCCTGTTTCTCCTGTCTCGTAGCGGCGCTCGCCGCGGCACCATCAAACCGCGCGCCCGCTCGAAGGAAAGCCTGTTTGACGGATCCTTCATTATTGACGCGCCAGCCAACGAGACACACCGAAAGCGGGCTGCTTTTCGAGTAATTTATGACATCGCCCTGTCGCGCTCGATTGGTTTTCATCCCCAATGAAAGGCGTCGGTAAACTCCTGACGTTTGCAGTATAGATTCCACCAGTTTTTCAGCAGGATAGCAAGAGAACCTTCTAAAAATCGACGCATTTTCCTTATTCGCATTACTAGAAAGAATGGTATAAAAGACGCTTGTCGCAAAATGTTCCAAGCAAATATCCATTAGGGTTGGCTCGTAGATTTCATCAAACGCCCATCGGCGCTGCGCGGCGCGGCGCGGCGCGGCGCGACGGCGGCGGCGTCAGGGGTGATCATAGATCGAGCGTAATCCAGAAAAGCCGGGCGCCCGAGTGAGCACGTCCTTTTTCCCTGGACGGAAGCGGCGACGCTGGCGACGGTGGCTAACAAAAATTGCCCGTTACACGCTCTAATACGTTTTTTCGCCGTGCTCATTGGAGAACGGCGGTCGTAGCAAAATTTACCAGAAAGCCATGCACCGGTCCGCGCGAATTCCCATTTTTTTGCCGGTCGGCCGGCCCGCCACACCGCGCGCAGAGAGCAGCAGCAGTACCGGGGGAAAGGCGCGCACACTCTAGCCGCTGAAAATAATCCAAAATAAGTCGGTGCTATCGATCGCAAACCGGGCAAAAGGAAGGAAAAGTTCGTTGGGAGGCACGCGGCTTGCGTGTGTACCTGTGTATGCCCTTGTACGTACGTACGTGCCAGACGATGTAAGTGTGTGCTCTGCACGCTGTGTTTCCCGGGTAAGTGTGTGTACTGCAGGGCACGCCAACGCCGCAGTCCGCCACGTACGTTACCTTACACACACACACACACACACACACACGCGCGCGCGAACATGATTCTCGCCAACGCGACGGCCGAGCCTTCGGTTCTGTGTGTGCCTCGTGCACCACCCCCACCGACCGCCTCCTCCACCCTGCTTTTATATTTCGTTTATCAGACTTAACATGCGACTTTTCCTAGCCCGCTCGAACGACCCTGCTACAACTGCCACTGCTCCACCGCCTACCCCTAGTGATTACTGGCCCCCTCCTTTCCCCCCCCCCCGCACTCCACCGCCCACGCGAGAATAACCAGTCGATCTTAACGCCCTTAATTAGGAATTATATACCCAGTTACTTGAATGGACCGCAGCCAGTCTTCATACACTCGAGGAGTACTTGACCCTTCGCGATAGAAAGTATGATCTTAGTTGTAAGTTAATTTGCACTGCTTGCCTTCTTAATGGGGTAATACAGTCATTTCAAATGCAGAGGAGAGGTTACTAAAAACTTTTGATGAGTTAACAGTGATTGATTGGTGAGAAGTTAAATACACGGGATTTAGTATTAGCCGCTACGGTGCTGAGCTTTTTTTGGCGCAGTGCTGGCGGAGGATAGCACTTGTAACTCTGCTCAACTTAATTCAATCACACAGTGCCTTTGATGAAGAGAACACGGTACTATCAGTAGTCACGGGAATTTTCGATTGGCAGGTGTAGGGGTAGGCTCGTCGGGGCATCGACTCGGAGGCAGAGATTTGCGATGTAGATTTTTCTTTCGTTCCCTGTTTGCTTTTTTTTCTGTTACTCCTTTTCCTTTTTCGGCAAGCCCCCCCTCCTCGGCCCCCGTAGCTCCCTGTAGTCGGCGTAAACCCCAGGGGTCGTTTAAATGCCTTAACAGTTTAAAACGAGCTCGGCCAGAGGGAATTTAAAAAATGTATTGCGGCCCTTTCACGTGTCTTAATGATTAACGTTCGGCCGCCCGCCCGCCAGTTCTCTTTCTCTCTCCATCACTCCTTCTCTACCCCCTTTAATCCTTTGAAGCACTGCGGTTTCCGTGTGTAACCGAAGCGCTTTTTACCACTTGATTTCATTCGTTGGCTTTACAATCGCCATCCCTCTGCGCCGTGTACGTTCGCGTGTATTCCTTTGTGCGCATCGCCGCTACTTGGAAATCCAGGAGCAAAGGGAAAACTGGCCGACGATATTTTCGAGCCCAGTTATCCCTGGCTATATTTCCAATTGTCAACAGTTCTCCCGTGGGGGGGGGGGGGGGTAGAATATCGCTCTTCGGTCGAAGAATATAGTCTCTTCGATAGACGCTCGAACGTGGCAGGATTCAACTTTGCATTTAGTATTTTCTTTCTCCTTTACTCTCGCTGTATTCACAGATATTTTTGGAGGCGCGAGCACGCGCGCGCGCGCGCTCTCGAGCTCACTCATTGGCTTTGCTTTATAAGTGCGGTCTTAATGGATTTTCCTCGGTGTTCTGTCACACCAGCCGGGGATAATGCACACCGGCATTTCCACGAAGACATCGCCAGAGCGTATAGCGTCTAGAACCACCTCTCCTCACCTCTCTCTCTATATTTTCAGTGAACCCAGCAAATTAATGAACGTCCGAGAGGCGAGAGTGTGTGTCATGAGGCAGCTGTTTGCGAGCTTGAACGACTGCCGTCCAAACGGTCGGCGGACGTTAAAACAGTTTGAACGAAGTGGACGTGCCACTTCATTCAAGAAAGTTATTCATGAAAGGGTATCTATAGATTCCTAGATCCGCATGGTAACAGGTGCAGATGGACGATCCTTGCCGATGATCGGATTGGAAAGCATAGTGAATGCTTGTTAGCAATCGTTTCACCGCTTTATTTCTCTCGGAAATAGTTCATTCCCGATCTCGAGAGCTCCGGGAATTGTCGAGGAACGAAGGGGGACAATGCACTCGTGGTATTCGCATCCGGAAGCCGAAAGCGGGGACAATAAATAACCGACGAGTGCAAGGGATGTGCTCCTCCTCCCGTAGTATTCTTGCAAAGAGCATGCATTCGTTTGTGTTTTCTTTAAGGGACTTAAGTCTCCGCTTCCTCGGGGAAATCAAGCTTACGCGGCGGGGGTCGCCCTCCTGGCAAGAAAGAAACTTTTCTTGAAGCCACGCTACGATCTGATCTCTCCATTGACAACAACTCGGATTGACTTCGCCGCGACTCCCCGGTGCGCGCCTAATGTGGTATTCTACTAAATAGAATGTGATCGCATGTGTGCAGCTACTGCTACAACGAACCGGAGAATACGACGAGACACTCGGGGCAAATAATACCATCTCAATTCCTTGATGAAAACGTACATCAACTTACGTTTCTTACTTACGAACAAATCAAGTTATGAGAAACAGTAGTTATAAATGTCCACGGACGAGCAAGGACAAAGCCGAGTGTTAATCTTCGCCACGAGAAGCAGCAAAATTTCATTAAAATCCTCGTGAAAGGTAAACCTTGAGCGATAAAGTGCTCGAGTCCAAAGGGTTTTTCGCAGGCGAACGAGAGAAGGAAGTGAGGGTGAAAGAAGGGGATGTTTGATTGATTGGAACGCATCGAAGAGGTAGGAGGAAGGGCGGGGTAGCACTGCTAGTTGAACTTTTGGTAGCCAAAAGCTCGGCGTAACCGTGATGGAGAGTGTGTAGGGCGCGTAGGAATCGCGCGTGCGTGTGTGTGTGTGTACGTGTGTACGTCGAAGCGTGTGCCAGAAACGTAGAAGGCGAATCGGGAAGGGGTAGGAGAACCGTGGTGGGCAGATCGATATTAAAATAGTGACCGAATTCCAGCGTGCCGCAACCTACCCTAACTCCCTCGACTCACCCTTAAACTTGGCACTGTGTGTGTGTGTGTGTGTACGAGTCCGCGCCTTGAGCTTCCTTCTTTCTCTCGCACGAAAGCCGCATTCGCCCCTTCTTACCAGGATACTTCCGGTGGGCGCGCGCGAGATCCCCGCTCGAACTTTCCTCGTAGCCGAGAGGAAGGAAAACAGCTCCATAAACTGCGCCCCAAAATTCACTCCGCCCGCCTCACTCTCTCTCTCCCTCTCTCTCTCTCTCTCTCTCTTTCTATCTCTCTCGCTTCCTCTTCCTCTCCCTCTTACACTCTGTACTTTGGGAAAAGCGTGGATCTCGAGCAAGGCTGAAAAATAACAAGCAGTCGAGCAGAAGACGCGTTTACGGAAGCGCCAGTTCACGGCTAGCAAAACGCTGGCCAGCTCGGAACTAGTGTTCACTGTGTAAATAAGACCCCTGTCGATTATTATGCAACGCCCAGGAAAATACATCCATCAGCCGCGCTCTTGATGCTTATTGAAATGAAACAGAACTTCTAGTCCTCTAATATCTTGCAAAAACCTTCCGAATCCGAAAGGCCAATTTACACAATCAATTTCGTAATTCACTCGGCTTAACCTTTCCACTGTATAATTCCCTTTCTTAATATTCTTGGAAAGTCTCAAGTTTTTCTTTAGATGTCAATTCGAGAAGGAACTAGAATACAAATTCAATTTGATCAATATTTAATTATCGATCGTCGTGATTGAAAAATTCGACTATCGTCGAATGTCGCAGCGTGAAGACTAAGTCTAGTGTAACGAGAAGCAACTATATCTCGAAGCCGACGGGGACAAAGATTAATGTCCAGTTTGGTGGGTGCAGCGCGTTGGCACGTTGTTACGGCGGTTACATGGCCGACGTGCTTTGCGATCGGACGTTGCCGGTGACAGGAATGTCAGGCCGCAAAATGTGCAAAACGCGCGGGCGTATTAGACGCACGCTACGAATTGCGAAGCGGACTAGTTAGTGCTCCGCGCCGTCATTGTCTCTCTTAAGGTATGCGGAGGCCAGCGTCCGTTTCAGTTTCACGAAGTTATGCTTTAACAGTCGAGGGACCGCCGACCGGCTGGCTAGCTGGTTGGCTGCCTGGCTGGCTGGCTTCAGATCAACGTAATTCCACGTCACAGACAGAGACTCTCCAGTTTCCCACTCGAGATACGCAAACCGTGCGTGGCTGTGTTGGTTGCGCGTTCGAGCCTCCGTGTCATAACTCCCAACTATTTCTACGTCATCGCAGGACTCCCTTAAGCCGCCACCTATTGTAATGAACATCTGACCGTGCCCATCAGAAGTAGCACTCGATAACATACGATGTTCCATTAAATTATAATACTGTTTGAATTAATGTTCTATGATTTGACCGACGAAACGACTATATTCTGTATTAAATTTGATATTAATAAGCCCACCTACTTTAATACCAATCCGTTCAAATTCTTATTTGATTTTACACTCGATAGAGTTGAAATTCAGTAAATCGTAAAATTTGTTATTGAATTTCTTCAGAAATGTCTTATAATATAAATCGTAGATATTGCAACAAATTTCCTGTCGTTCCCGAGTGAAATTTCTACGAAGTGCTATTCAATTGCTGGCTATCGATCGAACGGCAGATTCAATTCGCCTTTCCCCTAAAGTACTCGAGCGTACTTGAAGTATGAGTTACAGCATGCTCGGGGATAAGAAAGCTCGGTAAGATCGATCGAATGATCCGTATAAAGATGCATGTCCGAGGGAAATGAGCACGTAGGTAAGTACGTGCGTGCGCTACGGTCTATCGCATGCGAGATCATCGAAACGATCAGTAAGGAGAAGAGAGTGCTGCCGCGAGAGTTTAAGTAAGTGCCGGCTTCTTGCAGCATATTTCCCACGTCATTAGTACACACACCGGCGCTATGAACTTTCGTACGAGAGCAAGAGAGGGGGCAAAGATAAAGTCTGAGAGAGAACGAACAAGCTGGAGGATTTCGTGATTGCTGAGCTGCTAGGCACTTGAGCTCCCGAACTCCCTGAAACAGGCCGTGTCTCCCAGGTTCAATCAGGCATTCGTTCTTAGTCTCGCAGAACTCAATCGTGAGAATTGAATCGAACTGATCGATACTAAGAACCGGAAGTCGTTCTACTGTATTTCTCCTTCTTCCATGAAATATCGGATTACTGAAAGTCGGCGTTGAGTTATGCTTCATCACTGTAATCTTTTAGTTCCTTTAAGGAAATTGTACAGTTTTTCTGTTTGCCTGTAAAGTCTCGTCGAGAATGATGTCTCGCTGATTAGACGGAGATGTTAACCGCTGTTTTGGTCAAAGAATAAAGAAACTAGAGAATTTTCCTTCGTTACAAATATTCCTTGGCGCAAGGCATTCTTCATTTTGGTTGGAGTACGTGTGCGCTGGTCTTACAGCGGGAATTACGAGAAATTGCAGTCACTCGCGCAATTACGGTTACTTCCACCTCGAGCGCGGCTCAGACTGCTCTTAATTACGCTTCAACTACGTGCTTTATCATAGCGTACACACACGTGTGTAATGGCGATTTACTTGCAATTTGCGCGAGTGCTTCTTTCCGCAGAATCCGCACTTACGAGAGCGGCACTGGCTCGATAAGAGTGTGTAGCAAGGATTCCGTAAGGAAAGTGGGGCCAACAGAAAACTTGGAGAATCTAGTCGGTCAGCAGTATCTGCTCTCCGGTTGACTTCGAGAAACGAGATTGCAGACTCGAAGAAAAGAGTCATAGACTTCCTTCAAAGCGCTTATGCGAAAAATTAGCTGTTCTCTCTAAAGTGAACCGCTCTCCAGAAGGAATTAGGTATGAGTCGAAAAGGAAGAGTTTTTACTAGCGAAGTAGATCGCTTAAGTTGACTTTACTGTTTACTTCCCAAGTATCTTTAAGGGATTCAATTAGCCAACCGCGACGATGAGGGAAAGAATATCTGTTTGCTACCGAGCGAGAGTAATGAGCGAGCTTCCCTTTTCCTTTTTTCGACGCCGGAACTTGTAACGAGCATGAAGTCGCCGACTGAAAACTATTGGAACTCTCCGAGGCAGCAAACGGACGTATCAATCCCCATTCCGGCCAACTCCTGGAAATGTCGGAGATGTTTCTGTCTTCTACTTGGCTCTTGAATTAAGTCACATGGCCATCAAAGGTGCCATAATTAGCTTTATCCAACATTTGCTTGTCAGACTGCCCATGAAACGATGATGTTGGAAAATTTAGCAATGTGAAAGAGGAAGGACAGGGCAGCGAA
Organism: Ectemnius lituratus; assembly: GCA_910593735.2. NCBI lineage: Eukaryota > Metazoa > Arthropoda > Insecta > Hymenoptera > Crabronidae > Ectemnius > Ectemnius lituratus. The sequence continues at coordinate 3,966,174 of OU343036.1, read as the reverse complement.
TACGCTTGTTAAAACTTTCTTGCTGAATATCATCCTTTTATAGACAGTGGTAGCTGCTGCCATAAGGATCATTATAGATTAAAGGAAAACACTATATCAAATGGATAGACAGAATGACAAAAGGCATTCGTTATTTTCAAGTCAGATATGCCAACTAGGAACTTTTAACTATCTTGGCAGGAAATATCACAGTGCAAAGGAAAAATGATTACTGCACACTTTTTTTTGAAAGTTTGTTCAATTCGGTAGTACGCATAGTGTCAGGGAGGAATCGATCGTATGTACCTACGTATTCAGCGGCTCGATAACGACACGAGCGGCTTGACGCGCTTTCCCGAGTACGGAAAGGTCTCTAGTGGCTCTCTCTTCCGTAGGTGTGCGTTAAAGAGGCCGTTTAACCTTTTACAAGGTATAAGCGGGTCGCAATGCTTCGAGTTCCCACGGCGCGAATCTTCCGCTCTACTGCGAGGACCTCGCAGATGCCTAAGGGCTCTCTCAAAATATCGCTCGCACCAAGAACTGAATTGCTCCAATACTTTTTGAATCATCGAGATTGAACATCATGATTTCAACCAAGAGTTCATTTAATCCGACAAAGTAGTTACGAGACTGATTTGCTATCTGAACGCGTACGGCTAACCGAGTGGGAGTTTTGTGCAAACTTTGGAAAGAAGGGGAATTCGTCGGGCGGTGATCGCGTATTCACGTCGTCGGCGCTGTAATGAGCACGGAGAAGCAAGAAGCGAGAAAAATGAACGGCACTCGAGAGGAGAGGCAGGATGTTGCCGGCAAGGAAGTGGAAACAAAGCGTGCCGCGCTCCTTTGGTTTCGCTGTATGCCAGCACGCTCACGCACTAGTGTTAACACTTTACGCAGACTTACGCGCACAAAGCATCCTGAATTCATGGAAAGATTGCTAAAGATAAACATCATGAACTGTTGAATCTAAAATAATAATATTCTATGACACAATTAAATAACATCGACAAATATTCCATGATGTCCTTAAATTGTTTGATTTTCTCTGCCGTGAAAATTGTATAACGATTAATTTAATATAAAAAGAAGTACGGCTAGGAATAAAATTGCGCCAATGGAAGTGGAAGGTGGAGTACCACCGTGAAAAAGGCAGTCCGTGGTTTATTATAACTGGCTGGTTTGTGCTTCCCTTTGACTCGGGAGTAACTCGGTGCGCAAGGACGATCCGGCAGTATTAAAAGTATTTGCTAGTATCGACGAAGGAATAATGCAGAAGGGCTGCCACGGCAGGAATGAAATGAAAGCTAGCGGAAATAGGAGCAGTAGTAGCCGGCGCGCGGCAGAAAGACGGGAGAGTAAATAAGGCAACATTTACATGCCGCCAGCAAAGACGCCGCTTCCGGCGCACTGGAGGGCACGCTTTTCCGTTAATAACTTACGTAGATCCGGCATCAGGCCAGGCTGAGAACACTTCTCAAGATTGTTTAACTAATATCATACTGCTTGAATTTATTCTCCCCTATAAAATCCAAATTATATGAACAATTTTTATATCTCCGATACCTTGTTACAAGTAAATCAAATTACAGAGCTGATAAAATTAATATGAATATAAAGACTATCATCATCGAAGAGAGCCTTGTGTGGAACTCTGGTTCACGTCGGAGAGGAGTGGATTCGAAGGATACGAGCACAGGTGATACGAAGAAAGTCGTAGACACGTGTGTAAGTGAGCATAACTCGCGGCACGGTTCTGGCAAAAAAGGAAGAGTTGATCGGTGTGGAAGGTGAGTGAGGGTGGCAAGGATACAGGCAGGCCGGCGCTCGTTCGGCTTGTCGAACCAGTTGTAACAGCGGCCTGTTACTCATGCCCTCGCATGAAATTAATCAAAGGCAAAGTAGGTGCTCGGCGCCGGCTCAACATTCGCCCCATGTACGCTTCTGCCCTCCTCTTCTGGGAAGGGCACCGGTTCGACGATTGCACCAACCACTCTTTGTGCATTTGTTCCGACTTCTCATCCTTTCGAGTTTCGGCCCTGCAGTTGGTTGCAGTCTACTCTCGGCACCAAGTACTGCCAGTAGATTAGGTCCTCATCGAGAGAGACAAGCCCGAACTGTTTAATATTTGTATTACGTCTGCTGAACTTCCACTCGTTTCTCTGTTGATTTTGTTCTTCGGCGAGGTTGATATTTTATAAGCCAAGGGTTCATCCGCCGCGCCACTTGGACTCGTTACACTATGCAAACTCGACGATCGACCCAGATCGCAACTTGTCTTTCGTTTTTTACCACCCATCCACCACCCCTCTTACCGTCTAGACTAACTCGCAGACATTTCGAGGATTCCCCGTGCGACGCACGACAAAAAGACGGCGAAGTGTCAAGCAAATAGTATAGCATCACTTTGAGAGTAATGTGTCACGAGTTTATCGTGTGTGGAACATCGTGTAATGTCGAACAGTCTTGCACCTTCGGTTTGGAACAGTTGCTCTGACCTCGAGTGGAAAATGAATTCTAAGTCACGGCTCCAGACACTTGTATTTTAACAAGGCTGACCGATGCCTGGGATAAAAGCGGGCGAAAGTATGTAATTAGAAGCTTTTAGAGCGTGCAATAGCGATCCGTCCATTTGCGAATCCTTCGGAACATTCACTCGTTCACCTAGACTAGAAGAATCGGGGACTCTGATTAATAATAGATAGTATTAACCTCGAAGTACTAGGATCTATAAATAACACAGACGTCTAATAAAACACAAGTTTTTTTATTCACTTTTTTACATATTTTTACATATCAGCCTAGTTAAGATATCCAATATTTGTTCACTCTGATCGAAGTACGTCCAAGGAAGATCTTTATCTTGTCTGAGCAGATCCTTCATCGGCACTCGATGCTCGGTGTCGATACCACGAAAGATCTTTCGAACGTGGAACGTAAACTCTGCAGGTGACTGGAGCCGGAACTTGGAAGTTCGGGGAGTTCATAACTTGAGCGGAGCAAAGTTCCGGAATAGAGCTACGAAAGGGACAGGGATATGTCTTGTGCCACTGGCTTAATTGCCGACATTCGCAACCTGCCTGGATCGTGTTCGCCGAAAACGTCGGGAAGCAATGCGACTCATTTACCCGTACACGGCCTGCTCCCGACGCAATGATAGTTTCTCCTGGAATTCGACGCAAACTTCAGATCCAACTTCCAGTTTCTTCTCCGCGTTCTCGCTTCCAGACTCCTTACACACACTTTGAAAGTCATAGTAACACATTGTGGGACTTCTGTTTTATGTTACAACTAATGTGTATCAACTACTACTTTCATAATCAAATAAAAAAGTATCGACATCTAAATAAATTTGAATAATAGCCCAGTTGGTAATTGATTGAGATTAAATTATATCAGTGTTTAGACTCCAAGAAACTGTTCATCTTGTCCTACTTTTGCGATAGTCATTATGTGATTACTTTTAGTACGGCTTATTACTTTTCCTATTACACCGAGCACGCCACCATCTCCGATAATACTTTCTCATGATTTATTTAATCCCCCTGAACTTTCTCTTTATTCGCAACAAGGAACTATCGTGCCATTTTAAATGACGGGCAGAGCGCGATCGTAATTCGACTTTTTCTCGATCTACCAATACTCGGCGGTGGTGTTCCCAATAATATGTAGCTCGTATATTGAGAAGCGTGATGCCCGTGTATTGCTATCGGGCTCAAATGAACGTGTGAGATAACCATATGCTCGAGGTACCATTGACATGATTAACAGAGGGCGGCCAGAAGTAACGATGGGATTAAGATCCGCTAGCAGGGCGGCGATAAAAGGTGTTCGAGCACGTTGTGAATTCGATCGGGTTGTGGCGCGGCTTTCTTAGAGCTAAGAGCACAGTCTATGTTATATGCACTTTCTAAGCAAACGAAGATCGATATGAGAGCGGGCGTAGGTCAGATTATGAAGTCACCTAAACGATTTACGATCAATTAGCCCGCCGGACTGACCGGCGACTTATTGCATGCCAGGCCGCTCTGTAAAGCGCGCCGGCAAAAACTCTCGGCCACTTCCTTTATATGCGAGATTAAGGCCTATTAATGAGACCAGGTATCACAATCATCATTTTCTCCCCCTGGAATCCGGCCAGTTCGTGGATTAGCCGTGAAATGGACTTGTTATCATTAAGATCATTGCTACTCATCATCCATTTCATCAGGCCATTCTACTTCCTGGAAGCGAAGCGAACGAAGCATCTTCAAATGCCTCCCGCGTTGATTTCAATAGATATTAGAATTTTACTTATCGATGATGAGAATCAATAGCTAGATGAATGTCCAAAATAAAATGTCGAGTATAATACAGTTAAAATTCCGCAATTATTGGTTAGTGAGAAGGAAGAGATCTGTTGGATGATCAGCAAAACCCAGACAGGGGGTCATCGCAGGTAGTCACGGTGGCGCGCGGGCCCTCTGTAAAGTGCATCGCTGTAAAAAGTAAAAACGGCTCTAATCACGGGCAGAGGGTAACACGCCGGTACAAGAGGCCGCCGTAGCCGAGTAACATTAAGTATTTTCAAGACTTGATGGCGTCGGTGCACAAACCCACCCCCTTCTTTCTATCGCTCGTACACCGTGTAATGATGGCCGGACTTCCTGTTCGTGCAAAGAGACGAGCAGCCGGCTGTGAGGCCTCTCTCATTCGCGACGGATAAAAGTGAATCGATAATGATACGCAATCGACAAAAATGGCGCCGGCATCGAGTACGTGCACCGGGTACGTACACTGTGTTACTTGTATCCATACGACCGGCTGCCCGATGCCCGACGGTAGCCTCTCGTCTCGCAGCCACCACCCCCCTGCTATGCCAGCAACCCCGTGGGAATAGAAGCGAAGCGCGTCGAACGTTCCGCCTGATAACCGTATTACAGTTTAACCGGGGATCCGGTGTCAGTTTTGTCGGCGCATTATGCCAGCGTGCTCCCCGATTTCGGCTGATTTCGGATCAGCCTGGCACCCCGCTCGCGATACCCCGGCATGCGGAACTTCCAACGTTCCGCCTCCTCCCTCACTTTTTATTTTTACACCCTAACTGTGTATGTGGTTACAATTAGCACGTTTTGCTTCGATGCCTTGATTTACTATTGCGGGAAAAATTTCAGTCTGAAGTTTATACTTCTGTATTTGATTTTTGTTTAGTGAACTTTTTTAATCATTTTTATTTTAATGAAGTGCGTCGGGTTAAAATATAATTTGCGTAAAGTATTTCTTTTTCTGGAATGGTATTTAGTTTTTTTTTCATAGTTTCATTTAGTAAAGGAAGGCAGTATTGTGCCAACTAGGAAATAGAAAATATCCATGGCACGCTGTATACATGTGCAGGCATGTCCAGTAGGCGACGCACGCGGCACAACAGCTATCCCGGAGCCTTGTATAATTTGTGTAATCGCTCATTCCGGCCTGTTGAATTACTTTTGCGCAATCTCCCTTTTAGTAAGTGCCAGCAGGCCGGTGCCGCTGATCGTGCAAGTATTCGCCCTTTCCTTCTTGTTGTACGCGCCGGGCGGTCGAGCTGTGTATGCGCTTGTGTATGTCGGCGCAAGTACGTGGTACGACGTCATTAGCATTCGCACTATAATACATTATATAATACGATTATCTGCCAGGCTGATATACTGGGAGGCACGCAACTCCGCGCGCACACGTTATCGGACCGCGGCCAAAGAATGCAATCGCACCTGGCTCGCTGAAATGCTGAACTCTGCATCGCCGCTCCTCTAAAGCCAGAAAAAATATGATAAACTCTCTACGTGTGAAGTTTCACGCAGCCCTTTTACTTATTGCCGACAAGCTTTCACTGTGTTGATTAGGAAATTTACATTAAACTTTAGTAACATAATACTTTTTGAAACATCGAAGTTTAAGGATTCTATTTTGAAGAGACAGATGAAAATCATTGGTACGTTCGATGCGCGTCATCGCATAGAGTATGCGAAACAAGCACTGCTGAAAAGCTCGATGGCATTTGCACGTCAGCACCGAGAGCGAGAAGTGGCGCGTTGCACGCAAGAAGGCAGCGCGCCGATCTCGCAACAAATCTATTTCCACGCGCCGGCAAAAACGGAAGACACGGCCTGCTGGGTAATGAACTAATCTAGCGAGGCTCGCAGACACGCTTTGGGAGAAGAGAGGAGAGACGAGCTGTGAGAGGAGGAAGCAACAGTGGTGGTAGCGCGGTACTATGGACCATCCTGAAGAAAGGACGAGAGAGAGAGATATACACGAAGGAAGACAGAGGGCCTAGACTTTTGCCGCCACTTAATAACACGAGTTTTTCCTCGGTGCCCACCCCCTGTGGTAAATGTCAAGACGCGACCACTCTCCAACGACACCCGCTGATCTCCGGACGACAGGGCGCACTTGCCCTTCAATTGCAAATGTACATAACAGCAAAAACCAACAGGCGGGACCTTGATCGTTTAGCGCTTCCTGCGTGGCAGCTTTCTTAAACATTACAATCCACTTTCTACGGAAATAATTTCTTGCAGATTCAACCTTGAGTAGTACGGGACCTGATCTTTTTTCAATTTCTCGGAGGGCCTGTCTTGGCATAATGAGTCGAATGTTCATTAGCAGCCAGTGCACAAGTACAGAGATTAGTCCCTCGGTGCCTTGACCTCCCAGGCAAGCGCGGCGCGGTCGCTGTGTAGAAGTTTAATAACAACATTCAGGTTTCTCAGTCACCAGAACTGCTCGCCAGAGTCGGGACACTGTCATTATCTCGAGAGGAGCGAGAGAGAGAAAGAGGGGGGACTCGGCCTACCATAAGCGTGAATTTCCTCTTTCTCGCACGCTTCGTTTCTCTTGCTCTTCCATCTGCATTTCTTTCTGCGTTTCTGCGTCCGGCTGTCTTCGAGTTCTCTTACCTTTCCGCCGCTGCTCTCGTCGGTCTTTCCTTCGCTCGGTTGTACCTTCTTACCTTCTATGTCTACTTGCCCCGCTCCACACCGCTTCCTTCTTCTACTCTTCCTTGCGTTCGTACGCCGCGCTTCCCGTCTCGTCGCTTCGCCCTCTCACTTCTCCGGGCGAGATAATGACAGTCGCGAGGGTGGTCAGATGCGGCATAATGCGTGACTGCTGCGTGCTCCGACCGCGTGCGCGCGCGTGTGTACTGCAATGATTCCCTTCAGACGCGCCGACACATTCACTTGAATCAGAGTTTCAATGATTACGATATTCTATTTTCTATGTAAATAAACACATGTCATTGACATTCTGATTATTTACTAGTATTTGTGTTATGGTCAGTTTTGCTCGGTTTTATATGGAAGGGAAAAATCTAATTTGCCGGAGCATGTCTGTTAAACCCATATCCGTGGAAAATGAAAACTGCAAGAGGCGATCGGCTTTACCAAGCCCTTTCTCTGTTGTTGAAACAAGTTTCGCTCGAGATTAGATATCCCGGCGTAATGACTCCGTGGGCTATCGAGTGCCAATAATGGACTGGAAGCAACGGCCCGTCCAGATCGACTGCGGTGGTGTTCGCTCGATCAGGACGCAACAAGCCCTTAACAATTTCCGGGGCGGCCGGTGGCCGCGCGGTTTAATATTTTCCGCCAATACTTCCCATCGAAATGTTTTATCGCGCTTTATCCGAGCTATATTTCATTACCCGGTGAACTCCAGCGCAGTTTAAGCTTAGCCAGTGCATCATCGATGGGTGCATGCGAGCATGACACAACCAAGGCTAATCCTCTGCTTGGTAGGATTTAGGACTAGATTTCTTTTGATTGACGAACTGTGTAGCATCGTTCGAGACAACAAGCGATCGTTTGAAACTCTCGCATTCACCATACGTACGTGGTTGTTTCCTGCGTGCATGTTCGCTTGCTTGCCTGCTTGCTTGGCTTCTTCTCGCGTGCGTGAGTGCGTGAGTCGCTGGCCGTCACGCAGGGCCCGACTCTCCGAACAGAGAAAATGAGAGGCCCGGGAGAAGATACTATCTGTTGGAGGTAGCCTGGCCATTAGCAGCAGGCTTGCTACCAGAAGGCAGCGTGTCCACGGTCCTACAAGAGGTTCCAAAAGAACATATTCGCATCTTATTAAATCCTATGAATTTTGCTGAGCAGATGCACCTTTGGATAATCCAGTATGATTTACAATAGGAAACGGTCGACTGGAAGCTAGCAATCGTGGAGATGGGCGGCGGTCAGCGGCATCATAGTCCGCTACGAGTAAATACCGTCCAGCGAGATATTCGAAAACTGTCCGATTAACGATCCGAAAGTGCCTCGGGCCAAGATTCAAAATAGCTGAGCGGGAACGTTATATTCCCCGGTAGATTCCGACGGCGGCGGCGGCGGCGGCGGCAGCGGCGGCAGCGTTCTGTTGCGATACCGTGGCGCGCACGTATAGCTCGTGGTGGAACTTCCCACGATATACCGACGGAAAACTCCGGAGCCACGGGCCGCGGAATTTGCATCTCGTACTCCGTACCCTCGTCGATCTATCGAAAATGGTAATTAAGGGTGGAAAGTAAAGGCTAATTAGAATCGGCATTCTAACGCAACGGACGTTCAACCCTTACGGGACCTCTGTTGATGCATAGCTTAGCATCGACGGGCTTTTGAACCAACTTTTCGTCATCCGCTCACCAACTTTCTACTGACGATACCTTCTCTTTCTAGGTTCCTTTGTCTGAAATACTCCAGTGTCCACATACACCGTTTAATATTAAGTTCGTAGAAACTCTACGCGATATTTATTCTTAATGTATAAATTCTATCAATGCCATATTACTTAATGCAGATCGCGGATTAAAAAGTTGGAGAACAAATAAGTAAAGAACGATGTGGAGGTTCGACAGCAATGCAATTTTACACAGTTCAAACGTTCCTTACAGGAATAATTCTGTACGGGTTCCAGACGCAATAGCGCGGCCGCCGCGCTGGTTTGTCATGATTCAGCGACAATTACGAGCGACGTGCTCGTAATTCCGCAGGCGCTTGAATTTTCGCGTGCCCGCGTCTGAAGGTAAACGGAAAGATTGCGTGAAGGGAATAAAGTGCGGTCTTTGGTGCGCGGGGGTGAGCAGAATGAACGACACGTTCTCTCTCGGCGGGTAGCGTTAATATGAATACCAGGTGCTCGCCGCTCGATTCGCCGGGGATATTTCTCCGCGACGACGACGACGACGACGACGACGACGACGACGACAATGACGGTGTGTGCTCTCACAGCGTACGCGTACACCGCTGCCTTCCAAGCTGCCGTGACGAAGCGACGTCGACGATGTCGCGTTTCCGACAAGCACGAGGAACATGCGTGCCTGACGCAAGATTAGCGGAATGAAACGTGCACGCATATGTACACACATGTACATAGCAAGCCTGGCTGTACGAGCTTCTGACTCGTTACTATGTATATGTGTGCGTCAGCAAGCTCGCTGTTGTTGGTTTAACCCGTTAAGGGCAGTGGTCCTTAATGAGATTAAGATTGATCAGAAATCAGAATTGTCGACGCTACTACATGGAAAAGTCTGCGCGCGCCCGCGCAAATTGACGAAGTAAAATTGTAAGATGCCGCGCGAAGACAATGAAGTCGGTCTAGCCAGCTTAATTGAAGGCAGTCGAAAGATTTAATTATCGCTCGCTGTCCGAAGCGGAGTGCCATAAAGCGCAGAAATTCCTGGAGCGTAGAGCCGAGATTAATATCGAGAGAGATCTGTAATAAGCGCGGCCATCGTGTTATGGCATTTCTCGGATACTTTGCAGTACGCGGTCTTGGATACTTGGAGTATTCCGCTATTATTCCTATTTTCTATAGTCACTGTAGATCACATGCGGTTGTCCTCAGCTGGAAAATTGTATTTTCCCTCAGTGCGAACCCGCTCGTTACGAAGATCATTAGCTTCGGCTTTGTACAAGTGTCCGTCTGAAAATCGTGCGAATGTAGATACACCGTAAATACCCCATAAATATGCAGGTTTGTGCATACGTATTAAGCATGCAAACGCGCCTAATAACGCTTGCTGCTCAGTCGATCTCGATTAAATTTTAAAAGGCCATCTTTGCACATTCAACGCTTCCTTCAGTGAACACTCGTGGAAGCAGCTGCAATTAACACAATCAACGCAACTGTTAGAAGACTGACTTCCTCCCTGAGGGATGAACTGAGAATTATTATAGCTGAGTGAGATCGGTAATCGTTACTCCACCCTAACTCTCTGACTGAAGCTTCGAAGCGGCCTCGCTTACTTTCCCACGTTAATTCACGAAATTAAGCCTGGAAGTTCGAGTGGCCTGGGGCTGATACTTTTCGCGTGCTGCCAGATTCAAATGTAAACGCACGCATAAATATGGATACGTGCGCGCACGCGGTCGCTACATTAAAGTATGCAAATGCCATTAATATATGCGCGGTGGGCATGCAAATGCATTTAATAAATCCCGCTTCCCCGTCGATCGGGGAATGTGTGCGCGTAACTGTGTGACGATATGTCTGTATAAGTGTTACTGTTTTAAAGTCTATTGTAGCCGAACGTCTTACCGAGCACAACTAAGTGCCAACCGGGAACATCCTGATTGATTTACTGGCAGTTCACGCTTGAACAGGAAAATGATTTCCCGATAAACGATATGCCAACATGGTACCTCTGAACAAACACTCCATGCCGATCGATGAAGTCATCGATGATTTAGCTCGCATACACTTTCCCAGATCGGTTCACGCTTTCTCAGCTCCTCAACCGGCTCTCAATTCACACACACCTTCATCGCTTTATCCTTCTCCTCGTTATTTGTGGACTGTGCCTGAGATATGTTCGCTCAACTATGTGCATGTGTGTTGCAACACGTTCGAGAACGAGATCACGCGGAAGTTCCGTACGTCCTATTAAATATCGATGGCTACAGTGCGCGTGCGAGGGAGAACGAGCGGATCGTGAGAGATCGCGAGCGGAGATCACGAAAAATCGGCGCGCTGATCGCGGAAGCCGCCTTCGTCGATGGAGATCTCGTTGTTACCAGAGGAGATTAGATCGGCCTACCCGTATGAGGAACATACTGGCGATGTCAGTTCCCTATGATAACGATTTTCTATATGCCTTTGGTATCCAATTATCTATTTACTCAGCATCATTTTTAAATCATTATCAATCGAGTATCATTTACAAATCGGCTTCAAGTATTCCTCAAGACTTCCGGCTGCCTACAATCGAAGCTCAAGATTTAAGCTTTAACTCTTGAAAGATAGATATGAATTTTTGAAATACACCCACGAGAAGAATGTTCATACGATTCTACTTCTATTATTTCCTGTGCAATTTCACAAGACGAAATAGTTTGTACCTTGCGAAGTCGTGAAGACAATCGAGAGCCACGTGCCTAATAACAGCTTTGCGTTGGAAAATCCACGCGAAGTCATTGAGTGAGTGCGGGAGTATCCTTAATCGGTGAATACCGGCGAAGCAGGTTAGAGCGAAGTGTCTAGCATAGTGCGCGTGCGGGGGCACTCATTTCCGGCGGCGATAAGATCACCATTCGCGATTAGCTCGGCGAGGAGAGGATCGGTGCAATTAGCAATCACGCGTACATATATATGTGCACGTATTCTCCGTAACAGTGTTGCGTAACGCATGCAGTGGACGCGTACGTCGACAGATTCGTCGGTGATAGGACACCAAATCGAGATCTCATCTGAGAATTCAGCAGAAAGGATGTTCGTGTCGGTCACTCTTTCGACTCGAGCATTATTATTTCCCATAGTGTACCAGAAGCGCTTCGCTCTCGATGCATCGGTTCTATGTAGAGGCGCCCTCGTTCTTTCTTTTCCTCCATTGCACGTTCACCATGGCCACTGGGCGGATGGTCGAATAAATTTTTTCTCTCGTGTCCTGCTCGTCGACGGAACGAGAACTTTTTCCTCCTCTCCGTCCCTCTTGCTCTTATCCTGTTTCTCGCTCGTTTCTCGCAGCCTGGCTATCGTCCCTGATATATCTCGCTCTCGTATAGCCGCGAGTTCGGAACTCTTCGATCTCTCTTTTCTCCCTCTACGGTTCGAGCGGCTCTTGGCCGAGGCAGGAGCAGCAGCATCCCTAGGGTCATTTTCGAGAGCACATTTAAGCGCTCCCGGTGGAGCATCGCTCTCCCGCATTACCGACGATATCCACCTATAGATCCACCCTCTGCTCCTTCTGGTCACCATGCCGCTAGCGGTGACGAGTATCCTACTCCTTCACCCTGCTGATTAAGATCGGCAAAGCCTTTATTTCCTCCGATGAAAATCGAATTCCCTTTACTATCCGACATTTCAGCAGTTTTTATTATTCTTCTTCAATATTCTGACATGTTTCATTTTTGTGCTTTAGAAGAACATTCAGAAGATTATGGATTGGAATAGGAACTCGTTGATCTTTTGCAATCGAAGATATTGCGCGTATTGCGGAGCCTAGATCTTATGTAACCGGGAGATTTACTATATGTATTGAATCATCGTGAGATCGATGATCATTCGTGCTAATAATCTGCAACAGTATAATGTATGCTTGGACACGCTCGTTCTACTGCGGCTTTTTGTCGGGTCGCGCTCGAAACGCTTCGTTCGCTGTTGCTCGTCGCACATACAGCAACAATGTAGTGGCCATGATCAGCGCTTATTTGCAGTGAGTTTCCACGAAGTGACGTAACCACGAGAAAAGTACTGAGTATACCTAGTATTCACTGAGTCATTCAAGGATCATACCTGCGAGTCAAGTAATCCTGGCCAAGAGGGATTTAATAAAAGTTATATGAACCCCTGCAGAAGTTCCTCTAAAATTGCTCAGGAAAGAAATTAATTCCTTATAACGTTTATAAAGTCAATTGACTCGCAACCAATCACGATTTCCTCGTCACCTGTCATCATCAACTCCTATAAACAATAATTTCACAAAACAACGTCAAATTCGATATATCTCAACAGATGACATTTTTCTTGCATGGCTCACGATCTGTGAGTACGTTGGCGATACTCGCAATTACAGTCCTGAGGCGCAACGGTTAATTTCCCGGTAGGCGAAAACTCCCATGTTGGAAGCAGACGATAAGTCGAAAAGTGTAGGCTACCTGAAAGTTGGAAGCACGGGAGATAACTCGGAGTTAACCGCGCGGTGATCGGGAGTTGGCCGTAATCGAGGGGCGCGGAGGAGGCCGATGTGTACGTAGGAACCCGGTTGCATATACTCCAACATCGACGTGTTCCGGAACTAGGCACGGGACTCTCCGGTTCGCACGGTCCGCGCGCGATAATCTCTGAAAATTGGCGCGATGTGAGCTCGGTCCATGCATTCCTGCCAGTGCGGCAAGAAAAATCGAGACATAGCCGCGTATTACCCTTGCCCACCCTTCGCCCCTACGACTGCCCTACCACCTACCACTCGCTCTAGCCAGGTATGGGCAATACGCGAAAGCTCCATCAGTGATAGCGTGCTCGTACACCAAGTCGAATAAATGCAACGATCGATTCATCACTAACTTTAAATTCCCCCTTTTTCAAGCAATAGAACTTTAGCTATTTATACTTCTTACCTATACAACGGCTACTATATTATTATAGCATTCTTCTTTTCACTAAGTAAGTGATAATATCGTTATTGATTAGAGAGTAAAGAATGGAGAAGAATACGTTAGTTTATCGAGCGATATATATTTGGAAAGCACTGTGTGTTGTAAAGCTTTAGAACTATCCGACCAATATTTCATGCTTATTGGTCAGTGTAAATATCAAGGTTTGTTTTCAACAAATTTCCAAGTGTGAATTCTACAGGATTGGAAGGATAGAGTGAGAGATAGAAAAGAAGTATTTTGGTCATGGTATCCCAGTAGATCCGACATTTATTCAGTTTGGTGTACGAGCGGGTAGTGATCGGGTGTAGGTATCCGGGCAAGCCTCCTAGCCCAGGTTCGTTCCGTAGCCAGGTATTTACAGAGCCGAGCAAATAGTTCCCGGGGCCTCGGCGCTTCTCTCGTGACTACTGTTTTCAGTTCGTGGTCGACTTCGATCGACCTTTGATCGATCGTGAATGCACGTTTAATCGAGCGTGCATGGGTCGCACGGGTATGCGCGCTCCCCGTTCTCTCCTTCTCTGTGTTACACGCTCCTTCGATCCTCTCACTCTCTGCGCCCTATCCAAATCCGTCTCTGTTGTCCTCTGCGTCTCCTTCTTTGCTAGCTACCCTTTCCTACGTTTGATCTTCCACGTCCCTTGTACGCCACTCGCGAAGAGCTCGCCGATGTTTCGTTTATTATGGCAGACCGAGTTCCAAGTAAACAAAACTCGCCTGATTGTTCGCTGAGAATTCGAAGGAGACACAACCTGTACTTCAACTAATTCCCCAAGTGATAGCAGGCCTCCCAAGTCTCATTGGTCTCATGAAACACTGGAAACAGCTGAGGTCGAATGAAAGACACTTCAAAGGATAAAGGATACAGTGTGGCCCGATCGCCCCGGGGCAGGCATGCAGCCCAGACTCCACCAAAAACGAAAAATTCACACTAGTTTCGCTTCAAGCTTCCCCGCTGCCTTCTCCGCTGCGTTTGAATGGCTGACGTTGCGTGCGTGCAATCCTTCGATGCCAATCACGCAGAAAACCGTGTGCGTGGATGCGCCTCGGGACTGATTTATACTGGCTCCTTCAAATATTATGTTCTCCAAACTTCGAGTTTAATTTACTCAAAAAGATCACATTAATCCGATCGAATTACAATATATTTAACAACAAGCATATAAGACTCTAATACTAGCGAAAATCTGTAAATTGAACTATCATGTGATAATAGCCAAGTTCCAAAAACTGCAAGGATGGAGGGGAGGAGCATCGCAAGAAATTTTGCCATAAATCCCCGGTGATCGAATGAATCTTTACCGCATTGTAGCATCGCGTGTGCACGACAGGCCGGGTCAAACTTCGCAATCGATATCCCACTAAAAACAGCTGCCAAACTGGCGGCGGTGGTGGTACGTGGAATACCGTGCGGATTTGACGCCCAGATCGCCTGTCGTTTAATCACCCTGCCAGTAATGTCGAATCATGGCGTTATCAGTTATTCACCCGTCATAAGAAATCGATATTGCAGAAGTGCGGAGAGTAGTAGAGGGAGAGGAGAAATTTCGCTCGGTTTATTTCCATGAAGATTAAAACTACCTGAAGACGGGATTTACCTCGTAGGAGAGTAATCGCTTCAGGATTATTAGTCAGGCGAGTGAGTCTGCGGCCACAAAGGTGGAAGGTACAGTTCAAGGCGGCTACGCAACCTTGGACGTAATTCGTGTAATTATGGCAAAGTGCGTCAGTCTCTTTCGAAAGGTTTTCGGGGTATTCACACTTTTCTACGCACTCTGACGCATACTGACCACAAGACACTCGTCTGCCTCTGCACCTATCACCAACACTTCTGTCACTGCCTCTCTCTCTCTCTCTCTCTCTCTCTCTCCCTCTCGCCCTCTCTCACTCTCTCGTTCTCCAGTTCTTTTTCTAGTCCACCTCCTTTCACGCACGTACGACCTTTAATCCGTGAAGCAAAGTGTCTGACTTTTTAGAACCAAGCCTCTTAGTTTCAGAGGCAAGAGCCGACGCTCGGGGAATCATTTTTGAGAGACGCAACTGTTCCAGGAATTTGAAATCGAAGCACATCTTGTTAGTTTTAATAGCATGGTTGGCAAGTTTCTGATTCTCTGTTAATAGATAGTGTTTAAGAGAAAATCTCACTAGGAGTCGTGTGCCATGGTGCAGTTGCAGGCTTCTCGAAATCGTGACTCCCGTCGTGCGTTAAATCCTTCAAGGTTCCTCTCGGCAAGAAACGCAGCAGTGGTGAAATCGCTGCTGTGCTCCAATAATTGCATAATTTAATTCGTTCGCGGAACACAATTCCGCCTGGTTGTCCCGCTTTCCGGCTGAAAATCTTTATGATCTCTTCGACAGGCCTTCCATATTCTCAGACTCATATTCTTAACATTCACTGCCACTTAAAAGCCATCGTAACTCGTTGTTGCAATCTTCCCAGACAAATTGCACCTTTACACAAGTAGAGAATTCGAATTTATCTTTTCTACGATGCCTGGAAAATATTGGAAAAATAGATTGGAATGGAATGGGAAAAGTTTGACGTTAAAGTGTAAAGTTACTGGTTTTGTATAAGTAGTAGGTAGTAACGAGGTAGATTTTTGTAATGTTGATCCTGGCATTCTTCACCCAGTGCTCACTCGATTATCCGGAAAGGTATCGGTAGCCAGAACAACATGGACGGTCAGCAAGCCGGCACTTTTTTACGGGAAGTCCAATTTCACGTCGGTGATCCAAGGGGAGGACGGTCTCTATGGTGTGCGGGAAAGAACCGATTCGAATCGGTTCGCGTTACCCAGCCTCGTCTAGAAAACGGGCCGATCCGTTCGAAGGTTACTGAATCGCGAGCCCGAAACGAATCGATTGCGAAAAACCTGGCCGGACCGGTTTCGCGGTTCCGCAAAGTTAAGGAAACTGCAGGTGAGCACAGCCGACCACGCGGAACATCTGTCAGGTGGCTTACACCGGGAAAACTCGGTTATCATCACGATTGAACCATTATTGCCCATTACATCTACTGCATTACAACTTCCTTGCGTCAACGGCTATTTTCACAATTGAATTCAAGAATGCTTGAATCCAAATGAATCTTTATTTCAACTTTACATAATTATTCATTCTTTATTTGTATTTTTACATCTTCTTCCGGCTTTACAAGATGTGTCTGGTGGTCCAAATGATAAGACAGCCCGTCTGCCAATTTCTTCGGTAAGCGTAATCACAGTAGCCGAGAACTCTATCGTTACTCTTAATGACGTAACAGTGATAAGTACATATAAGATAAAGACATAATTCACAATCTCCTCCATAAATTGTTTCCACATATTTTATATATTGTACTATAATAAAGACCATCTAAAACATCCTTTTGTCCAACTAAAAAGCATTGTTTAACATGTAAAATTAATCAACAAAGCTCTTCGGAAATTCCCAACAATCTTCTGCCCACCCATACTCGTCCCGCTCAAAAAGCGAATGACTGAGAGAATTTAATTGCGCTCATGCCACCAGAATACGAACAGCTAATTCCATAATAAATTATGTGAGCATTTAATTACCTTTTGCCGTCGTTCTCAACGATAACAGGAAGGAGTACAATGAAATAAAGATTCCGCGAGTCTGATCGTGCGCTCATTTTGTCCTTGTCTTTCGCCCTCGAAGGGAACACTCGGCAGCCGTCCCTACCTCCACACACATCGTTACTCAGTCCTACGCTATATATCTTCCTTCTATATACTTGCCGCTCGCATCCGTTGGAAATCTGCAATCACCGGCGCGCTCTCGAGTCATCTAATTGGCGAAATCTCGCATTCACCTGCCGCCACGCGATGGTACATTTAAACAGTTCTTTTCTTTACGTGCAAACGCGCAATACCAAACCGATTCCAGTATTGTGTTGCTCTCTGTATTCCATTATCTATATACCATCGCGTAATTATTATTACATCGCTACGAAGAGATTTCCGCTGATACTCCAACTCGCCGCTCTGGCATTCACTCGTCGAATTAGAGCACTCAACGAGAGTAATATCATTGAACAGTCGAAGGCTGATACTGAAGTGGACAGGTATACAAGTATTCGGCTAATTAGTATGTAATTGCCGTTGGACCATTGGGAGCCCGCTATTATGTCGTGCGCTGTGTGTAATCACTGGCGACGGTTCACTGGTGCACGTCAAGACAAGGATCTTTTTTTCGCACTGCGTCTCCTTCTCAGGTTCTCGAGCGTTTCCCTTTGCTTTGCCAAGGCCTCTTGTCTCCCAAGTGCGGCGATACCGGTCGATCGCAATAGTGGAAGAATCGCCGCCGAGGTAGCTTCGATTCGAAAAGGGCTGCTGCAGCGTTTCTTCGCTCCGGTGGACGCGTACATTGCAGATCGGTCATTCCGCAAGGCGGTGTGGCGCGAGCAGATGGCAGCGTCACACCATCAGCTACTTCTTCGCCCTTCCTGCCACTCTCACTCACACCCCCCTCTCACTCTCTCACTCTCTATTCTCTTACTGTCTACACTTCCTTCGTTCTCTTCCCAGTGAATCGCCACCAAAGACCTCCCTGCTTCCTCGCACAGTAGTGTCTTCCTCTCGGCTACTCGGCTATGCGTTGTCGTCCTCCGCATTCACTCCGCGTTCCTCCTCCGTGCTGGCCAGTTGTGTTCCCTCTCGGCGGCTTCCATGGAGGAACGCGTTTTGCCCTGTCAGCAGTCGACTCGCTGCTTCCTAGATAGGAAAGGAGCAAGTGGGATCGCAGAACCGAAAGCCGAATCAAATTGTGTACCCTTCGTTTAGCCCCTACGCGACACCGATTTCCACCTTTCACCCATAAACGTAAATTCCCTAGAACCTGAATGTCTTTCTTATCCATGTGTTAGTCAAGAACGAATTTTTCATATTTTCTTCTCGCAAAAGAACATCTTTTCGAGTATTCGTTGAGTTAATAAATTAGTAGAGTTTATTAGAGCATTGGGAGAAGCCTTGGAATAGCAGGAGTATGGTGTTAAAAAGTAATGCGAGCACCAACAGCAAGACCACCTGCGAAAAGCATGAGGTGTATAACAAGCAAGGGTAAAGAGTATGTGGCTAAAAAAGTCGCAGCGACTGAACCACAGAGAGTCAGAGAACTAGATAGACAGACGGTGGTGAGCGAGGTAGGAAGGGGATTTCATTATAATTCAGGCACAAGTATTAGACACAAATGAAATTCTGGCAAATCGAGCTGCAGAAATTCGGGCCTAGCGGGAAATGTAGTAGGAATATTCCGGTGTGCTTGTGCCTGGTGGCTTTTTAGTGCGCTCTGCCCTTTCCCGGCAACTGGCAGCAACGTGCGCGCACCATGTTTGCCCGTTTGCAGGTGGATCTCTTTTTCAGGAGCGAGCGTGCGAATAGCGCCGTGGTCTTCTCTCTGCCGAACGGTAGCGTGAAATTCGTTTCGCGCGATGATTCATAACTGTCCGTAGCCTGCTCATTTACTCCGGCGGAGCGAGCAAAGTACGCATCGGGCGTGCGAGAGATCGTTCCGCGTCTTTACACACGTCGACCGCGAAGGAAGAAGCTCCTCTCCGCGATTCTCTTCGGTCGCTCGTTTCGCACGATCAGCTTCCTTCTCTCGATTCCTCGAGAGGGAAGCTATCGTTTCACGACGATTGGCATCGACCGCCGATGAGCGGTCGGATCGATAGTTCATCGGGCGGAGAGAATGAGTCATGATAACAATACGTGGTAGACATTAATGGGAAAGCGCGAGTTGCAGTAAAGTAGAACAGAACACAAGCAAATAACTATTCAATAATATATTTAAGATTGCAACGTTGAAGTACAAATTAATGAGTATCGAATAAAATAAGGATTTTTTATTTAATGTTACATAATTTTTAAGAGTGGTTCCTGCTTTTTGATATTCTTTAAAACCAACCAGTCCAAAATTCACATCCACGAAATGGTCTTTCATTTTTAGTCATTGAGGCCTGGCACTGCCGAAAAATTCGCATTAAATTACCTCGACGAAAAAATCTCGAAGCTCCAGCGAGTATACGCGCGAAAAGAGGTTTTACGTATATGTACCAAGTGGGGATCGGATTGGGGAAAATTATTAGCGTCATGAATTGATCGTAATTTACATGGTCGGCCCACTTGAAATGCAGCTTCCAACGATACAGAATATTGACTGGTTCGGAGTGTTTTACGGATCAGCAGCGCGAAGTCGAGTTCATGATAAATAATTTATACAACTTATACTTAAAGTGGGCATGATAATAAAATATGCGATATTGAATGTTCCATATTACACCGAGACTTCGCAATAATCATACAAAAGAGCTAAAATAATATTCTCAACGGAAAGTGGCAGTGTAGACTGAGTGCAGACTCTCAGTCAGTGGGTTGCAGTAGTCTCGACGTCTGACTCTGCCCGTCGATATTTACTTTCAAGCAGAATCTCCAATGTTTTACGGCAAGGAAAGTCCTTTAAACAGAAAATTTGATTCGTACAACTGGTAATGCCTTCTATTATAAATATTGAACCGAATGATATATTGTCTCAAGTTTGAAAATAATATTATCAGAAATGAAGTAATATATTCCAACGTCCGGCTCAAGCAGCTCTCACCTCCAACATTTTAGTTATCACGTAGCCATTCAACTGGAACTTTCGACCTTCGCACTGCATTTCACGGCCTCGCGGCTCCTTCTCACTCTCACTCCCTACCTTTTTCTACCGCACCCTCCCGCCAACGTGGACGCGATATTTTTATTTCCATATGCTCCTTTTCTCCCATTTTTCGGCCTTTTTTAAACCGGCAAAAATTGTGCGCGGCACCGGGGTGAGCACCTCCATTTAACGGGGCGTTTTAAAAAGTAATGTAGACACATAATGGGCCAACAAAGGGAAGAAAGTTTCCGCGAGCGCGCTCTCTCGTGCAGTTTTACTCCCCCTCTATTTGGTTTGGATGAAGAGCTACCTGTTTGTTTACGTTTCGCTTTCAGCAGTTTGTGCTCTCCCTCTCCCTTTCTCGCGCCCCTCACTCGCCCCAATCTCCTTCCCTCTCTCTCTCTCTCTCTCTCTCTCCCATACACAGACATACACACATTTGAAGACACACAAGCGCGTGTGAGTCTGTCTCGCCTTCACATATTGCACACCGGATGCACTCCGTGTCTGCGTACCACCACCCTCGTACTTTTCGCTCCCTCTGCGAGCGGCGTGCATGCATGCATGCATGCATGCATGCATCACACCAGCGATAAGCAGCCCACATGTGCATGTACGAGCGCCGAAAGCGAATCCGATTCCCAGAGACCGGTGCGCCGGTGACTGAAATTGTTTTTCAAGGTTGCCCCGATCTCCGCAAGCCATAAAAGTCACACTCGTCATTTTCAACACCGAGGAATTTTGTGGATACGAAGATTCAGGCATTTATGAGCTCGTTATACGATGAACTTGAGTGACTTGATCTACGAAGTAGTTTGGCATACAGGCTTTACCGTGCAAGTAATAAGGAAGCGATGAGGAACGTTATTAAGGGGTTGGCGGTCTATCATCGGCCAGACATTGCCCCTCAGAGTGTCTCAAAATATCGGAAGCCTCGTTACCCTAACTAATCAATCGCTAGTTGCGGCGACCGAGGGAGTCAGGGATGCGAGAGTCCTCCCCGAAACCACATTCTTCCGCTTTGAGCAGGACTCCCTGAAATATCTCTCGCTCTTCCTTCTCCCCAAGATGTAGTTTAGTCTTGCCGATGTACCGAGGAAGTTACGAGAGTCTCATGGAGTAGGAAACTATTTGTCGCGTGGTAAGAAAACGCCATTGAAGATTGTTGAATTTTAAATCTTGTATTAAAGGAAGTTTGTAGAAGATTTTACATCTAACGTGTTGACAAGTAAAAGTAGTGCTCACGTGGTACTTTTGTGTTGTTTCATTGCAAGGTAGAAGCAGTAAATATGTATTTCAACGGAATCGTGTTAGGAAAAAAGTAATAAAAAGATCGGACATGGATAAAGGTTTCTCGTAGATTTCAAACGGGTGTAGCCTTGTTTTTCTCGTGCGACATGTACCCAAGATTCGAGGATTTTTCACCTTGGGCGCACCTTCGGGGCGGCGTTTGGAAGGTGGGCCTGAATCGTCGGGGCTGCGAGAGACTGACAAGAATTATTAGTGGGTGAAGGTAGCCAGTAGCTGAGCCGAGGATCAATACTAGGCAGACGTCCGTGCAGTGTGGTGGAGTGCACTTCTCCTACACAGCTCTAGGCTAGGCTAGAGCTAGGAAAGGCTGGGACACCGAGGGTTGGGTAAGGTTAGATCGTGAGATGTCTACGTAGACTTCGGCCCCCATAAACCAACCCGAGTCGACACTCCAGCCACCATCAGGGAGTTTCGGCCGCACGAAGGAGAGAAAAAGTATCTCCCGCCCTTTCCACCGGCTCTTTCTTCACAGTCCTCTTCTATTCTTACTGAGCTTCGTTTTACCCTTTCGTCCAATAAGCCGGCATTTAAAAAAAAACAAATCCGGAAAATCGAATCCTTTCACCAAAAGAAACAAGAAACTTGTAAGCGGCACTTTCGAAAATATGTGAAAGAAGAAACAGATACAAGCCGGAAGTTCGTAATAGCTAGCCATAAGTGCCCGATAAAATGCGGCACACTCGCACTTGCGCAATTGTATCGCTCGGCCAGCCCGTTGCGAGGCGCGGGCAGAAAGTAAAAATAATCGAGCAAAACGTAGCGCAAGAAGTTGTGAAAACTAGTTAAGCTGCCTCAAGGTCGGGACCGTGAAACTCGTCCAATCCGGAGTGCAATTCCGCGCACACATTCCCCGCTTGAATATGACAAGCCGGAAGTTAAAGTTTGCGTTACGTAATATAGCACCCATAACATTCGTTGCTCGCTATCCTTCCTAGGAATATATACCCCCGTTTGCACGTGCATTTCGTTACTTTCTCGCTATATTTCCAGCAATAAATAAGAATCACTAACTCTTTGAAATATCATTCCAACAACCAACAATCTTCGAAATATCGTCTGAACCTACCATCAATTTCAACAATAAAAACTTCAATTATATATTACAAGATTTCATTAATATACTTCACAAGACAGAAATAATTCAAAAATTCCTCAACTGAATCAACACCAATTCAAATAGGACCAGGGCTGCGTGTTAGTCCATATGGAGGGTTCGATATACGGAAATACTGATGATCATTCACGCCACTGACCTACTGCGCGCGGCATGCTTAAGCCTCGAGGAGGGTGCCGGGAGCAGTAGCGGAGGGTTGCGCACGAAGAAGAGTGTGTACGAGTGCTTGAGAAACCGGAAGAAACAACGAGTGGTGACACGTAGGAGCATGGTCGAATAGGTAATGCTTGGAAGTATGAACAGTCACCAGAAGAATTCGGCAAAGATGACAGTAGAGTTGGATTCGAAGACGAAGGGAAGACGCGGAGAGCTCACCGGAAAAACAAGTAAAAAGGTGGATCGTCGAGGGGTGGCGGCGGGGGGGCGTTGGAGGATGTTGGGGGTGGGGTGGGGTGGGGTGGGGGGTGGCGGTGATGGTGATGGAGAGAGGGAGAGGAATAAGCAGGGAGAGCTATGGGAGGCCGAGGAGGAACGGAAAGAACGATCGACGGACCTCGGGGAAAGCAGTGGAGGCTTGAAAAGAGAAAGAGGAAGAGAAGGAGAAAGAGGGAGGCAGGGAGGGAGAGAGAGGAATCGTGTCTGTGTCTGGTCGACGGCGGGTCTGGGCCTGCGTAACGACGCGTGCACGTCGACGGTGCAAGTACGACGAGGCAGGCGAGGGTTGAGAGTTGCAGTGCGAGTAGATGGGTGTACCGAGAGCCAAAGGGGGTGGCGGTGGATGAGGAGGCGAGGAGGCTGGTGGCGGTGGCGGCGGCGGCGGCGGCGGCGGCGGCGGCGCGGCGTGAAGCGGGGCGCCGGGCGCCGGGCGCGGCGACGTGGGGAGGGTGGGTGGGTGGCGGTAGATGGCGGTGTGGGGTGGGGTGGAGGCGAGTTGCAGGGTGCAAGTCGACTGGGTAGGTGAAGGGGTAAACGAAGAGACAGAGAGGGGGCGAAGGGGTGGGAGAGAGAGGGTCAGAAGTGTGGGCAAGGGGGTGGAAAGCGACCGAGGGGCGGGCAGGGAACACGGAAGGCTACGATTGATCCGTGGTCGCCCTCCATCCTCCTCTTTCTCCCTTCTACCCTTTCGGCCTCCTATGTCCCTTGCTCTTTCTCCTTCTCTCTTCCCAGCCTATATCTCTCGTTCATCGTCTTCTGCTCTCTTTCCCTCGTGCCGGCCCGACCTCACGAATTCATTGTACACCCTTGCTCGTCCTTTTTCTCTCGGCGGCCATTAGCTGTCCGCTCGTTCGTTCGTTCGTCCGTTCGTTCCCTCGCTCGTTCGGTCGGTTCGCCTCTTATCAACATAGTTGCAAATTCCACGCCATGACGTCCGACGGCCTCCTCCTTAATGCTTGATTGGAATTCAGCCGCTTTGTGACGCGACGGGAACACGCGTCCCAATGAAACCGTCCCTTCTGAGGATTCCGGGACTCTGGAACTCAGGCTTCAAAGCCTGTTTAGTCGAAGACTGAGAGCCGGCTCGTAAACATCTCGCCGTCGCCCAAGTTCTAAAGTGGTTGAAAATATATATTTACTAGGGGGAAGCAGTTAATTATCGAGAATTTGGCAATTAGCACTGATTCCTGGCTCATTCATTAGGGGATAGGTCCATTGACACGTCAATCGTCATCAATGGGTGAGAAGGGCAGGTGGGCTGGCGAGAGTGGCCTCTGGAATTCGATAGCATCGATTACAGGAACCGGCGCGAGGTGTGTTGTTCTTTGAGCCTGCCGGCTTGAATAAGGAAGGTAGCCGAGCGTGTAGTTATCATCGGCAGAGGTGAAGCTTAATTTGAATGGTCGAGTAACTTCTCGAGTCTTTTCCTTCCGAAGGCTTATCCTTTCGAGCCTCAATAAAGAGTTTACCTTCGCTGTAATATTGTTTTGACGACAAACTTACTTTGAAACGAGACATTCAGATTTAAGTTTATGCCGCACGGTAACCCGTTAAAACGCTAAATCTGTAGTTCGCTCGAGCATAAGATTCCATTTTTTGGGAGGGAATTAGATTCCATTTTTTGGGAGGAAATTTCCCACTTACCTGCGCATTGTGCTATTAACAAACAATCTCCAGGATTGTCGTGCACAATTTTTAATTAAATCCAAAGAATCTCTATATAGAATGATCAATATTAATCTTTATACGCCAGTCAAGGCTAAAGAATCTCAATACAGATCTTAGCGGATTGAAGAAGTCGAGTTAACGAGATCTCGTTAACGTCACTTAATTCAGGCCGGAAACAACGAGACACGTGTCTTTAAATGTCAGTCTGGAAAATTAGTAGTGTGTTCGATCTCTCTGATTGATGACATTGCATTTACCGAGGTGGATCAGAAGCTCGTGTATTATTGGCCGCATCAAAAAGGCCTTTACATTCGGCAGCACATTCGTTCGGGTGTTACATTGCAATAAGTGGATGCTAACAATCGGCCGGTAGAAATTGGAAGCAGTGCCCGCCCGCCCGCATGACGTATGCATGAGGCCGGCCACCGCCGTAAACAGAATTATACAATGCCGAACGTGCTCCCATTAATTAGAGTAACTTTGTCGGGCAGTGTCGCACGCGCTTCGCTGTGTATGCGCATACACGCGCCACTGAATGCAACGGCTGGTGCTTTTATATTAACGGCCGACGATAGATGTTTTGACGCCGCAAAACAAACTAGCCGATTCTTAATTAAGATGTATTACCGCTTGCCTGGACACTTATAAATAATACGCCGGTCGACCCATTGATTTTCATTGGCATAGTGCACTGTGAATCATTCTTTTATGGTTTAATTCAATTTTCTTTGTAGATATTTCATAGTGTCTTTATGGCAGAGCAGTCGCCAAAAAGGTCATTTAGTCTGTGCGATAATCCTGTTATTGTTCCCTATAATTTTCGACACTTTCTCGCCGGGTACAACAGCCCGGCGGTTCGACGATAGAAAATGTCATAAGGTGCCTATTACACAATCTCAAAATAAGCAAACTGTATGCAGGTCATCTGAGGTCTGAGATTAACGTTTATTTCTCCCGGCTCCCGTAGCAACAAAGCGATTGCACCCGCTATACTTATTAACAGTTGTTTATTTCATTGATCAACAAGCAAATCATTGCAACGGGATAGGGACACGCCATTTTTCGGCATATATTTTTTCACGACTTTTTAATAGGTAGCCGGATATCGTCGATTGTGCAAGTACAATGATAGTAACCGATAGTAACAATCGTCGAGAGAGCAATGACTAATCGAGGTGCTTCTTTCTCACGGATTCTAGATCCGACGCTTTATCAGGCACTCGACTTCCAATCAAAGTAAGACGGGCGTGCGAGAAGAAAAAGAATGGGCCGCCGGATACCGGTCGATATCGGCGTACACGCGTGTAGGGGATCGAGATTTATCACTAGAATGCCGCCGGAATATCAATGCAAAAACGGCTTGTAAATAGGTCACCAACATATGCGAGAGCGCGCGCGCGCGCGATCGGCATCCTCGAGCGAGAGAGCTGTCGCTTTATGCAATTGCAACAGGAAAAATTAGCGAGCAGAGCAACATAGTAGCGGAATTCCCGTTTTCCCGGTTGCGAGCCAACAAAGTGCACAAAACCTGATTAACGAGCACCTATTTGCACAGTTTTACTGCACGCCAGCAAAAAACTTAATGATAGTACGTTCGCGTAATAACATCTCTGATTAGCGCGCGTGCGCTCGCAGAAACAGCGACGTGTACACACACGGCCACGCAGAACTGGTTCACGCATGGTGTCTATCTGATGTTTAGCACAGCAGGAGTATAAACAGCAAGAATGTATTATTTATCAGCTACTGGCAGATCAAAAGATTACGTGCATCATGGGCGAGCAAAGTATCTCCCACAGAAGATGTCGATGCTCAATCGCTGGGTGAAAGATTGTAGGAGAGCAAAAGATCGAGGAGGATTAGTATGTGCAATAGTATACATATCGGCGGGTTACGAAACACTTCGGCCGGAAGCGACCGAGTTTTTCCAGTGGGATCATGAATCTGTATTCCTGTACCAAATCAGAGTGCCACGAAGAACCAAGATTAGTCTCTGACAGTGTCGCGAGAGACAAAGGTTAATATTAAACAGTGTCTCATTCGACGAGAGAACTTAATTTAAAACATATCATTAAGTATATACTTAAGCAATAATTAATCAAACATATACATTTCATTAACATTTTTCCACGTTGATTACTGCTTGGTATACTCATGTAAGACTATGGAAATACGTATGCATGAGCTGTGTTCATATTAAACACTACAAAATTCCCAACAGTTCTTATTGATTAATTACCGCGACCGTTATTTATTTTCTGCACTAAGCAAAATGCTATGTAGATGACATCTCACGTGGCCCGTACAATTACATATCCGGAGGCCAATATCGACATAACTGACTCATAGGTATTCGCATCACCCTGTAGATATCTCGGTACGTGCGTGCCGTTGCTAGTCAAAAGCCTGTGAAAAGAGACTTTTGTACATTGCCGGCGGCCTCGAGCGCGCTTCCGACTTCGTACAATGAGGCGGCCAGCTTCTGGAAAGAAGCCGCACGTACACCACGCCGAGCAAATCCGATTCACGCACTATCGGCGCACGTTACCTAAGAGCATGCAGTTTCGAGTGCGTCACGTCTGTAAATGTATAGGCACGTATGTGTGTGTGCCTGACTGGCACCTGCACCGCCCGGGCGCAAAAATAAAACGCCGCTCGGAACGGAGTGCGGACGGTTGGTAGAGCTCTGCGTATCTGGCAATGGGCAGAGATGTTCGCAAGCGTTCACGCAATGATCGCGATGCGCCAGAAGCTAAGAAGTACTAAGCGTGGCGGTGCAATTTCAGCCAGGCCCGAACCCCGCGCAACTCCACCCGCCCGCTCGCCCACTGGCTCACTGTCTCTCTATCCTCGTGCCTGCCGCCTATGCGGACGATCTATGAAAAACAAGGCGCACGTGGACGCGCGTGCAACTCGGTGGATCGATCTGCAAACAACGAGGAGGCGGAGGCGGCAGACAATAATCGCGTTTCGCACGCGGCATCGCTGCCACTGACAAACGGCTGCGACGGCACCGGCACCGATCACACTCGCTTGACCTCCCACAAAAGACAGCTCTCTCTTCTTTCGAGAAATTCTTCTTCGAATTTTCAAAGATCTCCATTGATGTACTTGTAGAATTCTAGTTGTCTGTTACCATCGAACTAAATAATAAACTGTAATCTATAACTTCGCCAAGTTGGCTTGGCGTGTTCCTGGCTTGATGCCCCAAGTGTCGCTGACAATTTCCAAGTTCTTAAGTTTCGTTACAAATCACTCTTTCAAGACGAAGAGATGCGGGATAAGACTTTACCCTCGACAAGCATACACTGCAGCAGTAATAGATTATCGACGTATCACACGGATAGGAAATAGTATCGATGAGTCAGCTCGACAAAGCGATTAGGATGAATTTTGTGAAATCACTTAGAAAGTTTTACTCTGTTCGTGTCACGGTACTTCCACGATAAAGTAGCGATCTATTGGACGTAGCTGGTGCAGAGGACAGCCTGTTATCTGACCCCGCGCACTTTTCGCACAGCGAAGTAAGACCTCGCGTTTGCTGTAAGAGAAGCATCCCTCCACGAAGGTGTCTGCATACACATGCACACAGTACACACTCGGAAATCGATAGCCGGTGAATGCGTAACTCTCAGCCCCCGAGACCGTCACAACAAATGCAACCTTTGACAGACACTCGGGCGAATGCAACGCCAAGATGCACCAGGGACTCCTTCCTTCGCTCTTACGCACGCACGCACACATACACGGGAACACACACACACATACACACACTGTGAAATGCATATCAGTTTGATTTATAAGGCTTCATAACTTTCGAAGTAGTCGCCCAGGTACTTCGCAGTCGGCCCGTTTCCCGCAATGATAAGACGCCCGGAGCGAGTTTGCTCGAGACACATTAGAGGATTCGATAGCCTCCTCTCTCAGGAGCAGCATCCTCGATAAAGATAGTCTATCGAAATCGCGGCACGTGGATCGACTATTTTGACGGTTGCACCAGCAAGAAATCATCGGTTCAAGTTCAAAGTGGCTCAATTTGCACGACACGCTTTTCCGCATGATGCGAAGCTAATTCGCTCGCTCGCGTTTCCTCAGAGGAGGCGTAACGGCCTCCGCTTTTTACCAGGTGCAAGAATCACGACTGACAGCCGTGAGGAATAATTTGCAAGCGCATTAAAGTTGCTACAATGTAATCACTACTAGTATGTATTGCGATCGCTGGTGCGACGTGTGTGTAAGTGCCGACATGCGTCCACGTATAAGAAGCGCGTGTAATATCGCTTGCTTGCAAACGCATACATGTCAAAGAGAGAGAGAGAGACAGAAAGAGTGGAGTGCAATTCGCGTTACCTAAGAATCTATATAGTTAGTTGTATCCTATCGTGCGAGCGGCAAGTATATCGCACGCGTATCGCCACCGAGAAGAGAGTTGCACGCGCGCGCGCTCCCGCGCTCGCTTGCGCTCCCCCAATCTAAAAGCCGTGTGCGCGCTCTACTCTGCGGCATTCCGCGCCGCCGCCGCCACTGCCGCCGCCGCCGCCACCACCTGGCTGAGCATGACTATACCGTTTCCACTTAAAAATCGCACGTGCCGCAACGATCTGCCCAACAACTCCTTTTTCTCCTCACCCTTGTCCATTCGGACAGTCGATATTCACGCCGAAATATACACCTCCGATTTCAACATCAAATTTCGAAGAGGATCGCTCTGACGTCTGATTACAGCTACTTCAGAAATATCGTTGAAGTTCTCCACTCTATTCAAACCCTTCGTGCTGATATTAACATTTTACGAATATACTTTATCCCCTCGAGATTTAGTCCAAAAATTGGGTTGACAATTCCGAGAAACAAAGCACCACTCACGAGTTGATGTCTAATAGAAATTTTGTATAGGAGTGCAAGGATGCCTCTCGAAAGGGCTTCGCAAGTGTCGGGCGCGAGAGGCTTTGTAGAGTTAGAGCGCGTGAGAAAGAGAGGGGGGAGAGAGAGAGAGAGTGAGAGAGAGTGAGAGAACGATAGTCACGCAACAAATCACGTTAGATTTATTCGTCTCTATTCATCCCGCAGTCTCTGGCGTCTCGGAGGCACGGTAAATTTGAGTTACGCCAGCACATGCATGTATACATATAGCAGAGGAATAGAGATACATAGGTATAGGTAGCGCGCAAAATTTCTAGTTTCGAGGTCAGCGGTGCGGGCGATACGTCCGAAATAATTACCTTCCACGCGCTGCGTAAGACGTCAATGCGTGCGCGACGCCTTACACGTACCCCCCTCCGAGCGACGTCCGCTACTCTCCCAGCCCCTCCTGGCGTTGGCGAGCGAGAGAGAGTGAAAGAGAAAGAGGAAGAGGCGCCCGCACCCACCCCCGCAGAGAGCGCAGGCAGCGGCGAACAAGAGTTTTTTTTGGTCCAACGACGCCTGTGTGCCTCTACGAATCGCGAGATCTGCGAGGGAAACGTGCGCCGCCTCGGTCTGTGTGTGCGCGTGCCTCTCCGTCGAGATCTCTCCCTCTCCCACTCTCACTCTCTCACTCCCTCTCGCGCTCCCTCCCTTTCCCTCGCCCTCTCCCTCGTGCTCCGGCTCTCCCTCTCTCTGTGTGTGCGGGCGCGCGGTGCGCGTGAGCGTTTCACACCTGACTACTACGCGGTTCGTTGCAGCGTCTAAAAAGCGTTCGGATGAGCAGGCCGCGATCGGAGGTGCTCGCAAGCGGGACGTAAAATCGTTTCGGGGCGGAAAAGGATTTTTCGCGTGGTTATTCGGCCGGTGGGCGGCGCCAGATCGATTTATTTAGTCGGTAGAAGTCGGCGCGCGGCTCGCCACGGTAGGTTAGTTGACCGCGGGGCCGAGCGAGCGCTGAGCTGACAGTAGGCCGGCGACGTCACAGTGGGCCGGTTGAGCCTTCCTTCGTTCGATTCAGGCAGGCTCTCTATTCATTTTACATGTAGCAAGGTAAATATCTCCGTATGCGCGCGTGCACGGGAAATCGCGCGACGACGACGGTGCAGAGTGCGTACGCGAGCGGCCGCGCGACACGGCCGGACTCTGTGACGGGCTGCGATTTTCCCCAGGCGTTTTTCCGCCGCGAGCCGCCCGGACCGCCGCCGCTGCCGCCGCCGCCACCGCCACCGCCGCCGACAGTACGAGAGCGCGTATCACCGAGAGGGTGTGCACGAGTTTTCCTCTCGCCCGCGCCGGTTTTTCCCTCGGCTGACCACCGTTGCCATTGCTCCCGTCTATACTTCTGCCGCTGTCATCGCTGTCACGAGGAGATCTCGCCGGCAAAACGACCAACTGCCCACTCAACGTCACCGACTCCTCAACTCCCGCGGACAGGATCCCGCGCGCTCCCAGGATCGAGCCTCTTCGTGCAGCGCGCGCTCCCAGGAGCGCAACCGGAAGCTGCGTGAGCGCGCCTCACGACACGGAACACGCACTTCGCGCACGCACGCACGCAGAGTCCTGGCAGCCTCGAAACGAGGCGACTCTTGGAAAGTTTGGAACGATAGGAGGCTGAAAGAAAGAGAAAAAGAGAAAGAGATCGAAAGAAGGAGAAAGAGATTGCTCGAGGATCATAAGACAGAAAGAGAGAGAGAGAGAGAGAGAGAGAGAGAGAGAGAGAGAGAGAGAGAGAGAGAGAAAGCGCGCGCGCGCTCGCGCTCAAGAGAGCGAGACACGTGAAAACGCGCGCTTGACAGTTGCCGTCCGGACGTCAGCGTGGATCGCCGTCTCCTCGTATCTTTGAGACGTCGACGCAGCGTGCTTCCAAGCCGCTTGACCTTGCACTCTCTCACCACTCTTGGCAAAGCTTTCGGCGAAACCCCCGTGCGCGCTTCAACGCGCTATCACCCCCTATCGCATTCCTTTCCCTCGTCCGTTATCCCTCAAAAACAAGTCCCGAAAAACCTTGCCAATCGGCGTGTCTCTCTTTTTGCCCAAGTTTTTCTCGCAACCTGCGAATGAATCCGCGTGCAGGAAGCGGCTCGGTTAAGCCAGCGTGAACGATCGAGCGAGCGCGCTAGGTGTTTTTGGCACGACGTGCCGGCCTTGCCAGGAAAAATTTGACGCACCGAGCGCGCGCGCGAGAGCGAGCAACGGTGAGCGAGCACGTGACAAGTGAAAAGTGTGCACACACGTAGCAGTCAAATAGACGAGGAGAGAGAGAGAGAGAGAGAGAGAGAGAGAGAGAGAGAAAGAAAGCGTGTATGTGTGTGAGAGAGAGAGAGAGAAAAAGAGAGAGAGCGAAAGGCGGGCAAAGAGAAGTGGCAGAACTGTTCTCCCGTTGAGTGCGGGATTTCGTGCGTTCTCGGTACTCGCCGCGACACGCTCCGTTTCCCTGTCAAGGAAGAAACAGGGTGAAGCGACGAGCTCATTGCGTCCAGTCGGTTGGAAAAAAAGGCCGCCTAGCCTAAGGCTGGCCGAGGCTCGCAGGATGAGTCGAATATTGGCGCGATCTCGTTTGTTTGTGTAGTATTTGCAGACGCGAGCCAGTCGCTCGAGTTTCCTCTGCGGCTTTCGTCTCTTGCGAAATCCCGTGTAGTTTGGCTGTAAAATCCGACGCGCTTTCTCTTAATCCCTTTTTATTTACCGCCGCCCTCCGTTCTCGAGTTTACAACAAGCAAAACCTAATTAGAAATGAGATTTCGGTGAACCGTCACGGTATTAACTAGAGTCGACGGAGACTTTTCATCGGTTGATTGTTTTTGGCATGTTGTACCTAGCACTCAAGCCAAACTGTTGTCATTCGGGCAACAGTTGTTTCCGCAGAACTACCTGAATATCAAGAGACCTTCGGACACTACAGATTTCGCTTTTACAACAGACTCGTCGTATGAAATGATAGATCTAACTTTTAGGGTTTCGACAAATACTCCAAAGAATAAGCCATATTGTACCGCTTCTTTCTGCATTCGCAACAATGAGAATAGCTTCCTAATTCCTTAGAACCAACAGGGTGGAAACGTGCGCGATTGAAGGTGCTTCTTCGAAAGAAATATTCCCGCGTCGACGGAGTTATCGGACAGTTCTGCTACTTGAGAGGGGAATGATAATGATTAATCAGGATGACAGTCGTTGACTGAGCCGTGAAGACGGTGCTTTCTCTCAGCAGCCGAAAGCACCGGCTGACGCTTCCTAACCTACGAGACACACCTGACCCGTATATACAGAGAGAAAGATGGAAAGAGCGAGAGAGTGCGAGATGAAGCGAGAGAGGAAGTGGGGCAGGCGACTGTCAAGCGCGCGCGAGGAGTGAATAATCCGCGTGGCTCCTTCCCAAGCGAGCTAACACCACCGAGCTTCCCAGATTCAGAGGGAAAAGCGGGGTAGAACGAGGGCCGAGAGAGGATGCAGAGTAATTGGCGAGCACATCGCCTCGAGGAGGAAGATTGGTGCTAAGAGGGCCGTGAGGAGGAGTGCGCCGGGGAGTGCGTGTTCCGCGAGACAGATAGAGAGGAAGAGATCTACCAGAGAACAGATCGAAAATATCCCACGTGCGTCGGAAGTAAGAGCCGAGCTTTTTGGAGGACGAGCGAGAGAGGTTGGAGCCGACTGATCGGTGAGGAGGAAGAACTCGGGTGAGCAGCGACTAAAAAAGATAAATCACCGCTCTTCCATCGCGGATATACGAACGGATTGAATAAAGCGTTGCGGTTTTCGTGGTGAGAGCGCTTGTTCGCGCCCAGGTAAATCTCTGCTTTGCCATTGCTATACACTGTCGGGACGTGACAGGTCTCTCTCGACCCCGCTCTTTACGAATCTACACGCCGATACAAACTGTAGACGTGCTTATTTTCAAGGGAGTGGGCTTCTCGTTTCGAGCGTGTTACTCTTCACCGCTCTATGATTTGTAGACTCGATATAAGTCTGACTTTAACGCATCGTTGATCGCCTACTTTGCGAAAGCTAACGAGTGTCATCGGTTGTTTGCATAACTCAATGAAAACATATCCGAATCTAAATAAATTTTAATAGCTTTATTTATACATAATTCGCATTGTTCGTTTAGTCACAGAATGTTGTAATGACAATTTACACAGTTTGATGATATAATAACTGTATATAAGATAGTCACAATTTCGAGCATTATACTTGTGATGAGTCAACAATGTGTTAAATGTCTAAAAGTATCTCTAAATTCACGATACAAAGCAATAATTGAACGGTTCGCGGAGTTAGAAGTGCTGCTGTGAAATCTCGACCTAATTAAAGGGTAATAAAATACTCCCAGCCATGGAAACGGAGATTTTAGAGGCGGAAACAGCATCGCGTTCATTAAGAGCAACATTAAATAGTTACTCATAAACTGAAACTTCTTGTTCGTACTTACAAGTGCATTCTCCTTTACGTAACACTGTGTCCACTGATAGCAGAATGCGCTCGTAGGCTTTTAATGGCATTAGGCTCTTTCCCATCTGAAAAAAACACGCATGGGTCAAAAGCACTCTCTCGCACTCTTATCCGCTCTAACAGTTTTATTCCTCGTAAATACCGCGTGACAGCAACATTTTCTGCTGTGGCTAACTTGGTATGCTGAACGGTTCAGTGACACAAAAAGCGATCAGCTGACGGTCCATGTGAGATAGTTCGGCATTGGAAGCGGCAACTAGATAATATTGCCCCGCAGAGGATAAACCTCTCCTAGTAATACGGCCCTGCATGCTAAACAACATAGACGTTTGACGTTTCGTGAAGGTCGCGTGCTCGCCTTCTCTCCTTGTCGCACTGCCGCTCGTCTGACTGTGACGGGCCTTTTCCACTTGCCTCTCTCGCACTCGCTCCTTCTCCCTCTCCCACTCTGCTTCTCGTTCTCTCTCTCACATCCCGCTATCGCGCCCGATTTTCCGCGAGCTTTTCTCACTCCCACGACATTCGCGCGTCTCTCTTTCTCCCTCCCACCCCCCCCCCCTCTCTCTCTCTCTCTCTCTCTCTACCCCCTCCGCCTCCTCCTCTCTGTCTCTCTCTGTCCCTCATTCAGTTATTCACTCACGCACTAACTCCTACAATGCCTCTCTCTCCTTCTCTTCTTTTCCGGTCGTCTGCCTGTCTGCCGACTCTTTCGATTCGTCTTGCTCGCTGCATACACGCACATTCGTGCATGCATGCGCGCGTGCGAGCGTGCATATGCAAGCAAGCGCTGGCGAGTATCCGCGCGGCTAAGTTTTGTCGTTTAACGATCGCCGCGCGTTAAATTGTCGCGGGCCATTACTTTCTGGGAAGTAGCGAGAATTTTCCGCAACTTCGTGCCATTATTATGTCGCCGCGCGCGCACACGCATACGCCGTGCTGATGATTCCGACGACAAAAAGGGGAAGCGTTGTTCTGAGCTTATCCATGTGTGCTCACAGTCAAGATTGACTGATTAAAGAGCATTCTTAAAATCTGTCGGTAACTGTCATCTTACTATGTTTTGAGAAATCATTGCAATAACAAATTCGAGAACATTTGTTTCTCTCGCAGAACATTGGTTTTCCTTCTTGAAACGAGTTATTGTGATGCGTGTTTCACGATGAGTCGAATCCTTTCAACACCTTTACGATGCAAGGCGTGCAAAATGGAGTTAATTCGCAAATGAAGTGGCAAGTTTGCGTTGTCAAGTACTCAGTAATCGGCAGCCCGATGTGCTCGCAAAGGAAAAAAAAAAGGTTTTCATCCACTTAAGCCGGCGGGCACGGCAAAAAAACAATCCCTTGTCGGCATCGACGTGTCATATTGAGTACATTAGCAACCGATGGACGTGCGCGAAAAAAGAGCAAGCGGTGGTAATTAGCGCTGAAAGTAGAGGCTGCGAGCGGGCAACCAGCAAATCCTGAGTTATCACGTACTGATCTCGAATTCGAAAATGAGATCAGTGAGATTGAGTATGGGTCTCTCACGTCGGTAGGAGCAATTAAGCTGTACTGTCATAAAGGATTGATTGAGTGGCTTCAATCTATACTTTTACTACGCACTAATATATTCCACTCATCGTTACTTATGTACCTTAAACCTGCGCACTCTAATTATAAAATATTCCAATTAGTTATTTAACATGTACATAAACATAGACTCGCTAAGAAGTAAAGAATCGGACGATTTAATATATCGTTAAATCAGTCCATTAAGCAGATCTTGTACAATGAAAATCTTCAGACTGGAAAGCGCTGAAAATTCTCGTGACAATTATTTTAATCGAATTCCCGGAGAAACCTTTCAAATGCTTGGAAATCCGAGACGCCAGTAAACTAATTGTATAGGAAGCTGGAGGGGCAAAAAAGAAGCAAGCAGGTTGGGTTCCTGCACGCGGCTGATTAAAATTCAGCACTGCTCGCACGGGTAAAAAGGGGCCCAGGGATGCAGGGAGTGCGTTCTATTTATCGAAAGCGACATGAGCCTTGTATCAGCGTGAATATGCATCGACCGAGAAACCAGGGTTGCTTTCGTGTCGCCCGATCAGCTGTTTCCTCTTTTCGCGCGCCTGCAGCGTGTACGGTTCTAAAGTTTGTACACTTGTGTCGTTGAAATTGAAATTGTTACGAGAAGTAAATGATATTTCTACATCTATAAACATTCCTTTCAGTAGCTTACTTAGTTAAATGGGAATGGATATCGATCGTAAATTTCAAACAAAAGTCAGACTGAATTATTGCCAGACTTACTGGTAGGAGGCGTTTCAGTGTGAAAGACTGGCAGCGTCCGGAAGCCGGTGAAACGGAGTGGTGCGTGCGTGCGTGCGAGTCGAAGGCGGAGTTCGTTTTCGCGTAAAAGGCGAGCGGCAGATCGCACGAACGATAGATACCGGTGGAAAAAGCGATATCGGCCAGTTGACGATTTCCCTCGATCTAATTCTCGCGCTTCTTCGGGAAGAGTTCGCTTGGCAGAAACGCGCTCGCGCGCTCTTCATCGTGTATCGCGACAGCACGCACGTTCTTACCGCGGGTTATCGATTTATAATCATAATCGAGAGAGAGAAAGAGAGATAAGAGTCAGCCGCGCTCGCAGCGAACACCATTAAGCGATACCGCTCATTTAAAGCGGACTGGCGTCGTAATGAATAGCGTTTCGCCGCCGCGCGAATACCCCGTTAAACAATGTCGATCTCTCCCAATAGATTACAGCTCGATGCGCCTGCGAGATTAACCGGCAATTTTTTTATATCCGCCGTATTTACATGCCCTTGCGCGAACACCAGTCGATTACGAGTGTACCTGCGATATGCAGTAACTCGCACTCGCTTGCTAGGTTGTTGCATCGTGTCAGGTGGAGAGAGGACGATGGTGATCGTTCATTATAAATTAATGCTACCCTCTCTCCGATAATGCACATTGCACGTACATTTCTATCCCATTATTGCTTTATCAATATTAGTTGCTTCCGTTACAAGTTTAATCCTCGGGGAAATAGCCGCTTGGTTTAGTAACAGGTTACTCCATTCCGAACTCGAGGCATGCTATTGACAATACTGTCAGAAGTAAAAAATATCTAGTTTCTAACGAGTACCATCGAATTCTTAGGGTTTTGTGAAGCCTGATGATGCCCTTTTCAATTTGTACCTTTCGTCGAATATCTGTAACGAAAAAGGGAAATTGATAGCAGAAAGCTCGAGGCTAGATTCTCTTGTGGAGGAATGAGTATATTGTTAGGGTGGAATCGTTCATTCGGATGGAGTGCGGTCAGTATTGCCGGCTTCATTGCCGCGGTGGCCCGTTTAAATCCAGTTTCACGTGGCGGCATTTCGATTGGCAATGCTCTACGAGCGATTTTCCGGCGAGGCCGCGACGATGACGACGAAAGCGCGAGGGAGATTCTCACGCTCGCACTCTCCGCTTCTCTCGGCGGGTTCGCTCGGGGGCCCGAAGAGCGATACAGTGCACACACACGGTGACCGGGAGGCGGAGGCGGTGGCGGCGGCGGCGGCGGTCGCAACCATTTTTAAAACGAGACCGCGATAGACGGAAGGGTTGGCTGCGCGCGAGATAGAGACGTAATGATTGCAATATTCCGCCAGTAATTGCTCCAGTCGGCCACACTGTTGAAACGTCATTCGCGCAAGCCGTAGATTTGTTTTTCCCCCTTTTTCCGATCCCCGTCGCGGCCTCACTTGCGCCGCTGAAATGTCATTCGCGGGCAAGCCGCACCGCAAGCCCCGCTGCCCTCCCCCTGCATACGCCCCCCAGCGGCCTTCCTTCCGCCACCCTCACTGCTCTCTTTTTCCCTCATCCGAGCGCGTCAGCGTTCTCGATGTCATTCATCGCCAGCCGAAATCGATACCTGCCATTAAATGTTGCCAATGTGTTTAAATGCCGCGCTAAACCCCCCTCCGCATGCTCCGCCACACGACCCGAAAAGCCACCGGCTCCTACGCCCTTTAATTAGACACGGAAACCTTCCGCGTCTATTCCAAAGACCACGCTTCGATCCTCGATCTTTCTCTTTAACACTTTTGTCGATGAAAATCGAGTCTGAACTGTAAGCGAACTTTTATATGAAGTTTCAGACTATTGGGTTATATATCTAATGAATGAATACATTAGTCCATTACTAGAGACAGTTTTATTCCGGGAAAATTGTAAAACACACAGTGGTTTGTCTTAATTTTGAGCGTTCAGTATATGGAGAACTATCGGCTCTTAATCCTCAACGGTAGCCCGCAAATTCTCAGATAGGTTTTTCCTCATACATGCTTGTTGCGGTGAACACGCGAGGGTTCACGCGTGAGCTTTTTTATAACAGGCGAATATGGGTGCGAGAAAGAAGCCGTTGTAAAAAACTCACCAGCGGGATTAGTCATTGGTAAGCGAGCTTTTTCACGGGTAGGGCGATTTCCGCGCGAGAAACGCCGCGACGGCGTCGTCGCCATGGCTGATTTATGGCAAACCATCGTTATTTTCGCCTAGCTTGGCCTAGCCACTACTACCTGCTATATCTTCCTCTTCTATTTCTCATCGGCCCTTTATGCCGGCGCACCTCCGCCTCGCGATTCTCGTCTCCCTCGTTTCTCCATTTGTCTGGCTCCACTCGACTCATTTCACTTGGAGAGAAGGCGCCTCCTGCTGCCTCTCGTCTATACATCGCACAAACTGCGACACACTCTGCGCGACTGAGTGTGGAATTTGTTTGGGTTTATTCCGCAAAATTTTCCACCGATGAATGTGATAAATAAGAAAATTATTAACGTTTCTATGCACTTTGAGTTGTAAGTAATATTATAGCATTAGCATCCTTTGATGTATGATTCTAGAAACGTAGTTCAAATCCTAGAGAGTCTACTCGTGGGCGTACTAATGATTGAAAAGTTTACAGGGGGGGTGTAAACTAGAAGTATATTGATTGTAGAGATCCATTCGCACTTCTTAACTCGGAGTACTAGTTCTATCCGTACTTCCTGCTCGCCTCTCGGATGTGGGTGGTAAAGCCGGTCGTTACCAGTGACCAAGTCTAGACTGCCAGAGACTTCTCAGTCTCGGACATCACTTGTTAGTTACTTCCAAAGGCTCGCTCCTGTTGTTCTTAGCTCGGCTGAAAAGTTTCGTCTTCCAATCTGTCCCTTTCAATCTCTTGCTTCTAGCAAGAATCGGAGAGTGGCGATGGCTGGATTCCTGAAACTAGCTAATCGAGTTTCGCAGTGGACTAGGAACTTTGACTAAACAACTAGGAGTTTCCTTGGTGGACGTTGGACGAACGTTCGATTTTCGCGGTGACTGTATATCGCGTCGGCCGGAAGTGACTTGCGTAATTTCTTGCACTTTCTGCGAGACTGGCTCTAGTGCGTGCACAGAGTACTCTCCGGGTTTCTTGTCGCGTGGGTGGTGGCCACGGAGCTGGCGATGTGACGTGGCGTTAAAAAGCTCGCCGCCTAGATCGACGTAATTCTCCAACCGGAATAGAACAATGTAAGTCCGACACAGAAAAGGGAACAATGGAGAAAATTCAATATCGGGTATCAGAGGGGAGTAGTGAAAAATAAAATTTCCGCCCGTGAGAATGCCAAATGGGAATTAAACAGTGATAAACTATCCTTACTGTTCCAACACTCCAATCTAATATGCTTCTTAAAATTAATGGTGCACTTCAAGGCGGCGTGAGAAAAAGGAATTGTTGAATTAATAATGAAAATTCTTTCTTCAACGAATGTTATAAAAGTAGTATTTAACATTTGACTGATTGGAAAATTTCATACTTAACCATTGGAACATTAACGAACATGATGAAAACTTTCTCATTCAAACTGAGAGGATTTCGTCCGATGAGAAAGCGGGTGGTAGTTTATAACATAAAGTGGTAATATAATATAAGAAAGAAGCCATCGGCGGACGGTCCCGTTATCGCTGCGAGGTGGATACTTTACGTGAAAACAACTTGACGGCAACTTATCGTCTCGGACGATTATAGAATCGCATTGTTTTCCGCGATATCGGCCCGCCGGCTGTGGCTCTCCTTTCGACGGCGTGTGTTCCACGTACTACAGAAACTATATAGCTCGACTTATTTTGCAGGCTAATTTCACGAAAATCCATTGCATTGTAATCCATTTGGCCATTGAAACAAAGCTCGGCGACTGCAAGCACGCGCGCACGTATTATTAATTGGGCGGACGGGCAATCAAGGTATCGTCGCGTTGCGGCCGCGCCGATTTTGTCATTGTAAAACGTAGCCTTTAATTATTACTTCGTGGCCATTATAATAATTGTCAACTCGACCGTAATTTCGAGCGTATCGCAATTTCGCCAGGAGCGACGACGTTCTACGCTTAATCGGGAAATAGCGGCGCGTTTCGATCCAATGAGATCACATTGCTATTCGCCCGCACCCGATTTTTCCTTGAGTCTCGGCCGCACGAGAGTCCGAGCACAATGGCGATTCCCGATTTAATTGCTCGCTACGGGTAATTAGTAAATTCGAGACAGAGAAAGCGGGCCGTTAATCTTATATGCCGATAGCGATGGGATACTTTCCGAAGTAGAATGAGAATCCCCTGGGACTTGCCGATCGAACGTAGAGCTTCGCAAACTCAGCGTGATAGGCACTGATAATTAACTAAAACCGAGAGTTCGCTCTTCGTGATGAAGATACACACCTTTCCTGGTATCGTGCGAGTGTTCCAGGACCATCGGCACGAACTGACCGGTCGGGCCTTTTTCTCACACGGACGACAACAGTGCGTTGGGCGAAATCACTTGAGTCACGCTCTGGCGAAGGCCGCAGTCTAGAGAGTTTCGAGCGGCCAGCGTCACGGTACACTTTTCTAATCGGCCTTAGATTAAGGAGTAACTCGCTAGGATCACGAACGAATGTCCACCGACTTCTCCACGACACTATTCACGAGTCTCTTTCTCACTACCCTTACATCTTATAAATTGGATCGTCCAAGTAATATTCTTCTAATACGCTCGGTTTATAATTAACAAATAGTATCATACAATCTCTTCTGATCTCTTACGCTTTATTTATCACATCGATATCATAACAATTTAATTATAAATAAAAGATTCTTAACAAGGGTGAAAATATTTAATGAACAACGTTGGTCGGACACAGCATATATTCGCGTGAGATGTGTTCGACTTTGAATACCGAATGACCCAGCGACCATTTCTCCACTTTTCCGTAACAGTGGAGTATAAGTTGTTAGAGAAGGAAAGAGGACCCACGTAACCGGTATTGCGGTAGCGTGCAGGGATTTAGCCGAAGTTCTCTAGTTGCCAGACGTGCGAGAGAGTCCGACGGAGAAGCGGAGCTTAGTCAGCGTTTCGTCTTCATTGTTTCGTGCACGAAGTCACGACGACGGGCGACTGGCATAGGCTCTCGCACACCACCACGTGCCAGACTCGGTTCGATGAGACTCCATGCTCTCGCGATTGTGCGCTGCATTGATTTCACTGACATTCGCTCGAGAGCTGGTGCCTCTACCTGAGTAGAGAGAGAGCGAGAGCGAGAGCGAGAGCGAGAGAGCTAGAGAGAGGGAGGATACGCCGAGAAAGTGAGAGAGAGTGCAGGGGTGCTGTGAATTATGCAAATATCGTTGACTGTCATTAAGTTAGGGGCTAACGATTAGCCATTATTTCGCGGCGGGCGTTAGGCACACGTGAAAGAACTCGCTGGAACAAGCTCTTTAGCGAGCCTTTGTCGTCATTATTTCATGGTCGACGCCACGATATAGCGTCATTAACCGTCACGCACTGGCTCCCGATGCTCGCACACGCCCACCTCTCGCTCGTGTTAATTAACGCTGGCTTTACGTTTCTCTGGCAAAACAAAGTTGCGAGACCGCCACTGTACCCTGCCACTGTGTCGCGGCACTAATTAGCTGGAACGTTTCGCCGCAGGAACGATATTTTTATTGTCCCCCGATACTCCGACACCTGATACACAGGAGTGCCGATCGATCAAGCGCCTGCCACGGACATAACGCGGGATATTTCACTGTGACAAGTGCCTACTCACTTGGATAACGGAGTCTGTGCGTACAGGGAAAGTATATGTTTCCAGTTTTGCCTGAACTACAGAGCTGCTCTTGAAAGGCATTACTTGAATTCAAGAGACTCGAAATCGAGTAAGCCGACTGATGTGAACAAGACTTGCTATCAGTACCTTTCTCGTATATCTACAGTGTGCACTCGTGTAGCATTAAGTCCTTTCTCAAATATCGCCTTGGTGATAATGACAAATTTGCATTCCTCGAACTGTAACTGTACGATTATACGATTACAAGCGCATTATTTCAGAGACTGATTGCTTAGTATACCAAGTGCACTTGATATTGCTTCCTAGGCTGGTGCATCACGTCGATCATCGAACGGCCTGCGGCATATTTTCACTAATGCACAGTTTATCGGCGATGGCTCACACTCACCGTGTGACGTAGGCTCGTATGCTCGCCGCAGCGTCGCAGATAAATACGTGTGTC
This sequence comes from Ectemnius lituratus, assembly GCA_910593735.2. Classification (NCBI taxonomy): domain Eukaryota; kingdom Metazoa; phylum Arthropoda; class Insecta; order Hymenoptera; family Crabronidae; genus Ectemnius; species Ectemnius lituratus. The sequence goes on along the minus strand of OU343036.1, from coordinate 3,923,549 downwards.
CGTGATATTCGCGTGGCGAAAGTTATGCAAGGCGACTAATGCGTGCACTCGGAACTCCCGGGTGATTAAGCGAATACTGAAAGGAGACGTCGATACGCCAAGCAACTCGGCTCGTGCACAGCGAGGACGCTAAACGCGAGGAGCGTGCCGGAAACGTTGAAACTCCGGGGGCACAAACGCCTCGGCAGTAAAATAGTGCACGTGCCGGCGGTACATAGGCTCTCAAACTATGCGGTCCGATAGCCTCACACGTATGATACAGCTAGCCTGTTTATAATACAGCGAGCCACCCAATCGAGAGATAAAGTTTAAATTTAACTTGCAAATTAACGCGGCCCGCGGATCCCATGTCGCTCCTCGTCGATTATGTATTATTAGATCCAACGCAAAGCCGACGATAGCCAACCCTGAAATTCATGCTTATCTACCGTGCTAGACACGCTTGTCGTTCAACAATCTCCTACGCGCTGTTCCTCCACTAGATATGTCCTATAGTAGAGGGGAGATTTTTTACACACTTGATATCGCATTATAATGAACTTTCGGAATTTATCCTAATACTCGAACTCTATCAATGCATCAATCTCTTTCCAATAATTATACATTTTCCAATAATCCTCTAAGCTACTTTTCAAATTCTCACCTTATTTAATAATAATTTTTCCGTCTGTTAGTCGAAACGATTTCAATTTCTCAGAAAGTTCCGAGTGTTTCAAACAGTTGTATACGCGCATCAGTAGTATTCTGGTTCCGAAAGTGGGCAGCATTCATCAAGTGCGAATTGCACGGTGTCCTGGAAATGCAGAACGATCCGCGTGACTAGCGCACCCTTCCGAGTTCTGGGAAGCCGAGGCCTAGACGATGGGGGGCGGGGGCGGGCTAGTAGCATAAGTAGCCGGGCTCGCGTCCGGTCTGAGACAGTTTTGATTGATCAGTGCGGCTTCGTCAGCAAGCGTTGGTCGTTCTCGTATTCTCACCGGTACACAACGCACGCGTGCCCACCCTCCTAAACGGATTGACCCAAAGAAAACCTCTGAAATGACATAAATAACGGAGCCATGCACGACGTGTCGACTTATGTAACGAGCCGCATGCCGAACAGTCCCGGAAAAACAAGCAAGAACAGCTGGAAGGCCTCGCTGTTAGCAAGGTGTCAGACTACCCCTACTACTTGCCAAGAAACTCACCCTTGTCCGCCAACCCTTGGCAAACCAGACATTGATTTTTGCAGACAAGCTTGCAGCATAAGTAATCATATGTCTATAATTTAAACCTATAATTCAAGCTAAAATAAATAATTCAAAGGATTGCGTAGTTCTAATTAAGCTAAAGTAAAGTTTATGAAAGGATATAGAGAACAGTGGAATTAAATTATATATTAGTCCTTCATCCAATATATACAGATTGCTGCGACCGATATTAATTGCATTGCGACGCAAACTCCCTTGGAATATCTCGCAAATTCCCCAACATAGACCGGCATTTGTGAACTTGCCGTGGCGTTGCATTTTTGGGGGATGTGGGTAGACCCAGCCCCTGGAGAGTACGACACGTAGAAGGCCGTGGGTTAAAAGGCGCCGGGAAATACAGCACTCGAGAAGTGCGGGTGCGTGTTCGTAAACAGGCGCGGTGTGCGAGCTCACTCTGAAATGCTCGACGTCCACGGAGAGAAAAGGGGTGAAAAGAAACGGGAAAGGGAAAAGGAGGAAATGGAGAAAAAGAAGGCACGGCATCTTCGCGAGTGCGCGCACACGCAATTTGCGCGGGAGGGGGAAAAATTCGCTGGGAAATTAAGGTCGCAGCATCGCGGAAATTTACGATCCTCGGCCACCGGAGAAATTCTTGCTGCCTTACTCTCGATTTGTGATACTGCCTCGCATAACGACGTGCTTTTTTTGCTGACAACGTAGAGACAAACTACTGCACTTAGAAAAAAAGTACAAATTCCACATTGCTGTCTATCCGAAACACGATTCTACTTTTTTTTAACTATTTATCTGTAATAGTAATTCAGTCGATTTTAGCTTAATTCATGGGTGTATTGATCACCATGTATAAATGAGTCAAACACTGGAGGATCAACGTAACACGGGGAACTTGAGCTCTCGCTCAGACGCGTCTGACCACCGACGACCCATTCCACTTGAACTAGATTAATCCGGGTAACTAGATCATTCCGCGCCAAATCGATCACTTGTTGACAGCGTGTGCTTCGGTCTTAAACTAATTCGACTGCCTTTTAATTCGGTTAGACCTTGCAGCTGCACTGCTGCACTCATCCAATTAGAGCTTCGGGCGAACTAGTCTGCCTTTACTCACGAAAATAATTTCCCAACATGCACAGTCGATGATTATTGATACGGTAGAATAATGGGGATTCACTTTGACAGTGAAAAGGGTCTGCAGGGGATGACAGACGACTATTTCGAGAAAGGTCTGCCTCGAGTGCAGCCCGGCGTTTTCGGGGCCAAACGAGTGAACGTGAACTAGGATCCGCTGGCACGGAAAAGCGCCCGGAGACGTTCTGTCTGGGAGAAATTCGGTTTCATTCTAATTCAGCGTTGACGTTTTGCTTTTTGCCCCTGTGTGTGCGACGCGCTCTTCGCGATCGATCAGCTGACTCTCTTTTTCCCTCTCGTGGCTTGGCAGCGCCTTGCCTGCGTCCCGAAAAGTTTCGCCCGACGCCAGCAGCTAGATGGGTTCCACCAAGCGATTGGGCGCCGCGGCGCGTCGTTGTATTTCCGAGATCGTGCCAATAATCGCGTTGACATCGCCGAAATTCACGATGACGCATTCACTACCCGCAATCGCCGCGTCGTTCTGACGCTTCTTTTCTGGCCCGCCTGACTTCGTCCGGCTAATGTAACGAGATGCGGTAATTGGAGGACGACCCGATTCGTCCTAGCCCAGTTATGGAACCGGGTCGATCGTTCGATCGTAATTTAAGTTGTACTAAATTGGGAATTGTTCATATAAAGAACCTATTGAACTGGTGCAGAATAAAAATTGTTAGTTAAAATATCAAAATATAATACCTAATAATTCATCTTCTTGATTAACTACAAGAAATATAGTTTCGAGTTAAGTGAGTCTCTTGCAACAATGTTGCGCCATGCCAAGCACCATTTTACTTGGCGCAACTTTCGAAGGACGTATGCGTATGCGCGCACAAAAAGTTGTCGGCAGCCAGATAGTTTGGAGTGCAGTTGCGCTTCCGGGTCAGTAGTATTTTACTGGCAATGCCGAGAGTCAGAGGGCGAAGTAGTCTCCGGGAACACCGTGCGTATATCCACTCGACTTTCCCGCCGGTAAACGATTTTCCTAAAGGCCGCACTTACGAACTTCCTTCGATTTGCCGCGAAGCACATGCGAGCTTAAATTACACGTTGTAAAACATTGCCGGCATCGCCCTGTTAACGGGTTTCCAGTCTAATGTCACCTGCACACACAGTGGTTTGCCACCGTGGAGAATGAGTTGTTCTTTCTACCTCACTTCGAGTAATCACTCTACTAACTCTCAAAAATATGAACCTCCGATCTGATTAATACTAACAAGCGTCCGACAGAGGTGTCGCTGTCCATTCGTATTACGATTTCTGTCGAGCGGACTTGAATATACAAAGATCCATTGTAATTAGATGCAACTGTGTACGCCGACGATTTCAATATTAACTAGTGCCACGCTGGGGAGGGGAAATCAGTCTTACTGGCTCGTTCTGCAAGTGTAGTCATCCGCACAGTAACTTTTAGTTCTCCAATGGCATTCAAATCAGGAAGATAGGAAGCCCCGTCGTTGATAGGGGTGTCATTTATGCAGCGAACGAGCTGGCAGCCAATGGCTCAAGCAGCAGCAGCCGTCGGTGAAATAAAGTCGCAAAAGCTCCGCACGCTGGAAATCATGTTTCCGCCGTTCGCGATGGCCACTTTACATCATCGGCCTACGAGGCAAATCACGCGCCGTACGTGTGTGGCATCACCGCCGCGGGAACATACTCCTCGCTTATACACACACACGCACACACACCAGAGTCACACATACGCCGGGTGTAAATGTACGTGCACTTATGCATGTACCGAGCGATAGATCGCGCGTTCGCTAGGCGCGAGCTTTGACATAATTATGTGCACGCGTGTTTCCGCGAGGCTCACATGTCTACGACACGTGCGTGCGCGGAGTTTGGTGCATCGGGCAATAAATACAAGGCGTTCGAGCCGAGACAGACAGAGAGTGAGCACGTGAGCAGAAGGGAGAAGAGGGTGGAGGAGAGAGTGCACGAGTACGGATGAGAGAGTGGAGAGAACACAGCCTAATAAAAGATAAGCCGGTATCGTCAGCTGATATCAGCGGTGCATCTCGGCGCGTGTACCGTCGGCTGGATTAAACGTGGAAAGCGCACAACCTTCCTCCTTCTCCCTCTCGCTCTCGACAGTACCTACACAACTGACTCCATACATACAACTAGGTTCTGCACCTACCTAGCTCTTCGCTTTTCGCACACATGCGTGGGGAAGTGTCGCGATGTATAAATCGCGAATGCCGTGCGTCACACACTGCCGCGATCAGTGATTTACGAGCTGGCCGTCGCGGCTATCGAGATAGCCTGTTAACGCACTTTAGCCATGCGAGCATCCGCCGCACACGGCACTGGGACAAGAAATTCCAATTTAGATGTCCGGGCACCGAGCCCGTCTCCTTTGACCCGGCATCCTATGGGAAAGGAATCGCACCGATGTAGGACCCCTCGTCTTCCCTCACCGTTAACTCGAGCCCCTGGCATTAGCCCGAACATCGCCATACTTTATCCACAAGACTTATGGATAGTGATTTTCGCATTTTTTTTCATTGATAATGCATCATTGTTCCGGTTACTTTGTCAGAGTCCGTGCGAGTCAGGATTTCTGCATCGGCATGCAAAGCGACCATAAAAACACGCAATTGAGTTGACAGCGATAATAGTTGGCTGTACCATTAATAGCATACTGGGAAATTAATTAGAGCTGATAGGTATATGATTTACATATAGCGATCGGTGTGAGATTGCAAGACTGGTGTATCTCTTTGTAATAGAAGTCTACATAAGTGCTAATCATCGATAGATCACTGATAGACTCGTCATAATGAACGTCTCTATCTAGCAAATGGTATTTTCACTTCACATTTTGCTCCGTAACTGGTTGCGCTCTCACCAAAGCGAGTAGTACCTGTTTTCATCTCGATCCTCGAGATCGAGATACGGAAGTGGCTCTAATCCGACGCACGTGTCACCGGAGATGAATACCTGCTGAAGGTGCGGGATCCAAGGAAGAGAGGGGCAGTTGATTTGAAGGAGTGTTCGACAGCGACAGAGGGTTTCCAAGGGGAGCAGTGGCAAACGGATTGGTCGGCGATAGTGCATGTGCCGGTTGCTCGTGGGGGTACAAATGTTTCTTCTGCAGCAGGGTTGCGGGGTGCAGTTCAGACATGGGAAGTGAGCATTACTGCCTGAGGTGGAACAATCATCAGAGCAACTTGCTGGGTGTGTTCAGTCAACTGCTGGAGTCGGAGTCGCTGGTGGACGTGACACTGGCGTGCACGGAGGGACCCTCGATACGCGCCCACAAGGTAGTCCTGTCCGCGTGCTCCAGCTACTTCCAAGCCCTGTTCCTCGACCATCCGAACCGTCACCCCATAGTCATCCTAAAGGACGTACGCTTCGCCGAGCTACGTACTCTCGTCGACTTCATGTACAAGGGCGAGGTAAACGTCGAGTACTGCCAGTTATCGGCCCTCCTCAAGACAGCGGAGAGTCTCAAGGTGAAGGGTCTCGCGGACATGACGAACATCAATGCGGCGGTCGCCTCCAGGGAGGAACAGCAACAGCAACAACAACAGCAACAACAACAACAACAACAACAACAACAACAACAACATACGGGCACATCCGAAGGTGGAATCCAGCGCGAAACCTCGCGAGAACACCATCGGGAACGCGAGAGCATAAAGGATGCGAGCAACAAGGATAGGGAGCGGGAACGGGAACGGGAGAGAGAGAGGGATAGAGATAGGGAGGGAAATGTGAGTGCCGTCGGCGCGGCAGTGGCGTCGGTCACCCCGAAAGAATGCGAACAGCCCCAACAGAACGTGAACCTACCAGCGGCGAACAGCGAGCCGACGGAAGCCGTCGATATGACCGAGTGTCCAGCATCGCCGACCGGACCCGCTAGCCCATGTCCTGGACCCCTCGCATTAGATCGGCCCAGGAGGGACTCCGAAGATGCCGCCAGTCTTGAGGAAACTAGAGGCTCCCTTAGTCCCATCTCAGTGCACAGTGGACCATCCGATATGAGCCTCAGTAATAATACCGGCGGCACGCCTGGTGTCCTACCCCTCAACTTACCGCAGAGCCGGCTTCCGTCCCCCCACAGTACAGAGCCTCTCGCTGGCCCCTCGGGACTACCCCCCGTCCAGCAGGTTCCGCTTGTAAGTATACATTCTCCTTTCTCACTAAACGTTTTATTAGATTAATGTTCGTTAAACAAGCTTGTCATATTTGAGTGGCTCTATCTAACTCATTGAAAGACTTTATCACGGGACTGCGCATTACTATCTCGAAATCGCCTAGGCTTTGTGCATACGAACAATTCTCAGAATGACATTCATACCACTTTGTTAATGGGATAGAAATAGCATCCGGGTATCTTTTCGCGACACAACCATTTGTAGAGGCGGCATTATACGATTCCGAGCTTCTTCGTGTACAAAGGCAGCACCGATCGCAGTATTACCGTGAATAGAAGCTCCATTATAGCCCGGGATGAGATAGCCCTTTGCGTTACGCGCCTTTGTATCGGGAGATCAGCATTCATTGATTTCGTTGTGCCCGGCTATGGATGCAAACCACTCTTTTTCCCACCGGCATTGCGGTACCTAGACCTTTCTAATCACGAAGAGAACTACGCGCACGCTTACAGTGAATGTCTTGTCATTGTAACGACAGTTTGAATACCCATCGGCGACATTTGTAAAAACGTACAATCCGTTGAAGGTCTATTAACAGTCATTCCTGTCTTTTTGATTTTATAATCCTGCTCTTCGAGTACATACTTGTGAATGTCGAAGGTTGTCTCTTTAAAGTGAATTCGATGTCTGTTTATAGTCACTGAAGAAAGAGATGGACTGGGAGAGATCGACCGAGGAGCGCAGTGCGAGCAGCGAAATATCCACGGACTACAGACTCCCGCCAGATCCGGTGAGTCCCTCTTCTCCCTGGAGGCGCATTCCAATTTTATTGACTACTTTTTATTCTCGTATCTTCTCTTTGCTCTGCATTTATATATATATATATATATCTATATATATCGATACAACGACTCCATACTGTCGATGTGTGCGCGGCGCGCGCACTCGACTCACCAGCAATCGTCGGCGATTGCCGGTGAGGGCTGGGTGCACACCACGCTACCTCTTACTTTTGCATCATCGGCAAGAAAGAGCCAAGAATAAGTGTGAGACCGCAAATCCCGGCGCATTACACGATGAATTATGGATGTAGTATGATGTCGCGCGCTCCACAGCCGTCAGGTCAGGAGACGACAAATCGTTCGTTACTCGCGCTACTCTCGCCGATAACAGGGCGTCTCTCGCCCTGCTGGGATCGTCATCGATACATAATGACGGGCAACACTTCTTCCGGATTACCATCGCGGACATACATACGTACATACATGTAGTATAATGCTCTGCATATCCACTGCGAGATCTTTATACTTGTATACGATGTGCGCCGGAAGTAAAGCCAACTGCCGCCCCCATGCCTCTCTAATGCGAGAGAGGGAACTTATTGTTAGTTCGGGAAGCATTGGTTCGATGATATCATGATGATTTTTGGGGGTTTGATGGCTACCGTTGGCTGTTACGGTGTGTTGGTGTTAGTGCACTTTAGCCTCCGGGATACGAGCACATTCGTGTACACGTATATAGATACTTAAATATTCTCTCTCTATCTATATATATATACATATGTATTTCGAGTTCACTTGCATGTGGGTTTATTGCATGCGCCCGAGTGCTTTGCTGTTTGCTGCTCTCCCCGCTAATTCGAACAACGACGAGGGTCGGGCGCGAGGAGAACGCCGACATCTGCGAAACAATCGACACATCGATCTTCGGCCTTGCAGACAAATCTTCTCGTCCCTTACACTAACTCCAAAGTGCGTTGACGAGATCAAGATCCTCACAACAGTATCATTAACACGACTAACGATAGAACACTGCGTGTTAAACACACTCCTCCCTCGGAATTGGTTCCAAAAATCAGTAACATCGGCTTATAGCTCTAATAACTTAATTAGTACCAAACGGGAGTAAATATTACTAAATGGTTACGGTTAGGTAACCATGGACGTAAAAATAAGAGATCGTAAAGTCGAGGACTGATTTTTTCGGTACGATAGAGTTTCCTCCCTTTCGTCCTTGACATCTTCATGGTCCGCTCGGCACGGTAAGCTCGAGCTTGCGGGACGCGAACACCCGGGAAGGTGAAACGAATCAGTCGTGCATGCACCGGTCTATTCGGACGACTATATTATCTTCTTTGCCGAACTAACTCTCACGCTCCATCCCCCGTGAAAACATCCCCCATGCGCTCTCTTTCGCTCTCTCTCTCTCTCTCTGTCTCTCTATCTCTCTCTCTCTGTATTTCTGCTCTCTGCCTCCACACTCTGCCCCCTCACTAACGTTCTTTCTCTCTCTCTCTCTCTCTCTCTCTCTCTCTCTCTCTCTCTCTGTCTCTCTCTCTCTCTCTCCCACTGATTCTTCGAATCTCTCGCGATCTCTTTGTCGATCTCGAGCCAAGACCACTGCTGCTGCTCCCACGGGGTGCGTGCAGCTCGAATGTGCGTAATTTGCCGGCATGAGAAAGCGGCAAGCCCTGCGGGAAGTCATTCACAATCAGCAGCAGCGCGTAAAAAGCTCCAGATTCCTCTGCGTTTGGCAAAAGCACTCGGCAGCGCTCAGGCGAGAACAAGCGAGATATCATCCCCTGTTCCGGCCTACTCCCTCCACCCTGCCAGCCTGTCTTGCTAGCTCACTGTCAAGAAGTTGACCTTCGTTTTTGGCCATGGTTGTTTTTTACTACATATTTATATATATAAATACATAAATATATATATATATTTACACGTCACAGACATACGCTCCACATGGACTACATACTCCGGTAAAGATATATATAAATATATATACTTTGGTATATACATTTATATATATGCGCACACACTCATTTCGCATATACACATCTCTGTATATCTATATTTATATATTTATATATACATATATCGTTATTACGTATACAGACATGTTGACATGATTCGTTATTGCCGTCTTGTTATCTCATAATCTTTGTATATTCGACTTTGCCATTCCTTCCACTCTTCTCAGTTTTTTTGTCTCTTGGTTGGAGTTCGAGTGCAATGCCTCTTGGCAGAACGAATCAATTTCCGCCACGCGCCAACGACGTCGACGACGCCGACCACGGCGACGACGTCGGTGGCGCCGCGACGACACGAGTACGGCCGCAAATGCGCGGGTAAAGAAAGAGGAACGCAAAGAAAAAAAAAAACAAAAGACAGAAAGGGGCAAAAACGAGATGGAGAGAAGGATTACGAGCTTGCGGACGGGTGGGTGGGTTGATTTTGTCCGGGGGTGGAGGCAACACGGAGGACGAGGCCGGGGGTTGGGTTGGGGGAGCGGGAGGGAGAAGTGGGTGGGGGTCAGGGGGATTGCCGAGGGAGGAGGCTGTGAGGGGGGTGGGTGGGTTGGTTTCTCGTGGTCCCGGCGTACATACGTCACTCAACAATTCTTGCCGTGGTATATGCACGCGGCCACTTTCTCATGCGTGCCCCTCTGGGCACATGTATACGAATATATATAAATATATGTATCTCCACACATCTATCTATATATATTTCGATATACGTAAACACGAGCGACGTACTCTACACACACAGAGAGTCTAGTCGACCAGGCAGATATATCATGGCCATACTTTGACATGTCTTTTGGCCTCTGGGGTTGCGGGATGGGTGGGGTTGGGGTTGGGGTTGGGGGGGGGGGGGGGGTTGTGGGCCGCGCTACCAAACAAAAATGAGCGTCAACTTCTTGTGCTACCAAGGTCTCGCGAGCTACCGAGAAAGTGACAACCTTCTCGGCGGGCCTCGGAGACACCTCTTCCACCGACCCTGAGCAAAAGGGACCTATCTCAGAGGAATCTAAAGAAAGAAGGGAAGGAAAAGACAGAGAGCGAGAGAGAGAGAGAGAGAGAGAGAGAGAGAGAGAGAGAGAGAGAGAGAGAGAGAGAGAGAGAGAGAGTAAAATTCCTCGGTATTCGGGTGTATACCAAACACGACGCGTTTTCTTGGCTTCACCGGTTACTTCGCGACGACACGAGCCTTGTGCCTGCTCTTTCTTTATTTAACCATTTTTTTTTTCACTCTCTTTTTGAGTCTTGGCTCGAAGAAGACACGTAGTACGGCGATAGAAACGGAGAGAGAACGCGCGCGGAAAAGTCGAGTCGGGGAATGAGACGTCGGGAAGAAATGCTCGAGGGAAATGTCTTTTTTTCTTGAGCCGCAGGAAAGGGAGGAGAAGCAGAGAGACAGAGCGTGAATGAGCGAGCGAGAGAGAGAGAGAGAGAGAGAGAGAGAGAGAGAGAGAGAACGCGCGCGGGTGCTCGCTCGAGTGCTTGCCGCTATCTAGCAGGGCGAAGCGCCGTGCTCGTCCAGGCGAAATGTAGCGTTGTACATCACAGGACACACTTGCGTAGTCGAGTAGCGTTGGAACGAGCGATTTGTCGCAAAATTTAGACACGATCTTACAACTGCGGGACTTGCCTGTCCGTCCTCGATGACGAGATGACGATTGAAATCGGGGAAGGAGTAAGCCACGGAGCAAGGAGAGACGAGAGCAAAATGCAAAGAAAACCCTAGATAGACGCATTAGAGACTAGATAGAGATAGTACTGATAGATAGACCTATATAGATAGGCATAGAGAGCGAGCGACAGAGCGAAAGAGTGAGAGAGCGCGAGCGGCGCGGGGGGTTGATTGGTTGGTTGCAAGCTCAGCCGAGGGGGAAGACAAGAAGTTGATGTTCTTGTTTGTTTGGTTGCAGGAGTTGATGGGTGTGGATGAGCGGGTGTTTGCGTGCATGTACTGCGGTGCCTCGTTCCTCCACCAGAGCAAGCTGACGCGGCACATCCTCTCGCACAGCCTCGAGTCGCTCAAGTACCGCGAGCAGGCGGCCCACCTGCAGCTGCAGGCTCAGTTGGGCCTCGAACCTGGCATGCACCTGCCACCCGAGGCCCACTACCCCGCCGCAGGTACGATCGAGCCGATGGACCTCGAGCTCGCGGCCCACTCGGACCCGACTTCCGGCGTCGTCCTCTGCAAGTTCTGCGGCAAGTCCTTCCCGGATGTCGGCTCCCTCATAGCCCACCTACCAGCGCACACCGGTGACCGACCGTTCAAGTGCGAGTTCTGCGGCAAGGCCTTCAAGCTACGCCATCACATGAAGGACCACTGTCGAGTGCACACCGGCGAGCGCCCGTTCCGGTGTACCCTGTGCGGCAAGACCTTCTCGAGGTCGACGATACTCAAGGCCCACGAAAAGACACATTACCCCAAGTATGTGCGCAAGTTCCTGTCCCCGAGTCCCGTGGACCCCACCGAGGAAGAGGCCCCGCCGCCGCCACCGCCGCATCATTGAGTTCGCCTTAGCCTCAGAAAGAAGAACAGCCGCCACCTCGTCGTCCACCGTCGTCGTCTTCGTCGCCAGCACCGCCGCCGCCGCCGCCGCCACCACCACCACCACCACCACCACCACCACCACCGCCCCCGACATCCTCACCGCAACAACTGCCACCATCGATCTTGAGCGCTCGCCCGCTCCACCTCGCAACATCCATCGACATGTGCAAGTGATCGCGTCCTCCTTCAGCCCGAGGAAAAAAAAAACGGCCTGATCCGACGCGAATCCTTCGGCTAATAAGTGCGAGCGGGTGCCGCTTCGATATAGGGCACCGTTGACGGAAGGCCGGGAAGGGAACATGGACACAAGCAGTTCCAGCGGTGCCTCTCTCTCATCCACCACTCTCACTTTTCTTTCTCGCATTCCTTCTCTTTTCCTGTTGTCGCTCGCCCACACCTTCTCGTCAACCACCCAACCCACCTTCCGTCGTTCCCTTACGCTCGATCGTCGACACCCACTCTCCCACTTTCCATTGCATCATCATCCTCCTACTCCTCCTTCTCCTTCTCCTTCTCCTTCTCCTTGGACTATTGCCCTCTTCGCTTCTTCTCTTTCGGCGGGCGACGACGCTCTCCTTCGCCGCTTTCCTCCCCAGCTTACGTATCTTTCCATTAATCTCCTTTGAGGGGAGCAACCCTTGCGTTAACTCGCTCCCGCATCAGAGACGCGACGAGGCAAAAAGAGCCGGCGGTATTTCTAGTTAGTCCTGTGATTTTGGTTAGGATGGTTGGTAAACGCGTGTTCAGGGGGAGGGACACGTTAAAACGAGCTCCCTCGTTTAATCAGTGCTTTAAGACGAAACGTTTAGCTTATTATACATATATATATATATATATTATATATATATATCGATAAATTATTGGAGGTATATATATATATACATATGAAACGGGGAAGAATAAACGAGAAGAAGAACAAGAAGACGAACCCGAAGATTAAAGGAAGAAGACTCGTGAGGACGATCAAGTTAGAAGAGGGGTTTTATCGTGAAGTATATGCTTGACGAGAGAACGCAAGTTAGAAAGGGAGAAAGAGGGCGCGCGCGCGAGAGAGTGAGAGCGAGAGAAAGGGTGAAAGGAAATTTGAGCCGCCACGGTTGGTGCTTTTAAGAGATTTTGATAAAATGCTGTGAATATTATATTGATTACGATTACTATAAACTATTGTAATAATGTACTAACGTTGTACGATGTACGATGTGACTGTTGTTGATACGATTGAGAATATTTTATACAGTTGACGCGGGGGAGGGTGGGAAGGTGGGAAGGGAGGGGAGGGAATGGGGATTCGGGGGGAGGGGAGGGGGAGGGGGGAGAGGATGATTTGTGCGCCGATGATTGCGATAACGAGAGACACGACACACAAACACGGGCAATAGGATAAGGAAAGAAAGGAGGTGGGTTATGGGTGGTTATTGGACGGCAGGGGAGAAGGGAAGATGTAGGGAAAAGCGTCCACACGGCGAAATTCTATTCGATCCGCTCGATGGACGTGTGTGTGGTTTCAAGTCGCAGCACCGAAATTACCCGGCGGCGGCGCGGGGCTGCTATTAAGTTGTTACGAGTGCGTCGGCATCGCCAGCTCATCCGACTGTTCTTTCCAAGCTTGCCCCTTCGTGTTCTCTGGACCGCTACTTCGCCCCAGAAGTTTCTTCCGGCACGATCGTCCCTTATGGGTGACACCTGACGAGGCAAATTGTAGAGTCACGCGCGCATCCTTCTAGAAGAGCGTTCGCGGCTCATGATATCCCAAGTTTCCCTTGGATTTATTATTGCAAAGTTTATTGAATAGTCAATATTTGCATGGAAGTAATAATTGGTTGTTATCGAGTTCGATTCTGATTCGTTTGTGAACGGAGTGCATTTTTGGTAGCGCGGTGGCCAATGGGGCCAGTGCAATAACAAGTGGAAGAATCAGATTCTCATGCAGTTCCATTATCCTTATTTATTAATCAACGGCACACTGGTGCTATTACCGAATATTTCCATTCTCCTTTTAAACAGGCAGGCAAGATATCGACCGTCTCCTTAGTCGAGAAAACCAGTATTCGAATTGTACTACGTACTTGTGTTTTCGTATTAAGTAACGTTAGGTGATTAGATCGTACTTTTACTGGAGACCGAACGTCGGAGAAGCTATCTCCCAATCGCGATCGATCTCCAACAGCATTCAGTTCCATTACGATTTTTGTGCAGTGGGAAATGGAACCAGCAAATATATGCTTAAGCACATTTAAAACAAGCAACTCTGACATCTCTCATGGAACATCGTCGGTGTTTGTAAGTCAGACACTTTTCCCAGAGACATTCGCAAGTCGGATACCTAACGAAATTTGCTTCAAGCCCTGCAACGATTTGTCGACAAGTCCTACGAGACAGGGCCGGTTCGCTACCACAGTTAGCAGAATTTTTCCTCCCTTCCTCGAACACACGCGGATCGTGCGAGCCCGAGTCCATTGTATATTTAGCAGCCGGTTACTTTCCACCGTCCTCTTTCCCCGAGCAGCAGGAGTAGCAGCAGTAGCGCAGGTACGGCCGGAGGCGAGCAGGAAAAGAAAGAGAGAGAGAGAGAGAGAGAGAGAGAGAGAGAGAGAGAGAGAGAGAGAGAGAGAGAGAGAGAGAGAGAGAGAGGACTCCCTACAAATGGAGTTGCTTGAAATCGATCGATCTCTGAAATATTCATCGTACTCGGTGCAGAGTTCTCTGTCTCTCTCAACGTCGTGTGACGGAGGAATCGTCGGGGCTCCGCACCGCGGGAGATAGGGAGCTCCCGTGTACGCTCGAATCGATTAATCGATGCCCCGACTAGACCGTGTCCCCGCATGATTTCGGGCCCGGCAGGGAACCACTGCCAACGAAACGCGAATGTTGCAGGGCGGGTCAGACACACAATCCCCGTTCCTTCGCGCGCAGCAGCTTTGTTCGCCAGTACAGATCCAATCCGGCCGGAGTTTGCTCACGTGGCTCGGCGAGCCGAGAATTTCCAGAATTTATCTCTCCGTGTAGACCGATGTTCCCTTCCGTGGAACGCGCTGACCCATTGCTAGCCGCATTTTACATGTTAAATATCCCGCCGCAACGCGCACCTCATCCTCCTTCCACGGCATCGGAGAGGGATTTATCAAAGCACGAGTTTCAGCCGAGTTATTATTCCTTCGGTGCTCCGGGTACGTGCGATGGCGCGCTCTAGCTTCAACTTCGAGTTAACGAGAAAAGAGTGCAAACAGTACAGCGACGAGTGCCTCGGCTGTGGTAATCAGTTGTGGCGACGTGTAATATCGAGTAGCCGTACGAGGGAGAAGCCGCTCTGATGGTCCCATAGCTTGGTGCGTAAGGCGCTGACTTGTCAGATCTCGACCCTAATCTACTGCGCCCTTTCCAAGTAGAGAGCGGACAGTAGGAGCGTAAAAGAAAGGGCCAGCAAGAAAAGGCTTCTGCATCTCATTTTCTTCTTCTTGCTTCGCAGACGTTACCGAGGAAAGTTGCCCATTTCTTTAGAAGTGTCGCCAACATTCCTTCGGTCGCAGAAAATGTAACTCTGTTCCATTCGTTCAATCGTCGGCTCTATCTACCTTTTCCGATGATGTTCCTTGATAGTTTGCGATAGTTGGAAAAGTTAGGTTCATACATGGTATCATTAACACTTTATATTCGCTGGTTCCTTTGCCAAAATGTGAAGGTAGCAGGGAGATGAGCATTCGTAGTTTCTGTCTTTAAGGCAGACATTTCTCTCGGTAGCGGTGCGCTCCGTGGAAAGTTGAATCTCGATTTATTGAACGCACGAGCTTATTACAGTAATAGATCGCGTAGACAAAAATAGGCATTAGTAGGAGTACTTAAGCAGAGGTGAACGGACGAGGAAGAGCGAACTTCTCGGACGAACTCGAGTAAAAGGGGAGATGGGGGAGACACTCGTCGGGTGTGCGACTTTTTCTTAGAGCTGTGATCATTATACACATGTATGTTACTGTTACTTAATATATAACAATTAATTCTGTTACACTTGCGTATCGCCTTGAGTAGGACCAAGTGATCGTTCGCGTCAGTTCCATTTCATTCACTATTATCACTATCATAGATTGTATTTATTGTTCGACGTGTCCCTGGATCGTTGATGATCTTACATGTTAGTATCTCGTGAAGACGTACCTTAGCCGGTATCATCTCATGACTATATACGTTGGTCGATCGTGGATTACTAATTAACGATTAGTCAATGAATGCGCGCTGCGCTACCAAAATTAGCAAGACTTAATTAATTCAAGAGGGATTACCCGGTAGAGTTGCGTAAAGCCACTGTCGTTGGGACGAAATTAGTTGAATAATCGTTGCCGATTGGGCACGCGATATATTTGTGCTCGTGTGATGCGAAATTTATACATAATAGAAAAGAACATTTATCGGTGTGTCGTGGCTGCGATCGGAATGATGCAGCAATCAATGGGATTAAGTTAAATGTTCCTAAAAGCTCAAAATTCCCGGGGCGGGACAAATTAGGAATAAAAATCAAATGAAATTCAAGTAGCGCTAATTCGCTATTAGTCGACTAATACAGAAACGGCCGGGCATTTTCTTCACAATGAATTGGCGCGTGATTCGGTAATGAGCACCAGTCGGAGCAAGTACGAACGGGAGGAGAAGAATGACTGTTGGCAAAAAGAGAGGGGAGTCGCGAAAAACGATCAGTTTCATCGCACGCCATTCATCGGGATTAAAAGGTGCGGTGTGCATCAGGATTGGGGGCTCATCCCTGGTTGCATCTGAAAGACCTCGCCTTATCTTGTTTCGCATGCGATCATAATCGATCCCGCTGTCACATCAAGTAGGCCAGGCCTGCTGTGCTCCAACGCGCGCGCACGCCGCAATCCCAGATGCGCGCCTTTGAGAAGTCACTTTTCTAATTAATATTCACGAGCCACCCGTATCGTCACGATTAATGAGCAGCAACCGATGCCACCGAATGCGAACGAGCCGTGAAGCAATTGTCTCGATGAATCAATGTCGCATATCATGACCGGCGTCTGATCGATCGCCAATTAGATCGCGGTAAACGTCGCCTTCTTTCTCGCGTTGTACTTGCCGAGTCAGGCAAACCAGTACCTCTACACTTACCAAGAAAGTAAAATCGATTCGCATCGTCGGTGCTATGTAAAATCGTGAAAAGCCCAATTCTTGGAAAACTGGTGTTCGTAAGTTTGGGAAAGGTTCCAACGCAAAACATGTCTTATGTGAAACTGTGGTGCTACGCGAGTGCTAATTGCCATTCTAACGAACGCTACATTGAACTATTCATAGTGATTACTATTCATTAAGCTACGTAAGAATTTGTAAACCACATTTCGACTGGTTTACCTTCGCTCGTACATTTGTTCCTCGCACTAACTAATTTATGCCACGTGTTCCTGAAGAAATCGTCATCCTTGGTTTCATCCAACCTCGCATTTTCATTCCGACTTGTATTCGTAGTGCAATAGCGGTTCGTTAATAGTGTTAGATCGAGCGAATAGGGGGCAAGGGATGCGAAGAATCGAACGAGGAGACGCGTCGATATCTCAAGAATTGCCTGTCCACCCTTCGAACTTCCTTACGATCTTAACAACATTTTCACATCTTTTATTCTGATTATCAAAGCTTTCCGATCTGTATCGACTGGATCATTACTACCAGCAGTTCCTCGAATCACGTTCCCAGACAGATTCGGTGTAACTGGTCGGCCCATCGAGCTCCACTTTCATCCCGGGTAAAAATGACTCCCGCACATTTTAGCGATTAATTGAATTATCCGATTTAACGAAGTTCCGAGCGGGGCGGATCGACCTCACGAAGTGAGGGAAGACCTATCAGCGCGTGTGTCATTATCGGCGATCACACAGAGAGCACAAGTCCCTCTGTAACCGATAGAAATTTCCCGCACGAAAAATTATACATCTAGGTGGCTTTCCAAGGCCGATCTAAAAATACGGAACAGGCACGAAAAGCTGCATAATGCGGTCGCTCGGTTTCCAGGCTTGCGTTATCGCGAACCACTGGACAAGCCCGTATGTTCTAACGTTCTAAGCACGTATTTACGTATGACACACACGTACCAGCCAGAACGCGCACGTGACGATAGATAAATCACAAATTGACCAGCGAGGCTCAATTTTCCGCACGCGAATTCCGGCGCACCGGCTCGAGCACGATTTCCCGGGGCGATAGCGATGCTCCCCTTTGTTTGTATGTGCACGATAGTTTCTTCTCACGATGTCCAGTTGCGCATAGAGTTTCCGGGACTTGCACCGGGAGAATGAAAGTAATTCGGTCATTGAAAACGATGGGGAAGAATCGTGCCATCCCGATACTTGGGCGATTTCATCGGCGCCTCGAGTAGACCGCTTTCGTCAGTGATCTATTTACCGTGAGGGCGCACGCACTGTTTCCGCTTGCGGATACCGCATATTCGTGCTCGCAATTACGGGGCGCAACGCGATCGGCAAGGCCGTACCCGGGCTAAAGTGCAATCGAGAAGAGAATTAATGAACGAGCCGCAGCCGCCGACGTGCGGTGCACAATCAATTAGTAAAGTTCCAATTAACGTGTAGCTTCCAGGTCATCCGACGTGTGCTCCAGGCGCACGTGCAGAATTGACACGTTGCGGCGGTGCACCCCAGGCCTCCCGCAATTAAGCTCTTTTTTCTCCTGCGCGCGAGAGGGACAGGAAAACCTTGGCGGGCAGACACTCGTCAAGATCCTCTCGGGAAAGTCCTTTTTCCCTGTTACCCCATCTTCTTTTCTTACGTTTCACTTTTTAGTTGAAATCACAGTCTCGGCCTCGACCAATCCATTGTTTGTTTTGTCCGGTTGCGTCACACCTCTCTTTGTTATTCAGGAATTTTGTGTGGTTCAGCTTGAAAAGGCGGGTATTGATACAAGTCCTTCGTTCTCCGAGAAATTTCTCGTTGTATCCTTTTTGTCGCTGATTCTAAACTAGAGTGGGTGGGTGAAGCTCCGATTCGATCGGATGGTCATCTTGGATTGGCGTCTTCTTCTGCTGATAGCGGTTGTAGCGTTTAGTTCACCTCCTAGCCTAGCCACTCTGGAGTTTCTGTTCTAAAGTTCCTACTGGTATCCGTTCTAACTCAATTGTACATAGGGTATAAGGTAGAGATTTCCACTTACGATACATAGTACGCGCGCCGGCGCGTGTTAACACGCCGTATTACGCCGGTACTACAGGTGCCCGAATTCAAGATGCATCCAGGATCAAATGCGGAGCTTGAAACACCTTGTCTTGCTTTCGTTCGTTCGAACAGCTGTTAGACAACGCCTCCTCCATCGTGGCTACCTCTTTCGTGCATATATTATTCCCCATTGTTCTCTCCCCCGATTAATCTTCAACAAACATCATTCTCTAACTGATGAATCGGAGGACAAATGGTCCACTTAGCAGGAGTTTATTTAGATGTTATTTAAAGCCGAATTCTTTCCTTGCACGCAGATAGCTCGATTACCTTTTTCCTTAGAGTTCTTCGTAGCGCGGGATTCATTTAGCCGTATGCGCGAGAGCGTTCTTCAATGGTACCTTCTTCCGTCCACGTAAGTTGTGACACTTTTGTTAAGTTAATTAAGCGTATGCATCTCGTCCCCTTGGGTCCCTTCGCGGCAAGTGCGGGTTCGGTGCGTTAATTAGGACAGTCGGAATACATATAATTAGTCGATAGTATAATAGACGACCCCTCCCAATAGACGCCGTTTCGCATGACGGACCTTGTAAATTAGACAGGAATTAACCGATTGTAAATAGTGAGCGTTAGTTGGGTAGGTCCGCCGGTTTCTCTTGCCGGAAAACGGTGCCCCGCCCCCGCCCCTCCCCCCTTTGCGATACCTATATACATATCGAGTAGATTAATTCCTAATTAGAGTTCCTGTAAGGCTAGCTTACCGATAGTGAACGAGAAGGACTTTCTTGCGTTTCGCCCGTATGTCGTCCAATCGAACGGACTACCGTGAACTTCACTTGACAGTCATTCATTATTCATTTCCTTATTAAGTGTTGAGAATCCAGATAACAGAGAAACGGTGTTTTGTTTTTGAATTTTTTCTAGCGCATTCACAAGAGTTTTTGGTATTTGGTATGATTATGATGTTTGGTTGGACTTGAAATTCAAGAGCGCGTTCGCGCATATTTAACTTAAGAAGACGGCATGTGTGCAATACGAGTTCCATCGATCTAATTAATTCGTAGATGAACCGCTTTGATTCGGGTGAGGCGAATAATCACCCTCCTCGTTTTAGTTTTGCCTCTTGTCGTTGCGTAGCGGCGGATATCGACAGTATTAAACGAGCTACAAAGAGTTAAGCGTAATCCTGGTAATCGCGGTCGTTCGGAGTTAGTGCATGCGTAACGGGAAGTATACGTACGTACGTAGAAAGGCCAGGCGGACATAGGTACATATGTAAATTGCGTACAAACACTCACAGGGACATGGTGCATGTAGAAGTAGATGACACAAGAAACACAAGTACCACACTTACACGCGAGCTTTAGTGATAGCTGTCGCATAGAAATACACGTGGACTTAATTCGAACTTGCAACACAACGCGATAAATTGGCAAGCACTTTCACGAAGTACAACACTCTAGAATTATTAGTTTTTACTTGCGCGCCACTCCCACCTGAAAGACGATGAAATTCCCAAAGTTGATCTCCCAAAGCTTCGCACGCCTATATCGACCTTCGGTTTCTCTTCAAACTTTCTTCAACTTTATCTACCAACACCTGCATTTCCATTTGATCTTTTGTGCCGTAATGAGAGTTGTAATCCAACAAATCGATTTCTGTAATATCAGTTTGGTAAATTCGTCGTCTCTCGAGAAGAGGAGTTCGCGCAAAGAGGTGCATGTGCAGGGTATATCGAGAGTATTAAGGGTGCATGCGTGAAGAAAAGTTGTGCCCGAGACTAGCGAGTGAGCGTGCGCAAGTGAGCGTGACTGCAAGTATATTCCGTATTAGGATTACTAGGGAGGTAGTAGGGGCTCAGAACAAGCGCAGATGTACAATAACTCTTTAGGTAGCTATAATTATACGAGAGACCCGTAAGTACTTGGGTACTTGGTAGTGTACGACTATTCATTTCCGGACTAAAGTTCCTTAGGGGGTGATATGCGTTTTGGTCGCGCTAATGCCGAGGCCAATACCCCGATTGTGATGACGGTGCTTTGTTTCTCTTTTTAATTATTGTACTATTATGATTTTTATTATTCATCCTTAAGCGGCATAGTTATGTTACTTAGGATTTATTTTGTTATTCTAACAATATTATTATTATTATTATTATTATTATTATTATTATTATCGATTGGTCAATTAATTAATTAATGATTCTTATTCACGACATATTATTACGTTTACTTATACATATTATTATTATTATTATTATTATTATTATTATTATTATTATTATTAAAATATACGAATGCCTATTTTTAAACACGAAGCCTGCTCGGTTGTGCTTTACTTTATGTTCTCATCCTCCACCTTGATCTCATGACTATTCCATCCCCATTCTTGGAAACCATACGGTTTCCCATCCATTATCCCATGATTCCATTTACATTCCGCGCATCTGATCTCTGTTTTGTGATTCCAATGACATTCAAAGTGGACGAAGAAGCTCATCCATATGATCGATGGATTCTAATGGTGTTAAAGTGAATCCCAATGATTGTAGTTATTTTTCTCGGCTTGTTTAGTATATCTTTGTTGCTTCAGAACATTTTGTGATTATACTCTAGATACGCTCCTGTCATTGCTCAACATTGGTCGACCACGGCTTAAAAGCCCGGACGGATACATTGAGAGGAGAAAGAGGGCAGGGTGAAATTACTAGTAGTACGGGTCGCCTGTAATTGGTATTTGTTGCAAACAGGGTTTGATTAGTATCAAAACGCGGGCCCAGCACACCGAAAACCGGGGAAGAATGTATCTCCTCTACGAGAATGGGGATATGCGGGGGGTGCACAGCCGCCACAGTCACGAGCGTAATTAATACTACCGCAAACACTCGCGCGACTCACTCCGACAACGAGAATTAACTGTTAATCTGCTCGCCGGCGAGCATTGCAAAAGCTTTGCAATCGATCGCGCCATTATTTTGTCCGAGACACTTTGTACGCCGGCATCATTGATAAGCGATGCTCCACTAACCGTCAGCTTCGGCATAACTTTCGAAGTCCCCCCGGGAACAACAATATCTGAGTTGTGTGAGCAAAGTCACTATCTGTAAGGGAAGATTTCTTCGAACTTTGAACTACTAAAGTGACCGCAGTAGAGAAGGACCGTGCTGAGTCAGACCACACTGAAGTGGTACCTTTGAAATCTAGCAAAATAAGGACGTGATTCTTGTGTTTTTTCTTTAAGTCGGGATTCGATTGATAATTCATTTCGAAGGGTATGCAATATCTTGATGATTATTTGAAAGTGAGCAAGGAAGAGGAATTGGCAAGAATCGCCGGCGCACTCGGCTGACTGTAACATAAGTAGGCTGTAAAATGATTAATCGATTAAGAAGGGAAAAGATTGCGAGAGTGTGAGAGCGAGAGGGACATACACACACAATAAGTGGCATAAGCGTACTTACTTATAGTATTTTATCGCAGAAACGCATAGGTGAACGCATGTAGATCGTACGATAACACGTAGGCGAAGTTAGCGAGTACACAGGCAAACTGGCGTATAGTCGGTAGGCACGACATCATGCTCGAGCCTTGTGATTGGCCGATCTCTGGTGGCACGGGTTCACTCGAATTCGAAGTGATTATAACGATTGGCCAAGCAGAGGACGATCAACTAATTAGGCGAGCTCCGTGTGACTGTGCTGAACGTTATAGTCAATCGATTTGGACAACTTGTTTGCTGGTAGAACACCAAGCGCTTGTAATAAGCGAGGTAAATACATGTAAAATGGAGCGCAATCGAGGCGTTTGACGCTTAAGGCCGTTGTGCAATGGGCGACGCCGGCACGTGTAATTAACTCAACTTTAATACAATTTCACAGCGCAAACATAACGAAAGCCGGTCACCCGAGACTATTCAGAGACCGTCACGCTCTCCTCAGAACTAATACTAATTACAGGGTCCCTTTACCGCGATTGAACCTAGTTTCACTCGACAAGATGGATATTTTTTAGAACGACTTACTGCCGCAGTCGCTCGTTGAACAATGGAACTCCTGTACGGAATCCGTGCGGTAGCCGAAGAGATCGGGCTCCAGCGGGGCTTGTGCGTGTTCAAAGAAATGGTGCAACGGGTTCGCTCGGCGGTAACACTCCGCACTCCGGGTGGTATTCGCCGCTGCAAAGTCAGTAGTTTACACGGTACACTATACCCAAGTTTGTGTAAACCAGACGCTCCCATATCAGTTGTAGCTCATATCATAGAGCGCCAGCGATGATGACCGCTCGCCACTGAATCTTGCCAGCCTCCATTTCGCCTCTTAGATGGGTCTCTCTCTGGTAAAGAATGCGCTCGAATCCTCTATCGTAATCCGATTCCATCAATTGCAACGGAGTAAAAAACATTTTATGGAAAGATCGACCGATTAATTAGTCGGTAATTGCAATCTTAAGGGGATGGCTGAAGAATTCACACGGAGGTGGTAGAGAAATTTCCGTTGACATTCAAGTAGTAGTAAAGGGAAAAAAGTGGGAGAAAGAAAATCCATCGGGGCATGTCAGAGGGTTGTCAGGGTAGTGAAGTCACTAATGGTCTTTGCGAGAGGAAAGAGAGAGGGGCACTGGCAGGCCTTTGCGTATTATAAATAAGCCGCTGCATCCCTCGACGCTCCCATTCTGGCCAGCATCGCCGAGGGATAAGGCACGAGACGACGGTCATACTCGTTGGCGCCTCTTCCCCGCTCTTTTGTACGTTTCGAGTGGCGCCGCATTGTAGGGGCGAGTACTTCCGCAGAGATAGAGGGTGAGAAGGAGGGCGGGCGGGAGGGAGAAGATGCGGAGAACAGGCGAAGAGACGCGCGCGAACCCGAATCCAGGTCAGGGACTGAGGGTTTTGTGCTTAACGCGTAAAATTGAAATTATCGACTAATTTCAATGGCCGAATATACAGCCATGCTGGCACCGCCAGGGCGGCACACGGCTACAAACGATCTTATCGATTTATCGTCCAACTGTCAGAACCCTTTCATCTAATTTCCCAACTTGTATCTTAGGATCTTAACCCTTTCGTTTTTTTTATCTGTCCAAATTCTTGGTAGTCAAAGAATTGTCACCTTTTTCTATGTCGTTCACTCACGAGTGACGCAGAACTTGAAAGTGTTAATACGAAAGAGCGATCGAAATTGGATTGATAAGATCGCGGAAAGCCCGGCCATTAGATCGACCAACACACAGAGCGAATTGGCGTAACAATGTGTTCCTAACGTTAAGCGACGAAGCGACGCTGCTTTCCATATCCTCAATCCCTGGCACTGGCCCGATAATTATCGCTGTTAAAATGGGGAGAGAAATGCGCGAGACAGAACAATAGTAAGTAGTGGTTAAGTTTAACGTAATCGACGCAAAAAAAATAAAGACGAGAAACCAACCGAGCGACAGCCATCCGCGGGTGAAGCGCACGGACGAACAATTGCTCATGGAAGGAAAGATCGTCCGGTCGAACTGTCAAAAGCGCTGAAGACAAACACTGTTTCACGGGGCTCCTGAAACCGATTACCAATTATTTCAACAGAGAGAAAGAAGGAGAGAAAGAGAGAGAGATTTCGAACTCGAATTCCCACCATTACAACAGCCATAGATGTTTATTTTTCTATCACAACCACAGCAAACGCAATAGTCTTCATACGCCTTAAACGGCATGGCAAACACACGTCTGAAACCCAGGAAACTTCCAGCCGCACACACTACGGACAGTTTCAAGGCGTCTTCTCTTCCACATTAAAAAGGAGGCGAGCAGAGAGAGCAAGCGCGGACGAGCGAGAGAAACAATGATATATCAGTTCGCACGTGAGAACCTACTATGCAATGAATCTAATAGCAATAACTGTATAGAACAAAAAAGAGGTCGTGGGGTAAGAGAGAGTGGACGAGGGAAAGGGGGGTCAAGGGGATGAGGGGGGGGGGGGGGGTAAGGGGGCAGAGGGACGGTAGGTAGGGAGTGGAGGAGTTGAGGGAAGAAAAGGAAGTGATGGGAGTGTATATCGTGAACGTTGAAAAAGAATGGGTCAGACTGACACATAAATCGGGTGATGAAGGATAAAGAGGTAAATTAGAAGACTCGAAGACCACTTCTTCGGCTCCGCTGATCACGCTACACTATACATATATAAATAAACAAATGGATACATATATATATATGAAAAAAGTATATATATATATATATTATATGTCAAGAGATATTTATACTAGTATTTTAATAGTTTAGTATATAATGCAATATATATTATATATAAATATATATATATATATATATATATATTATAAAAGAGAGAGCGCGAATGTACTATACAAAGCGAAATAGAAAGATGAAATTCGAGGCGCTGTACATACATACACCGACACATAGGAAAATATTATTCTACGATTATATTATATACAATACATTGAATATGACATAGTGATACCAACAGTGACATTACATAGGAACTATTGTATACACCGGCATATTGATATAGGCAAGAGAAGAGTATGTGAATAGGGAAGCTAATCTAAACTGAGAATTACCTACATAGGGTATATGAGTATCTAGGCTAAGGGACAAAGTTTATTATATAAAGATGCATAGGCATTACTACGGGGACACCCAATCATAATTATTGACATTATGATACCAAAAAAAACACAGATATTAGGCTGACGATATTAGAGGGAGAAAGCACATACACACGGTGGACAAGCGTGAGCGCGAGACGCGAGGGAAAGATATGGTAACGACACATGGTTTTAGGTAGTAAACTACGTGTACTTTATTGATTGTACATCGGGCACGAGTATGCTCTATTATTTTACTGTGATCCGCGATTTTTGTACCGATTTTCGAAGTCACACCGCACACGCAGGGCCGACCTTAGTAAACACGCGGCCGGTAAGATGATTGATCCTCGCTGTCATTAGTCGAGCGTCAGCCTCTTAAGTTGGATCTGATTTTCGATGATACCGTTCGCCACTTTCGGTCTGAAGATAGGAGAACCGTCGAGAACATACCGTTCTACACCGGCGAACCGATAGCACACCGAGGCACACACCCGTGCTCGCACGGCAATCGTTTTCGTTCCTGCGGGATGATGAGACAGTCCAGCTTAGAAACTAACGTCGACCCTGGCCACTACAACACGCGTCTCGACCAAAGAATCGCATACCTCACCTGTATCACGGGAATACCCCAGAGCTTTTATACTACGCGGATGCCCATTAATTACGTACCGCGTCAATCACCCCGTATTACACTTCGACAACACCCAGCCGGTCACTTGGCAGAGCAGAAAGTTTAGGGTAAACGAAATTGACAGCGAACAAGAGATTCGCTTGACATCGGTGTCGGAGACTGCATTCGGACACCTGATTCTTTCACATTCGTGCTTCACGTGATTCACGCTTTCACGCATTCCTTTGGAAGTTTTTGAGAAAGTTGCCCTCGCCTGACGTTCACGAGATCCGGAATGAGTGCGAATGACTCTTATGGAAGGACCAGACCAGTTCTTGGTCAGACTTTAATATTTAGGAGTATTATCGGGTCGAAGTTGCCCTTATATTGTCGTAAGCAAGCGAACTCGAGTGCCAGCGTTAATCGAGCAGTCAGAAGGTTGGACATCGGAATAAGTCGGTCAGGGGTTGCGCTCGTGGTCCGATAAGGGTGGCGCCGGTCTGCGCATTCAAATCTGTAGACGCAGAACTCGGCTGGCAGTCCAGCGAACCGCAAACCGATAGCCGCGATCGCAAACATGCATTGGTGGACCGGATCCGGCGGGCGCCCTCGCCAGCGAAATTGGAGAGCCGATAGAAATTCGGGTGACACGCGTGCAGTAGTTGTAGAAGTTGAGGTCAGAGGTATATTCACCTGGCGCCGCCCCAAGTCACGCCTACCTGCGCGATTCCGAGCGTAGGCAGGAACGCCTACGCGTGCACCAACACCACAATTGCAATCCCACCTACGTGACCCACATACATACATGCACACTGCCTCTGCACGGCATTACTCGGACACGGGAGCGCGACAGAGTATCGAGTATCCCGCTACTATCGTACTCGAACCGCCTCGCTTGCTCGGCTAAGGGTGAAACCAAAGCCCTCCCAGTGAATAGAGAATTTTCGAATGATGGGTGAAGGTTGTTCGTTCAATTGCAGTAGAGTAGGACAAAAAATACTACGAGCACATCACTTAAGTAGATTTGGACATTTGGGATCAGGCGTGCTTGACAGATTAGAAAAGAATCGTACTCTATGAATAAACTTCACACTATTATATCACTTCAAAGTTTCTTTTATAACATCGTTTTGAAAAACATATGTTTTCCATAGTCAATTGGCGAAATAAATTGAGAAGGCAATTGATCAGTCAGTGATATGAAAAGAGTCCAATAACAAGAAGAAACTAGCTTCTCAAGATCACTAGAGCTGCTAGTGGAAGAGGTCAGTGTTTGGTCAGACGTAATAAAAGATAGTTGAAGCTTGCAGTGAGTATAGATGATAGCTACCTTTGTTTGAAACTTTTGCACACTTAACAAAAAGTAGATCAATACCTGACCCAAAGAATATCTTATACGAACGATTGGCAATAAATGGGTTTTACAAGCACGTTGCTTGGACCTTTAGAAAGGGAGCCTAGAGATGCGTCAGCAGTGTCAGTTTTCAGCTTCTGAGGTAGTCAGAGAGAATGCAGGGATGCAAGGGGAGATAGGGGGATGAGTGAGAGGGTGGTAAGCCTACGCCTACTTAAACGTGCGCCACCGAGTACGCCGACGTCCTCGACGTCGGGGCGTCGGGGTGGCTGCTCCTACTACCCCAGTTCGAGGCACCTCACGCGTTTCGCAAGTTGCTGAGAGGCTTACCCGGTGACACATTCCGACGCCTCATTCTATCGCATCACTCTACTACATGTACATACACCAACTGATAATCCAAACGATTTCAGAAACTTGGGCCCCATCAATGTGTCATTAATTTCGATCAGTAACTCTTAGAACATACAAGACGATCTAAATTTCACAGCTGGGATTGGCAAGTTTACAGCCGTGGAAGTTGTGTTAGAGTGTAATGGGGAATCTCATTCTTGATGTTACGATTCCAAGAAGTTGTAGTGGCATTACGATCTCGGTGTGTTTGCCAGATGAAAGCTGAGAAACTTGTTGGTAGCGAAGCTTGCAAGCACAAGCTTATGCATCTCGCGCG
Organism: Ectemnius lituratus; assembly: GCA_910593735.2. NCBI lineage: Eukaryota > Metazoa > Arthropoda > Insecta > Hymenoptera > Crabronidae > Ectemnius > Ectemnius lituratus. The sequence goes on along the minus strand of OU343036.1, from coordinate 3,895,384 downwards.
AGCGGCGGGGTGGGTGCTCTCCGTCCGAGTTTTACGTGAAGGGAAAGTTAGTCTAACCTTGAGAAAGTTCATCGTAGTTGGGAAGGGCAGCCATAGTTCGCAGAAGTAGGCTTTCGAACGACGTTGCTACCGTTTCACCCTGGCATTGTTGAGATTCGTGCCTCTTCCTTTCAGACACTACGCTCTTGAACCATGCAGGCGAAACTTCACACTCAAGAAAGCCACATTCCTTCGATTAATCACAGCAATTAATTGGCAATACGCTCGCGCGAGAACGATTCAAATTAGCGTGTGATAACTGAGAGTGAAGAGAGCATCATAGATTCCCGCCCCTTGGAGCCTACCTGACTGTTGTCTCGTTATTAATTGGATCTCTTCCGTGGCGATTCCGCCAATAAGGTACTCCCGAGATCACGGCATCCCTTGTGCTACCTTTATCAGTTTTCTCTCGCACAGGCCCCCGCCGTGCCTATCTTAAGCCTCGCAGCATCCCCGCACTTCTCGGAAGCCATGTACCAACTCAGGGGGAATGATAAATGCTACCCACTCTTCCATCAACCGATCTCGTAACTTCCCGACACTAGTAAAACTTTCTTTTTTGCTAGTTCCATCAATTATCAATATCAAAGTCATAGTCAAATTTAACTTATCGGAGGATCATTAAAAAGTGTCTATTTGGTGGTCCGATTCATGAAGAAAAAGGTTCTTTCGTCGCAGTGACTCGACTTTAGCAATACATTCGCTCGGCGGCTCGCTGTCGAGAAAAGCGTGCGTTGCGACAGCTAAGGATACCGAGAATTAGAGGTGGGCCGATTTCTTTTATGCACTCGTCGCACATTTCGAACGCGGATGCGCGCTCGTTTCCTGTTCGCCGATCTCTCTTCGACTCTTTTTTCCAGCACATCACGATGGCACCGCACTTTCGCGGTGTACACACTACCTTAGGTAAGCAGCTCGCTCAAGGTCCGTTTAATGCAATTCGCCCGGTAGCCACTTCCGGTTGATCGAAGCCGCCGTAAGTCTTTGCACAGTGAAATCGCGCGCGCGCACGCTCGCTCGTTAGAGCGAGCTGCGCCTTCTCTCTCCGTAAATAACAATGTTAGCGACCTTTAATGAGCCTTGAATAATTTATCGATAAAGTCAGTTGACTCACTGCTTCATTTGCGAGAGCGCACAAAAGAATCGGCCGTCGGGAGGGGGGAGGTGGTGTGGGGTAGGTAGATAGGCTGGCTAGCGGGACGCGAGGTCCAATATTTAACGAGAGCACCGAGGAAAAAGCACTCGTTCTACCTGGAAATGGTCCTTCCACTAAGAGGTCGTGTCACGCGCCCGTTACAAGTCGTTCGGTTCGGTTCGCCTTCCGTTTTTCACAATGAAGAAGAATTCGCTGGATACGCGCGTGTACATGTATCTACATACCTTATACTCAACAGACAGTCGCACACAGAAACAGAGACACACAAGCACACACACACACGCACACACACAGCAGACACATAGGAGCAATGCAGTGTTCAATATTTTGAGGATGATCCACCCTGTAGATCGGTATCTCGCATAGTACTAACACAGATTGTATAACACGTTTAACTAAGCTTTCCCGTAACGATATGAAGTGGAGGAAAAGGAAGAGGAGGTGAAAAAAGATGATGATGATGATGATGGTGAGGAACCTACGGATTGTTATGTTTTCTACAGTAACGTTTGTACCGACTTACAACAATATTTGTACAATATACGATAAAAAGACGTACCTATACGACATAGGTTACCCAGATGCAATAACTTTTTTAAACGGTATTACCAACGGGATATTTTTCATACTTGTAACGATTCGAGCGAGCGCCCAAAGCCGCCCGTTTTCAGCCGCGTGGGGCCGCGGGTCCGCAAGATACTACATCGTTTCGTTTTGTGCCAACCAGTCTTAGACTTTTCCTTTTCCAGACGAAACCAACTAATGGAAATCGATGCCCATCGCCATATACGCAACCTACTCTTTGCACGTTTTCGACACCCTTACCTTCTACTCTCTACTCCTAACCCTCGTCTACGTCCCCAGCCCAACCCACCCACCCACAGCACACTTACGTCCAATCGCTTGATTGTCGAGAGACAGAGAGAGTTATATTCTATAGATAGTTCGCCACTACTTGTCGCCAGTCGCAGCTCGCATGTCCTTGCCATACTTTGTGCAATCAGCCTCTATTTGATTTCGTGCTCCGACACTACATCTTCTTCTTTTCAAGGATCCTTCAGATATCGACGGATAACGGGAACTAAGATCGCTTTGCATAGCTGTAGTTTGGGAAGTACAATTGCTCTATTAAAAGACGTCGATCAGTCGAGATAAGTTGCCGTCGAGTAACAGGTCGATACACATGAAATCTCGAGACTTTAAGGAGAACTTGTGGCGAACAATCTGACACAACACGTGTGAGAGAATATCGTCAAGTACTTGGTACTGAAATATGTCAGAATTATCACAATGCATAGTTTGATGCCGGAGTACGAAACAATAGTACGGAATAGTACACTAGTTTGGCATATAAGATTTGCCAAGGGGCTTTTCGAATTCCGTGAGAGTAAGAGTTCATATTTCATACTGAGCATTCATCTTTTCATTTAATATCACAGGACAGCGTGTATCAGTTTCAGATTTCTCTTGTGTCTTCTCGCATTTCCTTAAGGAGTTTACACACTTTTTCTCCTAGCAAACTTTTTTCCCTTAACAAATTCGAAGTGGCGTACTAGTGTTTTTCCAAGGCTTCTAGTACGTGACCAGGCGCGCCGGGCGTAAGACATGGTCGCTGCTACTATAGAATTCGGTTTCGTGCACACACACCGGCCTCGCCTATCACATATCGGTGCGCTCCTTTTCGCTTCCAGGACAGAGAGGCGGGCGGCGGCGTGTAGCGTACATACGTGAAGAATATCGCGTGATATACTCGGAACTCCCGAGAGCGACCTTGCTGATCTTAGATATTGCGGGCTGCGATAGGACACGTATGTGAGTTATCGAGGCGCGATCTTTCGCGGCGGTAGAGAATAATAGTGCTAACCAACCGGTGCGTCTTGTTTTCGGGAAACTTATCATTTCGCCAATCGCACTACGCCTCTCCACCCTTCCACCTCTGACAGACCTAATCGAGTCAGTCCTCCTGGTTACTCCTCTTACCATCGGTGAACTCTAAACAAACTCCCCTGACAGTAAATAATAATATGAACAATTCATAATTATTCCATCTTCCTGGCAAGACTAATTATGCTAGTGTAATAGGAGTCAACTGGATATAGACAGGCTTGATTAGAATCTAGGAAGGAAGGAAGGAAGGAAGGAAGGAAGGAGGGAGGGGAGGATTATCGAGCTAAAGAAATGGAAAATCATGGTGCTCCATAAAGCTTATGCGTCTTTCTGGCGTTCGGACTAGTTGTACACTCGTGACTCCCATAGTCCCGTCGCCTCCACGTATGGGGCGAGAATGGGAAGGGGGAGAGGGGTCACTACGGGAGGGAGAGGAAGTGAAAGAGCGAAACAAAAACGTGTAATGAAAACGAAAAGGAAAACGAAGGAAAGCAATCGCATGGAAAGCGAGGCGCGAGAAGAGTCATTGTTATTGAGTATATCACAAGTTCCCCCGCTCATAAACACGAACGAACTAAACGAGAACATTATTGTACTATCCGGAACTCACATGCCGTGCGCATCGTCTTACTCGAGGGAGAATGTCTGCGAGCGGCGAGCACAGGCTCAGCCGCTCGAAATTGCTGCGAGCTGATTTCTGTACGAGTATATGAATATGTTGCCGACAGTTACGGACGATTACAAACCGTTGACGAAATGTCGAGACACGGGAGAGGAAGTAAGTAAGAAAGAATAGCAGCGGTAGACCTTAAAATGTCGATCGGCAGCCGATGAGGTCTTCGCTCGGCGTCAAAGTAGTCCTCGCTCTCCTCCGCTCTACATTAGAACACATTGCATTCCGGCACGAAAGGACTCGGAAAAAAGTTTCTTGTTGCAGTGCGAGGGCACGAATATTCATGAGCGAGCGAGCGAGCGAACGAAAGAGGGAGAAAAAGAGTGAGAGAGTAGTCCAAGCGAAAACTTGTCCGTAACTCAGCGCATTGATTCGCGTTCTAATCATTATCGATACTCTACGCCTCGTTTCGTGTAAAATGAGTTCCCTTTCGGTTCTTAGGCGAACGAATGCATATCATAGTTGTAAATTAACGATTTGTGAAATAAAAGCTGCAAACTGTTTGTGTTAACAATCGGTTATTGCTGGTAATCCCCTTGTCGTTCCATGCCTGATCCTGTGCGCTCTTTATCGAAGATTCGCATTGCATTCTGACGTCAATGTATTGCTTTGAACTTCGATCTTCGCTTACTTATTTATTCATTCCTTTCTTGAGTCTCATACTCGATGTTTACCTGTCTGGCTTCTTTTATGTATAAATATAAATCTCACTATTAACGATGCATGACTGGGTCCAAGCCCCGTATTTATCGTATCAGTAACAAGAGTGGCAACGGTAAGTACATACTATATACATATATCTATCGTAGGTATTCGCACCCTCATTAAATCATTATCTCGTCACTCTCGCGATAGCCTAGTCGTCGTCGTCGTCGTCGTCGTCAAAGTATAGAGTGACAAGCCGCGAGTCATTGCCGTGGCTGAAAGGTGGTTTATCGGTAGTGGGAAAAGGTAGAGATGTCCTATTTGTCATTGCAGGTCTCATTGGCGCTGGGACTGGAGGCAGGCGGTTGGGGTGCACTGGTGGAGCGATCAGGCGGCGCAGGGGGTGGCAGCGGCGGCGGAGGTGGTGGCGGCGGTAGCGGAAGTGGTTCACTGATCGGTCATAGTGGTTTTGCGAGTCTGGCAGGCCTGGCACGCCGATGCGGTGTCTGCCTGGCGACCTTCCCGTCGGCCTGGCTTCTGGAACGCCACGCGTTGCTGCAGCACGCCGGCCAGGCCAGCGACGATAAGCCCTTCACCTGCGAGCAATGCGGCCAACGCTACCGCTACCGCTCAGCGTACGTCAAACACCGGGAGCAGAATCATCGTGCCCGCCTACCAGCGGACAAGCTCTTCACCTGCGATGTGTGCGGCATGCAATTCCGATATCTCAAATCCTTCAAGAAACACCGACTGAATCACGCTCTCGAGCGACTCCAGCGCGCACCATCCGATGCACAGAGTAGCGTCCTGGTAGTATCGGCACAAGCCGAACGGAGCGATCAAGTATCCAGCACTGGGGAACCATCGCAGGTCGAGACCGGCAGCGACACCACCACTAATCCCGGCGACGCCGAAGAAATGCGTAGCGTCTTCGCAGAGAACGCACGGGGAGAGGAGAGCGTCTCTGAGACGGCGTCCGTGCATGAGAATCCTGGCGAAGCCGTCGAAGTCCAGATGATCGAAGGCCCGCCTGGAAGTGTTGTCGGTACTGGAACCAATGGAGGCGGTAGCAGCGATCTAGGAGATGCCGATGACGGTGCCGTGGATGATGATCGTAGCGAGCCGACGGACGCCGTCATCTCGTTGGCTCGTGGCAGCCACGAGACAGATCGACGCGAGCGTCGCTTCGCCTGCCCCTTCTGTGGCAAGTGCGTGCGCTCCAAGGAGAACCTCAAGTTGCATGTCCGCAAGCATACCGGTGAGAGGCCCTTTGTATGCCTATTCTGCGGACGAGCTTTCGGTGGGAAGAGCGACCTCACCAGGCACCTTCGCATACACACCGGCGAACGCCCCTATCATTGCGAGATGTGCGGCAAATGCTTTGCCAGAGCAGATTATCTCTCCAAGCATCTTACTACGCACATTCATCAACGTTAGAAAGGACCGCCCTCTCGATTGAAATACTGTTCGTCTGTCCCACACATGTAACCGACTACTTCTTCGTCAAGCTTTCACTTTATTCTAACTTAGCAAAATGCAACGAGCTTGGAATTATTTAACTTCCAAAAGATTAGTTTCAATATTTCAAAGTTCTTTTCTCTTTATGTACAACAAGTTATAACTTCAGAATTGTTTCATAACTTTCTTCTATGAACTTCGACGCATACTTCATTAATTTCCAGAAACATAGATAAGTACTATCAGAAAAACGCCAGATGCGAAGAAAATATTGACGAGTAACTCGAAACTACAAAGGGACAGGGGAATTAGTAATCTATAAGATCTGTGATCCCGAAAATGTGGAGTATGTTTCCAGGAGTATAATTGGCGAGGTTTGATAAAGGATTGAAAGGGCCTCTAATATCGAGCCATTTTACTTAAGTATCGTGAACGAGACTCTCGCACTACTTACATTTTCGGGTTCGCGCGACGAGGGCGGCTATACCTGTTGAACGATATTGCGAATTTCCATTGATACTTTCCACCTGGACGAAACTTTCCACTGGAACGAAGGACGCGTGTCAGGGAGGAAGAGGAGAGAGAAAAGGGGGTTGCAAGTGATACTTGGAGAGAGGATGCACGAGTAGAAGAGGTCTGATCCACGCAACAGCTGGCCCACCAAGATGTGTCAATTACGGTGAAGAGGAGAGTCGTCGGTAAGCTTCACCGCGAAGGAACAAACCAAGGTACACGCGAGAGATTAAGGAGAATGAGAGAAAGCGAGAACGAGGAAGAACGCTTCTACATAACGCCTAGTGAGAATAACTTGTGATAAGGATTTGAAACCAAAGAACGCAACGACGCGGCGGCGGACGAAAAGTCGACGGTAAACGCTACCTTTTTGTTGCTGCCTTCTTCGTCGTCTTCTTCGCGCTCACACGAGCGGTATATCTCTGTATATGTAATTTCTAATCTCGTATTCGATTTTTGCATAATGCGATCGTGTGAATTTCGTATACTGCGCGCGTGTGTATGATTGCACGCGGACACGTCCGTATCCTCTACTCCCGGGGGAGGTGATCGACATTTCTTTAAGTTACTATATTACGATTGCAGTTACCTTGAACATATTGACCGCCAGCTAAAATCATACTAAATCTTTTCATAAATCTCAATCGAAGTTACATATCTTAACTAATATTACTGGAAATATACAATTTATTGCATCTCTTAATTCAAAAGCCATGTTGAAAGGAAAGGAAAAAGCGATCCCAGAGGGACTTGTGCATGTTTGATCAGGTGGTCACTGTGTTGAGAAGTTACACGGTGGGACGGCAATTTTTCCTAATTATGTGGCAGCCTTGTCGAGCAGTCAAAGAGGACTAGTCTTGTTAGCATCCATCAGGACAGCAGGAGCAGGTATATATCGTAGACGGGCTGGCCTCCAAGGGTGAAAGGACGTGTCCGCCGTTGTGGCATCGAACGGAAGGGACGCGCTAACGACGGGCCACCCTTCCGCAGGGCGTCGCCGGGTGCCTTTGAATCGCAGTCTCCTTTTTAACGCGAAGTAGCAATAAAGTATCTTACGTTTCTCCGTAGCTGTCGCGCAGTAGCGGGCGATTTCGGTTTCTCGTCGGGAGCCGCGGAGTAGCGTCTTGTTGCCCCAAGGTCTATGCGGTCCTTCCAAGCTCTCCTTAGTCACTGTCCATTGTGCTCTATCTCTATGTACATAGTACACGTGTGCACGTATTATACATGTACCTACGATAATGATACCCACTGTGCGGAGAGAGTATGCGCGCGCGAGAGACGCGCCGAACGAGAGTGCCGGCTCATTCTCCTGGGACTGGTCTCGCAAGCTACCCTCACTACCCCTTTCCTCCTATCACTTCCCTATGCGATCGACCTCTCGAACTTATTACTGCCGGGGGCGACGCGATTGTTTGTTAACCAAAGTACCCGTCCGCTGATATAGGCCTCTATCAGACAGTAATTATTTATTAGCTCGACCTCTGCTTGTTCCAACCCTTGATTTCCGAATGAAGCAAGTAGCAAAGGAAAAAGGACTCTTTCAACTTTTGACCGACCTCTCGGGAATACAGTAGTAAAAACCCGACGCGGGGTTCCGTCTCACGAAGTAATTATTATAAGTACATAACGCCTAAGGTAAACTGTAAGCGCGACACGGATTATTCTATACGAAGGTGCCGTCCCTGTGCCAAGTCTCGTTTAGTCGAATGACTATATGCTCTTTCATAGTTTGCGTCGGTTGTTTCCTCACGTCCACTTCCCGAGAGGGATGTTTTATGGGTTGAATCAGTCTCCGGAGCCGTGAGGGGATTCGCCTTTCGACAGTGTTTTGGAAGTAGCGTGACCGATTGATTCGGTGTAGGGTGCTCAATGATTCGGAGTGAGGCGAGCACGGTGACATCGAAGTAACTATACAGAGAATAAAATCCCCCCTTGACAGACAAGCTCGCGCGGGTAGCTACGAGATCAGTCACCCCGAAATACTCCTCCGTCGTCGTCGGAGGAAGCGTTTTAGTCGTTAAGTTTCTCTAGTTAGTGACAATGTACTTGCTACTTATGTGTGTATGTACGCGCATTCGTGAAAAGAAGTCGAATAACGAAGGTGCTATCTACAGAATAGGGTTGAATCGCGAGATGCCGGCCGAGACCGGTAGTAGTTTCAGCCGCGCCGCCAAGGGAAGAGAGTGGTGAGAATGACGGTCCAGAAAAACGCGAATGCCGAGCAAAACCGACTTGCTCGGCGTGTACTCGCCGTGCCAAAGAGAAAAAGAAGATGGTCCACCTCCCCTATCTCGACGCCCGGGGGGAGGAGGCATCAGGCTAACGCAAACACTTAGCAAGCGAACTGAATGAGAGACGCTCGCGGTGAGAGAGAAAAAGAAGTAAACAGGGAGAGAGGAGCAATTCCGTCGAGCGAAATGTAGACATTTCCCTCCAAGAGAGCAGGCCGGTGCTGCGATAGGCCAGTTTAGTCGTAAATTATGTATTAGTGTGTCGATTAGAGGTGTAAGTTTCTCGTCTTCGGGCGTGCGAGCTTCCTCAACCGCCATGAAGAGCGCGAAAGAGAGAAAGAGAATGGGAAGCAAGACTAATTGTAACGTGTAGGGAAAGAGAAAGAAGTACGAATAGCAGGAGTAATACACTAGGAACAGAGAACAGTGTCCAACGAATGTCAACGAGTCTCAGTACGCCTACGTGCTTTCGGTCGTACTGCTCTTTTAACTTGCACTCAGCGAGCACGAGGCACGAAGAACTACCTTGCACGTCGTTCCGGTGTGCTCGCCGAGTGATCGTCGCGAAAGGATCGCGATTAATGATTCACGAATTAAGGAGAATAGTTCCATGACGCTTGGTACCGCCCGACGTTTTCTCCAATACGTCTGTCCAAAGACATACCCGTACTACTGGCCCGCCGGATTCGAAGTAGTCATAGCGCTTATATTCACAGCCTCCAAGGGAGACATCTCCGAATTCCAACTCCGCGGCAAGTCGAATTCAGGACCTCGTGCGTTAAACGGAGATCGAAATCTTTTGACATTTGCGCTATTATTCGAGAACAGCTTTCAGCCGGTCAAACAACCACGTCAAGTGAGAGTTAACGCATCTTTCCATTGCATGACATTTGCCTGAGTTTTCATCGATACAATTTCGTTACGCCGTCTCGCTCGCCGCCGGACTTTCAATAGTATTTTTCATACAATCTTCACCTGTGATTCATAGTATTACCGTTATTCTTGTACATATGGAAGGCCAATTAATGGTTAACTGATATTTATCTAATTGTAATTGCGACCATCCGGCGAGAATCTCGCCTGAATTTCACGGGACACACCTTAGTTTCTGCGTTCGAAGAATTTTAATTCCAGATGGAAATAAGCCCCGATTCCGTGGAGAAGGATTTTCATTTGTCGTATGATAATAAGGTAATTTTAAGTAACAGACGATAAGGGGGATTTTCTGACATCGACAAACGTGATAATACATTCATAAGGATTGCTCAGTCGAAATGCGGTCTACAGTCGAATCTTACAAATTAGACTTTTAGTTTAGAGCAATGGGAAGCAGAAAAACTCACCGTGCCAAACCGCGAATATTCTCATAAACTCAAGTAATAGTCTCTAATGTTTTGTACATAAAGTAAGTATGAGAATGCTTTAAATGATTCACGATCACAGCCAGTTGGTCAACGATACAATCGTCCAAGTCAAAAACAGTACCAGCCGATTCCAAACTATTCTTTCGCAGGATCACCGCGAACGCATATAAACGAACGAAAGTGTTAATCTAAGTTAAGATACTCGCAGAACAGTACAACGCGTACAACCGATTTATGAAACAATTTCTCAACAGACAATCTAACGTCAACCCTTTCAGCCCTTCACAAGTAGGAGGCTAACTAAATATCTAGACATGATATTCTTAATAATTTATTTTTAGAAAAGTTCCCGTAGACATGTAACAATGAATTATAAATATCTAGTGACTTTTCTTGATATTTTTTTGTAAAATACAAAATTATGGTATGTTGGGTTGAGAGGGTTGAGGAAACTTCAATCAGAACCTCATCTTATTTTTGCAGTAGCAGGTAGCCAGAACATTAGAAAAAAGCAGCTCAGTAACCGGGTAAAGTATTGATAATTCCCCATGAGACATCGAAGTTTTTCGCGGACTATCAATAGATCGTTTGTAGTTTATTTCCTAAGGTTTAACGAACAGAGGACGGATCGATCTTCCATGCATTGTTTAAGCGTTTCGCAGCTCTGGGATAATAGTTCTGTTAGGCGGTAATCGATATTCAGTAAAGATTAGCGAGGTATATTTTTTTATGAACGTAATCCGTGATAAGGGATAATGATAATAATAATGTTACCTTCCTTTACGAGAGAGACCAGCGGCGACAGCGTAATATAACCGGCCGATAAGGGGAAAACACTTTAATGCCACTACTACTGAATGTGATATATTTTAGTCGCGCTCACAGCCAGGACTCACTAGTCAACGCGCGTTTTTGATTCGTTACATTTGAAGTACACACTCGATAGTCTCTCGGCTCGTCATCGAAAAAAGGCGACTGGTTCTTCCAATTATAAAAACAATACATTTAGTTTATAAAGCTGAGAATGAACTCACCATTCAATAAGATCACTCAGTAATGACCGACGAATATCCGCTTCTCACATCCTTTTTTGACTCTCAATTCAACAATTCAACTTGCTCTAAAAGTAAAAGCCTGGCGCTCAAACCACCAAGGGAAGCCTGGAAACTTCGTAAGGCATGGTTCTCGGAAAAGAGAACTTCAAGGGTCGGTCATGACTTTTCGATGAAGCCCTCGCGTTTCGCGGAAGCGCTCGTCTCATCTCACTGCCATCATACAACTCTTCTTCGTCTCTCTCTCTCTCTTTCTCTCCGGCGTAAAGGGCGTCGATATCGAGAAATAATGTATCTCGCTCAAACATTCCCCCGAACCTAAAGTCGGACTCCGCGAATCAATTAATCGCAAGACCCCCCTCTCTCTCTCTCTCTCGCTCTCTCCTTCTTTATCTGTGCATGTGCACTTTGGCGAGCAGAAACGGCACAGAAACGGAGAGCGGAAGCAAGACAAACGATACTGAAAGAGAAAGAGAGAGAGAGAGAGAGGGAACCTGGGAGAGGGTTAGAGGCGGAGGCCACGAGAAGGAGAGAGCGGACGGGGGTGGTCGTATTCTAACGGACAGAGAAGGAAAGAGCGGAGAGTGAGACGCAGTGGGAAGAGAGTGAGAGGATGAAGTAGAGAAACGAGGGAAAAAGGAGGGACAGAGAGAACGAGACGAGCGTGTGTGACTCCGCATCACGTTAGCTCGCGTGATACCCAGTCGTCTTTCAATCGAAGTCAGTAAAACGTACCTCCGAAATGTGCACGGCATAATATATCCGACGCGATTGTGTCCCGCCGGCACAAAGGGATTACTTTCCCGGTGTTCCGTAGTGTGCGTTATACACAGTGCGCGCGCGCGCTCCAGCGCTGCCTCGCTCGCTCGTTCGCGATCACGGGAAACCCTGATTTTCTGGCGCGCGAATCCGTGCGCGCATCACGCGCTCAAGCGTGCACGCGTGCATCATGTGTATATGGAGAGGCGCGCGCGGAAGAGAGAACGAGAGAGAGGGAAAGAGAGGAAGATAGAATAGCGGGGTGATGGCGACGGGGTTGAGGGCTGCAAAGGGAGGCGGGCCGAGAGGAAGAGGGAACGAAGGGAGACATGACGAGGAAACGCGAGAAATCGACAATCCGAATGGACGGCTACGAAACAGCCGGCGTGTACCATCGCAGCCGGGAACCTAGCCGAGCGATTCTTGATGAACGCCTCTTTTCCGGGACATACACACACACACACACACTCACACACAAACATACGCGCGACACGTATTCCAACGTACGCGCAATCCACGAATCACAGTGCGCCGTGATATTTTCTTATGGTTTTGCCGACAATGTGATATTTACATATTTACGGACCGAACTCTTAGTGTACAGTAATTCGTCTGCTTTCGAGTCTGGCATGCAAGTTCTCAGAGGAGAATGGAACGATGGCCTACGATGAACGCATTGCCATTAGTTTTCGTCTGCCTTCGATATTGTTGGTGAGAGATAGGAATTTTGCAATTTTTTTAACGCTCCTATTGGCGCTATTCGTTCGTGTGTTTTGCACTAGATATATGATTTATTCTACTGTTCCGAGAACAGCGGATATGACACTTCGAAAGCCGGACGAGCATGATGAATGTTAAGCCTCCGAACACTCGAACAATTATTTGCTTCCGTAACTTGATCATTAGATGAGGAGCTCTTTGTCCTTTAATATTTTCTTGGAAAACCGTGGGACTCGCACGATGCGAGGTGTCTCCAGGCATCATGGAATGGATTGGGCATTTTAAAATGACGTTTAAAAGTTATAGCTACCTATACAACACCAAGTAATATATATATATATATATATATATATAAATATATATATATACAAATTCGAATATAAATATATATATATGACGATAATATTATATATATATACATGAAAATATATTTAATGAATGTTCCTATATTTATACTATAAGTACGTAAGTGTATTATAATAATTGATATTCGATGGCGATTTCAGGTTTTTACCAAAACAAAAAAAAATATTAAATGTCTGTTTAGATATTAGCAGGTAATCCGAGGTGGGGGTTACTCGGTACGAATTCGGAAGAAGGCTACGCCGGAGTGCGAGTAAATGTGAAAGTATGCGAGAGACACGAATGACGATAGCGAGAGACAGGCAGGAAAGGCAGGCAGGCAGGCAGGCAGGCAGGCAGGCAGGCAGGCAGGCAGGCAGGCAGGGGAGAATTCGAAGCGGGAACTAGATATGCGGTAATGTAACGCGGCAACGACAGTTGAGGGGAATGGACGGAGGAAGGAGTGACAAATTTCCAAATGCCAAAAAACAACTAGAATGTCGTGAATGGACGAGACGAGGAGAATAAAGGAAGAACGTAAAAGCGGATTTGCTGCGTGCGATTGGTGGAACGCGAGAGGCGAGGGTCTTCCTATACTGACTGAACGATCAGATGTGATATACGCATAAGGATTAATTAATAATTATTTACTCCAATCGTATATATATGAATATATGTAATTAACATTATTAATATGGTTATGATATACATACAAACATTATATCTATATATTGTGTATAGGTAGATAGGGGGACATATACAATGTTTTTAACTGGTTTATCTATGTTCCGAGGATATATGCTAAGTGTATTTAGGTAGGAAAGTTGTAAGAGGGTCTCTCGCCGTTAATGTTTAATCGATAGAGACCTCGCCACGTGATTTTGTTCGCGATCAGCGGAACTTCGGCGGCACACTCCACTCTGGAATCTCGTCTTCTTGCGCGTCGATCAGCACTTCGATCTGACGAGAGCAAAGTCCGGTTCCCACTACAGGCACGCTCATGCTCCACTAAATCTTCTCTCTCCCCCGCACTCACGTGTTCCGTGGCAGTCGAGCGTGAGATGAGCGCCGCCACCGCTAGTGTGAACGCGCGCGCTCCCGTTAAAGTCAATGCAAGCATTCTTTTTCCCAGGGCGAGAACGTCCCTGCAGTGTGGAACGGGCTTAAGAGGGTAGTGCAGCGGAAGCGTCGCGGTCGCGAGACCAACGACGAACCGTGCAGGTTCATAGGGAGCGGAAAAGTAAACGGAAGGTGCGAAAAGAGGGAGAAAATTGAGGAGAGTGTGTGTTGGGGTGTATCGAGTTTAACGCGTTCCGTGCAATAAGAGTTTGCTCAATCCTCGGTGTCCGTCGGTCCGTCCGTACGGAACGACTACTCGTAGATTTAAAGTAAAGCACACCTACAAACGACACACGCTAAACACAGCCACATACATACAGTTACAGACACAATACACGAAGACAAGTTCTCCTCTACGTGTATAGGATGCAGGCCAGAGTATAGCGAAACTAGTAACTCGACTTGTTAAGCGTTAGTCCGACAATTCTTCGAGTGTAATAGCCGCGCAATGCGAAACACTTTTAATCTCCAATTTCAAAACTTCCTTCGGGTCTCTCGATGTCTTTTGGTGTCTATTCTAAAGGGGTTTAAGAGAACACGAGAATACATGCATAAAAAGGGCAGAGGAACACGCGGGTCTGTCTGCCACGCTAAATTGTACGCGAAATTCTTTCGGCGTTCAAGCTTCGTCAGTGTACTAGCACGTCACCGATATAGAGGACAAGAAAATACTTGGGAAAGGGGAATATACCTCTGCACCCGAAACTTTTTTACTCCACGTGGTTGCAAAATGTACAAAAAGAAAGGTGAAGGGAGAAACAGAGAAGGATTGTAGATGAAGAAACGTCACGCATAGTCGGCGTGCGGTTGCGAGCTCGTATTTGCGCCAATAAACATATAGATGGCCGAGAGAGTGTGGCCTTTGCACGTGTGCGGACCCGAAAACTGGAGAAATTCGCCTTCGTCCGACAGTTGGTGGGTGGTTCTGCGCGCGCAAAGTGGAGGCGCAATAAAAAGGCGTTTAAAGCGAGCGCCCAAAAAGAGCTTCCTTTGACTTCGCCGGGAACCAAAAAAAGGGAACTCGAGAGAAAGAGAGTGAGATCGAGATAGAAAGGGGGTGAGGACAGAACGAACCAAGGGAATGAGGCGAAAGGACGGAAAGGAAAGGCTGGGAATAACGCGCACACCTTTGGAAAGTCGACGCTCTCTTTTCACCCGCAGTGTTTCGGCAACATCGATCGTTGTAGGTAGGTGTTAAAACCATAGGTCTCTCCTATCTTCCCTCTCTCGACTTGTTAAACTACTCTCTAGCAATAATGGATAGTTAGGCCTATCGCTGTCTCTCGTCTCTAAGGGGTAAAACGAAAATAAAAAAACGAAAGAAAGGACGAAGTGAAGTAAATTACGTGTTCTCTCTTTTCTAGCTGGTCGCCACCGTAGCGTAGTCTCAGGCTGGTGGCGCTTAAGGTGTTAGGATCTCATAGCTTGAACTTCGCTTGATCGTCGAGCCACTAAACTAAAGCGCGTTGCCGAAACGCCGACGAGCCGCAAACGTACGCCGCATCGCATTAAATTACCAGGAGGGAAAGTAACCTGCGAAGTAGAGTGCGACAGTGTTTCTAAGCTTTAACGAAAGTCGATTTTGCAATCACCGGGCCGTCGCGCTGAAGCGGAGGGTGAGAGAGAAAGAATGCGAAAGAGGGAGAATGAGAGTGAGAACGGGAGAATGATATTTCGTCGCCGTACTATCATAATTGTTTGTCGTACCTACTGTTAGATATTAACTCTAATTGTAATGATTAGCGTAACTATCGAATATAAAGGGACAGCGGCGTGCACGCGCCCGTCCACTTCGCACTTCGACTCGCAGTGCGACGAGTCCTGGCACGCCGGCGCCGCTTCGACGTGGATGTTAGAGATATTTTTCAACTTGTACTAAATGTGATAAACCGATGAATTGACAATGAGCAATCTAATTGTAATATATAAACACTATATTATATATACATAATATATAAATATTATATTATATATTACACATACGTGTCTGTCGTACAAGCCGTGGAACTACATAGGTCCCACTGTAGCTAGCTGCGTGTTCGCTTACCAAGCTGTACACACAGGTGACAAAAGTGCGCGGCACCTTTTTTCCGCGCGGAGACAAGGGGGTTGGCGGAGAGGAAACGCTCCGGGGAACGGCCGGACACTTAATGCGAGAGCAACGAAAAAGAGAAACGAACCCCGATGAAATTCCAAGCCGTCTCGAGAATCTGTCCACGAATCTTTCCCCCACTGACGCCGGGCGCTGTCGTGCAAGTATATCCCTATATCGCGGCTTCGCTTCGTTCGTTCAGTAATCGATTTCTCATCGATTAGCGCCGAGAACGCGGCTTGCCGGTATAGCGCACGCCAGTTTATGGGACATCCCTAGTGCACAATGTACTCCTAGGTCGAGAGTCCCTCAAGAATGCTCAAACCACATCTTGTCGTTGTAGTTCACAGCGGTTGAGGCCACAGTGCCACACCAAGGTTTTCGCTCTTCTTTCAAGAATCGACAACGTAAGCGGCCAGCCGCGTTCTTCGAGGCAAAGTGCGTTCGATATATTACTGTATTACGTATGTAATAAACCGCCGTTGGTACAAAGGCTGCGAGTTCCACCCGAATCCGATCCCAATCGTGCGCGATCGCTGATCATCGATCCGGTCGCGATCGATCGACCAAGCCGAGATGGAACCCACGGCTCGCGTGTGCACGCGTCACTTTTTCATTCTAGCGATTTTTAATATATGTCGGCGCCCCACGTCAATGGCTCATTTTCAACCACCGAGGAATGTACACAGCGCAACGGGGATAGCAAGTACCGTGTAAAAAAAAAGGCGAGGAAGATACAAAGAGAGAAAACAGGAGGGCGAACGAAGAGTAAGACAGAATGAAGAAGTACACTACTATTATACCGTGGGTGGTACACGCTATAATTATACAACTGTATAACCAATTGTTGTCTACGATATAATGTTATTTTTCTAATTCATATTCAACTGTTATCGTTGAGAGAGAGTGAGCGAAAGAGAGAGAAAGTGAGTGAGTGCGCGTGAGAGGCTGAGAGAGAATGCGCGAGATATAATAGGGGCACATGTAACACACATGTAGACGTACTCACACAGGACACAACACACATACACACACACACACGAAGGGTTGTAGAACAATGTACACGACGGTCAGGTACCCCGGACCTTAACTTTTTTCCCATTTCTTCTCCTCCTATCGAAATTCCGATATAGCCGAGCTTCGATTCGGGTCGTTTCCCACTTGTACTTCGTGATACTTGTCCATTGTTCTCTCGTATCCCAGCAGGCGCGCTCGCGCGCGCGCCCACCGCCGCACTATGGTTCCCCCGAGCTTTCATATCGGCGAGCGTTCGCCATCACGCGAACTCGTTTTTGTTACTACCGTTCCTCCGCTACTCTTTGTACTTCTATCGCCCACCTCTTACTCAGTTTCTTCGATCCCGAAGTGATTTAACCGTGACTATCGCACCGATCGATCTATTAATCATTGTTTCCTGCTTCGTCGCTCGAACCAGACGTAGGTTCGCCGCGATCTTGAAGAACCACTTATTTACCCAATAGTGTAACACGAATTAAATTGAATCACAAGTGTCTCCCTCGCAATTAAGCAACATCTCTATTGATCGACTACGATTACATTCAATATGCGTATAAATAATATACAGCATTCGATTCTGCTTGCTATAATAGCCTGTCAAATGATCGTTCTTTATCGGTACAGACGGTGAATTAATAATTTTTAATTATCCCGAATTATTACTACCGCATCCCTGCTTATCGGCGCTCCAACTCAAAGCGAAACGCCCGCATCGATGACTCGGCAATAGGAGTAATTCAATTAACACTTAGCGTACTACCACTAGTAACCCAATGGTACGTTTGGCGAGTGTACGCCAGGTTTTCACTCGGAACAGTTCCAATTTAAATATACATTCGACGGCTCGAAATTAATACGCGAAACCAGACGAGCGAGGCGGAAATATTAGTGCGGGGAGAGTATGTATTCAAATTATTCGGGATTGATGCTTTACAGAGGGAGCACAGTGTCGCGCAATACGGGTGAATAACCGGTGTACGTTAAGCGTTAATTCTGGCTAATTATCCTAATTATCCCTTCTCCTACCCTTTACCCAAGCCACCCCCACTCCCCTCTACCCCTCCGGCGCTGTGAGCTTTTGTAGAGGATTGGAACAAAGTAGGAATGGAAGGCTCGGCTTTTAATGTCCTTCCCGTAAAACCTGCTGCTGGCCAACCCTGGTGTTGCTGGAAAACACGTATGAGCAACGAACACGTTAATATTGGCAATTGGTAAAATACTATGACTCATCTTGGAATTAATCCTTTGGTATCGCGCAAGTGATACCGACCGCGTACGATGGAACGTAATATCGAACAGTCAAAGTTCCAGCAACACTTGCGGTGAGAATTCAAAGGACTCGCCACCTACGCTGCAATTCTCGCTTTATTTAAACAACCATATGCATAATAGAGATAACCTCCCAATGCTGTTGCCAATTCGCAGCAAAAGATAGGTGGCGAGTTTAACAAGTAGTATGATAAACAGTCTGGCGTAAGCCAATGTAAGAAGCGAGTCGCAACTCGTCAGTAGTAGCAGTGTAAAATTGAACCGCCGTCGATGCCGCCATGTGCGAGGCACCGGTCCACTGTAGAAATAAACAGGGCGTCGCGGATGGGTATTGTATTTTTTGTAGGGCTCCTTTGCGCCAGATTTGTGATAACTATGTCCGCGACGTCAGCGTGAAATCCAGGCGGGACCGATGCTTCGACTAAGTACATTTATGCATGTAATGTACTAGACACAAACACCCAAACAAGGTGGTACGTTTCCTTAGACGAGAAGCACAAAAAAAAACCAGCACTCACGAGTTTTGTCTGCACGCGATATCCATTATGAGATGATGTTAAAAAAATGATGGTTTGACAATAATTTCGATTGAACGTTGATTCGGCTTGATCTTACATGCTAGGGGGAAAAGAGCGTCTCTAAGGAAACGTCGTTGGTGGCAAGCGGCGTACTACTTTTCCGAATTTCGCTTCATTTGTACACGCTACGATCCTCCAAAGCGATCTCGTCTCGGAGGAGCGTGGCAATCAGTGTTGCCAAGAGCAAATTTCAGCTGCAGCTTCCGTGTTTCGAGTCATTAATTACCGAGACACCGTAATTCGCAGTCAAGAGCGATGCGTGAATGCGAATGGTGCGAGAGAAGAGGGTGCATGTGAGAACGTGCGTGCCATTGTTGAAGCCCGGTATCCGCGATGCCAAGGGAAAGGAAACCCACTTGTAAGTCATGTAATAAAGTTGTGGCTAATGGTAAACTATTGTAACGTCAATGATAACGATGGGACAACAGTGATAATCGTTATTGCTATCTTGTAACACGTTCAATGTATATCAGTGTCGTGCAAGCAAAAGATTAAAAAAAAAGTAATAACGCAAGAGCGGCTGAGCTCCTCGGTGTTGTGGGTATGCATACTCGTTCCTAGCAACTCGTATGACAATTACTACTCGATACTAACCATAACATTGCATTGATCTACTTTACTCTACGTACTTTAAAGATAAATAAATGCATTCTGTCCAGTCTCAATGTTGCGTCTTCATTCGCGCGAAGAGTCTTTCATCGACAAACATTTCTACTTTCGGCCACCCAAAATGCACTATTTTTTCAGGATGCGAGGTAGCAAGGGTAAGATTGGTGCACGCAGAGTAGTGCAAAAGAAGCAATCATATCATTTTATTACTTTTTTTTTTCTCAACGGTTTGATACAAATTTCTGAATTCCTTCTTTATGTTACAATTTCACGCTCATATACCTTACATTTAGGCTGCGCATCCAAGCCACATGCGTGGCCTAGTGTGCTTTCTCGACGGTATCAGGTATCGTTTATCCTCGTCGTCGTACGCTCGAATGTGTAATGGTACGGAGCACAACTACTCTTTTACAACTAGCCTCTGTATAAACTTTCTCGATACTTCATAGGGTTCCACTTACTAATATTCTCTCTTAATCTCTTTGTTTTTTTCAACCCTTTTATAAACATCGTCTCTGCTATAAAACTTGTCATGATTCACTCGGTAAAACATGATGCAATTTCGGGTGCAACGAATACCCACGACGATCGAACGATACCCAAACTGAACGAATCATTATTAAAGTTAAACTATCCTTAGACAATGATCACGATTACATTCTATCGCACAAGACGCTCATGATATTAATATCGAAATCAATTGGGCATAGCTGCCACAAGAAATTAAAAAATGAAATTTATCTGTCGGGAGATTCATATATATATCTACAAATGTATTCCTTTAAGTCTCCAGGCGAGTTCACGCCTGTTGGGATTTAAAAGTGACAGCGGTAAGTATATTTTGATTTCAGGTCATCTAGGGACGCAGGTTGTCACTCGTGTGAGATACGTTCCAAAAGACGGTCAGACATTCCCATACCCTACGGTATTTTCAGGTGACCTCGTTTTTGTAAATAACACGCATACTGCGACACGTCGCTTACGTCCGCATAATTGTAACGATGCATAGTATAATCTTGACGTCGTGGCCAGTCAATTACGTCAACGGATTATCGAAATATATGACGATCGATACACCACATTTTTACTCTAACGCGATATCAGTGGATAATTGTTCTGTGTTGTCGATTGGGGTACTTTCAAATCATCGTTAAGAGGCGGAGACTAGAGGGTTTTCATTATTTATGTAATTAATGGAACAGTAAATTAACTACCCATTATTTTGGCTTTAATTATTCAAACCACTGGACTATTATTTATCTGTGGCTGTTTAATACCATATCATTCATTAAGATAATATCGATTGGTGATGCACTGGAATTTATAAAACGTTTTATCAGTTGAGCGCCTCATGGTACAAATCTCAGACGAGCACCGAACGGGTGACTAGTGTGAATCATCGTATGCAACAATAATACGAGGTTTGCTTTTGGCACTCGTGCAAAGCATCCCTCTCGCAATAGTACTATTCATCCGGTGGTAATCAAATCTTGTTACAAGAACTAATTCTTGTGATCATTATTAAAAACGGCAGTGATTCGTATCCATAGTGTTAGGCGTACCCATAAGTAAGTAAGCAGGGAAATTGCCGAGTTTCATTCCTTAGTGCCATTTACCCTCTACTTACGGCAGACCAGGAATTTGTCATAGTATTCCAAGTGTTTTGAAATTGTAAGGCTTATGGAAGTACTTGATTACTTTTGGGTACTTTTAATACATACTTTCTTATTTTTATCTGACTACTGGCTTAAGAGTCGAGAAAAATATAAGGTTCTTTTCGTACTAATCTTGACGCGAAATATCTACGAAACCTACATTTTTCAGGGGAGGAGAATGAATAGATATAGTATGTAAATGTTCTTGACTATGCCAGTGTCTTAGTTTCAACAGGTGCTATAGAGAAAGTTCGTCTCAATACGACTATCTGACTATAATTCTATGCTATCAAAAGCGCAAGGAAAATTACTGTCGCGGCATAATTGCTATTTCCACCGCAAAACTGAATTGCTGAGAAATGCTAATGAAATGCCACGCTTTCTACTAAGGTCACGTCCCCTAAAGCATCCTTGAACATTTACGCGAACCCTTGTACAGCCGTACTTTCGAACACTTGAATTGCGTCAAAGGGAATATAAATTCGCGTTCTTATGCTACTCTTGGTACTATCAGATGATAAAACGTCATGGTTATATTTCTGCATTAAACTTCCAATTTCGGAGTACGAATACAGATATCATTATTTATTCCGTAAATTAATGTTTTCTGAAAATAATGTTCCAATTATTGGAATGACTTACTGTTAGACGTTTCCTTTTGTCGTTAGACATTGGAGACAAAATTTATCGACGCCTCCTTGGAATTTCTAAGTTAATATTTCGAGATTCAGTATGTTAAACGCCTTAATGTCATGTGTATGCGCATATCATTTATCATTAAAATATCAAACATGAGAGTTAATGAACTTATAGACTGTAATAAGAAACTGGCCTGTTACCAATGACTCCCATATATTGAAAAATATGAGAAAAAAATATAAAATTGAACATAGATGTGACGATTGTTCGAGCACGATTCTCATGTGCAAAATTGTGTATATATCGACAGGCAACAGGTAGAAAACTCGTATAAAAACACGCCATAAGAGCGATTAGAATATAAAGCTTTACGAGCAAACAATCGGGAGATTCCGATTGACGAAGCATCACGTTAAACAACGACATATAATAAACTCACGTGGTATACGTGCCGGCACAGAACTAACTTAGTAATGTAAGTTTAGCTATACGACTCTAGTCAAATTGCACTGAATGATCCGATAATAGGCTACGTATACTTGCTAGAGATAAATGCAACAAAGATGCAAGATGAACGCAGCAAGTTAATATAACAACAAGATATTACACTATAAAAATGTTAGTACGCTATTCACGTAAGTATCAAACTTAAATAAGTTCGACAATGCACCTAGATTGTTGAAATAAGTGAAGAAAGGCGTACCATTCTTCCGGTAAATAATCACGCTGCAGTATAGTGATATATTTGGACAAATAATTTATGAGGATGATGAATAAATGTGAGTTAATAAAAAAATAATGATATGGATATCCGCATATCTTTTAACTGTGGTTGCATTACCTATAATCGGACCTTTAGCTCTTCCATGCGTTGCCGTATTCTTCTACGCATTTCTTTATATCTGCAACAATATCATTGCACCCATTGTAGACTACATGCATAGGTCTATTACAGATTAATAACTGTTACAACACTTTGGAACCTTACTTTTCTTTTAAAAGTGAAATCTGGCGCTCTTCTTCGTAATGGAAGTGTTGAAGTATTCCATGACATTCAGCAAGAGAGAGATTCAAAAATTGGGCGACGTCAGAACTAATTTCAGGAGTGGATAGCTTATCCACTAAGAAAAGTCTGGCGACATTTTCATGCGGGCCTAGTACTACTCTTACTTCCAAGGGATACTCATCCTCTCTCAAACGTCTTTGCTCTATAACAATACAAACACGAAATGTGTAAGTAAGAAATTATACAAAACCTTGTGACATTAATATGAAGCATAACAGTTATAACTTACCGCCATTATCGCGAACTACAAAAAGAGCAAAATTGTCTGGTTTTGCATCAACCTTGTACTTATCAAGCATAAGATTGATAACTTCCTGAGTATTCACTAAGCTTGTAATCCACACCGACATCTGAGAACCATGTGGCGGTGTAAAGAAACTAGTCTCGCGGTTATAAAAGTGGCCATTAATTGAACAGCGTCGTCTTAATCGGCTACGCGATTGTCGGCGGCCACCAGGACGGCGTCTAATCGCAGTGGATCCCTGTTTCCGGCGAAGCACAACACCATCCAACTAAACAATATAAAATATTCATTTAGTACAAATATATTTTCAATTAATTATATCTTTATGATTGTATACATACTTCTAATCCACTATCCGTCGACATTGTCATGTTATCATCTTCTCTGAACTGAAGAGAATTTACAGAATCTGTATCACTATCAGTCCGATGCCGCTGCAAGCAGTCTGGTCCAGACATTGATCTGTTCAAACCTTTCTCTATCCAACTGTCGTCCGTACTAATAGACCGATTCCCAGGTATATTCTTTTCTAAGCTATCAAAGTATTCAACTCTTCGAAGTGTACCATTTCGATTTGGAGTTCCAAGGTAAACAGGTGTGTCAGTGCTTGATGAACTCCCTATGCTATGTGTTGGTGTACTCGTCAAACTACTATCATTCCCTCTGCTGGCTTGATTACTTGGACTACTTGTTTCTGAATTTTCACGACTATCAGTTTTATCCAGGCTTGACTGAGATGAATGTGCCAAGGCATCTGTACTACTCTGAGTACTAATTGATGGAAGATTTTCCGGCATAGTTTGATACAATTTATTACCATCCTCGACTTTTCTTTCCACCTGTAGCAATTAATAAGTATGAAATAATTCATCAATAAAAAGAATATTGGCATTGAAAGTAGATAACAAGACCTGGAGAAGTTCGTCTAGTTCATCCCATTCCATTGTCTTAACGTCCAATTTCATGGGAAGAGTGAGACTTTTTAAATGGTCTGGTGAAGCTGGAACAGATTTAGCAACAGTTTCTGTGTCCTGCTCTTGAGTATTCTTCTCCAACTCGTCCTCTTTTTCCTCATCTTCGAGATTCTATTTTGGGCAGAAGCAATATTATAAAACACAAAACTAATACAGGTTAAACATCATTATTTGTACATAAGCAAATACAAACATCGGTAACACTGCGCCTGCAAGAATTTCGATGCCTTGCTGTAACAACAGTACGTTGATCATCATCTTCTTTCAAATGAATAACACCTCTGACACCCCAATAAATTCTTAGTGCTCCTTCTAATATCAACCTTCCATTAACCTAAATCACAAGTACATTTGTTACACTGCTGTAATGAAAACAAAATGCATCTTTATACTGTTGGTTTTCCTACCTCTCGACTTCGGATGCCACCACTTTTTCCTTCGTAATACTGATTGAACACTTTGAGCTTTGACTCTAAGTGTGATCTAGGCAATGATGGTCTAGCTTCCTTTTTGCCAAAGCTAGTGTGTGATTCTACTCTGGTACCATGACCAAATAATTGAGGTCCGAACAGTGCCCCATAACAAGGGACATGGCAGTAAGGTACACCCTTATGCTATATATGACAGAATAGTAAGTATTTTTTATAAAGATCGTTATTCTTATGGAATTGATAATTCCCTTCCAAGTACTACCTCTGCATGTTGTCCGGGATTTAATCTTTTTCCGCACTCTTCACACCGTAAACACTCGGGATGCCAATCATAGCCCAACGATTGTTTCCTCTCGGCTAAAATATAGTAGAATTTCTAAGATATTTCAATCTTTCTGACAATAAAAGAAAGACTACTTAAATAAGTTAACTACGGTATGGAATTCCTTTGTTCATATGAATCAGTGACATGCAAGGAGTATGAAAACTTAGTACAGAAAATGCAGGCAAGCTGAATAGAAATGACACAAAACTGTAATCGTAAAATTGAAGAATTTCTAATAAATCCCGACAGAAACTGACCGAAATATACTGGTTTTCCACATTTATGGCACTTCCACATATCGACTGGTACTGATGGATCCCATAAAATGAAAACTAGATCCTTCTTCGGTTTCTTTAAACCATTTTGTTTATACTACGAGGGGACTCGCGTTAATAATGACATGCGGGTTAATTAAAGATGTTACTAGTTCGGTAACCTTCACTGAATAATGAACCAGTTCCTGTTCGCGTTCGAAAAGTTATCCGACACTTGTCTCTGAGTCACATTTCTCGACTCTTTCATTGAGCAACAAACACACAAAAAGGAAACAAAACACTTGGCAATGGCGCCATCACTGTGCATAGATTTGAAACGGACTTGTCGTCCACTAATATTCGCAACGACGTATAAACCATATAAAGAGCAATCAAGTATGGAAGGATCCACCAAATCTTTTAAAAAGATATAAATTACTTTTTTAAAATTTCCTTATTAACACATCAAGGATTATTACAATAACATTGCATTGTGTATTTAAAGTTCCCTCAAGTTGCATATGAACACCGCCACGAGTTATACAAATAATGCACACCAATGGCGTGTCAGTCGGCAGGGAATGCAGTTCACTGCGCGTATTTCATATCCATAGCCCATAGCAGGTGTTGTTTAAAACTGTTTGCCGCTTCTTCTATTCGATTGACCATAAATGAAAGCCATCAATCGATCAGCTGAAACATTGAAAGCAACGAGAAGCAGATATTCTTGAAGTATGAAAAATTGTTATGACGTATTGCACTACTACATTTGTGTCATCTTTGATATAATTAAATCGAACTCTATGTATTTTGAACCTGTCTGTCCAGGAGTAGCAGGTTAACCGGCACAATCTTGCAACAGGATGGAAGTCAACAGAAAGGGCTGCAAGGAATTGCTGATGCATCGTATGTTCCTGGCTATCATCTCCAGCATAGCTGTACAGTTCTTCTTCGTGAGCTGCTTGCTCCTAATAACGAATGTCAGTGCGGATTACACATCATGGATCCACGGCACATGGACAACGATAACATCCTTCCGAATGTGGTGCTACTTCCTCGTGCTGGCCACAGTGATTTTCCTTCAAGGAATAACGTGCAGCAAGAATTATTTGAACGTACCGCCTTATCAGAAGAGTAGATTTGATAAGTTCTGCGGAATGTTTAGCTCGCAAAACATATTACTGGCAGTACTCTACGTAACTATCGGCGGGGTTCTGGTATGGTTGCATTTATCACTTAAAGGAGGGCAATACAGTTCTTTAACAAGAAATTGTAGCGAAATGTATGAATTGTGCTTGGTAGAGGAACATTGTTTCTTATTTTTAAGTGGTCTGTGGAGTGGTATTTACTTCTTTGCGAAGACAAATGTTTTTCGGGTGAAATATTTCAAGTTTCCCATAATCTCGTTATCAAAGTTTTTGAGACTTAAGAGAGGGATATACTCCATGCTTCCATCATTGATGATTGCTTCTGTATGGCCTACCCTTTATTATTTAATTGGCTATTACTTTCTTGGATCATACTTTCGTTCGATTGCCTTATTTTTAACATCATCCCAGTTAGAAACGAAGCCATTAGATAGCATATCGAGAATCATAAGCTTGTCCCTATTCTTTCATCTTTGGTTGTATCAATTGATATTTATATTGACAATCAATACTATGTATCTGTTGTTTGAAGTACATTTAACTGAATGGATACCATTTGACTTTAAACAAATGAATGTATTTAATAACGATGATAGTACTGTTACTCTGCCAGAGGCATTGTCAATGGATAAAGTTCCTATAATACAGCATTTAGGATATCTTGATTTAATCACAATTGCTCAAAAGGAAAAGTCACGTAGGAGTATCATATTCACATTAAGTCAACCTGGTGGTCATCCATATAACTGGAACTGCATTGTTGAGAAATGTGTAAATCTTATTAAAAAGTTTTCTGAAGATCTGAATGCAGCATCGATAAAGAGTCAAGAACCACTAATAGCTGAGACTTTAGCTGTGCCTCATATGATACAACCAATGGTGCAAAAAGACTATGTCTATCATATGCGAAATTTGGTTACTAAAACTGTAGCTTCCGCTCCTGTAACTGAGGTCAAGCCAAAACCATCACTCTCTTTTCAAGCACTTGTGCAAGCATTCATCAAATCTAAATGGGATGCATTTGTCGTATATATATTTTCAAAATCCATAGTGCAGTATTTTTTTGGAGAACAGGAAGGTGGTAAATTTTCTCATGTTTTGTTTAATGGGCAATCAATTATTTGGGCTGCAGAAGCAATCTCTTCCTTTTCTGTATTATCATTAAACGAGGACGCGTATGGAGTGGTACAGAAAGATTTGCCGCAAATAATTATGGCATTGATAGGTTTAAAACAAGCTCTTGATAAATTATACAAGTTGAATATATTAGCCAAACGGAATCAAAATGATGACAAATTTGTGAGGCAAATGTTCACATCATTGCGTGCAGCCACGAAACGTAGTATTTATAGAATTGTTACGAATTTTGAAGCTTATATAAATGATCTTGGGCTTGAACCAAGTGCAGTAGAACAATTACAGCCTTTTGTGAACTACCGAGAATAATCTTTATAGAGCACCATCTGCCATACACTTTTTGTTATTTCGTAAAACGAAGTACAGAGTTAGATAACATATTTTACTTGTATAAAGTATTTTTGTAAGTATATTTATATCTACAAAGTATACCAGTCATTAATGTATATGTATATTGAATTGTATGAGTGGTAATGTTTATTTTTTACAATAACAATGACTGGGAAGTACATCCTGCGTATTAGAACAAGATTTGTACGTTCTACAAGTATGATGCGGAAATAGTTTATTTTTAGTATATATTCGTATAAAATATTGTTGGTCCAAAGTGATAATAAATCAACTACATAAATTCTAACAGTAATATCAGTCTTCGTACAAAAGACTGTACTTATACAGTATCATTCATACAATTATATCGTCCCGGTTAAAAATGTACAATAAGAACGTTTTTTATTTTATTTATATTACATCTTCTTCAACGTTTGTACAACACTCAAAGTATAAAATAATTTTTCTCGTAACGCAAACCAGTTTTTCGATTGTGATTCTTGAATCTGGGCGAGACTCTGCCTCAATGTTTCCTCCTCTGTTATAGCAGTACCGTGCCATTTTAAAAATACGCCGAGGTACGCCTGAGCTAACTCAAAGTCTGCTTTCCTTTCTATCATATGGTGCAGCAATTTCATAAAGTATAAAAGTAACGTATTAGTATTGCTCACATCCATAGAGAGCGACTGAATTTCAAAATCTATTGAACTGGGCCCCATCGACTTCAACTTTTGAATTATATCTTCAAATGTATTCTTCTCTCCTGATTCTTGAAGGTCTTTACCGAATGGAGTAAGATTTCGAAAATCGGGGTGCGTTGTCAATTTTTTCGAATCATTTGCATTTTGCGCATCAGAAAAGTCGAATTTTAATTCTAGCGACGGTACTGTAGGTAGGAAGAAAGGAGCACTTTCTGAAACTTTCGGTGCTTCCTTTGCTTTGTTTCTTTTCTTCACTATATCAATATATAGTAGATTTTGCCACCTTGAA
Source organism: Ectemnius lituratus (assembly GCA_910593735.2). NCBI lineage: Eukaryota > Metazoa > Arthropoda > Insecta > Hymenoptera > Crabronidae > Ectemnius > Ectemnius lituratus. Next base: position 3,866,668 of record OU343036.1, on the reverse strand, counting down.
GTAGCTAATTCAGACATAGTAATGAGATCAGAATGGATTTGATCGGGCGAAATATATTCAGGTTCTGAATCCTCCAGTTCTTCCTCTTTGTCTTCGCTCACTTCAACTATTGTACTAGGCAATGTCATCATCGGAACAGGTAAATCTTTATCCACAGCTTTCAATGAAACATAGGAATACAGTGTACGGTTTGCCCAAAGATATAGTCCAACGTTACACGTGTGTGCAGTGGCAAGGAATTCTCCGGTGGGTGAGAAGTGTAATGATATACACGCTTCGGGAACCTAAAACAAGTATTAAGATTTATAATAACATTTCAAAGCACCTATGTTATATAAACAATGTACCTGAAATATATCTATTAAGTTCGAAGATGGTATATCCCACACACGAACTGTGCAATCCATAGACGCCGATATCAACCATCTACAATCGGGACTGAAACATGCATCTGTTAGGCGTGCCTCGTGGCCTTTGAAATGCCGTACAATCTTCCCCGTGTCTAAGTCGATCAACACTATACTAAAGTCTTCCAAGGCTACAGCGATCAAAGAATTCTCATTATGATATCTCAACCATTCAACAGGTTCATCCATACGCAACTTTAACCTTGGGGTTGTACATCCTAAAAGTCAATACAAATCTTGTGATAATTTCCCAAACTTTTTTAAATTAGTGAGCTCCAATTAGCGATATACCTTTGTTTGGTTTAAAGTCCCAAAATTTGACGAACCCATCCTTCCCGACAGTAAGAACAGTCTGGTTTAAGGGATCAGTCATTACACCTCTTACAGGACCTTTATGTGCTCCCTTTTCACTTCCATAACTTTCTCTATGAATTCCTGACTGTATATTAAATCTTTCTACATGCCCTGTATTGTAACCAATAACAACAAAATTCCCACATCTTGTCAAACAGACACAACTTGCAAATACATTACGATCCCCTTTAAACTTCTCTGGGAAGAACTTAATGTCACCCATTTTAACATCGTCATAAGACCAAGTGGTGACAGTGCCTATTCCTGAATGAACTGCAACTATATTATTCCATTCTTTTTCTCTGGTGGTTTCAGCAGCCATATCATGTATTGGAGGCATTATCATTGTATCTTCTACTGTTCTTCCCTTTTTCTTTGAGGCTTTTCTATTATAAGATGCTCTACCAAAACTTTTGTTAAATGTCTCTGTGATAGTCGAGAATATCCTTAAAGAAGAATCTCCTCCACCAGTCAATATATTGCTGCCATCAGCGCCATAAAATCTTATTACTGTAGGTGGTTCTGAATGAGCTTCTCTTATCCTCAAAAGTCTACCAGCCCCATCGGCTAAATCAAATACCCATAGCTTCATGGAATTATCTGGTGATGAAGACATTAATAATGGTTCATTGGGCAAGAACCTCAATCCAGTTACTGCAGCATGATGCGCTTTATACAATTGACTCTCTACCTTCCGTTCCTCTAAATTCCAAAATACTATGTGACCGCTAAAGCTTCCTGTAGCCATAATAGGAGCACCATCTGTTCGAAAACTGATAGATATGACTGAACCCCAGTCCTGTACCAATTCAAACACGCTCTCATCGAACTTCAGATTATGGAGTATGATCCTCCCATCACTTAAGCCAACTGCCACAACATCCACCGCAGGTGCTTGCTCCAATGCAGTGACCGGTGTGTTCCATCCGTTAAAAGTATAAATGGACTTCATCAACCTTATGTTCCAAAGTTGCATTTGTCCCTGCTCGCTGCCAAGCAGCACCTTGTTCATGTATGTATTTGGATGAACAATGGCTGTGATCTTGAAGATCTTGTTACTAAAGTTTAACTCCAAGTCCAAACTTTCTGATTTAATATCCCACACTTTCAAATTACTATCTTCATCGATAGAGATTAAATGTGGCCCAAAGGGTAGCATAGTGTGCACAGAGGCCGCATGACCCTTATAAGTGTGCTTTAACTCTGTGCCTCTACGCCAAGCGTATATCACATTTTCACTTGCTGTATAAACATGGAAGCCATCAGCAGCCAAGCATGTAATGTCACCAGGATGTAATCCTGATACGCTCAGTAGAGTAAAATGCGAACAGCCGTAAGTATGAAAAGCTTTGCCGACGCACGTCACTATTAGATTCTCTTTTCTACGTTGAATATATCGCGTAACTGCAGGGATATGATTGCTTACATACCCCAGCGCGCGATTACGCTGAAATATTTTGCTCTGCACCATTGTTGGTCCAGTTTATTTTCAATCGGCCACTTTTCAACTATCGTGCGAGGTTAAGATACACAACCATGCTTCACAACATGTGAGAGCCACCGAGGCGACCATGTTGTGAGATACGTTCAGGCATACTGCACTGTATAGAAATGACTACAGTTTCGTGTCATACCTGTGAAGTCTGCTGCAGTTCTTCCATCCACTCTATTTAAAAAAGCTTTACCATCTTTATTCATTTCGGATATAAGAGTCTTTCGGGAATATGTTTAATTATTACAGGTTTCTATTTATTGAAGACATCGCCCGCTACAGAATCACTTCCTACACCATGCAATGACGAATAACAATTACTTACATTGGTGATATCGGAAATAAATCTGGCTCTATCTCCTTAATGAATGCGTAAAGTCATTCGTTAACGAAATTCGCGATAATCCTTATAAACTTTAAAGTGCGCCACCACGGGACAAGTATAAATACACTGCTATAAAGTTAAGAGAGTCGTGCGTTCTGTACATACGACGGATGTGACATCGAAACAAAATACCACATCTACTCTAGGAAGCATCAGAAATAGAAATCCCGGCAGTGTTTCGCGGTAGTTAAAGCTTCGTCAAAGTAATGACATATACCACGAAATCAATAGTTCTTATACACACTGATATGTAGAACGTTTCCTTAGCGTAAAAAATCCTTACCTTAATTATACGGTATGCGAGAAATGTACAATGAATACACAGCTGACTAGCATACTCTAGTATAAGTACAGTGTCAAAGTTTCTCGATGCGCGTGTCTGACAGGCGCACCTCTTCTTTTAATGAAACAGTTTCACGCATTTTCGTGTTCGTAACACATAAATTAAGTTCTCGATCTTCAGCGGTACACTTGGAAAACTCTTGCCATTCTAGGCTGCTGCACGACAGAGGGACGAATCGGAAGAGTTCCGGAAGGCCGGCAGGGAGATGTTTTGAAGGAAGCTGCGACTTGGAGCGATATTCTCATTGGCATACTTTTTGTAAATGGTCACCAACACGTCCGATGTGGATGCTTCGCCAATAGTTTGCAGGAAGAACAAATCCACAACCGTTTTTGCGCTAACTGCTCGAAGAAGACCGACCAGAAGCATCAACGAACCGACTCTGCCCAAGTCGTTTGGATACCGGGATGGTGTGTAAACTGCTAACATCTGTTGCACGTAGTTCTGTAGGTTCTCTACGGCTTGGATGTCCTCTAAACCCTCCGTTTCTTTTCGAAAGTAAACAATTGTACAATTATAAGTTAAATTCTAATTGAAAAATTGATGAAACGTATTATAAGAAAAGTAAGACAGGTGAGCATATCGATTTACCTGGCATGAACAATGCCACAGTCTTCATACTCCCGCATTCTCCAGGATCAGGAGCAAGTTGTCGGAAACGGCACATGACATGCTAGAATTGATCGTATAAATTTCTTAGTGTCTGATAACCATAACGAATATCTCAATCTCGGATTCTCAACGAGAGGCAATGTTACCTGAATGGTATTAAGTTCTTGCCTATCATCTTTCGGTAATCTATCGCGCACTTGTTCACTCGCCAGCCAGCCGCTAATGTCCCAGGATATGGACCATTGCGCCAAATGTAACAAGAATAACTGGGGCCACGATCGTGTCAGCAGTAACATTCGATCGTGTTCCGATAGTGTTTGAAAGTATGGCAGACGTCCAACCCATTTCACGGATTTGAACAGTAAATAAGCTGTCGTTTCCTGTGAAACATTTCACGAATATAAATGTACGATGATCGGGGACGTAGGCGAAGTTTTAAATAGTATTTTGAATGATAAGATATTATTAGTTATAAAACATATGAAATTGCATGTAATACCTCCCAGGTAGGGTCACAAGGCTGGAGTGGTCTAGGAGGACTATGAACAGTATCCCCTTCACCCTGCTCTGTCGACGTTTCATTGTCTGGTTGTAAATCTTCACGCCACGCGAGTTCCTTTCATAAAGAAACAACTATATTACTCTATAATCAAAACGTAACTTTCCGGAGGAACTCAAAGCACAATAATTGCTTTTAGTAAAAGTAGTGGGAATGTATTCAGTAGCACGTGTTACGCTTCGCAGCCGCAGAGGTCCCGAAATCAATTTTGCAGAAAGGCTAGAAGGGATCAAGTAGCCAGAGTGGTTGAAGCTCGCCGGAAATCGTCGGATTTAAGCGCGATTCTGGTCGAGGGAGGCGATAAAATTTGCAGAGCGACAAGAAGGGGTCTACAGGCAAGTTGAGCTGCATTACTTACCGGACACGTCTCCACGACTATTAGTACTTCGAGTAGAGACGGCTGGCGCAATGTAGTGGTCGTCGGTGATTGGGGTAGTGTCAGTGGAATCGGGGATGAGTCGTCCTCCGGCGGTTTCTGCGACACTGGCACTGGCACTGGTCGCGGGTAAGGGGTAAACCTCTGGTCACGCCTACAACGATACAACATAAAACTCGTAACTGTATCGGAATAAAGCATATAATTAAAAATAATTCAATGAAACCTACACAGAATTAAACATATTTGCTTTGTAAAAACTAGCTGTAATAAATAAAAAGTAAGACGTACGCTAGGCGATGGGCAGGCCTTAATCGATCACTGTGTAGCGAAGTCCTACAATAGGGTGAGAGTTGCGTAACGATCGGTGATTGTTGCGGAAGCTGCTCCTTCCGAAGATTTGGGTGGACCTTTGGCTTCCTCGGTCCACGCTCGTGTTGTACCGCTAAACACACATCACATTTCTACATTACCCATTGCAATTCTATTATAAAGACTCTTTTTTCAATGCTTCGAATATAAGTTGCCAAACACAAATTCTATTTTTCTATACTGAAAGATTTTCGCAACAGGATTACGCATTACAAAAAAGAGTAATAACAACATCTAATTCAATTCGTTATTCCCGTATTAGTTAAATGACCCAATAAGCGGCGTGCGTCACAAATCATCCCGAGGGCAGCATCGGGGAGAGCCGGATGTCAGTGGAGCTCGGCCCCGGAAGAGCTTCTATTAATATCGCCTAAGGACTTAACGGTGGGAGCGAAAAAGTCCGGACAGCTTGCGCGGAATTGAATACGAGGTTATAACGTGTGCCAGCTCGTTTGAGATGTAGGTACGGGCGGTGCTCCGGTGGTCGCCCACCACCAGCCTGGAGATGGCCCGACGTTCGTTTCCAGGTTCAGCGTGTAGGAGGGCGTAGGTGGTGAAGCAAGCACGGGTGGAAAGGGAGAAGAGCTCTAGATAGAGAGACAGCTCGCAAGCACATCCGAGTGGGAAGCAAAGGTAGAACGAGAGGAGGAGAATGTGTATAGAGAGAAATAGCAGGGTGAATGCGGTGACTGGCTGGCCAACCGTCACCTTCCACCCCTTACACCCTCGGTGAGCCTCCCTCTCGCGAACTCTCTTTCTCTCTCTCTCTCTCTCTCAGTTCTACAGCATGCCACTGCAAATAGAGACGACCGAGGAGGGAAAGAGAAGTGTCTCCCACACGGGAATGGCAACCCGCAAGCATCTCCGGCTGCCGGTATGTGCCGCTGGCACCTACACAACCACCTTGCCAGGGATGGCGGACGGTAGGAAACAGGATTCTGTGAGTTAGCTGAAGAGAGAGAGAAGCTGCAACTGGGTGGCAAGCACATCATCATTAATGAGGCTGAGCGGATAGCAGCCGCGTATTCCCACGTTCACACTGGCGTATCCGCCACTTTATCCCTGGAGCCCGCACTAGATATCTCTCGTCCAACCCCATTGGCGTCCTCATCCTTTTCATATTTCTGTACACCCTTGAAGCCGATTCCATGACGAGCTTAATCGTCCTCGGTATTAGCCGAGTCGCTAGCATCCCCTGCTTTAGCGATGAAAGCTTTCCAACGGGAGGCAAGTGTGATTTGCCATGCGAGATTTCCTTTTTAACAAGATGTCCGTGAAAAGAGGACTTCCTCTGCTCGGTGTATTTATCTTCATTAGCTGGCTGGTAATTAGCATTGAGCTCTTTGCCGCAGGATTTCACCATTGTCGAATACGAACGTCCCGTATCCCAATGGAATTTAAAGTTAGCCTTTTCATCACGTTTCCATTTATTCTCTGACTTTGGTCTCGATGAAAGTTTTTCATCCATATAAGTTCGAATGAATGTAAATACAAATTCTGCGTAACAATCTCGAGTTGTTCGATTTTTGTCGATTAAATTGCATGGACATCGCTACAGGTACGAATGTTATTATTGCCTGGGAGAAATAATCGTTTCTTCCCCGGCGCAGAGCTTGCCGGCGGCGTAAAATTGCGGACGATAGCCTCGCCTGTTTGCTTTGTAAGCAGAGAATTCTCTGTATGCCGACGGTAGCAGGGTTGCTAGATTTTTCAACAAGTTTTAAGGGCGACTTTACATGTACCATTCTTTTATCGTATTTCTACTGCGTATGATTCGAGTGAATCTCGACAGTATATTATAATATTCAATCACTTCGTCGACAGGCCGCATGCGCCGGATTATAGACCGAACCCTTTCTACTTCTTTTAAGGTCGGACAATCGGGACTTTTTCACTAACCCGAGCGTTGTGAAGCTAAGCCAAAATACTATATCCCAACCATATTTAAATGATACTGTAACATTTTATCTTAAAATGTATGTAGACTCGATCGATATTCGAGAAGGTCATGAAAAATCTCTTGTAGGAAGAAGGACAAACCAGCAAGGGGCATTTCAATTCCAGTCGAGCCAGAACAAATCGACAATTACTCGCACGCGTTGAGAGTGTCATCGTCCACCGAAATTCTCGTGGGCTTCGTTCTATCGCGTCACCCTTGCTCGAGCGGGACAATTTTTCGCCGGGGGCTTAAACAGACGATTTTCGAGTACGTGAGTAACCACGTTTGGAGCGACGAATGGACGCGGGGATTAGGATCGCATGCGCTGGAATGGACCGCGCCCTGTTCCCTTTTCCAGCATCTACGTTCACCCACCCAACCCACCCAACCCCAGCAACAATTCTCATTGTTACACTGTATTTCTCCGCAGGACATAAGCCTCTCTGACCATTCCTTCCCTCCTCAACGGCCACTTAAGTAGAGGATCAAGAGATTCCAGTAGCTTCTTTAAGAAAGCGAGAATATCAAAGGAAGCATCGGACTCGAAACGTTCAGTCATTGTTCTTCAATTAGTAAATATACGCATATTCATCGAGATACATCCACTTTATACTATGGCAACAGGGCCACGAGCGAGAGCGTAATGCCGAGCGGGCGGCACGTGTGGATCACAATGTGAATTCCCACAGTCGAGTGGCCATGTACGTGCTAGATCCGCTTGGCCAGGCTTAGGTCGCCCTAGCCGGTTTGCCACTCCATTTTGCCAGGACGCTCTCTCGACCTGCGATCACTCAGTCGACGGAAAACCGAAAGGAAACCGAGGGATGATATCGCCTGGGTTACAGGTGTTACATCTGTCCTCGATGTCTTACATATGAGCTACATGGTTATATGTCATTTTCCCTAGAATTCAAACAACTGGACTTAAAAGATACTCGAGCGTATACAAACATGACAAGCTCAACATCAGGAGAAAAATGTATAGCAAAGTATCTCTGCCGCTCGAGAGAAAGAATTTTAAGCCGACGATCAATTAATGTATTATAATGGAAGAGAGAAAAGCTGCGAGAGAAAAAAAGCTCGGCGAAGCTCGAGACGCGGGTGCGAGAGGGTGACGCGCTTACGAGTAAATACATAAGCGCGCAGGGTACATAAGGGAGGGCGCAGAGGCGATCGCTCGTGGGGTTGGTGCTCACACGGGCCATGGATCACGGGGCTCACACTCTCGATCCTGCTAAACGGTAAACCGATCTGTGAACATTTCAGCAGTCAGCGATCTCGAAGGCTAATCCTCTCGTGAGTGGGGTTGATACATCGACGACCACCACTATCACGTGGAGCCTGGCTACCGCCATTCTCAACGGCGTCATCGATGCTTACGAACGGCATAGAGTGGGCTCAGCAGATTCGGACGAATTCAATTCACGATTCCTGTGTCAGATCCCTGTGTACCCTGCGATCTACACGTGTCGTTCCTCTGGAGAAAGAGAACGATTCACACGTATCTCTGGTACGATGGATTCCAATAGCAAGATCCATATAGAATTCAAGGCTCGAAACAATACTCGTGGAACAATGATGCCAATTGAATGGCAAAATATTAGAGATATATATCATTGTCTCATTTTCTGATCTGTTGAAGAATTGGATTTCTCGTCTTGGTTCTCACTGTGAACAATATGGAACTACTTACCAAGGGTGACTACGAGAACCGCATGTATTTTCGTGACGACTAGCTGGTATTATTCGGCTCATAGAACGGATATGCTGTATGGAGATTAACAAGCAGGAGGGTCATACGTTCGTTGGATTAATTGACTGTCCCACAGGATTATATGTCCACCTTGGTGTTCTACATACCGAATTACATTGCACCAGGACTTCTTATGAATTCAATCCTGGCCGGAGCAGCACCTGGACATGTTAATCTCGTTAATCAAATCCATTATCTGCATTATCATTCTTGTTTCTTGTTGCGACCGCGAGCAGAGACTTATCCGAGTACATTCCGCTCGATTTTTCTCCATTCACTTCTCAAAGATTCCGTACAGAAATTCTTGGGAAACCGACATCTTACAATCTCATCTCTGATTTCCTTCCGAAGATAGAACAAAGCTTCGTGTGCGACTAACTTGTAGTATACTCGCAAGCTCTGTATGGACGACGATAGAAGGGCGGGGGGGGGGGGGGGGGGGGGGGGGGAATCGCAAGGTCCTCTAGTAGTTCAATCCTTAAAATAGCCGGGCGAGAAACGAAACAAGTGGTGCTTCGCACCTACGGCGGGACATAACGGGGCACAGATGTAATTCCGTCAGTAACACGCGAGGTTCGCGCGTGGTGCAGTTTCCCTGGGCGTTGGTATGACAGGTGACGATCAAAGCCCAGCTTAGTGCAACGACCCGTTTCGTCCACACATATCCTCCTACGAGGGTGAGAGCATTCATGGTCTCTCCTCACCCTCTCTATCTGCCTCTTTCTCCGAAACTACCACCCCCTCTCTCTCTCTCTCTCTCTCTCTCTCTCTCTCTCTCTCTCTCTCTCTCTCTCTCTCTCTCTCTCTCTCTCTCTCTCTCGCTCTTGCTCGCTCTCGCTCTATCTCTGTCAGTCTCGCTCTTCCCCCGATCAGCGATCCCATTTACAGTTGATTTCTCTGTCTCTCTTTGCATATGTATCAGACCGTCGCTCTCTGTTGTTCCTTCGGCATTCGCCGGCAGGAGTCCGCTTTACAGTTTACCGTTTATGTGGATGGATTGATGCTGCCGGCCGCGTGTACGGCACGCCTCGCTCCGTTGCGTTACCAGCCGTCCACTCCCACGCGAACCCTTGGCATTCTAGCCCCCCCGACTCACCCTCCTTTCTGTACACCTCCTGTTCTATGGTTTTCCTCGGTGTCCCTCTTACCCCCTCTCGAAAGCCACCACCCCCTCAGAAACCCTCCGCCTGGTCGTCCTAGTCTATGATCGCTATTAACGCGCCACCGATCACCGATTCGCATCATCCTGGACCCTCGAACCAATTCCGGCTCCTCGCCCTTACTGATTACAACCCACCCTCTTTCTACCTCCTCATGGCTAATTGGGACTGAGTTTGTTTTTTCTTCGGATGCTCGATAAATATTGTGGTATCGGGTACCAGCCGATACAAAAGACTTCAGGGGTAGTTTTATGTTATGCGATGGTTCGGAATGTCCAACAACACACGAGTGGATTTTAGTTGGCATTGCGTGTATTGGAAAGTGATATAGGGAGATTGCTTTTCCAACCAGTGTCGATTAAAGTACGCCACCAGCAAAGACGAAGTTTCGCTTGATTCGTACTTGGAATTCAGAGTGAGGAAACGCGGAAAGCGCATTTTGCGGGTGAATGAACCGCTAAGAGGCTGATATCATTACGTTCGTTTCCACTTTAAGGGACGCGAAGGAAGATACACAGCATTCGTGACGAATCCGAACTCAGAGATGGCATCGGGAAATAATCCGAATCTTTGGCAGCCGAAAGGGGCAAACGATGGGGAAGCTTGCTGGAGAGATAGTCAATTTAATTCCGGTTCAAAGTACTTCGTGCCGCGTCAGAAAGGGTGCCGCGCGTCGAATTATGAGCGGCAACAAAGAGATTTAAACTTGGAATTTGCGAGCCGCGATCGATTGGGCATGAAACGAGGCAAAGTTTGCCGATCCAAAGGCCCGCTCGCTCTCGGATCGCAGTGTGTACACTGGAAATGATGTTGACCGTGTGCCCAGGGAGAAAGAGAAAGAGGTGTACAGTAGAAAGGACACAGGCTGAACCACTATCCTTGCATTTTGACAAGTCAACGCTCTCTTCTCTCACTCTCCAGCTAGTTATAAAATTTCGACTTCACTCGAGTGAACCAAACACAGTACTTCACTTTTCCAAGTATCTCTTGGAAAAGTGAAGAAGCGGAAAGGGCTGCTAATCTCACTGATAATATTCGAGTGCAGCCCTTAAAACTCATTTACATAAATTTATCACAGTGTAAGCTCCATGGACCGCAGGTAGAGTCTCATAAATCACCGGAGTGCCGTGTCGACCCCTAAAGAATATTTTGAGGAGCGCCGCGGAGCCTCTCTTTCCCTGGTGAAGCTACAAATCCGGCTTGGTAAGCCGCTTGGTAATCTTGCGATATCGTTTAACGGCATATTTCGTGAGATATACAACTTCCCGTGGGAGTAAAGGGACTCCTTAATCTCATGCACGGGAACACCTATCCTTACAATCAAAAATATTCCAAATATATATTTCCGGTGGCTCACGCAATAGATATTTCAAAGATTGTAAGCGATCGGATTGCTAACTGATTATTCGAAGAACTGGATCATCCTAGGTCGTATAAAGTATGTTAATATCGAAGAGGTCTTGGATATCGAAAGGGCTGGGGTTGTGTGTTACCGGCGGCAACGGGAGATAGACGCGCTCACGTTCTAGATGTTAAGTGTAAGCCGCGGGAAGACGGTGAGCCACGAGAGATGAGGAGACGACAGTGCGGCGAGAAAGTGACTCAAGGGCGAAGATCGAAGTGAGAAGGCGCATACACCTCTCACCACCACCACCCCGTGTGGGGGATCCTTAACGTTGGGAAGCTCTGCCACTAATTGAATCTCCTCTCTTACTCGCGTCTGTAGCCTCAGCAACCGCTGGGAACCGAAGCACCCGTCCTGCATTAAACACCCCCCGACACTCCGGGCAGCCTCACACCCCCCATCGAGCGCGATCGTCCGCCCCCCGGAGCTGTCTTCTCGCTCTCGATGCTCCTCTCTTCTTTCAAATAGCCTCTCATCCTCCTTTGCTCTCTTGGTACCTTCACCTGTGTGCGCCTCTCGCTTACTTTTTTATCTACCTTTTTTCCTTCCCTACCCGTAGTATACTCTGCTGCTCTGCGTGTCTTTCTGTCTTCGCTCAGCTCGATGCCCAGCATCCCCTGCGCCCAGGTATTGACTATCTCATCAACTCGTTTTACAAAGTCCAACTCGCTCTGATTTTCACCTGGCTTCAATACTTCACCCATTCTCTTTTCTCTTGTTTAATACTTCATTCCACTTCGCCCTCATTTGCCAGATTGTGCATTTTTCATGAGCATCGTCTCGTACTTGATTGGCAATCTTGATGTTTGAACAGCATATGACGCAGATGGTTCTCAGATCAGAAATACAAAGGCACACCGTTCTCCCTCGAGTGAGCCATCTTGCGATGAATGAAACGTTGCATGACGCTGCAGAATCATTATCCGAGAAGCGGCACTCATGGTCCATGCAACCCGTCGAGACGTCTCTTAATAGAGACACGCAAAAAGTGTACCACTTAGGCGTCACTAATTTACTTTAAATGGAGTTAAGGTAACAATGATCCTTCGAATTAATCTTCGCGTGATACTGCATGAAACTAATCGACTCCTTTTAGATATTCGTGTCGCAGAGGTGTAATAGGGTTTAACGTTGGAATGCTTAGTTGGCAGGCTTTCGGAAACGTGTTCTATTTAAACACGATCACAGTTTCACTAGATTGGGGTTAAACGTTTGCTTAGGAGACTTTGGTTGACCGATCTCTACGCTTCATTTCTTTGTGGTGCTACTGTGGCTTCGGAAAGCTTCGGCTTTCGCATGGGATATGTGACCGGACTTAATTCTTGACTTAACTCTTGCCTATACTTAAAGAATTGCAGAATAATTATCTCAATGGCTTTTCCCGATATACCCAGTGTGAGCACTAAACCCAGTTGGAACATAATCAGCAAATGATATTTTGTCGCATGAAAGATAAATGCCGCAGGCTTTATTAGCTCGAAGGGGGATGAAATTTAGAGCATGGGAAAACGAGCCCCAATGACGATGGAAAAGAAACCCTGCTTTTTCACGGAAGCTATCCTCGGGCGATTGTTCAGCTACCGCCAATATAATATACGTGAATTTTTAATGTAAATGACCTTGATTAATCATTGAAATTTCTGATACGATTAACGGGGTCGTTTTCACGAAATTTTTGAAAATATGCATGTTTACATGCATAAGCCTTTCGACAATGGCTAATCTATAAGTCTCTACCCGCAGTCGCAAGATTGATAATAATTTAAACGACTTACCGTCTCTATTCATGTTCACTTGGAGACACTTGGCAAGCCGGCAAGCACGACACTGATTCCTAAGGGATTTATTGATGGGGCAGGAACCTCTGTCTTTCCCCTTCTTTTTACAATCGTACACTCGATGTTCGTGAATACTCCTCTTGAAAAATCCTGAGCATCCTGACCAACAACGAGCAAACAGTTTACTAAGCCGTGTCGCAAGAGGATTCTATTTATTTGAACCGTCGATCTTAGAATGGAAAAATGCTCTTGCAAATAAAAGTATATATTCGATGTATATCATTTATAGAGATACTTCCGAGAATTAAGTTACGAGGGAAGAGAAACGAGTGTAATAGAAAGATGGAACATTTACCGTCGCAAGTGAAGACGCCGTAGTGTTTCCCGGAACTACGATCACCGCACACTTTACACAGTATGTCAAGTAGCCTGTCTCCTGCAACGAAATTTGCCCATTATTATTTGTTACTGCTAAATCAAGTGGTACACGAACATAATCACGGTGAGATTCCTACGTTCCGTCGCATTGATACTTTTCAACAAGTTCACGCGAGGCTTTCTCCGGCCGAAGTAGTATAAGTCAACCACTGAATCATCCTATTCCGGCTTCTCGAACACAAGCACTAAGGATCGATTTTATAGAAATTAATGAAAACAATCTGATTACAATTGCTGTGAAAAATCTCCAGTTATCTGGCACTCATATTTTCGGGATGCATAAGCATTGACTCTTGCTGTTGTTTTATTTGAATCAGCCAATTATTGAGTTTTCAATTGCCGAGGCAACTAACGTGATTGCTTCAGCGAAAGTGAATAGGGGTTGTTCGACGGGAGATCGAAGAGAGACAGCGGCGCGAGAAGTTCGTTTAAGAAAGCGCGGCGGAGCGCAAGAAGCGACCGGGCGTTAATCTGTTCTCCCCCTTTTTGGAGGAACCCTAATCGTCCTAATGATCCGCGGCAAGAAAAACACAGGCACGCCTAAGCCAACCGAAGCCTCCGCGAGCCTAGCCTGGGGAACCAACCACCTTCGCCTACTCACTCCAAAACCCTACATCAACCTAACCCGATCAGTGAAGTTTGCTTCAACCCCCAAACAGATTATCACAGACGTCTACGCCTCCATCGCAGATATTGCTTGTCTTGAATAACACGCATCTTCAGCGGCAATAAGTAGCCAAGGCGCCTAACTGTTTCCTACAAGTGCGCTCAATATTGCCGTCAGCCTAATTTAAACCCATGAAAAATGCATGAAAGTAATAAACAAATATTTACAGAGACGGCAAACCAGAACAAGAACAATGCACCATAGTAAAGTTATTCTTTTCCAAATGTAGCAATACAAAAACATAAGGGATTTATACATAATACACTTAATACAACAGGCAGTCGATCGGACTGTTTTTCAAGCAACAAAGGACAGGGTACAGGAACAGGCAAAGACAAAAAAATAAGAACAATCAAGGCCATTACTGTCTTTTCAAATCATAGTATATTAACAGTACAAATATCAATAAAGCCACAATAATCGAAACAGAAAAAGACGAAGCATTTCAAGCCAAGAATCTCAGAGTCCAGCGTAACCAATGTGTATTCATCGAAGCGATGTCCGCACGTTGCAGAGTCCAGAGTTGCGTGCACAAAACATAGTCGGCGCGCAGGCTTTTTCACGGTGAATCTTGAAGTGCGACTATCACAGAACAACATACACACATCCGCAAGGACAATGCCTATTAGAAAGCAGTCTCTCAAAGTTGAGAAAAAGAAACACCGGCTGCGAAACCCGTCACCTTCATCTCACACTCTAACGCAATCTAAGGAAGCGACGTTAGAAAATCGAGCGTATCGGATGAGAAAAATTGTAAAAAGGGGGCAAAATATAATCTAATTAAACACTGTAATCACACGCGTATTTATAAATGATCGAGGAGAGACTTGGCGATGGTTGGGCCGCGTAAAGATTCCCATCTCGGACTGACCTGTGCCCATCCTCCGCGACTGAGTGCTCGACATAAGCCGAACATTCCCCGACGGACGAGCTGGTGACTTGTGGCAATCACTGTGGCGGTGGTAGTGACGCGGTGGCCAGGGAGTCGCGCGAAGTCCCGGAGCATTCTCCGTGACGGGCTGGCTTCGAGCCCCGGCTGAAGCTACTCGCCTCCTCGCGCTCTGGGTTGGGCGTGTGGCCGCGCGCCTGTGTGTGAGTACGACGAGCTGGCATTACCTACCCTCGCCGGTGTGAGCAGCCTCTGGACCACCGCGTACTACAGCCGCACACACGGCATCAGTTACCATTCGATCATCCTCTAACTGCTACACCTGGCTTCTGTCTCACCGCAGTGCCTCGCTCTCTCAAAACTCCCCTCATTCCTCGAGAATACCCACCCTCTGTTCGTCGGATGTATGGGTAAGTCATCGTCATCGAAAAACTGGAAAGTATCTTGCACTTTGATTAAATAATAATTCTGATTATTCTTTTTTTGTAAGTCGCTTTGGTGATACTTAGATCGCATCGAGTATGTAAGCTTTTATATTGTCATCGCATCATTTTACTTTTCTATTGAAACTGTAATAGGAATGGGATGTAAAATAGAAGGGGGAAAAGAACGGGGTTCTCGATGACAGTGGAATGGGTGGGGGTGTGAATGGCATTGAGAGATGCAGGAGGTAGATCTCTCTCGCGCTCAACTTCTGTGGCATCTTGGCCTGCCTATACATAGGGAGCGAAATAGAGATTTGCGAGTGTGAGGGTGTCGGTGGCGCGTGACTGAGGGGTGGCGTAGGGGGTAGGTGGGGAGAATTCCGACAGGCGGCTAGACGAGCCGCGGACTTGCTGGCCGAGTGGCTGACGCGACTACAGGGGGTAGCGCTAGTTAGCCACGGGAAATGCAGGGGCGGCTCCAGAGGCCACGTTGTCAGACGAACGTTACCACCGTGTCATTGGTCGACTCCACCTACCCAGACGCTGCGAGGGTGTTGTTGCTTGTGTCGGAGGGTGCCGTTCACTGCGTCAAGGGGTGCCTTTACCTATATCGAGGGGTAGTAGGCGTCACCCAGTCTCTCATTGGAGCACCCGTTCGAGCCAATGCCGACTGTACCAACCATGGATTTAGGATTTAACCGTTATCGTATAAGCTCCTTGTATCCTGGGACGCTATTCGTTGATTACCTTACATTAACGTTACTTGGTACAGAAAGTTACACCGAGATGGATTGCCGTCATACTAGAGGCCATTTCGCGCCTATGTTGTCTACATTTTCAGAGACGCATTTTTATATTCTCCTTCGTTGTAACACCAGCTGGAAAGGGGTATTTTCGCATTGAAATATTCCTTTTTTTCATTCACTCAATTACAATCGAATGTATGCACTACTCACTCTCATAGGCAGTAGATAGTATCCACGTTTGTTCGGACGGGATGACCCAGGCATTGACTTGTACTACTTAGAAGCCTAATAAGTGGATGTAGTCCCGGCTGTTTTTTTTAAAGAGAATGTATGCATATACCATGATTGTCAATGCATAAAGAGCAATTTTAAGACATTTTTATTTTATTACTTGCGCTGTTGTTGACTTTATTAATGAGATACGCATTAAAATTACAAAGTAATTAAACATATTATGAAAATTCACACCAATCTGTAATTTGACGTAACTAAATCATACATTTTTGGAGGGAGCACATATTTGGCTACAGAAGTCTTTGGTCATTTTATACTGAGTCTTCTTACACCTACTATTCTCCTACATTGCTCTTGATAGATTTACTTGGAGATGGGACTGGGAGTCAGCCAACGCTAATGCAGCTCCATCTGACGATATCAAGCCCTTACTAGATACCACTAGAAAATATTGTCGGTAACATTTAAGTTAGAAGTGGATATGATGAATAATAAAGATAGTCTTTCAGCGTGGAACAAATTTATTGAACTAATCTTATCTTATTACATTGACTTATCATTTTTTATAGTTTTGCCTTCTTGTAATTAGGAAAAATCACTTTCAATACATTTACAAAAACGAGTGTTTTCGCACGTATTTATTCTCCTATTATTAAAGTGTCTGTAGTTTAAAACACACTTATGAATTTATATTTCCCGCAAATATACACAGATTTTATGTTTTACGTATGTATACAGTACTGAAGAGGTTGGTGTCATACAACTGATTAATATAACGAAACCTAATTCAAAGAGCATTGTTGCAATTGGTTTTGCAGCTGTGCGTATCGTGTCTGCAATACACGTTCACGCTCAGTCTGCCTATTAACATCCTCCATAAGTGCATTGACTCGTCTTGGAACGGCGGCTTCCTCTTGACTTTGCAAAAATTTAAATGTTGATAATTCTAAATGAGCTTGTTCTATCTGCTCCCACAAGTCATGTAATTGTTTTGTTAACACTTGCGCCCTCGTCTGCAAAAACATTATCAAATGTATCAAATTTAAACAATTTAAATGACACGAGATTTTTAGTATTGCTACAAGATATATTCATAATACCTGGTATCCTCCAGTAAGAACTTTTAACTTCTTCTCCATCCTCGCAGCTCGCTTGGCTTCGCCAGTCATATGCATTCGGTTCTCTTCCAACTTTCTTTCACAGGCTTCGACTCTGTCCTTCTTCGACGCAAGAGTCGCTCTCGTGTATCGCTTTTGTGTTTCTAAGTATAATATCTGCACAAATAATGCACGATTAAATATCGAATGTGAATATACAAGTAGTACTTATGATGGCTCACATTACGTACCTGTGACAAACATTCTTCCCATACTGTTGTATAAGAATCTAAGCTTAAATCACCGTGAGCCATGCCTTCTTTTACAACTCCCATTTCGTCAGTCAGTAACTGTTTGGCCTATATGAAATTTATTGCTATAATGAATGAAAATTGTTTGACTACACTATAATAATAGTATACAAAAACGTTACCGCGGTAATGTCATTTTCTTCAAAATTAACATATGGATGTTGTTCCAAGTATGCTTCGGCGTGAGCTATTGCTGCCGTCGCACCTTTCCGGTTTTGGTGAATAGGACTTTGCAGTGCATCGTATTGTAACATAGTGATCATCTCTCGTTTAATCAGTTCTTCTGCCTAAAAATATAGATTTAATAGCACATTGAAAAATGATTTTGAATATAGTACAATAACTTTGAATACCAACCCGTTGTAAGTCTGTCAACGGTGTATCCATAAATGGTCTTAGGATATTCATATTGACATCCACAGGTCGAGGCAATTCTCTTTGAATTACTTGAGATCTAAGAGCTAATTCTTTCTTTTCTATAACAGGCAATTAAAAATTCTTCTGTAACATCTGTATGCAAACCTAAATATATGTGAAAAGCTACACACTTTGTTCTAGTAATTCTTGCTGTTGCCGAGCATCAATATCGGCTTGATCTTCAATAACTTCAGTCGATGGAGCTGTAACTGTTTCTTCCTTCTCATCACTTTCGGGAACTACGATTTCATAATCGTTACGAGGTGCAGGAAGCGTACTTAAACCAGCACGCAGTTGTTCCTTTACTTGTTTCTGTACAGCGGGCGTTTCCGCCCCTTCTACTCCTTCATCAGGATTAATACTGAGTTTGTCACGAACCGGCGTAGCAGCCAAAACACCGTTCTGAGTCCGTATTGATACCGGAGTATTAAATGAATTGGCTGGTGTTGTATCACTCCTTTGTGATCTAAAGGGTGTAGCTAGAATCGTATTTGGTGTGGCTACAGCATTCGCTGTTGGAACAACTCCGGTGAAATCAGAATTGGTCAACGGCGTATTTAATCCACCTGTAATATATTATTTGCTATTAGCTATGGTAGAGAAATTCCTTAAGTAATCGTGAATCATAGAATACTACCTTTTAGTGGCGTGTCAACATGTGTAAGCGCCATGACATTCTGAGCTTCTTGAAGAATTCTATCTGTTGCAGCTGGAGTACGGGGTGTAACGGCAGCATTAGTCGGTAACGAATAATCAGCCAGAAGACTGTCCGACAAGGTAATTCCACTTTCAGTAGCAACCTCGCGAGCCACCTGCACTCAAAAATATTGCGTTAAATATCTCAACCATCTGTGATTAGTAGAAAAAATTTGTGATACTTGCTTCAGAGGCTCGACCAAGTTTAACAACTTGTTGCAATTCGTGATCAGAAATCTGTGGTTCAGGTAACACAAGTTTGCTTCTTTTTCTTATGGGTTCCTCATTATTTAACATTCCCATGGGAATATCATTTTCTTTTCGTTGTTTCAATTTCTGTTTGTCTTTTCGGCGTTCCATTTCTTCTCTTTCTTGGCGCAACTCTCCGTCAAGGTGTTGCTGTCTCATTTTCGAAAAATCGATCGCAAGTGGATCAACATGTTCATTCGATGTATCATAAAAGCCTGATGCAGGTCGTTTTTCGAAAGGAATCTCTGAATTGTAATTAACACCGCGTTTGCGTTTGTTTTTCTGAGAGACAGTGATACCAGCAGCCCTTAATTCTCTGCGCTTTTGTAATGCAGCAAGTCGACGTGCTTCTTCCAACTGCTTTTCCCGAGCTTTCCGCTTTGCCTTTTTACCCTGAGTATTGGCCAGCCTAGCACGTGCCTCAGAAAGCATTTCCAATTCTGAAAATAATATTTAACAATCTATCTGACAGAAACTCCATTTTACTTAAAAATAAGAACCATACCATCTTCATCCATATCCTTTGGATCTGGCCTTGCTGGTTTTGTTTCAGGATTAGGATCAATTTCTCCCGGTTTTAATTTACGAGGATCATCCGCAGCATCATCTCCCTCTTCTTTTTTTTGTGCTTGATCTCTGGTTGAAATAAAACATAATAAATTAGCATACACAGTCATGAATCTTGAGAACACGTAAATATTTGGGCGGCCTATACTTACAGGAGATATTCGTATCTCTCTAGACATTGAGCTGCAGTGCGCCCAATAATAGGTGCTATTGTCCTCCATTGAGTGGGCATTAACTTTGCCAAGTGAAGGAGTTTCTCGTCTTCTTCTCTGCTCCATTCTGTCTTTTTGATGCTAGGATCTAACCACTCAAACCACCTAGCTTTGCACTGTTTAGCAGATTTTCTATGTAAAAGCGATGCTATCCGACTCCATTGATTTTTGCCATATTTCATAACAGCCGCTTTTAGAATTTCATCCTATAATAGTGGTAAGATATCTTTTATTAACAACATAACAGTGAAATTGAAGTAATATACTACATAATTGCGATGTTAATGAGGCGTGATAAAATATGTAATATGAATACTCATTTTAATAAATTCAATTGTAAATAAAATATGTATTTTTAATTAGTAGTGTTTCAAAAAATGTTGGCGTAGTTTAAGTTTTTCTAGGTTAACGTAACACAGTAGCCTAAACTCACTTCTGTATTCCGCCACACACCACCTTTTATCATAATACGCGGCATTTTTGCAAGGTTGTTATGTCACCACTTCACAATGAAAATCATAAAACTAATAAATTGCTGCGCGCTTTTACGCGGTTATTTCATAAATACTCAAATACATCGGCCACGATACGACACCGATACGACAACGCCGACAACGCTACACCATGGCGATGTTGCTTGATGCAACCCTACGCAAACCGAGACGAGAGACGTCAACGGCGAAGAGTGAAAGCTTTTCTTGAATGAGCCGAATGAACAAGATTTGGATATGGACGAAAAAGATGCAAGTGAGAACGTTTACAATATCACACATTGTATTTTCAGCTTTGTACATAAATATTTCTTAACAAATTACAATGACTTTCATACATTAATTTACTCATCAATACAAACAGCCGCGCATGTATGTATGTAGTAATACAAGAATATAAAAATAAACATGTATTCGTTAATATAATAAGCAATAAGGAGAAAGTAACTTAGGTAACAGTAAATTCTTTGATTATCACAATTATTTGTTCGTTTCCAGATAATTCACAGCCACGGCTTCCACATCATATACATTCGGCCGAGAATATTTAAATCAGTCGCTTGATCCAATAAACATACGACCTACAGAAAAAAGATACAATATTAATACAATAAATATCTTATGCTCTCTTCTAAAATATACCAGAATTGTGTTATACTTGGTCGTTTGCAGACAAAGAGTTATCTTGAAACGTAGTTCGCGCTTGTTTAATATCATCATCACCAATAATTACATGATAGTATCTTTCGTAGAACTTGTCGTTATATAGTTCTTTAAGATGTTCTAATATTACAATTGATGGCTTAATCCCGTTTAATTTTTTTTTCACCGTGTTTATCTTCGTTTTAGGAATCCACTTTACGTCTGGAAGATGTAATATTATAGCATAAATCGAGTATGAATTAATATAGCAGAAACTGTTGGTTGATTGTATATCATTTAATTACCTGCTTGATCGGATCCACTTTTTTGTAAAGCTTCATTAATATTTTTAACCCAAGCCAGTGGTTCTTGAACAAAAACTTCCATACATGCCAAAATTCGACCTTGTCCGTCCCGAAGCGCACGCAACACGTGATTCATTGTAGCCCCCAAGAGATCTTTTTCTCCAAAGGGTTTCAATAGGCCTAAAATCTGTGGCGTTAAACGGAATGGCACGAGCTCAGGTATTGGTAAATCTATTCCAGCATCGAAAGCCAGGCCGAAATCTATTCCCAAACATCTTCCAGAGGGAATGACAACCAATGTGTTTTGTAGATGTCGATCACCAATACCAAGAATCCAGTGAGCAATACACATAGTAGCATAACTAGTAATAAAATTTCGTCGTAGAGTCATGAAGCTTTCTACGGATGGGCACAAAACTTTAAAAGTTCTTCGAAGTGCATCCCAGTCTGTCTCACTAATGTATTTCTTCATTTGTGCAATTACTTGGGCCGCTCCATATTTAATTAAAGCATGTTTATATTGTAAATCCATCCTTTCCCTGGGAGCGGCATTGTAAATCCAGGTCTGGTAGTCATTTCCTATCCGTTCGTAGCGCTTTAATTGATCATCTGACAAAGTAAAGTGTATTACGTTCTGCAAGCTCTGGGTGTCATCTATCCATTCAATTAATCCCAATGATTTAGATAATGGGATGACCTGTGAAAGTAAACAGAACAATTTTTCACATAATCGTAAAATTCTTATTGAAATACGATACCAATGAGTAAAGAATTTTACTAGTATACCTTATATGTATTTATTGATAACTTCCTGTGCTTGCAAGCACTATCGTTCTCTAACGCATTGTTCATTATTGAAAACACTTGTTGTAGTCTTTGGTCTTGCCTCAAGTCTTCACCAAATTTAACAAGAAAATTGTACTCTTTTGCATTATTACCTATCATCGTTATCCTGATAGGTCTACGTAGCGATTGCATAACTTTTACAAACGGTTCCAATTTCACAATCTTTGTGTGATACTGTGGCATAGGCTTTCTGTTTCCAGAGTATTGACCGGGTATTTCTAATGTACTGCCACTAAATTCATAAAGCCACGGACTATAGTCCTTTAATTTTTCACGATCCCTACGTTTTTCTAGCTGTTGCTTTAAGTTGATGCATGAGCTTGCCACCCATTGTTTAATTTCATCAACTTTCTTACCAGCTAAGTTCTTTATCTGTTTTTCATACTTTGCGATTTCTCTATACAAAGTGCCGGGCCGTGGATTGTTTCTCAATTCACGTGGATTTGGATACACTTTTTTCAGTAAAGTGTCTATTGCTGTAGCTGTACCTTGAGATAAGTCTTTCCTAAATTCTGATAAATAGTATTGTAAGTATAATTCTGGTTGGGCAATGTATTGCATAGCTTTTAAGAATTTATCAATTTCAGGATTGTTGTATATTATACTTCGTATTCTATAAGTATCTGTGTCCGTTGCTAGCACTGGGTTTAGCTCTATAGCAAAGCTAAGCGTGTAGATGATAGCATTAGGATATGCGTCTGCAATCCGTTCAATAATGGGAATAACAATGTGTGCCATTTCGGTACCAAGATGAGAAAACAACTGTGCCTGCCAGGATATAAACATCCAGCTTTCAATCGCTTTAGTTTCTCTTGAAAATATTTCTCTTATTTCCGTATCTTTAAAATAATCAGCATTCAATAAACAGGGGAAGTAATGAGCACATTCAAGACATCCATAAAACATTCCCTTTAAAGTGGAGCGTACAAATTCTCTCTGTAGCACAGTATCACTTTCATCGAGTGATAATTTATCATAGCAGTATTTGATCATAGCTAAACAGCATTCTTTAATGGATTCAACGTTTTGTGTATTGTACGAGTCTTTTAAGCGACTGAAAGTATACTCCTCTAATGACTGTATAACATAATTCACATCATTACTCTCAGCATTAATGTCACTTAAGATTCTTCTATGTGTTATTAGCAATTGTGCAAATACACTACTTGTTCGGCAAGCACTTGTTATGTCTAATGAAAGGTTGTTCAGGTGTCGCTTAACATTTATTTCTGTAACAGGGTCTAATCCATCTTGTTTCAGTAGTTTTTGTAATCGTTCCCAGGCGATTCCAAAATTCTCAAGTTTTTTATGCATTTCCAATTCAGTTTTGCCATTTAAATACTTCATTTTTGCTGCTTCTAATAGAAACTCGTTTTTTAAATTCGTTGTTGAGTTATTAAGTATTCGTTTGGCCAACTTCAAATATTTCTGTGCAATATGCGTGTTTTTCTGACTTAATGCTGCTCTTACAATACCTAACTGCATTTTTGACGATATCGAATATAGTTGACCCACAATATCATTTCGGCTGCTATTTTCGTCATTAGACAGAATATAGTTTTCTTTCAAAATTGAAATAAAATACAACCTATAAGATATCAGTTTATCCCATGTCAGAATAAAATCTTGTTCGCCTGGCATACTGCAATCCCAAAACTTAATCATCTGTTGTAAATCCAGTGGTGAATATTCAAAAGACAGTTTTTTCAAAAGTCTAATATAGCAATTCACATCATTCACATGGCGTAACTCCCGTAATTTATGAAGTCGTAGTTCCATTGATAGAGGATGTAATCTAATCCATTGCTTTCTCAATTCATCTATGGTATTCAATAAGAAGTCCATTGCATGCTCCTCTTTCTTCAAAAAAGTGAACAATAAAGCTGTTTGTTCTCCGAAGAAACATTTGAGGTATTCTTGCTTTTCTTTATCCGCAAGCCAAGTATTCATAACAGTAAAGTCCTTTTCACCAATGGCGGAGAGATTGCTATCATCCCGAATAGAATATAAGGACAACTGCTTTTGCACTTCAGTTTCGAACAACCACACAAATAACCAGTCTTTCCAAGGGTGACTCCAAATTTGGTCCAAATCTTCATTTAAAGCACTTTGGATATGTCGATCAATTTCAGACCAGCAACACAGATTATTTGCACATTCAAATAATCCTTGAAGAGATCGCTCTTGCATCGAACTCGGGCCTCTTTCGAATACCCTCGTAAATGCATCCTTTGATCTACTCCAATCCTTTGAAGCGTGTGCAAATGCTGCTTCCTAAAGACCAAAAAAATGTCTGTCAAAGTACATAAACACGTTATAGCAATTATATAACATACCTGCATATCCTCGTCTTGAATATGATTTTGAAAAATACTTAAAACAATATCGACATCATTAATAGATTCATACAAAGTGCTTAGATACAACCAGGTATCAGGCGAGTCATACGTAATTTCTCTGCGCATTTTTTTGGATGGTGGACTCGAATCATCCAAAGTATATATCAATGCTTCTTCGAGTAGAAGCATCCCATGAAAATTCAAATTATTCGATTTTGACATTTTCAGGACTGTATTTGTGTCAAAATCAAACATCCGGCAAGACAATAGAATCTCCAAAATAGCACTAGTAATTGAGTTATTCTGTGGATTTTGAGATAGAATTTGTTTCAAACTCCTTAACACGTTGTCAATACATTTTTCATTCTTCTTTTGCTGTACTATGCCATTGCAAATGGAAACAGTTATGTCCTTGCATATTTGCTGATCCCTTCGCATTATCTGTTCTAGTGATTCAACCAGACTTTTTAAGGTAATTTCAACATCTGGAAAATCTCCTATTCTGTATTGCCTGTAAAGTATTTAAAATTTTACTATAAGCTTGTGTGTTAAATCTCAAATGTAAACAAAAGCTATATAGAGTTGCGTACCTATATACTCTAACACTACCCCTTTGTCTTCTCATTTCTTCTTTTCTCATTTCATCATAGCGCATATTTTTCTTTATCTGTCCTTGGCGAATTTCTTCGCCAATTTTTGATCGATCACGTAAAAATCTTGGTGACCTCTTACTATTTCTTTGAGTCCTTTGTGATGCTTCGACTGCAAATTCATATCTTAAAGTTTCAGTAGACGTTGATGGATAATCTTGTGGTGCTGTAGGTTCATATTGGGGTTCCTGTGTTGCCTGAAGACGCAGCTGACCATCGTTACTTATATTATTAATTGTACTGGACAATATAGCACTCATTTGCGTTGATATTTGATTCATTTCATTTGCAAGCGATGGTGCAAAAGCTGGAGCCATAGAATCTTTTGTCCTCCAAAAGGCGGATATTTTATAATTAACAAAAGCACAATCGTGTAATGGTTTGAAAATTGGTTGTGTGTAATCTAACGACTTGCTGGTAAGATCAAATATCATAGTTAATATAAAAGGCAAGAAAGAAGATCCAATATTATTTGTATACATATTAAATGTTTCCAGTAAGCGATCTATAGATGTGTTTGATAGTTCCGCATTATCCCTCCAAAACAATAGCACTTCTCTTTGCAACTCTTCATCCGGATCTAATACACCAGATATTAAGACTTCCTTGCTGAGCTGAATTAATTCATCAGCCATTTCTTCACTTGATATAGACCCCGAAAAATGTTTGTAGATATTTATAAAAATGCTGTAACCCATCTTTCGATTGTCTGTTACGTTACTTTTCGTGTAGGGTAGAATTAAAGACGTAAACTGATGCAGCTCCTTCGCTGTTAAAATCGTTATTAAACGGCAAATAATTTGTAAAGCTACCTTATCGCAAGGTTCTATCTTGTTCATCAAAAAGCTTTGGAGCTCCATGTATTTTAATTCATTTCGTATTATATCTGGTGTGAGGTAATTCATGCGTTGTAGAAACATTTCTAAGCACTTGGCTTTGTCCCAATTGCCTACTTTAACGATATTTGCAATGATAAATTCTGAATACATCAGTGCAGCTTCATGCCAGTGTCTAGACATTGCGTGTATGCACTTTATTAATCTGCTTTGATTTCTTGTCTGAATCTTTAGAAGCACATCTTTAATTTTATCTTTTACCACACTTGCTTTGTCCAAGTATTTTTCATCTTTTGTGAAATACTCCAAAATCACACCGATGCATTCATATGCTTGTAGATATAATTCTTCACTATTCTGCCAGTTCTCAATGGACTTCTCCAAAAACTCTAGAATGTCAGTTCTATCAATAATTGCTTGTTCCATTCCATTCTCAAAACAAAGCAATATTAAATAAATTGCTGATTTTTGCGAGCCATCCATCACAGAGCCAAGATTACTTGGTAATGTTAAACATGAACGCCAAATCTCCAAAAAGGATTTAATGATACTAATATTGAAGTTATAAATGCCTTTAAATTTATCGTTTGTATTCGAAACAGTGGTTTTAAGAATAAGCAACTCCCATAACTTCTGGGCTGCTTTCTTTTCCTCAACTTGTTTGGGAATTGCTACATTATGCCATTCTAGCAGTAGCATTAAGACATCAGTAATGACGTAATTCAAATGATTTACATTCAAATATTGATAAATTACATGCATAATTCGTGGCAAGGAAAATTGAGCATAACTTTTGAATACCGCTGGTACATTTGAAATAATCTTCAGCATGAATAATTTAACATTCTTATTATTTGTTTGCATCATGGACTGAAAGAAACATTTAAACCATTTAGGTATCGCCACAGTATTGTCAACAGTAGGTATTACAATACTTTTTAACATCATATGTTCCAATACACCGCAAATAGATGCCATGCACTCATGTTCATTTAGTTCGTCACATTCCAATGTTAAGCTCATGCTTTCTTCTCTATCACTATTTTCCTTGTTATTATGTACTAGAAAATCATTTAGATCGTGAGTTGATACGTCTTGACTCAGAGAAGAAGATGACACATCATATGTATGTATGTGATGAAATCGTGTTTGGCTTTGCTTCAATCGTATATCTTTCCGTATATTAATTAGCCTTTTACGATTTTTTGGATATTCCTTGAAAGTTTGTTGGATGTTGTAATGTTTATTGCAATCCACAATGTTTTCCCAAATTCGTCTTTGTGGAGTTTCAGCAAAAATTTTTAGATATGAATCTTCATTATTCTTCAAGCTGACAATAGATATACAACAATTGTAAGCAGAACAATGAAGTAATCTCATCAATTCACTGTGTTCAGGAATCAATGTTTGTTCTCGCACTTTTACTGTGCTACTATATAAGTGTAATAACAATTCCTTTCCTGACTGAGGATTTTCCACAGCAGCTCGAGTAATACAACTATTTACACTGTCAATATTCTCAATAGGAACCTTTGCAAACATAATCCCAATAAGATTGTAACATCCTATTTTCGATATGATACTTTGCTTAACATCTAGATCATTACCGACCAAGTTTCGATTAATGACTGTGCACATATCCTTCATATTTCTCTCAAAGAATTTTTCAATGACAGAAACAGTGCAAAATTGAAAGGAGGGAATACAAAACTTGTTTAGTATATCAAATCTTTCGTTTGCAGCTCTGTTTATGTCCATGAAGAGTTTGTATATTCGTTCCAGAGATTCTACAGCTTGCTCGCTTTCAATGCCATTGAAATACTTTTCCAAGTAGTCAACCGTTTTTTCAGTATAAAGTTTCTCAGATTCGGTTGTAGCCGACAACAGTACTACTTCTAATACTATCATTGATTTAGTAACAGGTAGTAATGTTACTAGTGTTTGAAAACAATTGATTTCTTTCAGAGTTATCACATTTTGTTCGGATTTTTCTTTCACTATTAGACGATATAAAATTGCAATCAACGCAGGGTTGTTGGCCGTAGTCGAATCTACCAAAGATGGTAGAAAACTTTGAAGTATCCGTGTCTTATGTACAATATCGAAATTGTCTGTCAGTTGGTGTAGGACCCAACTATGATAATCTAAATTTATTGATGAAAGTTCCGTCGGATTTTTCTTTAGTGATACTGCCATCCTGAAGATACTTATTAATTTTTCTTTCCTATCTTCCATGTTATTTACCGCCCTTTCGAAAATAGCAAAATGTTTTGTAATGGTATCGACCAATTTTTCTGCAGTAATGTGTAAATCTTTCTTGTGCCGTTGTAGAAAAAGCATCATGCCTTCGACTATTGTCAATAATATTAATGGAGTCTCTTGTAATGACACCTTAAATATTTCAAAGGTTCTTTCAATATCTTTCAACATATATCTGAATATTGAATGCTTAAACAGATTCAAAAAGTGTAGTCCTTGGGGAACAATTTCATTTGATGGTATGGTGTCATTCGCAATCAGTTGTATCAATTTCTCCATTATCTCTGACTGAAAATTACGATTCAATATTATTTGTAACAAAACGCACATAGATAATATTAGGAAATATTTAGAAGAAAATTTATCAAATGATACCTTATAATGCACAAGATGCAATTCCATGACATCCCGTAAGTAATCATGTGTTCGGGGATTAATGTTAATGTAAATAACATGTCCTTTCCTTTTTTCAGAAAGTATTTCAAAAAGGCAAGCAATTTTATCTTCGTATTTACCGAGGACGAGTTTATCCTATTACCAGTCGTAGATTAAATAATAATTATTTGTACCATGGATATAATTTTAAAAGATTCGTTTTCATATTTATATATATGCTTACTTTGTACAATTTTCTAAGAATCTGACAGCGCTCTAAAGTCATTAAACCTTTCACGTATAGTTTGAGCTCAGTTGTGACCGGCTCACGTATAAGCTGATTCAGATTAAAAAAATCGTTGATGTGTTTGTCTACATAAGATGCAAGTATTCGTTTTAATGAGTCTTGCATAAAGATATGGCAACTTTTCTTTTCCATTAGTAATTTTAACAAATTTTCTACGGTATTTGAATGGCTAGAAAAAGTATTAAAATTGCTTGCGTCAAAATTGGTATCCGGCTCCATTATAAATAATGAGATAAGCTCAAATAACTCGTTGTTTAATAAAAATTCAGGTACAAAACATTCCTGAAAATTAAAAACAAATAATCATCAAACGCACTTATTGCGCTCTATGCAGATGATTGCATAGACTTAAATTATAAAGCTTACCTCCAGATGAAAAAGAGTTTCAAGAAAATTGAACGTAGTCATAATAACTATATATAATCCTTTGATGTGCTTCCAATCAGTGACGAATAATAAATGGATGAAATTTTGTATGCAATCAAAAATAACATCTTTTTTTGGATTCTGGCTTGAGAATAATACTTTTAAATCTATTAGCTTCTCATTTATTAACCAGATGTAGCAATCCAAAGTCCTTAAAAGGTTTTCCGGCTTTTGCAGTATTTGATATTCGATTTTAGCTTCAGTGCCCCCTAATATAACTTCGTTAAATGCCTCAATACCGTTATCGGCAATATAACTGCGAATGATACTTTCTGCAGAATTGTGACCTTCCACACATTTACTAATGCGTAGGAAAAGTTCCATAGATTTCTTTCTACAATGTTCATCTAAAGAACCACATTGGGAAAACAGCCACTTTGTTGCATCCATCAATGTTGCATTCTCAAATTCATGTGGCTTCTTACGTTTGTCATATGCTTCGTTAAATAAATGTTCGTTTGATATTAAAACTCGGAGAACATGTTCAAGTGCACTGTGAATTGCGCGATCATTACATTCTTTGAGACTACTAACAAAACAATAAAATATATAAATCCAGTGTATCGTAACAATTTCCTCTTCTTCACGAAGAATCATGTACAAATGATTAAAAGCAACAGCAGCAGCTATGCGTTTTGTTGCAGACGGATGCAGAGCAAAGTGCATCATTTTGTTTATCACTCCATCAATATTCGAGAGAGAGTTTGCATCGTCACTACTCTGTTTTATAGACCACTTGGAGAATTCAGCTAAGGAAGATCCACAGAATTCCCTGAGTGCTGAATTGGATTCACTGCATAGTCCAGTAAACAGTGATTCCAAAAGTAATGCAGTAATTGGAGAATGTAGCATAATATTGGAACTCAACCAGTGAGTCAATTGTAGCATTAGGGGCTGAAAAATTTTTCGTGCGACTTCGTCACAATCACAACCCAAATTAAGTAAGACAGGGCACAGTTTCTTATATGCAGTTAGGTAACGTTCTGAAGATAATGTGAACGTTTCAGAAGTTTTACCAAGGAGAAAGACAACCATCACATAAAGTTCTTCGCATGCCATTATTTTCGTTCGTCTATCATTAGAATTTTCTGCCAAAGTTATAAGCCTTGGTAAAATACTATCAAAGTAAATATCCACTTTTAGATCAGACAGGGGTAATGAACATTTCAATAAATCCTTCTTATCCCATGTCGCTCCCGTTTCCAGTGATCTCTTATACACAAAGTCAGTCACAATATCTGTGTCAAGGGAGGCAATGAATAATAAAATTCTTCTTTGAAAATTCTCCAAATTCTTTGCTTTGTCCAGCAATATTATACGTTTTGTCGTTTTTCTCTGTGTCTTGATAATCTCCTGTGAGAATTCTGTGATACTTTCTTCGTTTTGCAAATGTAATGCTAAAGGCACTATAATTTCTTTTAAAAATGATTTCATTTTCGGCTTTTCCAAATGATTTGACCATCTCTCCATAGTATCCAGCGCAGTGTATGCGAGTTCGAAATCACTTAAGCCAATGTTAAAACAGATCTTAAATCCAGGTATAGTATCGTCCAATAGCCGTTCCACAAATACAATAGGTGTATCCAGCATTAGATACAAACAAGTTATCAGTAGCTCATTACATAATGTTGGAATTAAAGTTGAAATATTAAATAAATAATTGTACAATAACTCCATTAATTCTCGTTCATGATTTTTTTCCTCTATCATAGTAATATGCTTGCAGCATTGTTGAACTAGTTTGTAGAAACCAGACACATGTGGATGTTTGTAAGACAGCTTAATTAATGTCGTCAGGAAGTCATGTATATTGTTTACCAATAGTTCATACTTCAAATTATTGAGAATGTCGACGTAAAGATCAACAATATTGATAAATATTCTGAAATCACTTTTATTCACTGCAGTTTCAGATGTTACTGTATCTGTGTATGCATCTTCTTCATTGAGCTTCGTATTTAAATTTAGCTTTGAAA
Organism: Ectemnius lituratus; assembly: GCA_910593735.2. NCBI lineage: Eukaryota > Metazoa > Arthropoda > Insecta > Hymenoptera > Crabronidae > Ectemnius > Ectemnius lituratus. The sequence goes on along the minus strand of OU343036.1, from coordinate 3,835,333 downwards.
TTATGGCAATGCAAACGTGTATTATTGTATCAGTCAGTTCTTGAGCTATATGCTTATCAGCGGGTGTGCTGTCAGAATGAAGTTTCAAAAGTTGGGACCACAATGGTAAATAATTTTTGTAACAGACTGGACGTTCCGCTAAATTGCGCAGTTCACGTTGCAATTCTGCATCGATGAACAACGTATGCGAGCAGGACCATATTATCCCTTCTTGAACTGAAACGAACAAACAAAGGTATGATTCTATTTTGTACTTTGAGAAATTTAAAAACAGCATTAGAAAAAAAATATTCTTACTCAAATTATAAAGCAGTTCTTCACTACGGTATTTGTGAACATTATCAATGCTAATAATCACTTTCTTAAGAGCCATGGTTGCATGATTCTGACTAGTGATGGGGAGTTCAGGGAAGTTCTTGATCACAAGTACACTAAGTTTTGTAAGCATTTGAACTTCATCAATAGATAATGTCTCCATATGGATAATTATTTCTGCTATAGCTTCCAAATAATGAGAAATACTTTCCAAATTTCCTTGAGGCAAAGGTTCTCTGCAATAGAGAAATACGTGGGATATATTAATTGTATTTGATTCATTCATAATCAAGTAGTTTTTAAATAAAACATACATGAAACAAAGAGGCTTTGCGCATTGGGCAATTAATAAGAACATTTTTCTTACACCATGGCCACTAAGATACTTCTTACAAGGAGCAGCCAGTTGGCTGTAGCCATAAACAATAAAATGAAATTTGTTTGTTTGGAGATGAGCATCTTTTTCCATCTCTTTTTCAAAATAATTTTTGTAACGCTGAAAGTTATATTTTTGAGAACAAAGTACTTTATTTTCGTAATGGTATTAAATACTTACTGTGAATATTGATTTATCAAATTCAGAATTTCTTTCTTTTAATATATCTCCAATTATATGATATAGTTTTTTCAGAGCTCGCTGTCCACATTCATTTTGTTCCTTGTTACTATCATAAGTTAATGTCGTAAAACGATCATACCAAACCATATGATCTTCATAAACAAATTGAGCAAATTTCTCTATATGTTCTGATAATAAATTAATGGCTGTTCGCATTATAACTTTTTTCCGTTGATCCTGACAAGAAACACTTAAATCTTTAATCCAATTGTACATTTCTGACCAGTATTGGTCTTGAACCTCATCTGCTAGCTTTGCCAACAAATTGGAAAATGCATTCAAATAGGTTTCAATTTCTGGTACTTGTTGACCTTGATTCGGTTTATACTGTAATTTTATGATATTAACTATGCTATATAATTAATTAACGTTATGACGGCCAATATTCAATAATTTACCTGTTTCTTAAAGTCATTTCGTAATTGGTGCCAAATAAGATTGAAATTTCCTTTTGCCCTTATTGGTTCGGGAAAATATTTTGCAATTACACAAAGAACAGAGAGCACCAAACTTCTCTCTGCAATAACATATAAACATCTATTCATAGATTCAAGGTATTTCTACCATAATTTTGTCAAAAAGGAAACATTACCTTTCATACTCAGTTTCACAAAATAAGACAGCAACGTGTCTACTTCTTCAACAAAAGTGTAATTTCTATTGAAGAGTTCTATAAACTTAATATATGCAATTGCAGCTGCTTTTTGTACATTAAAAGAGCTACTGATAATTGCCAATGAACATGTACTCTGAAACATTTGATATGAATAAAAAGTATTGATATGTTCTAATGTTAATCTTCACACAATACCTTTATATTAGTCATATATATTTCAAATTTAGAAAGGACATGATTAAAATGGTCCATAATGAATTTCAAAAATCCAAAAGCTTCTTTTATAGCCATGTCAAAAATCTTCTGAGATGTCATTCTGGCAAGCTCAGTATTGAGAAAGAATAGTAGACCATAATCATTGTGGAATAATTCCGCCAATATTGTTTCTGAAAAGTACATATTATCATAGTAGCGTTGAACAGGAGGCCGAATACATTTACAGCAGTTATTATTCAGAGATTTGAAACATTATGCATCCATGAACAAACCGGTATCATCACTGGATACGTCACGAAAGTATTTGTGGCCATCTTCCAAAATACTTCGTAAATCGTTGCCATTTCTTTCCAAAACTGCTCTTCGAAATATACTTATAAATGTTTCGAAAGTCTCCATGATATCATATTTGTGTAATGCTACTAAATATTGAAACGTAAATGTTTGTTACATACGAATGTACGTAATAATATTTCTTATTGCAGGCTATTTGTAGACTTATCAGAGAAACCTGCTTAACTTGAAAGATAATGAAGTGTCATTATCGCAAAAGCACATAGTGCATTTAATTACTTGTAAACACCAACACAAACAATTCTACGTGATTTTGACAGGACAACATATCATACTGCCCCCGACTGCCCCCAACCCGTTATTCGCTACGCAACGCAAGCACCATCTATGTTACTTGCCTATCTAGATTTCTTCCGATTTCTAATCTTATGATAAACTACACCCCAGTTCGAACCACAATAGAGATTTCCTCTCTCATATGCCTGATGATTACTTTAAATACAAAACGTACACCGTACATACATAAGAACTCTAGATTGCAAATATATACAGGAAAGACAAATATGTATTTTACTCAATGTTAATTTTCCAAATGTTGATACAAATTTATTCGCAAAAAGTACAAAATTATTTAGTTATATACATAAGCGTCACTCATCCCACTAGAATATAACCAGCACTTCTGCAAGCTTATCACAGTTTAATATGTGTCAGCTCATATATATATAAAACTGTGCTTGCAGATTTAAAACGTGTGAAAAATGAAACATTGAGAAGTAGTCGCAAATTTACCCATATGCTTAACAAATATGCAGAAACTTAAAAGTTTATTTAGCTAAAAGTATGATTCATATATGACACTAACAATGTGGTATAATACTCCTCAGAAAAGATATTACAAGATGAATGCATACGCGAGCCTAGGGCTCCTATATCGTTTTTATACATCTCCAAATCTTTCTCTGTAAGCACTATAATAGGTATTTCCTCACGATTTAACAAAGCATTTTTATCTTGTGTTATATGCGACATCTCAGTACTATTTACATAACTTAAAGTAGTATTATCTACATTTGTATCACTTAATGGTGCTAGAGGAATATCTTTATCAATCGTGTTACATGTCGTTGACTGTTCTGTACTAACGTTTCCTCCTTCAGAACTAAAAGAACACTCATTTTTCAGTTCATTGATCTTAGTATACAAATAGCATAATTTCTGGTTCCACTGATTTTCATCTTCAGGATTTACAAGCTCTGCATTTTCTGATTCATTGTCGCACAACTGTACTTTATTAAGACGGAGTGCCATACTGTCCAGAATTCTAGAATATTTTTTTGCTATCATAATAGATTTAATCATTTTTTGTACAGCCCAAAGGTAGGAAGCAATAGACTTGTGGTTCTCAATTTTATGATACAATGCCTCCACACTATTTTTGAATTCCACATTACATAGGATGCAACTTTCATCGTGCATCTTCAAATAATGAAATATATAACCGTCTATACTTATATACTCTTCCAAACACGTTTCACAAAAGAAGTAGTGATTCCTTTGTTTTTTATAAAATTGTCGATATTGTTCAAGATAGTGAAAACGTTTCTCTCCTAAAATTTTTAACAACTCACATGGTATATTTTGATTTTGTGTATAATTAATTTCGCGTAAATCTGAAGATTGCCTGTTCTTGAGCAAACTATTGTCAAATACTATGTGTCGCTCAATTAAGTGATTAATAACTCTAGTCAATACATAGAAATCTCCACACAGTTCACACATTCTTACAGAAACGTTGTGATGTTCCATCAAGTGAAGTTTGATGTCTAATTTTGATGAGTACATCACATCACATAATTCACAGCCAAACTGTTGCTTACTATCTGATAAAGCCACTGTAATCCCTAAATCTTTTGTCCGATTTTGTTGCCCTTCATTTGTGTTTGGTATTAAAAATACATTTGCCAAATTTAATTTTTTCATACACTTCATTGTATGCAATTTATCGTTTTCCAGTTTTGCATTGAGTAGCAATTTCTTTTCCTGATTGACCATGTGTGTTTTACTACTAGTTAAATTCGAATGACTGCTATCTTTTAGACAACGTAAACGATCTGTATCATTATTATTAATTCCCATAGGATGTTGTATCGTTTTATGCTTTTCCAACATGTATTTAGTGAGAAATGTCAAACAACAAATGTTACATTTGTGAGGTCCCACAAGTTCAAAGTGATATCGGTTATTATGCTGCATTAAATATAAACTGTTGGGAAAGTAAAGATTACATCTCTTACATATCCAGGATGTAACGTTGGTACAGACATGAATATTTACCATTGCTACTGAGGTAATAACTTTGGTGCAATTATCACAAATATGAACAGAAGTTTCATCCTTATGACTATAATATTTATGACGCAAGAAATTTCTAATTAATGCAAATTTCTCATTGCATAAATTACAATGCCACTTTCTCACCGTTTGTTGATCTTCGTGATTAAATTTTTCTGACACATCCGACTTGCAACTAGCGTCTTCGTCTTCAGTCTGACTGCTTTCATCGTCTCCCTCTTCGTCCTCATCATCGCCCTCGTCCTCCTCATCCTCTCCTTTATCTTCCTTGTTATTCTTTTCTTCTACTTTACTTAAAGAATTTCGCAACGAGGGAGAATACAGTTTTGATGTGCTCTGGATTCTTTCAGCGCAAAGTTTTTCTTCTGTTGTAGTCTTATTGATACGTAATGAGATATCTTTGTCCACAGAATTTGTGAAATCTGGATTTTTACAGCAATCACTATCTAATATTTCAGAGTTTGCTATTGTATTACCATCTTCATAACTCCGTTTAATACAACCGAGTGTTTCAGTACCATCGCAGATTGTTTTCATAACATTAATTTTCCCACTTGATATAATCTTCAACCGTTTTTCACAGCAAATATTGTTTGTTGGGGACATAGGCCGTTTTAACAGCCTTTTTGATGGTTGTGAATTTATTTTATTACTTGCAACAAAGCCACTGCTATTTATTTGTTGATCGTGGGTCTCACTTATGTTAGTTGGTGGTAATAATCCAACCTCTATAGCTGAACTTAGTAATCCTTCTTCTTTTCTTTGATTTTCCGTTTCTCCAGAATGAATTCTACATTTCGTATTAATAGAATTGAAGTCTGCATTCTGTCCTTTGTATGGAACATTTTCGGTATCTGAGGCGACATGTGGCGCAATAACTGCAAATGCATCGTCTTCTGAACCAGTGCTTGCGTTTGGTAAATGTCTGTCCTTAAATGGACCAGTCCTTAATAAACTGTTATCAGTATCGTCACATTTCTGTGGCGAGTTTTCCTTCTCCTCAAAATCATTATTACAAACATTTTGTTCGTTTTCATACTCTTGGGAATATTCACTTTCATCAGTGTTGAGAAAGTTTGGCAACGACTTGTTGATTGAAATCAAAGTGTTTTCTTGCAATGGATTCATTAGAGCTGAATTAATTTCTTCATCGGATTGACTGAAGTATTCCTCGATCATCGTATGGTTATAGTCAGTTTTGGAAGTGTTATTATAATAGATACCTAAAACAATATATAGCATTATTCACGGGTTACAGTTATTTTCATTTATAATTAATGTGTATATCACCAGTACATTTATGAGTCTGCCTTACCATGAATTGTACTTTCAGAGATCCATTTAATATGATCTTGTTTTTCATGACCACATTTAGTAGCTGTACCTATATTTTCTTCAACATCAAAAATTTCATCTGGCACCTGTTGCGGCGGAGTTATGGTTTCATCACAATGTGACATTAGACTTAACTCCTTCGAAATTGAATCCCGGGTCCTAATTTCGTTTGCATTATCAGTTTCAATAGTCTGTACGTTATTAATTCTATCTGACTTGCAGTTTTCTGTAGTCCTGGCTGGATCATTTTCATTATATTTTGATATATGTTGAATATTGTTTTCAGGAGCATGCTGATTTAGTTGTCTGAGAATGAGAGGCTCCTCATTATTTAATTTTAGTGTAGATGTTTTTTTTACTGTCTTAGCCATATATTCATTATATTTCTTTTTATTAAGTAATGCGAGAAATTGAATTAAAGGAAGCTCTTCCAGTCTAGTTATTTCTATTCTTACTTGTTTCAGACCATACTTATTTAGATCAACATGATTTATATTATTTTTGCTTCTTTCATTTTTATCTATCCCATGAACTTTGGATAGTTCTTCTGATTTGTTCTCAATCAATGACATATGTGTTCGCGTTTTGGGAGACTTCTGCAAGAGCTGCTGTTCTTTTTTCTCTTCTTTGTAGCTGGTATCCATCTTCAATATTTCATTTCTGTCTTGCGATTTAAGATTCAGGTTATCACTAGTGAGAGTGCTTGTATCATTTTCTTTTACAATTTTTCTCTTTCTTCTTCCCGTTTTTTTTATAAATTTCTTTAATACAGTATCTGCATTTACTCCATTTGGTTCAGAATTTTCTTCTTGAACACCTTTGCTATCAGCTTGCATTTGTGAACTTAAATTTACGTTGTTTGGTTTTCGTTTGTGTTTCCGAGAAGGGATCTCAGTTTCCAACAGTTCTGGTGCATAACTTGACATTGTTTCATTGACCTTTGGTTCACTTTCTAGTTTTGTAGTTTTCTTATTTGAACTATCTGAGATACTGAAAATTACGTCTGCTCCTATTGCAGATTGTGAATTGCTATTTGACTCATTCAACTTACAACATTTACTAATTTTTTGCATTTGCTCCATTGATTTCCGTTTGCGTCTTCTTCTTTTGTACCGTGGGTGTTGTAATTTATTAGTTGCAATTCTTCTAAAGTAATATGCAGTTTTTTTCCCCGAAATGCCATATCTGTCATTAATAGGAAGATTTAATTCCTCTTCTATTCTAGATGTTGATAGTATATCCCGTATTTCTAATGATGCTGGACTTAAAACTTGAGTTCCATCCATTCTGTATTCGCAATGTCCACATTCCATATTTTCCTCTAATATCACATTCAGATCATTGGTTGTTACATGTTCTTCAGAAATTGAATTTCCTGTTGCTGATACTGCCTTAGGTACTGAAATACTATCAGCTTCTATAATTCTTTTCATCTCACAAGGTTTGGGGGCAAGATGATTTTCTTGTAATTCCTCCTGCTTGTCCTGTACCTCTTTCATATAATTAACATTGCTGTTTTCATGTTGATGCTCCACCAGAAGTATATTACTTTCAAGTTTAAAGCTTGTATTTAATTCTGTACTTGTATGTTGCAGATTGTTTTTAACTTCTGCTGGCAACATACGCCTGCCTCGTAATTTTTTTCTAGGCCTGCCTCTTTTGCGACAACATTTTCCTCCATTTCCACTTTCGCCTTCGGATTTTATAATACTTGAAGCATCTAATTTTGCATTAATATTGTGATGAGTGATATCCATAGAATTTTCTTGCATAACTGATAACGAAATGATGTTTGTCAGTGCTGCTGTTTTAGGTTGTCTATTGCATGTAGGAACTGTTTGGTGTGATTGTAATGTTTTTGCACATATGTCAACTATATTGCGTGGATGGTGTGGTAGTATAGATCTTTTGTTGTAGACATTTTCATCCTCTTTATCTAATATTGTATTCTTAACATCTATTTGTGGGTTTAAATTCTCATTAAATGATTCTTCCAAATTACAAGCAGTACTGTGCTGAATGTTATTTAGTTCAGATCCATTTACGAATCTAGTTCTTTCTATTTCACAATTTTGTATTTTTCCTTCTGTCAGTGTACTGTTTTTCATACTGGCCCGAGTCACTTTTTTATTACAATCTTCATCATATACATTTTGTGAATATGTAACTGCTTTTGTGGCATCATGAATTCTAGACTCATCACTATTGTATGCCAAGTGATTCTGAAATTTTTCCACACTGACGGATTGGTCCACGTCTACACCTTTATTAGAAGTAAATTTAACTTCTGTATGCAGCACAATATTAGAAGTATTGTTTCCTGCATCTAAATTTTTAGTCATGTATTCCTCTTGATTATCTTGGAATTGGACCACTGCACAGATATTTTTTGGTTGTGAATTATTTGAAATAATATGTTGATTGCAATGTGAGGATTGTATATTATACCGTCTTCCACTTCTTAATGTAATTGGACCTTGTCGTTTCTGTGATTTATGTTTAGTTTTCATATTCGTACTCGAATCAACGGTAATATCATGTTTTTGAGTCCTGGACATCAACAGAATATTCTTTGATACTGGTTCTTTTGGTGATTTGCATTCTTTGTACACTGGTAACACTTCCTTTTCTTGCTGAAATTGACCCTGTTTTCTAACTTCATCATCTGGCACAATATGTAGAGACAATTGTGTGCTTGGGTTATCATCAACAAGTTCATCAATACTATTCTCACTTGTAATGCTTGATTTAGACATCCTCAGCTTTAAGTTTTGATTTCTTCTTTTACCAGGAAAATGAACAGCTTTTAATTTTCTATGGTTTCTACCTTGTTGCATAGTTGCCATCGGCTCCTTTTTCTTCCTTGCCATTACTTGCATGAAATATGTTAATACTTGTTTTGATAGTGACTGCTCAGCATAAGCTTGAAATTACCATTGTGAAATCCAATTATCAGACTTACACATTTGGAAACATTGGCTTTAGTACCATTCAGACAACTTGACCATTATTTTAACACAGTCTCAATATTATTTCCACTCTTGTTAATTGTAGGTTCACTGCAAAATCAATGTCTTGTTCATTGCTTACCAAACACGCATTCATTTCTAACTTTGTATGTATAAACATAAAAAACAGCGCGATTTACCGATATTAGTTTGCTACAATATTCCCTCTCGGTACAATTTTTCCCTCACTTTTCGATAGTTAAGGGCAGTATCTTCTGTAAATAAAATTGTATTTACGTTGTCAGAAACATGACCCTTGTAAAGTACACACTTTGAGTATAAAATAATTATCTCTTATTCCATTTGAATTCATAGAAATAGGTGTATTTCAGAAAGGAAGAGATAACAATTGACCAGCACGAATTAGTATGAGAAAACAAACTAAAAAGTATTGGCCATTGTCATAGCAGAGCGGGTAAACGGTAACCAATGCGAAGCAATACACACGGAAGCGATAAGATCAACTGTAATTATGATGGTCAATATATGAAAACGTGTTTATCGTTATGAAAGGTGATGAAGTGTACTCACCAATTTACGATTCGTCAAAAACTCATTCAACTTTTGCAGAACAGTAGATACTATTCTCCCTCTGAACTTGACAAACTCGACACGCGTTATATTTCCAGATCTTATGCAGTTCTGTGGTAGTATGTGCATTCGAATACGTTTATATGAACGTATTTATGTATGGATGCCATACATACTATTCTGTTCGATCTATCAATGCGGATAGCATTATATAGGAGTTTATTACAGACGTAATATCTGAATCCAAACACAAGTATGGGCACATGCATACGTTTTGCATGCTGGATTTACATTCTCTATATCACATGCATTTCTGCACTCTCAGATTTTTGGAGGCAAGTCACATATTTTGTGTGTTAGGCGACAGCACTGTTTGCAAAATTAAACCTTTGTCACAAGTATGTCGTTCTGTCGATTAAGAACAGATCGCACGTGCTTATTTATGAAATAAACTTTTCTGTGTGATGACACGTGACATTCATCATCTAAAGTAGATGAATATTAGGTATACCTTTTCGTGCACACCCGCTGTGTTATTTTAACCGACATTGGTCGATCGAGGCTGATCGAGTCTGATCGAATCCAGTCGAGTCGAAGTTACCGCTATCTATCGCAGGTTAGACGAGACTTCAGTCACTAGCCGCCACAATACATTGGATAGAACTGGATAGATTCGAGACGAACGAGACCAAAAAAAAATATCCCGGCGATGCCGCCGAAAGCAAGCCCACTAGGTCCCACGAAGAGTATGTTAGTATGTAACATTCTCTGTTTATATATATAATACGGTTGCAACAGTTTTTCTCAGACACAGAGATCCATTCTATTCTTGACTTTCAATTTTCCTTTGATATCATTGTATATATACTTACACTTACACGTACATACTATATTTCTACTTAAGGTGGTAAATTGGACGTTTTTTGAAAATGAAAATCGGAAGACGTGTGCGGACTGTGCGGACGTGGACTAATGAACACATTTATGTTTAATAAAACACACTTGGTAGCAGAACTGTGATAAGATATTGAAACAATGTCAAAGGAATGGATTGTTTTACTGTCAAGCATTGCCCATTTTTGTTGAGTTGTCAATTTCATCGAACGGTAAATAATTTTGTGAGGATGACTGTAGATTCATATGATTTCTTAATTAGGAATGACATTCTGCTTTTATCCCCTGATGCTAGAGTTTAATTCGTCTAATGCATCTCGATTAGATAATAAATGAGTGTGTATAATAGTCATTGATAAATGTATCATGTTTCATAGAGCTATTTAATCATCTATATTCTCATGTAATGCATTAAGCATTAATTACAATACTTCTGGAATTGAAAAGTATAAAAAAAGCAAGCAGATATGCTTGACAAAATAAAAAGTAGTGGAAAGATGGATTCACTGGACGGTCCTCCTGAGAACAATGCAACAGATTCCGAGAGTTCGGGTTGTGTAGAGGTGGTTATATTAACAAGTAGCATTAAAAGTTTTAACAGTTCTATATGAATGTTAATCTCGCAAAATTTGTAATTGTAGGTGGATAATTCAAGAACAGTTTTAATGAAAGTTGCAACGTTGTATGCTGAGCGTTTAATGAATGATATTTGCTTAGTGGTAAATGGTACTGAGTACCCAGCACACCGTCTTATACTTTGTGCTTCTAGTGATGTTTTCCAAGTAAGTGTATTTATATATAAGTGATTTAAGCCTCCCAAAGTATTATACTTTCATTTGTTTATTCTAGGTCATGTTGATGAGCCCACAATGGACTGAATCTCAAGAGAGTATGGTAACTCTTCAAGAAACACCACAATGTGCATCAATATTCAGTGACTTTTTAAGATATTTTTACACCGGTCAAATAAGAATTAATCATAAAGTTGTCCTACCTATATTATCGTTAGCAGATAAGTACAATGTTAAAGATTTAATATCGTTGTGCATCGACTACATGCAAAGCCACGTTGCGTTAGCTGCAATACATGGTTCGCTAGTCTCATGGCTACAGTATACATTAAACTGTGGGCATGACAATATAACACAAGCATGCCAAAACTTTATCAAATGGAACTTCGGATTAGTAGCTAAAACCGCAGATTTTGGAAATTTTGACTTAGGCATACTTGTGTATTTATTGCATCAAAGTAGCCTAGTAATAAAAGATGAAATGACCTTATATAAGTGTCTAGAAAACTGGTTAGATCACCAGGCACGTAGCTTGAGTATGCTCTTGGCATCGGATGAACTGGAGACCACATTAGAACGTTTAGTGATAGCAGTTATGACGCCAGTTCGATTCCCAATGATGTCCCCAAGACAATTAGCAGATTTGCTTTTATCACCTTTGACCAAGAAGTATAAAGAATTTTTTGTGGAACGAATGTCAATAGGTATGTCTTTTCATTCAGGTCAATTGGACAAGGTAAATGAAGTAAGTGCGATGAGTGAAGACGGCGCACTGCTGTTTGAACCAAGGCTGTATACCATAGATACATGTAGTTCATTACTTACAATAGAAAACTTTCACAGTCTACCTTCGTATCATACAAGAACGCTAGTTTTTTCAAGCCATTCTTGTCTAGCCGAATACGGTGGCGATCGAGCCTGTGAGTGGGTAGTTGACATATATCCTAAAGGAGTTTGGTTTAAGAAATACTTCCTAATAGTTTGGCAGGGTACTGTAGAAATGCCTGAATATGTGAAGCGAACGGTACGATTATCATTAACATGTAAAGATCCTCCAGCTGATAAGCGTTCTGATATGAGGGTAAAAATTGGTGTACTTATTTATGGGCTTCAGGATGGTGTTGAGCATATCGCTCGAGTGACTGAAATGACTCACAGATTTAGTCAAAAAGAACGCGTTCTTAACTTGGATGATCTTCTTCCGTTTAAAGAACTGAATCCGCAACAAGGCTCAGAAACAGAAAATGTGGTATCCCCGTTTTTGGTAGGTCCCAATAAAGATATGCTCAAATTGCACATTGTTATATCACCAGCGAACTGAGAATGGTATTAACATTACATATGCCAAAGTATTTCTAAAGAATGGCTCTACCAATCACAAAATATGTAGTGGAAAGAATGAAAAGTACCACTCCTTTATACATTATAAAAACTGGGTAATTGTCGAGCGTGTGTACAGTATGCCAATATGCTTTTTTGAACATTGATCTGAATGGAACCAAGACGTACTACTTTGAAATAGTAAATATTCTTTGCGCACCATATTCCTGTGAGAAACGTAAACCTGTTAGACGTGTAGTTTTCATATACATATTCATATGTCCATCAGCATTTGAAGTACAAGTGTGTTTAGAAACTTGCATTGTAGGTGTATGTAATTGTATGTTTGGCGATTAGGATACTATATGTGAATATAAATTATTTTGTTATGCGATTGGACTGTGTTATTCGGAAACTCTGACAATTGGAATAAAGTCAACGCCTTTTTAATTTTCTTTATTTTTATACTGGAACTTGAATCTATGCATTTGTTTACCTAAACCTTAATCCTAGAGTTTTTTCAACATCCTGATCCAAGTTCCCCTTACCGTAACACAATAACGCCGGCAATTCATAAAATATGCATATGATATAGGAAATCTGATAAATTATCTGTGTGGCGCGTGTGCACGTATGTACGCTATAAAAATGTAAATCGAAAACTGGGTCGTGCATTATCGGGACCTTGAGGAGCCGCAAGTGAAAGGTGTTACGAAGTTAGATGTCTTGGGTGTTCTCTCTGTAGTTTTGTTTCAGAGACGAGACACGGCAGAACATCCAGATTTAAGACCCTTATCCACGACTGAAGTAAGTATAATCGTCAACGGAATTATTTATATAAATTTATAAACACGACACTTTAAAACCGCTCCCGGTTGTGTGTGTTGCATAATCGTTTTGTGTTAAAACACGATTGCATCAATGTTTCGTTTGAAAGGAGCATTGTAAACTAGGCAAGAAACACGGTTCAAAATCGTTTGTACAAAGTTTTTATTTCGATGAATATTTATTCATTGTTATACACATTTTATATCAAGGAACCATGAAGCTTTATTCCGTTTCCGATGGACCACCGTCACTAGCTTGTCGCCAAGCACTGAAGGCGCTGAATATTGATTTCGAATTGATCGATGTCGACTTCGGTAAAGGCGAGCATATGACAGACGACTATGCCAAGGTAATTTTAATGTCTTGTAACATTTAGCAAAATTTATAATGGCATATGATCTTTTTAGTTGAATCCGCAGAAAGAAATACCGGTTTTAGTCGATGGCGATTTGGTAATGGGCGAAAGGTACATATATATTTTTTAACAATTTATACTGACTATAATAGCATCATGTGATAATAGCGCGAATTACAATTCACTAAGTTCATTTATTTGGATGCATGATTACAATATTTCGTAAATTATTTATAGTAATGCCATTTTGCAATATATTGGCGATAAGTACGACACCGCTGGAAAACTGTATCCAAAAGATCCAAAAACACGAGCTATAATTAATCACCGACTATGCTTCAATCTGGCGATGTATTATCGCACCATCTCAGAGTATGTGGTAAGATCCAACGCATAGTTGACTATACAAGCAAACTGTGAGACTGAATTATATACACGACCACACTTTCTCCTTTTTGAACGATGAGCGTAGATGGCACCAATCTTTTTCGCCTACGAAAGGACACCTTTAGGATTGAAGAAAATGAAAATGGCATTGGACGTATTTGAGACTTATCTAAAACGCGAGAAAACTACATATGCAGCTAGCAGTGAGTATTTAATCCATTGTTTAATCAAAGTAAATGAAAGAGCTATCATCGAGCGATATGTTTTCCAGATTCTTTAACCATTGCTGATTTTCCTTTGATTACCGCAACTATGTGCCTGGAAGCTATTGAATTCTCACTAAAACCATGGCCTCATGTAGAAAAGTGGTACAATAACTTTAAACAGAAATACCCTGAATTGTGGGGTATTGCCGCAGGTGGAATGAAAGAAATAAGTCACTTCGAGAAGAATCCACCCGACTTATCCCACATGGACCATCCAATTCACCCTATTCGCAAGGATGTAAAATAAATTCTCCGCCATGCAGACTAGATATTATTTGTCTAAGTACTGTATATCTTTACATTTGTCACTTTGTTAAAACAACAGTATCAGATTGTTTTCCATTTTTATTGGCGTACTCGTTAATGATATTGGAACAATTCCGATGAAAGAGTATTTCACATACAGCAGCAATCGGCGTCCATTCAATCCACACAGCATATATATACAGTTATAACTTATTGGAATCTTAGCGATAAATAAATTCTATTATTGACATCATATTTACTTCTCAATCTCTATGTATCATTATTTTCCATGTTGTAGCTGCGGCTGTAATGGCCTGTAAAAGTATTGGCCTCAGGAATGGTTGTAGTTCAGCTTGAAGGATACAACCTGCTCATTTAAGTTGCATGCTCAATAATTGACTATCAACGCGATGTTGTCTGTTTAGCCAAGTCAATTTCTTATAAGTTGGGTGTGTAATGTAGCGATGTATTCGAAGAACTTCCAAAAATCCCTTACAAAGAGTTTGGTAGATTTATAAAGACGTGTGTGACAAATGCTGGGTGATATTATTTATTTGTCAATTTCTTCATCCTAGGTAGGTGATATCCGATTAAGAAACAGGAAACTTCTTCTGGCTACTTTGAGTATTTACGTACTACTGATTGTCATTACACGATACTTATATTTATAACTTCACACTGTCGTAACTGGTAATAATTCCTATGAAATAAAAGTCCGTTTGTAATGGCGAGTAGAAAGTTCAAGTTCTAATGAGTTAGAAGGATATAATGCATACGTATGAGCATCGACAGATCTGAAATAACAAGTAGTCCATCCCTGAAGGAATGCAGTCGCATGATGATCGAGAAACGATGAAAAATGTCCAGAATCGGAGCACGGAAAACAAAACCAAATTCTCTAATAAAGGTCAATTGATTCCTACACAAAATCACAAGCGAGAATAACGTTGGCATGCCATGATTTTTAATTTAAAATTGTACACCTGTTACAAAATCAAACAAGTTGCGATGCTTATAAAGGGGGCGATTCGTTCATTCGGGGGAACTTCCGCGTCACAGGTATTCGTGAATACATAACAAATGAATTGAACACCGAATTGAGTACAATGCGAATAAGGGATTTTTCCCCGTTCGAGCGATTATCTCAGCAATTAACGATCAAGGTGCTTACGACCATAGCTGCACTTGGCAGCTGACTGTCCTGCAATTAGCACGCGAACATACCCAATGTTCCGCAGACGTTACCAGCGTCTGTGAACAATTCCCCTGGGAAGAATGTTTTGATGGTCACTTGCAATTCGAGCGATCCCGTGTCTAGTCACCGAACTCTTCCCGAGGGTGAGCGCAAGTGCGACTGTATGTATCCGGTGCGATAGTCAATTACGTCGCGAGACGCACCTCCTTGCACTCCATGCCTATGTCTCCTACTCCATCTGAAAATTAGACTTATGTTACTACTATCACAGTCCGAATTCCCCGCCATGGGAATACGCGTTCTTGCATGCATATTGCATCGCCGAATGCAATCGGCAAATAGTTGTACATGCGGGGACTATATTCATGAGACTTCCATTAAATAAAGTTCTGGACAAAGATATTCTTGAGTCTCATTAGAACTACACGCTTGAAAAAACAACTCTGTAATGTGTTTGATTTTCTAGAAAGAATTCAACGCGTAGTCCCCGCGTGGACGTTAAAGAATTATTTATCTCGAATCCACGCATTTCCTTGTACATTTAGGTTTAGATCACAGTGTCACTTTATTTCTCGCATGTATCTACTCTCTCACTTGGAAAGAAACGGGTGAATTCGAGGGTTCGTGGAGAATTATCGAAGTAAATCAGAAACAGCAATCCTCGAAAAGGACATCGAGCAGCATGACAATAGTCACGATGCGATGCTTCATTCCCATAACGTATAGAAATGTATATGAAATGTACGTAAGAAAAAATTATCACTTGGCACATCTAAAGATGTAAAAGGGGGCTTGGGGGCCAGGGGATCTAACTAGAATCGTTATCTACGAATGAACGACTACGGATGCTGAGAAAATTAATTCCCGATCGAACTCATTCCTTGGCACGCCTATTGTACATACATGGTATCTAAGTCCTTCGATCAGCACCCTCGAAAACACTACTCACAATTCCTTCCGCTATCCAGCAACTAGTGAGGTCATAAAGAAGCGATGTCCAATTGTCATATCATACATTGTTTATCTCATTGTTCATCTATGGTAGCGGTTATGCCGAATATTTGACAATGACGAATCTAATATGTACACCAACTGTGTGTTACAACTCTCAAAGGGAATCGTAAGTGTATGGATGGTTAAGTTCGGAATATCTATGGTGTCATACGGCTTTGTTGTGATGTGGTTCAATATATCGATGGGAAAATGATGCGACTCCATTGTAACGTTCTACTTACGACACATCATCAAATGACTTTTACTCTCTTTACGAAATACGTATGCACGTCACACGAGGTATCGCGTCTAAGTTGTCTCAGCCTGTACTTCACAAACGTCATCATAGACGGGCCCGGATAAAAGAGTATTAATTAGGCGAAGTTGGTGCACGTTAAATCGTCTAATTAAGCATGTCCCATTATTGAGGGAAGAGTTAAGACTTCCCTTAGATTTACCAGGGCCCGTCACGTGAGTCATACCTTTCTGCTGGCTCTCAGGGCGAGGAACACATTGTCGATGGTCGTTCGCGACGGCGATCGAGGCGGTCGAGGTCGAGGTCGAGGTTGAGGTCGGGGTCGTGTTGGAGGTAGGAATGCGACGGTGTTGGGATTCGGAGACCATGCTGTTCTGTTGGGATGAGTTAAAGTGCCGATGTGCAAAGCTCCCACAAGTAGATGGGCCATTGTTGTTGGTGGTGGTGTTGTTACTGTTGCTATTGCTCTGATTATTGTTGTTGCTGTTGGTCAGTGGTAGCAGCGTCTGGCCGTCACCGTGTACCGAGGTAACACCGTAACTTCGGAGCCGATATTGCCTCTGTTGGTGTACCGAAGGCCCGCGGCTCCTACTGACGCTTCGCCGATGATGAGTGCCCGTGGTACTGCGTATGATCAATCCCAGTCTATCATCAGTTTCCTCTCGAATACACCCCCATCAGGGACCTTAGGACTCCTCTCATGGCGCGGCTTCTCTTTCGGGGACATTTCTTTCTTTCTCTCTCTCTCTCTCTCTCTCTCTCTCTCTCTCTCTCTCTCTCTATCTGTCTCTTATGAGATCCCGCTTTCGGACTTGCTCCCCGAGCGAGCCGACAGCGTTTTACTACCGTTTTCTCTCTCGGACTATCTTCCTGGGTTCCTCGAATTCCGGCTGATCTGAGAGAGGCTGCCGCAATCGTTGCGAAATTTCGTGACCGTACACCTTTAACTCATGGTGCTCATCGAATGAGTAAGACTGCTTTGAAAGTGCACTCGCAATGGTGATCCGGTCACGGAATTTTGGCATCGATTATTTCGGCAATTAGAAGAAACGGAATAAAGGAGCACACAAGTATGGTCGCGTTGGGGGTTCGGTTAAATAGCAAGTAGGTCGGACACTGAGGAGAAACACTGTTTGGCATTCGGTTCGCGGATAATTAGCTCACTGGGAAAGCGATCCGCAGGAATTACAAATAGGGTCTGATGTCACTTGACATGGATGCACAGAGAGAGAAGACACCGATGAATTAAATGTATTATTTGCATTTCAATGCACCGGGCACAGTAATACGACATCGACTGATTACTCCGATCGGTTCTTGAGTTGATTCTTTTTATCTTGGGGCAAAGACTTTAGACAATATTCATTTGACATCTTTAAAGATCGGTCTTTTCTTCGGCTAAGTATTGAAAGCTTAATCATTACAAACGGGTAACATTGTGGAGAGCTCGTCCCATAGATTTCCAAATTCCGTAGTACAGTGTGGTCGTGTGCAGGAAAAAGGCTCGCATGCCACTTTGAGATTTGTGAGTCAAACTACATGCACATGACAATCAGGTATGCATGCGACATATACATATGCAGGTGTGTGCCTATAGACACGGACTGGAAGTGATTGGAACAAGAGGAGAAGTCATGCGCCCACTGATAATTGTCTTGCTCGCCATTATCGGAAAATTCATCTTCATCGAGATAATCGCCGTGAATATTCATTACATCTAGAAGTGCTTATTCGTAAAAAGTGGTACTCTTGGTACTTTCGTTTCAAAGGAAGTCCGAAACTTTGCAACGATAGTACCACCTGAAAAAGGAAGCCTCTTCCTCATTCATTTTTTTTAAAAAAATGAAGAACGGTGATGAATTCTCATCGTGGCTAGCAAGTAATGCATAGGCGATGTAATTTCTTACCTCTTACTGTGAGACACATGAGGACTATGTTTCTGTAACAGCATATAATGGATCCTGATTGTTGGGAAGCGAGTGATGTGGTGTCGACGTAGATTTACACGTACACAACAAAAGAAGCAGTAAGCGATCCTGTGGTTTTTGGTCGCAACACTATTCTCCCGATACAATTAAACGTGGAAGCCCGAAACTCAATAGTTACAATTGAATCACGATGGTTTCGGATAGACGAGGGCGGGCCGGATAGATCTGGCATTAGTCAGGCTGACTGGGTTAGTATGGTAAATTCAGTGTTTCAATTCTCTGAGGATAGTAATTCTCAACCTCGCTAATAAGATAAAGGAAGCATCGTGAGGACAATAATAATAACCCTGTTCTGAGATAGTACCGGTTCAACCAGTATTTCAGTATTATATATTTTACGGGGAATGTCGGTGATCTGGTATCATTAGTCTGACATTACAAGAGCATTATTTAGCTTTCGTATATAACATCGTCCTCACTACTGCTAATGGCAGACAAGATCTAAGTGTCGCTTACACATTTATTCGAAACAATTATCATCTTTTACTTTGTACGGGACTCTCTAAGTATAACACAAGCGTCCCATTACTTCGATCGTTCCGATTAGTCGTAGCTACAAAACACGCTCATTTTACATTATACTTTAAACCTGTTGCATATTCCAGGCATCCTGCAAAATAATATCATTGCTGTCTTTTAATTCCGCCAGAGTCGCACGGGCCAGTTATGTGTGATTGTTTTTTTTTCTGTCTCTAAATGCGAACGAAAACTTCTACGACATCTGCGCCTTATACTTGAGCTACACAGCCAAAACACGAACAGCGAGGAGCCTTCATGGGGCAATCGAAGCTTGCTCCAATCTCTTTTGAACAATGTAAGAAATAATGAAGCGATAAAGCGGCCCCTTGTAATTCACAGACCAAATAACTAAAAGACTGACACCTTTCGGTACCCACGAACGTTCACGCACACATAAATGCAAGCATGGATGAACCCGTCGGACTAAAGGTATAGTATCGAACGATGCGAAAAGCTTTGAATAACCCAGGCGAAACTGATGGCACGTTAATCCAAAATCCGTAAATTGCAAAATGCTGTAATGCTAATCCGCCCTATCGCCGGAATGGAATCAGACGCGCGTCCACACTGAATATCAGTCCGTCTGATATTTTAATTATATTGTGCGTCAATTTGTAGCGTAGGAGTTCAATCTGTCATGCCGAGTAGCGTCGTAAGTATGGGGACACTATCTGGGCTCTAGGTGTAAATAGTATGTGCGCGAGAATGCGTGATTCGATGCCTTGAGGTAGCAAGATCGCCGGGTTGCATTGCTAGAATTGAGAGCAAGCCGTTCGTACAGAGTGCGTTATTACTCCCAATATGCGTCGGCAATAGCGTCAAAAGATTCGTAATGGAGTGTCAAGATAATACAAGAAGTCCTTTGAAGTCAAGCATGTATATCCTACTTTCCAGTGAGACTACGCGCTGCTTCTATGTCAGTGCAAAACAAAACGACATTTCGATATCCTTGCAAGAGAATGGTGATAGAGTGATGGAGATATGTATAAAGAGTAAGAGAGCGAGGGTGTGCGATAGAGATAGAGTAATATCAGACGTAGAGAGAAGAAGGTACATACTAAGAACTAAAGGCTAAGAAAGAAAAGAGACTCGTAATTAAAGTGCACACCATAGAACTGCGTTACAAACACACACTCTAGTATGCATACCGAAGTAGCCTTGTTATGTAGTCTGGCCAGTTGTCCGGGAACATCACCAGGAAGAACCCCACTGCTATGAAGATCATCCCCGCCAATTTCATCCCCATGAAGTGGGCACCGTAGAGTACCACATCTAGAGCTGTAAATTCATTGAATACAAGTTCACCATAAGAAATACTATTCTTAAAACGTGCAAAAACAGTTCCTTACCTGCGGACACAGGTACAGCGGTGATCAGTCCCAAAGTGATGAACAAGTCGTAGGTGAGCGCGATGCTAAAGTTTCCGAGCATATTGGCGACTGGGAGAACAAGAAGTTATTATGGAGCAACATAAAATCCCTCAGAAATAAAGACTATGTTGACTTTAGCACACCTAAGTGAAGAATGCTCGCCGAGAGCAACGCTGCCCACGGCAATCGTCCCCAATGCATGCTTTCAGCCCCTGAAAAATACAGGGCCAGGCAGATGGGCCAAAGGAGTGCCGCGTTGCACAAGCCGATTAAGGAAAAGAACAAAGACATCTGGCCGAACGTCGTCTCCCCGATCACCTTCTTAAACAGCACCTGTATGGACAATTATTAATCATGCTTTCACATTTTGTTTATCATTGCGCGATCATTCTACCTTGTATACAGCAGAACCTGCTGCTGCGGACGTGGCGAGAACGACGCCTCCCAAAGTTGGACTGCCTGTTATTCCATCCATATAAGCTAGTAGAGCGATGCCTGTGTTGCACAGAATTACCGCAACTATCTGCAACGGAACATGGCTGTCACTGTTGTTTACAAACACCTTTGTTTATAGCATTCTTGGTCTTTTCTAAAGAGAATAAGCATTTATTGACAGACTTACTCTCACACCGACGAATTGCTCGTGCAAAATCACCCAAGAGAGTAGATATACACAGGACACGTTCGTAGCGAAGAGGGCCATCACGTCGGTGGCCAGAAGTATCCTGAGGGAGTAGATGTACATGTAATTCGTGACGACCCAGAGCCCGCAAAAGAGACTGCATCTGATCAGAAAGCGTCCGCCCGTAAAACCCTTATCCCGAAAGCCCCGGAGACTATCGGCTATAATTTCCGAAGGCGTGTTGCACTTCGTGCGAGCAGCCTGGCACAGGAAGTACACAGGGAAGTAAAGGACCTCCCAGTTCGTGCAGAACCAAGTGGTGAAAAATGGGGCATTGTACGGCAGAGTCTGCAAATAGTTTCACTTTTGAAAAACTCACACCGAGAGACTATTTGCATATCATCGACAAATAGTTACATGCTGTTGACGATGTCCCGTGACGGTTGAGTTCGACGAGGACGAATAACTAGTGCTGTCTAACTTAGGAAAGTACAAATATTTGATGCAATGCGTTGCGCCGACCCAGCTGGCTGTCACGCATATCGTTACGCACACCCCGAAGTATATCTACAATGAGAACAAATATATTAATTAGAATACTTCACCAATAGAACTTGTTTATTGATTTTCATTGGATAGAAGTCGAATATTTTATGTGGCCTTGGTATTTCCGACCTGAGAGAATTGAGCTTGGAACACAACAACAGATCATGCTTTACAATGCAATAAGGCTCTCGCCGGATAGCATAAATGATGTCGACACATTGTAGCATCGTAATCCTTAACATTTCCCGACAGAGACTTCAATACTCTTTAAACGAAATGTAGTCTATCCCTCCGGAGAGCGGATAAAGGGGACAGTGCCTTTCAAGTCCAGGCGGCTTATACGTGCGCCATACTACTTGTCAGTAGAACAGCCCGGAATAGATCAGGCAGCCGCTGGGGGATTATTGATATCGCGGTCAGTGAAAGCTGAATGAACGGCGTGCGTTATACGGCGAAAGATCTTTTTCGAATTACTTGTTCATCGAGCAAGAATTCCTTACGTATGAAGGACAAAAAGGAACTGGACTAACGTCCTATACCTTTTTGGCAGACTCGGCGCAGCAGGATCCCAAGCAGTTCGAGAGCGAACTGGATCTTTGCTGATAATAAACGGGTGGCTGAGTATTGTGTGGATGGCTTTGTATTTGGCTGGCACTGTGTCCTTGTCCACCCGTGCTTCCAACCCCGCTGCCCACAATACTGCCACCGGTCTCGATGGAGCGGCAGCTGGAGGCTGAATCGCCACAGCCCGTGGCCACGCTGCAACCCTGTTGCTGTTCGCATCCTATAATCGAAAATTAGTCATCAACCAGCATAATTAAAGGACGAGAGTTATCAAGGAGATTCTGTCAGACTCAATCTACCGATTGTATTCAATTCAATTGTCATCGTTGTCTAGTCCCGACACGAGGAAGTACACAGAAATGTTGGTTGCATATTAATGAAGCGTTGCTTCGACGGCGCCGTGCTGAACATGAGAGAGCAAAGCGCATTGCTAAGAGTCTACAAGGTGTAAGCCTTCGTGCAACATTAATTTGCACCAGTAATTATTGAAGCTAAGATTTCAAAAAGATTGTGGTACCCTTTGGTATATCTTGTTTCTCTGTAGCCTCAGGAACTTCTGGTTTAAACTAACGGCACTTTGAGTTTTACACCTTGCGTAGACTAAACTGTACTACTGTTGCTGCTTTGCGGACTGCTGGTCTCTATGAGACACGCTACTCGTATATTCTCAAGTATACCGTCTAAGTACAACGTAACAGTCTACGCTCGAGTATAACAGCACAGAGAAAACACATATATTCTCGTGTACAGACTGCAGAGATCGCGACGTACGGCTTCGGAAAGTTCCTCGGTAGTCTTATTGTCAGCAGCGTTATCGGGGTAATCGCTGAAAGTCAAGACACGATCGACCGACTCGGGGAGAGACGTCCTCACGAACGACATTCATTTATTCCCTCCAGTTTGCGTGCTGTGGGGTGATTGTGAAAATAATGGCACCTTTCTCGAGGTGCGGCTTCTCGCGCGAACCCTCAACTTTTTAAGTTCTTCAGATTCGATTGTTTGTATTTTATTCGAATATGATTCTTGCTATCGTCAACAGATAATTATTTTCATATTTGTTTAAATTCGTATTTATTTAACTATTTAATCAGTAGGTTGTCTCAAGAGTGTCTCAAGTACTTCGTTGCGCTCTTGGTTTGTGCTTTGAGTGGTTCATTATTTTCGAGAACGCAAGAGGAGTAGGTAGGGAACTTGAGTTAGTAAATTGCAGGGATGAGGATGTGTTCTTACCTTGGTAGTCACGAACACCTTGGCCGGAAGTGGCATAAGGGCCGTGGTTTTGCTGATCGTCCCCAAGGACGATACTGGGAGCGTGCGATCGCCGCGGGTGAAATATCGTCGCTACCTCCGCAACCCCTCGGCTACCCATGCTTACGTGTGTTCTTTGAAACATGTCGCAAAAAAAGTCTCTTTCAGCACGGGATTCATTACGATCGTTCGCGATCCCTCAATCATTCCCCTGAATCAACGGTACACTTCACGTGCCCTATCGATCCTTGTTATTTAAATATTCCTTTGTTACAAGAGTCAGGGCTTTTTGTCATAAGGAAATCTTACTGCGCTTAAGTTTAATTTTACACACTGTATACGGCGGATTATTGAACCTAAGATTGAATGAATTCATCATTTTTGTCCTATTAAAACCTGAAATTTTAGGAAAGGAATGGATCGCGCGGCGGTAGAGCGAACTCTTGGCGTTCCCGAAAGAAAAATCGGTTTTACGATTTGTGCAAGCGCAAGAAAGCCAGCTTACCTGAGATCGCATGCAACCCTAATGAGTACAACAGTCACGCTTCTATCGTTTCGTCCAATGCGACGTTAAAACACCTTCCTAGAACTATATGCTACAACGAACTTTGAACGAACGCGCGGTCTTGAAACATTACGAATAAGTTTCTCTCACCAGCCACGTCGCGTGAGGCACGACGACAACTCGAGGGAACATTAAAAGACAGCTGCACCAAAGAATAGCGCGAATAGATTTAATGAGGACTCTGTAATTCGAAGAATGTCAATTCGTAAAGTTCGCTCAGATGGAAACGGCGACCGATGAAGTTAGAATTAGTCGACACCGACGTAGCTGGGCTTCCACAATACATCTTGCAAAAACGGAGCGCGGTGCTGTACCGACGGCACACGAAACACAAACAGACTCACTAGTTGAAAGAGACTCGCTCAAGAAACCGCGTTACAGTAATTGTTACAGTGCTTTTCCATTGCGAATTTCCAAGCATAACAACTTTGTTGCGCATCAATTATCGTGCAACTTCGTAAACTCGTGCTCTCGACCTGCAGTCTACCAGACTACCACGGGAATTGGTGAAGAAGCACTGTACCAGAATGCAATTTAAACGCAGTGCGAAGCTGACGACATTCAAGAAAACAGTATGAACAAGGAACGACTAATTGTAAGCGTATTATTGAGACGACGCTCGTAATGCACGTCTGTAAATAAAGATTCAAACATACCTTCCTTCCTCTTTTCTTCACAACCTGCGGCTTTCTCCGAGCTCGTTGCATCCATCATTCATCGTCCGTCTTTTCAACCACGATATTACTCTTTTTTACGCATAATGTTCATTCCCTTCGGGCGGCACGAATTGGGGCGTGCAATTTGAAGCGGCTGTGATTGGGTAATCGTTCATATTTGCGGATAGAATTCTTACATACCATTGCCGAGTTCTGAGGCACGTCTATTAATTATGGAAATTCGTATCATGGTAACCGCCACGCGATAATAGTGGCTACGGTTCTCCCGTTGCATCAGTGTTCCTCATCGGCTTGGACGTTTTATGGCTGCCCTATTAACGCAATCTAATAACGCGGCACGCAACTGAGCGATCGTATATCACTTTGGGCCGCGTTTATGAAAAGTGAAAACTTAATAGAAGGGCCGCCCGACGCTGTTGCATAATCATCCCGTCCTAAAGATGAATCGAGTGCGGCCCGCTAAGTGAATTTTCTCTTGGTGCACGGCCCGACGGGACTAGTGTGCTGGTGAAAGAGCGGCCGTGAACTATTAGCTCGTTAGGGGTTCGATTAGAGCTCCTTTGCAGGCCGAGTGTCCCTCGAGAGAACGAGTACCATTTAGCCCACAGGTCTCCAACGGCACTCTTCAACTCTCGAGAAGATGACACTTCCTTTCTCCCCCAACAGCTTGGTGCACAAATTTCTTACACTCTCTAGTTTGCAGGATCTTGCAGCGATCTCACTTCCAAAGGGCATCCACCTCTAAGTGCAAGTGTACTTGATTTAATAGTCGAACCGATACTCTCTCAGCTGACAAACAGCTCAAGCGTAATGTTGGGGTGACACTTTGCGTGCGCGTTTCACTTCACCGTCGTAACACATGCGGTGAATGCGACGAGATTGCGGTGGCAGGTGCGAGGGGCAGGGTGGAATATATAACACGTTGATCTACCAAGAGCAGGCAACCTGACGGCAGATTTCGAGCTTGACCCGTATACGAGATCAGCTCCGAACGGTATCAGGCGCTCTGGCATGCCATTGATTACTGGAGCGAGTCTGCCACCCGCTTGCGAGCTCGACCACCCCTGGCTCGCGTCTGCGCTACTTAACAAGTATCCAAAGCCCCCTACCACAAATACCATTGAAGGAGAATATCGCGCAAATCCTATTGAAAGTCTCCGCTTTTCTTCGCCCAATGAACGGAACAGGAATGATGAAAACAACGTTTTATATTGTTGGGTCAAAAATATTTTATTCCGTCTTTCTTTCTTTTTCTTCTGAAATGAGAGATTCGATTAATTTCAATGTGGTGTGTGAAGCAAAGCATCATCGAGCTTCCTTCGCGCTTAATGTTTGAGTCTCTTTTTTCATTCTCACTCGTTACTCGCTTTTGTCTCTTTTTTTTGTTCTCTTTCTAAACAGGAAGCCTGCTTGCACTCGCCTTGCAAAAAATGTGTAAGTACAAATACAAGTATATAAATAGGTACAGTCATACAGAATACGGTAATAATTACTCACGCAGTAAATTACAGATGGTCAGAGAGCGAGGATTATTACAAGTTGAAAGCCGATCGATCGAGGATAAAGATTCGCGAGTGAAATAGTCACGTAAAAGTTAGCACGTAGAACATGTAGCAATATCACACGTCCGTGTAAAATTGGGATAAAATCGTCTTGGGATAGAAGAGAAATGATAGTGCGCGCTCGCGCGCGAAACTTTGAAAGATCACTGTTTGCCGATGCGTTGCAAAAGCGGCAAGACGAAATGCATGAACGCCCATCTGCATTTACTACAATGACAAAAATCAGGCAAATAAATTAAACATCGTAATCGTAATAATTGAAAGAGCGGATTAGCCGCAATCATATCACAGAATAACACAGGAGTCGAGTTCGGCGCGTGTAGATCATTACGCCGACGTCACGACGAACGCCGTTCGTTAATCACTACGCATTTCTCGAGCAAGTGTTTCATTATCAGTTACAGAAAATCAGAGGGAGTGTACAGCCTACGAGCCCTTAAAGCACTTTGCATGCGCGATGTCCACACTGGAACTGTAATGGTATGAATTTTTCGGTAACTGAAAAAGTAAAGCTCACGATCAGCCTAACGAGATACGGCCTATGAGAATGAATATTGAAAAATATAGAAATGGTCACGTACTCGTGGAACACCTCGAATTGACAATTGTAGATAGGTTGCGAATTTGTACACTATTCCTAATGTCGGTCAATATGTCACTGCTCTGCATTGTGCGCAATTGTACTAACACTTCGTAAGTACCATGTGAAGAGGAAAATGTGATACCACTATTGTACGTGTTGTATTCGCAATGATCAATTTCAATAACCAATGGGAGTTCAAGCGTTACTGCATGTATCACATTTTCCCGTGAAATAGGTTCCTACGTGTCTCGGGCCACTACTACAGTTACAATAATCATGTAAACAGTACTATTCAACTCTTGGAGTTGACACTATAGTGTACGCGTGTGAGAACGTACGAAATGAAAAAAGGTGAGAACTTGAGCGCACAATTCCGGCACACCGCGACGCTTTCAGGAACCGGTGTGCGACCCAAATGGCGTTTACTCAGGTAACTGAGAAATTAAATAAAAATGAAGGCACGCATGTAATAGATAAAAAGTATCGCATCCGTTAATATTCACTGATCAGAATCGTCGGTAATGGCTACACCATCCATGAACAATCGCTATAGTAAAGTCCTCGCTGAAGAGAGCGCGCATGAATTTTCCTTACATATTGTGTGACTCTTCCCATTTTATTGAATTAAAAGTAACACTTAGTTATACACCGCCATAGATACTATGAGGTACGTGTTTCATATATCAAACATCATTAGTCTCCGAAATAAGCTGGTGTTTATATACAGCGCATCGACTTGTGGTCTCTCTGCATACTGGTAACGTATTCTCAACGATCTGCGAACCCTAATTTATTCACTTTACTGAGCTACTAAATGAAACGATGAAGTATAAGTTGGTGTTATCTGATCATCGCTTCCTAGATCATAACTATAAAGAAATGTCACGCAATTGGAGAACGATCAATCGTGCTAAAGTACAGTGCGACCGAAATTGTTATTATGTAGAAAAGTAGACTTGGTTTGCTTTCTTGGCTTTAGTGTGTAACTCTGAATGAAAAATGAGCATTGCTTCCAAAGTTGATTAATTCGCTAATACTGCCTATACTATATGGATACATGCTGAAATCGTGTAAGTGCCCTGGTATGATTCTTTCAGGCATACGCTCTCATTATCTGCGCTACACATTGCAATCGAAACACCAAAACAGCTGCCAACCAAGAGTCCTCTATCTATACTACAATCCAAAGTATATCTCTTGGTCGATTTACGAAGTGATTGCGTTCGCTGTTCTTCCGTACTATATAGGGACTATGTAAAAAATACGCTTTAACAAAATTGTTTTTGTAGTTGCTATAGACCACTTATTTTTTTGTACAGGATTTTCGGTGCCTTAATGACATTCATTCAATTTATACGATATTTATATAGTTATGTAACATATATACTACATATATACTTCTTATCCAATACGTCTGTAGACATTGATTCATATTCATATGTACAATTCGAAATATTTTTACATAATTTTCAATCGACCGTTTGCCCTCTTCCTTCACATTAATATTTATACTTGGGTTTTACGAAAGGTGGCTTTGGGGTAAGCAGTGATTTTTGTTTATTAATCGAATGACCTGGCGTAAATTATGTACACATACTTTCAACACAACAGATGGTTTAATTATAATCACACGTAACCGTAATCTGTCTATGTAACACTTAACAATAAATAATTAGGTATAATTATAAGCAAATTATTGAAAAATTTCGATATTGTCTTCTAATATTTTAATCTCTTCTTTTACTGCTTATCTGTCTAAACCGTTTTCTTGTTAATATACTTTACGTGCAAAAACGAAAATAAGTGTATGTGTGTGTGTATATATTGTATATATACGTCCTTGAATATTATTACTGTATGCGTTTATGCGTAAATTTGACTTTTGTGTCTGCGTAGATTTTTTGATAATATGAAAATCTCATTCATCTTATCTTGCTATGCCGACAACAAAATGAGGTAAGATGAACTGGTACGCGCTCTTCATACAAATATGCAATCAGGGGAACACGCGGTTTATTCTATTCCTAAACAAAAAAAAGACAAATCACGTTTATTGTCTTCTATCAAGATTATTCACAATCTAAGTCTATTGCTGAATAGTCTGTCCCGAAAAATGTTCTCTTCAACAATTTTTGAAATGTTTCAAAAGTTCCAATTAAGTCTCGCATTACGTTTTCAAAAACTTGTTAAGATAACTGTCCGTTTTTTAATCATATCTTGATAATAGACTGCCAGAGTGAAAAGAAACGAATGGCAGCTCGTAAGAGTAGAAAAGGACTAGTCGAGTGATCAGTACTATGAGATAGGGGTCCGTTGTTAGAAGACGGGGGACACAAGAATATTTAAATTTAAAGTCCACACTAAAATGCTAATAAGGTCTGCACCATCTTGGAAACTATTTCCTTTTGTACCACCAAAGCCATATACTGCTTTTCTCAAACTACCCCAATGGTTCAAAATTGAAAATGTATAAGTAGTCCCCGTTCAGTATAAGGTCATGACAAACAATTGGTACTTGTCACAAAAAATATCCGCATGTCACAAATGTAAATATCTAAATGAGGTCATCGACTATATGAAAACATTCAATACAACCACATCATAATTAGCAAAATACGTCGAAAAAATGTTAAATTATGCGAATAGCTGTGTCACCCAAAATAGTTACCGCTTGGTAAAACGAACATATGAGCATTGTTTTAAAATCCACATATCTGTGATATGTAAAATTTATGAATATTTTTAAAAAATGTCTCAAATGCGTCTAAATCAAAAACTTGAATATTCATATCGCATACCGACCGATAATTCAATTGACGGAGGCACCAGTTGTTAGATTATGCTAGAACGATTCGTTAAATGCGTTTGATGTAGCAAAGTCAAAAGATATTTGTGAAGTAACAGTTACAAGCAATCAAACTGTTACTATGTATCAAGTCTACATGTAAATATTGATTACTGGAGAGTTTGAGTATGTAAATTATTTACAATTGATAAGGCATAGTTTTATACTATAAAACATGTTCAGGATCTGGTAGAGTTAAATTACTTTTGTGCTTTACCTTGCGACCCTGTCTTTTGGATGCTTTACGTGAAACCTTGGACTCTCGAGGATCTTGTATTTGCTTATTGAGGCCCAACCGAAACCGCACAGGCACCTTTGAATCAATAGCGCTTTCATCTGTAACAAGGTAAGAATCGATTTTATTAATATAGACTTATAAGATATTTCATATTGTTTAGAGGAAATGATAATGTAGAATACAAACCTTCAGAATCATGTACATCAGGGACAGTTCGATGAAGAACTGTAACCCGCCTGACTTCTTTTTGATTAGCTGAGAAAAAAGACCAGGTAATGTTAAACGAAAACTTCTATTGTGGACAACAATATAACAATATATTGAAATACTTACGTTTTTCATCAGTTTTTATCACATGCCTTTGGTTCACTTTAGCATTGCTCTTTACAACTCTGGAAAAAAAACATCCACATTTTTATAAATTTATGCCTTTTATCAAATAAGAGGTTTTTATGCAGCAGAGATACTTACTCATTCACAACACCTTTGAATGCTGACTGTACTAATCTAGCAGATTGAACCGGAGCCGCTCTGTTTAATCTCTCTGCGCGTCTTCTACTAAGCTCAGTACGCAAATCGCCTTCTTCATCAACGGTCATATCTTCAAGAATTGTTTCTACATCATCGCTAGTGCCATCTGAGCTGGGTTCCTTGCGCTTTTTGCATTTTTTATCTTTTCCTATGCGCTCAGAAAGAGGCAACTCACTCTTGATTTTGCCTACTTGATATAATTCTTTATCGCGCTTCTTCTTCTTCTTCTTAGATCGATCTTTTTCTGATTTTTGAGGGTCAATTTCCATACAAATGGAAACGCTACTTGTAATAGTAATTGGAGAAGTATTTTCTACTGTATCCTCAAAATCCTCAAACTCATATTCTGGTTCAAGGGTTAGATCTGTATCTTGAACTTCAAAATCATCTGCCACTTTAGTGGGTTTTCTTGCACTCAATAACACAGTTTCACATTCTTCCGGTGCCTCTTTTTTACTAGTGTTTTCTTTTCTGCTTAATTTAATCTTTTTATTCACATTAATAGGGTCAATTGGCTTTGTGGATTCAAACTTCCGACGCCTGGCTTCAAGTACTGGATCAGTGATGATTTCAGTGGATTCTTTCTCGGTCGATATGACTTTCTCCGACTTATCCTCCCGTTGTTTTGTTTTTCCCCGATTTGATTCTGGTGATACCCTTTTACTCGCTGGCGATGATTCTCTGACATACAATGGGCTGTTAGTTTTTTCGGGCGTTAATGATCGTTGAATATGCTTTTTAGGCGGTTCTTTAGGAGACCACTTCGGAGATCTTCTTCTTTTGGGGGACAAGCGGGGTGAATTTCTAGGTGAAGACCAAGGAGACCTGCGTGGGGAAGCTCTTGGCGATCTTGGTCGAGGGGAGTTTCGACGTGGAGATACTTTAGGCGACTTCAATCTTGGTGATCCTCTCCTTGGAGATAATCCTGGAGACCTTAACTTTGGTGATCTACGAAGCGGTGATCTTCTCGGTGATAATCTTGGTGATTTCAACCTTAAAGGCGATCTTGATTGTGGAGACATTCTCGGTGAGAATCGTGGTGATCTTGACCTCGCTGGCCGCGGAGAACGTGTCAACCTCGGTGACTTCGAACGAGATATTATTCTCGGGGACCTGGACCTTCGAGGTCTTGGTGATCTTGCGTGGGGTGAAAGTTTTGGAGATCTACCACGTGGAGATAGTTTTCTAAGGGGTGACCGTCTTAAAGGAGACCTTCTATCATTTGGTGATAATCTTGGTGATCGTGGACGTGGTGAAAGTTTAGGAGACCTCGATCGTGGTGAATAGCGTGAGGGTGATCTTCGGGGTGACCTAAACCTCGGTAATTCTCTTTGAGATTTTTTTAATTGTCTAATAGGTGATCTTGGTGATCGCCTTGGTGATCTCCTGGGCGATTTCTTCCGCAGACGTGGCCTTGGCGATAGAGACCTCCTCTTTTGGGAAATTCTGCTTGTTGTGTGCGGCGATATCGATCGTCTTTCACTTTTAGATACCGTACTCGCGTGTGGTGTTGGGCTATAGTTATCCTTTTTGTTACCACTATTATTACTCTCTTCTAATTTATTTTTATGTTCGACCAATTTAGACTCGTTAATTTTTATAGATTCTTTGTTTTCTTTCTTACTAGATTTCTTATCTCTTTTCTCAGATGGTTTGTCGACACTCATTTCTTTTTCCATTTCATCCATTAAACGTTCTAAACTATCTTCTTCCTCAAGATCAGCCATTAACAGAATATCATCATCATCATCGTTTGATTCGTCTTGATCATTATCCTTTGCTTCTACATTGTTTGCAGGTTCTGTTTCATCATCTTTTTCCACTGTAGATGATTCTTCTTTTACACACTCCTCTTCAACAGGTTTAACATTTGGGATTGGTGTAATGTTATTACTATCTTTATTATCTTCTTCTTCAGAACCACTTCCATGATCTTTAAATCGATGAAACTTTGTTACTTCTAAAAACAATTACAGGAATTTTTTGAAACTGCCAAATAATGTTTAATATTGACACATAACATGTAGAGTAAATACCTGTTGATTGTGAGTCTGTGTTTACTTCAGTCTTTTCAGATTTTACTGGACAAGTAATATTTGCTTGTGGAGGGGTAGGTTGCTCTTCCACAGGAACTATTGCTATTAAGTTTGGATTACGGGGACTTTGATAATATACATTCTACAAAGAAAAAAATACAATCGTCATAAGTATAATCTCATAAGCCATTGATATTTGTATGATCAAATAAAATTTTACTTGACAGTCACTTACTCCATTCTGTCTTTGTTGTGGCCTATTATGGAAGTATCCTCTCCTAGGTAGTCTTTGACCTTTATAAGGAGGACGTGATATTTGTGTCATTTGTGGGACAACCTTTTGTACTTGCTGTATTGGTTGTCTTCGAGTATGCGTAGCATCTTTTGGTTTCAATGACTTAAGCGCAGCCAGCCTCAAAGCTTCCAGATCTTCGTCATCATCTTCCTCTGTTTTGATACTCTGCTGAGGTGGTACTACCATCTAAATCAGAGGAATATGTTTCAAACATTTCATAAATTGTTAACATAGATTCTTCAGGGCCTCAAATTCTTTCATGGAAACATTCTTCATAAGAGTACCAACGAGACAAATGTACAGGTGATTCATGTGATAGCATTGAATTAAGTTTCACTTATTAAACATCGAAAATTAAGGAATTCCAGCAATATCATGAGTGGCAAAAATAGATCTGGCATTACATGCAAATGCAACAATTATTAGACGTCCGCGGCATAGGAACCCATAACACACACCCCCCAGGAAGAATAACTTTGCATTACTCGTAAGATGATGTCGAAAGTATTAATGAAAAGATAAATGTAACATCGTGAAATCTCACCTTCTGACGATAATCCATGTTACAATGGGGTACAAGTGGGAAAAATCTTGTTGCTTGGCACTCGGAGCACTAGGGTCCAGGTTGCATCAACAGAGTACGCGGCGTGCCCGCAACCGATGGATTGCGCTTCTTGAACGTGCAATCACGGCGTTACATGTTATATTCTACATTGTAGACACAATTACATGGCGCTTTCAATCCTTGCAAATTATTCTGAAAATTTCTCGCGCGATCTTGTACACTCCGTTGCCCCCACCTCATATAAATAAAAATGGCGAGGGCACCCGTATAACCATGGATGTTTGAAGCGATGAGATTGCCAGAAACGGAGGCTAGCGGCCGTATTCGAAGTAGCGCCCCCTGCTTATTATACGGTTGCATTTTTGTGAATAAGTTCAGAGCAGTTCCGGAGTAGGGTAGAGGGGGTAGAGTTGCGCCTGTAGCAGATTGTAGAACGCGCCTTTTATTCAATGATTTTATAATCTTTTAATACAATTTAAATAAGAGTAAACTGCAAGTGTGTTTCAACACTGTACAATTTTCAGATATGCTTCGATGATATGTGATACCGGCAATAGGAGTATGAGGAACTGAAATGCATTTAGTTGCTAGTAAAGAGAGCAACTTTAGTGATGTAAGACCACTACTGTGATAAAGTACGTCCGCATTAGTGACATGCCTCTTATGTCGTTCTTATTTCGTAGCATATGAACATTAATTTAGAAATTTTAAGCTTTAAAACACATAGTATACTCATTAACCTTACTTCACTATAGGATTGCAAGTTTGCGGGAAAGTCAACTAAGATATGTGACTGAAATACTAGCAAAATATTATATTACTCCAACATTCTGTGCCAATAATTTTACTATACAAAAACATTAAGGTAAGGGGAAGCTGTGTTGCACGCAACTTATTCAGTTTGGTAGTTAATGTCTTCCATGCTTTGCAGGTAACATTAACAAGATGTTCATGTCACTGTGTGTTTGTGCTTTTTGCATTATTTGTCTTGCCATATTAGCAAGAATATGCTTCCTGATATTTCTCAAACATAATAATGAAGTTAAGCGTCCGACTAGGACGGAACCTGTGAAAACAATGATAATATTAGGATCAGGTGGACACACTGCAGAAATCCTAAGAATCATAGGCCACTTAGATTTAAGTAATTATTCGCCTAGAGTATACGTTCATGCACAAACTGATAAACTCAGCGCTGACAAAGTACAGGAACTAGAAGTTGGACAAACGGATTATAAAATTACAGAAGTATATAGAAGCAGGGAAGTTAGACAATCATATTTAACATCCATTTATACTACTATTTATGCCACTGTTAGTTGCATTTCATTATTGTACCGTGAGAGGCCAGGATTAATACTGTGCAATGGTCCAGGCACATGTGTACCTCTATGTGCAGTGGCATTCATGTTAAACGTTTTTTGTGTCACACAAACTGTTATAGTGTTCATTGAGAGTTTTTGTAGAGTTAGGACATTGTCACTGACAGGAAAGCTTTTATATTATATAGCCGACCATATGATTGTACAGTGGCCTTACATAAGTAAACCCATGTATAATAAGAATGTTTTGCTATGAATCAAATACTTACTTGTTATGTATGAATCTGTAGTAATTGACAGACTTATACTATTTTTAGATAATGGAGGATGCTACCATCCTGACATTAGCACCCTGGTACTTGTTATTAGAGAACGTACAAAAACATGTACCTTCTGAGATAAAGGTACATATGGAACCAATAGTGAGCTTATTAAATAAGAACTATCAGTCAATAGGGTAATATGTTTTATGTGTCAAAAGCACAAGTACTCTAATAAAAGTTGTTGACATTACAATTTTCATTGTTTATTTATTTCAATTTCACAAGGAACCTATCATCCGATTGGATAAAGAAATCTTTAATATTAACAGAAGCAAGTTTAGACAAGACTTGGGAAGTACTAAATTCTGGATATTGGAAAGATGTTCCAATAGAGTACAGATATACTTATTCAATATGTACTACTGTAAAGGTACATTGTTATCATTGAAAAACAGTATAACAATTCAAAAGAATTGTTGTAACACCATTTTTCATACTTCTAGGCTGTGTTACTAGATATTCAGTCCGAATGCAGAACAGAAGACTTCATTGGGAACAAAGAATCCATGAAAAGGAGTATTATAAAACAGATAGATAAAGGAATACTGTTAGGTGCCCCTCTTCCCAATATGCCTTCCCTGTTAACAACAATAGCATCCAATATAAATATCTATCTTTCGAGTAAGGAATTATTAATACATTCAATTAAACATAAATGCATCGTTTGTACTTCGATTTGAATCAATTCGAACAGGCTTGAAAAAGACAGCAGGATCTAAAGAAATAGTAATTGATACCGAAAGTATTTATGATGAAATTCCGCCGAGGTTTTCACCCTTGCATTCCCTCGACGAACCTTCAATGGAGTCCTTTTATCGGGATGTGTTCATGCCTAAAAAACCAGCTATATTACGGGGTAATTTTCAGATTTTACTATAAATCAATAATATTTTCGGCAACCGATCTTCCGAATATTATAAGAGCTTATGGTATTACTATAGGATGCATCCAACATTGGAAAGCTATAACGCAATGGAAGAACTTAGACTATTTGAATCAAATTGCCGGAAGTAGAACAGTGCCTATTGAGATTGGTTCCCGGTATACAGAGGATGATTGGACCCAACACCTCGTGAATTTCTCCGACTTTCTGCAAGAACATATAACGAAGAAGAATGACCGAGTCGGCTATTTAGCACAGCATCAACTTTTCGATCAGGTACAGTTTATCCATTATCTATATTCTCAGTTTTCATATGATAATTCAAAAATAATTATTTCAATTCATGATTATAGATACCCGAATTGAAAGACGATTTTACTGTACCAGAGTACTGTAGTTTCTCTGATAGCGACGACCCTGAAAGGCCAGATATAAACGCTTGGTTTGGACCCGCTGGGACTGTATCACCATTACATTTTGATCCAAAGAACAATCTTTTATGTCAAGTAAACAATACAGTTTTTCATAAAAAAGTATAGTGCCGAATCTTAAGATATACCCTTTTTTTTTAGGTATTTGGTTATAAAAGAGTTATCTTGTACCATCCGGATGATACACCAAATCTCTACCCTTACGATACGCGATTACTTAATAATACTGCCCAAGTGGATCCCATAAATCCGGATTATGAGAAGTGGCCGGATTTGCATAAGGCCAAAGGAATAATGTGCTATTTGAAAGCCGGCGAAATGTTGTATATACCCCCGAAGTGGTGGCACCATGTTATTTCCCTAACCCCGAGCTTCTCCGTCAGCTTTTGGTGGGATTAAAAAATATTAGTTACACATTATTTCAAATGTTTTCTATTTTTATTGTAAAAATAAGAAGAAAATTGAAAAAATTAACGGCTATAATTTTATAACAGGCCTTCTCTATTCATGACTCCCTCAATCCCTTTCTCAATATCCTCGAAGCCGTGTTACCTTGACCCCATAATACAGAAAATAACACGAAGGATATCAGCAGTTCTTTTTCCGGCTGCTACACGGGTAAATTGAAAAATTCAGTGATGTGGCTCCGAAAATGATGCTGTGAAAGTCATTAAAATGATACATTCTAAAATAACGAAAACAGGGCGACGCGGCACAGAAGCACACATAAGAATAAAACGGAATTCTATAAATATCATCTGACCTACGTCTTCAGTATGGGGCGTACCAACTATACGCTGTACACAGGGTCTGTCAAACGAAGTACACACAGTTTATTATTTAGGAATGACGAGGGAGCACGCATTCCCGCCGATCCTTAGGCTCCAGGTAAATGTGTGTGCGAATAACACCCCCTGCCAATGCGCTATGCCTCTCTACTCTGTAATAGACAGTATTTACCCAAAACTTATATCTCGCGACTCGCATGAATAATTGAAATATGAATTCTCGAAAGGAATTTTGAAGTGCTTCCAGTGCCATTGCGCTTATATTTTCACTGAATCTGTGCGAAACATATTTTATCGAAAATGCACAATATTCCTGGGATTTGGGATCTTCGTGTCAATCGGAAGTTATAGCTGCACCAGATGCGAATGACGTCCTTAACTGGGCAGTCCTTTTTACGTAATCTGCAGAGACGCTCTCGGCAGGTGCCTCTGGATTTGAGTCGAGCACTCAGTTTATCAAGGAAACTACCGAGCGATATTATCTAATATCGCGTTGTATCGCGATGCCCGCGTTTCCGAGCACGCTGATTTTATTGGCGACACTCCAGCACCCGATAGGCTCGCTGCTATTTTTGGACTGGCAACTGTCATATCGCCGACGAATCGTAGATCTTAACGCAAAGCAAGTCTGA
Organism: Ectemnius lituratus; assembly: GCA_910593735.2. Classification (NCBI taxonomy): domain Eukaryota; kingdom Metazoa; phylum Arthropoda; class Insecta; order Hymenoptera; family Crabronidae; genus Ectemnius; species Ectemnius lituratus. Next base: position 3,797,380 of record OU343036.1, on the reverse strand, counting down.
CGTGCAATTAAACGCGACACGACTTTATTACTTATGAGTCGATAGGCAGGCGGCCCACTGATAAACATCCGGAAACTGGGAGTGCAAGCGGAGTGACAGTTCACCTCTAGAAATAGACCGACAGTGTCACGTGCGATTCTCAAATCGTCTGACATTCATCCCCTGCAACCCGCACGAATCCCACGCCAAATTTAATAAATTAACGCTTTTGTAGTTGCATTATATTTCTGAAGAAGTTCGTTGGTTTAACTATGGGAAATTTCTCATACAGTAGTATAACCGGTGCGAGGTCAGACACACTAATCTGTCAGTCGTCGCGCAGAGCTTCTTACACTGAAATTCAATTTATACATTGTTTTAAACTCGAAAATTGTCATTGAACGTAATCTGCCACCAACGCGCCTATTTATAAAAATATCCGCATATACATAATCTCCTTTTTTTTAACACGTGGATCGATGGAGGAAGACTTACGACGACCGGTTCATTCATAGGTCGTAGCACCTTGACATTTCTTTGTACGACATTCTTCGGGGTGGATTATTTTCGATACTAATTCGCGACGGCGTCGATCTAGTTACCACAGTATAGGTTTGGCCTATTTCGGCAGCAAAATAGAGACTACGGGGATCCGGGTGTCATCGCCAAATTGTTGTCCAGCGGTGCGTTAACCCGTTGCTTATTACCATCGATTCTCTCCAATTTTTCGCGTGTGTGTAAGTACAGGCAAACTTTGAAAATCACGGAAGCGAATGTATGCGGCACTGCGGCATCACGAATATCTTTCATCAGTCACGTTGTGATTCGGATCTTTGTGCCACAACATTTACTTGTTTGGGATTTGACGGTCGAAGTAGGGCATGATGCTAGAAAAACGTAAATCAACTGGTGTCACGACGGGCTTCTATTAGATTTCACGAAAAAGCCGGGACTGTCAATGGGTTAAGGGCGTAGGTGAGTGCGCCAACTCGGGCGCACTCTCGGAGGGCCACGTCCTTGGAGGAAGTCACGCAAGCACAAGGTCGCTATCAGAGTTTCGTTTTCGATTCTATGCACATCGATGAAATACTGTACACTACCAAACAGAAATATCACCGTTATAGACCCTTACCTACTCGTCCTTCTACCGCCTTTACTGATATTCCGATCCTAAGCTACTTACAATGTTAAACCTGTAACACGCAAGCGGCTTACAGATTCAGTTTCCAATTCTTGGATCTAAGTTTACCGAGAAAATTAAAGTAATCTCTTCCATTGCTAACTAGTCATGACTATACTCATTTACATATGCATTAGTTTATGCAATTCTTACTCTTCCAATTTGGAATATAGATTGTGTCATTTTATGTTTGGGGGAGCGCACCCTCAACCGATGTCAATACTATTTTTGTTGCCGGGTGTACAATTCGGGCACACACCATCGAGGGGTGGGATTTTATTGATTGGTACGCGAGAGCCTGGAAGAATGGTGTGGCCTAAGATATAAGGTGTGATTTAGGACGCCGACGCATTGGTTGCAACGTATGAATCACCTTGTGCCAGGACTTCCGCCTCGTGCTGTGTGTGTCCGCTTCCCCAAGTCCCTCTATGCAGATCAGGAAGTATCGAGTTAACAAAGGGTGCCTCGTTGACTCGTCCAAACTATAGTTTTCAGAGACAACTTTTCATACTTGGTAATAATGTATTCCCAAAAGTTTGCCGCATTATTTTCTCGCGTGTCCTGGATACCAAACATTATCCTGCGAGTGGCTTGTACTACTGTGAGAAATGGTAATGACTCCAATAACGCATTTGAATTTCAAATCCGACTAAAGTTAAGCTCCATTTCTGCACGGAGAGCGGGCAAACCGACAGGCTACCCTGTGCTTTGTTGAGAACGTATGAAAGTCCTGTAAAAATAGTTGTGCGATACGGTAGAAAGTATTTCTGGTTAGCTTTCAGACTTTCCTATAAAAGTCTGGGAGAAATGAGACGCGTCGGTTCTCTCGGTCTTGATCAGCACCAGACGTGAACGACAAAGGGAAGCTATTCACAGATCGGCGGAGTCAGGCCTCGTTCTCGAGGGTAAAAAACGCTTAATTCTTCTCGAGCTTCGGCGAGGCAGGTGATGCTGCCAACATTACATTTTTCGCCATGAAACGAGACGAGCCCTGTCTGGCCGTTCTCATTTCGAAGTGTTCGTGACGCGTAAAAGGGGTAAGTCTCGCCCCGGGCGTTGGGTGCATGCTGTCGAAAAAGTATTCAAACATTAATGACTTCAACCCCTAACAGTCGCCGGTGTATCGCATTCGTAGAAAATCGAGGAAGCGAATTAACATCCAGAGTAGATTTACTGCTGTCTGATTTCTAGCAGAGACACTAATTAGAGCCAAGGTTTTCGAATGCATTGGGTTACTAGTTCATCGTATGTACACTCACCCTCTTGCGCTTCTCAAGGTAGCAAAGCACCCTTCTGCCTGACAGCGAATGCCAAGCATTCCTCCGCACAGAAGACAATTACGAGAGCACAGCCAGTCGCCGTCCTATATCCGCATTACCTCTCCTATTTCTGCCGCACTTATGCTAATCAAGAGCTCTTAATCCCTACCTATACGGTACATAATTAATGAGCTTAGCCATGTCTATCGACCTATTATCCCATATCTATATCTAAAATGGAATATCCTTCTCTGCATTTCCTATCCACCCTCAAATTTCTCGGGAAAATTCAAGGAAATATTATACAATCAACTTTGAGAATCTAACATGTCCTCCAGTGAAAATCGATAGAAAATCCAAAACTCTTGAAGCTTCTCTCACCTAAAAGCCGGCGACGCGTTATTTTCTCGCGTTGCTTCTTTCAAAGGGGACTTTATTACCGCCCTCGGTGGCGTAGGAAGCGCTACAATACGCAACATTTTCCCCGAGCCGCATTGAGCGCGGCCTTGGCACAGGGGAAAGGAAGAAAAAAGCGGCGGCTGGCTTTTCTTTCATGGGCTCGTGTACTTTTATGTCGGCTGCGGTGCGTGCGTATCGAAGTGCTCAGGGGGTGAAAGTGCATATGCATTCGCGCGACGCCGCACGCACAGTACTTCCGTCGAATGCACGAGGGGGTGGTCGAGGGTGGTGGCAGACTTTCCGCGCAATAAGCGGAGCCCCGCGAAGGAAAGATTCGAAAAAGATCAATATCAGTCTATATAATGACTGCCCCGTTAACGAACGCCGTGGTGAAGAAACACACGTGCGCACACATGCATCCGCCGAAGTGTGCCCCCTTGAAATACACGTCCTTGCGAATATTTATACGCAGACCTGTACAAGGGAGATCGAATATACACATACGAATTAATAGCTTGCGGTGTGAACGCAAATTGAAAACATTCTTGGTTTGATCGATTGATACAGTGCTGACCGTTCGTGAATATATTCGTGTTTCCATTGATACAATTATTGAAGCTGAAAATTCCGTATGATTCTCTTACTGGCAATAAAACTTTCTATAGAATAGTCAATAATATGTTAAGAGTAAAAATAATCAGTAAAAAAATCAAGGTATACTATTATGCTGAGAAAAATTCATAAGCTGTTCGGAGTAACAATGTATTTTAACCCAAATTCAGAGATTTCAGAGTGAGGAAAGTCAGAATCTACTTCTGGCCGTAATGACGCTAATAGGATTACTGTTCTACTCTCTAAGATTGTTATCTTCAAGCGAACATTTCAGGGCGAATCCTATTGCCTTCTTTAATTAGAACCCGCGTCCGCCTGCGATCAGTTCCGTTAAGATTTACTACCGGTCCCAATTCCCCTGTCCCGAGGGGAGTATGCGAATGTGCCGCGCAAAAGGCAGGGTATCAAGCATCCTACGGGAAAGGTGTAATTCGGCCACCCTTTTCAGTCGTTTCACGAAACATCCCGAAGGGCTCGACCGGCAAACACGTAGAAACCGAGCGTGGCGGGCGCGTGTGCGCGCACGCCCACTATCAGAAGCCCGAAACGGGGATGACGAAGAGGGTGCAATTCAGTGGCGTAGCCAAACCCATGTTTTTGTAGGGACCGATCCCACTTCTATAAGAGCATGCCAAATACACATAAAACTTCATCCAATTCCTAAAACAAATACTTTCTCATTACACCAATACCCATTATTATTCATAAAACACTATACAATAACTGAAACAAGAATAAACGTATTTTAATTTATGGGTTGGGCTTCTGGTAGATTTGATAGTGATATCACAAGGAATCAGTCAATTATAAAAATAGAAAAGTGCTAAAAGTAATTGAAACTACATAAACCAATAATTAATCAGTTCGTACAATATACTTCAGCTGTATAGAAGAAAGGAAAGGGTGAAATAGCAGGTGGATATGGATGTATGAGGAAGCGGGTTTGGTGCGATAATTCGTGTCGATGCAGTTGCACCCCCGGATCTACGCCAGTGCCGCAATAAGGCAGTGGACGCTTGCGCGCGTTGCAAGAGGGTGAGAGGTTTGCCGAAGCAACCCCCGTCCTCGGCGTGATCGTTGCCGCTCGATTCTGCGCCTTAGTCGGCGCGCAGGGCGGCTCCTATCGTCCCGTTCGTACTGGCGTTAGCCCCGGGGGTGGCTTAACGAATGGTGGCTTAACGCGTGGTGAGGTATCGCGAGAACGAGCTCTCTCGTCCAGCCGGTGCTGGACGATAGCACCGAGGAACTCGAAGTGGAACGCAACCATTGCCCGGCACAATGGTCACGGACAGTACTAGCCAGGTATGCACGGATTCCTCTTCGCCAGGGATTGCGAGCGAGCGGGCTGCCTGATATGCCGGAACGCCGCCGGTATCAACCCCCTTGCCACGATCGAAACCGCCCGGCGATATATACGCGCGAGATTACTACTAATCGGATTGAAAGATGTGTTCCAATTACCGCTCCAATTCGAGCCGAAGAGCTTCTACTTTCGAGCGGAAATTCTTTCGTTAAATAGTTCGGAAGATTTGTGCTCCGGCTGCACTCTTTCGTGCTCGCCCGGCGAAAGGGTGCAGCGGGGTGCCGCGAGGGCGATACTGACGGAGTGATGAAACTAATATGAGGCGAGGGGGACCACCGTTGTGCCGGTGAAAAAAGCACCTTTCTTGTACCTAGCTAGCTAGCCCGTAGGCCGGATACGAAGGTGGATGGATGAATAGTTGGCGGTGCCCGGTTTACGAGGGATGAGGAACGCCAGCGAGCGTTCGGGGTGAGAGCAAGGTGCGACCGCCGGCACCGAAGGTCAGGGTAAATGATGCACGCGCCACGATTCCATCATCCCCTGCTTTTTATTTTACTAACAATACCGACTTTCAATGGAACATCATTTTTTTTTTCAATGGGATTTGACTGGACGAAAATTTCGACTTTAACATTTCGGTCTAGTGAAGCGATGCACATAGTCAGTACAGTGAAAATGTTAAGGATAGTATTGTAGAATACAACTTCGCCACTTGGAGTTGAGCCCCTCGGTAACTGTCGGTTAGCGTAATGCCAGTGAAATGATGGGTGAAACCGCGCTCCCTATTGTGAGCTGCAGTCGTAGATATTAGGTGGACGGCGAACATGACGTAGACGGGATCTTGTAAGGCTACAGTGGAGAATGATAATTAAGTAGTCCGTGAAAGTCCGCTGGGTCGAAGAAGCGCCATCAACATTTATATTAAATGCGATGCCAATATTATTAACTCTTGTTTCGGGAATAGCAATCAAGGGAATTATGAATATGTTGCACTACTGCAAATCGGCCGTCGCATCAAAAGTTCTTGAGTCCTCTTTAAACTTACCCCATTTGGGTTCGATCTTTCGTGAACCTGGGACCAGAGTGTCATTGAGGTCGCCGGCAACCCCTATCGTGATCGTGACACAAAGGAACACTCTCGATGACACTTGTTTCGAAAATCAACTATCTCGTTGTATGACTAAATAAATACTGTAGGAAAGTACTCTTTTATGTTCAGGCTGACGACACGACAGCATTTCTACGCGCTGCTCGGTCTGGAAACCTTGAGAAGGTCGTCGAATTCCTCGACACCGACTTAGACATCAACACAGCCAATTCAGTAAGCTTTCCACGAGGGGTTGAAGTATTTCGGCCCCTTGCTTCGCATTGTTCTCCACAAGTATTTGTCGAGGCGAGAGACAGAGTACACGACATTCTTCCTAACACGTGTTGCACGGTGGCGTGCCCCTTCATTTCAGAACGGTTTGAATGCCTTGCACTTGGCTTCGAAGGATGGCCACGTTGAGATAGTGACCGAACTGCTAAAAAGGGGTGCTAAAGTCGACGCTGCTACCAAGAAGGGTAACACTGCATTACACATAGCTTCATTGGGTAAGTAACACAAGAACTCAACCAACAAACACACCTTTCGAATAAAAACATTAATTCAATCGGTTCTTTCAGCTGGCCAAGCAGAAATAGTTAATATTCTTATTCAGTATGGTGCCGCAGTTAACATACAATCGCAAAATGGATTCACACCCCTTTACATGGCCGCTCAGGAAAACCATGATCAAGTCGTTAAGTTATTGCTCAGCAACGGCGCTAACCAGAGTCTTGCGACGGAGGTATCAGTGTAAACAGACGGCGGTAATTGTTCAAATTTTAATATACTGACAAAAATATTATTTATCAGGATGGTTTCACGCCATTGGCTGTGGCGATGCAACAAGGTCATGACAAGGTTGTCAGCGTACTCCTGGAGAACGATTCGAAAGGGCGAGTTAGGCTGCCGGCGTTGCACATCGCGGCTAAAAAGGACGACTGTAAAGCGGCAGATCTGCTCTTACAGGTATTATATAGTTCAGGATCGTAATTCCAATCTAACATATTATAGTGTAATTTTTCCTTTTTGGGATATCTGATGGTGTTGAGTGGGATATAATTTTGCGCTAATTAGCGTCGTCGATTTCAGAACGACCATAAGCCGGATGTCACGTCGAAGAGCGGCTTCACTCCCCTGCACATCGCTGCCCATTACGGGAACGAAGAGATAGCGAGGCTCCTGATAAAGCGGGGTGCGGATGTGAATTATTTAGCGAAGGTAGGACGACACTTACTCCCTGCTGGACGCCCTTCTTTGACTCCGGCTAGTCGATACATTCACGTCTCTCTCTCTCATTCTCTTTATATCTCTCTCTCTCTGTGTGTTCCCGGGAGCAGCATAACATCAGCCCTTTGCACGTCGCGGCCAAGTGGGGCAAGAACAACATGGTCAAAGTATTATTAGAAAATTGTGCGCAAATCGATGCTAAAACCAGGGACGGGTTAACGCCGCTCCATTGCGCGGCGCGATCCGGCCACGAGCAAGTCGTCACCACGCTCCTTGAGAATTCGGCACCGATCAGTGCACGCACCAAGGTTCGTAATAGAAGAGCAATTCCCTTATTTCTACCAATTTCTATAAAAGTCAATCGGCGAGCATATTGAAAGTGAGCCGGTTAAAGCCAGCCGCCAAAGTTGAAGCGATTTGTTCAAGGACAGGGTGTGCGAGGTGGGAGGTAATCGGGCTCGAATAGGTCGCAGCCTGGCGCGATTGATTAGCCCGTGACTCGATTGACTAGCGAAGAATGCATTATCGCTTGTTCACGGCTCATCAGAAAATTGATCGGCCGTCGCGATTTGCATAAGCACCGATCAAGTTTCACCCGGTCTGATAGAGAGCGGGTGTAATACTAGTTCGATGGTAGACAGTAGCGAGCTCATTCTCTCTCTTAGAATGGCCTGGCACCGCTGCACATGGCGTCTCAAGGGGACCACGTGGAAGCGGCGAGAGTCTTGCTCTTTCATCGAGCACCGGTGGACGAAGTGACGATCGATTATCTAACATCCCTCCACGTAGCCGCTCACTGCGGCCACGTGAGGGTGGCGAAACTCCTACTCGACCGAAAAGCCGACCCGAACGCCCGCGCTCTCAATGGCTTCACACCACTGCACATCGCCTGCAAGAAGAATCGCATCAAGGTGGTCGAGCTCTTGCTGAAGCATGGCGCGTCCATTGAATCCACGACCGAGGTAATCCATTCTCTCCCATTCTTATACCGCATCAGTTTCAAGAATGGGAACCCGAATGACCCCTCCGCGGTGCAGTGTCATCTTCGTATTGACAATTTTTTGAACTTTTATACTTACGATTGCACTCTGTGTATTGTAAAGTGTTATTTCTCGATCTCTCGAGAATCTTGTATAAAGTTTTAAAACTAATCTTAATTTAGGTAGCATCCGATTGTTCGTAAGAACATAGCTCCATATTCAGCATGTAAGATCTTGCTATCAGAGATTTAAATTCTTTGGTAGAACGATTGATCAATGCGTCTCAATTGAGAGAAATCGCGATGGTATTTAAACAGATTATTGTATTGATGCACTAAATTATCGTAGCATTCCCCGAACAAAAAAGATATAATAATCGCACGATGATAAGCAGTCGATAAGAGCCAAATCTGACACTGCCCGGTACTAGCTTGAAAGACTGGTTAACGGGTCGATAGAAAGTCAGTCACGGGTGGAAATCATCAATGTACAAAAATGATCATTTCTATGTATCGACTGCCTCGAAAGGGGCAAGAACTGACACCGTTTGGAGTCACAGGATCCAAATGCTAATAAACAACTCCGTATATTTTGCAGTCCGGACTGACTCCATTACACGTGGCCAGTTTTATGGGGTGTATGAATATCGTGATATTCCTACTGCAGCATGAAGCCAATCCCGATGTGCCAACTGTCAGGGGTGAAACGCCCCTGCATCTGGCAGCTAGAGCTAATCAGACAGACATTATTCGAATTTTGTTAAGAAACGGAGCCAAAGTCGATGCTCGCGCAAGGGTAAGTAAACGACGAACACCAAAACGCCAGCCGACCACCCATCTCGACTCTCAGGACACTATGATCTTCTTTCATTACACCTATATATATATATTTATATATATATATCTACATTTGTGTGATACAAAAATTGCAAGAAACCAACAGAGAATGAGAGCGAGAGAAGTTTCATATACATACAAATGATCACTCATTGCATTCACTAGTGTCCTATCGTGTTAACATGATCCATTAACCAGTCTCGTTTCACGTACACCACGCTAGCAACTTTGCGTCCAAAGTATCACGCACTTCATCTCACTTTGAACAAGCACCCTATCTTGCAAGCCTACTTCCGGCCCCGCGTTATGCACACCCCGTAGTTCTAGTGTTCTAACGTGAGCTATCGGAAGTATTCACGTCGCCCTGTTAAGGTGGCGGCTGGAATTAACAAGAATGAATGCGATCTTTTCTTTACAGGAGCAGCAAACGCCACTGCACATCGCCTCTCGATTAGGAAACATCGATATCGTGATGCTGTTACTGCAGCACGGTGCTGCAGTGGATACGACGACAAAAGACATGTATACTGCGCTGCACATCGCGGCGAAGGAAGGTCAGGAGGAGGTAATGTACAAAGAAATCGAGAAAATAGCGGATTATATCAACGAGCAAAACTCATTGTCCATGTATTGGTTCCGGCATCGCGAATACTTCATTTAGGCCAGAAAAACAGAGATCGCACGAATTTATCGTTTACTTTCCGTTCTATCGTTGTACACGCATATACTTTCGTTTCATCATCCGCACCTCTCTTTCGTCTCTCATTTTGTATCTTGTTGTAAGTTCGATTTTGTTTACGTTTACGTCACATCATCTTTCTGTTACATTATTTATATGTATCGTATTTTAATAAAACTTGCCGTTACATTGGTTATCTTTTATGTTACCTCATTTCTGCGTGACGACCTGCATGAACGGAGTGCACCCTGTTATGTTACTTATTGTTAGAATAGCACCCTCAAGTAAGATCCTATTGTTCTTTAATTAGCTACCATTTAAAATTGCAACGCACCTCCACTGATTGTATCCAGAACCTGTCCATTAAAGTGGAGCACGCAAGTATCGCACCATTGCGAAGTCCTGAAGTTCCAACTTTTGCGCTATGAGTAGAAGAGCCAGTGGCTAATCGTAGTGCTGACCGAGTAGTGAATGCAGATAGTGGCGTATTAAATTTCTTATGATTTTATACTTGACAGTTCTTTATTGTTTCTCACACTCTCATCTCATGGAATAAAATAGTGTTGGTTCGGTGAAGTTGATAAAGAATCGAATGCAATTTGCATTCGTCGATTTTCATTGTTCGGAAGGTAAGCATATCAGTAACGTTCATACACATATATCGGCTGTACGATAACTGGGAGAAAGTTCAATCGAACTTTTTATATATTGCTTCTGAGACTAAGGTTTTTGGATAGAAATGTTCAAGGATTACTGGACTCACTGTTGTTTGAAATGTGATATTTTCTGGTGCTTAGGTGGCGACGATCCTCGTGGAAAATAATGCCTCCGTTAAGGCCACCACGAAAAATGGTTTTACGCCCCTCCATGTGGCGGCAAAATACGGCAACATGAACGTCGCGAAAATCCTCTTGCAAAAGGATAGCAAGCTAGATGCTCAAGGAAAGGTTTGTACCAATACTATTATTCATTGCAAGCCTCGCTAATTTGGGAGAATCGCAATCGATCGGATTGTTATTCGGATATGAGAGAGCGGAAATCGACTATTTAGTGATGTAATTGTATTCTCGTATCTCCCCAATAATGAGATGTCTACTAAACTTGTAATTAAAGTCGAGCCCATTCCCAATGCAATTAAACCGAACTAATTTGCGGGAGGGTGCACCATTATTAGTGAAACGTTTAGAACGAGAGGTAATTTCGGGGGTGAAATCTTTCAGAATGACATTACTCCATTGCACCTGGCGTGCCATTACGATCATCCGAATGTTGCCAATCTCCTATTAGAGAAAGGTGCCTCTCCCCATCTCCCATCACAAAATGGCCATACACCCCTACACATCGCTGCTCGCAAGAATCAGGTAACATTTTCTACAGCGATAGTTATAAATCGAAATATAATTACTAATTATTATTGTTCGTAAACGCAGATGGATATTGCGTCAACTCTGCTGGAAAACGGAGCAAACGCAAATGCCGAGTCCAAAGCAGGCTTTACTCCGTTACATTTGAGTGCCCAAAAAGGTCATTACGACATGACGAATCTCCTAATTGAACATGGTGCTGATGCCAATCACAAATCGAAGGTATAGTAATCTTACTATGTTTGGAATCCTTGTAAAATCTTAAGAATATATTATCGAAACTTGTGACTTCTCCAGAACGGTCTCACTGCACTTCATTTGTGCGCGCAAGAAGACTTCATCAGGGTGGCCTCGATTCTTGTTAAAAGTGGCGCTGAGCCTGAGAGTCAAACCGAAACTGGATACAGGCCGATACATGTAGCCGCTCATTTTGGAAATCTGTCGATGATTCGCTTCCTTCTTAAGAATGAAGCGGAGATCGACGCAAAAACCAGCCATAGCTATACTCCAATGCATCAAGCCGCTCAGCAAGGACACGCTCACATTGTTAGCGCTTTGCTGGAAGGAAATGCCTCTCACAAGGCACGGACTCATGTAAGTATCACTAAATCCTAATAATACACAAATAAACAATAATTTATGTAATTAAAAGTTACTTTTCTTATGTATCGTAAATTTTATGTTTTTTTCAGGACGGTTTAACCGCATTGAACATAGCTCAAAAGTTAGGATACATATCGGTGATGGAAGTATTGAAGGGACTTTCGTACGACAGCTTGGCACCGGATAATAAGAACTGGGAAGAGAAGTACAAAGTGATCGCCCCGGAAAGCTTGCAGGAGACAAGCTTCATGTCGGACTCGGACGACGAAGGAGGTACATATTATCTCATTTTAACCAGCAATTAATATGCATGGTTAAAAAATCATATATAATCGAATAATTTTGTGATTGATCAGGTTCAGATGCACTGATCAGCGAGCAACCGTATCGATATCTTACGGCGGACCTAATGAAGAGTCTACGAGATGATTCTCTGCCTATCGATGTTACAAGGGATGATCCTATTCAACGTCCAGGTAAAACATTCCCCAAGTAACAAAACGCATATCACGTATCCACTCACACTAACATGACCGCCGGCGATTTACATGTATCATTCTCATTACCGTACCATAGTCACAACAGAAGAAAAGCAAGAATTCGTTCAGAGCAATAATTACTGTTTAGCTGAGAACTTCGATAGCACTGACGGACTCAACTTGGGGTATGTATCCAATTCCTTAGGTAATCCAATAATTAACAAAAAATATGACGTCCATAATACCTAATAAATTTAATTTTCTTTTCAGCCGATTGCACTTCAGATCGTAAGTATAAGACATTTCTTAGGGGAAAAATGTATAGAGTTTCCCTAAGATGATTGTTGCGTTGGTTGGTGAAAGTAGGTAGTAATGTTCTGGATTTACAGATTTCTGGTAAGCTTTTTGGTGGACGCTCGTGGAGGAACAATGAAAGGATGTCGACACAGCGGTGTTCGCATCATCGTTCCACCGAGACGAGCATCGATGCCTATAAGGGTCACTTGCAAGTTGATAAAACCAAGCAAAGTAGCTTGTCCACCACCGTTGATGGAAGGTGAGGCACTGGCGACTCGTGTCATTGAAATGGGACCTGTCGGTGCCACGTTTTTAGGGTAACTACGGATTATATTCTACGTACCAAGTATATTTCATACTTAGGGTAACTAGGGATTAAATTTGATCCAATTTGTGTTTTAGGCCAGTGCTGATTGACATACCACACTTCGCATCGATCCGAGGAAAAGAGAGGGAGATTATTATCCTGCGAAGCGACAACGGCGAGACTTGGAAGGAACACGACAATTCAGTCGACAATGATGATACTCTTCTAAATACTCCTTACGGTACTTTTGAAGCCCAAATTTGGTTGACCCAATTTTTCTTGAACACATTAATGAACAACTTATATATCAACAGATCCCCAAATGAGTGCCAGTCATTCGGGCAGGATAACCCGCATAATAACAACTGACTTCCCTCAGTACTTCGCAATCGTCACACGAATAAAACAAGAGGTGCACGTAATCGGCGCCGAGGGTGGTATTCTGATATCGAGCGTGGCGAACCACGTCCAGGCTGTCTTCCCGCCGGGGGCGTTGACAAAGAAGATTAAAGTCGGATTACAAGTGAGTCATACTTAGAGACTATCACTAAAATTCCACAGTCCACTGCGACTAGAATATGCCAGCTTGTCTGGAATTTTACAAGCTCGCCCAAAATCTAATAGTATTATACGTCTGGTTTATGTTACAGGCCCATGTAATTCCGACGGAACTGACAGCGAAGCTTCTTGGGAATTGCGTGGCAGTGTCGCCGGTCATAACCATCGAGCCTCGCAGACGAAAGTTCCACAAGCCGATTACACTGACTATACCGGTGCCACAGGCGGCGAATAAAGGCATGATCAATCAATACGGCGGTGAGACGCCAACGCTGCGACTTCTCTGCAGCATAGCCGGTAAAGCACTATCAAGTTGCCTTTATATCGGCGTTGTGATAGTCCAAGTAGGTGAACTACTGAACTAATTCTTTCTGGTCTGATTTTCACTGGACAACAGGTGGTACCAGCGAATCCCAATGGGAAGACGTGACTGGTTCGACACCTCTCACCTTCCTCAATGACCGTGTCTCCTTTACCACGACGGTGTCAGCCAGATTCTGGCTCATGGACTGTCGAAATATTGGCGCCGTGCCGAAAATGGCCACGGAATTGTACGAGGAATCGGTGTTCGTGCCATACATTACCAAGTGAGTGGATGAATAGAATGCCTATCTGAATATTGAATGAGTCAAGTTTATTGTACCTTTGTTCGCTATCTACTACTGATTCTTTTTTTTTCCAGTTTCGTGATATACTCGAAGAGACTGGACCTTCTCGAAGCAACCCTTAGAATACTCTGTATGACCGACGGCAAAGAGGGAATGCATACCTTGGAGAAACAGGAGGAGTTCCTTGAAATAGTAAAGAGTCGAGATGTTGAAGTGAGTGTTTTGTGTTTTATGATAATTACAGTTTGATAAATTTGCGGATTTTTCATTATATTACGTTTTTGTGGATTGTTTTCGATAGGCACTCGATGGAAAAGATCTGTACATCGAATTCAGTGGGAATTTAATACCAGTGACGAAGTCGGGTGTGCAATTAAAGTTCACCTTTAAAGCTTTCCGTCAGAATCGACTATCCTTCCACGTGAAAGTAAAGGATCCGCAGGTGGACCCTGTGGCTAGGATGCTGTTCATGCGGGAGCCGAAAGTCGCCAAGGGTGAGCCGCCTCAGCAGCCACTCTGCGTGCTGAATATCGTGCTGCCAGAAATCATGGCAAGAAGCGAAGCCGAGAAGAAACTTAAGGGTACGTTTTGTATCACTGTTTTTTCAATCATTATAAATCAGACAAATAAAAACTTTATTTCTTTTATAACAGAATACGAAGACTCGAACATCATTACACAGAAAATGGATGTGCTTAAATCGAAGTACACGCTGGACCAGACGGAGAAGTGCGACGAGCCAAAGGACGTCTCACCGACGGAGAAGAAGTTCATCACGGACAGCTTGCAGAAGGAGCAGACAGGTACAGTAGACAGACAATCCTCAGCTGTAGTAGAACTTGATTGCCGAGAAAGCGCTAGGTGTAGAATCCAACTAGAAGTGCCAATGACACTGGCGAGCTTGCACGTATTATCGCGGAGGGAAGTCCGACAAATTTGGCGAAAAATTTCCTCGCTGCAAGCGCAGCCTTACCAAACCATATATCGCATAAGTGGCAAGGTGCAAAAAGAAAAGCTGGCTAGTCGAAGGTATCGCATGCTACCATTGAGTGTCGGTCATTCTCACGAACTTGCTATCGTTTCGCTCGACTGATAGAATTTCTCTCTCTCTCTCGAGAGAGACAGGTATGCGACTATCGATCGTATACGAATCATGAGACAAGATTCCAATGGGGAAAATGTTGCCTCCTTTAAAGGAGTTGGAGGAGCTCGAGCCCTCGAATCAGCCTTCCTGCCGTCCAAGTAGAAATAGCAAGCTTCGATTGTGATTCTATTTTCGTTTAAGGGGGAAAAAGTCAATCCGTTTACGGGCGAAGTGTCGAGTGAGGCTTCCTTAATTTAATTATGCGTAACAGCATCAACAAATGCTCGAAGCTGACGTGCCAAACTTCTTTAGTTCGATCCGTGTCGCCGATGGGAGCACGCTACCAATCTGAAAGCTAGTTTCCGATTCTTTTGAGTATCCATCCGCCCCTGCTACCGCAGAAACGTGAGTCTATTTTGTCCAGAATCATCAACCACCCGACTCCACAAGAGGAGTTGTTATTCTCTATCAATTTCACACCCCTCTTTTTAACGCTCACACATGCTCTCACTAATTTTTTGTTTCTCCTAAGTTTGTACTGGATGTGTATCCATCCGCACTGACACAGTCTACACTCTCATTCTGACACATCTCATAGTCCTTTCGTTTCCACCTCGTTGGGTTAATTTGGATTCTCGTACGATTTTCAGTTTCAGGTTTTTTTAAGTTCATTAATAGTTTGCACTTACGATCTGCACGCTAAAACCGAATTAAAAAGCGAGACCGGTATCGCACGAAAACCGTCACCACCCACCCTCCAGTCCACGTCATGGAAGAGTCAAGCGATCAACGCGCGGATCAGGCAAAGAGCGTCGAGAATGGCGAGCAGGTCGAGAGTAAGGACGAGTCTGTCCCTGATTTGTCGACATTGAAGCAAATTAATTGTCAAGTGGGTTCGGGTCAGACACCTGACATGTCCGAGTTACAATCTAGTCTTCCGAAAGACTCAAATCCAAGTCCTTCGAAGACAGGGACTAAACTTAAGCGTAAGCAGAGATCAACGAGAAGGCGTTTAAATGCAATGATCAGCAACAGCTCATTACATTTCTCTGATACGGACTCCGAGGGCGAGTTGACGATGATTTCAACACAAGCCCGGAGCCAAGCGATATCAGAAGAGACTCAACAGCAGCCGGTAATATCTGTGACTTTGGAGCCTAGCGAGGGGCAAAATGACAATGGCGAACATCCAAATTGTCTGTCGCTCGATGGGAAGGACAGGCCACGACGCGGTAGTTTCATCGATAACCTGACTGACGTGGATGAGATCTATACGAGCGAGGCCGAGAACGAACAGGCTGAGCAAAGGAAAAGCCTGACTGTTTCGGAGGGTTTCTTGCACGGTGAGACGGATCTCGAGGACCTCGAGGCCGATGACGAAGTCCAACCGACGATCTACCTTCAGCCGAGGTCCGACATACTTTGCGATCTCGGTGGTGAGACTATTATGACCAAAGAGGGTGACGGCCCATTTTCGCTAGAGACTCGAAATAAACTCTGCCGTGAACAAGAGTCCAAAGACGGAGCATGCAGTATTACTCCGGATATTGTAGTCCATGTGAATACAGACGAGGAGGACATGGTGATATCTGACGAAGACGACATGCAGGAAGCCTGTTGTAGTAGCAAGGGAATTCCAGAGGAGATAGACATCTTGGCTGCTTCCCAGATCGTTATGAAGAACATCGACAAGTCGGAGAATACTCTGATGGTGAAGGATCCTGCGGAAGATGCTGATTGTCTCACGGATGTCGAGGACGTCGACTTGAACTAGAAGAGTTATGCCTGCACTCGGTTCAACGTGTTCCAAGATATCGTCTGACTCAAAGTAGACTCGGGCAGAAGTCGGTCCACAGATTCACACTGATCTAATTGTACCAATGTTGACCGTATTTCACCGTGTGAAAATAAAGTCCAGCCCACTGACTAAGGATGCTATGCTCTCGAACTTGTATACTTTCTGTATGCCCTTAATGCTTTGTCCACGCTGTCCCCAGTTGGATATGCTGTAAAGTGAAAGAGACAAGGATTGTGGCCAAAGGTGCTACTGTTCCTCCATTAAGTTGAGTAGAGTTACCCTTGCGTGACGCTTGGACTAGACTGACTGATTATCGAGCCTCGCATGACTCGATTCATTGTTACTAAAATATTGCATCCGCCTTTCACCCAGCTTTCTTACCCTTGTCGCTTCGCCTGTCGCTTTCTTTCTTGCACCTTTCTGCACCGAACAAACTCGTGCAGCAAAGTCGGCCAGCTAAAAGGATTAACATTGGTCTATCCTATGTCCTATACCGTCTACCCTAATCTTACACTCAAAATCCCGTGTCGTCTTCCTAGCTGTGTTACGTAAAGTAAATCTCATGTTCGATCGTTGTTCTACGACTTATCAATTAATCTCTCAATTATTCACCCGAAATTCTTAACAGGCCTAAAACTGGTTGTTGTGATTTTCAAAGAGACTAATTATTAGTCAAATAAGATACTTTTTCGAGGAATTGCTGTTACTTTTGTACAGAAATGCGCTGCGCGGCCAAGCTTCTTCGAGCTTATAATCCGCTAGTAACACGATCTTTGTGTGCTTATACTTGCAGACAGAACTGCCGTCCTCGACATTATTATAGACAACCGTATGGGATATTAATGAAAAAAAGAGAAAGCATGTCTCCGCACTGTCTTTACGAGATTTCACAGACGCCTATGTTGACGATGCTATACACAGCATATTTAGAGTATTACGTCTACACATTCTATGTCTACACCTAGATATATCTATATCACTTAAACACTTGTTAAACAGATAACCGTCTCACTACTTCGATAACTTGTAATCGTTCCTTCGCAAGTGTACGTTGATTAGAGTGTTCAGAGTTCGTTGAAATGTACAGTAACAGAGTTTACGAGAGTTGCATTATTAACTACTGTTTTAAAAAGCACTGCCGCTCATAGGCAAGTCAATCATTCGTCGAATCTTATGCTTGCGCCTTAGCGAGCGCTCATTTACTTGCGCAATTGTAAAAGAATGGAGAGAGAGAGAGAGAGAGAGAGAGAGAGAGAGAGAGAGAGAGAAAGAGTATGTGAGAGAGAGAGAGAAAGAAAGACGAAACTGTATCCTCAATGAAAATTGTGTTCCAAGATCTATCCAATAAAAAGTAATGTGAGCATAATTCTTGGTTGTTCTAGATGCCGCTACATTCCACGAATCCCTTGCACAAAAAGCGGCTTGTCCCCTAGAATCCGTAGATGCTAGTTATCCCACTAAACTAGGCGAGTTGTCGCCGACCGACGAGAAGCAGACATACTCGGAGAAACGGAAGTTCTGGGAGGACATCTCGAGGAAGCGCGACAGCTATCAGCGCTCGGAGTCCGAACTTTCAAGGGCCTCGCAATTGACGGTGAATGAGAGTGACAGCGAGAACGTGCAGAATGTGGTGACGGAAGAAGAGGAAGACGCAACGGAAATGCCGTCGGAAATTACGTCTGAGGTGGCTAAATCCGAGACGATGGAGGATGTTAATGTTCCTGACATTTCCGAATGCTCGGTCGCTCAGAAAGCGCACTACTTTGAAGAGCAGATACAAAGAGAGATGGCGAAAGTGCAACAGCAAGATTCGATCAAGTCCGAGAAGGATCATATACCGAAGACTAAATCGATGGAAGAACAAAAGTTTGAAGAGTTGATGGAAAAAACTACGGAAGAAATGACTAGGGAAGTAGTGGAGGACGAGGAGAAACATGTGGAGGAATCGAAGCAGGTGGAGAAACTTGTGGAAGAGAAGGCAAAGACAGAAGTGACGAAGATAGAAATAACGAAGATTGTTACTGAAGAAGTCAAGATAAAGGAAGGTGAGGCTGTCGAACGACTACCACTCGACGAAAAGGATCAGGATGAGAGTAAAACAATCACTGAGCCATTGAAGGAAGTCAAGGTTGAAGTGAAACACGAAGAGATCCATGAAATGAAACCAGAGCCAACTGTGGTAACCACTGAAGTCACAGAGGAAATCATTGAGATAAAAAGACCGATACAAGACGTGATAAAGGAGAGAAAGGATCTCTCAGGAAAGGGAAGAGAATTCGATGGAGAAGCATTCACGGATGAAGCCATGAAAATATTAGAAGCAAAGACTTTAGCCGAGCAATCGAAGGTGGCACACACTGAAAGGAAAATAATTGAACAATCCAAGATAAAGCACGAAGTAAAAGAAATAGTTGTGGTACCTGAAAAACCAGTGGAGAAGGTGAAAGTTGAAAAGGAAGTGAAGGAAAAAATACCGCATGAATTAAAGCAGAAAGTTGAAAGATTGAGTTCCCTGGAAAGACCTTCGACACCGGATAGATTAGAAAAGTCAGGCAAACACATAATCACAGAGGAAACGACAATAGTCTATAAAGTGCAGAAAGACGGAACATTAGTACAGGAACAAGTGACGAAATCTGTGCAGATCGAAGGGCCGGATGGCAAATCGGTGACTCAAGTTCCTGAAGTTAGTGTAGGCTTACCTGAGACTGAACCAGTTCCTCTAGGTGAGATTAAGAAGGAGGTAAAAGAGTACCTCGAGGGTGAAAGGAGAATGCAGGAGGGCGAAATGAGTGTTGAACCTTCCGTCCCACAAATCGAGACCATTAAGACTGAACACGAGACTATCATCGAGACTCACAAAATCGAAGAGACGCCAGGAGTAATCACAAAGGTCGAAGAAGTAATCACGAAGCAAGTAATTGAAACCAAACAGGAAGGAGGAGAAAAAAGAACTGTAGTTAGCACAACGAAGCCGATGGGAGAAAGTGAAATGAAGATGATTAAAAAGGAGTTCGAATCACGTATTCCGATTTCAGCGGCAAAGGCTGAAAAGGACAAAGCTCATAAGGAAACTAAAGTGAAGACACCGAGTGACGGAAAATCTCCAGTGGAAACAGTGGAGAAGCCTGAAAATGGCAAGATTCCTGGCACCGAATCACCTGAGATTACGTCACCCGTAACTAAAAAGAAGGAATTCGAGTCCCGAATTCCCAAGCGCGTCGTAGATACAAAACCTGCTGACAAAGCTCCTAAGAAGGACGTGCACATTAAGAAAGAGGGTGAAACGATTACAGTGACCGAGAAAAAATCGAGTGAAGAGGTCACATCCAAGCACGAACAACACTCGACCACGAAGAGTGAAACACAGACATTCTCAAAAACTTTCACCGATCCTCAGGAAGCTTTCAAGATGTTCGAGGATATGGAAGGCATGAAGAAGGACTTTGCCACAGTCACTTCAAAAGTCGATCTTAAAACTTCAAGTAAACTGGAGACGAAGGAAACAGTTTCCTCCGAAATTTCCACCGGCGACGAGAAAATCATTACGCACGAAGAAAAAGAACGAGTAGAGAGGAAGAAATCATCGGAGTCGAAGACAAAAACAGAAACGGTGGACGAAAAACTAGAAGAGACGGAAATCAAGCACGAGGAGTCCGACCGAACAGCGGTGCAGAAACTGTCAATGAATCTGTCGGATGGCAAGGAAGTTATAGATGCGAGTGCCGAGGAATCAAGAGCGGAGAAGAAAAAGGAGGAGTCTGTGATGATGTTGGAGGGTGAGGAAGGTGTTCTCACCCACGAAACTGGCAGCACTGTGCTACGCGAGAGTGATGCTGATGTTGCAATAAGGATGAAGAGAGATCTGTCTGAAGCGACAGACGACGAGACAGTTGGCACAGTGGGAGGCATAGCAGACCGGCTCTCGAGAGCTATCGCCGAAGATAATAAAGTCGAGCTTGTATCTCAGGGTGAATCACACAGAGAGAGCAGGGAGAGTTTCGACGTGAAACAGTTCGTGCCTAGTGACAAGTCTACAGAAATGAGCACGGAGGCAGATTCAGTTTCCGAGGAAGTGAGCGAGGAAAAACCAGCACTAACTTTAGAGGAGATGCAGATACAAAAGTTCAAGGAAATCGAAGCCCGCACTGTGGCCGAGTCATTGATCCAATCCATCGAGAGTGAACTTGAAAGAAGATCGTCAGAGTTGAAATTAGGACTTGGCAGGGCATACTTCGAGCAAGCGATGGCAGATATTTCCGAGACAGATGACGAGAGATTAGCAGATGATTTGACTCGAAAATTCGAGGACATAATGAAGAAGTCAGGCGACGAGGAATTATTTAAGGAAAAGGAAGATAGTACAACCGAATCACTTAAATCTCGACCTCCGATGTTGGTTGAATCAACTGACAAAGGTTCCATGCGAGATAGTATAAGTATCAGCGAGGATATCACCAGAGAAGAAGAATCATTTCTTCAGGAGAAAGAGGGAAGTTTCCCACTGTCGTTATCACAAGTTAAATTCCCTGATAGAGACATCACGATGAGTCCAAGTAGTATATCAGAGCCGCTTGAGTTTGAAGAGACAGTGGACGTGGATACCAATCTCTTGGAAGATGTTTCGAAGCCTACGTCAAGTATCCAATCTGAGAAAGAATCCTATGATAAATCGAGCGATCAGGTCGAGACGAAAATTATATCGGAAGCATCAGGAGCAAGAGTCTTGGAGATACTCGAGCCAGGAGATTCAAGGCAAGATTCGATGGACGTGCCTTCGCTTGAAATGGACGAACACAAAACTTCCGAACCAACTAGCAAAGGTATACCATCGCTTCACGAAAGTGTGGCTGTCGATTCACTCGAAAGGATAGCACAAGAACGAGATCTGACGATGAGTCCTGCCACAGTATCAGACGACATCAATATGGATTATTCCATAAGTCAAGATCATCCACCTCCGATCGTTCTGCCCAAAGACTACGACGTAGGACTGCGTAGAGCAGACAGTTTCGAGATCGACAGTCCACCAATGGTTTCACCAAGAACGAAAGTTCCTGGTCTTGAAATTAAGCCGGTGAATTGGATGATTGGAGATGAAAAGATCGAAATATCGGAGACCCTGCAACCCTCTCAAGTTTTTAATCAAGAACTTGAGGAGTACGAGTCTTCCATGAAGGAGAAGAGTAGACTTCCTTCGCAGGATGGGTCGACGGATCTTGAATCTGTAACAAAGTCCTCTGAAGAAATTAGCGTGATTGAGTCTGTAAAGGAACCAGGATCCACCGCGATGCCAACTGTATTACCTACTATTAAAACTACCAAATTCACGGTAGTGTCTGTTGCTGAACCAGACTTTGACAGTGATCTCAACCTCATAGAGAATAAGTTGGATATCAGTTGTCAGGAATTGGTTGAGACTTTGCAGAGGGAATATGAGGCGAAAACACCAACTGACGAGTATGCTGCCAGTCTTCGTCAGGGTATGACACGAGAGGATGTGGCTGAACTGGAGAGGCGTCTTTCCGAAGACATAGTTCGGAGGGAAGATCCAGATGATAGGAGTGACAAGACCGAATCGGAAGAACGATTTATAAATGTTGGAGATATTCCCGTTGTGGAGGTTGAGGAGCCATCGAGCGAGAAAGTATCTGAGAAAGAAGGATCTGAGATTAAAGAAATAGAAGAAGTTAAAAAAACTGTCGCAGAAGTAAAAGAGTTTGTTGAAGAGGTAAAAGAAACTGTTGCAGAAGTAAAAGATTTTGTTGAAGAGGTAAAAGAAACTTCTGCAGAAGTAAAAGACTCTATCGAAGAAGTAAAAGAGAGTCCTGCAGAAGTAAAAAGCTCTCTCGAGGAAGTAAGAGAAAGTCCTACAGCAGTAAAAGATTCTATTAAAGAAGTAAAAGAAACCGTAGCCGAAGTAAAACCTATTGAAGAAGTAAAGGAAAGTCCTGCAGAGGTAAAACCTATCGAAGAAGTGAAAGAAACCCCTGCGGAAGGAAAATCTATTGAAGAAGTAAAAGAAAGTCCTGCAGAAGCGAAAGAAAATATTGAAGCAGTAAAAGAAAGTACTGACCAAGTACAAGAAGGTACTGAAGAAGTAAAAAAAGTCAGCGAGGAACCTAAGAGTGAAGAGAAGAAACCCGTCGAGGTTACTAGACCCGACGTGGAATTAAAGCTGGAGCAGAAGGCCGAACCACTGAGGGACGATCAGAAGATAGCGGAAGATACTGGCCAGGATGGAGGAATCACCGATGTACCAAAGTTCGTCGATCCCTGCCTCTCGAAGGTGAAAGCCCCGAGCGACGATCACAAGCGGCACACTGAGAAAAGTACTGACAAACATGACCGTTCACGAAGATCCTCAGTTCCTTCCGATACTGGTGCCTTCAAAAAAAAGAAAGATGATCTTTCATCCGTCGACTTAAGTGCGCGGTATGCCATAACCGTGCTAGACCAGGTAGTTAAAAAGGAGATCGCCGAGGTGAAGGAATCCCTGGAAGCCGCTAAGCAGGACCTCATCGAGGAGCTCAGCGAAAACAGCGAGACTGTGATCCAAATCAAGGACTCCCCTTCGGAGTTCCAATTCAAGTTACAACCCGAGTCCATTCCAAATGACTTGCCGTTTTTATACCGCCCGCCCTCCCCCGAACCGCCCAAGAGCGAATCTCCTATTCCGCAGCCGAGATCCCACGAGAGACCGAAGCACGAGCCGGAGGACACCTCCGACAGTAGGATAGAAATGGAGAGCGGTTCCCTCGGGATTTCGAGTAGTGTCGACGAGGCTGATGATATTGCGTCTGACGCGGTACAGCCTACGCTCGAGAGCGAGAAGTCTGACATTAAAACCAGAATAACCGTCCACGAGGAGCTGCAAGACGAGGAGGAGGGCCATTCGAGCCCGGTGCCCGCTAGTCGATCGGGCTCGGACTACGACAATAAAGATGAAAGTTCTTCCCTGGCACCGCCACAACCAGTGCCCAGGAGACGACACAAACCAGCAAGAGCACCCAGGAGGGTCACTTCTGACAGTGACGCCGACGTGGGTTCCAGTTCAGGAGATAGTAGCTATTACCAATCCGCCGAATATGATATTGGCAGTGGAAGCAGACCGAGTTCTTCGGACATTGAAGCCCTACATTCAGCGGCCTTTGCATCCGCCACTGCCTCGGAATACGAGACTGCCGTCATGTCAGGTGAACATGAATCAGGATCGAAAGCAACTTCGCAGGAGTATCAAACTGCTCAGACAACCCTCAGTTCCCGAGAGTCCATGAAATCCTTGCAGTCTTTGAGTTCCGGTCACTTGGGCAGTATAGACAGTACCAGTGAATTCTCAGAGACCTTAGTGGCTTCTGAGACTGATGGTGAAAAAGAAGATGGTGAAGATCGTTTGGATCGAGCGTTAGATGATGATCACTCCGAGTCATCCGGTAGTGAGATGCCATTGGATGAAACGACTGACAAGATAGACAGTAATGTACCATGTCGTATGAAAAGATCGTCAGAAATGATTTTCCAGCAGATCATCGACGCTGAAGCAGCGATCGAGGAAACAGAATCGAAAGAACCAATAGAAGACACCAAAGGAATTGATACTTCAACATCAGCGTTCACCACTGCGCCTGGGGAAGTAGAATCTGTGGATATAATGACTGCAAGGGTATCGGAAGATGGTACAGAAAGCGTCTGTACCCAAGTCACTTCGACACAAGCTGCTCCGATGCCAGAATCGGAATTGGCAAGCACACAGGCTGATATCGGAACTTCCGAATCGGAAACTATACAGCGAGATGTCGAGGGAGGGTCGGATATGACATCAATGGAGCCAGACTCTCTGGAACCGAAGTCCTATATCAGCGGAGTTATAAGCGACAGTCCTGATACGACAATCCCATCATTGGGTTTATCGCTGACACAACAAGCTAGTATGTCAACGTCATCGGCATCCGGTGTCTCCGTTGAGACGGTGATCGAAAAAGCGGAGAGAACAGATCGTGCTTCTCCCGACAGTGATTCCTTCGAGTTAGTAGACAAGCCTGACATCATCGATGATTTTCTCGTAATTGAGGAAGTTGGTCGCGAAGCCGAGGAGTTCGACTCGGAGGGGAAAAGCATACGGATCACTACGATGCCTCAAGTAACCAGTAAACAGTATGACCGTGATCTCGAGAATCTCATAGGCGAGACTAAAGAAGCCGCTCAAGTGCCGGCGAGTCAGGCGTCCAGAAACAACGAGTTGTTCGACTTCGAGTCCGAGGAAAGTCCGCCGCAAGCCGATCGTTCGAACGAAGATCAATATTCGCAGTCCTACTCCGACGAGGAACAGTACGATAATAAAAAGTGGGTCGAGATGCAATTCCAAGCGGACTTGCGCACTTTCGACATAGAGTACGATCGGGGGCCCTTGGAGGACATTAAGGAGGAGGAAATCACCGATTTCGAAGCCGGAAGTAGTAGATTTGGAAGTTTGGGTAGTCAAAAGGAATCGATCGGAAGTGTGGGAAGTATGCGAGGTAGTTTAGGAAGTACTCCGGACTACGACGTTTTAGCTGGCAAGAAATACTTTACTAGACCAGCGGATCATGACAACGTGTCTCTAAGTTCTCTACAAGAGTTCGAACATCTTGAAAGTGCAGTGGCAGCGGAGAACTCGAAGGGTTTGCAGTGTGGTTCACAGGACTCCATTAATAACGGCAGTCTTCCCCGAAGATATCGAACGAGTCGGTCAGGACATGGCGATGACATCTCGTTGTCTTCCCTCAAGGACTTCGAGGGTTTGGAGCGTGCTTGTCGAGAAGCGCACTTGATAGAACTACGCGCAAGAGAAGAAGAAGATCTGTTGGAACACGAAAGTCCAGAGAACAGATTCAAGATGGAGAGTTTGGCAAAATCGAAGGCGGAGGCCAGCGCCGCTGGATCCTTTAATCCCAGCACTTCAGGATCTGACGATTACGACAAGAGGATAAAAGAGATCGACGAAATCATACGCATAGCACAGTCAAATGTTGAAAAGGCTGACAGGCAGGACGATACCATGGAGGACATTTCTCAGATAGATATCACTGATCCTGATAAAGAACGTTTGCTAGCCGGGGCACAACCATCAGCAGAACCCGTTCTCGAACAAGATGAACCGGACGATTTACCTCAGAGAGAGGGCAATATTATGGAGACAAGCACGGATTCCCTCGAGTTAGAAGCCAATGTCGATAAGAAACAGCATCCGCTCTACAGGAGCTCTGATTCGCTCGAGATGAAGACGACGCTGGATGTTCCGTCCCTAAGCTCTGACTCCTTGAACAACGTTAAAGACACAAGGGAGCCATATTCGGACGCAGGAGATCAAGGAAGTAGTATGAGAAGAATGTCATCGGACTCTTTGGAAATACCGGAGAATCAACAGGAGAGGCGAGAAAGTAGTAATGGTCAGTCTGGCGATGGCCAGTCCGAGCCTACTCTTGGACAAACACCGTCTACTGAAACTAGTATGCAGATAGGCAAGACAAAAGAGATGCCGGAAGGCGGTACATAGGAAATTTTTCGTAGGTATGTACAACATTTTAAAGTTATTGCTAAACCCTTGAGCGAACTTAGACATTTTTTTCGAGACTTGGTTCCTCACACTATTTTAAAATGAAAAGTTAGATAATCGCGCGTCAGGAGACAATTGATAAGACAATTAGGAGTTGAAGTGAAAGTAGAAGCAAAGTTCTAACACAGTGCGGCACTTGCCATTTCGTTGCAGATAGTGGACCACGAGGAAGAATTTGCCACGACATCGTAAAGACATTACCGAATGACTCAAGAAGCTTTACATGTAAAACACGATAATTAAAAGCAAAGCAAAAAAAACGCCCGCAGCAACACTAATGTAAAACTAAAGGAAAAACTTGTGCGTTGTGGATATTATACATATAAGATATTAACTACGTCTCCCTTTGTTTTATGCAAGCAGGTGTCTTCTGAGAACATTTATATTATTATGCTTAAGTAAGGCAAGTTATACTCTTCAGAATATAATGTTGTTGTGCAAATGAAGATAGGCGAACGCGAAGGGGTTGGTTCTCGCTTCTCAAACGGAAACTAGGTCCGAGATCGGCTTGTAGTACCCACGCTCACGATTCCCACGGGTGTGTGCCGGGATTACGATTTTTTCAGCGTGAGAGGAGAGGACAGCGCGCGTGAGAGGTGTTTTTTGCTTGAGCCGTGTTTTTTGACTCTTTACGGTGGTTACGTTGCGATTTTGTAAATTTCTATTTCAAATGCTATTATACATGTTCTACTTGTGACCGCGCTATTTATCCATTGGAAGTGGCGAGTGTTTTATATAAGCCTCTCTCGAATCGGTAAAGGATGATGTTGTCGTCTTTGTGACTGCGCTTTTTTCTTAATGATAGGACGTTAATGGCGGGACGTGTGCATTCGGAGTCAACTTTACAGTCGCATTTACACACGATTTTAATGGACACACCGTGTTCACCATTGAACAACAGAGGAACCATGTGGCGACGCACCGAAACTCGGTCGCTGGCACGTGTTCACGGAGACGCGTAAGATACATATTAATTGAATAGAACAAATTTTATATGCGAAACGTAATATTTAGGAGTACGCGGACCGGTGGCGAGAAATATTTGCAAACGATGGAGTATATTTGATTAAATGCAAAAACGTACACATACATCCACACACCGACACACCTTCCGTTTTACGAGAGTGTAATTGCGCGTCTGTATGCAAATGCGAGTTATACCAGTGCTCTACCCCTCCCCCTTCCCTTTTGTATGCGTGTTATAGATCGAGGTACCTATGAGAATAATGACTTTTGTTTCTGTTCGTTTGCCCATCGCCGGGCTCGACTCGCGGTGTATAGTTATATCATTTGTAATGCACACTATATATCATTGAGATGTTTTAATGATGTTTCCATTGATTTGAAAGGTCTGTTTTCTCATTGATGATAATACAAGTCTACTCAACCATACTGTACGTGGTCTGTTAATTATATTCATTGACAACCCGATTACACCCGTTCTATTTGCTTAGCCTGATCCCCTGCACCTTACGATTTTCGTTCTCGAAATTTAAATTTATTAGCAACCGAGCAATATGCATATTGCGTCAGAATCGCAAACCTTCGTAATCATAAACCATCGCGCGGACGTTCAAGCGGCAACTGATCGCAGCGCCCTACTTGTTGGTCACGTGGCTTCAATTAGTATGGCAGGGCGGGAATTCCTTCCGATACGAATGTCGTATTTCATAATAAGTAGATAGGAACACGTGACATTTGCCTTTTGCACCAAAGTAGCTATGTATTACAATGATTTTACAATTCCTCCAAGTACAGTTTTATTAAATACCTACGTATTCCATATCGTATCGAAATTCCCAGGATATAAACGATACACGCTCCGATTGCCTGGAAATTAACCGCGATGGCCTCTGCACAATAACAATTTTATGAAGACGTTCACGTTAAGGATAATGCGTATTTATACAACTGACGGGTGTACGGGTCTTGTTGAGTTATTGCCCATTAAGATACCGCGCAACAGCGGGCAACAAGACTGATATGGAATTCTTCCCAGAAGGAGAGCCGTTAAGAAAGCCAACCGGTTATTATTAACGAGTGTAAAGGCTTTTTTTATTTCGTGAAATTATGCATTTGTACACGTATACAAGTTACTTATAATATAGATGATACATCAACGCAACGTTACATAGTAAGCCGGATCGACGGCCAATAATAAAATTGCCTTAAGAGTCAACGAAACGCGAGAATATTAATTAATGGTAATCAGTAATCGTTCTTGTTATATGATACTTGTACTGCTTAATAAAGCTACATATTTATACGGATCACTACGTATCTCTTTGCCTCTGTAATTAAGTGATCCACTTACATTACATCTCGGTGCTTCGCAACGCTTATCATTAATTGTTTGTATAAACTATAGGATTTTTATTCCTTTTAGCGTTCACCCATCTGAACGGTGAAACGAAGGCACATGTAATCTGTGATTTACGAGTGGCGGTGAGTGTAACTGTATATCGCTGTAATTAAAATCATGTTTTCCAGGCGCGGGGTCCAATAGATGTAAATTGTGTTACGTGAGAAAAAAGAGGGAGTGTCTGTTTTTGTATTGGCGGATGCATGAGGGATCGGTAATCCGTGGTGAAGTGGTTCGTTCGATGAACAGGTGCATTACATAAATCCGTGGGGTAACAAGCGCCGTATTATATGACGGCACAAAGCCGCAGTGATATCGGATTTCATAGCTGCAAATGCTTTTTTGAAACTCGATTGCAGCCACATCTACTCTTCCTACACCTCCTTCTCGTGAACGATAAAGTCTGACAAGCGAATATGTAGATGTATCATTAATAGAAATATGGTTAAGAAATTACATTAACAGCACAACTTTGAATTATAGCAGAGAGGAAGCACAGTAATAAATATATCTTTGGAAATTTAATACACGCTAGAAAGAACACATTCCGTCTCTTACAGTGAGAGACAAGCGTCGTAAGAAGTAATGTAATAAATAATTTAAATCTATATGGATTAACAAGACAGTTATGTGAGGTAATGCAGAATGCGGTGGCTGCTGTTGGAAAGGGTGCAGCAGCAGCAGCAGCAGCAGCAGCAGCAGCAGCTTAATGAAATCGTGCAAGATATGATCCGTGAAATGACATTTTGCAACGCGCCACGAGTGACACGCAGCCGGCGCGCTCTCACTGTGCCTTACTTTTGAGATTCGATTTCACTTTGCGCAGAAAATACAGCGTCCAAATGCAACACGATACCACGTGGACGTAATATATGTATATACTCATTGGATCACGCGTCGTCCTCGCGGAGGAGCTTAAGTAAATGAAACATCGGATGAATTCCACGATGCCAGCGTAATCCGATTTGTCGAAGAGAAGACCGATCGCCGTGAGGGTGAACAAGTTACTCACGACGATCATGCAGGAGACCAGGCTCTTGAAGTCCTGAAAATCAATGTTTGCATTTTCCAACATCACATCGACTCCTATCCCGCTGGGAATAGGCAACGGAGAATATGACAAAAATGGAAGAATAATTGATGCGTTTCGAACGTTGTCTCACCTGAGCCTCGTCGTACAAACACATGTGGCTGTAGAATACTATTGAAAAGTGTAGAATGATGTAAATGCTCTGCCACGATGGTAATTGAGTATCGAATTTAACCCTTGATGTGACCTGAAAGGATTATCCCCATTAATTACCGCAGATATGAGACGTTTGAAATTGCCGGTTTACATTGCCTCCGGTTAGCGGGTACGTAACACCGGGTCCCGTTTGTAAAATCGAACCGGTTTACAAGCTCTCAGTATTTATATTACAACGTTATTGCTATAGATAGCTATCAATTATCAGTATCTACGACTGGCGAATTGTTATTGCGGCCTTACACAATGCTAGCAAAGCATGCAAGAAACTTTGATAACCGATACTCATCTTAATTTGAACACAAATGTCTTATTAGCGCTGATTTAATCTTACTAATATCCTCTAATTATCAAAGAATAAGACAATTTTTCTCACAATGCTCGAACCGCGTTATCTATTTCACTATACCGGTGTGTTTGTATGGGACTTTAACTTTGAACGAATGACTTCATCAAGGCATATTCACAAGTGTTCTCAAACTCACATTGATCTTGTACTCGTCCAGCCCCAAACGTGGACCCCCTGGGAACCAACTGGGGCCTTTCCAAACCACTGCCACTTTATCAGCCAATGTTTTCATTGATAAACATTTTCGCAGCAAACTCCATGTGTAAAAAGTCTAGAAATTCATGAAAACATCTATAGTTTTACTGGCGAAGATAAAAACGCATGCTGGGCGCAGGTGAACTCGCGACATTGTCGAGTGAAGTGTGACAGTTTTTTGTTGAGAGAAACCCTCCATTGTTTTTATTCAAAGTAGATTTACGTTGACGCGTTAACAATGCCAATGACTGGCTATTCTAATTGCAAATCGAATCAATTATCCCATTTTGGAGTGGTTTACTCATTAATGCCAATAAATTGCCACGGCAATCATGTCAATTGAGCACAGTATTTGCATAATCGATCGTCATTTTATGTAACGCAATGATGCTGCACTTCATTTGCAGTTAGGAGGCTTGGTGATGCGCGAGTGATAGAGAGTGAACAGTTACGTGTGCACAACGATTGTGACGTGCCGCTATCTCTCACCTGCAAATAGAGAGGATTAAATGACTTCGGACTGACGACCAAGCCGTAAATTATTTCGCTCTTCTCCTCCATGAATGTGCCAAACAACCTATCCCAGATTATAAGTACGCCACCGTAATTTTTATCCAAACAGTAGAGATTGCAACCTGCGGATAAGATTACCTTGCAGCGATCGCTAACGATTAGACAACCCGATTAATTATTACGACGCTATTCAGACGCATCATTAAACAGCGGCAATTTGCCTTGATTAATGCGTTCGTGGGCTTTCAGATCACCCCTTACCATGATGTACGCGATGATGCTTCGGTGTATTGAAGACCAGCTCCAAGGGACCAAGATCATCGATGACTGTTGTGTGTATCCATAGTTGGTAGATCAAGTTGAATTGATTGTGTGCAATAAAGTGGGATGGCGGGATGAACAATGCCAGGGGCAAGTAGAAGACCTGGAATCATAGGTTGCACCCTTGCTGCATCTGCAAGTTTTTCAGAACAACATACCAAAAGACCGTGTGATAATTTCACAGGGATCTACACCCTTTAAGAAGACGAGGCTTCGACAATCATGGCGTTAATCTAGAACGCCTCGATTTGAAAGAGCATTCTGCATTATCATTCGCGTGAGTTTCGCACGGTAGCGATTACACCTGCGTTCCCCGGCATTCTTCTGCCTTCGCCAATCTCTCGGTAGCGGTATCAGACTTTTACACAACTCGGAGATCTGTATCCACGGATGCACGATGTATGCCTGCCGGTAACACGAGAGCGGGCGCGATACTCACGAAGTTACACCAGTGTTGCAAAACGGACTGCCGCAGCCCGACTGTGAGATTGAACTCCTCGCTACTGTGATGTACCTGATGCTGGGCCCATAAGAAATGTACTTCTGTAAAAATTGTACGAAAATAAATACTCCAAATTCTTGGTATAAAAATCAATATGATTCGATATTGGAATATGGCTTTTTCACCGTGGTTACTGCGATGAACCCAATAATAGCAGAAGTCTACCCCGAGTGCGGTGATGAACCACGTCCACGCTGAGTTCCATGGCAGATCCCACCAATGATACTTCTCGTGAATGGCGATGTAAGCGTAGTATTCCGCACCCCGAAAGAAGAGCCTGAAACATCAGTTTCCTGAAGCCTCTTATGTTAAATACGCGCACATTCTCTGAGGCAAATTGCACGTAACAATAAGGATGCGAAATAATAGTTAAACAGTAAAGCGTTACCTATGCTTACCGGCCAGACTCCTGAATCACCCAATGCGTTAGGGATGTCACTTGGTCGTTCAAGCGGAAGTTCTTCTTCTTCGAGGACAGGATAATCTGCTCGAGTATTATCAGCACGAAAAACGGCAGCCATACCTGCATATATTCAAAATTTGGCACCCCATGTAGTATTGATTAAATCCCAAATTAAAAAATGTTAACATGTAATAAGTATTTAATACTAAAAGTAATTTAGTATGACTAACTACAAGTTTTATTGAAAACGTATGACAAACGATTCTAACAAACTCGAACAATAGGGTATCTGAGAGATTCTTCAAGAAAGGTAATCCTCGTCCTTAGAAAACCGGCGAGTGCTGCACGTGAACGTTCGATCGATTGCATTAATTGAGTCAGTAGTGCTTTCCAGGGTGATTGTGCGCGTGATCTAAATGCATGCTGCATACGCGCGCTCCGACTAGAGTCCGAGTGTAAAAAGGCAGAGATCGAGACGAAAATAACGAAAACATCTGCACGGATTCCCCGTGGGCTAATTAGGAACGCGGGATAACGTTACCGATTAATCAGGTCTTGACTGGAATGGGGATATGCGCCGCACTTTTTTTTCAATCGTTATCATGCCGCGTGTCTGTGTATATCTGGCCTTTTTTCGCAGCAGAAGCACAGGCGCCCGTTGATAACATCGCTGCACTTTCAGCCTCCCACATTCTCGGCTTCTTAAAACAACACTGCCATAAATAAAGGAGCGGCCAAGGCGAAAACATAAACTCCAGAAGCCGGAATTCAAAGACCCACGCGGTTCAAATGAAGGAATTCGTGTGGGTTTACAGGGAACTCAGAATCGAGTGTCAAACGCTAGGAATTTATGCGAAATATATTATCTGTATTATAACCATTAATTAATATGGCATTAATTAGAGCAATAATTTGTAGGTCATTGCAAAGTATGGATATTTATTTAGGTTTATACGTAACTCAGAACTAACAATTATAGATTAAGAATATTATAGTTAGTTCAATAAGTAATTAGTGGAATTACTGTTTGCCGCTTACCTGCTGGAGATAGTCGGGTACTTGGTGCGGGAATTCGAAGGCGGTCTCGTAAGGGTTCACGATGTACCAGAGTTTGCCCGCACGTTTGAGTTGGCGGACAACAAGGTCGACGTGCGAAATGTTCATCTCGGCCAGCTGCCAGTGGCCCGAGAGATGCCTGCTCTCGTCAGCGACGAAGCCGCCGGGACCTCGGAATCTCGCGTTTCTTGGCGAGCAGGCACAACAACCGAAAGAAAGTCCCGGAGCACCAAGCTACGCCGGCACCATCCGGCTCTGTTTTAGTCGTCGAACTGCGTGCACGCATCGTTTATATAAGTTCGAGCTAACCGGGGACACGTGAGTACACGCCGCGGAGTTCCTTCCACGGCCGTACGTGCTAAAGGCGCGACAATTACGCTCTACCGATCGAGATAAACTCGGGGAGCCCATGTTTACCGGGGAAGCTAACGATAAAGATCTGTTCCGATTAATTCGCTTTCGTAAAAGAAAACAATCTGCACTCAGAAAGGTGTAAATCTGCACATCCTGCAAGTAGATATTCTGACTTATACTTTCGAGACTGCGAAATTACCTAATATATTCTAGCACGAATTAAATAGAAAAATTATTCCTGTGCAAGCTCGTTCTATGTATTCGATTGTAATATAGGCGATTTTTTACTGTCCTATAGCGAATATGATAGTCGTAGTGAACGTCACTATAACGCAGTTGATTGAAGCATTTGGAAAACTAGTAATCTTGTTTGTACTTGCAGTAATACGATTTGAGTCTAAGCTTTCAGGAAAAGCTGGTATTAATACCAGATATTTAGCAAATGCGATTTATTGTCAGCTTCACATTCGACGACTTTGGAATTGTCGTAAAAACCTTTTAATATTAATATGCACACTCTCCTTAAATGACATTACGTGAAAATGAGCTTAGAATATGGAAACAACTCTTACCATTAGTCTTATCTCCTCTGTCAGAAAGCGCATTCATATATTCATTCCGGACTAACAGTGGCATTAAATGCAGCTTCAAAGTGTCTAGGAAATAAAAAAATCTTAAAAGTTAAGAGTGCCTGTGGTACACCACTGCACTCGAAACTTCAGCTTCCCGCTTCCCGCACAGCCTCCGCACTCCGACGGCAAGCGGGGTGTTTCATAACGCGCATTAATTATTGACGAAGCAGTGGATAAACGATGTTTATTGCGGCACGTGACAACTAATTTCACGTGTCCAATCCTAAGCTCATTGAGCTTTATCGTGAATTCAGGTGTTAATTCTTAGAAGTTAGGAAAAATTCGAATTGAATTGAATTGAATTGAAAACAGATCACCCTCTCGCTACAATCTATCAAGGAATGTTCAAGGGTACAACTTACAAGTAACCTTCTCGACTAGACAAAGTTGAGAACAGGTCTTTTATGTAATGGAATTCTGTATGAAGCCATGGCTAATAGTTATTTTAAAGCTCCCATGTTTTCGCGTGCATTGAGAAACAAAAAACTACAACGCATACCTTAACAACAATAATTTTGACTTACGCATTTCTAAATAATAAAAATAAATATATCAAAGTTTTTCAGAAAGAACGTCCAACTCGTAACTATCTATTTACGTAATAACACTACTCAATGGCACAACTTATTCCCACCGTTTCCCAGCGAGAACATGATAAATAACATTGAAATGATTTTGCCGACGGTGAACTCAATAAGAGTCAGTACTGCCAAGGCCGGAATTTGAAACATAAATAGCGATATCTGTCCTTCTGCGTTGGGGGTTGAATACTACTGATAACCGGAACGTTCTACTCGAACAATTCATTTCTAGTCAAGTACTACTTCATTGAGAATATTCTGGTAATCC
Source organism: Ectemnius lituratus (assembly GCA_910593735.2). NCBI lineage: Eukaryota > Metazoa > Arthropoda > Insecta > Hymenoptera > Crabronidae > Ectemnius > Ectemnius lituratus. The sequence goes on along the minus strand of OU343036.1, from coordinate 3,762,364 downwards.
GAATGAAGCGTGGGGCGTGCTGTTTACGTACTTGCACTCTGTGCCCCAGACAGAATTACCAATCCAAACTATCTCTCTTTACATGTACAAGATGCGAGAATATCACGTGGTCGGTATTCTACAAGAAAATACTTTGAAGCAGTGATAAGAATGCAAGGTGATTGCCTTCGGAGAAACTGTTAAGAACTTCTTTAACATACTATTTACATACGCTAAAATGAATGTGCAAAATTGTATATGTTGTTGTTATACTATTTTGGAAGAATAAAGTTAGTAAAACTTATTTAGACTTGAGCATCGTTTGACTTCAATTATAAAAATTGCTAATTTTTGCATATATAACTCGGTCAACAATGTGTTCATATTCGTCATTCAGTTTGAGAAAGGGGTCACGATACTGTGGGGGATCAGTGATGATAGTTGATGCGGCGATACGTACCACGGTACCACGTGGCCTTTCTTTCGCGGTGAAACAGCACTGCAACAATGCCGGAGACACGGCGAGACGCGCGATCGATCGGGCGCGCCGCTTTAATCGGATAATTGGGCTACGACGCGATGAACAGCACAAAACTAGCCGCTGTCTTTACTAATACCACCCGACAAGTCTTTTGATTTTTTCTTCTTTTTTACAAAGCATATGTACTATGTGCACGCTTCGCGCTACTCACGCATTCTCTTCCTCGAGCGCGCTGCCGTTCAATCAGCAATTGCGAAGCAGAAGAGTTGACAGTTCAAGTACACATTTTATAGCGCTCACAAAACACAAGAAACTTCCTGCCACGGAATACTTCTCGGAAGATATATTGAATGACTGCACACTTTGCACACAATCAATAACTTCAGCGAAAGAAACCATGTAAATTTGTTGAGAAGCTATGCGTCGTATTGTCCTGGCAATGTATTTGCCCATTCGTGAAACACTGACCTATCTCACCACCGGCGAAGTCGCTTTAAGTTTGATGGAAGGTGTTCTGACTTCTGGCAGATAAATCCCAAGAGCGTTGAACGCTGGCGACTGCCGGTGGCGCAATGGAAATTCGGACGATGAAGTACAAACACGAAAGCAGTAAGCATCTGTTTTACGATAACTACTACGGCGCAGCCGGGCATACGTCGGGAACCCGGAGCTCTCGAGTAAACAGATTACAAAAGGCGGTCCGTACTTCAATTATCGGCGGTAGGATAATTATGCGCGCACAGTTCGCACTTTTAGTGTATTTACCATGCTCGTCTGCTCGAGATTTTATTTCTAACACATCCTACATGCGTCTATTCAGTGACCCATCGCGAAACTCAAGCCTGCTTTCTCTTTGGCTCGGTTTATTATTTACCTAATTGTGGTACGTCACTTATGCAGCTATGTGAAATATCGCTTCCCCATATAGTCGCGAACGCTACGTGAAAATTTAAACGCACGTTCCCTTCATTCTCAATCTCCCTCTCTTTTCCTTTCCCACTCTGTCCTACCCTCAATAAAATATATTTTACTGTTACGTAAAGATGTAGTTTCACGACTGCCAGGTAAAAGTATCGGAATAACCAATTGCACTGTAAAGTCCAATCAATGTTCCAAAGCAGTAAATGTTAAAAATAAACATATATTGCAAGTATTGATTAATTCAAAATAGTAGAGTTGATAGTATAAAATAAGGGATGTGTATTTTCCATTCACCCGTATAATCTTTTCTTCTGAAAAAATAAGTCTTTTGAAAATGGAAAGGCACGTGTATTGCACTTTCCTTGTTCTTGATCGTACAAGGCAAGATTTCAAATCGGATAAGAATTTCGGAAATTTTGATGTAGGCCGTCACGTCTACTGTATATTCTCTCAATGCCCAACTGCCCGACGTCAACAACGTGCAGTGTTCCGCTCTTGCCAGCACATTCACAAGTGATTTCGCTTTGCGGAGTGTAACAGACATACGCCAGGTATTTCGTGTGTTCAACATTTTTTCACAAAGTTCATAGTGTAAGTGAGCAAGGTGTCATTGCGCTGGCAAGTTTGCATGTGGGATTCGAATTGAGCAACGTAAGCGCGTGGCGGATCGGTGAATCGAAATTATAATTGTCGACTTTCCTTGTATTAAAACGTGATGAGTCACATATCTGAGATAAGTACGAAGTGTGTTGCGTCGTAAAGTATTAGTATAGCAAAAGATTCGATTATAAATTAAAGTTGTTTTGAGTTGAGTAAGGTTAGCCTGCACTGGTGTCTTGCTCACACAGTGCCGGCCATTGGCACAGCATAGTGAGAAAGTGCTCTGATCGCCGCACGTGTCACTGGCCCTCTACAGTGTCGCCTCGTCTCTTGACAGGCGCACAATTTAACTTCTCATATTCCCACTGCCCCCATTTTCTACTTATCCTACTTACTTTAAACAAGCCTATTGCCCATAGAATGCCTCCAAAAAAGGTACAAGAGCCTGAGGTGAAACCTCTGATCGGGCGTGTCGGTACCAATCTAAAGATTGGTATCGTAGGAATGCCCAATGTAGGAAAATCGACGTTCTTCAATATTTTGACGAACAGCAAAGTGGCTGCAGAGAATTTCCCCTTCTGCACAATCGACCCCACAGAAAATAAGTATCCCAATTTGTGAAATTTTGATATAATTATTCTATTTTATTATCTGCACTCTCGAATTTGACACCACCAGTCTCTCATAGCACTAATTTCAATTGTTTATAACCGTGACAGTGCTCGAACCACTGTTTCATGCCCATGCTTGTAAGACATTATACAAAACTGAGTTAAACTTGCATCCAACATGTGTTATAATAATAGTAACAATATCAAGAGGAAAAGTATCGAAAATAAGCCACAATTTTACGCCGATACGACATGTATAACGAGGAGGAGTTTTATGAAATACATCCAGGGTCAACCACGTGAAGAGTATAACCCCTCGTGGCCCAATCCCCATGCAATTCCATACCCAAAGCCTAGTATCTACTACCCCTTTACTGAAGACAGAAATCCATTCGATAGAATCAACATATCGAACGAAGGCGAACTTATATACAAAAATCAACGTTTCGATTCCCCAAAAGAACCCTTTGAATCACGCGATCCCTACTCAGATATTGGAGCGACAGCCAAGTATCTGGAGACGAAACCAACATGTTTTGCTATTTTCGGTAAACCAGGCTTAAATACCAGTAAGCTTGCTGCAATGATTGCGAGTACATGGAACTGTGTCCTAATTTCCGGAATGCCACTCATAGAACGTGAAATTGAATTGCAAACAGAGAAAGGATTACGTATTAAGCAGATACTAGAAACAGGTGGATTTGTGGGATACGATATTATTATGAGTTTAATTCGGAGTAGATTAAAGATGAGAGATGTACGACATAAAGGTTACATTGTAGAAGGTTTACCCTTAATTCCTAACGAGAATCTGGACTTCTCCTCGTATCTTAATGATACGAATGATTCATGTCCCTGTGACAAGTCGACTTTCTGCGCAGCTGACGCAAATTCTGCCCCTTATGAGGAGGAAATCTCCAAGCAAGTGAATGAGATCTTCAAGGAATGGTATATGTCACCATCAGTCATTATTTATGTTACGTCGCCTGATGAAGACGTCATTGAAAAACGAACGTACTTTCGATTAGATGTTTCAAGCGGAGACATCGTCGATACGACCCTCACCGATATGAATGCAAATCTCGAGCGACTAATATCCCAGATTGACATAGTAAACAGCGGCCCCATTTCTTTCAATCCCTATGAGGAGTTAATGAATGAAGAGCGATTACTAGAGCAAGATCGAGAAAAGCATTTAGTACAGCGAATTTCGGACATGAGGACATGTAATATTGAAACACAATGTGATCTATATAAAAAGATTGCTTTGCCAGTCATTGATAAATGGATTCTGCATTACAATTCTGAAAATGTGATCCGTGTAGATGGGCGGACTCCGATTTCACGAATGATTCAAATTATCAATGCTCGCTTGCGTCTCTTGCCGATTCCTCGAGTGATCATGCCACAGAAAATGGTAGATGAAAACGAAGTTGTGTTAGAAAGCGAATCGCGTGAAGCGAACATCGAAGATGAATTCGAAGATATGTCGATGGAGGAAGTATATAAGGAATTAGCACAGAGAGGAACCATCAGTCCTCGATTCCCATGGATGTTGTCTCCATTTGAGTACTTTTGCCCTGTTGAATTAGCTCTTGGTCGAACTGTCGATGGCTTGTCTAAATACTCCGTTCGATTTATGAATAAAATCTACTTTCTTTCATCTCAGCGAGCGATGCATTTGTTCACGGAAAATCCCAGACCCTTTTTACTCCCACCATATCCTCGACCTGTATGCAAAGTTGTCGTGTTTGGTCCGGAGTATTCCGGGAAGTCCGACCTGTGTTGTGAACTATCTCGCACTTTCGAGGGCACGCTGATAAATGTTAAGGAAAAGGAACAGAGCATCGTGGAGGAAAGACAGAAAGCAAAGATCACTATTGCAATGCAAGAGAAATTGGCCGGTGTAATAAACGATCTGAAACGTAGTTTGAAGTTGGAAAGACAACGGAAAGAATCCAAGAGACAAATGGAACTTCAGTCGTGGTATGAAAAAATGCTATCCGTTGTTACTCGACTTTTCGAATTATTGGATGACATCGCCAAGAGTTCGGACATCCCTAATCCCGATCAAGAAGTATCTCCAAGTCAGACAGAATTAGAGTCGCTGAGGGAAACTCTTAGAATTCACCAGTTAGAGAATATAGAGAAGGATGTTTCACTCCAGGACGAAATCAGGGCGGATAACAAAGTTTTATTGAACTACGCACCGGAGTATCTTGTTATCGAAGAACCTCCAGTTCGTGAGTTGATCGAATACGATCCCGAAGTTTTAGACATGTTGGAAGATCGTGTCAAATATTTGTACCATGAACCTATTAATCTTACGGTATCCGAAAAAGCTGATATCATCATAGAAAGCATAAATAATGTCACTCGTGAAGAGATTGACGATGATTTGTTGAGAGATCCCTGTTATATTGTGGATGGCATGTACACCGACTACGAGATCTGGAAAAAAATCATTGATTCGAACATTATTTTCGAGCATGCCATCGTAATGATCGATGAAGAACCGTTCGCCTACTTAATCGACAAAATGAAGCGCTATAATGAAAATACGCCTGAGAATGAAGATGAAGGTTTGTCTGATGAAAACATCGAAACCGGATTTAAAAGAAAAGTGTTGACCATGTCCGTATATATAGATCATCTCAAGCAATTCGTGTCTCAATGGAAGTTATTGGAAGACAAAGTAAAGATTGCTGTCAAAAATCACATTATTGTTGATCTTCCCACTTGCGACGATATTCCACAATTCGTGGTACGTGAAATGAAAAATCTTTACACTGTAAAAGCGACAATTTTGAGCGACAGAGATAAGGAAAGGAATAGAGAATTCTACGAATTCGATAATCTTTTGCTGGGTGTTGAAGAAGACGTCGAAGAAGGAAATGATGAAAAAGATCTCAAACCCGAGGATAACACCAAAGAAAATTATCTCCTTGGAGAATCTGGCAGTTATTGTCCTGTGGCTCTAACAAAACATAAAGTTTATTGGAAAGGGAGCGAGGACTTTTCTGTGTCCTACATGAACAAAATTTATTTGTGTTCAACGGAGGAAGCGATGGAAGAATTCGTAAGGAATCCTCAGGACTTTTCGATTCCGTATTCAAAGCCGGCCAGGAATATTCCACCCTTGAGAGTTTGTATAGTTGGTTCACCAGGAAGTGGAAAAAGCACACTTTGCGATTCGATATCCCGAGAGTACGGTATGGTCCACGTAGATTACTACAATTGCTTCAGCGAATACATGAAGAATCGTGCTATGTATTACTTCTCTCAAAAGGATACTTTAATCGAGAAAAAAGAGCCGGAGAAGGCAGAGTTGCCCGAAGATTTATCTGACAGGAATTACGACGTTGATTCTGAGACTGTAAGATACTTTATTCGTCAATACTGGGACAATGGGCGCACTCTGCCTGATAAAATGCGTAGAGAATGTCTGCTAGACTTTTTTCTTCCACCCTTTGACACTCGTCGAATCATATTCGATGGCTTCCCGAGTTGCGCGGAGGATGCAAGGCTTGTATTCGAAAAATTCGCCGTGCCAGAAATTATAATAGAACTTCGATATTCCCTCGAGTCTTGTATCGAGAGAATGGTGCCGGTTATCATGGAGTACTGGGAAACGAAGGAGGAAGAGAAACGGCACTTGGAACAACATAGATATAACAAGGCAATGGAGGACTACATGTCAAGACGAGAGATCTGGATTCGTAAGATGTTACGTGAGACACAGAAAAAACGACGAATGGAGGAGAGGGAAGCGCAGGAAGCAGAATACGAGGACATGAATGACGACGTGGTTGAAATTGAACCAAAGAAAGTTACCTCTGAGCTTCTGAAAAAGTTTCTTTCCGAAGAGGACAATCTAAACTTTGATATCGATGATGACACTATAAACGAACTAGAGGATATTTGGAAAGACGAAAATCCTGAGCCAGAGTTAATTCTTGACTCTGAAGACGCTGAAGATGTGCAGGACCGTGTTATCAATGGACTGCAAATAGTATATAACAATGAAGCAACTAAGTTGGAAAGTGCTCGTGCGGTATTTGAAGGCGGAGCGATACCATGGATTGAAATTGATGCTGAGAAGAATTCAGATGAAGTTCGTATGGAAGTTATGACAATTTTAGATCCCTATGTATTCCGGAATGTTCCCATGCTGGAAAGAAGTTATGCAGTTGACTGTGAATTAGCTGAAAGATTGCTGGACCATGGATACTATCTTCTCAGCTCGTTTGGACGCTGGTGCCCCGTTCAATTGTACAAGAAGGAAAATTCCATGCAAATGTTTCTTCCTCTGGAAGTCCAACATGAAATCTGGCCAGTGATTCACAGGCAATACATCTATTTTCTCTGTGGAAAAGAAGCAGAAATTGCTTTCCGAAAGGATCCTCTTAAATATCTTCAACAAGATTCCTGTTCGCCAGTAGTTCCTCTTCGAATTTCTATTATCGGACCGCCAAAGTGCGGAAAGTCGACGCTGGCTAAACGTTTCGGAAAGAAATACGGCATGAAAATTATTACACCTGGCACTGCTTTGCGAGACGTCTTGAAGAGATTTTCTTGGACAAATTTAGCTGAGGTCATACAATCCCATTTGCAAGCGGGACACACTGTCCCGGATGAATATGTAATACGCGCCGTCGAGATGTTTTCCATGGATCCGCGCGCGGTTTCCCAAGGTCTCATTTTTGATGGCTTCCCGTCGAAGCGCAAAGAAGTCGAATTATTGACTTTCCGAGGCCTACAGCCCATGATCGTACTTGATCTGAAAGCTGATCGCGAGTTCAGTTTGGAATGCTTATCATCTGCAGCCGATAATCGGAAATGCCCACCAACTTTCTCGCAAGAGTTTTTCACAATCCGATATGCAGCATGGAAAGCAGAGGAAGAGAACTATCGCACTTGGTTGCAGAAATATAGTAAAAACATCATTGCGCTTGATGCGACGAAAAGCAAAGCTTATACATGGGTACGAGCGGAGGAATCAGTATTGAAAAAATTTGCATCATTAAAACTCTATTTCCGTGAATGCAATTACGACAAAGTCCACAGTTTGGAGTACATGTGTGTGTCCCCGTATGAATTTCGGAAATGGCAGAGCGAGTATGAGGCATTCTGTCCTTTATGTTTGATGCTAGAGAATGCTTTTGTCACTTCCGGACGACCCCCGAAGTCTCAGGGGATGGTGCAGTTCCGAGGACATTTCTATTGGATTTGCTCGAATCATCTATCTGATTTTCATTTGAATCCCTTGAAATACCTTCCACCGAATAATACAGCCAGACTTCCTGATGATCGACCAAGAATTCTTGATGGGGATGTCGATTTACAAGGCATTTGTTGGGGTAGTCTCTTACAAGCTGAAGGATATTGTGTAGTGACATATCTCGACAATCTTCCTCGCCGACGACTTGTACCCGGAAAGATGACGCTGGGTATTTCATATAAAAGTAAACTGTATTTTTTCTGCACACCAGAATGTCGTGAGAAGTTTCTCATGTACGTTTCGAGATACGCGGATGCGAAACCGAAACTTATCAGCACTCTGCCTGTGATAAACATATGGAAACTGCCCGATCTCAGCTTTCTCGAGCAAACAGTCGCCGACATAATAATACAAGCTTTAAATGAGATCAATGTATTAAGACCGAAAATCCCAGGTCTCTCGCCTGCTCAATCTGCAGCCATTTATATCGGGGTTTTCCTGAAGATACACAACAACACCTGCAAACTACAAGAAAGCGACATATACGAGACGGTGAACGAGAGAATGATGTGCCGTGCTCAGATACTTAAACATGCCACGAAAAATATGACGAGGAGAGTGAATCCTTTTGTATATCTACCTTACTATAGCACTACTAATAATCTAGGAGAAAATGTGTCACAATTCTCTGAAGTCTCGTCAAAAATGATAAATATGATAAAGTTCCGAAGAACTTCGCCAACACAACTTCTAGTCGATCCCGATGACGATCCTGACTATTGAAACTCGTCCTCGATTATACAGTCGATGTATTACGAGCGTAGTTATGGGACTCGTTAGTAGCGCGAGTCGCGAGAGTGCAACTAATAAAATCGAATGCATTACCCACACAGTATCTGTTACAACGTCTAACTGTTTTATTCCTTTCAGCACGTTATGTAAAAATAAACGACAGCAGGTTTGATTATTTATGCAAGCACTTCAACCCTGCGAGGTAAGCTGTAATCAAGAGATTGCTCAATCAGCGCGACATTGCGACAATGAAGTATAGGGAATAATGCATCTTTGAACGATTTGCTTGATACTCGGAAATAGAGTCCAGATTTATGTTTCCTTGCAGCGCAGTTCCAGCTCATCTGAATGTTGTCGACATCGCCGGTCTCGTTAAGGGTGCCTCCACTGGCCAAGGCTTAGGGAACAGTTTTCTCTCTCACATTAGCGCCTGCGATGCTATGTTCCATCTCTGTCGTAAGTTTCATTCAAGGTTTTTGCATGTCGGAGTGCTGAGTGGGTTTTTTCATTAGATGTTGCATTGCAGGAGCATTCGATGATGAAGAAATTCAACACGTCGAGGGCGATGTAGACCCTGTTAGAGATCTTGAAATTATTAGCGAGGAGCTCCTTCTAAAGGATTTAGAGTTCTTGCAGAACAATAAGTCTACTGTACAGAAACTTGCATTGAGGGGTAAAGATAAGAAACTTACCGATGCACTCGTAAGTCTTTGCCAGAAACATCTAAAATTCAAATCCAACTCTCCCTGCTGTGAATTCACCATGATTGCAATCCTTGTTGTAGGAGGCGTTTAACAAAATTGAGGAATTACTGAATAATAAGAAGTGGATCAGGCACTCAGACTGGACTGCTGGAGAGGTAAGTACTTTCTAAACTAATAGCTAAGACTTGAAGGAGCTCTACTTCAATGTCATCTTTCTAGATTGACACCTTGAACAAGTACCTGTTCCTTACATCGAAGCCAGTCATCTATCTGGTTAATCTGTCCGAGAAAGACTATATTCGTAAGAAAAATAAGTGGTGCGTATGAAGATCAATAAATACAAATTCGTACAGCAGCGAGACTATCACACCGTGTCATCCCTATAAGATCAGTATCATTGTTTTTGTTATCACTTTCAGGTTGGTAAAGATAAAGGAATGGGTTGACAAAAACGACGCAGGAGCAATAATTATTCCATTCAGTGCGGCATTTGAATACAAACTACTTGATATGGAAACTGATGAACGTAACAAATATATAGAGGAAGTCAAAGTTGCTAGTGCCCTCGACAAGATCATAGTACAAGGGTTAAAAGCATTGCAGCTGCAGTACTTTTTCACTTCCGGACCGGATGAAGTTCGAGCATGGATGATCCAGGTATATATAAAAGAAAATTAAAAAATCATATTAACACGACTTCTCTTACGATGTTTGCCGTTGTCCATTACAGAAAGGTACAAAGGCGCCCCAAGCTGCCGGCAAAATTCACACGGACTTTGAGAAAGGCTTTATTATGGCCGAAGTTATGAAATTCGATGATTTCCAAACCGAAGGATCCGAAACAGCAGTGCGAGTACGTTTCTCGTAAACTAGTGTTACGATTCTTTGTATACTTTTTAGTAAAACTAAATTTTCCCATAGGCTGCCGGCAAGTACAGACAACAAGGTAGAAACTACGTCGTACTAGACGGAGATATAATCTTCTTCAAATTCAATGCCGGTGCTGGATTAAAGGATCCCAAGAAGAAGTAGTAATATGCAACTGCTCTCCACCACTTTGATACGGATTGTGTGTTAATATAAAACAACTTTCGCCTTCTCTCAAAACCCAGCACTTCTTTCTACCATCTCGAGTACGCTCTGGGCACGTTTCTCTCGAGTAAGCAGAGTGAGCAAAGTGAGGCTTACGTGGGATAGGTAAAGTGGTATACAATTCTAGGAAATTCAAATTTTTCATCAAAATTTCTATGAAGGGTAACTATTGTATTACACGTTGGGATTAGATGAAAAGCATACCCTTAAGTTTAGGGTCTAAATGATATTAACCCTTCCATTCAATTTATTGCGATGCATTTTGCAATTGTTGCAAAGCCTGATCAATGAAAGAAATATTGATATTGACACGCCTGCACGTTCTACAGTTGTGAATTATAGTTATCCCTTACAGAAAAACTAGACTGGTTTTTTATGAAGTTTCCGCTGATTTTTATACAATTTGATAATATCGTCGTATGACGTTCCATAGTGATTGATTGCACCTGTTATGATGCTTACTGTTGTTTTCTACTGAAATATTGTAATTGCTTACAAGACATTATATGTAACGTGTCACAGTGTTCGATTGAAATAAATTAAAAGTGTGACAGAAATCTTATTTCATTGTGGAATAAAGTCTAGGACAAATCCTATTTCACTAAAGTCATATGAAATTGCGAAGACATAAGTTAGCACACAGGTTTTCAGTCGAAAACTCTTTTATTAGTAAACATTATTTAGACAGTTAGGGTTGGTAGTGCAATAGTCAAAGGATATTGAAAGGAGTAAGTGAATGATTGTTCCAACAATGAACAAACATAAAGTTATCAGGTGGGAGAAAAAAAAGCTTGGATTACTATGTACTCATGTTCGATACAGAGCGATATGTTCTGGAACTTCTAAGGTAATAACTTTGAAATTTGTGATATCTTAATATCAAGAACTAGCGTTAAAGGTCTCTTCGTATAATACACTGATTTAACTGTGTAACGACTGAAACAAGTACAGATGTTCAAGATTGCAACGATAGAGTATATTCATTTCTCATAATATGTCTCCTTCATAAGGATATACGACCATGTCCATTGCGTAGGAAAGGTGTATCAAAATAGCTGCAGCGGTTACCATTTTTCATTAGCGCGTACAATGCGTTCTTGTTCTCACGTAGAAAAGTCGGTCGCTCTATTATAATGCAACGTACACGATGAAACGCGGCCCCATGCGAAACAGTGTATGCCGAACTATCAACAGACTACTGGAATTCCTAGCTTATCTAGCTAGGATTCTACTTCCTTTCCACTACACTTTGAACTTGCCAAATATGAACTTGAATATGAACTTTAATATACATCGTATATACAAAATACTGTCCTATCCCGGCTGAACAAATAGTCTCCGGTGGTAGATATAAGGTGTAGATATCGCGATCGCCCAATTGGCACCGTAAAACCTCCACTCTTGTATAGTCTCAGTGTTGGTATATAAAATTCAAAATCGAAAATATAAAATTCCGACCGATCACGTACACGAGAAGTACAAATACATCGGATACATAACGGATAAAGTAACTACAAAGGCAGAGACAAACAAAACTACAAATGTACCATTCGCGTCCGATTAATAAATATTCCCTTGACTAGCAAATTCATCATAGACATCGATAATGCAGTATAACAAAGATACAAACTGGCAATACGTATTCTTCACAGATATACTGATCTCACATTCAATTATTAACGCCCTCCCGCACGGATGCGACGCAACATTTACTTGTACGATAGATTCGGTTTCCAATAGAGAAAAGAAACAATGAGAATGGGAGTCTATTGAAATAATTTAATCGCTGTCACTCGCAGTCCTGGTGGCTCGCGTCAATGGTCTCCGACTATCGTCGTCAGATCCGTAGCGGGTCTCCTCAGTCACGCCATAGATTACTTCCTCATCCGAGCCGTAAATCACGTCTTCGTCTGAATCATTGATCATAGAAAATGCGGGGTTGTCTTTAGTTATCGAAGTATCTATAATTCACCAAAAGATACTCGTTGTACGCGTGGAGCATTTTCCAAAAATCAGTCTGAATAACTCTACGTTATACGGGACTGGTAAAAATATGTGGATTACTTACGTTGCCCGTACACTTGTTGATATGCCGGTGCGTACACGTATGCCATCGTGTACAGGTAAAAATTCAACAGGCCATAGAGTGCCATAAATTGAGCAGAGGAACGATAATAAGTTGTGAGACGCGAGGCGAAACTATCCTCAAAAATTCCTGCTCCAAATTGACGTGCAGTAACGCATCCGCACACCGATGAAACTACCCCTGCCAGCAGTGTTAAAAATCGTAACCGTTGATCTGGAAATAATCAAGTATCAAGTACAGAAATATAACTTTTGCATTTCCATATGTCGAATATGCCATATTGTCCAAACATACCAAAATATGGCATTGACCGTAATTCACTGTACGCTCGTAATATGAGCAGTAATAAATATGCAATATAGACACCTCCTACTGTAAAAAAGAAAACCTTGAAACCCTGGAAACACAGAGAAAAGGATAAGCGGCCTGTATGACTGAATGTCCGGATGATGCAGAATATTGAAGTCTTACGAAATAATTTGAAGTATCCAGAACATAATTGTAAGTGGGATCCTCCAGCTCGGTACACCGTAGCCACGTAGCGAGTATAAGAGTGGAGCACCATAGTAAACCGACAACTAAGACTTTAGGTAAATAAAATGTGATGAGCCTCCTTTCATTCTAAAAGAAAGGTCACTATTAGAAGAGCAACTGCTAGAGAGTGTGCTAATTAATTACGTACTTGTCTAAGACCATGATACACGCATAGCCAGAACATGAGAATTGCACAGAGGAAAGTGGTTTGTAGAATTGCATCTATCATACCAGGTACCCATGAGTTCACCAAGAAAGTCATAGGAAATAACGGATCTAGAAAAATGAATAATCAAAGTTAATAAATCTTAACCCGAACTAATTCGTACCCCAATAACTTACTATTGTAAAAAATCAACAATGGAAGAAGTATAGAGATCCATTTTTGCTCGATGGACCAGTCGTGCATCGGGTACTTTCTGAGCGAGTGGCCAAACCAGCACTGAAAGAAATGAAAATGTGTGAATACACCGCAGCTTTAAAATTAAATGTAGTAGGGCCTTGTTGCACGTACCATCACGCCGAATGCTGTTAGTAAGAAGATCAGTCGGAACCAGATCTCAAATTCCGTGAATGCCGGATTGTAATTCTTGAACTGCGGAAGTAAGAGAGAAATCGGACAGTCGCATTGATAGGATCGTCGACAGGATTGCTAAGTGAAATTAGTTCTTGCAGTGCTTACTGACGTAGAATGTGAGCTCTTGTATGGTATAACGTTGATGGAAACTTTCAAGCCCATGGAACCGTACGGTAATGATATAATAACTATAATCGAGGTATCCGAGATGAGCGACCACCAATTCCTCGCACGCTTGCCTCTCGCATTTTAAATGCCTCGTTCTGGAAAACACATCTATTAGTCTTCCTTGCAACGCAAGAATGACTTGGACGATAAACTTGTACCTATTATGACCGGTTTCCACAGGTAGGACAGGTACTAATTTATGATCGGGCGTGATACCATCTATCGTGATACTAATTTGAAATCCCTTATCGTATCGCTCATCTAGAAGATGAGATCATTAATTCTTACCAAAAAATGGCATATAAAGTTAGGCATTTGGAATTATAAAATACCGTCAGTATTTGATGTAAATAATTTTGCTATCACCCAGAGCTGCTGACTATACGTAGATAACATTGGTGTTTTCATAATAAAAGGCCCAGTTGCCATTTCGCTACCATTTAAATGTGCTTTTTGTTCACTGGTAGACGTTATCGGCGGCCCTTCAAAGTAAAATCCGAACAAGTAAAGTTCATGTTTCTATTTCATTTATCGTAAAAAGAACGGTCAAAATTCTCACCTGCCAAACCGATGAATACTGCTAGTACAAAACACGCAAAAAATCCAACAAATACCATCACAAACTCCCTTTTGTGCATTGAATATAATCGCATTTGCACCGACCTATTAAGAGGATTAGTTTAGAATTAGGAATCTCGACGTTCTCGCAAAGTGTTGCGCAAAACTCCCAACGTAAGCTTCTCATTTTTCTTAAAAGCACTTGTATTGATGTACCTTTCACAGCGATCATGGTGGTATGCAGGTGCGATGTATTTATTAAATTCGCTGAAAAGGTCACTGAACTGAGAGAGGACATTTCGAACCTTGAGATTCCAGCCCGCCGACGGGAGATGATAGGAGTATCCTAACCCAGGACCGTCCATCGTCAAAGCAATTCTCGTACAATTTCTTCGAATTTCACAATCTCAGCATGTTCCATCCACCTACGACGCACCTTGGCATTGATAAAATAAACGTTGAAATAAGAAAGTGAAGAGGTTTGGTATAATATCGTGTGAATAATAATTAAGAAACACCGAGCTCACTGAAAGATCAAACGTGTAACTGGGTAGGAAAAAGCGTACACTGGAAGAAGTTAAACAATCATAAAACAGTAATTAGATTACAGATGCAATTGTGTTTCAATAATTAGAAAAGCAGCAGCTTTCGTTAAAAGTATACAGAATTGTAAATATAGACGATGCGGGGTTGATATTCCCCGAGGTTTGTTCCTTCGTGATCTCATTTCTCAGGAAAGTCTATAGAAGGGGTAAATTACCTTATCTTTCGATACGCCAGACTGATGTATAAACTAGTACTCTATATAATCTAGAAAAACCCTTCGCCTCTTCATAACGTCACCTCCAAAAGTGTATCACAGAAGCTAGAGTGTTTCACTGCCGAAAATTTCGTGAAGAAGTCTCCGAAAATACACAGCGAGCACTGAAAACACGGAACGCGTGGCGATGCAAGGGACAATGTCGACAAGCATCGTGATGCGTACTATTGATTTTTATACCCGCCATATGTCGGTACGGGCAATCCTAGTTCAGCGACTTGGGGTTGTAGACATAGATGAAGTGACTATCGAACTTAGTGGCACATCCGTGAAATTGCTGCACTAATAGCGGGTGTACTACAAGTATTAAATATTACAGGAATCTAAAAACAACAACTGGCTTGGGGATACATTTCTAAAGGAAATTCTTTATTTTCGTAATAAAATTATGAATTTTATTTGTTTTCCACAAATTCGTATATACAGTAATTAAAGTATGTACTGAGTGCAGTGCTTGTGAGAATGCAAATTTAATCCCAATATTTGATCTTGCCGTCCCAACCGGCTGTTGCCAATTTGGATGGCTCGTGAGGATGCCATAATACATCAATGCATACGCCATCGTGCGCTTTCCACTTTTTGTAAAGTTTCGTCGTTTTCCAGTCCCAAACGTAACATTTGCCATCTGCATCTCCAGATACGAGGTAACTGTAAAATTAAAGGGGATCGTTGAATGGTGCAACTAAATTTCAGACATAAATTGAATCTGTGCGAAATCATACCTCATATCTGGCGAGAAGTCTAAACCGCACGCATACCCAGCAACCATATGACCTGTAAATGTCTTCTTTCGATTCATTTTGAATCGGTTTAGTGCTGAAAATATGACAATCTTGTTGTCCATGCTCTGACATGCGAGCCACTTCTGATTTGGCGAGGGTGTAACTGCAGGCATGGAATGCATGGATGGATCGGCGATGTATTTCATATCCACTGGTATGTCCCTATTTGAAAATCGTTACATGAATACTTCTGTTTACTTTCGTATTGTTTGAGTAGAAACAGAATCCATACCATTCCCAAACGCGAAGACTTTTGTCATCCGATGTTGTGACGAATCGCCGATTTTCGTCCACGAATGTTATTGTATTTACAGCGCCTAAATGTCTGTCATACTCTTGTGTGATTTCTCCAGATCGAATATCCCACTGGAATATTATATTTATAAATAAGTACTAATCGCAAACTACGCGATAGACGATAAGGATAATGAAACTTACGCATATGATCTTCTTGTCACTGGTACCAGCAACAAAGAGATGTTGTTTATCTGGATCGGGATTAAACTTAACACAGTATGGTATCTTTCTACTTGTGAAACGGCTTACACAGGCACCAGTTTCAGTATCCCATAACTTTACATAACGGTCGTAACCAGCCGACAGGAATCGCTTCCCATCGTTATCGAAACTAATATCCCGAACAGCTTGCCGGTGACCATAATATGTGCGAACACATCGTCTTTCTTTGTACACTTCCCAAAGCTATTAAAAGTTAATAATATTAAGTAGGAGATAATAATTATGAAAAGTAATATGATATAATGTACATACTTTTACTCTACAGTCCATACTGCAAGATAATAATAAATGTGCAGTTCGCGGGAACCACCGAATTTGAGAGATACCCTTTGTATGTCCCTCCCAAGTGTGGATTTGGGCTTTGGGCAGGAAGCACCTGTCCGGTGGTGATTCTGATCGCAAATTGACACCCACATCTTGAGGTGCATGTAAAAATGTACGGCCCTGGTAATCAACACTGTCCTTGACTAGAAAAATAAAAATCCCCATTTGAATCCACTTGTGTGGAAAAAGTCAAATGCAGTATGGAAAAAGCAGAAAGTTTCATACTGTGCAATACTGTTTTTTCTTCCAGTGGCTTCTCTTCAGTAGGCTTTCCTCTCCTATTCCTTTTAGCCAATATCTCCTCAAGCTCGGCAGCTTCTTCCTCACTTGGTTTTATAACTCGTTTCTCATCTATGTAGCCACCCCAAGGTCCCAAGAAACCCTCTATGTCTGTAGGATCATCATTTCTATGTCTCTTTCTTTTATCACTAGGCCTCAATATAGTATTTTCAAACACTGTCTTTCCTCCAGCCTCTTCTGCTATTTCCTTTGCCCCAATAATAGTTCTACCTTCTTCTGCACTTCCATCCACTGTCGGATCCAGAGCGTATCCTACAAATATTATAATCTTTAGTTCATGCTCATTAGGTTTGTCTAATTTTTTCATAATTTTCACATACCATAACTAGCAAAGGTCCGCCTCTGATTCTCAAACTGAAATTCACTTATGTGCGCTTTCTCCACATATCCTGAGAGCATGTTTTTAATTGCACGCTGCTGTTGGGTTTTAAAAGGATTCTCTGGCCCAACATCCGGAGCAAAGAGTTCTTCAAATTTCGGATTGTGCATGACTTCGCTGCTCGTGGAATCGATGTGCCTTACACAAAGTTCCATACCTTCCTGTAAAATGATATTATGCATTATGAATGAAGCTTGAATACTTGTTTATGTTTGGTATAACCTCAAATTAGAACTAGTTAGAATTAGAACAAAACTTACCGTAGGCACAACATCGGGTGCCGCGCATATTTGCAGGCTGAGAGGAGTTTTTAATTTTTCAAGGGCAATCGGAGCAGCAGGATCATTTGGTCCTTCAGTCTTCTTAGAATCGCCTTCAACAATAACAGTGGCACTGTCATTTTCCTCTGGCTCACTGTTATCGTCACTGCTACCGTACTCCTTCAGTGCCAACATTTTTTCTTTGAATAAAGTAAACCAATTACGCTACAGTGCACACGAAACTGCAAGTGGCTCTTGAGAACTCGGAAATAAAACGTTTTCTTCGACCATACTTCGCGCGGGTTATGTGGTTAAACATGCCTTTACGTATCGTGCAAGTACAACGTAACAAGAACCGAGAACAGGCATTGCACGCAATCTTCTTCGGAATCCAGTCAACGAGTCGTCGAATTTCTACGTCAACATTATTCTCCCTTATGGTTATGCAGTGACGATAAAGCGCCGAACTTGTTTAACGAACGTCAATGTACAGGGTGTGATGTAACTAACAGATAGAATGGGACCAGCTTTTTACCATTGATTTATCGGTAATACCGACATTGTGTAATTGTTTTGTAGACGTGAAATGTCACTTGTCTCGTGTGCCGCTGAGCACACAACACAAGTCCCACAAAAATTTGCGAAAAAATGAATTGTGAGCCATGGGCTCTGGAATTTATATCACTTCTTCCTTGATACAAGAAAACATTCCCCACACAATTTCAGTCCCGGAAAATGTCAGGAAGACTTGAAAACATGGGAAAAACCCGTCTAAATCAGGCGAAGTTGATTATTCAAGATCAGTTTTCTATGTGTTTTCGATACAATTCTGGCATTTCTGCCACTGGTTTCATGTTTTCTTTTCGTTTTGATACACAAACAATTGATTTATCAAGCGTTCATCAAAGTCCGGGAACCTTCGAAAAATCGAAAATTTGTGAAGGGGTACATATGGAAAAATTTGCGAAAAATGAATTTTGAGCTAGGGCTCTGGAATTTATATCACTTCTTCCTTGATGCAAGAAAACATTCTCCACCAAATTTCAGCCCCTGAAAAGATTGGGAAGATTGCAAAACGTGGAAGAAACCGTCTGTCGTGATTCACTCCGTGTAAATTCACGCGACACACGACACAAGTGACATTACACGGCTAACAAAACAATTACGCAATGTCGGTATTACCGATAATTCGATGGTAAAAAGCTGGTTCCATTCTATCTGTTACACCCTGTATAACCGACAGGTTGTGCTAGGTAATGTATCAGTCTAGGGTACATGCCGCCATTTTGTGGAACAGTCCACTTGCGTCCTCTGCTCGATTCATTTGTTCTGTAGTGCCGGTTCGAAGAAAACGCGAATTTTTTCATCTATATTCCTGCTTTAAAGTTTAACATTTTAGTGTAAAAATACTTGTGATTTATACGCTAAATTATCGTATGAAAGTAAACATTCCATTGGGTACAACTTCTGGAAGACAACCAAGCTGCGATCGGTAAGTGCTGTCAGATTTTTATACGACTGTTCTATTTTGAAATAACGATTGTTCAGTTTTCGTTCAATGTTCATCCATTGTTAATCCGGGAACGGCTGGGCCACTCGAGCCGCGAATAATTCGTGTTCGGCAGCTTGCCGCACAAATACAATGTGCAATATACTATGCCCGACCATAATCCCGTCAGCGCGGTTAATGTAGATCCAAAATTAATGGCCATATTCTGGTTGACTAAAAGGATCATACGGTTTCATCCGCGCAAACACGGTACCCGCCAGAGCAAGACTCGCTAAAACTGTAGTCGCGCGTTGTATCGCACAGCTTTAATTATGGCCGGCAATATTTGTTGAAACTTATCGGCCTAATTGAAGCGGGATATTCCAATATCGGCCAACGATATATATGCATACTTTCATTGCATCTATTGGCTGAAAGATGTCACTGTGTCATCTTGTGATCGCTCACAAAATCACGCAACTCCCTAACCTTAACATCATTTAACTTAGAATGCCTTCCTTCGATAGGCCACACACGTATAGACATACGTGTGGGATACACCAGGAGCGTGGTACTTGGTGTATAAGTAGAGTTTTGCGAGGGAATATCGTCAAACTCTTCGGGTACGTCGCGATATCCGTGGTTTTCAAGGTGACAGGGTCCTTGTATCGTAAAAGCAGCGAGGTGTACGAAAGGTGATCAATAACCGTCAATATGCAGGCCGACGTTTTAATAAGAGTGTAAGCCCTGAGATCCCGAGGCCCAGTTTATGACTCCGCGACACAGGACGTCACTTCACCGCTCTTACTGCCTGCTCTTTATTACGAGCAGCCATCACCTTCCCCTCTTGCTTCTCGATTCTTTCTCCCTCTCTGGAATCCCAAGACTTGTCGTTCACGCTTCGTATCTGCCAAGGCTCTCACTCCCACATCGTGCCCGGCCAGACTCCATCGCGCCGAACGACTGCTCTTCCAGTGAATTTATTATTTATAACATCGAAGGAGCTCGCGCCCCTGCTCTCTCTACTCGGGTGTGCTTCAACTTCAACTTCACCATCTCGAAGCACCGAGCATCGAAAACTCGGGCCCCGACGCCCGCGACGGTGGCAGCTTCCTTCGAGCAATCGAAGCGAGCCTCCTGAGTGCAACCAGCCCGTTGCGCCAGTCACTTGGCAAATGCGTCCTTCCCGCCGAGAGGAAAATGCAGGATCGTATCCCGATGGAGTAATTCCTCCCGATATATGTATACGTATAAGCCATGGACCGAGTGGTATTACCGGCAACTTGGATGTAGTTAGCGAGTTCCTTTATCGCCTTTAGCTATCTCTCGCGCACCGCTATGGCGTTTGGTTTCCATTTACGGGACGCCCGGGATTTATCAATTACCAAATGTATTCGTTGTTGCACGAGCGAGCGTGTGCTATGATTAGATTATTGTAAAAGCTTCGGGATTATCTGGAGTGGCGGCATCTGTTCAAAATTTCCGGGAGCCGGCCCTTTTCGTCCTCGAAAGCCGAACTGAAGTGCCTCTGGCCAGTAGGAGCCAGAGTACATACGTACATGTTTTAATGTTTGTCGTGACAGACTGGATTTCCAGGCCAACTGGTTAATAGACTGATACGATGCTCGCGCTTGTTAACAAGCTATTCACCGATCGCGAGTACACGCGTGTCGTCTGTACAAGCATCGACGTATGTGGTTATCAATATAACCACAAAATTCTGTAAGTTGTCATTACAGTATTCTGCAATGCGCCGATGTTTTGATAATGAAAATAGTCGATAAATAACACGCGTATAATTCTCGTATTGTCATTAAGAAAAAGAAAAAGAAAAAGATGTCGAATTACAATTGTTATTGTTACTCTCAGCGTCAGTCTATACACGAAGGTCCATCAGGGAGTCTGAACGAATCTTAGGGGAGCAATCGTCGGTTCTCAAGCCGGACATCAAGCTCATAAGACTTTTGTGATCGAAATAGGCGTAAGCCAGATGTCGGCTGCGTTGGTAGGACAAAACCAAGTAAAGGAGATTAATTGGAACTAAGAAAGAATAAAGGGAGAGCGCGGACATGAATGTGTAGGCTCTTGCATGTTACACCAAGTGCTTTGAAGGAGCAAAGAGATGGCCGGTGCGAGCGGAGAGGCGGCGTGCATGCGCTTAATCGATAATCACCGGCAAGTGGTTTCGTACGGGAAAAGGGGTGGTGTGCGGAGGTTACATCTGCGACGAGGTATCATCAGCGGCGCGGCTACGAAAGAGTGATCCATCATCCCTCGGCAGTCGAAATCCGAAATTGCCCGGGCATTTCCTTGGCTCTCTCTCACTCACCCTCTCACGGTTGCTTCCCCCTTCTCTCTCACTCTCTCTCTCTCTCTCTCTCCCTCGCTCTTTCTCCACGCGTGCGACTGCAATAGGGATTAAGACGCGTGTAAATAAATTCCCGAAGCCGAGAAGCGCGCGCGCGCGCACCGGCTCTCTTAATTCGGTAGAAAAAAAGAAAGGAAGAAGCCGAGCCGATATAGGCGATCGATCAACGAAGCCAACTTCCTCTTCTTGATGCGACCGGGAGAGGATACCCTGCGCGGCCAGTGCCAGCCGCTTCCCACAGTCAGACGAGAAACCCAACGAAACAAAGCTGAAACAGCAGAGCGTGCAATCTGGGCGCGCGAGCGCGTGATCGCACGTTCAGATCGGCTTTTTTCATCGCCAGCTCGAAAAACCGATTGGTAATGCGGTCGCTCACACACGGCTCGACTCTGACGAGCCAGGAGGCAATAGTAACTGACAGGAAGGCAGCAGTTTCTCGGCAGCGACAACCGCACATTCGACTTTCTTCTTGGTGCGCGTGGTTACTGAAATGGTACTTGGAGGCTGCTCACTGAGCACCAGGAACGCCAGATAGTCCATAGCAGATAAAGGAGATCCTCGAGCACCATAATAATAGGATATGTACTGACAGCAGGATGTTTCGACATTCAATCATATTTTTCTAGTCTCTTGTAACTCTTCTTCTCTGAGAAAGAGAATAGGGCAAGTATAAATATAGTGGAGACGTAAGGTTCGACGTCTAACTTCGAGTAATACGTGTTCGATTCACAAGGAGTTTCAAAGGTTGCGAGAGCGAATAGCAAAAAAAGCGTTGCGAGGACGATGAGGATGAAAAGGATTACGATGCGTCAGGGCGCGATGACTGAGCGGCCGGTAATCGCCATGCCGCTCTAATATTTCGAATAGTTCGCATTTACAATAGGCTTTATTGGCGGGCAAAACTCAGGGTTGGGGGGCGAGTTGGATGGCAGGCATTTTGAAGGCGGGCTGCAGGACATCCATCACCCAGTGTCAACGTGATTGTCTTCCGTCGCGTTCCCCGTGGAAAAGTATTGACGCGTCTCGCTCGCTCTTTAGATAAAGGGATACACCGCCGACTTAGTGATCGCACTTGGGGTTCGCACTTCCAGCCAATACACCGGCGTAATCACGTACGCAATCGATGGCTCGTCCGGTGGATGTTGGAAGAAAGCTTGTCAGTGGATGGTGGCGCACACTCGTTTACCACGCATACACTATGGACAGTATTATTTCAACCAGGGAATTTATCCGTGCGACGAACGGATCGGCTTCTCCATTGTATCGTATTTAAATGAGCTTTCTAATGTATTTATCCTGGATGCCTCAGGGCTACGGACGTGAGCGATACCATACTATCGGTAAGATGCGTCCTTCTGCCATCAGGATCGCCAGTTGCCTGAGCGAGTCATTATCCCGAAGGACGATACAATGTAAAAAGAAGTGGTAGATCGCCGATCACGGTAGCTTATCCGGTGCGCTTGGAAGGAAAGCTTGTATCGCAATGGATTACTTAACGATAACAGCGGCTTCGTTATGCTCTGGTCGAGAATGAGATTTAAGAGGAACTACACTGGTTCGCTCGCTTGCTCGCTCCCGGCCGTGCGAAAAACTCGTCCTCTATGCTCTACGTAGCGGTTCTTCCTTCCTTTAATAGTAACGCGTGCAATTCAACGCCTAACTGAATTGCCTGGCGAGCAAACCATGCATACGCGAATCCCAGCGGCGCTAAAAGAGAGCGAGTGACGCATTTCGGATTTTGTGCAGCGAGCAAGAGGGAGAGGGAGTGTGCTTGGTTGGTTGTATACAGCAGTGTACAGGGTGAGAGAGAGAGTGAGAGAGTGTGTGGGGGAGAGAGAGGTATATGGGTGCGATGCATAACCGGAGCGCACCCTCCCGTGGCTATCCGTTTTATTTATCCGATAACACGCCATTATGGGCGAATCGCGGATGCGGCTGTGTCGGTAACGATTGGCTATTTATAATAACACGTGGCATACGGGTAATTAGTTGCGCGTAAGCCGCACTGGAAAAACCGAATCCCGGCAGGTCGCGGCCCGGCCTCGGAAAAATTATTGCCGTTTTTCAGACACCCGCGCTCGACCGAGCCCGTCCACCTCCCTCAACCCCCTCCCCCTCGCCCCTTTTTCCCTCTCTCGACATTATTTCTCGATTTTTTATCTGACCACTACTAGCCCCGATATCGATCGCAATGCGCACTTTTTCACGAAATCCACCTATTCATTTACCAGCCGGCTTTACGAGCTCTCGGCTCCGCTTCACCAATCTCTCGTTATTCCGAGAATACATTGCGACAGTGGTAAGTGCACTCTCGGCACGATTGCCGGGCAAGTGCAGAGGGTGTGATCGTCAAGGGTGGCGTGCATTGTGTGTGTTCCGCATTAGCCGTTCATTTCGCACGGGATGAAGGACGGCGCGCGGCGGTAACGCGGCGGTAGAGAAATGCTCATAAAAATCCGGCGTGTGGAAGACGAGAGCGGGCAAGCGAGCGGATAGATGGAGAGATGCGAGAGAGAAATCGAGGCTCAGAAGCGGCGCTTCTGGTGCAGTGGGTCCTCTCCTGACACGCGTGTTCGCTCGGGTGGCGTGTGCCATCCGCGCCAGAGAGCTCGGCAAAAATTCACGCGCGCTCTCTTTTTTCCTCTACGCGTCCCCTCTCCCTTTCTCTCTCTCGCGCGCGTCTCTCTTATCCGGCACACTGGCCAGGCCACCCTCCTTTCTGGCGCGCTCGAGTTCTGTAACAACGAGGCGCAAACAATGGCGAGGGTTACGTAACAGCTCTACGCGTCGCGCACCTCTATGCGCGCGGGGTGGTCAATGAGCAGTGTAACACAGAGGAGAGAACGCCTAGCTGCTGCCCGCCGTATTGCCGTTCACCTCCAACACAATGCATATCACACGCCGTGCGCTGCTGCTGCTGCTGCTGCTGCTGCTCCTGCTGTCTGAAAACGTCCGTCGATCGACTCGCCGATCTGCCGGCTTTGCGTGCATGCACGCGTAGGAACGTGACTCGTGTAAAAAGAGACCGTAGCCGAGGAACATCGACAGCAATCGGACCAAACGATACCAGCCAGAGGGAAACTCGAGGAAGTCGTGGATTGCATCGCGTTTTGCTTATAAGTAAAAGAAATAGATCGCTGCTCTGCTAGCGATTCAATCAAGGAAAAATGCAGGATCGCTCGGAAGTAGATTTCTCAGGGGGTAACATGAACGTAGTTGGATCGACCACATATCCATACTGATCGCATGGAATTTGGAGACGATCGGTACGAGTAATCGAGAAGGAAGAAGCCCCTAGAGAATTTGCGGGAGTCATTGGCTCGGTACAGTCAGGTTGTGTCGGCCGAACGAAGCACGCTCCAAATGGCAAGGCTCATTTGACCGGTTTTAAAAAGTGTCTCGGGCTACTCACTGGCCGATGCGTAGGCTGTGCCGTCATACACAAGATAATGCACGATGAAACGCAACCGAAAGGAAAGCCCGGCGCTTTCCTGCGCGGGGGGGGGGGTTACAGGGGGGTTGGTGTGCACCGAAGCCGTGTGTAGCCAGCTCGCAAAGCCATGGGCTCGAGATATTTCATCGTGCGACCGCAAAAACGAGAGTCGAGGAGGCGAAGGAGGAGGAGGAGGAGGAGGAGGAGGCGAGGCGGCGGTGGTGGTGGCGGCGACGTTGGTGCGTTGCTTCTGGTGTACGTACGAGCACGAAAGCACGCATCGCTCGGCCGCTCTTCGAGAGAGCGACGGGATTGTCCTTCATTACGCACGAAGGAAAGTGCAGTCATCGGCGTGCATAGCCGTAGCTATGCACACAGAGGCATTAGAGCTCCCCCCAAAGCCAAGCCGGTATTAATTCCACTAATTGGACGTGGTTTGGTTCGCGGCAAACATCGGCTCCCCTACGGATTCTCACTCTCTCTCTCTCTCTCCTCTCCCTCTGTCACTCTCGTTCACCTCCGCGCCTTCCTCGGGCGACGGCCGGGGGAGTTCGATCTCACGATCGATGCCTCCTCTCTCCCACGACAAAGAGCGACTTTTCCGTTATTCTGAACAAAGCTTCACTCCACCCGCCTTACTCTTCCGCCCGCTTTTCCACAACGAGAGAGACCTCTCTCCACCTCTCCCCTGCTTACTCCGAGAGTGTGCCCCGGCATAATTTCCAGAGCGCACACTTTTCTCTCTCTCGCAGGAGAGAACTTCTCTCGGCAAAGGCTCGCACAACATGCGCGACGCCTGGTCGTCTTATCAGGCGCCTCTGTTTCTTCCTGTCCTACAGGAAAAGATAGTTTCGTAGGGTCGACAAGTAGAAGACAAGGCGCTATAAGAGTATGCGATCATTTCTACCACAGCCGAGAGTAGAAACTCTTCGGGATGAGTGATTCTAGGTGTCGTTGACCGTTTTGGAATTAGGGCAGGTCGGCTCTATCTGGACGTTCACTGCTTGGTAATCGGTGGTCAATGAATGTTAGGCCCAGGGGGTCTCCTTCCGTTTGGGGTTGGACGAGGTCAAGGGATCAGCTGCGCGCTCCCGAGGAAAACGCTCACAAAATGCGCCCCGTATACCGATACACGCCGACACACGCGTCTACGTAACTAACGCGGAGGGTCTTTCCTGTCGGATCTGGGTCACCGGGCCGATGAGGACCGATGAGGGGTTGTCCGGTCGAAGGAGGGTAAAGGATACACGCCATATCGCCCCCTCCTACCGCCGGGCTCTCTTTCCCCCGTGCCCCTTCGACGTGCCTTCATCGCCCTTCTCGGTAACCTCGGAACATCTATGATGAGATAATCCGGGAGCACGCGCGCGCGCGAGCGCGCACTTCTTTTCCTTTTGCCTCACGCGCTCTGCACTCAACCACCGTGGAATCGGCTTTCTCAAAGTAAAGGAAGAAGTACTACGCCTCACTCTCCCTCCTCTTTCTTTCTTTCTTTTCTCTCTCTCTCTCTCTCTCTCTCTCTCTCTCTCTCTCTCTCTCTCTCTCTTTCTTTCTCCCCCTCTCTCTTTCCGTTGGAGAGCAGGTGGTCTTGATAAGGATTCCATAGCTCATCTTAAGCTCAAATAAGCCAGCCATATCATGATTCACTAGACCACCTTATCAGATGGCAATGGCTCCTGAGTACACTCTTTGCGCCAGACGTCTCTCGCTTGCTGCATGAGCATAAGCCACTCCTGCACGACCATTATGTACGTCTATACACACGTGTACCAGCCGAGAGACATCCCAAGCCGAGATTAGGAGACACCGATCTTTCTACATCCATACATACCGAAGATACTCGAATTCCCGGAAGTCCAAGTGGCGTCTAAAGAAACGATCGGACTTATAGTTAGCGCAAATGTATGAAACAGTAACCCCTTGGTACTCTAGAAGAACATCGGACCCCGCTAGTCTCATGGAGTCGGAGGGTACCAACGTTCGCTGGTGGTGAAAGGGGGTGGTAGAGGGCCACACAAGGCGCGGAGTGGCAAGCGGGTGGGGGGGGGGGGGTAGAGTAGGGAGGAAGAATGCAGGCTTAGCAAGCAGCGAAAGCAGCAAGTAAGAGACGGTGGATGCCGGCGTGCAAGGAGAAGCGGAGTTAGCTGGTGGCGGGCGCTACAGAAGAAATGAGTGCGCGCGTGTGTAATGCCGATGGCGAATATGGCAGAGGGAAGCGGCGAAAGAGAGCGAGAGATACGAGTACATACTTACATAGATAGATACAGAGAGAGAGAGAGAGATAGATAGAGAGAGAGAAAGAGGGATTGAGAAAGGGAGAGCGAAGAGAGGGAAGGCCGTCGAAGAAGGAGACTGAGTGGCTAGGGTGCGAGGGGCTGGAAGGGCTGGGCGGCGAGGGGGTAAGAGTCGGCGGGGAGGGGGGTGGTAGTGGTGGAGTGGAGTAGTTGTTGGCGACGGTGGCGAGAGGGTGGCAGGCAGGTCGGTGGCAGGAGACTGTGGAGGCGGCGGAGAGTGGCAAGGTGGGTGCCGTAACCGTGGGTGGCGGAAGGGGACAGACCGGCAACCCCCCCGTCGGTGTATGTTGCCTGCCTGCCTGCCTGCCTGCCTGCCTGCCTGCCTGCCTGTTGGAGGTACTACTCTCTTGGCTCTCGGATCGCGCACGAGAGAGGAGAGAGAGAAAGAGAGTGAGAGAGCGGGCTATCGATTCGAACACCGGCGACATTCTTCGCTCGCGGAGACAGAGAACCGAGAGCGGAGAAAGAGAGACACTCGGCTGGCGAACAGATGGAGAAAGTCGCGGGGAGGGAAACTGGAGAATTGGACGGGTGGGAAAGAGGAAACGAGGCGGAGAGATTCGCTCCCTCGCAAGAAACTCGAGAGAAGCCGCGAGAGAGGCGAGCTATGTTGATGATACTGCCGGGAGAGAAGCTGCGCGAAGAAATGGACGGGAGGCCCAAAACGAAGAGCGGCGAGCTCTCGGGAATCCGGGGGGACGTCGACTCACTCGGAGCGCCCTAGAGAGAGGAAAGGCAACACCGACGGGCACAGCGCGCGGTGTGGCTAGGCGAGGCGAGGCGAGGGTAAACGAAAAGCAATGCGCGAGGAAACGGCGACCGGAGAGAGAGTAAGTAGTAGTAAGAGGCAGGAGACAGGGCAGAAGAGTTGGGCCGAGTGAAAGACTAAAATGGGTGATCGTGGCCGAAGAGGGCGAACGAAGGAAGGAAGAAGAGTCGGATGGGGGAAAGAGCGCAAAGACAGCGAGAGGAAGCGAAGAATCGGGAGAAAACGGATAAGAAGCGGTGCGCGGGCGGGCGGGCGATGGTAAAGGTGCGGAGTAAAGAGGGATCGAGGGGGAGGGGGTGATAGGGCGGCCAGGCGGGTTGAGGAGGAGGAGGAGGAGGTGGAGGAGGGAGGGAGGGGGAGATGTTGAGGGGCTGTGCATAGTAGAATCAAGCGCAAAAGGACGGCCGCTGGGTCGAGAGGGTGAGGGCGAGGGCGAGGGGGAGGGGGAGGGAGAGAAAAGTCGCGAGGAAAAAGAAGAAATCCCCCACTGGTGTAGGTTGAGAGTAGAGAGTAGAGAGAGGAGCCCGGTGGATACTACGGGTTGGAATCGTACTGTCCAGAGAGGGTCTCGCGTCTGCGTCCGAGTGTCCCTGTGTGTTAGTTGCCCCCGGAATCGTCCTGCTCGGGCAGCAGCGTCGTCGTCTACGTCGCCGTCGGTGGCGGAGTTTGGCGGTGGCGGGAGCTGTGGCAGTGGGGGCAGCGCGGCCGTGCCGCCGCCGCCGTCGGGGGAAGGTTCGAAAGGCGTCGACGCCGAGAGGCGGCTGGCCAATAGGAAGTAGGGTTACCCCGGTGGCTCCGCCAACCGGATGGTCGGCCGCGCGCACAGCACGCCCATCTTCCCCGTTCGTCGGGCCTCCGCTGATGTTTTTATTTATTACATCTGTGACTGGGTAGGGAAATACTCGCGACTCCACCGAGAGAGCGTTTGCCACTTTGAGAACGAGCGACGCGCGTCCCTGCGAGTTACCGCCGCAGCTGCTTTCGCCGTCATCTACGCCGTCGCCACCACCGCGGCCGCCGTCACCGTCATCGTCATCGTCATCGGCCTCGTTCCACCGTCGCTCCCGGCCTCCCCGTGCTCTCGTCGTTGTCGTCGCGACATCGCACTGTCTCGCGATCCCCGTGCTACTCGGTTCGACCGTCGACGTGCACCACTCGTGGCAAGCGTTGCCTTCGTCTCACGTCGAACTCGTCGCCGTCGTCGCCGTCGTCGTCGCGCTCGACGCCGCCGCCCGTCGACGGTACGGTCCCCGAGGCAGCGGGCCGCGCTGTCTCCCGGCCGTTCGCCGAACGGCGTCGCGATCGAAGCCAGTTGTGTGTGCTCCAGCTTCCCGCTCGGCTCGGCTCGACCCGAGTTACATCAGCGGGTCGAGGTGTTGTCGCTCCCCGGTGACACGCGGGCCACGGACATCGCACCGTGTGACAAGCGATCGGCAATCCCGTCGTCGCCAGTGAAGGAAACTAGTAGTTGTCATGGACACGCTCCTCCGAGTGCTTGTGTCTAGTGAAGTTCGTAGTCCGAGGTGCAAGGTCAGATGCACCAGTTTACCAGAGTGACAGTGAGCCAGCAGGAACACTGACACTCCGGACTGCGTCCC
Source organism: Ectemnius lituratus (assembly GCA_910593735.2). NCBI lineage: Eukaryota > Metazoa > Arthropoda > Insecta > Hymenoptera > Crabronidae > Ectemnius > Ectemnius lituratus. The sequence goes on along the minus strand of OU343036.1, from coordinate 3,732,705 downwards.
CGCGTCCTCTACACGCCAGAGTGCAGCGTGGACTTGAATCGGCTTGGATTCACTTGGAAGTGTGCGACGAGTCTAGTATGTACTGAATTAAGAGCGGCGCGAGCAGCTCAGACGCACGTGGAGACTGAACCAGTGAGAAAGTGGTGCGAGTTCCTCGAGCAAGATTGATCGACGAATATTTGAACGTGAGAGACGGGATCGTGAGATCGGCGAGATCGCGATTCCGAGGGTCGAGTGGCCGTACGAGAGGGACGCGCGCTTCCAGCAGCCGATGGATCACGGAGCGATGGATAGCTCTTCCGACCACAGCAGTCGTGCCAGTCCCGTAACCGGCAGTCCTAAGCATCCGCACAGTCCAACTGCCCAACAGAGCCAACAGCTCCACGGCTCCCAGCATCAGCCACCGCCGTCGCATCAGCAGGCACACCCGCGGGACCAACTGCGCGATCTCTCGCAGTCACAGTCCCAGGGCCAGTCTCAGTCCCAACAATCTCAGCAGCAGCAACATCGTGGTGTCCCGACGCCGGGCTCGCCGACGAGAGGATCGCCGCCGCAGGGTCTGCCGCTCACTCCGCCGCCCCTATCAGCAGGAGGAGGCCCCGGTGCACCGCCCGGGATGGTCCCAAGGATGCCGGGTCTGCCGCCGCCAGGCTTAGGCCTTTTGGGCCAGCTCGGTGGCATGCTCAGCGGCCACCACGGCTCGCCGCTCGAACTTATGGCTGCGCATCACGCTGTCTTGCCACCGAGATCCTACAATAGTCCACCTCCGATCAGCACCAGCGATCCAACCGCCAACGAGTGCAAGTTGGTCGACTATCGTGGCCAGAAGGTCGCCGCCTTCATCATCGCCGGCGATACTATGCTCTGCTTGCCTCAGGCCTTTGAGCTCTTTCTCAAACACCTCGTCGGTGGACTACACACTGTCTACACCAAACTCAAGAGGCTCGACATCGTGCCCCTTGTGTGCAACGTCGAGCAAGTACGCATCCTTCGCGGTCTTGGAGCCATCCAGCCAGGAGTCAACCGGTGCAAACTCCTCAGCTGCAAGGATTTCGACATTCTCTACAGAGACTGCACTACGGCCAGGTAGGACAGACCCTCACTCGCTCCCGTCGACTATTTTAGGGAGATGTTAATGTTTCAATTCAGTACAGACTCTGTGTGCACGAATATGGCTATTAAGAGGGGCTGAACGCGTTAAGTATTCAGTTAGACTTCGTACATGATACATAGGATCATAACTATTATGCTCTGAAAAGTCGAATCTCCGAGTCAGTGAGAATCCAAGATAGAGCCTTTGGCTCCCTCATATATTTCGTAGATACTCCCGCTCGCCAACGGAAGCTACGTTACTCGCATATATTAATAACAGCCCGTTGTCGCCCGCGGGCAGTGCTTTATCTTCGGCCAGTGCTTTACTTCCCCTGCCACCGGCTCGCACGAAAAGCGTGCACTCTTTGATCGTATTGCAGCCGCTGCTGTTCTTCCAACTTTTTTCCCACGGGGTCAGTTGCACGAGCAACCACTCTTTTACGTACTGATCACTTCTCGCACAATCCCGCCAATTGTTGCTCTTCGACGTTTCTCCCTCGCGCCGATGTTTACGCACGCAATGGTATACTGTTGCCGAGTGTCTCTCTTTCTCTCTCATTGTAAAACATTGGATTCGTACAATTTGATACTGGTTCGGATTACCATTCAGCAGGTTGTTGTTTCGGGCTGTGTGTAGGCGGGCGGAGATAATGCATGTTTGAGTGGATTGCGTTGAATTCGCAGGGTCCATGTGAAACAGACTCGTAACAGCGGAGCACGCGGGGATTTGGGTAGAGAGGCACGTGCCCTTGTATCTAGGATTGTCAACGGCTCTCCGCGCCAACAGGTGTCCCTTTCACGGCAATTTCTCTGAATGAATCGTCCCCACCGGCGGGAGGGAGAGAGAGTGCGTGAGAGAGTGAAAGAGAGACACGACGGTGCCGGGTGCGAGAGAGGCAGAGCCAGAGAACTGGCTGTAGTACAAGCTTACCCCACCCACGAGTCAGACGGCAGACGAAACGGAATGGTAAACGGAACACGAGGGGATCCGCCGGCGCGCTCGGCAAAACAATTGTCCCCTCGACCCTTACCACTAAACCCTTTCGAGAACTTCTCACCTCACCGCTCGTAAAACTCCTCTAACGAGCCAGCTCGATTGATACCCGCTCTTCTTCTACGAGAGTTGCATTCGGCCGTCGCTCGACGCGCCAGTTCATCTTGGCGAATACATTCCTCTTCTACGTTCTACCGTGTTTGGACAATAGTTGTTCGACTGGCAAGGCTCTCCGGCAGTCACAACGGAAACGGATTCAGCGTGTCACCGAGCGAGGGGGATAAAGAGGGCCGAGGGGCATCGGGATAGAGGAAAGAGAGAAGCGTTCCGAGCGAGGGAGAAAGCAGGGATAGGGATCCAAATAATCCGAGAGCAGCACTCGCAGAACAGAACTGCGCGAGCCGTCGGCTCGTGCGGATCCTTCCTATGCTTGGTGTTATACTGTTCTCGAGAGCCGAGCTCTCTGGCAACCTGACTCCGACAATACCAATGGGATTATTCCCTGTATTCGTACTTACTGTTACATTTATATTCTTAGTATACTTATCTCGTATGTTCTTTCATATATTCTTACACTACGGCTGAGCCACTTTATACGAGAAATAAGCCCTGTCGTCGGCTGTTGTTGTATAGCAACTAGTAAACTTGTCAGTTGAGGTTTAAAGTATTAATCTCTGAGGAAAATCAAGGGACCGCAGTAGGGCATTGATTGCCGAGTGGAAATGAGCATCAGAGTCATGTATGGGTCGGGTGCGGAGGCTTCGGTATCGATCGGAAAAACGGGCGAAGGGGGAGCGTGGTCGGAAAAATCGGATGATTAAGGGGACACTGGCGCGCAGTCCGCTCGCGTGTACCTCTGACATCGTTACACTCTGATAATGCACGGCGGCAGCGGCGGCGGCGTCGGCCACCGCCGTGTGCAACAGCCGCAACCGGTAGGCGCGCACACACACACACACACCCACACACACATGCATACACACATCTCTAGCCAGGCTGCGACACGGGCCTCGTAGGTACACGGGGGTAGAGAGAGCTCCACAGGCTGCTGCCGCACTTCTATTGCCGTCGATGCAACAGCATGCACCAAGAACCGCACCGATAATTCAGGGGGATTTTTCTTGTGGTCGGTAGCGCTCGGCGCCGGCTGCATTGCAGCGTCCGCTTCTACTCGCGCGCACTCTCGCGCGCACACCGATTCCGGGAGACGCTAGAAATATCCAACGGCTTTTAGCGAGGAGGCCGCATATTGCCGGCCTTATTACCAACAAGCCAAGAATCCGCGGTTATTGAACGCTGGCTAATGAGCCATGCGTGAATCGCGATGGTACTCGGTAACGACCAACGACAAAGCCCAATTAGAAATCCCCAATTTAGAGATTCGGGTCGCGAGCGAGCGAGCGAGCGAGCGAGTGCGTTGAAGCATTGTCATTGGCGGTCGCAACCGCGATGACCAGCGCTACGAGTCACCCTTTGCGCGCTGCGCCTTTTCCCCTAAGTGCGCCTAATTAGAAGCTGGCGAAAAGCCTATTGAGCAGTCTGTCTCCGTTGATATCCATTGAGAAAACGACGCCTCACCCTTTTCCCCCGGGTCCTCGGTTTCTCTCGGCCCCGGGTACATCAGCTCGTTGCTCACAACGGCATGCTAGCTACGTGGGAGTGCGAGGCCCATTCGCTCGCTCGGCCCTGGACTATAATTCTATGCGCTATTAGCCATTTAATTATAAAATTGTGCATAGATTAATTGGCTCCCGTAATGGCCCTAACAATGCACAGACACGGGCGCGCGCGCTTGGCTCGAGATAGATAGATATACACGTAATGCCGGTGATCGAAAAAGAGAGGGAGCAACGAGATAGAGCAGTAGTTAGCGGGGTGGATGGGTGGGTGGTTGGGAAGGAGGGCAGAGGAGTGCGAGAGAGTGAGGGACTGTAGGAAGGAAGAGCGGTTCGTTCGAGCTCTGGAGAAGCTGCTGGAAGAGAGGAGGTTGCATGTACTGCACAGAGGGATCGGGAAGGCTGACGACGAAGACAGGAGTAGCAGAGGATAGGGGTCGAATGGAGAGGAGGCCGCTCAGAGAAGCAGGGAAAACGAGAGGGAGACAGAGAGCGCCGTTATTAATATTTATTTCCTTGGCTCGCTCCTCCCAACTCCTCGTTGTTGCTCTCCTGCACCACCACGATCCCAGCGAGACAGAGAGAAAGAGAGAGAGAGAGAGAGAGAGAGATCACTTTACTCTCTGTACCTACACTACACATACGACTTGAGCTAGCCGGCGCGTAATACGTGTGCAGCCGCGATTAACTACTCGAGCACACACGATTTCAACCACCACCACGATAATAACAACCGGAACTTTTTTTTCCCACCGCCTCTCGCGAAATTCTGTTCCTTTGGTCGAGCAATTATCTCGGCGGAGTAGAGGGGAAGTCTGAGCATGCCTGTCCGTTTGTTGGCGCTACCTAAACGCGGCTATACCTAGCCGTTTTAGCGATTGTATCGGATACGGCAGCTGGCTCGCCCATTCGGCTTTTTTTCTCTCCTCGGCCGGCTCGCTCTCGGTTTCATAACCCACGCCGCACAGTTTGATTCTTGCGCGATGGAGGGCTGGGGCACCCACCCTATTGTTGGATCCGCTTTTGACATAGATACACTACTCTCTAGCCGCGCCGTACACTTGGAGCCGTATCCACTTTTTACCGTTGGCTGCCCGCCGCGGATATTACTGCTACCGATTAAATGCGGCAACCTTTTCGAGAAGTTCAGGCATTCGTGAAAAAAATTGCTATGCCTTTCTCTCTCTTTCTGTTTCTCTATCTCGCTGCCGGCTGATGTATAGCGTTGAGCAGCCGGTTACTTTTTATTGGAGGTAATACTGTAATTTCGTAGAATGACGTAGCCCATGCACACCGGTCTAGCACAGAAATGAGTAGTGCAGTTTGCAGCGCGCTTATATCAGATCGGGCCAAGCTTGTTTCGAACGGAGTCGGCGTGTCCTCCCTCGCTGCGATATTTCTGCTGTCAGGAAATTTAATCGAGATTGCGAATCTCGCTCGCTCTCTTTTTCCCCCGGCGTTCCTAAGAGGTGGAGGGTGGCGGGCCCAGCCAGCAGAGTTACACAGGCCGCGCATTGCCCGTGGTAATTCTCGGTAATTAATAATCTGCAACAAGTAATAATAAAGCCAGTAATCCAGCCGGCGCGCCGCCGCGACAAGCGGCCTTCTTAATTCTGGATAATTAATGCAAAGACAAACAAGAAGGATTAACCGAAGTCGCTCGATTCTCCCTCTCCTGGTATGTCTCCTCGTCCCTGGCACTTTCATTCTTTCATCCTACTATTTTCCACCCTTCTTCTTTCTCTAAAAGGAGAGCTCTACCGAAAAGCGTTCGTAACTCTTTTCTCCCGCGGGTTCTTTGTTACTACTTGGCACTCGGCCCCGGGGCACGCGCCCGGTCAGACAGCAGGATTCTCCGATAATCAGATATTTATCAATTCCTGTCATCGAATCGGCGTAGTAAAGGCGAGATGATATCGGGTCAATCATAAATCCTGGGAATTCGCATGGATTCTGGCAGCGACGCAATAGGGAGGGATGGACAGAGAGGAGAATGCCGAGTCTCTGAAGCGAGTCGTCAGTGTAAGCGCCGTGGCTACAATCATAGCTCCCGTCTCTGGTGTTGGATGTACACAGATGCAAGTCATCCGGCACGGTATTGTATCCTCATGGCGCCAGGCTCCCGTTTCACCATCTCTCCCTCTCCTTTACTCGCTCGATCTTTCTCTCAGTCCGCTCGTCGACTTTCGTTTTGTGCCGTAATATATTTTACGATGATAGTTTTGTATCCTTCTAGCCGTGGCCCGCCGCTCCATCTCGCCGAGATGGAATTCGAGACTGATGAAGCGTCAGCCTATCTTTCCTTCGAACAACACCACTCCCAGTTCTGTCAATAAGGTGTAATTCAACACGCCGAATTTCAAAGTAAACGTGAATCTTTTGGATTATCAGTATATTAGCAATCGGAAGTATTGTTTTGAATAATCGCAGTGAATTCGATGACATCCGGGCAACGTTCATCAATCGTTTTCCTTCTATCTTTGGTCGGCTTTATTGATTGCCAGCGGGCACGCACCACATTTTCATTAGTCCCGAAATGACTCATGTTCCGCGCCTTTGATATAGCGTTACGATCGCTGGGAGATTACGTTTCTGCGAGACGGACAAAAAATGATTGGGTATTTGTAGAGAGGCCGATCGGTTCTCACGATCGGAGGGCTGTACTTTATCGGGGTGTCTGCTTACAAGGACTGCATGCGTTTCCCTCTAACTTCTCCGTCGGTGTTTTCGTTCAATTTGACTTTTGCACGAGTGCTTTCCGAAAGAGTTGGCTCACCTTAGTTTTAGGGTCTCGGGCGGAAATCGATTATTTCGCCTGGACTGGTGACCCACATTAAAACAGCTGACTACAGGGACACCCCCTCGTTCTTTCCCTTCGCACCACCCTCGTGCAAGCAGTTCCACCCTTCCACGCGACCCTTTTGCAAAAGACAGTCTTTCGTTAGAGCAGCGCAGCACTCCCTTCGCAATCCTGTTCAAGCCCAAATGAAAATATACTACTCTTCTCTTCCACCCTCTCTCTCACACTCATTTAAACTCCACCGATCTCTTCTCTCTCTACCGACATTTACTCGCACTTCCCCGAGAGTCTGTCTCGCTATTGGTATTAGCAGAACTTCTGCATTCAGCTCGCGCGAACTTACTTTACATTTGCATACCAGTGCTTCCAGCCCCGAGGAACACGAGCTCCGAAATAATCGGTTTGTACCTGGATGTCTTACTCTTCGAGTGAAACATGGTTGAATATCGATACGAGTTACATTCACATTTCAAAAAGGTATGTTATCTTGTATATTGGATGAGCGAACGCGAGGGGAAGACATAGAGAAAAAGTTGGGAGAGGGAAGAGTGTTCTGCCGTGTAAAGGTGGCAAGCTGGAATAGGCGGGGCGAGGGGTGGTCGGGCAAGGGTTGCCGTTCTCTCTGGACTGGAAGGGCGGAAAGGGCGGAAAGGGCGAGGGGTGGTTGGCGAAGTATGACGAGGTAAGGCGAGCCGATACGACGGCTTGTGTCGGCACTGGTACCCACGTACTACTCGGTAATTTCGAATGATTCGTGGACGACGTCAGCGAGCATATCGCGCAACCCTTTCCCTATCCAAAGGGGTTGCGTTTCGTGCGCACGCCAAGCTACTCGAACTCGTTACACACAGTAATTAAACGACGCACGAGACCACTCCCGCCTTCTATACTCCACTATGAGACTTTTGACTCGAGTTGTATGTTATAACAACATCCTATTCACAATACCTTCTGTGATGCCAATAAACTGCGAGTAGAGAGCGTTCTATTCGAAGGTACGGATGAAGGAAATGATGCTTGGACGATCACGAGATACCTCGTTTCTTTGGAATTCTTCATTGGGCTCTCTTACTCTTTCTCTCGGTCTGTCTCGCTCTCTCTCTCTCTCTCTCTTTTTATACTAGAGAAGCTTGAGAATCTAGGCGCATTGATGAAACGGCTTCCGATAGTGGGCCGCCCTCGCAGATGAGTGCCTTCGTAACATAAAGTGCCTCGGAGTTCATGGAAAAACTCGAATCTCCATCGCCGTGAGTTGTACTCGCGTACTATTGTAGAGTATTAAAGATGATCGTCGTACCGACTCCCAGCTACCTATCCCGTCGTAAACAGAGGGAAAGAGTGGGGGGGTTCTCTGAGTTGTTGGTGCACGAGCGCAATACGGTAATCTAGCTGGTTGCAGGATATAGTCGACGATTCTCTTGGACTATAATCGGCAGGGGTTACTCTATAGGTGCGCCAATCGGCGCAGCGTGCCTTCCTCGCCTTGGGCTCATTCGAGCTGGCCGTCGCTATATGCACTTGGAATTGTTTGCCTGTTAGGGGATGTGTAGCCACTACCAATCGCAGCCGTTTACTTCACTGAGTGATAGAGAGAGAGAGTGAGAGAGAGAAAGTTCTCGCGTGCCCGGTAAGTTTGGCGTTACGTCGTGCGTCAATCAAGCCTGTGGTACTTCTCAGTGGCCCTCGCAATGTCCGCACTCGAACTCGAGTCGATCCTCTCACGTACGTCTGACACGTCTGATACTCTCTGATATGCTTTTGAAGGGTAACCAAAGTCGATGCCAGCCGACTGCACCGTTTGCCAGTCATCAGCTAGAGGCGACCCACCCTTGCACGCGTGAGGTCAGCTCGCGTGTTGCACGCATCCATGTTTTCCTTCTGGTTTTGCTTCTCTTAGTCTTTCTCTTCTTCCTTTTTCTCAGTCATTTTCGTTTCTTCCTTGATTAAACAATTGTTCTTTACTTCTGAAACTCTCAAAGCTTCATGTACTGGTGTTGTATGCGCCGGCGGTTTTTATGATAGAAGGCTAATGATTTTGGACATCGGTGGACCAATTGCGCGGGGGGGGGGGGAAGTGTCGATCGTCACGCGTTTCCCACTTCCGTGCGCTCTTCTCCCGAGGGAACGCTCTTGGCGTGGGTAATTAATCGCAGATATCGGAGAAGCATTGTTCCGGCTATCGGGATTGCCAGTGAATCACGGGCGCGAATCCACGCGTGCTCGTATACACGCACTCTCCTGTGCTTGGTAATAGCCCTCTATCTACCCTCTCTTTCGATCTCTGAACGCGTTCAGCCACCGTGTGTGATACATGTGATCGCGCGCGGCCGGCCCTGAAAGCGCCGGTCGGGGCCGAGTTTCGCGAGACAACAACACTCTTCCAGGTGCGAGAGCTTTTAATGCCGGGCTGCCGGCTGCGCGAAACTTTAGATTACAACACGCGCGCCTCTATCGTATTTCACGATCGCCGCACCAGGAATCTTGATACACGAGCGGTAATGCTGGCGCGAGCACTGGCCGAGGTGTGAACGTTTTCGAATCCCGATACATATTTCCTGCCACGCCAGTTCAATGGTGCGCCTTGCCGCCCGGTATTCTGTAATCTTCGTTGCAAAGTAGTACTTCTTCCTCCTTTCTCAGTGAAGGCGTTCCATTTGTATAACAGGGTTAGTTCAGATGCCTCGAGCTAATCTGCAATTATATCATTGGCAGGGTTTGCCTTGCAGCATCTCCTCCGGCTGCCTATTACGTACTGACAGTGATACATCTCGAAGCAATTGGCGCCAAAGTGGTCTGTTTCTTCCGTGACAGTTGCTTCGGTAAGCGAGATGATTCGAGGACTCTGGGGTGGTCTTCTTATCTCGTGACTCTTATCCGAAATGGAAAGTCGCGTTGAACTGGAGCAATGGATAGAGCGAAAGGTGAAGGAGGGAAAGAAAGAGCAGAGAAGAGAGTGGATCGAAGTCGGGGGCCGGGTCACTCGGGGTCGCAGAGACTCCGATGATCCTTTCGATCATCGAACTTCTCCTTCTCTTTGCTCTATCGTAAGGCGCGCTGCTCTCGCCGTGCGCGGATCGCGGGCAGCGCAATCGAGAAGTGAGCATAGACGTGTAATTACGAAAGGGTCCGGGCCCTCCGCGCCGTCCACTATTTATCAACGTCGCTCGTTACCGTGTCTCGCGCAGCGGTTAGCCCTGCGCGCAAAGGCCTCGGAGAAAATTGCGAACGCCCGTGTCGGCTGAAAAATCCCACCCCAGCTTGTGCTACAATGTTTTCGCCAAGGTGGTATGTACTTGAGTCTAGTCGAGAAGCTCTTGAATCTTCGACAAGATATTTCATAATCGGTAGGATGAAAGGTGAACTTAACTCGAGAGTAGGAGCTCGACTGACCTGGTCATCCAGTTGTTTCATTCCACCCCAAATTCACGGCTGGAATTTCTGCGGCCGGTGTGAATTATGGCCGAAGAGAGCATTCCACACGCGCAGGCAGGCGAGCCTATTCCCGTCGGTCGCGAGGGGAAGGTGGGGACAGAGATATCCTGGTGGTTCACGGGTGATTATTATCGGCTGACACGAGCCATAAAATACATTTTAATTCGAGCGCATCACACGTTGCTTCGCCCGTGGGAGCAGGAGGTGAGAGAGAGAGAGAGAGAGAGAGAAAGAGAGAGAAGAAGGACTGGGTTGGGCAGAGAACTCGCAGGGCGCTTAGCCACGCGTGCTAGACCACTCGCACCTACAGACAATCAGACTTGCAAAGAGCGAAGACCCTTAATTGGCCTCTTAAACGCGCGGCGATGATGATTAATTGGCGAGGAACCGATCGTGAGGTAGCAACTCCCTCGTACCGAGGACTCTCCATCCTTCCAGACTAGACATTGAGATAACTCGAGTTCTAAGCCAACACTTACTCTTCCCGTGTAAGTACGTGCGCGCGATACCGCGAGTGAAACGTGCCGGTTAAATTGCCGTGAAATATCTCTGTCCAGTAACACATTTATTATACTAAACCACCGCACACACTCCTTACGAGAGCCAAGAAACCGGTAAAGTTGGAAGTTGCGGATGTCCGAAAATCTGTTCCAGAATTCGTGAAATGGTAGCAGGTGTGGGAAGACAGGCTGCTAAGGGAACGGAAGGCACAAAGACAGAAAGCAAACGTGCATTGATGTCTCCCAAGAAGGTTGGCAAGCGAGCTACCGTTAATGAGGCGATATTTCAGTTTTTGAATAACTGACCTAGCCTGCCGATCTCGCTCTCAATCTCTCTCTCTCTCTCTCTCCCTCTCTCACTTCCTTTCTCCTTGGACGCACGTCGAACCGGTTTTAAGAGGAGTCTCGGCCGTGTCTACCCGTAGAAACATATGTCTCGCCACCTTCCCTCCCTTTGTCCACGAGAACATCGCGCGCGCGCGCGCGCGCGCGTGCACAGTTGTTCCAGATCTTATCTACCGGACAATTTCATCTCTCGCCACCGATTATCTTGCCGATGACGCGACTGAGTAACAATAGCGTGTATAGTGTACAGTATGGTAGTCTATCGTGTGGCAGGAATGCTGGAGTGCATCTCATGGATAGCGAGCATGAAAGAGGTGGATTTCTCTTGGCTGGGATTGGCAGAGGTAGGATCGAGAAAGTATCATCGACTGGGAAGTAAAGTCAAACGAGGCCTCCACCCATTGAGCTTGCTTCCACATTCGCCTCGCGCGAATAGTCGGCGGAATAAATTAAATCATTTGTCTTGGCCGGTAAATTAAAAAGCTAATTTATATACGCCGGCTCCGCCCTTTCTTCCTTTCCTTCCGTTGCGTATGTACACCCACATCGGCAAGAGTGCATCGTTTTCTTCTCAGTTGGAATTAGAGACACGAGAAGGAACAGGGTTTCAAGATGCGCGCGACTGAGTAGCACACTGGTCCTCGGGTTGTTCCTGAAGTCCCGATAGTCGTAAGAGGGTTGCCACTCGGCGAGAAAGAGCGCAGACCTCGTTTTGCTTTCGGCCCTGGTCTTTCGATTTATTCCGCGCTGATGAATCAGGTGTAATTTCATCTCTATCCTTCTGTCTACTCGTACCTCCTCCCTCTCTCTCTCTTGAGTGGCTCGAGATTACTTTTGTGGGCGGGTCGCTCTCTGTCAGTGCCTCCGAGGGTATACATCCAGGTATAGGAATATAGGAACTCTTCTCTCGCGCGTTTCTCCTGGACCGTCTCCTCTCACGCATACCATGCTGCCGAGACTGCCGCTTCTAGCTAAGGAGAAGTCGCATCCCGACCTCACTCCGACCTTTCTGCGACTCGGTTCCTTCTGCACCGACCTCGATGCCAAGAAATCTTGGCACACGCCTGTTATTAATACTTTTCGTACGACGTACCTCTAATCGTGTACTCCTCGGGCGCAACCTCCAAAGTCATCCAACTCGAGTAATTCTACTTACGAGAGAATGCAGTACCCAAGCACTAGGTGTAACTTGTACCAGGAAGTAAGCGGGTGCTCATAGGCGAGCCACGTCCACGAGGCATGCAGCTCACGAAGAAGCAATCGTCAACGACGGGTAATCGTCAAAGGCCGCAATCATCGGCGCACGTTCACGTGGTACACGATCTCCCTCGAGACTTATATGTACACCGCAAAAGAGCGCAATGATCGCCGCGTACGTGGCTCTTTCTTTCTAAAAGAAGCTGCTTCAAACAGTACGTACAACTATTCGTCCGTAGTGTTGGCGAGAGTTTCCCTCACGTGTTTGAAATTACGATAAATATCGGGCTGGGCTCGATGAGAGTCGCGGCAATTGGAAAGGATGTTTTTACAGATGATACGCGTAGAGACGACGGGCTCGCATTCCCCCCATCTTTCCTTCTCGCTGTTCCCACCTCTTCCCCTCTACCTCCCTCTTTCTCTGTATCTCCGGTCGGCTAGATAAAGGGTAAGACGCTCGTAATGTACCAGAGATGAGTAGGCTCTCCCTCTCTCTCTTTCGTTCTTCCTCGCCGTGCTTGGAACCTGCACCAACATCCGCGGCGCCGTTAACGATATTGGTTTAGGCGCATCATTCTTACGATTGCCAATAAATAACTGCACGAGCACCGCGACGCGTCTGCTCTTGTCCGCTCTTTCTTCTTCATCGCAATTGGTACAGCATCCCGGTGGTCCAGCGAAATATACCCGACTCAAAGAATATTTATTCGGCTTCCTTTGCTTTACTTTTCGACTTCTCTGAGATTGTAAAATTGAAGCGAATGAGGCGGAAGTAGATAGGTTAATAATGGAAAGTCGAGCGATGGCCAGTCGGAACATCAGTGGAACGAGGGTAGAAGGTGGTTCATTGCAGCAGAAATCGCGGCGAAGTCCAACGATCTGTATAACGATGAACGAAAGAGAGAAAGAGGGAGTGAGGGATGAGAGGAAAGAGGAAAGAACTCTCTTCGTCTGAAAGCAGCAGCGAAGGACGATTTGTTCGCGCCGCGGGAGTTCGGCTTAACGAAAATAAGCCAACTTCTCACATAACTCACTGGGGACTTGGCCCGGGACCGGGATATACCCGAGAACTCGGCTCGCTCGCTAAACGAACCAACAAACGAATACAAATAGAAATCATTAATGGTTTTGTTTCACGGGTCTAGCCTTCGAGCAGTTCGAGAAAGAGGGTGGAAGGGAGGGTGAGGGCAAGCGAGCGAGCGAACGATAATGATTCGTTAATGATTCCATGCGCCCTCGTCTCCCGAGCGATGCTTCGGCTCCTTTTTAGCACGGCCAGAGTCCTTTTATATTCAGTTCGAGCCGAGCACCAGTTCTCTCTTCTGTCTCTGCCGACCGACGGAACAAACGAAGGATTTCACGCGCACTGGTAATCGATTCGTTGAAACACTAGGGCCTACAGACTTGTCCCGACTCTGCCTGTTATTCCGAAAGGAAAATCGCCAGGTAGCTTCGAAAGCCTGGCGTGGAAAATTCATCGTCATTAATGCTCGCACCGTTTTACATCGGACCATTGTCTTTCCCGGACGCTGACTTTCAATGCTTATCGACACTCCGTGTAATATAACAGTACATAGTAGGGAAGAGCCTCTGTCGGTGCGGCTTCATTCTTGCCTTTTCATCGTCCGTTCCATTACACTGGCAGAAGGTGTTCCGCTCGACTCCGCATAGAAATCCTGTCTGTACTATGCGTGTGTGTGCTTTACGCGGGGTGAAGAGGGAATCGAAGAGCGATCGTTTGATATTTAGTGAGGCCGCCTGTCGCACTCGTGACCAACGAGAACACACATACAATCCTACCAGCGCACTTTTTCCCAGGAGCTACCGGGAGCCGGCGGACCACGGCATATCGATCAATGACACAAAACTTTCGAACAATACAACCCCGTTTCTTTATTACGGTCATCAGTCATTCGGTATAAATATTAAATTCGCTAAAAAACACGTACTCTCTCTCTCTCTCTCTCTCTCTCTCTCTCTCTCTCTCTCTCTCACTCTCTCCGAATGGCCGAACACACGGACTTCGGGGTGTGGAGGGTGTGGGGTAAAAGTTGCAACGTCAGCCAAGCATACAAAGAAGACACAAATGGGAGTGCGAGTGAGAGAACATGATGCCAGCTGATCGTACACGGCTCGATCGAAGGGTCCTGATCTCGGAATCGATGCCGGCGGATTCATAATCCTGAAATAATAAACTATTAACCACGACCGCCTTTCGTGCAGATGCGGTTATATTCCCAACGTGATTGGCTCCCCACTACTTTCTCTGTTTCGCTCGATCTTAAACATCTGCTACTTAAATCTTGAGGAATAATAAGGCGTGCAACTCTAGATTAGCTAGTTCTCGAAATGAAACTAAACGACAAAGCAAAGCGCTGCTGCATCCCTTCCGACTTGAGTCTGTGTCAGGGCGGCGCAAGTGGGACTCTACACATTGTCAGACACATTGTTGGAACAAAACTAATTTGAAAAAGAAGCCGAGCGAGCAGCAATGGGGGAGGCCATTGTCGTGGGAAAGGTTCGTTTAGCGCTCGATAATGAAGGGTATCTTGGAACAAGGTGTGCGAAGGGTCCGCATGTATGCATGTAGAGAACGCGTCCGAGCGAGCGTCGAGAGTGAACGCAACCCTCTCGAGCAGGCGATCAAGAGCACTTTAGTCGGGAGGATCGAAGGACTCAGCGAAGAAAACAGCGCCTGCTGTTCTCTCTTCTCATCGTAGTATACTGGATATGTGTTTCATTATTGCGAGGGTTGGCCTATCGTTATTGTCGGCCAATTGGCCACGATTAAACGAAATGCCTTGTGAAGGACTTCCCTCCTTTCTTCGTTCCTTCGTTCCGATGAACCTTCGTCTCAACTAACCGGCAGGCCGGCGTCTCTCGGCTTCACATCCGATTCATCTTAGTTCTGAGTGCGACACTTACTGCAACCACTCGGCAGTACTTCTTATCGGTTATTAGCGACATATGTTTAGAAGAGATTTCCAGGGCCCTCTAACCGGAGGTAGTAGGAAATGAGAATAAGAAAAGTGAGGAGTGAGCGGGCGCGGACGCAGGCGCGCGCGCGTACCTCCGGCGAGGAAATGATCGCGATTGGAATACAGGAAGCGAGGGCCATGATCGAAGCGCGTTAGCATCTAACGTCGGCGTTGGCGCGCTAAGTAATCGCCTTCTCTCTCCAGGCATAGCCGCGCACAATGGGACTCGGCATTAATTAACAGGGGAAATTAGCATCGCCGGGGTTAGCAAGCACACCAGTGATTACGTTTTAATGATGCCAACCGTCAGCGTTAGGAACCAACTGCGGCAACGGCACTGCTTTTAATCACGGGAGAAGAGCGAAGAGAGGAGCGTGATTCCTCAGTCCGTTGACTTCGTAGACTGTTAAACTTTTCGCAAGTTCGATAGCTCCCTTTTAAGCACTTCATATTCCACCATTTTACTGGTCCCGGCAATAGCTCTCTTAAATCGGCAATAATGCCGCCGACTTTTTTTCATCGATCAAGCGTGAGCCTTGGCACTTTCAGCCTCGGTGATCATACCAATCGATGCCACGGCCCGATAATTCGAATTTCACCGTCACTCCCTGAGCTCGGTCACGCTCTCTCGCGCGAGCCTCCGCGCGCCTTTGGCATACCGAACTACACGTCTTCCCAGATACGTATTTGGACATGAAACCCACCGATTTAAGTATTAACAGTGATTGGATAGGATAAACTTTAATTAATTGTAACATCATAAGTATAACCTATCAAGCGATAATGAAATTCGTATGATGCCCAGAAACATAAGTGAGTCATATCTGAAACGTGGGAAAATTCGTGCTTCGAGTTCACTGTTAAGGTTCTGCCATTGTTCCCAGTTACATGGAGCGTAGAAAGTACACAGTAGTTCGGCCCTCGGCTAGAATGTCGAGCTTGAGAAGTTACACTTGAAGAACAGGTCAAAGTAGGCGGGCGGGGGGTGGCAGAATTAATTGCGCGACTTTGGTAGGAAGGCGGGCGAAAATGCGAGCACAGCTTGGCAAAGAGAGAGAGAGAGAGAGAAAGAGAGAGGGGGAGAGAGAGAGAGAGGAGGGTCAGGGAGATAGGCCTGTAGCAGTGCCGACGCGCGTTCTTAATTAGCTTCCTCGCCTCGACGTAGTAATGCTCGCCTCGCTTCGCCTTGCGCCTCGCTCATTAATATACCAGTCGTTAATACGCGAAGTTAGCATTAACGCGCTGCAACCGAAATCGCGCGCAGGCCACTGCCCGACTTCCTAATGCAGCGTTCCGGCTACCTGCATTTGAATTGGCAAACTTTTATGACCTTGGTCCTCATCCAGGCCTTTCCAGCTGGTTTTGGGTCGGTGGTCCCATTTTACATTTCGCCCAAGTCATTTGCCTTCGAATCGAGACATTTACGCTCTTTGATTTCAACCGGACATGTGCTTCGTATTGTTGGAATATGTAGGTTTAGGGTGCTCAGCGGTGAAATCGCTGATAGTTAGCGTCATAGTCTTAATAGAAGCGTTTGAATATCGGCTCTCACAGCAGTGTTGAGACCGTTATGCTGTCAGGCTTATTCTCGATCGAGGCTCCGATCCTGTTAGCTTCCTCGGTGTTCCCGTGGTTCCTCCCACCGGACACGAGAGCACATTCGTACCGCCGCGAACACACGCGCCGACCGCTGCTTTTTCCACCTCGGCAGGATTGTTACCCGGTAATTAGCGATTACATTACCGCCTCGCCATCGTCTCTCGGCCTCTCCTCCTTGCCACTTGGCGTTTCCCTCCGTTTGTCGCCCCGGAGAAGCCGGCGAGAGTCCTCGCGAGAGCGGTGAGTCGTGTGTAACGAATCGCATGTTGGAAACCTGTTTGTCACCGCGTCGACGGCCGCTCTTGCTTGGTAAAGGAGGACATCCACCAAGAAAGACAAGGAGAGACAGGGTGAAAGAGGGAGAGGGCCAACAGAGAGAGAGAGACAGACGTTGCCGGAACCGCGTGTCAGCGATATTACACTCCTCCATACATTATGTATGAACAACGCCGTTATCGTTTCCCTATAAAGCTGCGTGTCCTCGCTATCCGCGAATCTCTCTCGAACCTTTGGACATCTTCCTGGCAAAAGTTCTCCATCGGCTTTCTCACGAATTCTCCATCGTGCACCCGATTCTTGGTAACATTGTCTATTCACTACTATCGAACCCTCGTAACTGCTTCAATAGCTTGTTGATTGAAATTGGAAGTTCGCATGGAAAGAATTGGGGCGATACAGACGAGATTATAGAAGGTGATGACTCCTCATTTCAGTTGATGTTTATGCGTTTCTAATAGCAGGAAGATCTCTTTGTCGGGGATTCGAGTCACCAGGGGTCCAAATCTTGCTAGGGTTGTCGGAAAAGGGCGAGTATTACGTGCTCCATTTGCCGAAATAGATACATACACGTCTAGTGGTACTCTGACGCAAGTAAAGCTGCATCCTGCCTAATCCTACAGTTGTGTCGTGCTCCAGAGGAAGCTGGCAGGCGAAGCTTTTTGCGCCGGCAGCGTGTAACACGCTCGAGCGTACTTGAAAGATCGCTTCTCGCATAATCGCGCGGCGGGTAGCAGCATGTCCAGTGCATCCCCCTATTGGGCGAGGTGCCCAATTTCTCGCCCCCGTCGATCGCAACGGGTGGCGGAGATCCACCAGTCTCTTTCCAGCGGCAAAAGCTGCCCCAAAAGTTCGCTGCAGTTCCCGCAGTACACTCGTTCCCGATACTCTTTCATCATGGCCCTTTTTTCCATCGAGTTCCCGCTCAGTCTCTCTCTCTCTCTCTCTCTCTCTCTCTCTCTCTCTCTCTCTCTCTCTTTCTCACTCTTATTGAGCAAGCATCATCCGCCTTTCTCCCTCGGAGATCGCTCACGCCCCGATTGCCGCGGGAAATAGAGACTCGGCCGGATTTCACGCATCCCCGAATTACCTGGCATACGTTTGGCAAAAGAGAGAAGAGCGCCTGTTAACGCTTAGACACGAGGCCGACGTTCTTTCTTTCTTGCCTCTCCTCTCGTTGCTATACAGATTATGTTGTAACACGGATCGGGGTTGGTAGATGGTGCGTGTGTTTGGAGGTGACGGGCCGCCCTGTGACAGCGCGGAAATGTCGAGTACGCCTTTCCCGTCACCAGACACCGCCACGCAGATTCGCTTACAGAGAAAAGCACGCCCCACCTGCCGGAGTCACTCAGCTTTTTGCGAAGACCGATGGTTAAAACGAACGGCCTCTCTGTAATCGTATAGGTCGCCTTTCTCGAGCATGTTCCAACACAAAAGGGAGAGACGAGTAGTTTTAATGCTCAACGCAATACCCATTCACGTTGTACCGCTATTTAACGTGATTTCTCGTCAGGAGAGCGCGCGCACGACGCCTCGGTTTCCATCGGGACAAATAATGCGTGGAACGCCTTTTTCGCGAACGCGCTATCGTCGTAATCGTGTACCTTGTTACAGAGCCGAGCTCGGCCAAGTCGATTGTTCGATCGAATTGTCGTACGGTTTTGTCGTGACACCGAAGATTGGCACTCGACTGGAGTGTAAAAACTCCGGCGAAAAATCATATTTCGTAACACGATTGCCGGTGCGAGCAGAGCGGGCGCCACGATGAACGCTGGTTCCATTTTTCCACTGATTGTCGAGTTTCTTTTCCTCCTTCCCTCTACCGGTGATCGTGCTCAGAGTGAAACAACGAGAAAGGACATGGAAATGCAATCAAAAGTTTCAAGCATAAATGCCGCTCGGAGAAAAATCTTTTCTTGTCGTTCTTCTCGCGAAGAGAAAAATGAATCTCTGTTGAAGGCCATTCCTCTACCGCGAGGAGACTCGATTTAAGAGGTGCAAATGACTCGTCAGACTTGTCTTGAACTCGTCAGGCAAAACTTTTCATATTGACGTCCCAGTCCAATTCGCTTCTGAGTACCAGCAATTATTCGAGTGTTCTTCTCACAATTGTCCCTCGCATTTTCGACCGGCTATATTATGCTGGAATTCAATTACTATATACTTTCGTGCACGCGAACAGAGAAGTTTCTGTCCGAGGAAATGTGCATTGGACGGAGAAGTCGAGTAACCGGATTCAGACGAGTGTCTTGGTAGAGGAGGATCTCGACTTAAAGATTACCGGTGCTGCCGAGGATGGCCAGGAAATTGGAACGGTCCAGGCGATCGTCGCAATGATACCGGACTCTTTCTTCCCTCGAGTAACGTGCACCTCTCGTGTCAGTAGGCACACACTTCCTCGGTTTCCTCGAAACCCTGGTTGGTTTAAAGTGCACTGTAAGTAGGAGGCTTCTTGCATGTGAATATCGTTGGGTATTCACGCCGTAAAATTTTGTACAAACGAGCCAGGCATTTTCATCGAGTTGTAATTTATTCATGGGCCACCCTGTAATTAGTCGGAGCCAGAGAGTGCTTCGGAGTGCGCGCTGTCTCCACAGCCCCTCTTTCCCGATTCCATTTATCACAAATCAGCAGCTGCCTTTGAAAACTCATGGTTCCTTCTCTCGTTGCCTCTCCTACATACTTGGAGGCCCTTGCTTACCCGTTCTCTCGCGCGGAGCCTGGAGCTCCAGAGCGTGAGATAGAAACGGACGATACGCCTCCGAAGTCTTAATTTCTCGGGTTCGCTCTTTGCCCGGGAAGAGGTACTCTGGCGTCGGCCGAGATTCGGATCATGCTTCGAATCGGTTCATCGAACAGTCGAAACAGATAACGAATGCAACCTGTTGTTAAATCGTGCAGGAAATTCTGATTTTACAGATTACTGTGTTACATTAGAAATTTTATTGGACGACAGATTGAGGAAGGGACGAATGAAAGGAGTGTCGATATAGAAAGAACGCAAATCGTGCGAAAGGCAATCGGAATGAAAGTGAGCGGGCTCTCTTGCTTCCGATTGCGGGGGTGATCGAGCGAATGCCTCCAATTTCCTGCGGGTCTCTCACTCCCTCGACTCGGTGTTTCCGCATTTCTCGATTTCTCTCTTTGTCGCGGGCGGCTGCGGAGGGCGCGACAGCAACAGGTGTCCGCGGGGACATTCGCAGAAACGCCCGGCAGAGCAGAGCATAGCAGAGCAGAGCAGAGCAGAGCAGAGCAGAGCGAGGGTGCCAGACGGAGTGAGGGTGGATAGAGAGTGAGAGAGGGCAAAGGGTGTGCTTGGAGAGGCAGGGTCCTACAACCACCGGGAGAAAGAACGACAGAGGGAAAAAGAGAGTTAATGCGGGAATTTCTCCTCTTTATTTATGAGCTTTTTTATTCGACTTGTTGAACGCCTTTCTGCTTGTTCTCCACCCCATTCAACCACTCTTTTCCCGCTCCTTTTCTCGCACCGCTAATTCCCGCCCTCCCATTTGACCATTCGTCGGTGAGGATTGCTACCTCTCTATGTACTTACTCATTCGTTGCTCTTCTTAGGGAGAGAAGAACGCGTTACAACACTTAACGTCGACACCAGTCTTCTTGTTCAGGTATGCCGTCCCTGGCTCCAAAGAGGCGCATGGACCGGATAGATACGATTTGGGCGTAATCCGTCAAAGAGTTCTTTCACCGTCCGCCCGTACGATTTATCTACGATCTCCATTAAAGTTCTGTTAACGCCCTCTTGCTTCTCTTCTCACGAGCCGCCTCGTTTCGCCTCTTTTCTCGCACTCTCTCTCTCTCTCTCTCTCTCTCTCTCTCTTTCTCTTTCTTCGCCCGTGTTACCTTTATCTTGCACTGAGTGTGTGCCTTAAGGATCGAGTGTACGGCCCTCTCTTAGCAGTAAGGATCGGCACGAAGCGAGATCGATCTGCTTCCACCGCGGCCACGAGCAGAACACGCCTCGACGCGTTCGAGAAGAGATCTTCTCTCGGCTGCTGGGCCCGTCTCTTTTTCTGTACCTCTCTTTCACCGTTGGTGCCACCAGTTGGTCCCTCTTTTGCCACCTTCTCCTCACCTTTCTCGGCGAACCAGCCTGTCGGGATCGGAGACATCGGCTACCGATTATCTTCGCGCTTCCGTTACTCCAATGAAAGGACGACTCGCATCGCCGGAGCTCGCTCGCTTCTTCTTTCTTCGCGTCGTTGCCGTCGAAACTCCTCTTAAGAGATTTCCACGAGGATCCTCGCGGATTCTGCAACCAGCTTTGCTTCCAGAACGCGCCGGAGCGTCTTGGGATTGCGTGCGACTTGGTATCCCACTCTCGCAGGCTACTTGTAGTCTGGAGTACCGGTGCTTGTCGGCGTGTATAACTATACCATACCCGGCGGCGGCGGCGGCGGCGGCGGCGGCTGTCCCGACAAATCGGAGCACTATGAGACTCGCAATGAAATTACTCGGAAGAATAAATGGAGTCTCGGCAAAGGAGGCGCGTATCGTGTAACATTACGTTCATTAGAGAAGCGCGAGCGTACGTGAAGCCAGGAGAACGGGGTATGTTCACTCGGTTAGGGCTGCGTCTCCTGCAACCCTTGCTTCTTACATTAAAGCGAGGGACTCCCTCGAACATATCGCGACTACTACCTTCGCGTTCCCTTTACTCATCTTCCCTTACTGGCAAAGATATCAGGTTACTTCAAACATAATTCGGCTAATTATGATTTCGTAGTACGATTCTACCCCTGGCATGTGAGACACAGCTTCATTTCTCAGAGTTATCGTTCTCCCTTTGTTAGGATCTAAATACATATTCCAAGTACAGATGTACATGTCTTGCTTGAATTTGTTAGTGAAGAGAATACTAGAGTTAGAACTGGAGAGAGTGTAAGGCGCTGTTGGGAAAGGGCCGGGGCGAGAGGTGGTAGAAACAAGCCGGTAGGTGGTACCAATTTAAACCTCATAAATGCAAAATCGCGCGATGATTGCGTTCATAAAGGTCCCCGTAGGCAGCCCTGGCCTGGCGGGCTAGCCTCCTTTCGCGCCGTGTCTTCGCGAAACTCCAAAGGGGCCCAGGTATATCTTCCAACGAGCTCCGGGTAATTTACATTGATATTTATGCCGCGTCATAACCGGGGCTCCGCCGCTCGCTCGCTCGCTCGCGGAGAACGCAACCGAACGGATTGCTATTGCTAATCCCCGGCGTGCCGGGGGGTTGTTTTAATTGAAATCTTACGTCGACCGCGCGCGCGGCCCGCCGGGGGTGCGAGGATCCATCCGCGTGCACTTCGCGAGAGGGGTTAACGAGGGAACGTTACACGTGCCACGTGGGGTACTCTTGCTCTTTGTCTTCCTCTTCCTCTTACGCTCCAGCTTAGGAAGTACGTTGTCCTCGCTATCGCTTGCGATAGCGATGACAACAACTCAACAATAAACACAGTATTCACTGCTCTGCGGTAGAGACGGATGTTTCGGAGGGGAAAGGACTAAAGTGAAAGATATTGTTTCTTGTACCTCAAATTCGTTCAGGATATGAATATTAATTCTGTGTAAAGGAATGGGTGTGTAGAATACAAAGTGTGAACTGATTTATTCAGATTTATTTGTACTTATTGAATTACAAGAATAGAAAGTATTAGTTGTAAAATAGAGAATTTTCTCAGTTAAGCGGTAGTGTAAATGAAGGGTTAGGTATTTCTGAACTGTTTAGAAAATGGGAGTTATTCAATATTGACGATTTAATTAGACTCGTCTCTTGAAGCGGAGGTTGCTTCGCCGCGAGGATCGTCGTCGGGACGCCGTCTTCGGGTTGACACGCCGCCATAACCCCGGGTGTTAAGGAAGACGAGTTGATCTCGGCAAACATCGCTTCTCCCTCGCCAGGCGATGTCTCGACGCGAACCCCGTCTCTCTGGGATCCAGGGCTGTGTTGCGCTACGAATTAATCCAAGACGAATCTCGTTAGGCAGCGGGAGCAGCAGCAGCAGCAGCAGCAGTAGCAGCAGCCGCGCGCTGTGCGCGATGCGTAATTCATAATACTGGCGGCGAGTCGGTATTCGTAGCGGCTCGCTTTTTCGGAACGACGAAAGTTGCGTAATTCCGTAGAATATCGCCGGTGCGGTGCTGTTGGCGGCGATGGTGGTGGTCGGTGGTGTGCCAGCCAGGCGAAATGTCAACCGCGAGACCACTAAAGCGAGAGAAACTTTTAATTCGTTCATTTCGTCGGGCTCAAAGGGTCGGCGAATGAGACTTATTAAAATTTATACCGGCCTCGTCCTCCTCCTCCTCCTTCTCCCCATCCTCCTCCCATTTTACCCCCCCCCCCCCCCCACCTTACTTCTGCTCTCTCGCTTCTGCCGCCTTATCACCCTATCTCTCAGCGTCCTCTTTTCACCCAAGCTTCTCGCTCTGTCAGCTCAGTCTTATTACTAGAAGGAGACAGGCGAGCCAGATGTACAGTTCACCGGAGGGAGACAGACCGGATTCTCTTATTCCAGAGGAAACAACTTGGTGTTCCGCTTTGTCGCGAATTACTCGAGCGTGTTTCTACTTAACTCGCAGTCTTGCGCCCTTTGCGCCACTTTGTGGCGCCGACCAAGGTTTTCTCTTGTCGCACGCAGCTAGTGGAAAAAGAGGGGTACGTGCGCAAGCTCGTGCAGATTCTTGGATAATGGCAGGATGGTAAAGAGAGGGAGAAGAAACAAGGATTCTATGTCGCGGAGATACACGAAGTCTTTACAGTTTAATGCAAGGGACGATAGAACGAACGAACGGGAGAGATCGGCTCTGCCACCCCGGGCGGAGAAAGGGTTGCGCGTACAGCCCTGCCGCATCGACCCCAACCCCCAACTCCCCCCGAGCCCAGCCTTCTTTCTTTCTTCTCTGCCGCGGCGGCCTCCTCTCCCGGGCGTGCTAATATTTTTCGAAGGGTTGAAATCTAATTTTTTTCCCAACCCCCGAGTCTCCCTCCACTACCCTGACAGGGATTCCCTGGTGTTGGTGGTGGTGGTGTTCCTTGGCTAAGGTAGAACCGGCAGCGGGTTGCGAAGCCTTGGCCCGGCTTAGGCGGTTGCCTCGCTCCCAATAGACATAATAAAAACGCCATCTGAAATATGCATCCCTTAATAAAACTGTCCAATTAGGCGAAAATGGAATTAAGTATTTAGGGGGTGTCGGGACTCCGAGGAGTCTTCTCTTCTCCAACCACCGCGATGGGTTCTCAGGTGCTGCCGGAAACCCTTTTGCGAAAAGATTAGGTTCTTAGTTCTCCCTCTGCCTCCCTTCCCTGTCCATTCGCTCGTCCGTCTCTCTTCCTAGCTCGGCCGAGAAAGAACCTGGCCAAGACAGTCGACTCTCGCTAGGGTGAAGCCGGAACACACCACCACTCTTTCCACCCCCACCCTCCCCCGTTCACGGCACTTGAATTATTTATGGCTGGAAGATTCCGCGAAATCGCGCCCCCCCTGCTTGCCAAGTCTTTCTCGTCGTTTACACGGAGATCCTCGGTGGCACGTGATCCAGTTAACTCACTCGTAAAGGACAGTTCGGAGCACGGAGGATTGGCAGGCACAAGCGTGTATATTTGTTCCGGCGTGAAACGAAGTGTAACACGCATCATGTAGAAGAGGGAAGATCGATCTGGCGATGGAGCGATGGTAGGCGAGAGAGCGCGTGGCAGGGACAGGTTGCTGGTCATTTATAAAATTAAATCCCTCGAATATTTCAGTCGTACAAATCCCGGCGGATTGAGGGTGAGGAGAGGAGAGCGGAAGGCCAGGCTCCTCTCCTCTTGGTGTGTGCCAGTCAGGCAGCGGGCAGGCAGTCGTAAAAATTCCTCGAGGTCTGGGCACATTGAAAATCCGCGTAATTAACCGAAGGAATTCCGTAGAGCACGCCAGGGGCTCGATTAAAAACGCGAGCAACGCCTACAATGAACTGCGAGAACGAAGCTTCTCTCACTCGCCCTATCTACGTCTCTCACCCTCGCTCTCTTTCGACACTAACTCGTACTCCCTCCTTCCAATGTTCTGTCTTCATTTACCACCACCCTCTCTCGGCGCACTTTTTGTCGTATTTTGCCAGGCCGATTCATTGTTTCGCCTGTGCACATTCTTTCGATGTCTCGATTAAAAATACTTGCACTCCATTATTTCCCAACACCGCGTTTCACATGTGCTTCGCCCTCGACCTTGCTACCCTCGACATTCGCGCTTTTCATATCCTGTAGTTCGTTAAGCTACGCTCTGACTCTTATGACTTGATTCGCTTAACAGGTGTCTAGTACGCTAATTTAGAAGAGTGGCAACTAATATTTCTAGACAAGCTAACATCCAGTTTCTCGACGCGCGAACCTTGTATTACTGGCATTGGGAAACGGGTAACTTTAGTGTCGAAGCACAGATACTTGGAGAAGGTAGAAAAGTAAGGTGACAAGCGGATACAATCGCAGGGCGATTTTTATGATAAACGGCTTGGTGTTCGTAGAGCGTGGGGGCGCCATTAATTTCAGGTAACAGGACACCTTGGAGGCGACCGGTAATTAATACGAATCGCCGGCATACCGCGCCCGTTCTCGCCATCCAAGTGTGTGTATGTAAAGCTGGAAAAGAGAGGGAGAGAAGATGAGAGAAGGCGGACAGGGGTCCGGGAAACAGCGTGTATCTGCGTGCCGCGGCAACGAATCTAACGTCATTCCCGGTAAATTTATACGACTAATACACGGGGGTCGGGGCGAGGCGGTGGAGCGGCGGGGCGAGGGGTGCTTAATATCCAGCGGGCGCACGATGAAAGCGGGCGAGTTTAAAAAGTGCAATATCACGGAATACATAAATGCGAGATGAGGCCATTTGAATGAAAACCAAATAAATTTCTCGCCGCTGCGCGCGACTCCTTCCTTCTCCGTCTTCTCGCTCCGGCCACCTTCTCTCGGCCGTGTATCCAATTTCGCTTTCACGCCCGTGGTTTCATTTATTTTAGCCGAGCCGCTCTCTCGCCTCGCACCGCCTTCCCGTTGCGACTTATTTCCTAATTACTTTAAATCCCGCCCTTCTAACTTCCACGCTCACTCACAACCAACTACAACTGCCTAGAACATTCTTCTTTTTCCAAGACATTCCATCAAGTTTCCTGACGTTATCAATTACAATCGAATCAAACTATTTCTTGGTACAATAATAGACAGTATATATCACAGAGAAGTGTATCATTCGAAGGCTTTTTCTGATCGATAGTCCCAATGAAATATTTCTTCTTCGGACAGAGCCGGGCCTTGGACGTGGTAGTGCGAGGGTGTCGATGATGAGGGTGGGTAAGGCTTATTAGCGAAGCTCGCATTGTTCTTTTGCCTCGCGCCTGTATTTCAGGCGTACACAGGCCTGTTTCGACCACGTATAGGTGATCGTTGCCGGGACGAGTGGTTGGCTGCACTATCGAATCACCCTCTCCTCGATTCCCCACTTCCCACTCGGAGCGGAGCGACGGTGTATCGTAGATTTCGTAGATTTCGTGTGTACGTATATGTATAGGTGTGTATTGTGTATCGGTGGAGATCGGTGGCCGAACCCTCCGAAGTCGAGTTGGCGCGAGGAGCGTGCTACTTTCGATGGATGCTCACTCCCGGCTAGCAGCCACGAGATACACGAGTATTCCGGGGATCGAGATAAAAGGAGCGAGTGGGTAGAACGTGACGAGACAATGGATTACCGGTCCACTAGCCATAATACAATCGCATCAGCATCTCGCCGTATTGTTTGCCTTGCTTTGATATCAGCCCCGAGCTCCCTCGATTCTTTTCCCCGTCGGCCCCGCACTCCTTCCGTCCTTCCTTCCTTCCTTCCTTCCTTCCTTCCTTCCTTCCGTCGGGCCATCCCTCTACAGCTTCACCTATACCGCTTTCTCTAGCCGCCGATCCCCACCCTCCCCTTCTTCTTCCTCTCGCACTCCTCACTGGAACCGGCACTCTGTCGGCTCGTCGACAGCCCTGCAAGTAGTAGAGCCTTCGATTTTGCAGTGCCAATCGAACTGCAAGCGGTTGCTTGCGGATTAGCTTCTCCGCCCACGATACTGCTACAGAGTGCTACTACCTTCCGTGCGTACCCGAGCACCGCGCTTTCCTACCTGACCAATTCTCCCAACAAAGTAAAGCCGCTCGTGCACCCAACCGCCTCATACCACTGCTTCCCACGAAAAAAATATGCCCAGCAAAATTCTCACAGTTCTTTTTTCTGCGTGTTTGGAATTGAAGGTCTTTTTTTAAATACCATTGAAGTTTTAGTGGTACAGACTCAAGGTTTTTAGTCGATTTTTATTTGTTTTTCTGTAATTACACTTATTTTAAAGAGTTGCATGGTATTTGAGTGGTAATTGCATCGGGTATTATGGAACTCGCGCAAAACCTTGTAACATCGACACGCTCGTGGAATGTGATCAGAATGTAAGGAACGATCTCGCTGTGGATGAGCTTGCAGCCGAATTTCCAGGGCAAGATTAACGAGTCGAGACATCAAACGAAGTAGGCAAAGCCCCGACTCCTCTCATGGTAGGCTGCCTCCTCTCACGCTGGCTGCTGCCCGTCCGCTGTAACATCCGAAACAGTCGCTCGCTTCGACCGACAAGGAAGAGAAGGAAGAAAAGCCTCCGCTGAGAGATTAAACGATAGAATTCCTCCCTTCCCGTGCAACTCTTCGGGAAAGAGAGGCACACACAGATCGGTGGCAGCAGTCGGGCAGCCGACAAATTAGTACAATTAGAATCCCTCAAAGAAAATTGATAAATTCCTACGGAACAATTTCGCGACTCATTTCATCCGGTAGGCACCCTTCGTCGCGTGCCCGGGACATCCTCGCAAGATGCCTCCTTTCCCATCTTCACCAGTCTCCCGATCGAACTTTTCCGCGAGCGATCCTCGGAGATTAGCTCATTAATCGACTGATTTCCGCGCAGTCTGCCCAACCATTTAATTCGTATTAATGACTTTTAAGGGAATTGTCAAGTGGAACTTTGTCTCTCTTACTCAATGTTCCTATATTTCACCGTCTTTTCCCTCGCTCGACCTTGCTCTCTTTGCCGGAGTGGGTATTTATGCACCCTTCCGAGATACGCAGCCGCGTTACTATGTAATTATCAATTTTCATTATGGAAATGGCAGGTTTCATTTAGGTCGGAATTTGTATTTATACGGAGACTGCCGTGCGCACTATTGTGCAGCTGGTGCTGCCCGAGCAGAGTGATATATTGCTAGTTGGTGGTGATGTGAGTAATGCTCGTATGAATATGTAGAGCGAGCAAGGCTCATTCACTCCTTAACCATATTGTTGGACGCGTGATTCCCTGGTTGAAACTGGAAGAGAATACGCGTGCGCGCTCAACGAACGCAGCAGGAAAAGAATCGCGCTAATGCATTTCGAGCTCGAGCGTTGGAGCTACCGGATTCACCAGACGAATCCGGTACTTAATTCCCCGGTGATTAGCGTGCTCGCGATTAATCGCAATACCGTTTCCGAGAGCGTGCGAAGAAGAGCCGACTGCACTTACGCCCGCGCCTACCGTGCGAATCTCCAACGCTCTTGGTGAGTTAACGCGCTACCCGCTTACTCGCTCGCTCTCTTTTCTCGCCGCTTATCCACCGCCGAGATCCTTCAGCTCCCAATGGGAACAGAGTGCGCGGGGCAAGAAGAGAAATTAAAAGAATGCCAGAATGCGATCCCGGTGGCCCACCGGCTCTTGCACCGGAGAACCGAGTGCAAGAACACCCGCTCGACGATTCGTCTCGCGCGAGAGACAAGCCGGATAATTTCAGCTGAATGTACAGCTACGTGTACCAGACGCACGGCTGCGAGAGTAATCACGGCGCCTCCCGTGACAACGGATCGAGCCAGTCGGTAACACGCGTCAACTTTCGTTGTGAGAGACGTAACAAAAAAGTTCTCTGCTCACTTGGAAGGAAAGAGAGAAAGAGAGATCGACTGAGAGTTAATGAACCTTTGAGTTTGCTCGGCTAAGAATTTCTTTCAGGCCTCGCGGTCTTGCTCTCGGAATGTTCGATAAAACAATCTCCTCTAACGATACTACTCTACCAAGAGAATAATACACTTGTATTTTCTTTATGATTTCTTGCACTTTACTTGGGATCCGAAGGAATGAATTTTTCAAAGTGATTAACTCATTACGTTGCAATGTTGGTTTTGTTTCATTATTTTTCCGTCTCTCTTTCTTTGTGTCTAGTAGAAGAATCATTTAACCATTGCTCTTATTGGGTTAATTGTTTCGAATAATTAAGGATCACGATGTCAGAGAATGATACTTGGGGGTTTAGTCCGACATCGATGTGAGCTACATCAGGGTTTGTTTTACATACTATATTGGCTCACATGGGTCGCATCCGTGACAAGCTTTTCCTCGCTCTCGTTCAGAGATTGTAGCAGCTCGGACCGCAAGACGATATTACAAGGAGAATCGAGCCACTCGGCACGCGTTCGACCCTCGGACCCTCGAGAGACCCTTCGCTCTCTTGGTTTCTCCGGTTGCTTGTCCCCACTTCATCCCCCTCCCTCTACTAACTTCATCCCCCTTTCCTTCGAGTCTTCAGCCAGTGTTCTTGGCTCGCGGCTTCAGTCAGAGTGGGAGAGAACTGTGAGAGCGAGCATTAAGAGCTGCTAGATTTATTTATAACTACATTTACGCGCATGCCAAGCTCGCGCAACCCCTTTCGAATTATTGCGTTTATGTCTGAGCCACGTACTTTCCCACCCTAAGTCTTCCTCCTTAAAGCAGTTCCCAGATAAAGGGTGAGTGGAACTGCTTCCACTTGCAAACAGAAACCCTTATTCCTCCATCAGAATTCACCATATTCGATTTCATTCCATTTCAAATATAAAAAAGCACAGTTGATATAATTCACTCGGATACTTGATGGTCTTACAAATAGTTGGATGAGTTGATTTGTTATGATGTTGTATCCTGTATCTCCTGTTAGTCGAGGATGAATAAATCCAGCCTCGCCCACGTCGCGTAGTAGTGTGCGTGTAAACTTTCCACTCGACGAAACCGTGGCGCGCACCGTTGATATACGGAGGTGTCTCGCCTTATAATATCCGTGCGAGACTTCCCCGGAATCAAGGAGAGTTCCATGCCGCACGTATATACATATATCTCTCTCTTGATGCTGGGGAGAGAGCAGCATCTCTCGCGCCGCATCGTTTCGTCGAGAATTATTCGGGCTTTGCGTCAAGCCTTACGACGAGCACCCGCCTAAAGGAATCTAATTCGGGGGATGTACGAGTGCGTCGGTGTGTTGTATGTGCACACATCGGTAGACGAGCGTGCGGCCGCGCGCGCGCGTGCCAAGATCCTGCCGACGCTTTCGGCAATGCCGAGAATTCGCTGATACGGCATCCCACCGCTGTTGGAAGAAGAAATTTTGATACACACAGTCTAAAGTCAGGAGCCGGGTGGCCGTAGGCGGAGAGGGTTGAGGTGGAGGAAAACTAAGAGATTTCGAGTGGAAGGGTGCTTGGCTCCTTCTGTTTTCGTGGCATGCCAAGGGAAGAGAGGGAGAGAGAGAGAGGGATAGAGAGAGTATCGTGGGATGCTGCTTCGGCTCTTCAAGGCAGAGTAGTAGCATCGCGTTGTAAACTCCTCTCGTTCGGTGAGCGTGCGCTCACTCGCTCTCTTCTCGCAAGACGGCCGAATCGAATTTGCAAACTTGCAGATTGGATTCCAACTTGCCTATTATAGGGTGCGTCTGTTCCGGTTAAAAGCTGGGGCCAAGGGAATTAATGTCGATACGCCAAGGAGCGGCCGGAGGATTACTCCAAAGGCTCGTATCTCATTGTCTTAGATCTTGCACAGCCCCCCCCCCCCCCCCCTCCTTCCCAACCATCAACCCCGACCACCAACCCTCTCTAGTGTAACTGTTCGCCTCTGTAAAGTCCAAAATCGAACCAGTACACTAATACTGCTTCGGTCCAGCCCTTTGCACGCCCTCTCCGTCACTTTCTCAAGCATCGTCGTACTTGGACGAATTTGTTAGCGAGTCGAGAGTCGAAAGTGCCTTCCTACTACTGTCAGCCTAAACTATTGCATGCTTTGTGTAATACACTCATTCAAATAAATCTTACAACTCGTACAACGTATTAATTACATTTAAAGTTCTTCTTTAGTGGTGGAAATGTTCTGGTTTTTATGGATTGATTCCCATCGTTTCGTAAAGTGGGGAATAGTCACCTTCGGAAGGTTTCAATATTCCGAGTTTTAATTCGACCCAGGCATAAAGAAGCGGCAGGCAGTCGTTCGAAGGCACCCCCCTGTGCTATTACACTCCACCCTTGGTCAGGGGGCCGACGCGGCGCTTCTCGTCTTCTCCCGAGGCCGGCGACTTTAAAGCGGCGTTCGGTCGAGAGAGATCCCTTTGATGGAGTTTCCGCAAATGGAGCGCGTCGAGTGCGTGTCACCCGCTATCGCGGTGGTCCAAGGGCGGCTACAGCATCAGCCTTCTTTATTCTACTCTCTTAAAGCTTCTCTCCTACCAGCTCCTCTCCAAGCACTGACCGAGATTTTTAATTTCCAAGGATTAGCCGGGACGAGCCTGGGGAGAGCCTGTAATTCATCCTCGTGTACCTATGGTTACCGATGACTCCCCTTCTTCGGTTTCATCTAACTTCCACCCATCCCTATTTAGCGGAGCTCTCTTTAAATAGGAATTGGAGCAGGTTACGAGCTTCTATGGAATTACCGGTGGCTACTACTCGCTCGCTTTCCTGTCGGATGAGAGTCACTGGCTCGTCCCGGCGGTAGGCTTTCATCGAGTCTTCATTAGGCCGCGGTAAATGTATTATGACTTCTGATTGAGTGCCGGCGCGTTGCTACAGCCGTCCGCTGTGTGCGTGCACGCGCTAACTCACTCCACACGCACCCGGCCATGAGTGCCCGACCGCAGCCCATACTCGCCCTTTCTCTCTCTATCCTTCTGCCTTCTGCCCTCTGCCCTCCGGCGACCCTCCTTTTCTCCCGGTCCTCGAATTTGTCACTGATAGTCGTGTACCGGAAGTACGCACTCCCAAGCGGAGCCATCCACGAATTTCAGACCGACTCTCGTTCTTCTCGTGAATAGCCCCGACATTTCAGAAGGTAAAGCCTGATTCACATTACACGTTTTTTCACGTTCGAGAGAAAAGTTATTACATTTATTTGTATAAGGACTTTCGCACTATTTTGTGCTGTTATTTAGTTCAACTGACAAAGCTCGTGTGAATATTAGAGAGAAAGCTTATCGTGTATGAAACGTGAGTACATTCACAAATGTGAATCGAGCTTAAGTAAGCTTTGTAGC
Organism: Ectemnius lituratus; assembly: GCA_910593735.2. Classification (NCBI taxonomy): domain Eukaryota; kingdom Metazoa; phylum Arthropoda; class Insecta; order Hymenoptera; family Crabronidae; genus Ectemnius; species Ectemnius lituratus. The sequence continues at coordinate 3,700,533 of OU343036.1, read as the reverse complement.
GGAGTATAGGTTGCTTCTCTCTCTCTCTCTCTCACTGATTAGGGGCTCGTATTTTTGTCAAGTAACGGATGATCGGTAGCGCATCGCATCGCATCGCTGCCTATCGTTGACACACACGCTGCACGCTACGCCCGTGTGTATAATAATTAATAGGCGCCCGCGTGAGAGAGCGGGACACACACGGCATCATACGCACGAGAGGGAAATGTAGCCGGCGGTGAGGGAGAGAGGAACGAGAGCGACGTATATCCGCGCGCGCGGGCAAAGATGCGTAATTGCGTTAGCCATCGAATTCAGTTATACCGACATGGCGAGTCTGATGCATAAAATGACGGGGCCAAATTCAGTTATAGTTCGCTTCACAAAGCGAATACGCGCTCGCTCGCTCGCTCGCGTTTGTTAATATCGCGCCGTTCCGAAGCCACGCACGACAGGATAGTATTATGAGAGAAAGCGAGAAAAGGCATTTTTCATGCCAGCTGCCATTCGTATTGCCAGAACTAGAAACTGCTTGGTATTCCTTATTCAATCAGTGCGAGTGGGACAGTTGAGATATACGTTGGAGGGTTAAGGATAGAGAACAGTTCTCTCCCCGGAACAGAGAATTACTCGGTTACTCGTTGAACCAAGCCGAGAGACCGTCTCGGGCTAATTTTTTCTTAGCTGCCGCTAAGATACTGTATTGCTCTTTCTTCGTTTATATCCGGGGTAACACGAAAGAGGCTGAGATCGGGGGAGAAAATAAGGAAGCTAGAGAAGGAAAGAGAGAGAGAGAGAATGTAGAGTGAGGTTGGGAGCGATCCGCTTCTACTCTTATTTTTCCTCGAGCTCGCGACTTAATTAATCGCATAACACCGGGCCTAATGAAATCAGAACTCCCGGCCCATCGCCCTCTCCATTCTCGCCCTCCACCCCTCAAACTGTACTGCGAAAAAACGGAAATATTTTCCGGGAATGCCTAACCCTCGCTGCCCCTTTCCCACCCCTCCCATTCTCTCCACCCACCGACCAATGCCCCGGAGGCTCCTTGTTGTCGAGGAATTACTTTGGGAATCGATAATTTCCAGTCACCTACCATTCAATCATGGTGCTGTAGACTTTAGAAGAATTGAGTCGTGTTTCAGATAATATCTCATTTTATTTCAGAATACAATTACAGAAACGACGACATTTCATATAATTAGTCAGGAGTAATTGTAATAACGTATTCAACTCTTTGGTTTTAAAACTATTGTCATTCCTTCCACATTAATGATGACTCATTATTACATTCTCCCATTCGAAATTTTCATCTTCCACTGGGATCGAGAAGTTATAGTGAAATTTGTCCTGGCAGGAAAGCTTCTACAGGATATATCTTGGGAACGGGCGTTCCTTCGGGAATCGCGAGCTCTCTCCCGATTCGTTTGCCGATTGCTGCCTCCGGTGGTTGACGACGGTATAGGCGGATGTATGTTCTTACCTACATCGGGAGGCACCAGAGTAATTTCTTCCATGGTAAAGTCTGGATGTATATTGGCGCGCGCGCGCGCGCGCGACCTCTCCCTGGGATTAATTAAAATCCCGAGCGTCCCACCGATTAATCAACGGTACTCGATGCGCCGAACAGCTTCGAAACAGCGATTAATAATGTAGGCACCGTCGAGTGTGGCTTAACTCTCCTACCACAGCCGCCCCCGCTCTTTTACAATCACTTCTTTTCTCGCATCTTTTCCCAACGAAATTTTCCATTTCGATAAATAGATCAATTTCATTTTAATCTGGTTTGAATACTTTCGAATTCTTTATTTTTATTACTAATCATTTTTATTATAACTAGTTTTAATGACGATGTTAGAGGGTTGAATTTAATGGTTGGGGAACAGTTTATTGATAGAGTTTGCAAGGGTCTTTGAACAGATGACGATGAGTCCTCTTACAGGTAGGAGAGTCGAACGCCAGGGTGTCGATTCCCTTGCGTAGCAGTGTTAGGGTGCTCCCATAAACGGCATTCAGAAACGAAATTGCCTAATCACGGAATTCATTAAGGGTTTCAGATGATTCGAACCGGTAAACCGGTGTCTCTGTCCCTCACTCTCACTCTCTCTCTTTCTCTCTCTCACGCTATGACCGGCGACCAGACTGACTGGCAGTAAAACCGGGTGCCGGCCCGTAACGCGCGACGACACGCTTTTCGAGCACCTGACCGTTTCACACGACGCGTTTAACACTCGGTATTAATTTAACACCTCTGGCGGCAAGTATTCGACGTCGGCGCTTGAATCCTCCCCCGCTTGAAATAATAAACCGGTCTCCCAGCCGAAATTGTCCCCTCCGCCTGCGGGGGTTACTCACTATTAAACGATTAATCTCGCCGCATGCTACCCGATCTATAAATCCAATCGTTTTATTATCAATTTTACCGTCACTAGCAAGTATTTCCGAGGAACGAGTCATTCGCTAAAGATTTGTACGATCCATGCGCGTCCCAATGCATCTGCCCGAGGTCGTTTAGATTCGATCAGTACGATCGTGTATGTCGTTCGCTCGCATGCCGCAAATGGCAGTAAAGGCTCGCTCATAATCGTTGTATTGGCAATAATAAGCAGGTAGTTGCTGTTGGAGAGCCTAGAAAAGACTGTTGAATAGATCGTCGCTCAATTAAAGAACTTTGACCAGCAATTAATGCAGTATTTTTCCGTATCTTTTCATTATTCTCCTTCCCCCCCCCCCCCCCCCCCCCCCCACCTAACGAGCCTTTAATCGTCCGGGCATTTCAAAGCTCGTCTATTCCAGGATCGACGATAAAGGCGAGACTTTCGAGTGTTTGCATTCACCCGCGTTATTTGACTTCGTTCGAATAATAATCGCCGATAACCAACACGTATGTATGTATGAGTGTAGAGCTGTAAGCGCTGCGAGTGTTATTCGTCGCGTTTTGAAATGACTGTGTTTCACCTGGCTTTTTCCCATAGCCTTCTTTCTCCGATTGCCAGGATTCCCGTTGTCATCGTCGCTCCGATATTATGTTTGCCAAGTGTATCCGCGGTATTATTAATTTTCGTCAGTAACCTCGACTTCTCCGCTTTGCTTATTGAACATGGAACTTATCGTCGATTTTGCACTCGAGCTCTGCATATGCGTGCCTAGAGGATATAACTGGTCGATCGCACGCAGCACCACCGGTGCTAAGCGATTACGTATACCAGGAGGAAGGTGTCTTCTGCTAGCTTAATTCCGCAGTAATGCAAAGGTGGTCGAGACAGGGAAACGGCCACTAAGGGAAAAGGCGAGTTTACGACTGGATATACACTGGCCCCTCGACACGATATATGTTACGGCTTCATAATCGTGTAATGTGAATGCTCATCGTCGACTCTTCATTGGCATTCCTGTTCCCTTGCCTCGACGGTAGCTTTGAAATATAGTGATTGTAATTCGCAAGACAGCTGCAGGAAAGCTGCGCGCTCTTCGATGGTGAAACATTACTTTTATCGCTTTGCACTGGCCTTCAAGATAGGCATAGGCCAATTAAGGGCCAGCACACTTTCAGAACTGGGCGGCGGCGGCGGCGGCGGCGATCCGATTGCGCTTGTTACTTACTCGGTCGTTTAGGAAGCATTTGTTCTTAGAGGCTGATCAAGAACCCACAGGGAGTCGATATACGAGTACACGCTACTGTACTTCGTGCGTGCCCCGCTGCGTGCGTGCATGCTCGTTAAGTCTGCTCGACTCTAGGCGAAGGGCTTCGCCCTTTACTTACCGAGTTTTTAATTTGGAGCGGAAATCGGATACATTTGTTCGTTTCGCCAAAGTATAATTAATATTGACGCGAAAGTTAATCAGTTGATGAGTGGAAGTATCCAGAAGAGCAGAACTTTTACAGGGACGAATTGGTTGATTTCGGCACTTAACCATCGACAAGTGTACGCACTCGTGTTCGATGGTTCGATTTTGATCGGTTGGGGGTGATGGGAGGGGGGCACGAGTGGGGGGGAATTACGGGGCGCGTTAATCCGTTATTCTGACAGGACTCGCGGCTGTGGACGCGAAGCCTTTTCCAATCCCGACAGAGTGATTGTTCGGATTCAATGCGCACTGGCATTTGGCAGTTGGCAGTTCGGTAGGTGGGCGCCGCTGGGAGACCGATGAAATAAGCTGTCAGTGTTTGGGCACGAGACAGAGAGCCGATGGAAATTCTCTCCTACCGAGGGAGGAAACGCTCTACCAATTCTCCCTTTCTCATACGAACGCGCTCCCTTCCTCTCACATTCACTCGTTTTTATCCCAATTCGCTGTGATGCCGTTTTATTAGGCGTCGCGACGCCTGGGGTCGGGGGAATCGCCTCCAATAAGCGTGGAACACGTATAGCAAGGAGAGAACTCGACTGGCAAGTTGATCTCGCGACAGCTTATTCTTTTCAGTAAACTAGCTTTACCGTCAATTCGACACCGTCTGATTCCAACTTTATTCAAAGCATTCTATAGATTGCATAAATACATACTTATTCTCAACGACTAAGGACAGGTCAGCAAACACGAAAATTGCATGTATGGGACTTAGACATAGGAAGGGTAACGAGGTTTCGGCTTGGGTTTGAAAAAGAGTAAGCGAACCTACGATTAGCAGAAGAGCTAGCGAAAGGGGATCGCAGGAGATCGGGCGTTGGCTACTGCCACCGGAGAACTTTAATCAGCGCACTTGAGTAAAGTAATTACAATCAGACACCCTTGTACGCTAGCACGTCCGAGGTCCAGGGTTCCAAGAGCGAGAGAACAACATCTACTGATGGAGACAGAGCGAGAGAGAGACAGAGAGGAAAGAGGAGTCGAGTGCCAAGGGGACTGGGATCCGTAGTCTATGATTAGCCGGAGGTGACCAACGGAAACGACCCACCTCCGCTCTCCCTCTCTCACAGAGAGAGCCACGGCCACTGTCCAAGAGAGGAGGACCCCTTCGATTAATTACCCTCCGCGTCGCGTTAGTTAACTCGAGATTCATCGACGGAACAACGCGAACACGCGCCCGCTCATGCCACCTCTCCCATTCTATCTATCTATCTCTCTATCTCTCTCTCTCTCTCTCTCTCTCTCTCTGTCTAGGAACGAAGAACCCGATAGTTAACGTGGAATTTCGGCCGGCGAGGATTTGCAACGCGATTACAAAGTTACGTCGTTACGAAGTCACCGGCTTAACCACCGACACACGCGACGGCTCACATGCTCTCTCCTAGCTCTCTCCAACCTTGTCCGTCTAGTTGAGCAGCAAGCGAGCGAACGGCAACGCACGAACTCGAACAGTTTCTCTTGTACATACGTAGCACTCTCTGGGTGCTTTGATGCTTTCGCGCGGCAGGAAAAATTCAGCGGGAAAGTCGATGCACAGCTGGTCCAACGGTAACACGGGAGCACCTGTCGTTGCGTTGATCTATTAAAATTCCTACCCGTCCCCTAATTATACCGATTTTTTACTGAACACTCACCTCGCACATAAATACCTTGGTTACGTGGCGAGTTTTCGCAATTACGCACTGAAAAAAAGAAGGAAGATGAGATTGAGGAAAGAAGAGGTAGAAAAATGAAATGTAACTAATGATCGCGCGCCTTTGTTTTGTGGCTTTCCACTAATGGTCGCGTTCCCTCAAGTACCGCTGTACCGGCAATTATTATCGTGGAGGAGAGTAGAGAACGGGCCGGTGGCGTTCGGCACGAGCCATTCAGTATGTAGCGCTGAGAGATCGGCCAGATAGAGCTTTACTCTTTATCTTCCTCACCCACACCACGGAGCTCTGCTGCTCCGCTTTCAGCCAGGGAAACATCGGCCAGGCGGTGCGCGCCCTTGCCAGGGGCAACGGTATAGAATACTTTCGCTTTTATTGCCGAGTATACGCGCCAGGCAGTCGACACTACTCGTACTCGGTGATTCCGCTTGCCATTCTGCTGTACGAATCAAGGGCTTTACCGAGCAAAGCATACTACTCCTGTCTCGTAAACGTATGGCTAAGGTGTGTCCTTATCAGTTCATAAAGGCTAATTATATTCCCGCGGACGTTGTTGCCTCGAGGTTTCCCAGTATCGTACCTGGCGATGGAATCACGTTCAAACCATAGCTCTACCTCGCACAGAAGCAAGTCTTATATTCTTATAATCATTCATCAAGTAAAGAAGTTATGTAGCAAATTGTTTTGCTATCGTTTGCTGATTTTAATAAATTCAGTCAAAGCGTAAAGACTTGGTGTAAATAATGGATAAGTAATTGGAGTCGGTGGTTGTCTTACCTGTGTCCGAGACTAAATCTTCGTACTACGAGATCACTCTCGCTTGGTACAGGAATACATGTATAAGTACTGGTCTTGTCCGAGGAAAAGAAAGCAAGCCTTCGGATGAGAATGAGGCGCGAACAACAGCCGGCAAGTGCCCACTGGTCGAATCAGCTGCGCTCTCCCTCGCAAGGGGAAATAACGCTGGTCGGAGTTGGTATAGTCCCTCCAATAAAGTCGTCGCGGTTATATTGTTATTAGCGTAAAACCGCGCTCGGCTTACAGGTAATTTAAATCCCATCGTCGCGCCGCGGAATAAAGGCTCGCTTTGCGCTACGTGCAGAGCGTGTAGCTACATGTACGTATATACGTACGTACGATCAGATTACCGAGCGAAGCGAGCCCGTATTTGCATAAGTCAGCTTGTCAGTCAGACTGCGTGGCAACTGCACGACCCTCTTGGCCTCTCTCGCCCCGACGAAACAGCAACTACCCCGCACTGCCAACGGAGCTCAACGTGCTCGGGAAACACCGTGACCGTTTCTGTACCATGCTTTCGGATTGCTGGGATACCTTCTTCTTCTCATTCTTCAGTCTCCAATCTTCCAAGGAATTAAGCGAATTCCACGAGTGAGTGCAGTCAAGTATTGCAGGAGCGAGAATGAATTCACCTTTCTCAAGAGTTCACAGTTCACAGTACTTGGTTGGTCAGTACCCAATCCGAGAACTCGTATTTCTTTGTATCCCACAGAGACTATCGGTTCTTTGTCGTTCCAAGGGTGGGGATTTCGATCTGCTCGATTAATCATACTCTCACTGTTATTAGTCTTTTGTAGAGATTAGTATGTATTGCTGGGTCGAAGGGCAGTCTAGTCGTGCGCTTCTTGCAGCACGAGCAGGAGTCCCTCCCACACGCAAGCACGAGCAGGTAGACACGTGAATTACATAAGAGGCCTGCCGCGCTCAGAGCGTATAAAGCCCGGAGATTACGATATTCTCTGATTGGAGTGACTTGACACGAGTTCAAGAGGCACGCACGAGACCACGCAAAACCTTATTCCTTAGCTATAACCGCGTAAAATCGAGCGACTGTCGGACGCCCTTGCTTGTTCGAGCCGGGAAGATCGCCGTGACTTACCCCTTTCGAGTAAATGTTCGGCGAGCTAAACTTTTTGCCAGCTGCCAAGTTCGTCGAGGTAACGAGTTTAACGGGATCGTCGACGAGTTTCAAGGTCCGGAAGGAAGATGGTGGAATAGGTTTAGCTCGTAGCGAAAAGTGGGAGGTGAAGGAGTGCCGTAGAAATTGGGGGAGATCGGAGGCTAAAGGAGAACGATCGCTTGCACGGCAGGATGTGTGCGAGAGTAGCTTGTACGACGATATCGCTGTCGCTCGTAAAAGTCTGCTCGTTCGCACTTGGCTATTTGGTGCGAGCCGCGCTCTCGCTTTCTCCGTAAACAATGGCAATGACAGCAAGCGTGTCATTTAAAGGCCATCGCCAGTGTGCCGGATCAATTGAGTCTCGCCCTCGTAAATTTTACCTATACTGCCTGAAGCTTCCCCCCCCCCTCTCTCTCTCTCTCTCTCTCTCTCTCTCTCTCTCTCTCTCTCTCTCTCTTCCTGCTGCAATATTCCTCGTAGATAAGATTCAGCCAGGAACAGAATGTATTGTATGTGCAAATACTAATGTGTCGCCAATTCCCCCCTGCGGCATGCTCGCGGTTTGCGTGCTGTTTGACCAGGAAATGGACAACATGTGTATCGGACATACTCGGTTGACCGATTGCCGTGGACGGACTGTCGGAGGAGTACGCTCCGAGGGAGAAAAAGAAAGCGGAGAGAGAAGAGACGGTGGTGTGTTTGCCAAGCCATCCGCACGATTGCATGCTCGACAAGGTTCGATCGAGGGCCCCTACCTTGTCCAGCTCCATTTCGTCTTTCTTGACTTCCCGCTGCCCTCTTCCTCATTCCTCGCTTCGTATCCACAATACTTCCACATACATGGCTCGCCCATATAATACTTATAGCAGAGATACACCGGAAAATTTCCGGGGTAACGATAGGAGTATGTTTCTTCCTGTCCTAAATTCAAGGGTTTATCTGTCTGGGCAGTTAGGGCAAGTGGCTAGTAGGTGGGTGTGTTGGCGAAGGTGCTGAGGAGCTTTTCCCTGAGGAAGTACGAAGGGGCCGCGAAATCCAAGAGAGCTAGAGCCCGAGATACGGAGCCAATAACAAAAATCATAAACACTCGGAGCGTTGATTAAGTCCTCGCGCGAGGAGCCAGCTTCCCCTGAGCATGAGATGAGGATCGTATCGTAGCGGGACGAGAGGCGACATCGTTCTCGGCTCCATTTCACGTAATACTCTCTCGGGAGCGGGCGATGGGATACGAGAACGTGTCAAGAGCCACCTCGCGCACTCCGACTTCCTTCATCTCGCGCGGTTTACGTCACTGCGATCGCCGTCTGTAATTTCGCCGTTACGAGAGGCGATCTTGTTAATACTCGGAAATATCTTACGGTCTCCCATCATGAGTGTCTTCTCTGATCCTAAAAACCAGTGACCTTCCATTTCTCCGTCATACGATCAAACTTTTCCAATCCTTCATTACTCCCAAATAAACCTTACACTCTCAGAAACTAATTTCAACAATCCAACAACACAACTCCAAATCAAAACATATCTTTATCAACTAATTCCCACAAATATCCCAAAGATTCCCTTTAAATAAGAATCGCTCTATTTTTTCGTGCGTTGGTCCTGTTTCTTCCAGCAGTAATCGCGTTATCACCGCTTGGATCGCAAGATGAGGAAGCGGAGAAGTGAGCGCATTGGCGGCGATCCCGTTCTCTCGGTAGCTACCCCCAGTCGCCGTAATGAGAACGCTGGCTTGGCCCGGGGGCGATGTTGGGTGTTCGTTCATTGCTGTGCGGTAGATGCGAGAGCAAAGGCAGGCAGCCAGGCAGGCAGGCAGGCACACTCGAGGCAGCTCGAGTGGTAGAGGCAGAGAGCAGGGCAGGCAATAGGCAGCAGGGAGGACTGGCAAGAGTGCGCGGCCTGCCTGGCAGGCCACTTTCCTCGAGAGCGAGCGCGCGCGCGCGCACCGAAGAGGTACAACGAGGAAACAACGGTGTGCATTGTCGCGCGCCGGGCGTACATTATGCCGACACGCCACGAAAAGGACGCTGCCGCTTGCTTTCCCGTACAGTATACCGTTCTCATGTCGCGCGACCGTATGCCTTTGTCGAGCGTGACGCGCGCGCGCGCTCAGAGATAGAGGATGTGCTCGTCGAACAAACTCGGAAATATTTGCGACACTACCCGTTGGCTTCCACGAGTATACCTGGCCCCCGCTCGCTAGCACTCGAGTACTTCGGTAATCAGTGCCGAGTGCACCGGCTACACGCTCTGTCCAGCTCGACTCGACTCCACCTGAGTTTACCAACGATCCTGGACCACGGCTCATACTGCTCCTGGTACAAGCGCTATTACTCTGCTTGCAAATTCTCTCGTAATAAGACAATGAGAATTCTCTTCTGATGTTATAACAAGTATTGTAATTGATCATGATTTATTTATTTAATTATTAAGTATTCATAGTTTCTAGTAGGTGGAAATATGAGTCATACTCGGCTTTGTTCAGCGATGTGTTAAGAGTATAACCGGCTTTCTCAATTCCTACCCAACGCTGCTTCTATTTCGAATTAAAGGAGCATATTTTGCATACCTACAATTTGCAAGTGCAACGAGCTGCCAACGTTGAGCGGTGCTGCGATGCACGAGGCCGCGCATAACGAATGCGTGAGTGCGAAGTACCGCCAGCGGCGCGCTCCAGAATAATTAAGTCCCTCGAAAGAATGATACGGAATTACGACGGAGGTCGATGCTACCGTCGAGATAAGCGCTCGCGCGATGAACTTTTCCCTCCGTTGCCGTGGAAAAGTAATCCCAGCACTACTTGCCACGACTGTTTTCGTACAAAGGGGAGCCTGTACGAACTGGCGGTGGACGAGTTTAACGAGTACCATGATTTTTTCTCGAAGAACCAACCGAAAGTTGCTGCAGGCCCTTTTCTTGGTTAACCTTATCGCTGGCCTGGCTTCCTTTCGTCGAGTGACAGCTATACTCGTTGTCTAGGCTGTCTAGACCTAGGGCCAGCTCGAGTGGCGCCGGCTCCTTTGCCTGACTATCAAGGCTACCGTGCCTGGATTGTGAATCTAGCATGCTCCCTTTACTCCCGGATGAAGAGCAGATCCACAGACGGCGGCGCGTATGTAAACGGCAGGGCAGTATTCTCGACCGACGCCCAACGACACAAATAGAAAACATGCCGCTCCAATATGCCCACTCGAACACATTAGTGCAGTGACTCTTGAATGCGTTGCATCTGATTCATAATACTCATCTAACACAACCTTGGAAAATCTTATCTATTATACTTATGAACTCCTTATATATAATACCATGTTATAGTTTTGTGCCATTCATGTTATATAATAATTTTGCAAATGCGAGAAACAGTTTATACCAGATCCGAGGGATAATGAAGTTAATTAAAAGGTGTGAGGAATCGTGCTGATTCGCACGAATCTGAAGTCGAGACAGGAGAATAAAAGATTGTAGCACCGTGTCTTCTCAGGCGAACGACCTTCCGGCTTTTTAAATCTCGCGATAGCTTTTCCGGTAGAGCGAGCAAGGAAGCTCCCAACAGGCTCGCCAGTGAGCTCGTTTGCATAGCCACCAGCGGGAATAATAAATAACGAGAGTTCTGCTGGGATAGCTACATATTGCGCGATGAAGAAAGAAAAAGAGATGGAAAGAAAGAAAGAAAGGAAGAATGGCAGTTCTGTATGGGTGTGCAGGCCGCAGCACCAGACTACAAAGCCACCTCACAATGGTGGGAGAGCAGGCAGGGAGAGCGCGATATGCTCGGAGAGTTTCCGTTCAAATAGAGCTCGCGCCAACGACGACTTGTTCTCAAGGTGCAGGTGTCAACTTGCCGGCGCTTCCGGGCGCCGATCTCTCTGCCATCATCTCCCAAAGCAACGAACAACAGGTAGATCCAAGACAGCTGTCACAATCTCGACCGAGATAAAGTATCGGAACTTCCCCTCTTTCCGGAAGCAGCAACTTCTTCAACGACTGTGACGATAAGACAACTGAGAATACAACTATTAGTACCTTTGTGTTTTGAAGAGTACCAACGATGAAGCGTAGTGTCCTGGAATCAACGATGCAAGAGAGAATGCGCTTCTTGCTTCCGTGCGACAAAAAGCTTGATTAGCACGCGTTGAGAGTTTAACGAGGCGTCCCAAGGTTCACGTGCGCTTACGGGATCTTTGGTTTATCGATAGGATTGTGGGGTGTCGATAGTTCTCTATTGACCGATGACTCAACAAGCCAATCGTATCGTTATATCTCTTGAATCATTGACAGGGAATCGACGACCGCCCTGATGGATAAGATAATAATTGTCAAATATGAAAATTCGAAAAATCGAGGAAAAATATTAGTCAGTTGAGAGCTGATTGTTTTGAAGGTGGTAGTAATCTGTCGAAGTACGATCAATAAGTGTTCCCAATACATTGGTAGTATATTCGTATGTATAGTAGGTGTAGGAGGCCAGTGTCAATGGGATCTTGGCGCATTAACACCGCGGCTTCTAACCCGAGTGGCGCGCGATCGACGATATCTAGCTTTTACGATTCATAACTCAAATATAGCTAGACGAACTCTCCTCGTTGGTTGGGGCAGATCCGCCCGGGAGGAAGGACCGTCCGGGGTCCGGGCATAAAGCGTTTATTTATATGTTCTACATAATGCAGGCTCGTTCGCTCGGCCACCCCACAGCATTTATTTATTACTCTCAACGCGGCGAGTGGTCAGTGACAGGTTCGAGCCGATGCGAGCTCGAAACACTCGTATACTCGATAACCACCGCTCCAAAGAAAAGATAAAGAAAGGGGAACAAGTGGGAGATCGAAATTGTCTGGTCAGGGGTTAGTTGAAAGTTGTAGTGGACTCATTGACAGAATGGCTATTGTCCCCGCAAGACGACCAGATTGAGAATGAGGCTTGAACGGGAGCGCGAGCCTCGTAGATAGCATTACGCAATGAAATCTAGTTGTCCGGCCAATGGATCCGCATCCTCTCGTCGCCCAGAGCAAGCGGATTCATCATGCGTCGTGCTTCAAGCATAGGAACGCGTACTCTCCGCTATACATACATACATACGGTGATTCGACGTAACCACTGCGCCCGTCTGTCACCGACTGCCTAACGACCGGCCACTTAACGCTAATAATTATTTTCATTGGGGACCTCGCGTACATACGCGGGCCCTCCCCCATCCTCTACCGAGCCAACTTCCTGCACGAACGGATATAAAAATAGAGCTCGTACACCCGGGACACTCTGACCGATCAGACTTTTCAAACGATTTGTTTTGCTGCCCACAGGCCAGACAGAGAAAGATATTAGTCATTGAGTGTCGACTGTACTCATTGCATCCCCCTTCTGAATCTACGTGTTCAACTGGTATTTTTCATCGTCCAAGCAAACTTTATATTCGATGCTTTCTGGTTGTAGTTTTTATAGTAAATAGTATTATCAGTACAGATATATATATTTTTGTAACATTGGGGGAAAGAGGTTGTAGGAGGTAGGAAAAGGGAGTAATATAGAGGTTGATATTGGGATTGCCAGTGGATAGGAGATTCAGAGGGAAGAGGGCGAAGGATGGGCTCGTAAATTATTTAGGAGTCAGGCTGGACGTGTGTCGCATCTCTCTCTCTTTCGTCGCGCCCCGATTGAGCGTTGCCGTGCTGTGTCCAGTCCAGGGGAAAATTAAATAACAACAAAACGATAAAAGACAATTGTTTCTAAGTTTTATGGGCATTTCCCTTTCCACCGACTGCTCGTATTCGGACGAAGGGCGTTTTATTGCCGCTCGGGCACTCTCCGCACCAACACCATTCTACTCCCTTTTATCCCTGGTCACTTTATTTAGGAAGAAAACAAGAGTGTAATTCAACACCGAGTTTTTCTACCTTCGACATTCCTCTTTCCACCTTTGGCTTTCTTGACTCTTTGCACCTCGTTTTGCCTGTACGCACGTTGAATTCCTGTTGTATATTTCAACTAGAAGCCCCGATGGCTGTCCCATTAGGGAAAGCACGCTTGATTATGAAGACTTTTGAACGAAGGTACTCGCGCGATACTGACAGAATGACTGTTCCTTTGCGCGCTGAATTAGCCCCTAAATCACTTCGCCTCGCTCGATGTACGATGGCCCGTCGGAAAAAGTTTGATTACTTCATCCATAAACCTCGCCGAGATTTACGATGATTGTTTATTAGTCGTGCAAAAAGGAGGAGGGTGGCCGGCTACCGCGAATGCTGGGTGGGAAAAAGTAAGGTGAGCATCTTGGTACATTGAAAGAAGAGGTCGAATGAGCGTATAGTAAGCGTGCAGGTGGCTGATGAAGAGAACGCCTCGACCGGCACATCCCTCTGATACGTTCGTGTCCCCGGGCGAAACAACTTCTTTCTCTCTGTTTCTTCTGGTCCCTTAACTTTCTTCATAGAGGAAGAGGTAGGTAGAGTTGTACGTGCAGGTTGGGCCGGTGGTCCACGACTCTGGCAACTCGAGTCTCTCTATCATCGTAGTCGTGGCAATAAGAGAGGGCTTACCGTTCCCGCCATATATTGCGGCCACATTTTTATTTTGACACTAATAGCCGCGCGCTCACTGTATCGGCCACGGGCATGACTCTCCAGTCCGTCCGATCGTGCTAATCCCGGCTCGATATTGCCCGTATAAATCCCGGAGGCTCGCACGACACGTTCACCACGTATACGTCCGAGAACCACGAAGAAGCACACAAGTAAGGAAAGATGGAGAGGGTGGAGGGCCGGAGGGAAAAAGAGATCGCGGTTCCAATATGAAGTGGCGCCTAATGCTATCCAGATTTATCGATACCATTCGCCTCCTTTGTCTTGGACACCTCTCTCGCGTCAGCTTTATCAACTTTCGTTACTTCCATTCCTTACTGATTATCTTCATATTACAACTTTAACTAACTTTCTCCATTTCTTTCTGTTCCAGGTATGTACCGGATCGGATGTAAGTGTTCCCAGTGAAGCGATCCTTCAAGAGCGAGCTGTGATGCGAGGCCAGTTAGAATGACGCGTGCTAGAGGGTACACGATAACTCTGCCTTTTATCCTCGACAATTAGATAGGTTTTTGTGCTTGAACAAGGGATAGTGATGGAAGAGTGGGGGAACGGAAATAGGCAGGTCGCGACGGTGATGAAACTCCGAGGACAGCGGACGGTCCGTAGTAAAGCTCGCCAAGTCCCCTATATCCAATCATCTAAATTATTCCATAAGACGGCTGTAACTCCCGACTAGCTCGCTTATAAGGGACGCGAAGCAATGGTACTCGCCGAAATATAAGCTTCGAGTTCCAGCACCGGGAACGGAGAGGGCTGGAAGGGGGTTTACTGCTTCATAACACGAGAGGCCCGCACGGACAATCGCGCGTTATGATTTCGGGTGCTATTTTGACTGCTCCGATCGCTGTGGGTGGCCGGTGGGATCTCCGAGCACAGTACCAGAAATATGTTACCTCGTAAAGCTCGACCCTACATCGCATCCAGTGGCCGGCTACTAAGCAACGCTGTTCGTTAGCCTCCTATCAAGCGCTTACCCTGCACAGACATGTCCCAGTTGGACCCTCGTGGAATCTATGCCTGCTCTATTCTTTAGTAGAGCAACCAGTGCCGAATAACTTGGATAGATCGTCATTTGATGAATGCAGAATTTAATTAATAAATTCTTTTTGATTGTGAGGGTTAATCTGAATTGAGAATGGCTTCGTTGCTTTGTGAGAATTTATTTGGGAGAATGGTAGAGATTAAAGGGAATCTGTTAGTTTCGAAAAGTTGTGTAGATTCTTTTATTGACAAACTATGTTAATAATCATGGAATTTGTATGTTTCCATGAATAATCAAGGAAAACGTGTTCGTGGAGGCTTGTCATGAGCTTGCTACTGGAATGGAACTGGCCTGGTCCCATAAAGTGTGGGCTGCCAATTTTCTGGAATAACGTTGCTGTCGCAGGCACATTAAAGTTGCAGTTTCGAAAGGCGATAGTTGGATTCGAGGGTCGGTAAATCAATGGTTAACGTTTGCACGTAATGCCGCGCCGAAGGTCCGCGACACGCCTCGCCCATAAAAGACAACCCACAGTACACCAACAGACTGTGCTGTTCGTGAGATTTCAACTACCTTGTACGAGCTGCATTCGACGCTTTTCTAGAGTTAGTTGGTTGACTTTCCACTAGTACCGATCAGTTGTTCATTCAATTGGAAGTACGCGGATATAGTAAACTTTGACCCCATAGTTTGATAGTGAACCCGAACATAAGCAGGAAATGTAAAATTAGATCGGAAGCTGGTGAGTTTGAATGGGAAAGGCTCGGCCACCCAACCTTCCTTCTACCAAGAGTGTTCTGCTCTGCTTTATTGATAAGCCACATTTCAATAATGCGAAGGAGGCCCAATAAGCTTACTCTTTCATTCGAGGACACGCGCGCCTAATCCAATAATACGATTCTTAGCGGTTGCTTACATCGAACAGACGTATTCCAGTAACGTCTGTCCCGCGGGATAGCCCAACCTTTTTTCCTCAAATTAGTCCACGCTTCACAGAATATCTACTTTAGAGTTACGACTTCGAAGAATAAGTTCTAATCGCATAAAATCTACCAGTTCAGGGATTCCTTTTATTCCCAATGTGAATCACATGAAATCCCCCACTTGAAATCTTACAGTGTGGATTGGTAAAGAAAGGTGATGGACTCTTTAAAGTGGAACCACTTCGGAAACAAGTCTTGGTTGGGGAAGAGAGCAATATCAAAGCAAATTTTATCTAAATGTTAATACGACTCGTAAAAATTCCAGGCTGGCAAGTATGCTGGTATGAATCGTTGTTCCAGGACGAATTTCCTTTCTGCCGTTGGACGAGGGAGAAGGGTACATAAGCGGCTCGCTTAAAAATGTAATAGCCCGAGGAGGAGTCGCTTGGTGATCTCTCGGTGCTTCCCGCTCACACCGGCTCGCTTTGCGGGGGGGTGGCTCTTTATTTTCTCCATTATTCAAATATAAATGTAAATGTTGATACAAACGGATAGGTAAATGGAAAGAGAGAATTCAATTGTTCGGCGCCGGGCTCGACGCGAAATTAGTTTATAAGGAAGCGAGAGTAGCGGAGGGTAAAAAAGTGCACTGAGGGGAAATCGAGGCGGGAGAGTTCAAGGAAGGTCCTGGCTGGCCGGAGCCTCCAGGCACTAGACAGTTCTCCCAGGAATTCCTCTTTTTTTCCCATCGGGAAATCGTCCTTCCGAAATGCACGCCAACCACTGTCCAAATCGAGAGGAAATTTCTCCTCTAGGGCGTTGGTCTTCGATTGGTCTTCGATTGGTCTTCGATTGGTCGAGAGAGAGAGCAGTTTCTTCGAATGCTCGATTGCACTGTGATGTTCTCGATGAGAAGAGCTTTCTCGTTGGCAGAGGTGGGCAGCTTTCACCCTTCGCAGCGCGGTCGCTCATCCATGCAGACATTCCATGGGACTCTTGGGCAGGAAAGTGAGTCCGGTAATATCATCCGACGTATGTACATACTGTGTTCTCGCGTTACCCCATACATTGTTCTCGCCCTTCCCATTCTCTCTGTCTCTCTCTCTCTCTCTCTCTCTCGCTCTGCATTGGGCATTGTCGATGAGGGGGACGAGGGCAGCGCGTGTTGTGTTCCTGCGCTCCGAGTGCCCCAACTGTTCTGCTGGGGTGGCGGCGAGCGCGGGTGTGCTGGATGCATATGCGCTGATAGCCCGTAATGCCATCTCTAATTCCATGCAAGTACGGCGCCGGCAGCCGATTTGATTTCGGCATTAAGATAAAGCGGGTGCCGCCGCTCCCGCTTCGCCACCGATCACTCGCGGCCGACTCGAAATAGCGCCTGTTGTCGCAATGGGATGAGAGAGGGGTGCACTGCTCCGACTTGAAACACGATATAGTGATGACTACAATAACCACGTTACCGCTTAACCCCTTCGGGAGTGCCTGCTCTTCTCTGATACATCCGCACTGCTGCTCCATCGACTTGTTTCACTACTAGTCCAATCTCATTCACTCAACACTTTTTCTCGACCACTATTTTTTATAACGTAGATAGTTTTGAATTTCTTGTCGTTCGATTAACATATCAATCTTCGTAAACCGAAAATCTTTTACTCGTCTTCTCGACCACTACTGTTTATAACACAGATAGTCTTGAATTTCTTGTCGTTCGATTGACATATCGATCTTCGTAAACCGAAAGTCTTTTACTCTTCTTCGAGATAAAATCATTACTTTATATTTCACTGAGACATTTTCTTCGACATCTTTCAATTAACCAGCCGTCAGTTGACGACGACCAGTTCCATTATCGCGATAACGAGATATATTGTTGGGGCGAGTATTCAGTATCGAAGGGACACTGGATCAAGGACTCTAGGTGTCTCGTGTAACGAACAAGCTACTCGGAGGATCGCCGAGGCGCGACGAGATCCAGTCCTCGAGTTCTCTTGCTGTGGAGAGATACTTGGAAAAAGGAGGAGTCATTCCGAGTGGAGTCTACC
The DNA here is from genome assembly GCA_910593735.2 of Ectemnius lituratus. Classification (NCBI taxonomy): domain Eukaryota; kingdom Metazoa; phylum Arthropoda; class Insecta; order Hymenoptera; family Crabronidae; genus Ectemnius; species Ectemnius lituratus. Next base: position 3,682,613 of record OU343036.1, on the reverse strand, counting down.
TTTCTCTCTCTTTCTCGAGTAGTTGGCACGGAATGACGGAGCACTCGGCTAATCCCGGGCGACTTGCTCGCGCCGCGAGGGCGCGAAAATCCTCCGGGCAATCGCACTTAAAACGATCCCCACACGCTTCGCTTCCTCGCTGCTACGCGCTCTCCCAGCATCTTTTTCTCTCCCGCTCTTTCTCTCTTTCTCACTAAACCGCAAACGGAACACTCTCGCGCACGCTCGCGCGCGCGCGCACCTATTCACCTACCACCGTAGGAATGCAAGCACACACGTGAGTTTGTAAGTACGTTAAGCAAAACCGGGCCGCCCTCCTTTTTCCTTCGGTGTTCGCCCTCGCCTTACTCCTCGCGTGCACAAGCGACACTCGAACCACTCGGCGTAAATTCAATCCTTTGCCTGGCAATCTCGATTCGATGCTCGAGCTCACGCATCATCACGCATGTAGGCATTCGCAACGACCAGCGATAACTTGACGAGTAGCTTCTTCGAGAATCGTTTGATTTTCTCTATGTTTGCGTAATTAGCTACTGAAAATAATTCAAGTCAAACTGGATTCAGTTGGTCTTGCAACAGTGTAAGATATTATAGGAAAGAATATCTCTTGGGAAAGTTCCATGACTAATTGATAGTTGTGGTGAGCAGGTAACTAGTTGGAACGGGTCAAGAGGTCAAGTGGGTAGAGAAGGCTCGTTGGATTCTTACAGGGCGTCGACATTGCTATTGGGCCGATGGGCCGTGTGGTAGCCCGGGTGTGTCGGCGCGTTTGCGACCGCAGAGCTATCGGAGTGTGGCATGGCACGGGTCAACCGCAAACCGACAACGTCCACGCGCGTTCTCTCTCTCCCTCTCTCTCTCTCTCTCCATCTCGACTCTCTTGCGTTCTGCGGCTCTCCTTCCACGGGCCAACCACCCCACCGACCTCCGGCCTCGAATCCTCTGTCTTGTCTACTGCCGTATACAACTTACTCCGTATGTACGACGGTCAGTGTAATATCCACGCGTGCCGCACCCATCTCCAAAGACCGCGACCCTGCAAATTAGGCTACCGTTTTCCTCGAATGAGGGTAGCAACTATTTCAATGCTAAAGGCCGGCTGAATTTATCCCATATGAAAACGGCTACCTTTGATCTACACAGGCAATTTTAATGTGTTAGCACTGTATTTTTTATTGTCCGGCCTGGAGCATGAAAAGGCAGGCCCGTTGATACGGGTATCTGGAATTGCCCGATTAAAGCTTTCCGCTTTCCGTCCGGGAGGCTGGAATACGGGACTCGGGGACTATCATACTGCCTCGCAAGGAAACCGGTCGAGCTGCCTATCGCCAGAGCCGAAATGAAGGAGGCAGCACGCGAGTAAGTCGTATATCTTGGGTTACGAGGCGGAAGAACGGAAATGCAAGGGCAGCTGCAACTACTCCCTGTAATAAGCAGCTCTTGATATCCTGGATTGTTATTATGCGGATTAATGACGAGTACGACTTTCGGTCGGTGTCGGGCACGCCCGATTCTAACTTATTCGATTAGCCAGACTTTTTCTGTATCCTGAACAAGTAGAAAGTCCGCCTTGAAGTAGCAACATAGTCGTTGAGAGTGCATCGCAACGTATAACTCTCCTATAATATAATGGTCTCTATATTCACCTGCTACAGTCGCAACTTGCAATTATGAATATTACCATGCAAAGTTAACATCAAAGTACCAGAGATGGAATTATATTTTAATGGTGATACGATGGTAAACTGAAATTGGTCTCACATTGACTTTTCAATTCCTTAAAGAGGGAGTGGTGATTCCTATATTCCGAACTATCCCGAGTTTCACGAGGTCAGGGGAAGTGGACATCAGAACGGGTAACTTTACTGAATGTTTCAATACGGTGCTCGTCATCCACGATAATAGCCACGTGTCTGCTTGTTCAATTATAAGTGAGGATCTCGCGCAGGAATAAGAGCACTCCGGTGTCCTCCGACAAGCACGAAGCCCTTCGGGCAACAGCGGCAATCTCTAGATCTCCTTCGAAACAGAATAAATCCCTAATTACTCCTACCGCGACGTCGGAGCGACGTTGAATTATGGCCTCCCCTTAATTACGGTATTAATTATTGCGTTTGAGTGCGGAAGACCCGGTGGTAATGAGAGTCCAGGCGCACTCGCTATCCTGGAAACCGATTAAGTGCCATTCCTTTGAATTCTCGAACGCGCTCGCATTCAGTCAGACTCCGCCTTTTCCTATGAACTTTTACCAGGCTAAGAGGAAGTCGGAATCTTCTTTAAATCTCCCTATCGATTACTCTATTTGTACACGTACAAAAGGGGTCAAGCCTGGGTCAAACATATTCCCAATAAGAAAGGGTGTCAAAGGCACCCTGACAAGGGGGAAGAGAACACCAAAGCAGTCGTAAGTCTCCGTGACTTTATGCACCGTGCTTACGCACCCTTAAGCCCCACGCGTTTCACTATTCAGCTTATTATTTCGATCATGGTAGCTGAGAAAGTGGGAGGGAGAGATGGCGAGTGTGAAATATAGGAGACAGAGAAAGAGCTGGCAGAAGTCCACTGCTCGTAAAAGCAGCGGCAGAAAGACAGCCGCTTTCTTATTTATCTTGACGGGAGTCGTAAAAGCTGCGCAACCAGGATTTATCGTGGAAATATTGAAATGAGAGACACTGCCGCCGGTTCGCTGGGAGGGAACGGCCCTCTCGGCTTTCGGTGTTAACGCGTGCACAATCGCCGATCGCGAATCCGACAAAAAGCCGAACGTGAACGATTTACCTGCGCCCTGGATATGCCCAAGCTAGATATCCCCATGCGTCTCCTGCGTCAGACCAACATCTCACTAGTCAATGAAAACGTGACATGCAACTTCTCTTAAAGTCGAGTACCAACTCGATCCAATTGCCGATTGCCAATCGGATTATCAATCTTACTAATAATGGAGGTACCTCGATCAAAGTAGTAGTTCTGCGAGTGACACGCGTTTTTGCCTGTCACGATGGAAAAATAAGAGAATTCCGGGTGCGAGAGGCAAATGAAAGTCGAGCGCAATCTGGTGGCGTTCGGAACGCGCTTTCCACGGAGTGCCAGGGGATAATCCAGGGGCCAAATTGGCAGGATTACTAGCGGGCGAAGACTGCGCCACGTACTTGAGATTGCCTGGATTACTAGGCTGTAACCTGGCACACCCCGTGTACCTACCTTCGTTGCGCGCCTGCAAATATAGGCATTATCGGGCACGCTATTCCATCTGGAGTAGGCACGCACCCCGTGCGTGGTGCTGGAACTCCTCTCGTCCTCCGCACCACCTAGGATACCTTACGTTGTTTGGACACGGCAAAGATGCCTGGCACACACACATACACCCACTCTCACACACACACACACACACACACACACACACATACACATCGCCAGGTATTCACTGCACGGTGGCACTCTGGATTCCCGGCTTTCGATCGTGGGATCTTGCAGCTTGCCTGGCCGAGTTTTCAATTATTTTTATTACCAACCCACTTGTCGGTAGGTTCTCCTCTCGCGTGGAGGGACGACGTGGCGGGACTGAGTTTGGTCAGCCGGTAATAAAGATATTTTGCACCTTTATGAGGGGCCGGTGAAATTGAAACTGGCGCGGGAGTCACGTGCGAAGAGGTCCGAGAAAAATATTGGCCCATTCATCGTCGCTCCGCTGGTCGAGATACCCACTGTCAGCCTGAGGATTACGACCACCCCAGTCAGTAACTTCATCCTCGTAGAGACAGTCGTACTGCCCCTTCTCTTGCTTTATCAGAGTCTCTTGAGAGCAGAGCAAGCAGAATTATATTAACTCTAAAACCAATAGCATGGATTTCCAATTGTTCATTAATAAGAGTGTCATCAGGAGGCGAACTCTGTCAAGGAAGCTTGAGCCCACCGACGATACCACTAATGCCCTTCGAGGCGTTCCAACTCCGTAGGAAGTTCCAGCAGGCTTCTTAAAGAGGCTAATAAGCCGCTGGTGGAAGCACGGCAACATAAATAAGTAAGCCACGCTGAAATCGTAATGTTCCCCAGCGCGGCGTGGCATCGAAATTAAAATTAGCCGCCCCCGACGAGAAGAAGGCCTCGGCCAAGAAGAAGAAGCATCCAACATGGGGATGCTGTAGGAGAATGAATCGCGACTGGTGCGCGAGTGAGAAAACATGAGAGAGCGAGGGGGTAGAAGAGCGGCACCCTAGCGAATATTATGCAAAGCCACGAGCAATAAAAATAACATATTGCGACCGAGAGAGGCATAAGTTTTAATCCAATATTACTAAGATAAGTCTCGATGCCTGCCGCCCCCCCTACACGCCGCAGAAAAAGATTCCTTTTGTGTACCACCCTACCCCAGCCCAGCTTTACATTGTGGTTATTAGAAAGTGCTCTCGCTCTCTCGGCAAATGGCGCATTGCCGAGGGGATCTTCCTTCGGGCTTCTTAATAGCGATGCATAAAGATCACCCAAGGAGAATCGTCTACTTTTTGATATACGTCGTTCTCTTTCTCCCTCTAACTTTCCGTCTCTCCTGGTTCGATAATGAACGGCTTAGCCCGCAGTCAAGATAGAACGACAGGCATCGATAGAAATATTCGGCGATATCGACAAGCGTTATAAAGCGGCGAATATTTCTCTGGCTTTCTCTCTCACACTGCCAGAGGCGCCCACTTCGCCGAGGAGTAATCTCTCGCACATGGATGGAGAAGGAGAGAGAGAGAGACTGTACGGGATTTCTGTAGGGATGGGAGAAGAGCATCATCCAGAGAGACCCTCGGCGCGCGTTCTTTTCCGCTCGACGCGCGAAATCGGACAAATCCAATCTGACTGACGGGATTGCAGCTCTCTCGGCAGAGAGAGCGAGGGTGGTGAGAAGAGACTGCCGCCGCCGTCGACGCCGCCGCCGCCGCCTCCGCCTCCGCTCGAAAGGAAATAATAGAGGAACATCGAGAGAACGGGCGAGTGAGAAGGACACCAAGTCACATGCTAGAACGATGAACGAAGATAGAACGAGGCCGAAGTAACAGCGAGAAGAGACAGAGGATTGCGATTCCCTCGTAAAAATTTATAATTTGGAAAATGCTCGCTCGCACTTGGATTTCGGAGACGGCAATCGAGTTTATAAAGCGGGAAATCGAAGGACCGGTCCGATCCCGCGCAAGGGAATAAAACGAGAGGAGGAGGAAGAGAAACGCCAACCACCGAGATACGGTAGAATAGGTGGAGCGAGTGAGAAAGACACTTTTGACGAGAATTGAAGTCGTTGTTATGACGGGAATTGCGCGCGACGACGCTTTACGGGGGAAGCACCATCCTACTGTCGACGTTTGCAACTTTTGAAAGAGAGACTGCGACCAACAGGAAGAAATACCAGATGGGGGAATGCCAATGGCAACTACCAGAGAATGGGATGCCACTTTGGAAATGGAGTGGGGAGAAACAGCAATACCATTTTCAATACTTACGGATATTATTACATGTTGGATACGCACCAGATCGGTTCTGGATTACAATCATCAAGAGGATGATCGCAACGCTGAGCAAATACCGATTTAGCTTGATACGGATCAACTGGGTGGAATGACCATCGGGGGAAGTAATGCTATTCTCCGATTTGACCACACCAGTGCTTCGACCAGGGTCACGAACAACATTTCCCAACTACTCAGAGGCGATCGTCTATATCAGAAGATGACTTAGTTGGACTTTCTTTATACCTCGACTCGACTTTCCCGCGTTTTCAGTAGGCCTGTATTTACAGGGCGTGAACGGTAGCCGGATGTGATAAGAACACCAGGGGCATCATAATTCAATGATAAGTGCAGTGTTTGTCATGCACAGTGGCTTCATTGTCGCAAGCACTGAGATGAAGGAGAGTGTAGGAAGATTTTTACACTATATTTACATGTACTCGTATAAAGAGGTTGAATCCGGAAGTAGGAAATTGTAGGAGCCGATAGAGAGGGGAACACATCCTATGAATGAAGATAGAGATAGCAGGCTCGATGGCCAAGCGAGGCCATAAATGCATATGGTCGCAGTGACGACAGGGCAACTGCTGCTGCAACAACATCAGAGAGCATTTAATCCGAAATGCCGAATACGAGAGCATATCGGGAGCCCCGAGCGATAGATTTGGCCAGTGCGCGAAAACGGGGTTGCAACCCTCCACTGGAAGTGCACCCTATCCCTCGGCGGGCCATTAATAATATACCCATATTGGACACAATTCACCTTGAAATTAACCGGCAGCCGATTGGTAAGCCCGGGCAAATTGACTTCGAAATTGACAATTTATGGCCGCTCTCGCCACCATTGGCACTCGCCCTTTCCTCACTCGGCGATGCCAAAGCGCCACATCTTTCTCTCCTAGCTGCGATAGCAATCAAAGTTAGCCTCACTCGATTCTTTGCCACGAGACGCTCGAGTAGCCTCTGAATTCTGAATGCAAGAAGGGTGTGTGTTAGGTGGGAGCAGCTAAATGTGCATTTATCGACAGTGCTTCGATGAAATTGGACGACTTTTTTTTGCGGCGGCCTCGCACGAAACCAGATGTCTTGGAGCGAGCGGAAATCGGAAGAAGAGAGTGAGAGTTCTTGACTGGCGAGTTGCCTTGAAGGACGAAGGTGCCTTTAAATGCGCCATGACGTGCGAATGCCCCGTAATCCTGACCAGTCTCTCCTCGCAATTTCTTCGACTGGCTCTGCCACTTTTGAGCACTGTGTGTCCCCCTTGTGAGGAAACTGACGCGAAATGCTGGCGCGCCGATCATTAGGGCGGAGAATGATCGCTGATCGAAGGGCAGCAGCACCTGGCGCGGATCCTGTGCTCTATCTCTTGCACGCGATTCCGAATCGCATCGTATGCCCATGCTGTAACGCGAGAATCGTGCGATCTAATCGATCGATCGGCTTCGTAGCCGGGCGATCGCACTCGACGATTGCACTCAAACAGACATGTGTTTCCTCCTTTAACGCGGTTGAGACTTGTTTTAATCGATCCCACTCAGCTGCTGATCGCTAAGAAATGGTTCTTAATGGAAGGTTAATCCCCATAGAGAGACAGCTTGATACGATCGTTCCCCTTTCCGTATACCTATAGGAAATAGTTCTTGGAAACATTAGAATTGAAATCGATCGCAGCGGAATTAATTCCTTCGATTGGAAACGCGTCTCTTGTTGCGGCAACGTCCTTCTATTGGCGATCTCTTGATTGCCAATAATGTACTTTTGTCGCTACGCCAGCTTTGTTCTCCATCAAGAAATCACCAGTCATCTAGTGAAACGAACATTTCGCAAGACGCCGCACTCTCAATGTTCCTCGATGCTTGACCCAAAAAGCCTACAGCGTTCTTATTACATTCTCCGATAATTACCGGCTTTTAGCAGTACACTCATTATCAAAAGGTTTCGATCATCCATCAATAATATAAGATTGTTCAGCTTGGGTACCAGTCTCTATCGCCGAGAGGCACAGTGGCAATTGGTGCACTTAAAGTTTCCGTCCTGTATATTTGAGTGGTTAACAGTTCGGAGGTCTTCGCTCGGGTGATGCTGATTCTGTCACATTAGAGTGGTTCCAATAAAAGGATTTATGCGAACGGGTTAGTCCTGTTGGCTGAACGACGAGGGGAGAAGTGGGAGTGCGATCGAGGGTGGATTCTTATTTTGCCGGTAGAACGTGGCAGGTAAACAAGTGCGTATTATGCGGCTCTAAGCGCTCGTGAGTGCGTTCTTGTTTTCGGTGTAACCCGAAGCTAAGCGGTTTAAGAGATCAACGCCGGTATAAACCGGCCGTCTGAGAATCGTCTGGAGAGATCCCGTGGCCGAGCGGGCGAGCGAGCGAACGAGCGCCGCTCGTGAGAGAACAGCCAGAGTCGGCAGAAAAGCGAGCACATCCCGTGCGAGAAAGGAGAGATGTATTCCGATGAGAGGCAGAGCACGGTGAGAGAAAGGTGGAAGAAGGGCGCCGGTTAAAAAGCCAAGAGGAATTGAGTGGCGAGAGAGGATCGGCCGAGCGGAGGGAGAGAAGGAGTGTGAGAGAGGTGGCGATGGTGCCAGGGCAAGCGCGAATGCTGCGGAGTATATCCCGAGGATGAGAGCGGGATTCCGGGCAACGAAGAGGCAAAGTGAGAGGCCAGCCAGAAAGACGGGATGAAAAATTAGATTTACAAATCTGTCCTGACTACTATGAGATTGCTCTCGCTCGTCGGGATCAGAGATGCTCAACTGTAACAGCTCTCCAATCTCCCCTGATGCTCTCCGAACATCTCTACGACCTGCGAACACTCCTATTCCATCATGTGTTCCTGGTATTTCCTCTCGAAACATTTATTTCTCTCACTATTACTCGTATTTCGAAATCAGCCAGTGACGATAGAACCTTTTTGTCCCTGGCGCGTTTCAAAGCACACTGAGAGTCACGGTAGGCAAGTGTGCTTGCTATATCAGGAGCAAAGTCAACGTGCAACAAACGAGTGGCAGATATTTCCTCGGTGAAAGCGTAAGCGCGCGCACGAAAAGCGTGGCGTGTGTGGCCGAGGGGTGCTAGGCGCATGCAGGGATAGTATATGCATATATGCGAGAGCGCCTCATTGGCGCCTGCCAGCAGTGAAAAATGAACGTTCCTGCCAGCCGCAGTGGCAGTGTCCGCTCGACAGTCCTAGCGCTCCCTAGAGGCACCGGATTGTCTGGCCATAGCAGACACTTTCCACTGCAGGCTCACTTCACGTGAGCGCCACATATTCTTTCTCTACCGTTCTCACCTTCTTCGCTCTCGTCCTCGAGATCTCTAATGTTTCGCAACCAGTCGTATATCATCGATGGCATATCTCACGCCTTTAATGCGAGGAATAATGATGCCAACGATAATCCATGCAAATGCAGTCTCCCGTTCCCGCATGATTACTCGCACCTTCCCTTCTAACAAATTTATCGTGTCCGTGTCAATACGTATTAGTAATACACTATGCCAGACGATTTCGAATTAATCGTAACACGTGTTTTAATTACTACGTATTTCATTATCGCTTAGTCAACCATATACCGGCGCATCACAGCTTGCTCTTGAGTGACGGGCTATTAAAGAAATCGCCCAAAAAACGTTTCTTTCATTGCCGAATTTATCGCTCGAACGTTTGCGAGCGAATGCGCGGGAAAACTATATAGCGCAGGCACGGGGTAAGACTTTACCTCGACGACAGGTGTCTCCGACCACAGTAACTCTCTACCACTGTGCAGCTCCAGGCCTGGAAGACCACCGAAGAGAGCGTCAGTGGGCTTGAGTCTGGCGGCGAGTCACCTTGCTGCAGCAGCCGGTCACCACCCCCAGCACTCCCTCAAGAAACACAGGATGGACAACGGTGACTACTACGAGAATGGCCACTTGGGTGAGTGTCATCCTGTTTTACTCTAATTAGATCCCATCCAATTTATAAGGGAATCCTGATATACGCAATGTCACGTGATTTCGAAGTGCCATCGAGTCTCGCAAACGAGATACATCTCGCGGTGGTGAGTGTACACGATCTCGCAGCCTTTCCTGAGGGATGCTGCGTAGCAGTGAGTGGCGTGTGTACTATGAGTGAGAGAGAGAGAGAGGGAGAATGAGGGAGGGCGCGTGTAAGTTTGGTGGGTGGGTTTACGAGTGCAGTAGGTAGGAAGGTAGGCGGGTGGGTAGATAGGTAGGCAGGCAGAGGCTGGTGTACCGGGGGCACATACTTGATTACCGCCATCCGTATACGCGAGCCAGGGTGACCCTACCGATCAATTAATTAGGGGAATCAAACACACTTGGAGCGAGCAAATTAACTGCAACTGCAGCGCGTCGTGTTGCGGCCACTGCGGTGGCGGTCGCCGATGCTGGAATATCGCCGCGACGACCTGCTCTCGTATCCTCATCCTATTCTATACATCCTAGACACGTGGGCACAGAGAGAAGCTAGCCCTTCTCTCTATTAGTCCCGAGTAGAGTACTTCACCCATATTGCTCACTGTCTAATCATACGTCTCTGATGTTACCACCTTTGATCTGTCGCCTTACGCTGGACAGTAATGGACCCCTTCATTCCGCGCATAGCATCTATGCCGTGTTTACGATGTATTAGTTAGGATCGAACGCACTACCTAGTTGCCGATGATCGAATATCGTAAAATCGCGTCACTATAGTGTCGAGGGGTCACGGGATCAGCCTACTCTCTCTCTCTCTCTCTCTCTCTCTCTCTCTCTCTCTCACCCTCTCTCTCTTTCCCTCGTCCTCTATCGGTTGCTCGCCGGGACGGTACATTTCGCGGGAAATTGTTTGAGCAAATAATCTCGGCTGCAGTCGGAGCCGAGGGCTCGGGGCCGTCCAATTTTACGGGCAAATACGTTTGTCGGAGCAACGTTAATGAATTAATGCTGCCGATCGGCGATCGCCGGGCGCACTCGTCGGGGGTAAACGTTGGAACGGCCCGGCAATTAATTACGGGAGCTAGCAACGGCCCGCCCGCACCGGACTAATTGTATAATTGTTTTACGATTGGTCGCGCGAGCGCTCGCTTCGCGTGTGTATGCTTCTTTTCGATGGCCGCTTCTTCGAAGCAAGATTAATGGTACGCGTTCACCGTCGTTGGAAAAGTGGAGCAGTAAGAGGAGGAGGAGGAGGAGGGGGAGGAGAAGGAAGTGGAGGAAGAGGATGTAGGTGTAGGTGTACGGAGCAAGTATCGCCATCGTGTAACGTCGTGCTCGTGCTCTCGGGATTTTTTTCAATTTGCCGCCGGTAAGCGAGCGGCACTTTCCATAACGCAATTAATAAACTCAACGAGCGAGATCCGATCCCGATATATACCGGAGTGGGTGGGGGGGAGAGAGAGAGAGAGAGAGAGAGAGAGAGAGAGAGAGAGAGAGAGAGAGAGAGAGAGAGAGAGAGAGGGAGAGTGAGTGTGCAACATCCATTCGGGATCGCGGGCCACACAATGGCCAGCACAATAGCCTCCCTCGGGTGTCTGGGTGTGTGGGTGTACCTAGCGACATAGATAGGCGTGTATGCACGCATGCAAGGGGTTGCGCGGTGGCGGCATGGCGCCGATATGCATCTATGTTGTCTCTACAAAATTAAAAGCGATGAGAAAAATAAATAGCCGTCGGGCCGGCTTGCACCGGGGAGCAAGGGACTACTTAGCCGCGCGCGTGCACCAGCACATATTCCAGCCTGGGAAGTTGGCCGTGTAACATTTTCCTCCTGGCGTTCTCTCTCCGCGGCGTAGAAGAGCGAGCCGATCGCCGAGAGTAATATTGACGCATTCGTGCGTTCCTCGGTAATTATTTAATGCATCGATTACCGAAATACCATTAATCAAATTGGCCGGCCGCAATCTATATTGTACGACCTAATGCATAGCGAATTGTATATTAATGCGTAAACTAAGTCAATTACCCGACCATCTGCGTGAGCGCGCCGCGTAAGTACGCGTACACCGGCGAAATTCCCTATCTCTCTGGCTCCCACTCGCTTCATCAGGGCATTAGGCTCGATGCTTTTGAAGCGGTCATACTCGCTGTCTCTTGCCGGGCGTTCCCACTAATTGGAAACCATAGAGCCGATTATACTTGACCCGGCAGACTTAAGACTCGTCTGAAAAATGACTTTACACTAGCCAGATGAAAGGAGCGAGTGGTAGATAGAAGGATAGAGGGACCTACAATGAATTGAGTGGGTGGCTGGGTGACCAAGCGAGCAGAGGGTGGCTCGAGCGTGCTCGCCGAACGACGCCGACTGCTCATAAAAGCATTGATTAACTGTTGGCGGTCGTAGGTCAACCAACGCGGCTGGTTCGTATGCCAATAAAACCTGGGTAATGGGATCCCGGCGTCATTTCAATTCTACGCCATCCGCTGAAACCTCCGATAGACCTTCCTCGAGTTTTCAGTCGTCCTCCCATCAAATACTCGACCAAGTCCACCCTACATTAACATAGTGCTGATTGGTTATGTTATGCAAGTGTCCCCTGTTATTTTCATGAACGAATTGCTTTACGAGGAGAAAGGCAAAACAAGGGCGAGCAATTCATTTTACCATTCCAGTGTATTCGTTGAGAGTAGCTGTGATTGGGGTAGTTTACATTTTTGTTGGGTCTTGTCCCGGAATTATTTCGTTTGTTAACTCTTCCTGGCTCACAATCAAAAACCACCCCACTTGATTGTTTTTTACGATACAAGAAGAGAGGTTCGCGTAGAATAGAAGGGGATGTAGTGAATAGATGTAGCATGCGACGGTTCACTCGATCGGGTATAACGAGATGAGCGTGAGATTCAAGTTGGTAAGGCTGCGAGTACTACTAGCAAGGTTGTAAATCATGAGCGACAGAAATTTCGCCTGGTTCGCCACTTCTTTTTTCTGCTTTAACGATGTGGTCGCATGCGATCTCAGCAAATGAAGACATCAAGGGCGCGCAACTAAAAGGTGCAACAAAGTCTGGCGCGGCAGTAAAACGCGAGGGATTAATAGTTGATTAAACAGTTTATCGCTTTTAGTTATGTATTTATATCTTTCAATATTCGTATTGCTACTTCAAAAAGTCATAAGATGAGTGTGCAATGCGTAATTGGATGTTCTAGCTGTTATACACCGAGGAAGGCGCGTATCAGGGGCAAGCTGACGCGAGTCCCACGCAGGTTGCCTATAACCTGCGTGGACTGCCATAAAAGTGGGAAGGCCGGCTCCGAAAAGGCTCGCGGGACAAGAGGGAATTTTAGTACGACTTAATTACGACGGTCCACCAGGCGTGCTCGCTCTCTCCTGCTTTTATTGTTTCACGAGGAGCCGGGCACACCTTTACGACACTCGTTCGGCCGCGATCGACTTCACGGAATAGCCGCCGGCCTCCCGTGTCCTCTCACCCCGTGCAAACATTGTATCACTTCTTCAATCACCATACGTTCCCTTTTTAAACCACTTTTTAGTCTAATTCTTTCATAGCTTTATTACGTGTCAGCTTTCTTAGTGACAATTCTGTACAATCATTCGAAAGTATAGTAATTATTTATACACATATAAATTTTTATTCATCTATCATAAACGTATGTTCATGTTTGAACGAGTTAAATACAGCGAGGAACCATTCTTTTTCATTATCCGTATCTGGCAGCGACCGCCTGTTGTACCGTGGGTATAACAGGGCAACGAAAAGTACAACTCTCGAGAGCGGCGGCGTAACGTTTTTCGGGGGCAAGTGACGGCAATTTCCTGCGGTTAAAACCCCCGGCTAATTGCCTCAAAAATCTGTACTAATTTCCAGAGCCGCTCTACTCGCTCTACACGAGCAAGCTGGTGCTCTACACCGTGGTGCGGAGAGCTGGTAGAGAAAAAGGGGAAATATGGGGTGCGAGAGGGAAAAAGAGAGCGTGGTGGGAGTGTGTGTTCACGGTATCGGTGATGGTGGTAGTCAACAATTTACTCGTTAGCGGCCGGGCCGAGTGCCGCGCCGCTCAATTAACTCGCGAATCAACGGTACGCGGTAGCGCGCGCTTTGTCCTGCCTCGGCCTGGCCTCTTTCCACGGCTGCCGGGAATATTTTTATAATTTGCTCGCCGGCCACCGGGGCCCTCCTGACCAACAAACAACGCTCGCCGCCCAGGAAGTGTGCGGAGTAATGAAAAAAACAGCGCGAGGGAAATGAAAACCGACACCCACCGCCGCCGCCGCTGCCACCGCCACCGCCACCGCCGTTCGCAACTCGAGTATCGTACATGTGTTTCCAGGGGTGGAAAACCGACCCCCGCAAGTCCACAGTAAACCTCTATTTTCGCCAGTCGAAATGTCCAGTGGGCCCACCACTTCACTTGCCCCTGCACGTTTGTTTCTATGTCAACGGTGTAAGTGGTCACTTTTTGACTGTACGATTTGTTGCCTCGTTTTTTCAAGCGCACCGATCGAGAGAGTGAAACGTTACTGTGAGAGGCTTGTGACTCGAGGGCTCGCAACTCGATAAAATGTGGACAATCGCTCGCCGCTCCTGTTTACACGTGTAAATATACCGCGTAGAGTGTAGCGTGTATTTTTCAGAACGAGTTTACTTCTGAGCCGATTGTGTGGGAAGAGAAGTCCACGAGAACTCGCACACACTTCGCTTCGGCATGTATATGCGTTTGACTTTAAATCGCTCAACAGTTGCACTCACATGGCGCATTCGAGTAAAAGCCCAGCTACCGTAAAAACTTGGTGAGGCTTTACTGCCGAGCAGTTACACTCGTGACTCGTGAAGCAACGTTGGCTTGGCAGGTTCTGGATGGTATTGCTGACACGAGTGCGACGCGTTTCCAGTGGGTTCTCTTGATCCTTACCCTGACCCAGCTTTTCGCGCGAATGCCACTGGCGGAAGTCTTAGAAAGGCTCTCGAGATTTAACGATCTGTGCGAGCACTGGGTGATTTCTAATGTAAGTACAGATGTACCGGTGTCGAGCTGAGAGTTCATCACCGGACGGAAACATGCTTGGTTAGTATTGGTAGTGGAGTCCCTTGAAAGAAGGGTGTCTGAATGGTGAGGCATCGATATTTCCCAGCACGCATTCGTCTATCGGGGTGGTTGGACAATATAAAAATCCCGGTAGGCATTGTGCGATAAACGAAACCGGTATCTGGCGCCTACTCCGGTTCGTTCTCTCTTCGTTGCGCCCTTTCCTTACGGGCCTCTACCTCTGCCGCGCTCTTTCTTTCTCTCTTTCCCCTACTGGATGAGCCAGTCTCTTTTTCGCTCGGTTTCTGACCGGCACCGGCAGCAGCTTTACCTTCGGCGAGCTGGCGAGGCGCACAAAAGTGCCCCGTGGCAGGCAGCTCCCGGGCCCAGCCAGTCAGAAGATATTAATAACAAAATATGATATAATGGGAGCATCCCCGACGAAATACAATACAATGTTTATGCAGAGGATTAACCGATGTAGCAACCACGTGCAAAAGTATCGACCCCGCTGGCAACATGCCGCCGCCCTGAGCGCCGATCGCCCGCCCGGACTATTGCAACGCCGCTGTTGGCCGCCCAGCGGGCAGATGCTTCGGGAACACGGTGCCCACCGTTCGATCCTCGCTTTTGATTAGCCCGCGGGAGAGATTTACCTTCGAGATTAGGCTCCGACAGTGAGTCTCTCCAGTCCGAGCAATCGGCGAAAGCAAACCTTTTCCCTTTCAGTGCTACCAGTTCTCGTCACTGAGCGATCGGCGTCAGAAAGAGCTACTACATCCCCATGTTTCGTCGTTCGCGCTTCAAAGAACAAAATCATTAGAATCTTCCTTCATTTTCATCAACCTACATAAACTTTAATACAAGCGAGGATTAACCAAGTTTACACTTGGAGTACAATAATTTCACTACAGATGGATTCCTATGATGATACACTTCGAAAGGGTGGAATCAAAAGGGTACCAGAAACTCCCCAGTGCTTCGCAAGGCGCTTGGCAAAGCTATCATGATTGGCGAAATAAAATCGCACGCGTCCCCTTATTTTGGAGCTTGGAATCGTGGCGTTCTTGCGTGCCGGCCTCGCCCGCATCAGGGCGAAACCTGAAATCTGGCCCCGCGGCTACGATCCTATATAACCGAGCGCTCCGAATAGATAATTTGGCGCGAGCGCGCATAAGGAGAGCAGAGGGGGTGACACCACCACGTAGGTACGCGATCGTATCTAATTTTATAAATTCGTGTTACTACTCCGCCATCTACGCGCAACGATGGCCTCTCAGAAAATACGACAAACAAAAGCTCAACTAAATTTCGGGGGTTGGAATTCTGGAAGACTAGTAATATGCGAAACTCTTGACGAAAAGTCTGAAAGTCCGAGTAGAGGACTAGAGAAGCGATCATCGAGCGGTGAAAAGGAGAGGAGGGAGATGTCGAGGGAGGAAGACAGGCGACTACAAACCACCAGGAGTGTAAATAATACTAAGGCTGATTGTGGGCGTGGCTGACAGAACTCTAAAAACCTTCGACTATATATCAAAGAGTTTACTGCCCTCGAATGATGCTGAGAGAGAGAGAGGAAGAGTGAGCGAGGGAGTTGGAGTGTCGAGGAGAGGCTGAAAGAACAAATACTGGACCGCTCTTTGGCAGAGTGGACGTGTGGTAGGTAGACAGGCCGAGTGAGAGAGGCCAAGCAGAAAAGAAGTCGAGGGCTACGGTGATCAGCTTCGAAAAGGAAGTTCGACGTTTTGCGTGAGTCTTACTCCTTATGGTAAAAGTACCATGTGAAGATTGCTTCCTTCGACGATTCAAGTCACTACAACTTATGGTTCAAGACTATTTATCGACTGGAAGATAGTTGTGTTTCAATATCTACAAGCGCTCCTCTTCTTGCATTTCTCTCCTTCTTCGTGAAGTGTACACTCCGCACTTGGATATGTTTAGTTCTCCAGAAATGGATATTGGTTGGGCTGACAGCCAGCTAATGGCACGGACACCATGGCAAAGTCAGCGGTACCATCGGGCGAGTGGAAGACGTACGTCTCAATACAGAGAGCAACCGAGTGGATGATGATGAAGAATAGGTGTGGTACGTTGAAGAGAAGAAGATCGAGCAGAGTGAAGAGAAGAAAAGATCGTGCGAAGGAGGAGCGAGTTGGTGCGCGTATCCCTGGCTACACATCCAGTCTCCGTTCACTTCTCCTGAGACTGGACGCAAGGAGCTACCTTCGATGGCTGCCCGCCCGCTCGTTTGCCTCTTTTCTTCTTCACTCGCTTGCTCCTTCGTCTCTTTCTCTCGCCTTCTTCTTCGCTCTCTCGATTACTTGAAAACCGGATTCCTCCTGCGCGAAACTCTGTTTCCCGCGTTGCGCTCATGCGCCCTTACACGTCCTGGAACAATGTTCGACGCGATGCACGTGTACCCGGATAACGGATGCACTTCTCCGTTCGATCGCCGTATGGGAGGACGTCCTTACATTGCGATAGCATGCTCGCTCGTGCAGGAGGGAGAGGACGAGGTCGACCTATCGACAGGAGCATCTGTGTGCTTGGAAAATGTACAGGGAAGAAGAGGTATATTGGCGTGTAGTCGGCGAGAAGAGAAGGGAGGGAATCGACGCGGCACTTAAAGGGCCGCGATGTCATCGGACGTAGCCCGAGGAGGGTCGGTGTTCGAGGGTTAAATCCGAGGGTTTCGAGGGAGTGTAGTAGCTGGCAAGGGTAAACATATACATTCCTAAGCACAAATAGCTCGCATAAGTAGACGACGATCAGTGCGTTGCTTGGCTGACGCATCCACGCTAGACTTGTCTTTCTTCTTCATTTAGTAAGAACAATACCCAGAACGGACAAAGGTACAAGCATTCGTGCAATAGGGGCACAAAGGGAGAATTTTCCGACTAATTTCACCTTGCCTTTCTGTCAGTCGTCAGTAACTTACTACTACCAAGCTAGATCCAAGTTGATCCTCGCATCCCGGACGCAGATCTTCAAAAGTCGGAAGGCAATCCTGCCGGTGTGATCTTCACCGGAAGATAAGGGAGTTTGGGAAGAGAAGTCTTTCCGCGGTGCAGCCACCTCCCCGCAATCGTTCCTCGTGTTCGGGATGCATAACAAATTCCGGTCGGGCATGCCTCGCCCCCCATTCACCTGTCGGTTCAAGAGATAAAGGAAGAGAGAAGAGACGTGACGAGGATGGGTCGAGGCCAGAGATACACCGGGGAGAGAGCAGGCCACTCATTTAGCCCTGGCAATTTATTCTCGCGCGTTTTGTAATTAACACCGGGAAAAGGAACTCTCTTCCCTCGTACGGAGGCTCTTCCTTGGGCACGTGGGCGTCCATCTCTTCTCTTCATTTCAGCGAAGCCTGCCACCCGGCGGTGCTGGTGGTGGTTGCCGGTGCACTTGGTTGGTCCTCACGAGGAGTATCGTTATTAAAAGCGCGCCAGAATCAAAGTCAGAGAGATTCTCGGGAACGTAGAAGAGTGAAAGCGTTAGATCGAGTCGCGGGGCAAGGATTCCTCCCGCAAAATAAAAGCAAAGGAAGTATAGGAGATTGCAGTCCGAAGAGAATGGGAATGAGATCTTACCGGGTGTGTGCGTCGAGATGGAGGGTGGGTTGGAGGAGGCCGCCGCCGCCGCCGCCGCCGCCGCCGCCGCCGCCGCCGCCGCCGCCGCCGCCGCCGCCACTGGCTCCTTGGGGCACGAGCGGAGTAGAAGGGGGTTGGCGGGGAGAGAGAGGTACCGGAGAGACACGACGCGGAGAGAAAATGCGAGTGCTCGCACTCGCCCCAGCGAAGAACACTAGGCTCGAAGAGAGGAGAGCTCGATGAAGAGGAAGATGGGTGATGCAAGTTGGGAGGAAGAGTGCTGAGAACGGGAGAGCCAGGTATACCCAGTTCGGGAAAGACGAAGAAAGAAGGCAAGAGGGCGAAGGTGTGAGCGAGAGGGCGAGAGGAGGGCGAGCAACGGATGATGGAGGCCTCGCTCCTCTGCATGCCACTGCAGTCAACCCAGACAGAAAGCGGTCTGTATAATTATGGGTTGTCACCTCATCAGCTCCGAGAGGGGCAGGGAGAGGTGACGGTGGATCGGAGAGAGCTCGCGGAGGCAAGTTATAGGGGTGCAGTCTTTAGCTCAAATTGTGTTTTATCGTCTTTCGCATTTGGCCGAAGCCGCGCGATGGAGGGACCAGCTCGATCTCTTCCGTTGGCATTCTCAATTCACGAGGATCCTTCGTGGAAGTCACTAGAACGTCGTTCCTTGATTAGTTCGAGCTAAGATAATCCTCTGGTGGCAATCGTACTCCTGGACAGTAGGATTGGAGGCGTACCATTCACCGGGGCATTTCGAGCTTGAAACGTCTTCATCGATCACCCGAGTCTGCTGTAAACAAGTATTGTCGGGGCTATAAAGCGGAGAACGTGCATTTTGGAGGAGAAAGCCGATCGGAACGTGCCGGGGCCCTTTTCGGTACCACCTCTGTCTTTCTCTCTCTCTCTCTCTTACTCTCACTGTTGTAGTTGCTCATTCCTCGTCCACCACTCCACCCATCTGTCTCTCGGTCTCCCTTGGGCCCAGCTTACACGTAGCAATCTGGCATGGACGCGGGGGCACATATAGACGGAGAGGGAAACGGTGGAAGAGCGCGCGAGAAGGTACTGAGGCTAAGTGGAGAGTTTAGAGGGATTTCATTAAATCATATGGATTGGGGATAATGTATGTTATTGAGCGGAGCGTTCAAATCGCGCTCTATAAGTTGTAATAAGTCCAATTTTAGGGCCGGTCATGGGCCGGGTCCCACAGTGGTTGTCAAGCGGCTCGAGGCCGCCCTTGGTTCAAGTCCCAAAGCGGTCCCGAGGGTCCAAAGAATCGACAGTCACTGACTAGCGAACCCGCCACTTACTCGTCAAACGGCCAGCCAGTCCACCGAAATCACTGCCATTTAGATAATTTGTAATGAATAGGCACCGCTCATTTCGTACCCTTTCCACTTCTCCATCTATCTCTCGCGCTTTCTCATCGATTCGAATTCGCTTTTCTCCTCGAGTGCGCGCATTATTCTTTCTACCCTCGCCCCACCTTACCCTTCACTCTATTCCCTCTTCCTACCAGAAATAATCATTTCATCCCTGTCACTTTCATTCTAGCATTTCCTATGATTGTGGGAGCACACGATCTCGTTGCCGAAGAGATGGCACGTGCTCCACAATATCAACAGAATTCTGAATTCTGAACAAACACAGTATTTGAATGTAAAAATAAAATAACAATAAAATAATGCCATTTAATTAATTGGTATAACTTATTTACACGTAATTCGAATGAAGCCTATGTAAACAACGAAAAAATATTGACAATTTTAAAGAATAATTGTCTCTCCAAGTTCCTGGGTATATCCGTGTCTCCCTTGTCAGGAAAGTCGCAGGGGGGTTCGACAGATCGATCAAGAAACGTGACTTCGCATGCATTACGAGTTCCCCGAGCAATCTCAAGCCGAACTCGTGCGTCCCACGCTCCCTGATATACTTGGGAGTCTTCGTTTCCGTTAGATACACAACAATACTCATACGATAATCCGTCCTCCTTTTCTCCATTCTGATTCATCGGCAACGAAGCCTCGCAAGGTGGAGAAAAGGCAGTAAGGTTCCATTATGATATCGGTCGAGGAAAAGAAATTCTTTCGATGTAACAAGGTTCCTTTATTTCTAGAGAATGTAGTATTACAACTTGCCAATTATCCCTAGCAAAGTAATGAGTCTCGTTAGCGTACGATTTCTAAAGTGGTCGTACTTATTTGTTCACAGATGTACCAAGGATGGAGAAGTCGCCGCTTCTGGCGAACGGTTACAATCACCCACCCACGCACCTGAGTCACATGCAGTTCATGCAACTCGGTGGTCACCCGGGTGCAGGACACACGGCTATCCTGTCGCCGGCAAGCCTGCCGCATCACCTGCAGGCGCAAGCTCAAGCTCGCGCCGAGCAGGGCTTAAAGGTCAACCCGAACATGACGAGCATGGAAGCACTGGCGAGGTGAGTCACACTGATTGATCCGTATCGTACTTTCTTCCTGGGCTCCCAGGATTGGAAATAGAGCTGGTTGCCTTGTATTAATAGGTGATTCAGTATAGGAGAGTCTTTTCTATTCCGTGTTTTTGATTCTCTATAAAGAGTCATCAACCTTTGTTCTAAATCATTGGAGAGTTGGAAGGAGATAGTCAAGTTAGGTGACTCGTCAATGGAATCGGTAGTGATTGATATCGACGAGTGAGAGATCATTGGGTAGGACGGGCTCTGTCATAGGGTATTAGAGTCTGGAAGGCCAGTAGGAGATTAGCAGTGCAATCAGTCGAAGATGCAACGCAACTAGATAACGACGGAGGAGGACTTGGTTGTTCGTTGTGGATAGAGAGAGTCAGAGAGATGGTAGTACATCGGGTCGCCTCGGTGTTAGCGAGCGATTTGGAAATTGGATTTATTTGTTTCAAGTTCTTCCGCCCAGGTAGTGGCGTACAGTGGCGCGGGGCTCTAACGAAGGCCCGGCGAGGCCAAAAGAATACAACTTTAAGAGGATTTCACGAGACGGCGAAGCCGTGGAAATCCGAGGGGTCTCGACACTGCTTGATCTTTTCTTCCCTCTCGCTTAGCCTTTCTTCCATCGCGCCGGCAGTTCCTCCTCGTCTCTGCCTTCGACTTAAAGCGTATTCTCCGAGCGGCGAAGTCCGTTTCCTTACGCGCCTCGCGTTCCACCTAGGTCGTTTACTCAGCTCGGGTTACGCGCGCGACTTAAACGAACCGACTCTCCTCTCTACCCCTTTCTTTCTCCAAGAAAGCTCAGCATGACCTCGCTTGACGTTGCCCCCGTCATCGCGCTCCACTCGCAACTGTCTCGAGTCTCGAGATATCCCTTTCTACTTGCTCCACCCCTGCATATTATGATCCGCCTCCGAACGTATTACTCGCAATTAACCTCTTCCAGGGGATCATACTTCTTATTCACTTCGCAATTATCTTCGCATTATTCTACACATTCTCATTGTCTTATTTTTTTAAATTTAAAGTATGGTATTTCCAATAGCATCGTTATAAAATGAAATAACTATAGTGAGGGATTCTCCGAACTACTCACTGAGAGACGTGATTATTCGAGCTGCGGTGGCACACAGACTTCTCTATTTTCTGCGGAATTGTCATAGTAGTACGATGTAAGTCAGAAGTAAGCGGTGATAGATCGTCGAAAGGCGGTGTACTCAGCGGTTTCCACTCAAGTTCCACGGAATCGCTGTTCAGACATGTTCGAGCAGCACGGCATCCCTTCGATGTGGTAAATCCTAGAAGCGGTTGCGGTTGCAAGACGGATATCGTAGCTTATTCGTGCTGGTGGAACGAGAGAGCGATGGAAGAAGAGGAGGAGGGGAGTAGAAGGCGGGGGACACCGGGTGTATCGAAGGAAGATCCTCTTCCTTGTAGGTAGGATAGAAGCGAGGCTAATCCGGGCATTTGTTAACGCGTTTCTAATAGATGCTCTCAGTATACACCCTCGCCTCTCCCAGCCCCACTACTCTGCCACGGGGCTTTCGTGGATACGAAGACTCGCCTTAATTTTCGATTACATCCGCCTCGTGTAATTAGGCTCATCCCATTCGGCGTTACCTGCTTTACCAGGGATCTTCGCCTTGCAGAAGACTCTCTCTCTCTCTCTCTCTCTCTCTCTCTCTCTCGTCGGGCAACGATTATATATATGAATACGAGACTTTGAGAGAAGGAATACAGAGTGCAAGAGGAAAAACGATTTATTCGATTCGCTCGGTAGGCTGAAGTGAGTGAAGGTAGCGTAGGTGTGTTCCTCGGCGGCCGGTCGGCAGATTCTTCTTAATCTTGAGTGGACAGCAGGTCCGCCCCGGGTATGGGTTACTCATGAGAATCGCCTCTGTGTGGAGAGCGAGAGAGAATGAGAGAAGGAGAGAGTGACGCGACGAAGGCGGCGGCCACGGCGCCGCACGTTTCGCATTATGATTTCAGCGCTTTGCTTTTAATTAAAATGCAAATCTATCGTGGCAGAGGAACGGACGGGCTAGCTAGAGAGAGGGGGAGAAAGAGCGAGAGACGGAGATCGGGAGGTAAGACGGATTACGTCTGGGGGCGCCACGACAAACACCGGAATATGATTAATTCAACGCAACCCCATCCTGGCACACCACCGTCACCACCGGCAGTACCACCGTACCGCGCGATGCCCTATCACCACCCTCTAATTCAGCCTCGACCCTTCCTTGCTTTCTCTGTCTCTGACCTATTCGACCAGTTTACACGAATGCCTGCTGTCTAACTGGTCCGACTGTACGCGTCCTTCTCGGTCTATTCGATCGAGATTCACTACGCGCTCCAAAGCTTTATGATCGACTCGACCGAAAAGTGGCTTCAATGAGCTTCGTAAAGCCCGTCTCTTTTAATCCGATATTAGCCTGCAAAAGTGGTCCTTCAGCCGCGATGATTAATATGCTCGTCCAATCCCCCTGTCCGTAAAAACGTTTTCCACGCTCGACGCGCCGACGAGTAAGGCAAAGTTGGTAGGGCAAGAAGACGTCTTTTTTAATCAAGGACTTCAAAGTGTCCTCGGGTAGCAGTAGTCGGAGTCGGCGATCGAATCAAAGGACAACCGAAAGACGAGACGGGAAACGGGAAGGACTCTTAATCAACTGCTCGTATCCACTTTCGTTGGCTCGTTCGCGAAGGATCTCGGTGGGGCTTATAATTAACCGATTCGCTGATAAACTCGCGCAATCGACAGCCCCGCCTTCGTTACTGCGCCCTTTTCATTTCCGCCTGTTCACTCTCTCTCTCTCTCTCTCTCTCTTCCTTTGAGATTTTCTTCTGTTTTCTTTTCTTATTATTACTACTACTATTGCACCCACGTTACGCAACGGATTCACCCTGAGTTCTTTTTGATCGAGTCGACTGTCTCAAGCATCGCATTTTTTTTGTGTTCCACAGGTCCGGGACGGTTTGGGAAAACTGCCGAGCTGCCTACGAAGATATTGTCAAACATCTCGAAAGGTAGGACACCTCCACCTCGTATGTAAAACGATCGCCGAGCAACGCGAGCTAGCTAGAAATCCGGGCATCTCCCAACGATATACAACGATACAAGTGATTTTTTCGAGGCAGCCATAAGCGTACGGGACTCTCGTACGCTCGTATGTATTCGTACATGGTTTACATCGCACGTGGCGGATACTCTCATCCAGACAGCTCGAGTACTTGATGTCTCGTGGCTGCAATCGAGTGCGCCGTCATCGTAACACGTTTTCCCGGATCGCCGGCAACGTGAGGAGGAAGATTTGAGTTGTGTTTTTTTTTGTGGCTGGGGAAAATAGTGCAACGCATAGCAAAAATGCAAAGCGCGACCTCGGGTCCCATATACACGCACGCTTTTCACCCCCCCCCCCCCCCACTCTTTCCGTCTGGCGGGGCCGAGGCCAGTGCACGGGCACGGTGCACTTCCGATAAATCAGTATTACCGTCGGCGTCGAGTTTCCGGCCGCGCGACAGGTTGAGACCGGCCCTGTGACGCTATAATGCCAACATGATTTGTATGGTGCGAGCTCTCGCGCGCGAGCTCTCTGCCACCCTCACCTTCCCGCAGCATCCTCAAATCCTGCTGGTCGAGTGAACGAGCGAGCGAGCGAGCGAGCAAGCGAGTGAGGGAACGACGTGACCGATACAACACACCGCGGCGTGGCGATTGCCCCCGGGGCTTGCGTTGTATCGGGGTCCACCCTCTCGGTCATCATCGACCACCGTCAGCCACCATCAGCCACCGTCAGCCGCGCTTGGGCCACCGTCATCCGCCACCGAGGTTACCCCGTGATCCTAACCACTTGTCACTTCACGCCACGCAGATCATCGTCGCGACGTGCCCGTCCATCATTCGGGGATTAAATCATTCGAAACTGCCTGCGAAACACTCGCACCCACCCACCCGAACCGACACCAACCTCGTGTCCCGTACGCAAAAGGGTTCCTTTCCAATGGAGGGCTTTCCCTTGAAAAACAGTTTGTATCCTGAATCCCCCGCATCATTGCGTGTTTCCCCGAATGTCCAACGATCTACCAAGCGAAGGTATAGCAAGGACCTTCGAGGGAAGCTTGCGGTTGTGACGAAGGGTGCTTTGACCGTGGTCGCAAGGAGGCGGCTCCAGGGGGTGCGAGTCGTTCATTTGGGAGCGAAAATCGACACTTGACCGGCCGAAACGTAATTTCCAATTCAAAGGCAATGACCACTGGTTCATTCCGATCTCTCTGTCGTTTGCATACCAACTCTTTCCCGTCCTCCCTCTCTCTCTCTCTCTCTCTCTCTCTCTCTCTCTCTCTCTCTTTCCTTCTATATTTGCTCTGGACGTGAGCGGGAACGCAAGCCCCTCGGTCCGCCCGTAGTCGACTTCGTCAACCGGACAAACGCGTATTGTGATTTCAGCCTTTGACTGGTAGGCATTCGATGGATATCGCGCAGGGGGTGGCAAATGGGCGCGCGAGCGATTCAGGGTTGATGTGGCGAGGGGTAGGAAGAGGGGGATGTGAGAGTAGTACTGTCTCTGGCCAGGGTAGATCAGGCTTGAATCGGAGCGGAGCCGCGCGAAACGGTGCGAGTCAGGTCAGCGGATTGTGAAACCGAGCTGAGAGTGGCGAGAACGTAGAGGTGGGTAGTTGGCGGGGGAGGGGTTGGCCGGCCTATAGGCTCTAGAGGGGTGAATCGAAAGGGTAAGAGGTGAGGGTGCAGACCTGGAGGAGGGCTGGTCAGCGGGCGGCGTGAATATTCATGCGGAGAACCCTAGACGAATTCGGACTTGTTGCGACTGACACTGATGTAAACCTTTGTTTATCCTGCGTGCAGGCCGCTTCTCCCCTGAGCCCTCGCTCCCTTTTCCAAGGGAGTGCGAGAGAGAGTGAGAGAGAGAGAGAGAGAGAGGGGGGGGGAGGGGAGAGAGTAGATGGCATACAAGCGCACGCCAGTCGGAATCGAGCTGGCAGTGGACGGCGAATGGGAATGGGCTGAACGAACCCCGCGCACTCGAGTATTTAACTCCGAGTTAAATTCTGATTAATCGTCGGCGCCAGGGTTATTAATTGTTTGTCCTTTTGATTTTACAAGCTCACGGAGAGCACCGAGCGAAATCTCGCTCTCCCTCTCACTCGCTGCCTGTCTGACCCTACCCTTCGAACACTTCGCTCCTTTCCATCCCTGCGGATTGCTCTGCTCCGTTTCCATTCTAATCCCGATGATTTGTTCCTACTGAGCCTCGCTCTCTCCCTCTGGCGCAGTTCGTTCCTACGGCCAAGTTATTCCTGCCGTTTGTCTTTCCACCAGTCAGTAGTTCGCCCGATTAAATCTCATAAGCCGCGTACTCCATGAACTTTATCAAAGCGACGCTGTTTTCAATCCACCAGTAACATAGCAACATGAAGAAATTCAATTGATTGATATATCTGATTCAATTTCGATGTCAGTCAAGTTTATTGTAATGCATCAAGACAATCTTCGCTGAATCATTCTGCCTTCTTACCATCACTACGCAACGTCGACTCGCCGAGGGTGAAATGTTATAACGCGTACTAGCATTCCGGCGAATCGAGGAAATGGGCAAAGTGACGACGAATTCGTAGTCCCTAGCCCAGCTTCCAGGCCTTTCCCGGCCCGTGAGCTAAGTAATATTAATGGTTTGCCCGTAGGCCCGAATACGCGCCGCTGGTTGGTATCAATGCGCTAATGTCGGCTTCCTGGCTTTAAAACTACCCAGTCATTGCGGGATAATTCGCGGGCGCATTGTCCTTTACCATCCGGAGCTAGTCTGCCGCCCCGTCACTTCTCTACCTCGTACATATACTTTCACAAGCGCCTGTGGACTTCTCCTTATCGTTCTCTCTCTCTCTCTCTCTCTCTCTCTCTCTCTCTCTCTCTGCCTCATCCTCTGCCTTGTATGTACCACGGAAATTTCCTTCCACCTCGTCTTCCCAGGCTCTGTCTTTATCTCGCCCGTCCCCTTAATACTCGGCCTGTCCTTCTCCCTCTGCTGGAGATGTCATTAATTACGCTGGCGACGAGGACGACGTCAACTGCGCTCTATCGGCCGGGACATCTGCTGGAAAATAATATTCATAAAGTTGAACGGCTCATCGCCATCTTCCTTCCCATCTCTAATACGTCTCGTCGTATTTTCCTTAAGTTTGGCCGACTTTGAGTTAGTGCTTGTCTGTGGTAGCTGCAGGTATTCCCATTTCACACTGATATCATTTACCTGATCCTGATCTCCGATTTCAGTAAGACAGGGAATCGAAATAGCGTAAGTAACCGAGTGTGTCAAAGTAGTGAGACTGGTGAGGACACTCGATTACCCAATGGGTAGTGGAATGGGCTAAGTGTATTAGGGGTGGTTTGCAGTATATCCGGATCAGCAGTATCCTAAGTGCGTATCTCCGATGCATCGACGCACGTGCGTATCCTATCCTATCTACCTAGCAGATGAAAGTCAAAGAAGCATCGGGAGTGGCACTCGAAGGGGGTAGGATCCAACTGAGAGTGCACCCCAGGAAAAAGGGGTGACTGCGGAGGGGGGCCGATGGGAGAAATCCTCGACGCGTCAGCACTCGAGGAAATCTCGAGTGGCGTGGATTCGCGCGCACTCGCGGCCTGAATAGATTCGCCTCATCTTCTTCTTCTGCCTCTTTCTCCTCGCACTTGAGCTCCTCTCGAGCGCAGAGCAGAGCGTACGTGTGTGGCGTGCGATGAAACGGTTAATTTGATTCGGCGATCGCGCCGGCGCGATAGCCCACCGCGCTAAGCCGCCGACTATCAAGCGGCACGCTAATTGCGTTCAAACGAACTGTCAGCACCCCGACACGCTCGCGCGCCTCACATACGCGTCCAGCCGCACGTACCCTTCTCCTGTTCGCATATGCATTTATGTGAATGCATGGATACGCGCCAGTATGAACGTTCCATTGCCTGACCCCGCGCATTTCATCGCAGCTTAGCTGTCGAGCTTGGCTACAAATCATAGTTCAACTACTCTCTCTGTCAAATCCCTTTGAGAGCTCTTGTGATATTATTATTAAAATAATGATGTACATTTTCTCGGAACAAGCGTCTGTATCATCTTGTTTAAGAATAGTAAATCGATGTATCGATGTATATAGATACAATTTACGTACATAATATTATAATTTGTAAGTGTATACATACACGTGTCAAAGGCTGAGCTGTTTTCCTCTGCGACTAATACACGTTCAACTGAAACCAGTGAGTCGTGCGTGCAAATATACGAATTATGATTAATGTCAGCATGCACGTAACCACGACTGGGAAAGCATGAGGGGTTCAACTTGTCAGCAACGGGAATTCAGCAATTATGTCCATGTCCAAAGCGTTTTCGCGCGATAGTTACATTCGACCGCACGAATTGCCCTCGCCAAGGTGATTTCCTTCACGCACGACTCATTGCCCAACATGTTACCATCGCGTTCTCATGCTGTGTTGCCTTCCTCTCGTTCGGACTTTATAAATATTCGATTGTTCTTGGGATTCCACGTACCAGATTAACTAGTTTATCTTGTGATGTTCGTGTTCGGAAATCGACCGGCATTATCTGCACTTCCACGAAAGTTTCAGGTCCTTTTTCTTTCTTCAGAAAAGGAAAAATACAGAATTTCGTGTGGATCGATATATTTAAGGGCGACCTTGCATCGTTCGATCGATTATATAAAGCTCTGGATCCATCACTTGTCGACGAAGGGAGTCCGATAATTAAGTCGGCGATTTTTTGCGGGCGCCACCGTGATTTTTAGCTCGCGTGACGGAAGAAGATATTCTTTCATGGCAGGTCTAGGATAGTGGACTAGTTTGGTTGCCCTACGATAGGACACCCTAGATCTATCATGCACGATATACAATCTTTTCTACGAACTGATTATCCAAGTTGATTCGATTATCCCAGTCGAAATTGACCACCGGTGTCCATTTGGACTTGCTGATAGCTCGAGTGGTTCGTCGATGCGACAGCTCACTGA
The DNA here is from genome assembly GCA_910593735.2 of Ectemnius lituratus. Taxonomy (NCBI): domain Eukaryota; kingdom Metazoa; phylum Arthropoda; class Insecta; order Hymenoptera; family Crabronidae; genus Ectemnius; species Ectemnius lituratus. The sequence continues at coordinate 3,654,098 of OU343036.1, read as the reverse complement.
ATCATCCCCGCTAACTCATTCTTTCTGTACGACTTCCTGCTGACTTACCAACAGGTGCAGCTTATTTAACCGATGTTCAAGCCAAGCGCGCAAGTGACTCTCTTCTTTATTTAGACTGGTAGGAGTGGGGTCACTCGTCTTTTTCGTATTCCTGCCGCGAGAAGAAGCGAATCATCGATGATGGGATAAGTAAAACAAACGTCATCCCTGGGCCGTGAAACAGGTCTCGGCCACGATGTTACGAGTATATATATATATGTGTACGTAGCTTCTTCTTCCGTCGAGTACGAAAAAAGAAGTGGCAGGAGAGTGGTCGCGCGCAAAGTTTGTTTTAACAAGACGACTAAATCGCTTACCACTGTACATACAGATCGTTTCGCAGCATGTGGTTAGCTGTTCGGCGGGATCCGCCTGCGATAGGGCGAACGGCGACATGTGCTCCAACTAGTAATTAACGTCTTACTCCTAACGAAAGCGATCTTTTTACCAAAGCTACCCTTTCATCGCGGAGCTTTCGCTCATAGAGGCAGAAAGAGCGAAAGAGGAGGAGACAGTATAGTTATGTATCGGGATTATTTCTGGAGGGACGAGCCGCTTTTCCTTCGGCGAAGATGGCGTCGTTTCCGGATCATTTACGCCGAGACTGTGTGGAAAGGGCGGGCGCGCACGGACCCTGGCGAACCGATGGATATTATTTGAATAGCCGTTGACTCGAGAAAAAAGATAAAGAGGGCGAAACGAAGCCGCTCGGGGACGGCGCGCGGCGCCTGCTGCTGGTGTATCGAGTCGCTCGCGTTATTATAAGTCGACGAACAGCCTCGACGAAGACAGTCTTATATACACGTGTGTGTGTGTGTGTGTCTGAGTCTATGTATGTGTCACGGCAAGCAAACTTGGTGCCACGCGAGTACACAGCCTCGTCGGCTGTCGGTAGCTGGAGCTTTAACGGGTGCCTCCTTTCCATCTGACACACACGGAGGGCGTCTCTCGCGTGACAAAACGATGATTAATTAAAAACATAATTAGTCGCGCCGCTGGCAAACTAGGATCCACCCACGGCTCACTAATGTACCGTGAAATTGTCAAGCGGCTCTCGGTAGCCGCGTATATACCGGCGTAGCCTGTCGCTCCTGTCTATGTCTCTCTTTCGATTTTTTCCACCGGCCGATCTCGTTAAGTCTCAGCGATGTCGACGGCGTCGCGTTCGCCGTTCGGTTATTTTCTCGCTCGTCCTCGTCGACGACGACATCGGCGGCAACGGTGGTGGTGGCGGCGGCGGTGGCGGGCTTGGCAAGAAGCGTCGTCGTCGACGTTCGCTTCGTGGGAGTATCGCGGACGTTCCGAGCTAACGAGCTTGCGATCCTCGTTATCTAATTTGTAGCCCGTTTACTTCGTCGCGTGGCACACACACACACACACACATGCATACTCTCATACATAGATATTCACGGCGAGCGAACATCATGGAAAGAAGTTGCCTCGTTATCGAATGTTACTCTCTTCCCCATCTAACTCTCGCTCTCTCTCTCACTCGTGCTACCTTTCCACGACACCAATTACTTCTCGATTACTTTTCGTCCTGCGACCACTTTCCAGCAAGGCCTGCGTGTCATCCTCGATGTTATTTCATTACACGCGCTGTCCTCTTTATTCAGCCTTGCTTGCCAAGCGGTTCTCTCGGCGGTAGGTACTACAGGGTCCGGCTGAGAAATACCGATTCTAATGGTAAAATATCTTCGCCGCTATCCCTCCGTTCTTATTTCGACGTGGCATCGAGGCGGCGAGCAAGATATATTGTTATTAAATGGTCTCCCTTCGGCGCCGCTGCACTCACGCCACTATATTACGTGTAGCATGGTGGCCCACCACCACCACCTTCGCGCCACCATCCCTTCTGCCTATTTCTCACTGTGCTTCTCTCCCAGCGAACCAAGCGACCACCTTCCTTCCTTACTTACTTACTTACTTCCTTCCTTCCTTCCTTCCTTCCAACGTGCCTTTCCGCGCCTCCTATACAACCAGTGCGAAGAGCGTACAGTTACAGGGTGATCCACCGATGCGCCCTTATTTACGAGCCAACGACACGCGATTCCTTCCTTGCCCTCCTGGACAATTATTTCCGCCCCTATTTTCCTCCTGTGGGAGCTAGCGTTTATCCCTGCCAGATCTCGACTGACCGTTCGCCTTGATAGGACGATCCATCGACGCGAGTATGTAGGTGCGTAGAGATGCCGCGGATAAAGCGCGGCTCGGCATTGTATTCAAGGAGAGGATAGGGTTCAAGGGTGGCTGGCGGAGGTGGGAAGTGGAAGTTGGAACGTTGGTGGTTAATTGAAAAGCAGTGGAAGGCAGGGTGTCATTAAATAAAGCGGGATACGAACGTTCCTGTGGTCTCTCGATCCTCCTCCTCCTCTTTGTATTCGCAGGGTTCTCACCACTTTTGGTAATGAACTAATATTTGCAATGTTCGTATGTGCGTCCAGCAGCTCGTTTCAACGGACGTTGTGGAACGCGATCGCCTTTCGACAGGGTCTGCGTATCCCACAGACATATCCCACATGCATACACGTACGATCGCACGTCCAAGGTTCCGTACACACGCATCCTCTCGCAGTGTTATCAGCGACCCTACCGCAAATAGACGCTTGCCCCGCGGCTTCACGCTTCTCTCGTACGATTGTGTATCCTACGTACGCACAGATATGTGACTGACCAGTTACGCATATGTTTAGTTACGGGTCAGAGTTTGAGGAAGTAGTTGGCAAGTTTGATATTCCGTGACAGTAACACTGCAAAGTGTATTGGATTTCGATTGCTGACATTCATTTTTCCTTACAAGCTTCGAAGTACTTGTGCCCGACAAGAGAGTCCCCGCTCGAAAATGATAATTTCGGTAGTAGTTGAAGACAGCGGGTAGCAGAAATTATCATTTTTCGGCGAGGACACAGAGTGGCGGTGTGTTGAGTCGAATTGGTAATCGCTCGAGGTCGAGGAGTGTCCATTGATCACTGCTCTCGAAGGTGTTCTTGACACGAATTATGCGGAAGCCGCGCTCCTAAAGAAGCTTCAGCTCGGCCCCGCTCTTCTACTAACCCTCAGTGTGGGTGAAAAAAGACGAGCTAGTCGAGAGTGTAACCAGCGGTCGGTAGCATGGACTTTTCAGGAATTTAAATAATATCCTTTTATATTTTCGCCAGTCGCCAGGAGCAGGAGTACGGCATGCAGGCGATCCTCTCGTATGTTCGGGAGGCGCGTCGTCGTCGTCGCCGGCGTCCTCGGCTATCATAAATCCAGAGCGGGTAGGTGGTACACATACGCGGCGTTGGTCTGGCCGAGCCTGGCGCGGAGAGAGAGAAAATCTACAATTCTAAAGCTTTCCATAAAACACTCGACAAAACGCTTCGCCCGCGCTTTTCGAGTGGCTGGTAGCGGGGCCCTCCAGCACCAGCCTCGCGCTCTTCTCTTTACTCTCCTCGTCGTTGGTGCCTTCGCACTCTCTCTGCTTCTCTCTCGTTTTTCCATCTCCCCTGAGACCCCCGCCCACATACCGCCGCGAATCTGTTGAAATATGTAAAATCCGCGAACCTCTTCAGTTTATGCATCAGCCGACGAAACTGCAGATTTATTAAGTCCTTTTGCCTTCGTGCGAATCATCAAAGAATCGCTACGAATCACCCTCGTCAGGACTCATCGGGGATCCCGGCAAATATTTGGAGAGGTTTGCCAATTCCTCTCATCCGGAACGGGAATAGAATTGTGACGAGTCATATGGAGAGAGAGTGGGAAAGGTTGAAAGGATAGCTGGAAAGTTGTCTCACGTGATAGACGTCCATCATCAGTCGGAACGAAAGCTTCATCGAGTTAACTACACGTGTGTATTCCTTTACCATGATAGCAAGCATCATTTTTTCTCTCCCTCTGTCTTTCTCTCTAGCCGAACCGAGCAGTACTCGGTAATTGCACGCCCGTCCGTTTTCCTTTCGGGCTCCTTTTTTCTCGTGCAATGCTCTCACACTGCCTACCACCGTCCGAGGCAGCCCGAGTGGGTGCAACTCTCCACAGGGTGATCTAGGAGGCACAGCATACCGTTGCCACTGGTATTCCAGAGAGCTCGCTGAACAAACAAGCGCCGATAAAAGTGTACCGTGGCCCCACGGTGTACAGTACATCTGGAAGTAGGGGCCATCAGTCACGGCGCATCTGCGAGCCACTTTACTTCGGTTCCCTTTCTCACTCGCTCGTTTTCCTCTCTCTGCCTTTCTATCTCTCCGTGTCAGTCTCTCCACTGCCTCCACCTCCCCCACAACCACCCTTTTCTGCTCCCGTTTCCTCTCGCCTCGAACTTCCAGCGGCTGCTGCCTCACGCTGTCCCGAGCACTCCTCCCGCTCCTGTTTCCCTTTCCATCCAGGCGCCGCCGCTGCCGCCGCCGTTCAAGCTAGAAACCATTTGTCATCGGCAGCGTAAATATGTTCTCGAGCTGAAACCTGCATTCGACTCTTTGCCCCGTGTCTGGAGACTCCGTCGCTCGCATCGGCCTGTATCTTTGCGATAAGAGACGCGCCAGTCACTGACGGCGTGATCCTTGAAGCATAGGGCCGAGGACTCGTTGGAATTCAGATTTACATACGTCCTGTTTGATCGTTGCCGATGCCTGCTCTCCGCATGATTGCTCCGAGCCACGAGAGGAATGAAGTAGAATATAGGGGCAGGATTGCCGGGAGGATCGTAAAACATTCAACGAAATGAGAGAGTGAGAGAGAGAGAGGGAGAGACGTAAGTGGGTTCTTCGTAGCGTGTACACGCGTAGAAGGAGGTCGAGTTTATTTTTATTTCGGATCTTGGCTTCCTTCTCATTGGGGGGAGGGGGAGCACAGCCACCTTAAGAAGTTTGCCCAATAAAAGCAGCCGGGTCATTTGTCAACGGGAGGCGGCAGTGTGGTGGTAGGTGGCAAGAAAGCGGCCTGTTACGAGATGTATGTAAAAGACATCGGGCGCCGGTGGTTTCGCGGAGTCGTAAGCGCTTTTGGGATGGGCCGACATCTAAAATAATAAAAGTTGCCAGCGTCATTTGTCAACGCTTCCACTAAGGAGAGTATGAGAGTGTAAGAGAGAGGGAAAGAGTTCCTTGGGAGCAGGCACCTCGTAATTTCGCGATGTCGCAGCTGCGAACATCCCTGTAGCCACGACGGCCTCGCTGAGAGCCGGAACGGGCGACGACACCAAACGTGGGGGTTCCTTAATTTTACGGGGTAGTCACACCCCACCAGCCCCTTTCCTCTCCTCCACCTGACTCCCACTGCCGATTCACCCTTGTCATGGCACACTCCACGCTCACACCCCGCGCTTGGAATAAGAATTCGACATGAGTGCTCAGGGAGGATGACAAACGATAACGATATCAACCGCCGACAACCACTGGCTGTTTGTTTCAGAATCATTATGGTTTACAGTTTTGTCCTTGGAATAAAAGTAATCTTTCAGAAGTATTAAAGAGTTGGCTGATCAGCTTACAATTAATGCTTAAGTGTTGTACTCTGGAATGTACAGAATTCGTGTAATCGAGTGTTGCAACTTGCAATCTTTTAGGAGAGCTCATTTGTATCGTGGATGGCCTGTTCAAAGGCTGATTGGTTGGAAGTTTACAGATCGTTCCAAGAGAATGTATAAAATCAGGCCACTTGGGCATTGCGGCACATGATATCCGGCTAATTAGTGGTAGCAAAGGGATAGCTTTCGGGGTGATAAAGTCGAGCATGCAATGTTCGAAATGGGCGCATGGTACGCGATCGCAAAAGCCCAAATGCGAAGCAAAACGAGCCTTCCCCTGAGTTTATGCTCGGCCGCTTTAATCCTCGACCGTAAGCAGGAGCGATCGGGCAGTGGCGGCAGCGTCGGCGGCGGCGTCGGTGGTGAGGCGGGGGACTTAAAGTGAAATAATAAATAAAATAATACGAACCGTAGCGTTGTCGATGTCGGGTTCTCGCGCGTCCAGCAATAATCTAGGAGAACGAATGTTCCAGACGACTTTTATGAAACGCGTTCGAGGGCCCACCCATTCCAGCCCTTTTACGCGCCTATAGTTGAAAAATAAAATGGCAACCCTTCCATGAAAAGAGAGAGAGAGAGAGAGAGAGAGAGAGAGAGAGAGAGAGAGAGAGAGAGAGAGAGAGAGAGAGAGAGAGAGAGAGAGAGAGAGAGAGAGAGAGAGAGAGAGAGAGAGAGAGAGAGAGAAAGAAGCAGTGGCGGCACGGGGCAGACGGGATATAAGGGCGATCGCGAGCACTGAAATGGAAGCGCGCGGCCCCGGGATAAAACCTTAAATACGACCGCTGAACACCGGAGGCCGACAATAAAATTCTCGTAAACCATTCGCCCGAATAATGCACCTGCTTGACCATGTAGTATCGTGGTAAGCTTGCTCCTTCTAGCGTTATTCTCCAGTACATATACATACATATGTGTGTACATACAGTAACCCCACAAGCAGTACTTTTTCCAAGCGATTAACCGTCTCTCATCCACGCGTCCAATTTCAAGCTCGTACGTCAACGTAATTGTGAAATCGCGTAATGCGGGAGTTGCTTGTTTTATTAGTCCATTTCCTTCGAGTCCCACGTTATTACATGCTCGATCCTCACTTCATTCACGGCCTCTTTTCAACATAAGAGAACAAGAACACGGGCGATAGAAATTCAAGCTGAGGCTGCTGCCTCCTGCGCTTCGTGGACCACGTCGCTTCGCGTATCGAAAGAATGATCGAACGGTTCTCTTGCCGGGTGGAAGGCTCGCCGAGGGTGCTGAGAGTAGCAGCAACAGCAGCCTTAGCTAGAACTCACTGCTCTCGGTTATTCCAGTTTATTCTCAAGTAACCCTTCGCATTGCGCTAATGTATTTCTTTCAAGCCGCCATTCAGCCACCTCGACGTTTCAATCCGCTCTCTATTCAATAACGGCAGCCTTTTCCACACCCCTTTTTCGCGAAACTCACTCTCAGCATCACCACCACCCCCCACTCCATCCCCGATCGATCTAACCTGCGTGAATTTTCACACGACTTAATTCAGCCGTCCAATGACTCGTCCTTTCTTCGAACGTGCCAAGGAAATTCACCCTCCGAGTGTTACAGATTTTCTTCGCCAGCTAAGTCCACCCGTCGTCATTCTTTTAGAATATCGTCCTAGATATCTTACTCCCAAAGAAATCGGTCGGTTTATGTATTGTTGAGATGGGAATTCTCGGTATTTCGGGATTGCTGGTCCAGAGAGAGCCCTCTCTTCGCTCTTTGATCGAGAAAAGTCGATTCCTGCTGAGTGCGCGGAGTCGACCGGGAGTGATGCATCGCGAGCGTGCAGGATGTTGTGCGACAGAAGGGGTTGCTGCATTCCGGGCCCATGTTTTGATGGCTCTGTTCTCGCAGTGGCGACGACAAAGGGGACAAAGATCGCTGTACCACAGGGTTGCTGCGTCCCCGTGGATCGCTAAATATTTCATTTCGCATCCCTCGGAGACGTGTTTAATCTCTCTGTTGAGTCAGGTGTGCTGGTGAACGACCGATCGCGACTTCAAAAAGAGACCGATCAAAATGATTATCAGAGCACATTCTCGATCTCCTGACAAAAGGGTGACCAGCAATTCCACGGCGGAGGAAAATATCGAGAGGGGAGAAAATGGCCGAGGATGAGAAGAGAAAGAGCGGAGAAATATCATTGGGTTGACTAGCGTCCGGCAAATCACAGGCGTAAAAGCTTCGTGTCGTTGCTCCTCGGAAGCGAACGGTTATTGCTCGGGTAGCTTTGTGGCTCTGTGCTCGAGGATCGGCAAGTTTCATTATTGGGCTCTATGTCGGCTCGCTCTCCCTTCCCATTGCCATCTTCGTTTACATTTATGATTTAATATGATCGCCCATTGTTGCGCACCCTCTGCACCACGGCGCTCTGCCCTTCTTTCCTCCCTGCCATCCTCCCGTGCCCTTGACAAATATCTTTCTCTCTGTGCTCTGACTCGAGTTACCTATATGTAACTCGAACGACGTCCATCCACCCGCAACACATACTCCGCGTTGCTCTTCCCTTTGTCATCATCTCGTTTCTCTCGTCTCTGGCGCTGCGGTGAGAAGGAGCCGAGGGTCGTGGAAGTTGGCGAGAGGAGATCGAAAGGTAAACGAGGTAACGTGCGAGCGTAAACGGGAGAGGCGCGTGTCCCGGGCGGCAAAGTGACAGGCGTCGTAACAAAAGAGAGTACAAAGGGCGCCCGTGCGCGGAATATTAAATTCGCCCGCGCCAGAATTCGACGAACTTTTCAGCGGAGCATTATGGGCCGGCTATCTGGATGATGTAGCACCGAAGTTGGGAAGACTCTTGCCCGCGAGAGAGACAGAGGCCGCGGGGAAGAAAGACCGATACTTTCTGCTCTCAGGCTTGTACCTTCACCCCCACGTTGCTCACTCTCCTTCTCTTTCTCTCTTTCTCCCCCCCCCCCCCCCCACTCTTGCACGATCTCCTTCACTCGGCCTGGTTCGCCTACACCGCTCTCTTCGTCTGGCCCGCTCACTCTAGGCATAGCTTCCAGGGTAGCAATCTTTTATTATTAGCGCAGGCTTTACCAGACAATGAAACGAAAGGAACGGAATATGATATTGTAGTACAGAGGCCCCGGCGGAAAGGGAAGCTATTGTCGGTCTCTTTGAATTTTAAAGTCAACGATCGATACGGCTCGGGGGATGCGCCTTTAGCCATATAAACCGCTCCGCGCGCTCTCTCCTCCTCTTTCTCGTTCTCTCGCCCGCCGACCCGGGCCTAACTCTCTCATTCTATTTCGTCTCCCTTCTCCCTTCTCCCACCTCCTAGCCCTCTTTTCTACCCGTGTTCTGCCGAACCCCCCAATGCCTGCACCCTGCACCCCTGCATCTTTGCGCACACCCTTATGCTGCCTTCACTTCGGCTACACTTGTCATGCTTTCCTCGTCACTTGTTAGTACGAATTCCGATTTTCTTGCAAAGTCTCACTCTTTTTTCTTAATTTTAGTTGGTTCATGTTCTTTGCAAGAATGTTTTTAAGAGATCAGGGATATTCCACGTACAATTAGATGGGGGTAGGAGCACTTGGCTAAATTGTAACGGGGTGGCAAGCTTCGAGAGCACAGTGTATAAACGGAATCGGAAGCCCGTCAGCAAATTGTCGCCGCTAATGATAAATTGCGCCTGCGGCCTCCCCAACGCGCAAGCAGCCGTCTCTCCGGGTGTGAGCGAGTCCCTGAGAGCGGGGAATCAAATTGCAATTTGTTATTTGTAATTCCGAGTGTCGCTTAATATACTCGCACTCTCCTGCCTGCCTGTCCGACGACCGCCCTTTCGTAGGAGAGGCTCGGAGGCAAGGGTTAGAAATTAACCGAAGCTTGATGAGAAAGTGCCAAGGTGCGAGGGAGTAGGAGCAGCAACCAGCCACCTCCTCGTCTACTCTTCCACACACCGCCGCTTCCGGAACAAAGTGCCGCGACATTTAACGCGACGCTGGCGAATCTGCGTAATTAAGCGCGACGGCTCCTTTATGCCTCGCGTGGCCTCGACAGTAATTATTTTTCGAGACGGCCCGACGATTAACAATCATTTCTCTAGTATTTTCTGGCATTTTATTAACTGAGAGTCACAAGCAATATCTGACAGATCGTATTCAATCGTTGGTGAGGAGGGAACGACTGGTAGCTGAGTAGGCAAATATTCGATTTTGTCTATTCAATTTTGCAGAAAAATAGTCCTCCTCCCCGATTTCCCGAGGCGGCATTATCAGGGAGAAGAGTCGCGAGTCGAAGCGGCGGCGTGGCAAAGGAAAAGAATAAGTTCGATCAGTCAGAGGGTGGCAGTTACCGTTTCGGTTATGGCTTTCGGAAGCGTCGTCGAATCCTATTCTTGCGCAAACCCGATAAGGGCCCTTTTACTCACTGTGTATTTTCGCACACGCGTCCCGCACACGTGCGCACACATTCTTACTATGGAAGAGGAAAGCCTCACGGTTTGGAGCAGGGTGGGGGGTGGTTGCCAACCCCGGTCGGTGTATCGCAAGGCAGCGGCAGATTTCGCGAAATGAGATGGCACGGTCTCGCAAGATAAACCAGGCATTCTTCGCCAAGGCCAAAAATTCCATTCCAAAGTCATTCCAGGCGAATCGCCCGACGTTCTCTCTCTCTCTCTCTCTTTCTGTTCGTCTACTCTCATTTCCGGCCACCTGACCGATTTTGAAGTATCGAATGTTCGCATGGCATAGCGCCCCGCGGCCACGACGCCCTTTATTTTTCACGTCAGGCATATTTTTCTTCGATCTACCCGAAAGTTAGCTGAAGGCAGAAAAGGGCGGCGAAGGGACGAGCTTGCCAGGCAGGGGGATGATTCCCGAGTTTATTTGCGTATTGCCTGCCGGCTGAGCATCGAGGCGTTCACTTGAACGCAGGATTCACCGGGAAAAAGAGAGAAAGAGAGAGAGAGAGTGTGTGTGTGAGTGAGAGAGAGAGGGACAGATAGATCGAACATGGGTGCAGACTTATCGCTGTTAAACCTTGCGCGAAATCCTCGTTCTTCGCCGGATTTTCTCGTTTCTCATCCCAACGGCCTGGTAGGCGAGCCAGCCTCCTTCTTTATGTCGGCCTAACTCATAAGCCGCGCGTCTCATATTTCCCCGGAATTAAATCTCGGAGCCGCCCGCCGCAGTATTCTCCTCACTGTAGCCGAGTTACCCCGACCAGGCATAGTAACTGTGTTCATGCTCGAGGAAAGAATCTTAAAGGAGGGGTGAAGAGGTGTCGAGACACAAGGGGCGCTTGGGTCGCTCGGAACAAGTCCGGAGTCGTGACTTAAAGATTTGGAAAGTGGTTAAGGGTGTCGAAGGTATTTCGAGGGTAAGTCACCCTTCCACAGGGACATTTCCTGCGACGACGGGGCTACTAAGAACAACCAAGCCAACAGAGAGTGTGTGTGTGAGAGAGAGAGAGAGAGTTAGAGAAAAGAAGAGAAGCATCACGTAAAAAATCCACGAGGGAGTGAAGAATCGGGATAAAAACAGGGCGGACGATCCAGTAGTGGCGAAACCCTCCCAGTGGAGTCACTCCATTCGAAACCGCGATAAGCTCCATATCCTGGCTTTCCTCGCTCTCACCGAGAACTTCGCTCCCAGCGCGGCCATCGATGGCCCCTAATCGCGCCTGGGGACGCCCCGCCAAATGCTGGAAAGTGATTTTTATTTTCCGCCGATGCTGATTTATCGTACGATGCTTCTTCGCTCGCCGTTGACAATGGGGAAACGGTGATACTTTCGTTGTGAACTGGATACATATATATATATAGGCAACAGTGGAGACTGGTCCAAGAGTGCAGTTTACGCCGAGCACACGCAAGCAAGCTTGCGGCTGCGGTTGCCCTTGCGAGGGGTAAACCCTCGGTGGTTATCTCTCCGTTACGCGTTGGCAGGCATATGCCTCCGCGCGAATATCATGCCACGGCGCCCCGGCGAGGGGCGAGCGGGGAGGCTCATAATTTTCAGATTTATGTACAAATGTTTCTCGTGGACCGTACGAGCTTTGCGGGCACGCTCCACCTGGGGGGAAGATATCTATCGTAAAGTTTCGCCGAATTGAAAAATGCTTTCGAGGCATTCTCTCCCCCCCCCCTCTCTCTCTCTCTCTCTCTCTCTCTCTCTCTCTCTATTTCTCTTTCGTTCTTTTGGTGGACGAGGGGTTGCAACTCCCTACAGAATAGGTAGCGTTCGTATCAAGAGCGGCGCGTTATGTCAGACTGCGCATACACTTTTCATACTGAAATATTGTGCGCTTGGATCTTCGGTGATGTCGAATCGTGTTTTGCGCCACGTGTCGCTCTCCCCTCTTACTGATAAGGACCTTTCGATCGTAGGTATCCATGGCTTGTATTGGCTTGCCACAGGACAGATTGGAGAAACATTATGCTTTCGGGATTCCTCGTTCTCGTGGCGAGTACACCCTTAAATCTTCCATCGCATTTCGCCCGGTGAGTGCCTTGCACCCACCGGGATAGGAGGACCTGCTGGCTGTCTGGCTAGCTTATCTCTGGAAAGATGGAAGAGCCGGACCACCGAAAGCCTGCTCCTCTCACCAGTCGCAACTTTGAAAAAGTCCGCTCGACGCCAGGAACATAACTTGGACCGCGCGAGCGCAGGCGTGCGTCGTTAGTCGCGCGGTGTGTTATCGCCGGGCGTAAAAGTGCGTGTAAACGAACCGCATCTCTCTTGCTCTCCCCCTCTTTCTCACTGACTGGAGGATATAGGCGAAGCATCAGGAAGAGGCCGGATAAGGTGGAGGACAAAACGACGCCGATGCTCTGCGGTTTGCGCGGTCGCTTTAGCGATGCCGCGCTTGGATTCTTTCATTTCTGTCAGCCTCCTCCCGCACTCTTCCCAACTCCAGTGGAATTAGACCGCAAACGCACTGCTCTCTTGGCTACCCGTTCTCCACCAAGAGAACCACGATTCCTTCCAACAAGCAGAGAACAAGTGTGTCCTTTCTTTGCTATCCAAGGAATATCGACGACTCTGTTACTTCGATGGGGAAGCGGTAACAAGGCATGGCACGAAATTGGAGCGAGAAGTAGGTTGAAAGATCGCAGAGGCGGCCAGGGGCAGTCGTACGTCTAAACGAGAGCGGTTATCTGCACAGTCCATCGGCATTGTCTTCGCACGGCACCCTTGGAATCCGTTGGTAGAGCCAGGACTCTCACACTCATTGTCAGTTACTGCTGGACCAAAGGGAGTACCACTACGCCTCTTCCTCTTTCTCTTCGGCGACAGAGAAAACAATTTAGCTCGATCAACGTTTCTAGACGAATCCCGGGCGTCGTCTAATTAAACCGCTGTCCTGCTCGGATATAAAGTCGGAGGTTATCACCGGGAAACGCTATCTGATCCCCGGAGCGGCTTAATCCAACTGTATTTCCAAGCCGAGCGTTTTAAGCTCTAGTACACTACCTACTACCATCCTCCTCGTGTATTTGCTCTCTCTTCCTCACGCTCCTTTCGTCCTAAAGATATACATATATATGCGAGCGAATAGGAACTGGGGTAGTCTCATTTCCTGTCTGCGGGGGTCCCGCAGGGGATACATAATTAGCTGCTTGGCCCGTTTGCCGTAGAACGAACGCAAGAAGGGAGAGGGAGTGAGCTTTCTTGGCGTGCTTGCCTTTTCCTCGTTATGCGCCCTGCGATCGTACACTTATCGATTCCTTCGAATTATTTTACGTAGAAAGAGCAAGATAGAGAGATAAAGATAGAAAGAGTGGGGTTGCAATGAGATCCAAGCGAGTATCTACGCGCTCATCCCTCGCTACCTTTTCCAGTCCTCCTTAATCATTCAGAGAGACGGAGAACTCGGCACACTCAATATAACGAAGCGTGTAAACGAACGGACAGCGGTCGTAACAGCTTGAAATTGAAAGAGTTCCCTCTTCCTGCGGAATACAGACGGGCAGACGGGAGAAAAGAGAGAGAGAGGGAGAGAAGTAGAGTCGAGTTGGGGTGGCTGGCGTCCTTCGTATGCGGAGTCCAGCCTGCTAATAGGGGTTTTTTGCCGGCTCGATTCCTCCCCCGCAATTTCGCACGAGCGAGACAACGTTGGATGCAGAGAAAGAAAGAAGGAGAGAGAGAGAGAAAGGTGAGAGGAGAGAGGGTGAGAGGATGAACTTGACCGCGAGAGTATTAAAGTCCGCTGTGAGACGTGGAACGCGAGATTAATCTCAATCGTCGCTCTCGGCCTCGGGCATCATTTATCACGAGGCCAGTGCCGTTCCCGTTCCTGCTCGCCAGGGGCTGAATCCACGGATTGATATGAAGTTAGTAACGCTAGTCTGTTTACGATTGCCGTCCCGACTGCCAGTGAGATCTATTAGTCAAGGGAAAGCCAGAATTCGCACGCGAGAGAGAAGACCGCCAAAGAAGTCGACGGAATACCCACTCGCTCCATCTAGAAAAGACGAGGGGGTCGAGACGAAGATAATAAGGGGTGCTTGTACGAGCAAGCTACGCTGACTTACCCTCCGCCACCGTGGGTGGCCTGTCGTCGCATTAAAGATTCCTGAACGGCAGCCGATCCTCTCGCCTTCCCGCTGTCACAAACTACCCTGTTTCTCGTGACAACTTACACAAATGAACCGTGCGCTCCGAGTGCGAGTGAAGTTAGCTTGATTAAGTAGAAACAGTACGAGCCTGGCCCGTTAAATAGAATGTGAAATAGGGTAGTCGCGCTTAGTACATCTCGGCTTTGATTGGATTTAATAAAGCAGTCTTAGCGAGGGACGGCTTGATAAAATTAAACAAACCCTGATCGTCCTTGGATCTCATTTATTTCGTAATGGTCAGCTTACTTGTACCCTGCTGTACAGATTTCCATTAGGGTATGTATTCGCTCGACGAAACTCATGAATTCCATGCGCGTATTAAGTTAATATCGACAGGCAAAAAATGCGGTATTAATACCGCGGCCTCCGACGACCATGTCTTGATGTTATTGACGATTGAGAGCACGGAATGTGAGGTATTCGCTGATTGAATCGACGAGCAGTCGGTTCCCTCGATACGCACCGGACGGGCGCTGAAGGAAGGTTTGATAAATGTTGTCCGTCTGGCGATACGTCGGATAATATTTGTAAGGATCTGCCAGAAATCGAAAGCCCCGTCCACCCCGTAAGGCCTATTTCCCAGTCGGGGGTGAAGGGGATGGCCCGCTGTAATTCGATTCCGTCGAGGCAACCCCCTATTACATTCGTCCGAAAGAACGGCTCGACTCTCTCTGACACTCGTCGTTCTCTAGGTAGCGTAGCATCTCCAAAAGCAATTTATGCTCTTCACTGCCACGCGCCTTCGTATCTTGAATGATGTCTATCATATTTCTTCGATGCTCTCACTCTTGCATGAAGCTAGTCATCGATCCTCTTCTGGTGAGCTTTTCTATCTAACTTTGGTTGATATCCCGTGTCAAAAGGGTTCCACTCGTTCGAGAGGAGAAGGCTTTCCCGAAAAGATTTCGACGACTGGGAGGAAATGCGCGCTTCAGCCATGACCGCTCTCCTCTGGTAATTGGATCTTTGGTCGTTCGTTTCGGCATGTTCCCGTCTAATTATCGGCATAACGCGGCCACTTCTACTATCTCTCTTTCTCTCTCATTTTCAACACGGTCTGAAATAAGGAGTATCCTTCCAGGAGAACGACGAAGACTAGCGGCCTGACGGGACTCGTTATGCCGGTACTCGGGAAACCCCTTTTGCCTCGAATGTCACTGAATCCTGGGGGGTGGGAATCGCAGACTGAGAGGAAGATGAGGCGAGAGACTAAGGATCCCGTTACCACCCTCCAGTATCGTTTATTATTTCGACTCGCTCGGAAACTTCCTGGCCAAAGCCATTCCTATGGCAAAGCTATACACTTACTAATACTAGGCGAACTTTCTCTCTCTCACTCATTACTCGTTCTCCATTCCTCGCATTCTCCCTCGAAAGTGTAATACAATCGCGCTTCGGATTCCTCAGGACGTAATTAAAATTACACCGGCTCCACTAGCTACTCTCGAGGCGGACGGTCAATCGTTCTCGATGTGTTATGAGTGTGACATTCGCTCGAGCTACTCTTCAGCGTTAACTCTGGGGTGTGCGAATGTGCCAAACGAGGGCTGTCCGCGCGCATTTTTCCCCGGTACAGATGCCGGAGGTTTGTAAAGCGTTTATCGAAAAGCTGAACGCGTGCGTTGAGTCCTGAGAGAGGGTGCGGTGGAGCATACCTCCGTCAATTTGCACGGCTCTTTGTCATCCCGAAATTACAATTGTTGTCGTCATTATCGGGCATCGCGTCATGCCGCGAATGCTTTTGATTTTTGTCCCATCCGCTCACTCGCACCCAACCCCCACCCCTTGTTCTCGTGCGAAACGCGCTTGTCGGCGGCTTTTTCATCGGGAGAATTCGCGCGTTAATTAAAAAAGCCTCTTTCGAAAGTGGGGCCGCCTATCGATTCGATGCACCCCGTGCACCGTTGCGTTTGCACTCCTTTTTCGAGCCCTCGCCAAGTGGGAAAGCATTATCGTCCATTATTTAGAAGTTCGATCTCGCGAAACCATCTGAAATCGCAGACCTCCCTTTACTTCTCGCTCGAGCCAGCCAATGAAAGGGAGAAAGAGAGAGAGAGAGGGAGGGAGGGAGGGAAAGAGAGAGAAATATACAGTGTGCCTTAATGAACTCCCGCTGTGTGAGAGCTCCTCGTTGCCTGAGGAATCCCCGTGGTGCCTCGTCATTACCGAATCAAAATTAAAGGCAAAGATCTAGAAGAGAGCAACGTTCCACCGCTTTATTAGTTTCGTACGCGCGCAAAGGGTGCAAGCGGCTTGCTTCCTTGTCTCTCGGCGGCTCGCCCCATCAGTACTGGTAATTTCGTCCCGATCACTAATGTCTTGCTAGGTCTCCTTTCTTCCCCCCCGCCCCCTCGCTCTTTCTTTGCATCTTCGCCGAGAGTCTTTCATCGAATACTGTTATCTTCCTCCCTATAGACAATGGAGATAATTACGGAGGCGGTAAGGCTGTGTTATAATGTTGCTCGGATTCATCCGACGGGTCTTATGAAATGGCTGGTGCAAGTGCGAAGGGAAGGGTGCGGGGCAAGTTGGAAGGAGGAATGCCGGTTGCGTTCATCGGGCGGAGCAAAAGGTGCAGGTGCGTCTACTGCAGAAGCGTAGTCTTAGGCCGAAGAGCCAGGGGTTGCAATATTCGACTAATTACAAATTTAATAACCACGGCTCGTTGCTGGTTACGGGATTCGCGACGACCGACGTCTAAGCGAGGAGTAGTCTGCTTCTGCTTTCTACTTTCTCTCCGACGGCACAGGGTGTGCACTCTGAGGAGAGAGAGGGGCCTGAGAATTCGTGGTGTGGACCCGAAGGGGAGAAGAGACGGAGAGTTAGGCCGCGGTGGTGGCAGCGGCAGCCGTACCTACCGAGATATCCATCGAGCGTCTTAATCGACTCGTATTACCAATTAAAATTTAATTATCCCTGGAATTAAGTCGTTACCGTGTCGGACGCGCGGGCTCACGGGATATGTCTATTATTCCGGGGAGCACACTTGTTATCTGCCCGCGCGAGCGCGCGCGCGCGAGCTCACTCTTTGGAAAGCGAGAATCTTAATGATCTCGGCACCGCGCGCCAGGCTAGCACACACTCTTTCGAGTAATTAAAGCCGAAATACAAGTTCTGCCGCCGAAATCACGACTTCACGTGGAATAATACAGTGGATTTATACCACGTTGGATGTTGTTAGAGGCTTGCGATGCCGGGAGTGAGATAGGAAGAATAACCAAACGAGAAGAGAGACTTCCATCCCCCTTAACGCGGCCGTAAGTTATCGCTCGTAGACACACGGTATTTCTCTCCGGCTCTTTGAAAGCATTTTCTCATTAAAAAATTAAGGCTCGAGGGTCGGCTACCCGAGAAGTAGATGCTCAGGGTGGGCGGCGGGTGGAAGAGTGGAAGGACCGAGTTCGCGAGAGATGCGAAGAGTGTCTGAGGGGGGTAGAGGGGGGAGAGGGGGGGGGCGATGCTCGTTGGGGTGAGTCGGGACTAGAGGATGCTTTGCGGCGGGGACGGTTGGGAGGGTCGGTAAGTGCTCTGCGGCTCCCAGATGCGCCCAATATTATGTTTAATGATATTAACTTCTTACTTAATGGTCCGCGGTTCGATTCGAGGTGCGAAGAGAGCCACCGCCGCCCTCGGACGACGTCGACGTCGCACGCCGTCGTCCACGGATAGCCGGAAAGAAGTATACCCCTGAGAATAATTTGCGCGCGAACAGAGGAGAAAAGAGAAAGCCATTGTGTCGAAGCAGGACAGCCAAGGCGAGGGCATGAACACGTCAAGAGGCAGGTGCGTTCAGGCGGGGGAATGTCTAATCACTTGGGGAAAGCTTTTCGCCAGCTTTCCCTACTACCGCCTTCTGCTACAAGATACGCTCCTTGTGTCCTTGAAAGGATAATTATGGGAATGACTCAAACATTGCATACTCAATCTGTGGTAGTTTATATTCCCAGTTGTGTCTTGGACGTTTTACTTGGGAATTATGACATATAACGACGCCCAAAAATCAGAGATGTCTCTCTGATTGTTGGTAAAGCCAGTAGGCAGATGCCTGAGGCCAAACAATATAAAGGACGAAGGATTAAAAGTTTCTCTGTGCTCGGCCTTAGGTTATAAGATCGACCGCGTATCCACGAGCCTTAACGAGGCCAGTCCTCGTAAAATCGAGGACTCGGGGAAACCAAGCAGAAATAAAAGCAGGTTGACTGGTGGAGGCAGAGGGTCCGAGGATGTGCGTTGTGTCGGGCGACAACGAACAGTCGAAAAAGGCGGTCTCGCCTTCACAGGAATCGAATCGGAATCGAATGCGAGTAAAAGCCGGATCGTCGTCGGCTTGGCGATCCAGATTTCGTGGTGTTGCGTTTCAGGACGACGCTTTAGGCAGGCGAAGAGTTGGGAGCGAGCGATCGAGGGTCCGCTTGGATGCCGGCTGCACTCACTCGATATACCTGAGTTCGAGGAAAGAGTGTCCCGTTTATGAGGACTGGACGCGACAGGGCGAAAAGAGCGAAACGATTAACGGGCGATAGTGTGTACCCTGCGTGTACACCAGGGTGATAGGATGAGGGGACTCTCTTCGTGAGACTCGGGAGACCGGCACTTATCTTCCTACGCGCGCGCGGTCTTTGCTTGCTCGGCGAGTAGAATAATTATTTAATTAATACCCTCGCCTCGGGTGGAACCACCTCCGCTCGATTTAAATCCCCGGAATTAATACTAAACCTTTCTTTTCTCTTTCCGTTCGCTTGTTCCAGGCTTCGCGAAGAGAGGGGCGACGCCGAGAGGGCACTCGCGCTGGACCACAAGCCCAGGGATCTCAGCTCGCACAATGGTAAGATGAGCACAACATACGTACACAGACATACACACACATACGCTTGCCCCTTTACCGTAATTACTGTAATCGTTGGATAATACAGAAAATAGCATTGATCTTTTGGTCGAGCCCACTGGAATGGGCAAATGTTCTTCTTTCGTATGAGATTGATCGTTCTGTTATTCTTTCTTTGATCGCGACTTAAATGGGTAGGAGAATCCGGTGTTAGGTAATCATTAGAGGAATATAGGATCCCAAGTGCGTAGAGTTTAACCGAGTGGTGGGGATTGTTCTTCCCGAAGGCGTAAAGCCTCTCGAGGAAGGGATTAAGCAAGTAACGAGAGATCCTTGATCTCCTGGACCGTGGGGGTTCGATCGGTCCATCGAACATACGGCCGAGCAGAAAGATTTCCAAGCTCTGCTCTCGTACTTTCGTTGGTCTCTCGGGGACGAGCAGAGCAGCGGCGGCGGCGGCGGCGGCGGCGGCCGCTCTTTCGCCGTGCCATTTAGTCCTTTTCTCCATTTCTTTGTTTCTTGTTGGCGGTCCAGCCGGCCGCCGACGCCGCCGCGTCGAGAACTCCTTCCCGGGCGTTTAGGAGCCCGGAGATTAAGTCCGATATCGGGTTACGCGGCGCGGCTCCGCCTTTCTACCGATTCCCCGTAATATTTTAATCCGACCGATCGAACCTTTTAACTCGCGAGACCTGAGAGAACCAGTGACAAACCTGGGGCGCGATTCTCCCGCGGAAAGATAGATGAAGCTACCTTCTCCCGGAGGCAAGTTTCCAACTCTGGTTAACAGCGCGAAAGGGTGGAATGGTAAATCTGTAGGACGATTCGTTAAATTCCGGGTAAAAGCTAGGAAGACCCTTTCCATCCCTCTCGTTTTCTCTTTCGAGGTCCTTGACCGCAGAAGACTCGCTCGGGGCTAATTCGCCGGGGTCTGCGAGCACTGACGCGTGCTACGAGAGCGATGCGTCACTTTCGGAGCCGGGCGAAATCGCTCTGGCCAAACAGTATCTATCCACGTCAGGATTAAAATGCTACGATATCAAATACGCGCAAGCGAGGAGGGAACCAGCGGGGCTTTCGGCAGGAGCTCGAGAAAGGGACGCGGATAAGCAAGGAGATATCCGGAAAGTGGATAGTCCGCTTGTTCTCGTCTAAACAGGGATGCACGGAGGCAAATAAAATCCATCAAGTTGTCAGGCACCCTGATGGTCGATACTCCTCGGGAACCGCATTGGCCACCCGACCGTGCGAACACTCCGGTTTAGGGTTCATCGGCACTTTTTAACTAGTGTTCCTTCTTTCCAGGTTCCTCGAACGGTCACAGTCCCGTCTTGAATTTGTCCAAGACGGCAGGAAGCGGAAGTGTGGGCGAGCACTCGGGCAGTGAGGCGGGTGCGTCGCATCGTTCACAGGATGACGAAGAGGAAGACGACAACCTGTCCGAGGACTTGGACGATGACAATGAAAAGGACGAAGGTAAGTTTGTATCTCTCGACATTTTTAATTCATCCAATTGCTCTGATGATGGGAACTCGTCAGTCTCGTCGGATCACTCGATCAATCGATGGACAGATGGTTGCGGGATAGTAAAAGGTTTCTGGGATAAGGGGACCGCCGAAAGTCCGAGAGAAGATGCGCTCGTTCCTGGCACGCACAGGCATATACGTAAAATAATTATATCGATTTGGCTCGACACACTGAGAGAGAAAGAGAGTATGGTTAAAGATGAGTTCCTCCGAAGGACTGGTGGGTCAGACCCTCTCATCGATCATCTTGCAGCGCGAGGAGCGACGTTCTGGGATTCGACTTCTATCGGGAGAACCTCGGGAGAACCTTGCTCCAGCGGTTGTCAAAACCTGTCGTATGCGCCGACTTAAGTTAGGAGGTGAGATCGAGAGAAGACCGGTCAGTTCTTCGAGGATCGGCCGGACTCCACCGGGTGTAAAATTACGAGCATTCTTTCTCGCCCGTTCCCTGTCATTTTGATCTCTCGCCATTGAGCTTTACCAGACGCGTTTTAATGCCATCGGCAGAGCTTCCTATAATACGCCCTTCTTCACCAGCACCGTCCCCTCGCCGATCTTGGTTGTCAAAGTATGCAACCTAAAAATCGGTAGAGGCGTTACGAAGTTCTCTTCGTGTGAGATCCACTCGCGTCGCATGCTTCGAGTAAGCACCACTGCCGGGAGAAGCGGTCGTTAGACTCGCATCTTCGGTATTTAGTTTCATTTTAATAATGAAAGATGGCCCGAGATAAAATCGCCGAGCCCGAAGCCCTCTCTCTATCTCTTTCTTTGGCTCTCTCAGCGTGGTATCTCGGGTGTCCCGGCGCTTCGATGCACCGAAGCGTCATAATCGCATTGATTTCTAATCGATTTGCCGATTGTCGTCGAAGGACCGGCGTGCGACACGTTAATTGGATGTGTCCAATTAGAGCTACTCTCTCTTTCTCGAGGCGGTCCGCCTCGATCCTGGCGAAGGATCGAGGTTCAAAAAGGAACAAGAGCATGTTCCGAGTGCGTTCGAGTGATCGGTTATGTGCCGAGATACCGGTGGCGCATCAAGCGATCTTAAACCGTCGCTCGGACTGATTACCCCTTCAGATCGGAGCGCGCGAACTGTTAAACCTGGTTTCAAAGTTGGTCCGAAGTTTCGTGGAATCTTGGTGAGGATTATTTTTGATCGCGTTGGCAGCAGCATCTCTCTTTTTCGTGGCATCATGGAGAAGCAAGGATCGAGGAAAGATCCCGGCGAGAGTAAGGAGCGCGTGCTGCTAAGATTAGAGGATCCTCGGTGTACCCCCGAATTAGTGGGGCCCTAAATTTCGCGAAAGACACGAGTTAGACGTATAAATTCTGGGGGTCCCCTGTATAATCCGGGGCCGCTGGGGGAGCAAATCCGTGTCTCGCAGCGTGTGCCGTATGCGCGCCGGGGATACATCCTCTCTCTACCTATGGTGTGCGCTCGCGGTGATCGAAGTAGAACCCCATCGAACGCCCGTGGGAGTGTACACGCCCGTGGAATGCAGTTCTGATTTAATGAGACGCGCGGCCATCTCGCTCTGCTTCCCGGAATCCGATCTACCAGCTCGGACTTTCTTCCACTCGAGATCAGTCCCATTTCATGATCAGGGAAAGCCATCAGTGAGAATCTTCCGGACGTATCTCGCGAGCATATCCCTCGACGGAGAGGTGGAGTCCCTTTTTTCAAGAGGGCATTCCATAGGTGTGCACCCTTGGCAGGCATAGCCTCCCCGGTGGTATAGCTCGTTGCCCTCTGGCCGAATCCAGATAATTGTAATGGGTTTCGACGAAGGACACTGCCGGTGAAGTGGCCCGAGTAGAGGAGTGAATAATCGGCGGAGAAGAAAAAGACATGATATGCTGGGAGCGAGAGAGCGCGAGATGGAGGGCGGGAGGGAAAGGTAGAGGTAGAAAGAGCAAGCGACAGGAGTAGAGGGACTCTACTATCAAAAGGTGCCGGCGGATCGGCACCGAAGGCGCGCGCGAGCATTAAATCGGCCAATGGCAATAAGTAACCGGAGTGCCGTGGCGTTGTAGGTGCGCGCTGATAATTAAAAGACGATACAATAAAGCACATATCATCGACCATAAAGCAGCGCACGGCCGAAAGCTACGGTGTGGGCCGCTCCGCGAGCGGTCACTTAAGCCTGGAACCCACGCAGACGTCTTGTCTCGGCACTCCGAGTTCCCCGGCAATAACCATAAGACATCCTTTATTCCCGCAGATTCCCGCCAGATCCTTCGATCACCACCGATCCATGGTCCACGTGTGACCTTCCCCTCACCGCAAGCATGCATCCTTCCACAAGGATAATCGAGTGCACTGCTGCTCGCGTTAAGGGCTCCTGCTTTTAACGTCCTTCCCGTTATCGCCACCTATCACCCACATCCTCCTTTTTCAATTAAGAATCATTAATTCGCTCGCGCTGCCTCCACGCTTTACAAACATCAGATCAATTTGTGGCTCGAAGCCGTAACCTGGCGGACGGTAAATAATGTTGTTCGCCGATCTATCGGTATAATGTATTCTGACGTAAGAGAGAGATAATTACCAGTGGCGGCTCGGTACATAGCGCTACATACACGAGCTTTCCTTCGGGCCGGTGAACACGGGGCTTCACGAGCAGCCCCTCGTTCATGACGATAAGGGACGCGACGGCTAATCGCAGCGAGCAGCAGCGCCGCTCCTCGCTTGTAGCGGTTTCATTCGACGAATTTAAATCGTCCGCGATCGCGTTAAATCAGAGAGTGGCGAAGGGTAACAAGTAGTCGTCGCTGGGATTACGACTCCAAGGCACGCACGCGTCATAAGTCTCCGAGTTCTCGAGGCCTCCCTCGACTGTCGCTTCTCGATTTACAGTCGGCGAGGCCCGAAACCCAGCGAAATCCATGCCTGTCTCCATTCCACTAACGAATAATACTGACTTTCTCTGATTTCAGACTTGTCAGACGTGCCGGAGAACCTGCCGCTGCCCGCACCAGGTTCGGAGAGTCCGCAGGCCCTGAACTATTCCCAGATCGCCTCGGCGGCGGTGGCCGTCTCTCAGAGCGGCCAGGACCCCTCGGTCTCCAGTACGGAGACCCTGCTCAGGAATATCCAGGGTCTGCTCAAGGTCGCGGCGGACAACGCGAGGCAGCAGGAGCGGCAAATCAACTACGAGAAAGGTCAGTGGCAGGGCTTTCTTAAGACACTTGAGGGCGCTCTCCACAATTTCATTATCTTCCAGCTCTCGCAGAGCTACATTAAGAGGCATTAGAGAATTTCTAGAGAACCTTTCGTAGACGTGATTCACTCTCTAACCCTATCCTGCAGATTCGTGTACCTTATAATGCTCGTCACTGTAGTAGTGAAAGCCGTTTCAAGTCACGATCGAGTGGCAGCCCCTCTTACCATTGACTAGACACTGACTAGCGTTGCGTAATCCTAGAATAAGATCGCGAGGACGCGCTTGAAAATACCAAAAAGAAATCCCTACGATATTAAGTTACTCGGTCCCGATTGCTCGTCCCCTCTCTGTCTTTCTTCCTCTTGCGTGAAAGTTAATTCACCGTGACCGTCGATCTCGATATATGCGTGTATCCCTTTACCTGCTAAGCGTTCGCGCGTCCAGCCTCTAAGTCTAGATAGTAAGGAACCTTTAGCTTTGTAAGCACGGCGCGATCGCTGTCAAAGTGTACTTCGCCTGTAAGAGGACGCCACCCAGCTTTTCCTCCGGAGAGTCTGCTTATACCATATATACATACATATACATACTATACATAATCGCGCGAGTTTCGCGTGGCGCTGTGACGCGCACGGCGTGCACGCACTCGCTTGAGATATCGCTCGTGTAGCCGGTAGATAAAGTTTTGCGTTTTAAGTAGAGAGAAAGATGCGCGTCTAGCTAAGGCGATTAACGAGGGGTCCCGCGATGCGAAGCGGCATGTATCGCCACGTACACCGCGTATTTCATGCTTCCTCCCGTTACAAGGAGCGCCGGATTGTCCGGACTCCACCTATGCTCTCGCTACCAGGGTACGCGTGGGCCCGCATGGAAAAATGACGCTTTGCATCGCCTGGCTCCGTGCTCTCGATCATTGCCGATAACTTCCCAAGCTCGATGGTAATATCGAGCACGTTGTATTTATAACCGTGTGCCGGCGACTCTCGCACCCATGGCTCCTGTGTGTCCGTGAGTGCGATTATGCTCGCGTAAACGGACGAAAATTGTTTTTGCATTGGGCGCAGCCTATGCAAGTATGTATACGCCGCGGTCGTGTATGTTAAGTCCCGAGAATCGGCTGGCGGTGCGCGGGGGCCCGATGTCCCTGCCACTCCTGGCGAATGCGCTCCTAGTTGTAAGGAAACGACAAACACGCGATCGTTCCCCTGTAATTGGTACTTAAGTGAGTGGTATTATGAGAAGGAATCAGTTGAAAATAAATGACACTGGGAAAAAAACAAAAAAAAACAAACACGAATTATGGAACAGGTTTCATATTCGAGCAATCGCAGAACTGTTTCAAGGACACAAGTATGCAGTAAACATATTAGAAATATTATATGACCATTGTCTTGATTTCGGTTACTCTGTGATAAAAGAGGAAGTGTGGGTGTATTTGAGTCCTGTGGAACAGTTTGCCATTGATCGATTATATCTGCTCTTGTCTCAATAATGAACCAACTACCAAAGCCATACGCATTTCTCCAGCTAAAACGCTCGGGTCTCCTTTGAGGGTGTACCGTATTCGGTGCGCTCAAACGTTTCACTTGTACCAGAGAGCTTCCGATATCTGAGCGCCGGAGCTGCAAGGGTGAACTGCCGGGCGGGGCCACGCGTTTCATAAATTCCGACGTAAACGTAAGCCCGGGACTTTAATTACCCATTATCCGATACAAAGTGTCATTTTCAGGGCCGTTAACTAATGCGTTTGCCGGCTTTAACGATAGGAATGCGAGGCATCGCTTAGCCCAGTACACCAGCTCCGCTCGCACAGAATGGACCATAGGAACACCTTGCTCAGCATCTCGCATGGGGAGTTGACAAAAAAAAACATCGATCTCACACCCTTTATACCTTTACCCTCGCAGTAATGAGATACACCCAATAGATGTCTATTAAACTTACCGAGTGAACAAATGTCAAAAGAGTAAGTGGATATCTCGTTGGACCAAAACAGGAATGAGAAAAATAAAGAAATCGTGGAACAGGAAACTTTTTGGATTGATCGTTTTTAATTATGAAATAGTGAGAGAAACATTATGATATTCCGATACTGAAACGAGAGACAGTCAGGAAATCTGTACTTTGTTCCTGGAGCTCGTCGAACTGGAAGAAAGATCGATGCCCCGAGGTTCGGTGCCTTGCCTTTCTCCATATCCGTTGAGTCCAACGGAATCCGTGGAGCGCGAGGATCCTCTCCTTTGTTCCGCGAGTCCTCTCAATCGCAACCTCTCTCTCTCTCTTTCTCTTTCTCTCTCTCTTGGGATCGGATCCTGACTCTAACGCGATGGGACACTTGGCGAACGGAGAGTGCAGCGCGTACTCGCAGCGCAAAGCATACGAGGGGCCCGCGTATCGCGTACACGCCGGTTGCTCTCTCGACACGTGAATACTTAACGAGTTCATCTGGTGCACGTTGCGACATTAAGCCCGGAATGTACGCAGCGGTTATTCCTGGCTGAGTGACTGGCATCATTGAGAAAAAAGGAGTAAGAGAGTGGGCCCAATGCGTGTCCACGTACTCATTGCTCCCTCGCAACTGGACCGGCGAAAAACCGGGCCCCGATAAAACGATGGAGGTTACCCACCTATAGACTGGGGGCGAAAAAGGGGGGGGGGAGAGGGGGGAGGGGGATTGGCGATTGTGGAAGAAGTGCGCGATCGCTTGGAGCCGAGCTGAAAGAATTGTGCGGGCGGACGGGCGGGCGGCGATGGCCTGGGGGTCGGGGGTGAGAGGGTCCCCGGGAAGAAGAGGGAACCAACCCATCAGGGATAGCCTGTCGAAGTAAGCGCAGGGAATGCGCGGGTGGCAGGGAGGCACGAGAGAGGCCCGATTTAATACTCGAGCGAGCCAGCAGCTCGTTTTACACCAGATGGTTTTACATACGGCCGCTATCGTGTTACCGGGCCGTGCCGCCGTATGGGTGCGCTCGTTCGATCCTTCTTCCTTCGTATCTCTTCTCGCACGAGTTCGACTACGCGCGTACTCGAGGCGGCCCGCACACCCATGTGTGCTGTTGTATGCCCGTTTCAACCGATCGACGCGAGATGCCTTCGACGTGGAATAATATCATCGGTATTATTCGTCTTTGTCGGGAAGCCCTACCGCCTCGAGAGAGTCTCAGCTATCTTGTCGGCGACAGCAGCCTTGGCCCGGAAATCGAGCAACCCTTTTTCCCAGCCGGCAGAGATGCGAACGGAGAAGCTGGTGAAAGCCCGCGGGGTCCACAATGCCGCGAGCGAATCTTCGCTCTACCGATTGCTATCTCAAAGGTATCCCGTGCAAGTACTTACTTCGGAGGAGCGAATCGTCATTAAGGCGGTAGGTAGCGTAGGTATCGTTCTCTCGATGGAAAACAAAAAGGCAAGCCTCGAGTGAGAGCGAAGAAGAAGCCGCGCTAGAGAAGAGAGCGGTGAGGAAGAAGAGGAGGTGGAGGAGGTGGAGGAGGTGGAGGAGGTGGTGGTGTGGTCGTAGCGAAGCGAAGCGAGAAGCGGGGCCCGCTTTCGTGGCGGGCTGCTTCTCGGTAAGTTACACGGCGCGCACGGAGAACAATATGAGAGGCCGCGCCGGATCCTGGCAAGCAGCCACCGACGAGGAGAGAGAGTGTACCTTGCGATCTCCGATGCTCGCCGAGATAAGGGCCGTCCGCAGGGGGGAAGGGAGGATACACGGCGAGAGCGCAAAGATTGTGCGCGCTTCGTGTCCAGTGGGGCCCCTACGTGCTGTGCTCTCCGCTACGTAGGGTAGGAAGCGAGCGAGGCTCGCTCCTCGCTCGAAGGCCCGGTCGAGGCCGAATAGAAAGAGGGGATTGAGTTGTAGCCGCGAGTGGAGGATCTTATGTAGATTCCTTGTAGATCGTGCACCCGATTCGATCGCGATCGGCTACCCGGTACCGGGTTAATTAAAATTGTACGGCCCGATCCTCTCTCCTGCTCCTCCTACTCGCCTCTTTCTTTCTCTTGCTATCTCGATCTCGCGCTATCTTGCCCCTCGCGAACCTCCTCGCACACTACTCCCTTCCTTTCCCAATCTCTCACTCACTCACTCACTCTCTCTCTCTCTCTCTCTCTCTCTCTCTCTCTCTCCTTCCAATACTCCCTCTCACTCCCTCCAGAACAGAGTTCTGCCTCGCGTAACCCTCGATGTCTCTTTCTCCTTGCCTCTCCTCTCGAATCTCGCCTGCCCAGCTTTTTCCTTTTCTTCTCCGCTACGATCCTGCACGGTGGCTGCGAGCCACCGTAAACTCCCCCGATTTTTGGCCGCACCGCCTGGGAGGCTGCTTACGTGAAGTCCTATTACCGCGAGCCACTGCACTCTTTCTCTCTCTTTCTCTCTGTGTTTCTCTCTCTCTCTCTCTCTCTCTCTCTCTCTCTCTCTCTCTCGCGCGCGCTTCCTCTCCCCCCAACCCCCCGCACACACACCGTGTCCAGGATGCTGGAGACAGTACCGTGCATCCAATTGCCATTCAATACCCTTTCTCTCTCGGCGAGACCTCCGCACTTTAATGATCCTCCGCGGAGCACTCTACTAACAATAATGAGGCCGAGTTCCCGATCTCATCATGGGCTGTAAATCATCCGGTGAGCGTGTGCTTCGCCGGGTTACATACCCCCTTAGCGCGTATGAAAGGGTAAGTTGGGATATTGGCGATGCCCAGTGGGTAGGGGCTGCTTAAGATTCCGCAGAGGAAGCACCAGGATATACACATGCATAGAAGAGAACCAAGGGGAAAGCCGAAGGAAATCGCAGTCGTCAGTTGGCAGGGGGTCGATTAGCCAAGAGTCTTCGGGGCGGTCGACCAGTTGCCTTGTACTCTCTCACTGTCCGCACTTCCCGATGCGCGGCTGATTGATTTATGTCTAACCCTGCCAAGCGACGACCCTCTCTTGCACGTTCGCCTATGTCTCTCCTGGTGGAGAAGGACCAGGTGAGCTTGAGCAAGCCCCTATCTCCATATCGGCCCAGTCCGAGTAGCCATTATCGCGCAAACTATGTACGCACACGTGTATCCATGGCACGATCCTTTTCCCTTTTTTTTTTCTTTTTCTTTTTCTTTTTTCCCCACTCTTTCCACCTCCGCAACCAGTGCTGCTTGATCCAGAGCCAACCGAGAAGCAACTTGGAACGCTTCTCTCCCGGTACAGTTCCCTCCCACTGTTCGTTTCTCTCCTTTCAACCCTCTTCGCTACTTTTGCTACTTGTACAGTATCAAGTACATGCTACCGAAGCGCCATGGTATATTGGACGAGGTAAAGGTGCGCTGCGTAGCAAGGATCGTTTCCTTTTAGTCCAGTGGGCGAAGTGCAGTTTCTGCGAATATCGCGCGAACAAGTCAGGTGTAAATTTGAAAGGTCGTGCCAACTAGTGGGTTCGGACTGCGTGAGAGCTCGTAATGGGCTTTATCGAGCGAGACCCGCTTGAAACACACTTGGGAACGGCGCGACTAAACCCGCAAACTGTCCCTTTTACGGGATGCCTCGCTTTGTCCTGCTTCCTTCTGATAGCCACCAACGCCTTCCTCCTCTCCTTCTGTATTTCCGTGAGCTCCTCCGATTTTCTCCTTTGGCCAGGACTCGTTCGCTCTCTCGCTCACTCTTCACGCTCACTTTTATCGTGGCGGATGTTTGCTTTAATTAGTGCTGGCTGTCTTAGATTTAATTAAGAATGGCAATCGGTTTATTGGCCGGGAAACGTGTTCCCGGCACAACAGGAAGGGACTGGAGCAGCGAGGCCTCGCTGCTTGCACGCAATAAAGCGAGTTAATGGCAAGTCGGTTAATGGAAAACGTCTTGTTCCAACAGCCATTTAATTTGGAGTAGTTCACGGGCGTACTCGAAGAATGCGGCAGATTTATTGACCAACCATTTATCTCTTGTAGCTACAATTATTAGTATTACAAAAGGCACGGTGCTTAATGGAAAACGTCTTGTTAAAACAGCCATTTACTTTGCAGTAGTTGCGTAGTTAAAAGAGACGACAGATTTATTGAACTACGATTTATTTCATGTTTGACTATTGGTATTACAATGGGAATGGTATGTAATTGGTAGTAGTTGTGCCCTGACTTCAAGATCCCTAGGGTATATCCTGGCTCTGTTCAGTCAGTCTGGAATATTTAATTATCGTCATCGAGGACGAAGAGGAAGACGAAGCCGATATCCACGGAGAACATTATCGACGACGGCGGTGGCAGCGGCGGTGAATTCGTGTAGGGACGAAGCAGAACCCATCGAAAAAGGACTAGCAGAGAAATCGGGCGGCGAAATCGTAATTTCCATCGTCATTCTTCCTTTTAGCAGGGCCTCCTGCGCACAGGAGGCCTCCGCGCCATTTCTGTTCCATTTATAGTATCTCGGAGGCCAGAGTCGGAAGACGCGAATGTAACGGACGATGCAAATCATCGATATAGGTGTACCAGGGCCAGAGCCGGGTCGTGTATGCTTTTTGGGTATCCACGCATGTTCCGAACTACCAACGCTCCACCCCCTGGCGCGTCTGACACGTGGATTTACATCTGTGTTTATAACTCGGAAGCTTTGGCAGGATCGACTACAAATTGTCGAACGACCAGCCGCTAGTCATCCGTACGAGACGAGCTCTCGGATCTCTATCACCCGAGAGCGAGCCAGCATGCGACCCACCAACCGATCCATACACTCTCTATCCTCTGTTGTGTTCCGCCAAAAAAAAAAAAAAAGCTTCTCTCACAGGCATGCAGCTCCGATATGCGGGAATGTTGCGTAATGAGCGTGTACGAAATATCGGCTACGTTCTCTTGAGACAACCAAGAGGAGAACTGCAGTCGAAGGGCGCCTTTAATGGGACACCTCGGCGCCCGGGTCAGGGTGGCCCCGTTGTGTGTTACTCGTTAATTCTTCCGCTCCCTCCATCTTCTCCTCCCTCTCTCAGTGTACAAGGCCCATATGTGTGTTCACCCGAATCGGAGGAAAACGCATGGTTAGCGTACTTGGTATGCGAAGGTGGAATGGTAGTGGCCGAGAAGAGAAGGAGAGTTCGACTAAAAACGCGAGACAATATGGTGTTGGCGCGCCACTGGCGATGTCGGTTCCCACCTCGCACAGCTCGGCGGAGGCACTGGATACCCTAGAACGCGTTTGCGGATTGTCAATTAGAGAAACCGCGGGCCACTCTCTTAGCATAAGGCACGAGGAGTCGAGGGCCCGGGTTAAAAAGGCAAGGATAAAGGGGCCCCAGTTGCAGGCACACGCTCAGCGTGGTTTCGGGCCGAGCAAGGCCCACGAGACCCCGCCTGGAGAAGAACTGCACACGAGAGCCAGTTAGCAAAAGTGGGAGCCTATCCTATATGTATACACATGCATATGTACTAAAGTGTGCTATACTGGTCGCTGCTATGTTAGCCGATGCAGCTGCAGAACGAACGAAAAAGTTGCTGGAATTTAAGAGACGGACCCACGTCTGTGTGAGCCATCGTATGTATGTCCGGGGGAGGCTAATAAATTACATCTAACGCGGGAACAACCGCTTGATTATTTATTTAACAATAAAAGGAGCCAGGCACTCGCCCTCGACGCGCGCACGGCACAGCGGCCGACTCGCACCAACAACACTTTTACACCGTCTTTATTCCTGATTCAAGATCCAAGAATCTACCAGAGGTGCAGTCAGGAATTAATCAGTGCTTACTGTGGACTCGATTATCCACTGGAGAATAGATTGGATGCCAGTGGACGCCAATTGATGTATGGTAATATGGACGTTAATCGTTTATGAATGGCAAGCCGCTCTAATGAGAAGCTTCGCAGCCGCCATCTCATGAGAGTATGCGATTTCCGAGAAAAGCCAGGCGAACTTAACGATAGACCACTTGTCTCCAAGAGTGTCGCTTAAATCTTCCACTTAACGGTCTTGCGGACAAGAATGTTACCTCTCGAGTGTCACCAGGATCTTGCTGCCAACAGTCCGATACATATTAAGTAACGCAATTGACAACGAGCCACGTTCACTACACAACACGCATTTCCATTAGAAAGAGAATCATTCGGCAGACGGTAGTTTCGCGGTAACGACGATTATAAAGGAAAAATTTACGATCATCCAAAGTGCCGGCATGGATTCTCCCTACCTATTTCTCCGGGTGTCCTCGGCTTTCGCTGAAATTTTATCACCGCCGGTGTTTAGGTCGCCATGAGACAGACCGTCCTGTCCGGAGACACCCTTCTCCGTGATTTCTTTCGGGGGATTACCATGTCGAGATTAATGCTTCGACTGAATGGCAACGTGGCTATATATTTGCGCGGTAGGAAAGCGTACGTTTCCAGTTGGAGACATCGGCGAGCAAAAGAGAAATCAGAGGGCGGCAGAAATGGTATGTCAATGGGATTACGAAAAATGGGATTGGCCAAGCGGGGGTGGCGGATTGGTGTAGATGGTCCGAGCAGCTGAGGAAACTTGACCTACCGCAGTTTTAACTACCGTTCAATTATATAGTTTGCTTTCGGCTCGTCGCACGAGGCGAATAAAGCGTGTAATTTACCGGCAATAAAAGGGCAGCGGTAACGGCTGCGCGCGCGAGGATATCGCTGGCTGCGAGAGAGAGAGAGTGAGAGAGAGAGAGAGAGAGAGAGAAGGAGAGGAAGAGAAAGAGCGAGAGAAGAAGCAAGGAGCGCGAGTGCCTTCAAGTCTTAAAACGAGCGAGAGAAAGAAACGCACTGCGCGCCGGACTGTGTCGTTAACGAGCCCGTTTACGGCCGCGGGGAACGAATATTTTGTTACAACTCTTGGAGCACCGATCGCCACGAGACCTCCTGGTTACATGGCCAGACCGAAGCCCTAACACTCTCCCAATCGCTCCAAGCTAGCCCTAGAGTGGAATGCCATAAGAATATCACAGTGCCCTGACTTAATGTATATAATCATACATAATGCGTGTAATTATCCACTCGTTCATCACTGTTATCACTGACAGATGTATTAATGCTGAATTTTAGATGGAAAACACAAATCGCGAATCTTATCAGAGAATTTTATCGTAAGAAGGTAATTGAAAGTAGAACGTAGGGAAAATAAAGAGAGAAGTCGATTGGAGTAAAAATGAAGATCGTATACGAGCGAAGCAAGTACACGTTGGCAGCTCGGTGGTATCACATTCTCGACGGATTCTAAGGGAGAGCGAGCTATAACTCGGTGAGATATATATCCTGGAGGGTCGTCTCTCGGCGCAAAGGTGGGATTATCTCGAAACGCGAAAACGCTCTCGGCCGTATCTGCGGACGAGTGCGAGTAACGAAGCATGCCAGTGCCCGTGAGGAGATATCGAAACTATTCACCTACGATCGGCCGTCACGTAGAAGTGTATGCTCTTCTCCCCGCTTGATACTCGCTATCCGGCTTGTAACCATTCAGCCTGACCCATGTTCACTTAACCGGCCTCCTTCAAACGGAAGAAGTCAAGCCCGAGGTAAGAAGGAAGGACAAAAAGAAAGGGAACGAGAATCTCAGTGCCAAGGAACAATGTTCTATGATAGGAGAGGCTGCGTGATCGAAGCATGCCGATCTCTTGGACCCAGTCAGACCAAGTTCCGATAATCCGCCGTAGTCGAGACAAGAACGACAGCTTCGGGCAAGAAACCCGATGCCTGTTACAAACGGCAGTAGTTTTAGTGCGTGCACGTTGCACACTAGATATCTGGTGTACACACCCTCTCTTTTCTCTTTCCCTCGATCTTTCTCTCGACGAGCCACGATGCCGCGGATCTAATCCTATTTTCGTTAGATCCGTTAATGGTTAATGGGAGGCAAAGTGGTCAGCGACCGGAACAAGGCCTAAGTCCGTCTTAAATCCCGCAGGAGGGAAACCCTTGTAGTCCTTAGCCAAGGATCGTAATCCGCATGGGATAACTATTGGCCCTCGTTCTCTCTCTCTCTCTCTCTCTCTCTCTCTCTCTCTCTCCATCTATCTATCTCTCTATCTTTTGACGAAGCCAAGTCAAAGCGCGTTACGTCTATCCGGTGATCGAAAACCTGCCATCAGAGATTCACTGATCATCGAAACTAGTACCACCTTGCTCCATAATCTAGTATCCATACTATCTTGCTCCAATTCCGAAACTCGTAGGATCGGTCAGTGCTATCAAGCGTGGGGTTCCGATACTCTCATTCGCAAGGACGGCGCGCACTCCCGCATTATCGCATTACACGTGTGCTTCGTGTCCGTCACGCCGGGATTTCGCACACAAGGGTTCTCCAAGGCATTCTCCGCATGTACCCGTAATCTCGGACAATTCGAATTCAGTACGGACGAACCTGGCCCGCGGGGAGGACAAACTTACCAAGGCTCGCTGGTATGCTTGGTCGTCGCGGAGTGCGCGTCTCTAATATGCAAGGGTAGAAACAATAATATCGCCAGCACCGTAGCAAGTTTCCCCCTAGGCAAATGACGAAGCGAGGCGCTAGGATTAATCGGGATAGACGGATGAAATTTATCGAGTCTGTTTGGACTCCGCAATTGGTACTTGCCCACAAACACAAGCAAGTTTCAACAGAATCCTCTGCTACTAAGTTTCTTTCTCGCTTCTCATTCTCTTTAGTCACCGAGATGAAGGTAGATGAGTGTCGGATGCTGTATCTACTGGTGTAATGAGTTCGCATGGGAGAACAGTGGGAACTCGACGACGATCCCCCAGGGTTGTAAATTACCGAAATAATCCGTTGGTTAATTCCACGCGGCGCTTTATTACTGCTCTTGATCCTTTGAAATTAAATTCGTAAACTGCTGCCAATCTTGGTACAGGTTCTCTCTCTTACACTCTCTTTCTATACCTTTTTAACTCACCCTTCGGTATGTCTGTGGAAATCGCGTGGATTTCAGTTCACGTGGAGAATTCCATTTCTCTCGGTAGAGGTTCGACACGAAAGACGTAAGTGGCGCTCACCTTGTTTCGGGGCTTCAGTAAGTACACGTACGTATATACAAAGTAAGTATACGTATGGAAGGCCTCTCGAGAAAGATCGAAACTTGCGGTGGCGCTCGTTGTAGCTTGGCGAGTGGGACGGGGATGGAGAGCACGCGGCGCTCGTAACACGAAAGGCACATTATACTATTCAAACGATTGCAGGGCAGGGCGCGGGGGTAAGTTGACATTGTTGTTTCTGAGGGTGGCCTGGGGCCCTGCGCGAATATCTTAGCGCCGGGGCCATAAGCTACATATACATACACTAGCAAGCGGTACACGTCGTCGTACATGCCCTCCGGGGATGTGAGCGCTATACACCCACAGCCGCCTTCCGTCTTCCTGCCACCGTATACTAATCAATAACCATGAATCGCTCCGGTAACAGTGCCATGCACGTTCCGCTGCACCGTTATTGTTGCTGGCCGACTCTCCATACCGCTACCGTGAATGTTATTATCGGCGATCGTCGTACCCGCACGGACCAACGCGCCCTACGATTCCGCCTCTGATAGTACGTACTCGCGCGATTTACCACTTCCCAACCGCCCCCAAGAATTCCCTCGCTTTAATGAATGCACTAGCCGGCCCCGCCAGTTTTAGATCAACTATCGTACGCCACGATGAACGATAATAGCTACTGCTCTATGTATTTCGCCTGTGCCGGAGACGATTTGAAATGGAAGGTAAATGTGAAAAGATGTGAAAAGAGAATAGTATTTATGAGGAGGTGGAGTAATGGAAGTATTTCTGGTCTGTCTTTGGGAGCCTGGACGATTGTAAGAGGAGAATCATGTTACGATTCCTTGTTCGCTGAGAGATAATAAGGAAAAGATTCGTGGTCGAATGGGCGCGAGAGGAGCTCGAGCCGCGTAAAGTAGGTAACGCCGGGAGCGCATAATTCAGGCTTTATGGGCGAACTCGCGATTA
This sequence comes from Ectemnius lituratus, assembly GCA_910593735.2. Taxonomy (NCBI): domain Eukaryota; kingdom Metazoa; phylum Arthropoda; class Insecta; order Hymenoptera; family Crabronidae; genus Ectemnius; species Ectemnius lituratus. The sequence continues at coordinate 3,618,559 of OU343036.1, read as the reverse complement.
GGGATCGTCTAATTGACATAAGAATGATAAAACGGCGAGCCCTAGCAAGGGTGGCGCAGTGTGCCGACGATGGTGGCGGTGGTAGAAGCACGGACGGCATCATTTTCTTACGTCTCCGGCATAAAGCGCTTTTCACCGCGGCTAATATTAATCCCTGCATTTTTAATGGGCTGCGCGGGGGCCCGCGGCCAAATTTCAATAAGGTCGCCTTCCTCAGGCTGCGACAACCTGGCGCATAATTGATTCCTGTTCTTCCTTCCACCGAAGTGACTTCCGCCTTGAACTTCCTCCCCGCACTCACCCCTCGCAGAAAAATAGGGACTCCTGGCACGCGTTACTCTATCGCCTTTGAAAGTCACTCTCGATCTGCCTTTGATTCGATATTAAAACCATACTGCCATCAATTCCCTCTGGCACTTTGTCTTTCGTATCTTTTACACGAATGAAAGGGTGATGGAAGGGCAGGAACAAGGAGCACTTCATGAAATCGAGTCGATCCCGTATCGGCCACGGGTTCCGAATGGAAAGGGTGATGCTCCGTCGACGACGATCTCTAATAAAGTTCAATTATCTCCGGAAACGTTATGTACGAAGGGAACGTCGGCAGAGGAATACAGGGTGACGTGCGATAGAATGAGAAGAAGAGACAGAGGGAGACGAGTTGGGTTTGTGTCGGTGGTGATGCTGCTTCTGTCGACGAAGGTAATGTCGAGAGGCGGCGCACGCGGGTGTACTCTCTTCGCCGAGAGAAAGAGAAACCGGGAGAGATGATAATCTAAACGATCGCAAAGTGGGCTGCAGAAACGCGCCGAAATTGGCAATAACAGGGTGCCGAGCGCGCGAGCGAGTACCGAGGGGGTTGGATGGCTGGCTGCTCGTCGGGGTTTGAAACAGGAAGGAGAGCAAGTGCGGGGCCGCCACCGCGTATAGTACACACAGGTTCCAGCGGGTCCCGGCGCGAACTTCCTATTCTGGTTAGCATTCAAATTGAATCTTCGTGGCGGCCGGTCGTGAAGAGTTACCGCCGTTAATGGACCTCGCAAACGCTCTCAAATTGCTGGCAGACTGCTGAGACGCGCAGCCCTACCTAATCTACCAGCTTGATACTCTGTTCTGTTCGAGGCTCATCACCCCGACTCCGTCTCTCTACATCGGACTACCAAAAAGGCCCGGAGAGATCAGTGTCTCGTAATACCTATCTCTCAGTGCGATCGCTAACCCTCCATCCTTATATTAAAACCAACTGTATACGTGTCCTTAGCCAGTCTTCACGACTTCACCCTGTAACGACGATTCTGCGAAATGTCCTCAAATTGGCTCCCTTTCTTTTCTAACGAGGCACCTTATCGCTCGCCAACTTTTGCGGTTAGGATTGCGCGGCTCATTGGCCGCCGATGTAATTCGAGAGGCAGGCGGCCAGAAAAAAGGAGTGGAGGGTGAGCGCACTCACCCCAGGAATGAGAGCCTACTTCTTTCCTTCCGTTAAACCGAATTAGCCTGCTTGATTTAGGCTCCGGAAACGGTTTTATTGAGTTCTCTCTTTTGCTTGCTGGTTGAAAAGCAGTTCTCGAAGGGTGAAACTTTTTCCGACAGCCACCACCCTCCTTCGTGTCACTGGCACCGATGCGTTAATTCCTCGAGTAACTTAGCTCAGCTTGAATCCGTAAGATCGTACTTTCGTCAGTCGTCAAGGAAAGTTCATTGGCAGTGGGTGATGCTTGAAGCAGCGAGAGATCTCAATTGTACCCGATGAGTTCCCAGACTCATTTTAACGACCCTCCCGCTTCCAGAGGGCAGAGATTCGAAATGGCTAATTTAGCACGGTAGGTCTCACGGGGCAGGCCAAGGGCCAAGGAAATGTAGCGCAAGTCGTCGTGATACTAGAAAGGGAACTCTAAGGAATATTCTGGCCTACTATACGTATCTGTATGCGTGCGTCGAGAAGCTTGGAGAGATAGCTAACGACTGCGAGTATCGTTCGCTCGAGATGCGAGCGGGATCTCCATGTCTTAATATAATTCTATTAGAGGTAACTATGCGAGTGTTCTCCGACCCGCCCATCGTCCGCTGGATTTAATCACGGATCCAGCGAAGCGTGCTATATGCCCTCCGGAACATGGGTACCGAGCTTTCGGACGAGCGACTCGAGCCGGAGGAAGAATGGCCTGGTGTTTCTTATTGCCAAATTAACCTGGTCCCTCATTAAAATCTGCTGCCCTGTGACATTACTTAGAACACGTAGCTTCCTATCCTCTACTGATTATTCAACAAGGCGACTGACAATCACTCTATCGAGTGACATCGAGTACCAGCCTTGACAGTTAGTAGACTGACGGCTAATCTAGAGTTCATATAAATTGCAAATGCAACTCTCTCGTCACGAAGTGGTTAACCATCATTTGCCAGATGAAAATCACGCATTCCTGTGTCTTTGCAGCCGAGATGAAGATGGAGGTGCTGAGGGAACGCGAGGTGAAGGACAGCCTCGAGCGACAACTTCAGGACGAGCAGAAGATCAGAGGTGAGTTGTGACCAAGCAGACCTTTTCTTAGCATCAGGTGTAACTTGTATGCATTAAGCTTCGTCGAATTTCGTCAGAGAAACTCGTTAACGATCGTCTTCTCTATGGCTTGGCGAAGATGCCGATAGTAAGGGCGCATGTTCGGTTGGTGGTATCTTAGCTTGATTCTCGATACATACAATCATCCTCGGACGTGTATCGAGGAAGGCTCTCGAGCTTGGCGTCGTCGTCCTGCTCGGGCTTCGAACCATGGGTTAACTCGGCGATAAATCAAGAAGCCGTGGAGAGACACCATGCTATAAAGGGCCCAGAGAGAGAGAGTGCGCGCGTACACAGCCGTAAGGTTCCTGCGTACAGATCCTATTATTCTACGCTGGGGGTCCTTGCTCTAAGCTGAACTCTAGGCTACCTTGGCCTCAGCCAGTTTCGCGTCCACCTTCTTCCCGTCCCATCCTCTATTAATGGAAGGAGGAACTAAGGAAGCGAGCGAGGAAGAGCAAGCCAGTCCAGTGAGACAGGGAGTGAGAGAGTGATGGTAGTAAGAGAGGGACCAGAAGACAGAGTGAGGTGGACGCCAAAGGCCGTGATCGCTCAAGCAAGTTTGTATCGAATGTCAGTTCGTAATAGAATAGTCGTCTCGCGTTTACGGGCTGCTTCTCTTTGACCACCTACTCGATCCCGTAACACCCACTCTCCTTTGTCCCGTCGCGCTCTCCTCGGCTTCCTCCTCTCCTCCTCCACCGCTCGTCGTTCCGTGACTTCTGCAAAAAGAATGTCACGGATGAAAAAAAGGAGAACGCCCCGACTCGTCAATGCGGCCGCGCGTCCCATTGTGCCAAGTCGAGCGAAGCATTGGTGCACGCGCGTTCGCCAATGAGACTTCCATTGCGGTAACTCCTAGCTCTCGCCGCACTGCTGCTTCCCCTTCGCTCCTATAGTTTCGCGATATACACTTCATTATTCCGGATTATCATCAATTCTTCCTACCAAGGAAGCAACTACACTATTGTAGAATCGCGCACTCATCCGTTGGTAGGTTATACGACCGTAGCGAAAATTCCAATATCGTGGATTTTGTACGTGTAAAAGATGTCGGGCCCTCCTGGTGGGCTGACGGCGGCACAATGCGAGCTACCCGATAAATATGTAAAAGTAGCGAAAAGAACGAAGCGTGATGTGTGTGTCCGCGACGTCCCAGAATAAAGCAGAGAAGCGTGCGATCGTTACTAGGGCTTGGTGGCTAAAATGTATATATGCCACTACTTGCTGTGGCTCTTCGTCTTCCGTGACTTTTTCTACTAGAGGGAGCGTTGATCTCCGCGAACTCGCTCGTGTTTATCTCGCTGGAGACAGCGAGACATGGTACACTGGTTGAAGGTGAACGGGAAATTTTCCGCGAACGAGAGTGCTATGGAAGACGCGCAGAATCGGGGGTGGCGGGTCGGTGTGCCTACGAGGGGGTGGCGGCGGTATGGTTTCGGTCGATTCGCAGGAAAAACGACTTGTGTCGGGGCCGGGCCCTGGCGAGCGATGCCGGTAACACGAGCCTGTGACAACAGCAGTCCATTAGTCAACCAGCTCAGTGTCAATACATGAATATGACAGCCGGCCTCACGGAATAGCCCATCTACCCTCTCGTCTTTGCCGTACCCGCTTCCCAGCCAGCCACCCACTCACCTCCCCCCCTCCACCCCCATGCCAACCCATAATGTCAAACGAGTCGAGCCGTCACCCAGCCGTCCTGCGATATCGCAAATATAGGAAATAGTCGACGACCTCGTAGCCCATAGAAACCTTTATCTTTCCGCGAGCGACAGTTCTTCACTCCCTTCGAATCGAACCATCCTTCGTCATTGATCCGATATCCTCTCTTCGACGCACGGAAAAGGAAAAAGATTCTTTTATCCTTTTCATTCCTACTGATGATCTTCGTTCGTGCTAAGATTCATCCTTCGACTAGTAAAAGTGGATAATGAAAGAGGGCTAATAGAAGTCCGTCGATCGAAGGTATAGTAATTAGGTCTTCGCCCGCGGGAGCCTGGGCGCAGGGAGGATGAAGAAGGCACGGCTCCGACGTAAGACGATACTTAATTTCTGCCTCACCTCGTGACTCGGACTTCGCCCGCTCTAAGATGATCGATGAGCGGGCACAACCTCGCTGATATTTGCGCAAACACTTCGTAAGATCACCTCTCTCTCTCTCACACACACACACACACACACACACACACACACACACACACACACACACACACACACACACACACACACACACACACACACACACACACACACACACACACACACACACACATACACATGCTCTCACTCATTGGACTAATGACCATCGAGCCGTAAGGGATACCCTGTCAACTTTTAACCCTGAGTCCACAGCTTCGACTTCCGGCGAAGGCGCATCCTCCTTATCTTCTCGGCGAATGTCCACAAATAGCCGCACTCCTTTTCGTCACCTTCGGGGAAAATGAGGCAACTTGCAGTAACCCTAATCGGTTCACCCTTACATTGTGAGTGAAGCGTCAGGAGGTGAGAGAAGAGAGAGTTGTCGATAGGCAGGAGTATGCCAGTAGGCGTTTTATATGTCGCTTGGAAGGCAATTTGTGCAATAAAGAGGGAATCGTGAGACTGGCATGGGCGCAAGGGAGTTCGGGACGTTATTAGCCCGTTTAAAGCCCCGGCTGGCATTTCGGTAAAGGTTGAAATCTCTTGCCCTCCTGTGGAGCGAGCGCGCTCGTATTATCTTAGCAGGGGTTGCGAGAAGCTCGATCTGCCTTTCTCATCGTCGCGGAGCCGAGACGGGAGCAACAGTATGGGTGGAGGCCGCGCAGTGTTACTCCGAACAATGAGATGACCTTTTAAGGGCCTAATAAATGTATCGCGCCACCCGATTCTCATTGTCAGTCGCCTTACCGACTATCCTGGGACACATCATCGCCGGAAGTTCCAATCCTCCGTCTCGCTTACTCTTCTACGTACGCATGTTTTCCAAAAAAATCACGATTTCCTTCCCACTTTTCATACACAAGACGAAAAGTGTGGGACGACATTACGTGCGAGCACAGAGTTTGTTTCCATATAGAACGCGTAACTAGGATAAACGTTTTTTTGCTAAGCTCTGCAGATGCCTTTCCCACGTTCCAACGATTACGTGTGGCTCGGATGTTACATCGGTTACGAGCTTTAGTTGGATTTTGGTACGTTTCCTCTCGCACCGGCGCTAACGATAATATTATTATTGAAAGGATAGTCGAAGTAGCCTGGCCGATTGGATGGCGGGTCAGCTGGAGAGCGTTGGATAATAAATATCAGAGCAAATGGGCCCTGGAGCTTCTGGTTCGGATCGGTGGCCGGATATTCTGGCTGATGGGTAGAAACATATATATAGTATAATGCCTCGCGCCAAACGCGACGACGACATTTTCGAGGCAAAAAGGCTAGCAGCATGTCGTGAAAACCGCGCTACCTTGGGAAACACGACAGCTGCCTTTGCCGGCGTTGGTTTAGCGCGGAGTTGTGGCCTCTCTGTAATTAGCTGAACCTTTTGTCGCAAGACGCGACAAGAGGAACACACCCCTTTCAACGGAGCGCAGCAACCCCCTTTTAAGTCTTTCCATCTTTCCCCAGTTCCTTTAACAACCTTTAATTCTCGATCGAACCTTCTCTCCGACCGTCACATCATTTTGCATTAATCAGAAGCTTCGCCAACATTTTTATGATTATGCCCGAGAGTTATCTCCTGGTAGGCATCCCCTTACAGTAGGGAGAGAAGTCCGTTCTCAGTTGTGGAACGGCGGTGTCGTCGTTCCGACGACAAACGGAATTGAAACTGTACAATCAACCAGCCGAGATTTATACACGACTCACCCCTTGAATTAGCCAGGCCGTAATGCTGGGATCGGGTGTCGGTGTAATTGGGACCCGAGGGACTTTCCCGTGGGTTTCGAACGCCCGCCGCCCCACTCAGAGAACGGCGCATCGCGTTCTATCGTCACACCATCCCCAAGTTTTCGCAAGCTTCACTCGCCGATGAAATGCTGCGAATGTAATGTCCCTGAGTGATGGTCATTTTCATGCCACGTCAATCTTTCATCAGCGGTTCTCCGCCTCCCAATAAAGTAGTAACCGTTTTTATTGGAAAGAATATCACGGAAGACTGAAGCAGTAGAGTAGACAGATCTTGTTGGGATTGACGTTGCTGATGGATAAAATAGAACTTGCTAGTCTCGCGCTTGAATATTAATAGGATCGCACGGTACGAGGAAGGTAAACTTGCGAAGGTTGGACGAGGCGCTATCGTGGAAACGCGTGCACAGCTAATTCTCAAAAGAGTCTGCGGGAGCAAGAACGGGCAACTGGCTGTTGCTACCTCTACCATTACTCTTTACTCGGGAGAGCTCTCTCGTGCGTAACGATAGCTGATTCGCTTTGAAGTGCGACCGTTTACACGACGATCGACGGAACCCTCGGCTATTGTGGCGGTACAGAGGAGAGCCAGGGGCAAGAACGGTCAGAACACAGGCGCCTGCTTGCTTGCCATCCTCTCTGAATCGTCCTCGGTGCCGTTCTCTCGCCGACAACCTCGTTGTTTCACTCTTAGGTCGAAGCATCTCGCATTCCCGCTGGCAACCCTTACTCTTATTCCCAACCAACCACGCGTCTCCTTTTCACCCTTTGGTTATCCTGAATTCAGTGAATCTTCTTGTCAGATTTCACAGTCATTCCGGTACATGTAAACATTAGGAAGCCAAGTTCTAAGAGTGACCATCGGCTTACAAGGACTGCTAGGGTAAAATAAAGGTTGTAACTATGGAGCAGTTCACTGGGCGAGGTGATGCCGTCGAGTCCATAATAAGATAATCAAGTGGTGCTCTCTCGGTGATGTAGCGCACGAGCGAGCTCACTGGCGCTAACTGGCGCATGTTGGTTTGAAATAATGACAGGGCAAAAGCGACTCTAATGCAGTGTGAGAAAGAATTGAGCAAGGAAGGGCGAGGAAAGAGGCTGCGAGCGACGGTGGAGAGGAGGGTGAGCAGGGGGTGTGTTCCACCTCGATCAGCATTGCGAAGAGAGGGAGATCGACCAAAGGGTTCGACCGTTCTGTCTCTCTCTGGCGACGGCTTACCCCCTTTGTGGCAGTTTAGCGTTTCATGTCGTATTCCGACTCATTGGAAATTGAGGAATACAGAAGAGGCGCAAAAGGGATACGGCTTTGAGATAAAAAGAACGCTGCTGCCTGGCAGGCGGCGATGCCTGCCACTAGCACTGTGTGTTCTATGTGTACGTCATGTCTGCTCGCGAAAATAAACCCCCTCCTAGCCCCTCGCGCTCTTTCTCTCACTCTTCTTTCCCCTTTGCCATACATTCCCCCTCAGACGGAGTGCAAGTCCGGCAGTGGAGCATATACGACAAAGGTGTATTTTCGGCTTTTCAGATTTCAATCACCCTTCCACCCCGATCTCTTACAATCTCTTATATCTATATTCCTCTCTCATATTCCACAGGATTTCTTCACCTTTCCCAAGTTACATATCATTTTGCCCTAGTTTCCATCCGGTTGGTTTCATAAGAAAATGTGAGAGAAATAAAAGTCTAGTAAGTGGACGTCAGAGCTGAACACGCTGACCCGTGGAACGAGAGCATTCCTGGTTCTTGGAAGCCGATACGTGGCCGTTATATCCCGGAAGGTAGCTATATCGTGGAGGAGCCGGCGGTGGCGACTACAAGGGGGTAGGTAGGTGCCGCGGTCACTTTGTGAACTAACCTGGCTTTGCCCGCTGTTTAATTAAGTCTCGCCGAGTCTACTCGTCCTCTCACCCCTTCACTAGCCCCTCCTCCTCCCTCCACCTCCCACCACCTCCTCTCCCTCTCTTTCTCTCTGGTACTCCGGCGATCTACCTATCTCCCAGCATCTCCTCCCTCCGTTCTTCATCCGTTTCTGTCTCGACAGCGGTATGAACCCCCGCTTCAATTCGCTCTCCCAGCCAACCCTTCAACGGCCGGGGCCGCGTCTAACGCTTTGCTTCGTTCAGACCTCGTGAATATGACACTGGCCTCTCTCTCTCTCTCTCTCTCCCTCTCTCTCTCTCTCTCTCTCTCTCTCTCTCTCTCTCTCTCTCTCTCTCTCTCTCTCTCTCTCTCTCTCTCTCTCTCACTCTCTCTCAACCCCTCGCTCTTTCTTTGGTGGCGAGAAAAAAATTAAATCGTAGCCAGTGTTGGAAGCCTACCAACCGGGTAGTTGGCCTCGAGCCGCCATTCTTCTCACTGGTCAACTCTTCCCTTTTAAGCATCAATCGAACCTATTTAGTAAAAATATCACGCCTCCAACACTTGATGAGGAAATCTTTATTAAGAGGAAGAATTACGAGAGGAGCATGTACAGGAGCTTTGAAATTATTTAACTTAAGAGTAGTTGGCGGGTGGATGCATTTTGGAATTTTAACGTTGAAGGCTACCTAGGAGAGCACAGTCTCCTGTTCTTTCCTACCAGAGTATATTTTTCCCCTCGGTGATTGGCTGCTGTTGTGGCTTCCACCCTAACAGGCCCGAAGGCACGCGCGTATGAATTCGCTCGCGCGTAACAGTGAGCTTCCGTAATATAATTGTTAATGCGCTGATGGGCCTCGGCCGGCGGCATCGGCGTTTACGCGCTCCACACCGCCGATGCGCTCGCATCCGCAGAGGTACGAACCCCCGTCACGTAAAAATAGACACTCGCATCACTCTGTATGCATTATACCGAGCGTATCGCTGCACGCCTCGGTACGGCCGATCGTCAGCCGCGCGGACTTTCTAAAGAAATGCATCAGCCGCGTCCCTGGCGCAAGTGCACAAAGCGATGCAACGATTATTAGTCGGTAGGATCATCGTCGTTGTGTCGTAATCGTCTTTCTCGTCTAGATGAACGCCCCTCCTGCTTCAGATTCTATCTGCACGACCTCGTGTTTTACGCTCTCGTTCCTCGTGTCAGTTGACGAGTGATCTTGATTCGTCCAATGTTCCAGCCTTTATTCTGTCTCATATGCCGGAAGAAGGAATACCGAAGACTCCCAAGGGGACTTCTTATTTCACTTGTATGTCATATACTATCTCATTCGTGCATCATTTTATTTCTGCTCTGCTGATATTGCAAGAGCGTCGCAATAAGCAGGTATCAACCGATCGAATTCATGGAACAACTGCCGTACTAACTGACAAGGGGTAACAGAAGGTATCAGTGATCAAGGATTCAAAGCCCAGGTGCTCCTGTAACCGTGCAAAAGTTTCCGGGTCTGAGTTTCAAGCGAAAGGTCGGCCGGTATGGTACACCCTGTATACCGGAAGGATGAATCTCTTGGTTACCTGGGCAAGTGCACGCTACACCTAATATCGCCGGCGGCAGGCGGATGGGAAAAATACTCGCGGGACGAGGATGGCTAAAAGAAAGGAATAAATACCAGCTAGGATAGAAGAGAAAAAAGAAAGAGGCGCGCGCGTTTATTTACGCGCGGAGGGGTTTCTTTGCCGTGAAATAGACGGTTGCTTTGGTGCTTCCTCGTGCCGGTCTATATACTCACTCTGAAAGGTAAGGCTAGGAACTCCAGGACCGCCGACCGATGAAACGGGAGCACGCGATTTTCCGCCAGGGACGCGCGCCCGTCTTCATCGCGACGATTTAATAGCAAGAGGGACCAAACTCTCGCCAGGCATGGCGCGATAAATTTCGGATTAGTGCCTCTTCGTAGCTGCTATCGGTCCAATCCACGCGCCTCCCGAAAATTGGAAAATTGTATCGGGCAATCATTCGGTCAACACAGTGGCAGCGCGCTCGAGAATGTAAGTCAGCGTGAGAATGCAAGACTCTCTTACATACTGGTATGCGGAACATGGGCAGGCGCAGGGAGAGGAGGGGGTTGCTCGAGGACTCGCATATTCGGCATAGTCGACACAGCAGCAGCAGCAGCAGCAGCACAGAAGCGACACAGAAGCGGCATCAGCCGGAGTAGCAAGCAGCAAAAGAGCCGTGCGGTAGACTCGACCCCCGTAGGAGCCAGGACCTAATCGTATTTCATAATAATGCTGTGCGCTCGCTCGCTCGCTCGCTCGCGAGCTGTAATAAACAAAGAGCGTAAGAAATACCATTATGGGAGCGGCCCTTCGCCGCTTCTCTCGTCTTGTTTCTCTCGCGTACATACACGCATGGACACACACACTTGTCTGCATGCACAGCTACGCTAGCGGAAAAGGCGACACGCCGAAATTCTCGCGCGGTACATGCAAACCTTGCCATCGTTTCTGTAGGCTCACACACATACTCCCCTCTCCCCCCTCTCCCTCTTTCTCTGCCCCGCCTACCCCGTGCTCACTACTTCTCGTTCCCTTGTCGAGCAAGAGACTGCGACGCGAGAAATTTCGTTGCTGCGGAATTTAGATGAAATTGCGCGAATTACTTGAGCGCCCGACACGTACACCCTTGCCTTCCCTGAGTCTCTACGTGTGTGTGTGTGTGTGTGTGTGTACGTATGCGTGGGTGTGCACACATGCCGTACTGCTCTTCGTTTACCTCGACCGAGCCAGCAGCATGTACCTACGTGCACACGTGTGGGCGAACGTGTACGAGAGCGCGGTCGTATCGCTTAAGTAGAATAGGTAGACCGCTCCTCCCGTCTGATTCTACTCGCATGTTTCCACTTGCGCCAGCGCGATCAAGCCGTTACGGCGTAACTTTGGAATTCCTCGTAACAGTTAACTCGTATTCCTCTTGCTTTCCTAGGATAACATGGAAAATAGAAAGAAGTCTCTTGTGAACTTCTATTATATCCTATCGTTATTGATTTCAAAAATTATACCGCAGAGTCATTTTTCGTTCGAGCACTTCCATCCGATATTTAACATGATTTAACGTGATTTTCCGCGGCGGCGACCGAACCCAAAATTACCCGTGATTGCCCGTTGCCAGACATAAATAAATAAATAACCGCGCGTAACTAGTAACCCGTAATTACGACCGGTGTCACCCTAGCCCCTAGGTGGGACAGGATGAACTCGACACCCTGAACTTTTCTTTCTCATCATCCTCTTCCCTAAAATTCTAAAGTCCGCGCGGACGCATATATTGTTCGGATATGTAGTCACGATTATTACCGCAGAGCGGCGAGTCGGACAAAAGGGAAGACAAGACAGGGAGGCAACGGTAATAACTGGTTCATCTCGGCGATATTAAAGAAGATCCATGGTAGCAGGACGCTCGTTCGAGTTCGATAGTCGAAAGCGCGCACTGTGGGGACCGCCGCGGCGCGCATGAAAGACGATGGTGAATCCGCAACCCTCGTAATACGAGTCCTCGTAAAGTAGCATTCCCGTGTAAGTCCTTCTGTCGGTCGGCCGCCTACCATCTACGGCTTTCTATTATGCATGCGTCCCTTATTGGCAGTAAACGGGCGAGCGAATACACCACCCTCCTTCGAGCCATCGGCTGTTCTCCTTCCTCTCAGGAAGAGCCTGCTGCTCACGGAGTTACGGTCGTAAGCGTATTTCTAATTATAACATCGCGAGGAAAGGCAGCACATCATCGGACAAACGAAGAATCTCATAAATTATGCGAGCGATACCAAACAGCGAGAATCCCTCTTTCGGTTTAATAGCGTGACAAAAATATAGGGAAAAAGAGAGGGTGATGTGAGAGATGGTAAACGAACCACGAACATTGAACAGGGAATCATTGATACTCGCGTAATCCATGGCTAGTATTTGCGAGGGTGAGTTCGTTGCGTTTACGGACCTGTCATGGAAATCCCGTTGCGGTGCATCGGGACATCAGTGTACCAGTGGGATCCCGTGCGCTCCAGCAGGATAAGGGTGGGCTAGGTTGGGAGGGTGCGGGCAGGGCGCGCTTAAATTTTGATTTGTCATAACGGGAATTAACGCGGCCAAATACGTTCATCGTTGGAGGCGTCAAACGCGGTCGACGCTCGCGTTCTCCCGCATATTCGCGTGGTTACACGCATGTACGCACGACACGACCGACGCCTGCCATTCTCCCCCTCCTCCCCCGAAATTCAGAGAGAGGGGGCAAGCAGAGTGAGTGAGAGTGTGTGTTTGGACGTAGAGTGCGCACACGAGGCCGATCGCGCTGCCGAGCCCATTCGCCACTACCAATTTGGCATCGAGAATGGTCCATAGTCATTAATGGCTCGTAGGCGCTAACGATTATGTTTCGGCTGTAATCATTGGACCGATTGTACCGATCGTCGCGCTAATAAAGCCTGATGGCACTACACGCCATCGGTAGAGAGGACCCCTTCGACACCGATGACGATGACGCCGCTCTCTATACTGTTGACGATGCTTCGCCGTGTAATCGCCCCGATATCGCCCGCTGTAACTTTTCCCATCATCATCATCGAATGCTCTCTCGCGCCCCGAAATGACTGGCCGACCGCGGATGATCTCTCGGCAAGCCATTCGATCCATTTGGAAACTGAATCCAATCCCACTAGAGGAAAGCTATGAAATTGCTAGAATGAAGACTGTTCTCTTCCATCGTCTGCCATATTAACCGTATTAAATTGATGACAGCGAGATGGAGAGAGAATACTTCTGACGATGGCTGGAGGGCAAGTTTGTCAAGACTGACGGCTAAAGTAACCATCGGATAACAGTGTTACGAGTGACGGCGGTAGCGACCGCCGGGTAGACGGTATTTAATCTTGAAATCTATTCGGAGTTTGATCCGGACTCGCTGGGATTCAGTGATGCTTTGGCGAAAGAGGGAGTTAGAGGGTGAAAGAGAGAGAGAGAGAGAGAGAGAGGGGTTCGTTCGGTTGGAACGCGTTGCGGTGCTGATCCGACGATTACGGTGCCCGGGTGGTTCGACGCTAGCTCTCTGAGAAGGGATGAAAATCTTGGGGAGCAGCGGAAAAGGGGTGAAAGGAAGAGCGCCCAAGACGTCGAGCTAAGACGTTCGCGGTTTCTCGCGACGAGGGGGGACCTTCGGGAGCGGTCCTCCGCTGTAATTACGTTAACCGCAACCGCCAAACGCCACTACCGGCATACGGCGAGTGAAGGGCTCCGAAAATGCCCTAATCCATTGGAACATACCTCTTCGCCTTACCCTTGCGACCACACTCGCCTTTAACTTGCCTCCTCTTCACCCCACAATCTCCCAGTATGTACCTCGATCTCTCAATCTTCGTCTCGACTACACACCTCTTCATTACACGCTCGCGAAGCCACACTCGAAACAACCCCGTCGATATATTTTACCAATTCCCACTTCGTACATTTATACACGCATATGTATACGTATACATATGTATATTGTATGTGTACGATGGGAGGGTGGTCGTTGGTTTATGAGATATACATTTTGCAGAGTGGAATCCAAGCGCTCTAGGAGAACAAGGGCGACGACATACGAAACACAGGATGGGTACACGTGGTGGGTTCGCGAACTCCTATTGACTATTTCAAGAGGGGTTCTGCGGGAGCGTTGGCTCCCGAAACGTAGGACGAAGCCCGAAGCCGCCGGAAACACATCCACTCGAACATTGAATTAGTAATACCGGAGGTCTTAAAGCCGAAGGGACTTGTAAGCTGTAATTGCATTAATCGCGGTGATATTTTGGGCTCAGGTGCCTTCGCGCCCGCTACGGCTCGTTAATAGCTGCCATTATCGTTCCCGTTGCTCGGCGCGGACGAACTACCGCCACAACCCCCAAACCTCCTCCTCCTGCTGCTGCTGCTGCTGCTGCTGCAGTAGCAGCAGCAGCAGCAGCCGAAACTCCAGCTTCCAACTTGGCCGGAGTACCCTCCAGTCACTTTGATATCCATCCCACTAACACCAAGCGCAAACGCGTTTCAAACTTCTCTCAAACCGTACTGTCGCCAATACCTTTTTTTTCTCAATGGTCTAACATCATCGACAAGCAGTGCCAGGAAGGACGATTCTATCCTTAGTGCGGATAAATCGCTGCAATCATCCTCGATCTGACTCCTCCGCGTTCGGCCGAGGACGTGACCTCCAATGCGAACCAATAATCATCCACTCGTTCTTGAATCAAAGAGTAATCACCAGTTAGGGCTACCTCAATCACTGATTAATGCTCAGTACCAAGATTTTTCCCTCCAACTCTTTTACAACCTTCTCCCTGGCTATATGTATGGTGATGCGTTTGTACTCTCGCTCGTTTCACGGTACCGGCACTTTGCCGAGAAACACGAAGCGTGAGAGAGAATTGCGTGGCGGGGGCGGTGAGGGGGCGGCGTGGAGGAGTAAGAGGAGCGGGGGGCGGGGGGAGATGGTGTCGCAGGCAGATAGATAGTGAATCGAGCTCCGACGAGGGAGATCGGCGACGAAACATTAATCTCTCGCGGTGGCAATATCGTGCCGATGATATTCGAGGCACGAGTATTATAGAGGAGCCTATGTCATTAGTCGAGGGACGTGTGCGTGTGCGTCCAGAGCAGCGTACTGCTAAGCGGACCAAGCGATGCTCGTCAAGATGCGCCTACGTGTAGAGCACCATCATCCCCCTCCCTCGCAGATCGTCTCTTTCCCTCTGGCAGCCGATAGGCAAGGCCCTTCATCCGGTACACCCTCTCGTCTGTATCTTCAGCGTCCGGTTCTGCAGCTCCGCGGTCCTCGGTGCGAAGCAGTACACGGTAGTATCGATATGCAGGAGCGTGATAATCGATCGGCGCATTCCTCGAGATGGAGCGATGCTGCGCGCTTTGAATACGCCGGCGGACAGCGCGGCGGGGCGGGGCGGGTGGGCGAGTGTTCTACCTTTCTCTCTCTCGCTCACTCGCTCGCTCTTGACGAGATCGGCGTGCCGCTGCTGCCGGACGCATATGAAGCGAAGCGAGGCCCAGAGCTATGCTCATCGATAGAGAGAACCCCGCAGCCTCTCTCTATCTCCGGGTAGAGAGCCAACCCCTTTCCGATCGCACGCACTTATATACGGCGCGCACGTTGCAGCAGCGGCTCGCCGCTCTTCTGGATATTGCTTTTTCCATCTATCGCCACCGCCGCTCTCTCACCTCGCCTCGCCTCGCCTCGCCTCGCCTCGCCACGCTCTCCTCTGTCGAGCGAATTCGTTACGGGCACACACGGCGACCGGCACTCGATATCCATCCGCGGCCGGAAGGGCGGAGATATCGAGTGGCCGCACGCCCGCCAGATTCTCGGCAGGGCGGCACTCCCCCGCTCCTATTTTTATTTTTTTTCTGCTCGTTGGCTGGTTTTATTTCGCGGAGGAATAGAGAATCGATGGCGGCCGTTGCTGGCTCGTCGCGAAAATCGGGCCGGGCCCTACGGGTTGCGAAAAATGATGGCAGGCGGCGGATGGTTGCCGGAGTCCAAAGGAAACGCAACGCCAGCATGCGAGCGTAGAGTATGAGGCGTGCATGTTACCTCTCTGGTTGCTGCTGCCATCGCCGCCGACGCCGCCGCCGCCGGGGCGATCGGCTGGCTTTCGAAAGTGGGTGGAATAGGAGCGAGCAGACGGAGCGAGACGCGCGTGTACGCGTCGATGCTCATCGCAGTGCATGCATGCTGCAGCCACAGCAGCAGCAGCAGCAGCAGCAGCAGCGGCCATCGCATCGTTCCGATGTGGCTAGGTGTAGGAAGGGCCCTGCACGTTCGCACTCGCATCGCTCGCCAAGCAACCCTCTCCTTCTCCCTCTCTTTCGCATTGGCTCTACTCTCTCCGCACCTCGGCCAGCCGGGCAGCCGCTGAGCCACACCGCGCCGGCTCGGCTCGGCTCGGCTCGGTTATTGTTCACGTTAATTGATGCGTTATGTTTGATGCCGTTGTGATAGCCATTGTACGCGGGGTGTCCACTGATAACTGAGTTACCGACTGCGGCGACCAGAGTGCACTCAAACCTAATTATCTCGGCCCGACTGCGAGTACCGCATTGCGTTCCTGCGCCGCGCTACCCGTCCGCGACACGGGAATGACTCTTCCTGTAATGCCATGTCGATCGCCTATCACCATTGCCCGTCGCCAAAAATCTTCCCGCCCCCTACAACCGCCACTAGTCCAACCCGGAAATCCAATGATGCAATGGAAACCCGCGCTTCGTCGAAAGGGTGCTCCCATCGAATTACTATTCCCCGATTCGTTTATTCAATTTAATATCAAAGGGATATATTTTGGAAAAAGCTTATATTTGTTTTTGGTATATATAATGGGTAGAAATTGGTTGAGAGAATTTTACAGGACTGGTTGATACTGTCAGCAGTCTGTTCTATGGTATCGAAAAAGTCGGTGGTCACCGTATGACTATGACGGTAGGAGCGTTAGCGCCGTGCGCCTCCTTTATACTTTAACTTCCGGTACAAAGAGTGCGAGGTTGCTAGGGGGCCAAGAGGTAGCAGGAAAGAGGACACGAAAAAGAGGAGAGCTGAAGTAGAGCGGGTGAGAGTGAAGGTGGTAGCAGGGGGTAAAGACAAGGTGGAGTAGTGCAGAGGACAGGGAAAAGGTAGAGGCGGGTTCATTCGAGTCGTGGCGAGAGAGGCGAGATGAGGCGTTCGCCTGGAACAAAGAACAAAGCCTCTTTCCTCGTGGTGCCTGCGGCGTGATTAGACCGGCCTTCCAATTAACCGGTCGAAGGTGCTTTCGGGTGCAACCTCGTCGTAAACTCGACTTCTTTACGCGCCGATTGCGAGAGCCCAGCTGAAGGCAAACGGAAGCTCGCCACGATAAATTCCCAAAATCAATTTCTGAAGCTGACGCCGCTCGATTCCTTCAGGTCCTTTTGAAGCCGGCATCGCATTGCACCGACCAGACGTCGTATTCTATGTCGACGTCGAAAAGTCACTAAAAGACCGTCGCTTCTTCGTTCTCTCAGGACCTCGATGTCTGCAAGGAAGACCTTTCTACCCGTTTTTTCGGCGGTACCTTTAACGAAGAATTCCCATGTGCCGAGTCTCTCCCTTTATTGTTCGCTTGAATTTACGATCCGCACTGACTCGCGGATCCACCGCGATAATTCGATCGTCCTATGTTCCACCGCTCGAATATATATCTTTTGCGTATAAACGTCGTCGGAGCATTTGAAAATTTTTCAAATTTTATAGCTTCGCTAATAATAAGTCGAATGATACGATCTGCCTTTCACATCTTGAATACCTCAGTGGGAAATATCATCCATTTAAACTCATTTTCCAAACCTAGTAATTCAAATAAATAAAGATATACCTACTCTTTCTGAGAGTGTCTTCGAATAAAGTATAGTATTTACAATAAGTTTCTCTGTCCAATTTATCACAAAGTCTTTGCACTTTCTCGACTGCCCTCGCCATGGTATTAGCGTGCCTGGTCCCCTACGCGGTTTGTGCACACATATCGCAGAAAATTACATTTTGTCGGCTGTAAAGGGAGCGTCGTAAAAATCGTAACGTCGAGGACGCCGACTGCGGGTCTGCACGCCGGACGAAATTGCAGCAGCAACCCTCGCCGCCTATCTGTTGCCCATCAACATTGCTCCACGCTTGATAGACCCTTTGTAAAACGTCATTCTACGGGCTTTTATGCTCCTGCTTCTAGGACAGCCGACGATCCTGCCTTGCCACCCTCGCTGACCACTATCCTGCACCACCGCGAATTAAATAGCCCCCCAGAATACCACTCACTCAATCCATAGCCTTTTTTTTTATTCTGCTCGAAGAAGCACACTCTTCTCGTTCGATTTGATTTCGCTTCGCAGTAGAATGAGTTACGATGGCCTACTTGTTCCCCTGGCTAACCTCTTTCTACTAGATTATAAACTGAAAACGAAGTTGTAAACTTTATAGTTTTTCTTTTGTTGTGCCGTAAGTTATAGATCGTGGATGTCAGTATATACATAAGTAAGCACATGGCAAAGTATCCTCTGGCCGTTGATAGCGGCGGAAGTATTCGTTTACTTCGTTAAGGAGTCGCCGACTCGTGACGCTGACCATACGCTTCTGCGACCATCCAAAGTTCTGTAGTTGGTGCGTTGTCTTCGTGCGTCTGCGGTCTCAGGTCTGCAAAGCCCTGAGTAATTAAACCCGAAGAGCGTCTTAGATGGAAAACGTACTTAGTAAGCGGAGCTTACTCTCTCCCAGTGGCGACGAGCGAGCTGGCCGGTCGCAGCACAAGCTCTCTGCGTTTCTCCTCTCGCACTTGCCCGCACTTCGCTCTCCTTGTTCAAGCTGTGTTCTGCGAGCCGCTTCGGGATCTCAGAGAGCTTTGTGCGATGGGGTTCTAGATCGTCCAGTGGGAAAGGAAAGGACGACGAGAGAACAGAGCCGGAAGCAAAGAGGAGGAACGCCGCGACGGTAGCTTGTGTTTCCTACCCTCTTTGTCGTCTCTCTGGGCGTTGATGGGTTTTCCAACCCAACCTCACCGGAGTGGAAGCTGCGCCCGGCCTGTGTTCTGTCCAGCAGTTTCGACTTGAACTCGCCGGATCTAGTTTCCATCAGCCAGCATCCGTATAGACGCCAAGTGCGCCGAGCTTCCCTATAGAACCGGACCAAGTATCAGACCACCACCAAGGCACTCGGGGCGCCAGCGTCTTTGCAGCATGAACCCTATACCTTTCTCAGGACTAACAAATCATAAGCAAAATGCGATCCGTTCCGAGTTCCATGGCACGCATTTCCTTGAATACCAATCCGGAAATTACGGGCCCGATTAATTGGGATTTAGGCGAGCAGGTGCTGGGAACCCTTAGGGCGCCCAGCCTAATAGAGACATATGTTTTATTGCTATCCACCCCCAAATTCTCGTCGATTAGGATACTAGCTGATATCCCCAGAATTGATTCGTACGTAAAGACTGTCTATCGAGGGCAAAGGCAGCTCCTTCCAAGAACCCCCTCTGGAGACCGAAGTAATAAAGTAATGGCCGCGCGTTCCATTGCCAGCAGACCCACCTTTCTTTCCATGATATCTTGGTAAATACAACCATAGGCAGTGGCCATTGTTTGACGTTGGTTTCGCGTTGCAAAGTGACGACAAACACATTTCCCAACTCACCCAGACAGAGCCAGGAAAAAGAGCAGTTCGTCACGAAGTCTCATCGACGTGTTTTTCTCATCGCTTCTTTTTCAAGCTCTTGTTAAGCTCTGCCACTCGCAATAACGTCGAAAGCTCTTCATTCCACGTGACTCGTTTCGCGAGTACCGAGAAGAAGAAAGGACTCATGGGGAATCCAGCGATGTAATATTCAGTGATTATCGCGAAGGCTAAATGTCGAAAGAGTATTAGAATACATATGTAGGTCCCCTTTCGAAGGCGGGGGTTGCAGGTAGCTATGTATAGAGGGTCGAAAGGTTTTCCGGGCGAAACAGTTGGCATCCGATCGATTCCGCGAACGTGTCTTGGTGCTCGGCCGCCGGAATTAAAGGGGTCGCCAGCACGGTAATTGTCGGCAAATATTAATAACCGCGTGGCAGGGGGCGGGTAGGTGGCCAAGAGCGGGGGGGGGCGGCGGCGACAGCTCACGCGAATTGACGGGGAAAGGACGGTGAGCGAGAGAAATAACGGCGACGGGGGGGTTAGGGGCGCAAGGGAGAGAAGAACGCGACCGAGAAAGAGGCCGGCGACTTCGCGAGGGTGAACCCGCCGAACCGGTTATACTCGAGAGCAAATACATAATGCCTGGATGATTTTCCTGCAGCAGCAGGAGCAGCAGCGGCGGGGAGAAACCCAGCCTGATTGAAATTTGGTAACTCGCTTTGACACAATTACCCGGCCGCCGCTGCCGCTGCCGCTGCTGCTGCTGCCTTCTCCTCGTCCTTCTTGGGAAATGGCCAACGGTACTCTGGCGCACTCCCGCGTGCGACATCGGCCCCTCGAACTTCGCAAACAGAAATTAATCTCCCAGATTTTTCTGCCAATCCTTCCACTTTTAAAATGCTCGCACTCTTCCGTCTGATTCATAGCAAGTTTGCCAATGTTTTTCACACCCGGTGAGAAGGGTTTCGTGCATCGAACCACCGATAACCAGTTCAAGAGTTCTGCTAGAGTGTTAGACCGACGTGAACCAGTTACCGAATTCTCCCGATGGCGATGTGTGCCTCGCAAGGTGAATTAGGTGAATGCGATCGGGTCCGAGGTCGATCAAGAGTGCAGCTCCGAGGAGAATAATTCTGGATACCTGCCACGGTTGTCCGAATAGGATACGGTGGGGTTGACGTCGGTTAAGGTATCTCGAAAAATTTCAGAGAATTCGTTACGAAACGAAGCCCCGAAGGTGCGCACGCCATAAGAAGCCCTTCTTCTTCTCGATATCCTTCGACCAAGAGATGGAGCAAGAGGGAGAGAGAAGCACGTCACACCGGACTTATTCATCGACGATCTTCCCATCGCGAGACCGATTATACATATTGAACGCTGCTCGCCTGTTCACAAGGT
Source organism: Ectemnius lituratus (assembly GCA_910593735.2). NCBI lineage: Eukaryota > Metazoa > Arthropoda > Insecta > Hymenoptera > Crabronidae > Ectemnius > Ectemnius lituratus. Next base: position 3,597,656 of record OU343036.1, on the reverse strand, counting down.
CGATCCTAGTCATATCCGGCTCTGGTGTGCTTCGGATATATGTTACCATTCTTGCGCCAACCGTTTCGCGTCCATTCAATCTCGCACTCGCTTCATCCTACGACGTGCGTCGTATTTGACAGAGCGTGCGACTCAGTATATACGTCGATCTTCACGCGTCCTCTCAATACTTATTCACAAGAAACAGGATATATATGTGCGTTCCAAGCATCAAACCCCTTCCCAAACGTGATCTTACGTCGTAGTTCCATAGAATTTCTTGGTTTTCCCAAGATCTTTACTAATGGCCGGTTGGAACTTGTCTATGGCGTCGAGGCGACGATACACTTCTAGGTTTTCCGGTGCAAAGAGCACCGAGAGCACTCAGGTGTGCTGTCTTCTGAGATCCAAGGAATCCCGCATGGCGATTCGCATTTCCTCACGAGTAAACAATGCACCCGTGGCAATTCTATACGTCCCGCTGCTTGAGGAGTGGACGGGCATACTACATAATATTCTCCCTCTCTCGCACACACACACACACACACACACACATATGCAGGCTGTGTCGCGAGTGGAGAGGACGGCCGCATACGTAAACGGTTCGTGTCCTCGGTGCGTCGATAGTCCACGCGTGTAACGCGATACCATATATCTGGTGGTAGATTGGAGATGCCAATCGGCAGTCAGGGAGGTCGCTCGTCTTCCACCTGCCATAATTCTGTGCTCTCCTACTTCGCCGGCGATCTCCTCCCCTCCCGAACCTCTTCTCACGCACTTAAATGCGTAATCGATCGACCAGAAATGTGGAACGTGGAAGGAAGATCAAATCAAGTCAAGAAAGATAGAGAATATATTATACAGGATAGGAAACAAAGAGCGACGAAGAAGGTTTTTAGTTTTTGCAGGGTGTAACAGATAGAATGGGACCAGCTTTTTACCATTGATTTATCGGTAATACCGACATTGCGTAATTGTTTTGGTAGCCGTGTAATGTCACTTGTGTCTTGTGTCGTTGAGCACACGACACAAATGACAAAAAAAATAATTTTGAGCTAGGGCTCTGGAATTTATATAACTTCTTCCTTGATGCAAGAAGACATTCTCTACCAAATTTCAGCCCGGGAAAATGTCGAGAAGTATGAAAAACATGGGAAAAACCTCAAAACTGAAATTTTCAAGATCGGTTTTCCATATGTTTTTTGTACAATTCCGGCATTTCTCCCACTGGTTTCATGTTTTCTTTTCGTTTTGATACACAAACAATCGAAAAATCAAGCGTTCGTCAAAGTCCGAGAACCTTCGAAAAATCGAAAATTTGTGAAGGGGTACATATGGAAAAATTTGCGAAAAAATGAATTTTGAGCTGGGGCTCTGGAATTTATATAACTTCTTCCTTGATGCAAGAAAACATTCTCCACCAAATTTCAGCCCTTGAAAAGATCGGGAAGATTGCAAAACGTGGAAGAAACCGTCAGAATCAGATGAAATTAATTATTCAACCTTTGCGCTGGATATTACACGGCTACCAAAACAATCAGGCAATGACCGTATTACCGATATTTCGATGGTAAAAAACTGATTCCAAGCAATCTGTTACACCCTGTACTAGGGAAAGGAATTGAATTTCCAAAAACTATATTACTATTGCATCAGTTGGCAAGAGTAGAAAGGGACGATTTCGGAATAGGAGGAAAAGAAGGAATCGTCAGAGCATATCGGGCGCGCGAGCGACAGCGGCAAGGGTTGAAATTCCCTTTGCTGGATGTTTAATGGGGCAATCTAGGGGCGTGATAAAGTGCCAAACGAATGCCGAAAGGGAATGGCGAAGTGAGCTCCGAGCTGGAGAGTGAGCGAGTGTGGGGCCTGGCTAGTACAATGCTGGTACAAGCCATTACATTGTATAAACACGGCGCGCGACCGCCGGGTTATTTGCCCTGGAGAAGAGCCACTTGAGAAACTGAATCGCAGGAAGAGAAAGCAACCGCGGCTCTGCGGTCTGACGATTGAAATGCATCCACCCTTCCGGTACTTCTGCTGCTGCTGGTGCTGCTCGCGCGCTACGTTCTTTTGCCCTCTCGCCCCCGAGAATCACTCCTCCTTTTCTGCTTTTCGCTCTTTTCGAGCCGCAGAGATTCCCTTTGCGGCGTGTCGCACTTTTCAAAGAAGCTCCACTCACTCGCCGGCAGTCGTTGCTCCGCTTTCTATGAAGCTTTCTGATGCGCGCGTCGCCCTCTCTTTCGCCAAAAGGAAACATTTTTAATTTAAAAGCAAGCCTCGTTCCCACTGCTAATAATTGTTCCTACCAGCCTCCCTTTCGTCCTCTGATAGGACCTTTCGCCTTCTCCAGAGGACCATCCAACCCATACGCCATATTCTAAGAAAGGAAATCCGCTCTTTTTCTTCGGGTCATTAAATATTGCAGAATGCCGTCTACTTAGTCGTTTACTTTCTTCGGACCTGGCAAGAATAACGTTCTTTGCATACTCGGATTAAAAGGCAAACAGAATCCTTGGCGGCGGCGGCGGCGGCGGCGGCGGCTGTGGCGGCGGTGGATCACTATGGGAAATATCGTAGCCGTTGAAAGGAAATTTATGGGAATTAATATTGGTTCTCCCCCGGGTGAGGTAGAGCAAGCTCGCTTTCTACAGAGAGGCGGGAGGCGGTACATAGCTGATTCTGGATGTCTCCGGGCCTCGCGGAATGCGACTTTCCGCCCATACACGGGAGGGAACTTTAAGAATTTAATTCCTATATCCCTCTGCTCCTTTTCGCCTCCTCTGTCTCGCACTCTCTCTCTCTCTTTCTCACTCTATCGCTTTTGTGCGCGGCATAGCTTCTCTCCCTGCTCGTTCATCTCGCGAAACAATTTTGACAAAGGTCGAGTTACGCTTGGGTCCTGTGTCTTCGACTGTTGTAAGTTTCCATTCATTCGAGCGTACTCATCGTTTCCACAATATTGATAGAGGCAACAGTAATACATAGATAGCTTCATTGATATATTGTTACGTATCAGTGTGGCCCAATTCTCTTCAGAGGCCACATGAAATTCCAAGCTGTCCCGAGCGTCCTCGGTAATCGTCGAGTCGATCTTTATTGGGCGTGATCGGGCAGAAAAAGTCATTCGGCACATCCCGTCGGGAGGACGTGACTCGCCCTGACGCGCAGCATCTTCCACGCGAGGTGGACGCAAGAGATGCCGAGGTGAGAAGGAGAGAGTGTGTGCGGCGCGTGACAAAAAATCACCATTAAGCTACCGTATGTTTCCCGAGGGGGCTTGGAGCCATGGTCGAAGCGCGTGCAGCTTCCTAAGCGTAGGAGAGCGATAAGCTAAAACACTTCTCGTCACCGCTTCACCGCGGGATGTCCCCGGTGTTGGAGCGTTTTTTGGCCCGATATATTTAGGGAGAAAAGCGGAGGAAAATGAAACGTCATCGACGGCTTCCTCGATTGAGCATTCGGGGTGAGAAAGAAAACACTGGGGGCAAAGCAGTAGGTAGCCGGCGGGGTGCGATTGAAGAGAAAGCGACAGGAGAAGAGGAGCGATACACAGGCAGGGTAGAAAGGCCTGCTTTTAGGCGAACAAACATAAAAGCGAGTGACGATCGATTCCGATTAGAACGCTACGAGAGTGAGTAGGTTGGCCACGAACTCCGCTCAAGCTAAATTCATTAGTCCAGGCTGCTCAGCCGGGGCTTATACTACTGCCCGATAAAAATGCGTGACTAGGTGCTAATGCTTGGTGAGTACGACGGCTTCTACCGTGAAGACAGTGTATACACTCAACGATCTTCGAGGAAGACGCGAGTGCTCCATTGACTCCACTGTTGACCCTCTCGTTACACACAAAGCCGGCGCCATCGTCGGCGCAAAAAAGATACAAGATAAAATGTTAATAAGCGCACCCGACGACGCCCGGCCCACTACATGCATCGCCGTGCATCTATACTCCTGTAGAAATATCTTCACAGTTTTTCTCAAAGTGAAAGCGCGAGCTGTTCACCGCCACCAGATAACATCTACACGCTCCGGGTATACATACATATGCATAGAACAAGGAAGCAACAATATTCGAACGGTGTCAATCGAGCTTTGCATCGAACAAGTTTCTATAAACAGCCATCTATTATTAATGCTAATTAAACTAATTCCCCGAGACTTCGAAGTGCTAAAACTGGTTGTTAAGAATAGTCCGACCTCGTATAAACGGTCGATCGTTCGGCATTGGTCCAGTTGATCGGCCATTTAAAAAAGTAACCCGACATTAGGCGGTCTCGATCTTATTTTATCGATTCGGCCCCACGATTACTATGATAACCATCTGGCTGTTTTCGGGTCTTGGCATCAAACTACCACCACCACTGCCTTTGCCATCGGCATCACTGCCATTATCACGAGCGCGGTGCGGTCGACAGTGAACAGGATTCATTGGATTCGACTGGCACCCCTTGGTAACCCCCCTCGCTTTATAGTCTCTCTTTCCGTTCTACTTATTTTCAGGCCGAAAGTAATATCCTTTATGGACGCCGGCAGATGTATCGGAACATCGAACTCACTGACTTCAAACTGTGTGTGTCTATCAATCCAAAAGCTGTTCCCATTTAATTTTCCCTCGTTCGTCTTCGACTTAGAATCGTAGCTTTCGTAAAGAGTGTGAGATTAAGTTGCCAAGGGTAAAAACACCGCTTTTCTGGAATAGCTCGAGTCAGTGTAGATATAGAACATGTTGGTATCGGGTACGCGTGCCACCCGTCGCGGTAACGGAGCACATAATCCCGATATCTGTCGGTTTTCGGGCAATAAAACACGCGTCCCATACAGACGGATCCCCCGGAGGACCGACGCTGCTTCCCGCCGATAAAGAAACGCCCGTGCCGATAGGGATCCCCTCGCGGCCCATTCCCGACTTTTCCTCTCTGCCTTTTTTCCCAGCTCGTCGACTGCCACTGGCCCCGTTGCCAATGCCGTACTCACCGCGCTTCCCGAACGAGCAACCAGAGGCGGAGAAGACCATTTCACCTCGGCTATGATACTTTCCCGTTAAGCGCACACGAATTACTGGGGGGTGAGAAAAAGTGAATGCGGGTTTCAGCTTCGACTTTGGCCAGCCGAGATACGCAAGCCATATATGCGATCCGCTCGAAGATAATCCTCGCATTGTCAGGCAATTTATGATCGCTCTAACATCGTTGGAGAGAAGTATACCGAAATTCTTGATGGTGGTTCCCGCAGAGGAACGGCAAAATTCGCCTTGCAACGCAGAACGCGCTACTCGGGTTTGGCTATTACATTTCTGCACACGACCGAGTGAGAGAAGAGCGGGTAACCAGATCAGCCGGTTTCGAATGACCCACGGTCACCCGTAGTGTAAATATTTTCATATTGCTTTACTCGCGTAATTCTAGCGGCCTGTATCCACGCTCGCGCGCCCGCTCGCGCGCGCGCGCGCCCCCGACCAACTTTCGAGCCCTTCGGCCATCGCCAAAACCACACCGTTGGTATTCGGGGAAGTCCAACCGATCTTGGAACTTCTGGTCTAAAGCGCGAGGGCTGAATTTCGGAAGGAAAACAATCGGAGAGAAGATATGCGTGTGGATGCTCTGGTATTTTGATCTGATACTTTCGAATCTTGAAGCGGACTTCGATCGTGAAATGGGAGAGAGTGAGAGAGTCGAGGGTTGAAGTATGCCGGGTGAGAAAGAGGAGAACAGTCGAGGGAGGATTTCCCTTTGAATATCGGCGGATAGCCCCTATCTCGAGATATCGGATAAAAGAATAATACGTAAAAGCGAAAAGCTTTCGACTTTACGAGCCGGTTTCGATGGAGTTGGAGGGATCCGCCTCGGCACCGTGACGTGTTTAGGCGACGGAAGGAGCCACGGGCTATACTATAAGAGGGCTGACCCTCTCGGGATGTTTCCAGTCACAAACTGGATTCCGATGACCGATCTCCATTTCCATATGGGTCGCAAGCGTACGCGCGTCCGTTCGAGGGGTGCCGAAAAGTTGTCACCGCGAAATTGATATTTGAACGAGCGCTCGGCCCTCCACCTAACAGGAGGGTGGAGCAGACCGATTCTCGATTTTCGACGTTGACCGCATCTCGATAGTATCGATCTCAAAGGAGTGTATCTCACGACTATAATAACGCGCGAGGTCGAATTTCCCTATACGATTTCTGCCGATTGATTATCAAATCATGAAACGCGTCATAGTTGACACACAAGCACTTGGACTTGTAAAAGAGCGTTATACGATGTTGGAAAGAGTCGGGCGAGCATCGGTGTTGAGCAGGATGATCCCGATCAAGCTGGATTCCTCTCAAGGACAGAGGGAAGCGAGGAGAGACTAGCCAGAAGGCGGCAGTACGCGGCCGAAATTAGCATTCGCACAGGATGCACGGTCTAACTACTATCGACGCTGCTCTCCAACTATAATCGTCCGGCTTAAGCGTAATATTATTCAGCAGACAGCTTTGTATGGATATCGAGAGAGCCGTAGAGCACAGATGCTGTCCGTCGGCGGAGTGCGGACTCTCCTTCTCTCTCTTTCTCCGAGCCAGCTAGATTTTCGACTAAGAACCCTTCCGGAGCAGAGAGCTAACGGCTGTTCTGGCCCTTCAGGACAGCCAAGATTACGTGCTCCTTTTGGTTGCGCGTGCTTTATCCACCTTCATGAATCGTAATTACGCATTAAGTGCGTGGACGATCTGTTGCTATCCCTATTCCCATGTCGCTCTCCATTTCTCTCCTAAGTAACAAGCTTCTCGATGCCATGACGTATAAGATCCCACAGGCCCCGTTCTAACAATACCACATTCTCTACCACGAAACTTTCCGTAAGTAGCTCCCTCGTAGAAAGTAGAATTTTTCATCGAGCCTCGCTCGTCCAAGGAAACCTTTCTTTCTTCTTGCAAAGTACGCTAGGATTACAGAGTCAGCGAAAAGCCGAGCGGAAGTCTCTCGGGCGTAATTGCTTCTCGCGGAAAGCGATCCCGCGAGTATATTTTGCCTCTTGTCGTAAACTGATATAGCGCGCGGACGGTGAACGGCGGTAGTTGGGTGGAGTGATGGTCCCATCGAAAGTTACTGGGCGAAAGACTCCAAGGCTAACAAGAGAGATATTGGGGTTCCTCGAAGCGGTTGCATTGAGAAAGCACCAGCGGTGCGAATCAGGCGCACAGTGTATATCGCTTAACGAACTCAAAGCCAAGAGAGCATTATTAATTTTTCCAAAGTAGGAGATCCCGGTCATTCTTACGGCTGGCGGTAGAAGAGAAGCGGCGGTGGGTTGCAGGTGCCGGGAATGGTCACTATAACCGCAAAATGTAAATCATATTGCTATTCCCGGAGGGCTTGTTCTCGGTCTGGCTGCCTTCAGTCTCTCTCGGTACTACTCTCCGCTGTATTAAATACACGGAGAGCTCTGTCCGGGGGTTAAGACGGTCGTTCTCTATATTAGTTCCGCGGCTTTCTATATTGGATTCAGCTATTACGCCTCCCAGCTCGACCCTGATTGTTTCCTAGCACTGCCGGGTGAATCTCTAACTTGCGATTACACTCTACAAACCTCCTTGCTTTCCCTCCATTAGGGTTACACGCTTCTATAGCCATACTCGATGCCTTCCTATCAAGACTCTCCAAGTTCACTATTCTAATCATTTTACATTCTGCGATTTGATACTTTGATTTCTAAGTCTCTTTATGTCCAATTCAATTGCTTTTTAGACAATACGTAGTCCTGGCAGAGTTTTAGGGGATGTTGAACGGAATTGCTCGAGCAACACTCAGCTATGTCAGAGCCGATTGCCGCATCGGGTGATCCAGGTTGATACGTAGGTGGAGAGGTGTGTGCCTGGTGAGGGGGAGAACGAGAGAGAGGTCTTCGACGTGGGGAGTCCGCGGCAAGAGAGCACGCGGTCAGAGGATTTCTGAGCGAGCGCACAGCGGTAGCTGATGTATTTTGACGTGCCCGATGAGAGCGGCCGCTCTCTCTGTTGACTGCATTATCTAATGGACCGCTTCTCCCTCTTCTCCCCCTGTCACCTCGTCGCGCAGCCTTGGCGAAGGCAGCGCAACCTCCCCAAGCGGCCTCTATCTAGACTTTTGACGAGCTAAGTCATAGGTCCGAGCGCGTGTCAGCCTGGTATTAATCCTGGTTCCTCTGTTCTTGTGTGTACCGAGCACGAGTCACCGCTTCCATTGCTATCTAGCCATGTGATCTTCCACGTCCGGGCGGCCATGCTCCACTCCTGCTTCTGATTTCATAACCACGACCGCGAGATTCTTTTCTCAATACGCGTGCGTGCGTGCGTGCGTGCGTTCGTGCGTGCATACACTTCGAATGTACGAGATCTCGCTCGCTAGCTCGCGCGCGCGCACGCGCGCGAGCTCGATCGCAAGCGGCGTCACCCGCTCTCTGGATGCACATACTTCGGCGACGGCAATTGCGAGCGGGCCACCTTATAGGCGACACACGTGTCGCCTGTCCTTCGTGACAATGCTTGCGGTTTCCATCGACATGTTGAGCCGAGCGATGCTTACTAAAGCGGAAACGCGTCGTCCCCCGCTCGCACGATTTCCAGTATTGCCTGCGGGAGTCACGGTGACCCACCAACGACTGGATACACCAAGTCGATCGATCCGATTATACTCCACTCGACTCTTCGAAACCGGACTGATGCGGATGAACGATCGGCTCAAGAGGATCGGGGGAAGAAGATCAGCTCCTTCAACGCAGAAATGTTGTCTTGTGGTTCGGTTACCAGTGACCAGTAGTTCCCAGATCAGTCAGCATCCGATGCACTGAAAAGAGGTTCTGCATGTTAAATTCGATGTTCTTCTGCTCGGTTATTATGTCTTCGATCAATCCTTCCATCGAATTTAAGAAAGTACGATCACAGGGTGAATGAAACAGGGTCTAGTATATGGAAAAGGTTGAAAGTGGTTGGTCTTAGTGGTGTAAGGTCAGGGAAAGAGTGAGTGGTCTCGAGTCCGGCGGTCCTCGTAGGTGGATATCGTCCCGTGGCGGCGGCGGCAGCGGCGGCAATTCTTTACCGGCTCGCGTGTGTATCCTTAGTATGCAACGTATGCAGTCGGTTGTTACCGAAGGAGTGGTTTGCCGAGCGGCCAATGGCGAGTGCTCGAGCTAATTCTAGGGTGCCGCTGCCGCGCCATCTTTGCATCATAATGCTGCGTCCCCCGCTTCTCCCTGCCAGTGTACCCCACCGGGCCGTTCCTACCACCGTCGCGAGAGAGAAAGACTTCTCTTTCACTCGCTCTCTCCCTCTTGCCCCACCTTGTACCTCCAGTCTTCTCCTCCTCCACCTACTCCTTCTCCTTTTGCCTTCATCGCCTTCGCCTTCCTTCGCTCCCCGCATATCTTTCCCTCTCTCTCTCTTCTTCTCTCTCTTTCCCCCGAAAGCAAGAGAGAAAGAGAGTGCGCGATCCGCGACTCCGCTGCAACCCATTCCTCCTCCTCCGCTCACCCTCGCACTCTCTCCCAACGCTTTCTCCTCTCGCCACCACCACCGCCACCACCCTACTTTCGTTGCACACAGCGCTGAAAGCGCGCGCGAAGGAGCAAGGAGGAAAGTCCTCCGCCGAGGAGCTAAGATATATCTGACTCGCCTAGGAGAAGGATGAGAGGGATCCTTAGAGAGAGAGATGGTGGGGGGAGGTGGGGAGGGGGGGGGGGGAGAGAGGGGCGAGGAGCGTGCATTCCTCAAAAGTCGGTAGGAGCGAGATCGCGAAGATGAAGACAAAGGTACAGATGCGCCCGGAGTGAGAGGATGGACGTACAAGCACGATGACGAGGACGGAGGGCGAGGGGGTTGTCTGCGCCTTGTCTGCCGGGAATCAATCACGATCCAGTGATGCTCAACCCATACTCTTATCGCGTGATACTCTTTTATCATTGCAAAAACGTCATCCATAGTCATTCATTGCATATGGAACAGTTGGTTCAATTCTAAACGATCCTTTAGTGGTCCATGCTGTAAACTGCTTGTTACCACTCGAGTTGATCGAGAATCCTATCAAAGATGATAGGAGGACTTGTTCTCGGAATAAAGAGGGAAAGCGAGAGGATCCACGCTTATATCTGGATGCTGCGGTGGTGTGTACGCCGCGATCTCTTGATGCAGCCTAGGGCGACGTGGCAGCTACCGTCATTGCTGCTCCCAGGGAAAGTAATCTGGAACCGGTGTCAGCGAATCGCTACCGTACCCATGATCCGCGCCACACCAGTGCTATTTACTCGTTACTAATTATTATTAACTAACGCACCGAGAACCTCGCCTTAGAACCTGATCTCGAAGTAGCCATTCAACTTACTGCTATTTGTTTTTGGCTAACGTGGCAAAAGGATACCTGTCAAGTTTCCTTATGGAAAACAGGAGCAAGCTAAAAAGTGGCAACATCGTTGAAGGTGCATCCACGCGATCCGTGGATCCTGTCGATAAAGGCGTCGACAACAAAGAGCAGGTTCGCGCGCTAGAAAGAGAGGGAGAGAAGAGCAAGGAGGAGAAAGAGAGAAGGCGAGTCAAAAATGCCGAGGGCCCAGTTATACCCGGGAAGACACAATGGCCGGACGCGCTGGTTCACAATGACGGAAAATAATTAAACCTGTCGAAGGAAGGGGGAGGGCGAACGCGCTCAAACGCGCCGACCCGGGGCCCCGAACGATCAAAACGATCGGGCCGCGTAAAAGAATGGCTAGAGATCTTCGCGTACACCGTGTCGAACACGTCTTCCCGTCAGTTTCGAGGGCAGCAATTCAACCTTTCTTCTTCTGCGACCCGCATTCGGAACACCCAATCAAAGCGTGTTTCCTCTTGCGAATTTCATCGCTAGACTAGTATCTAAACGCCAGGAGCAGGGGACTGACAGTCCATTAGTTCGAGGAAGAGATTAGTCACAAGGGTGTTGAAAGGAAGTATAGGGTGACGGGGGAATACGCATGAGTCAGCTATGTCAATATTTCCTAAAAACTAAGATAAAACAAGAGAAAAGAATTATGCATGCAGGGTGGTATAAAAGTGAATCAGAGTGACGATTTGAATTGGCGAGAAGGTGAATGAAAAGGGCTGAATGTCTGGTGGCAGACGGTAGCCGAAAGCGTCGGACCCCCGGCCGCCCGTGTACCGAGGGGGCTCGAGGAGCCGTGCTGGGCAGGGAGCCCCCCGCGGTAGAATGATACGCCAGGATAATTCTATCGGACTTGGACCGCGCCGGGGTTCCACCACCTGCGGCATCCGGAAGACTACTCTCCTCGTTAGGGAGTTTTGACAGGTGCTCGTCGAGCGGCGGCCACCGCCGACCGCGGTAAATAGACGCCGCCGCCGCCGCCGTCGACGGCCAAAGATAGACAGACGTTCGAGATCGATTTAGTTAGCGAAATCGTTCGAGCTCCTGATCAAGCCGGCTAAGATCTGCCGTGTCAGGCTTCCGATGCACTAACGATACACCCTCCGTCTTCCTTTTGTTGCAGTGGTCTACCAGAAGCGATTCAAGAAGGAGCGACGGGCAAGAAAGCGCCTGCAGGAGCAGCTGGACCTCGAGATCAAAAGACGCACACAGCTCGAGGACGCCCTCAAGGCGACTGGCGCCTCCTCCGAGCAAGTCAGAGCGATCACCGGTACGATTCTACATTGTTCGTTAAACGTTTAAGTAGTTAACCCAGTAATTAGAGGGAAACAGACGCAGAAAAGACGACTGCTCTTTCTCGGGCTGAGTTTGCATAGCGCGAAGAGCCTGAGGGCTCTGGCGAAGATCTCGGAATAAATTAATTAATTCACGAAGGCAGAGCAAACAGTCTGACACCCGGCAGAATATGATTCCTTACTTATCCCCTGGCGGCGGTGCAATCCCGATTTCTCGCGAAGTATATCTTCACTCCCCCTCCATCTCTGAACTTCACCGCCGTCTCTCGACTCGCCGACAGGCCTTAAGAGCAAGTGAGAGAATCACCCTTCTTCCTGTCACGACCAAAACCCTTTAAGTGAAATCTCTTATTCCGATATGGAAACGTCTTACCGCCGCACGCGCGCGCGTTCTCGAGAGCATTACCTCTCTCGTCGCCGTTGCCTCCGCCAGGCAGAGCAAGTAGCTGCCACAGTCTCTGATTAAGCCTGTCAGGAGCAGAGCACAAGCGATACTAATTTCGAATCAAACGAAAGGCGAAATGCACGCCTTCAGCTCGTCAGACTTCAGCCAAGATTGCCTCCTAATGTACAGCCTAATTTTCACCATACTAAAATGACGGGAAGTCATGGGGTTTGGGGGGGTTGATGGAATATCAGGGGGATGAAATTTTAGGGGATAAATGTTCATCATCAGAACTTTTCTATGTCACACAGAGAACGTGAAGACGGAGACGCGTACGAGTTCGGAGCCGCCGGAGGCTAGTCCGGTGCATTCTCAGTCACAACAACAGTCCTCGCAGCAGCAGACGTCCCAGCAACCCCTGCAGCAGCAGCAAGCAGCGGCCCAACAATACAGAGAAGCTCAGGTGCCGCGTCCCTCCCAGCAACCCTCGACACCGGAGAAACCGGCATGGGCATACGGCTTGGACCTTATCGGCAGCCAAACCTCCGCCTTCTGGCAGAACTATCAAGGTCAGTTTACACCCTAGTCCACCACCCCTTCGTAGCTTCTCACTCACCCCTTCAAACCCCGCGTTTCTCCCTGCTAATCGAAGATCGACCCCGATACGAATACACCGATTAAAAGGGAAGTATGTCAGGGCTAACTATATAGAAGGAGTCAAAGTAAAACCGAGCTACCATCCATCGAAGCACCCTTGCCTTTACTAAATAAGGAAGGAAAAAGGGAGATTGTTGAGCTGGCCAAACCATGGAAAAGAGGGCGAAGACCCGCGGCAAGCCGCTAATTCGGATAATCGCGTTCCCGTATTAGGATCCACTCAATTTTTCTGATCTTCCGGCCGAGTGACTTCGATCCTCCATTACCCGAGCAACAAAAAAGGAAAGAGAAAGAGAGATAGAGAGAGAGAGAGAAAGAGAAAGAAAGAGAAGAATAGGAGGAGGAGCGAACGAGCGGTAGGGGATTCCGGAAGAAAAAGCAAAGTTCTACATGCACGCATACATGCGCGGAGAAAGCAAGCGGGCGAGCGATATGGAGGTGTGTGTCCTGGCGGTATCGTGCAAAGTAAATTATTCGAAAGATCTCGAGCGAGAGCAATCACGCCGCGGGCAATAACAACCCCGTGCCACCGGGGGTGTGGAGGAGAGAGAGAAGCGAGGGGGTGGGTGGGTCGCTCCGTTCTGACGAGGAAACACGAGGTATTTGAATAGGGTCCCGTAGCCACCCAGGCATCATGATGCGGAATCCATTTGCAATAAACAACGGAGATTTAGCGATGGGTAGGGTGGTGGCGGCCGCGGGGTCTTGCGGGGGCTCTTTCGCGACGAGGTGAACTAGCTAGTAAGCGAGCAGTCAAGCAGGGGGGTAGTATGGCGGTGGTTAGGGGTGGTAGAGGGGTGGTAGAGGGCACAGGGAGAGAAAGAGGAGCATAGGTCGGCAGAACGTCGTCTGCCAAGATGGGTACTTACGCCACTGAGGGGACTTCGGGGCCGTCGTGTCTTCGAGTCATGCATTCTATACGAACAGGGCCTCTCATCCTCCCTTGTACTGGCGCGCTCGCGCGCGTCGGTCTGATATGCATCTACCGAGCCGCCGCGCCGCGCCGCGCCGCACCGCCGTAAACAATCTTATCTGGTGTGTGTTTTTCGCATGAGCTACTCGCAAGAACTACACCTCTATTAACTGCTAGACCGAGGAACGTGGCTCGCGCAGGATCACGGGACATTGTTTCCTCGTGACTAAAAAGATGCACTTTTCCCGCGGGCGCAATCGGGATACATGCAATCTGTTTTCTTTCTCTTCTTCTGCCAAGTTCAGGATCGCTTTGCTAGAGTGTGTCGGTGTCGGTTAAATAGTGCCTTGTAGCTGGGATGACCCCGATATCCGGGCGGTCCTCGGTAGTCGCGTAAATATGAGCGCCACTGAGCGTAATGCAGAGTTTATGCACATCTCTGGCAAGTAAGGAAGGAGCCGTAATTTCCCCGGCGGCCACCGCGGCTCTCAGTGTTACCTGTCCTCGCAGCTTCTTCCAGTGGGAGAAGCTCTTGCTTCTCTCCCTTCGTTTCCCTTAAACCGCCGCACCTCACCCTACCGCCTTCCAACAGCCCCCTTTGTCTCCTTACCTCGCACATCTTCGACCATCTCTCTCTTTCCCTACATCCCACTCTATCTTCCGTCTTCGCCCTTTCCCGCCGTTCGCCTTTCATCGCTGCGCGATTGCCAGTCGAGAGAGTGAGAAGGTTGGATCGTACGTATGCTCTCGCGTATGAACATACCTGCCTTGCGTGTATTGGGTTGTGTACAACGCGTACAGACCTATGTATGTACTCGCGTACATGTGAATACAATTCCTGCACGTCCGGCGAGAGCAGCATCCACGAGGAGCAGGACCGACCACTCCGCCACGCTTTAATATTCAGACTATATATGCAATAATTTCGCGGCAACCATAACCACCCTCCCGCCCTCTCTCCACCTTCGTTCCAGACGGTGCCGGTCCCCGGCGTCTCCGTTGTTGTCGTTTATTTCCTCCCTTTCTTACCAGCGAGAGAGAGAAGGAGAGGAGGCTGTGCTCCTTCGCCGGAACGCACCCGCATGGATACCGGATCCCACTGCTACCTCTTGCCTCTTGCTATCTCTTCCCTCACATACACCCCCTCTTAGCCTCTCTGTCTCTTCCTGTCTTTCCGCAGACCGCAATCATTGTAAATCGCTGCCCTCGCTATTAATATTCGATGGACGAACTAGCTATCCCTCACGAGAAACAAGAGCGGCATCGATGTAATTGCGCTATCGAAGCCAAGATGGAACAGTCTCAAAGAGCGAACCCATTTCTACCAAGTCCCAGCGATATTATTTAAAAGAGACTTGTATTTTTTCTTCGGTGAAATACTTAAAAGAATGTAGTAAATTCTCTGTGATAGAAGTTGGAAACCCTTCTCGATATGCTATTCCATATTGCCGCAAGGGTAGGCCGGAGGGCAGGCGAGGGGATTAAATTCGTTTTCATCGCAAGGCCACGGGCGGAATTTCCGAGCGCGGAAAAGATTCCGCCCCAAGCGGGCGCCGTAATTGTTCGAGCGACCGATAATCCGATTTCTCCTCGAGTGTGACTCGGATGTGAAATCGTTGGTGAAGAACACAGTGTTGGGTTGATCCTCAGGATTAACAAGTAGAATTTTTCTTGGAGACGATGAAATGGCAAGGTGGTAGCCCTAAGAAGTGCGAGTTCCGATTGAAAAGCAAGCACTATACGTTCTTGAACCTCCACTCGTTCTTTCCAGCCGTTCATCCCGCCAGTGCGCCGGCTCTTGTTCCCCGTGTTCCTTGGCTTTTTGTGTCTCCGAGCTTCTCCATGCGCCTCCTTGATTCATACAATTTCACGCTCGGCTTGGCGCTCGAGAGCGGCTGTCCCTCTCACGCTGGAGCCGCCTTCGCCTCCCACTTCCTATATCGTCGTATTTCTCGTTCACCTCTCCCATCTTCCTTGGACCCCCGACCTCCACACACGTACACTCAGCCACCCTTCTTCTTACCCCGTGGAAGACGCGCGCACGCCAGCTCGCCTTCTGCTTTACATAAAGATCAGAGCATTAAAAACGCGACGCTGCGCGAAATCAACCCCCTCGAGCAGCCACCATGGCCTCTCCTTATCCTGCTGCCCTCGCCGTTCCCGTCGTCGCTACCCGTCCCGTTCTTTACTCGCTCGACTTCCCTCACCGCCCTTCCCTTACCTTCCCTTTCTCCACGACTACTCAAGAGAGAATAAGAGCATTCCGGCAATTACCATCGCGAAGACGCGATACTCGAATTACCTTGTTCGAGCACCTTCTCTGCGAGGGGTTGTGCCAATCGACGCGACGCTCTTTCTCGCACTTACCGATTAGGAGGTCTAAGGGATAAGGAAGAGGTGGGAGTAAGAGGGTGTCAAGTTGACAACGCGAGATTGATCGCGGCACGAATCGGCTCGGAATCCTTAGCGAAAAACAAGATCCCCCAGATGCAAGAAGCACACGATCCGCAGGAGATAACAATGGCGCCGTCCGGTCGCCAGCACAATACCGGGCCCGGAGTATTTCTCGAGGTGCAAACGCGTTGCGATGTCGTGCCATTCTTTTTCTTCGAGTCCGTTTCCCTTTCTTCGTCTTTGGATGGGCCCCGGGTATTGTGGGCCAGTTAATTACGTGTTGATAAACGCAGCGTCATACGCCGGATAGAGTTCGAGCGTGTCCGCTTGACGAAGGAGAGTCGGCGAAGAGAGTCAGCGGGAAGAAAACGAAAGAGATCGGAGTAGCGATGCGATGCGGTCTGACAATACCGGCCGTTTAAGAGAGAGCGCGCATGGGGCATCGCATATACCAGGCATCCTCGCCTGGAAATTGTTTTCATTGTCCGGACGATTTGTCAGGGTGCGTAGTTCGGTAGCGGGACTATTAGCCAGCCAATCCACTACCACAAGACATGGCTACGTGCTCCGAGGTTCGAGGAGCCAACTGAGATCGTGCATTAAGAGCAACAAGGATCGAGACGCGCAACGGAGATTGGAGAACGGTCAGGGTACCATTGGGCCTTTCGCCTCTCGTTTTCGCCATGAGAAACGCATCTCGTCGTCTTCGTAACCCCATATCCCTCAACCTCCCCCCTTCCTTCTTCAGCCTGAGGGATTTCAAGCGCTGGTGTATCTTGAGCAGTTAAATTGTCATTTGGATATCAAAGGGACGACGACACCCCGCGCGCGGATAAGGGCGTGAGAGGTAATTTGGCTCAGTGAAACGCAAACAATTCTGTCTCTCTCCCGGTGCCCTCGTCGCCCAGTTTATACTCCGGCGGCGACGGCGGTGGTCTGGCGACGAACGCACGAATTCACACCCACGTACCGCGAAACAGCCCTCAGCTATTGTTGCTCAAAGCATAATGGAATCTCGGCCCCGCCACGGCTTCTTCCCTCTCTCCCCCCCCCCCCTCTCTCTCTTCGTCTCGTGTCCTCTAGTGGCGGTAGTGCGAGAGCAGTAAAGAGAGCGCGAGAGGGAGATAGGCCGTCTCTTCTCCTCGTCTTGCGCTCGAGCGTGCGCCAGTTAACTGGGACTTAATGGCCTCGCAATTGGATTTTACCATTGCTCCGTCGCTCAAGGAGCCGCCGCGCCATTTCACGCTCGCCGATTACATCCGCACACCCTTGGATGCCACGGCGCGGCGCACTGAGCTCCTCTTTTATTTCGACTTACGCCGATCCGCACAAGGATAATGTATATAGAACCAAAGACTGATTAGAGAAGCTCTCAAGTGCGAGAAAGAGAGCGAGAAGGATTTAGATAGGGTTGAGGGAATATTATTGTTGAGGGAGGATCATTTTGCGGCTTAACCAAGTAGACCGAGACGACGCGGTGCGAGAGAGCAGGTCTCCTCCTCGCCCACGCTTAATTCGCCGCGATATCATTAAAGGGACATTTTCCAGTTTTCACCCTAATCCTTGCGGAATTCAGTGAGCAAACCCACGGTCCCTTTCACGCCTGCCTTCGTCCGTTATCCCTTCCATACCTTGTCCCCTTTCCAGCCCTATTCGCCCGTTCCGTTCGCGATGGTTGCTTTTCCACTAATTACCGCTCGCTCTCATCGTGCTCGTCGCGTGCGAGCCTTCCTGTTCACGCCTCGGCAAGGCTCCTCTTTCTCTCAAGAGCTGTGCCAGAGCTTGCAAACGACTGTCGATGCGTGTTCGCAGTTCTTTTGTCCGATGATACGTCAATCTACATACTCGGTCGCACCTCTCTGATGACGGGTGATGACGGGTGACGTTGGGCGGAGCGTGGCAGAGTGGGGAATAAGTGTAATCGCGCCATAACCAATCAATTTTTTGTCCTTTTTTGTCGCAGAGTCGCTGGTGCAGGAACTTGAGATGGAGAGAAAATCGCGGCAGCACCAGGCGGCCGAGAGGGATCAAGTCAAGTCTCCTCTTCAAGGTGCGTCCAGTGAACTTGCGAGTCTTACTTATTATCACAAGCTTGCCGCCCTCATCGAACAATGACGATCCGCATAGAATTAGTCGAAGAAGTAGTCGTTCAACTACCGATGACTGAACGCTCCTGGAGAGGAGGCGGACGCCTCAGGGAATCGGGTCGGGGAACGGGAGAGCAAACACGCGCTCACTCGCGAATTTGGCAGCCTTGGAGTTTTTCTTTCGGTGGAATCGGCAGTTTGCCCCGGCGTGGCGCGGCGCGGCGCGGCGGTCTTGGCGTCGTGCGGGAGAGACGAAGCGTGTCGGGGGGAGTTTCTTGCCGGGCGAAATCGAGTTTCGATCTTTAATTAGAAAGTCTCTTGGCGGATGAAGGGGCGAGGCGGCGGGTGCGTCTTAAGGGGTGTTTCTTGCGACGTCGTCAGCGGCACACGCCGCTACTGCTGATTCAAGACTCGGCCCGAACACAGCGCGCCCGGAAACTCTTGCTGGCTCACTTGCTCCGGCTTTGCCGAAAGTTCGCCGGGCGCCCCGAAACGCTGCAAAAACTGCATATCCGTGCGGGGCGTCGAAATCGCGGCCGCCGGCGTGACGGTGCACGTAAATAATCGTTTTTCTTCCGCGGCTCGGCAGCACCGCCGCCATCGGCTCTTGCAGATTGAGAAAGGAAGGTTAAGAGAAAGAGTGAGAGCAAGCCTTAACGAGTGGAGCCTTAATTGGCCGCGGCTCTTCGCGAAGCTAACTCCATCGGCGGAGTCCTCCTTCTTTTTCCGCGTAGCGCCATCAGTGCTTGACAGTAATCGACACGCGTAAATTGCACCCTTTCCATGAGGCCCGCTACAAAATGATGCACGGCTTTTCGCAGCCTCAATCGTACCTGGGCCTTCAATCGTCCAAGAAGGATTATTCGGGGTCGTCGATGAAAGATCGGTCGGGGCCAAGGAGGAAAGGACTGAGTAGTAACGCCGGGATGCAGAGCAGAGTGAATCTCTCGCGGACTATTAGCGCGTAGTGATTTTCAATCATAAGCGACAGTTTGGTAAAAAGTCGAGTGGCGGCTTGATCTCAAAGGGGCCCTACGGCCGATGACTCGACCGGTCCCGCGTATTTACGAACGCGCGGGTCCCGATAGGACCCATCCTCAATCACTCTCCCTCTCTCTCTCTCTCTTTATCTCGAGTTGGTTCGCTCGGCCGTCGTTCACCAGTGGTCCTCTGCTCCCCGGCGGAGCTCGCATCCTTTCCCGTTGATCTACGTCTCACGAGCCAACGATAATTAGTGAGCGGCGCCGCTTCCAAACGAACGCTCATCAAATCGGCCAGTTGCCTCTCTTTCTCGATCCGCCCTGGCCCATCTGCCCCGCACACCTTCGCCCGCTTCTGTCCACTCCTCTTCCTCTCCCTCCCTTCCTATGCAATTTCCTTTTCGTCAACCTCGCACTTGATTGATTCAACCAACTTCCCCGCCACCCTTCTAAGATGCATTACTGATCTTCGAACGATTCAATGTGCCAACTCAATGATCCGACATGCTGGAGTGCGGTGCCGCAGCGAGTGCAGTCTTCGACGACTTCTGTTTCAGAATCCCGAACGGGTTACTATAAGAACTCAGTGCTGTTCACGAGCGCGACCTAGAAGAGGCTAGAGGAGATGCGGCGAGGGGCAGAACGCTTAGCGAGCAGCCAAAACGAGTGATCGATCGCAGAAGAGCAGAGCTGGATACGTACTAGCAGACCACCAGAAGCAAGATGGGCAAGCAACCAATGCAGCCAGGGTGATATATTCCCTTGGACGAAGCGCCATCAGAGACGGACGCGGAGTGATAGGGCAAGCAAGCAAGTGTCGTCGCCTATGATCGTAGCTCCCAGTGATTCGCGCGATTAGCCACATACCAAACGAAACGAGAAAGAGGAGTTCGACATTTTATGAAGTCGCGTACGCGAAATCGGGAGAAGACTGGTGCGAGAAAGAGACTCTAATACGAAAGAGACACGCGAAACGTAACACAGGACGCCTTACACCGAAGCCCGAATGTACCGAGACGCATACACCTAGACGATTTCTACGTGCTTTAACTTACGATCCCTTCGTCAAAGGCATTCTCACGGACGATCACACACGTAACAGTAGGCGCCGCCTGCCCCCCTTTTTTACCCCCTGTGCAGATTAACGCTTTCACGGAGGGGGTCGGCTGGTGCGAGTATCCTGTTGCCCCGAAAGAATCGGTAGCCCTAAGCCGCCCCGCAGGTGACTCGTCCTCGACTGACTCACTCTCGACGACGCCAATTCGCCGATCGATCGGTGTATTAATCGAATCGAGTGCGACGAGTCCGCGCGACACACATATCAAAGAGCTACGAGGGTCCATTGCTATCAAGATAGAGAAGGCTCATACGATCAAGAGATTCGTGTTCACCAAGTTCCGCTGGCGTCCCGTGTAAGTATCGGGGTTCTCCGGCGAGACACTCGTCAGCGGTGATGAAGAATACGTGATCGATGCTGTACCGAGATCCCGGGATGCAGTGTACGGCTATCGAGGGGTGGAGGCAGGGTCGCGAGAGGGAGAGAAGAGAAACATTTTCTAAAGACTGCTTGAGAGTGCGTGCGCGCGTGCATGCCTTCCTAGAGGTACCTATCTCCTAATTATCGAGCGATCTAATTAGCTAATTGTCTTAAGGACCGGAGGAGGATCGGCAGGGCCGCATCGTGGCGGTCAGCTCGGGTACATCACTATTGCTAATATTATTATAACACCCGAGACGAGCGCCTCGGAGAAGCGGCCGTCGATCGCTCTAATCGAGAAAAACCCATATGTATCGAAGTACGCGTGCTCGTCGGGCTGTTGGCCCTCTCGAAATTTGGGACCAACCGTCCTGGATCCTCCGGGCAGCCGATGATTCATTCTCGCCCGTGTACGTGTCCCTCTCGCGCGGAAGGGCGAGACTCAATTAGGATGCTGCTGCCGTACGAGACGAGACGCGACTCGATCGCTGTATCATAGACAACGTGGAGTGTGCGTGTGTAGGTATGTATGCTGCGTTCCCTAAGCGAGTGTGTGCAAGTGATAAGTGTGGATGGTCCAATACGAGGAGAGTAGAATGCCGAAGCGCCTGACGATCCGGAGACAGGGCAGAGAGAAAGAGGCGAGAGTGCCGTGTCCCGATTGAAGGATCGATCGAGCGACAGGTAAAGATCGAGAGCGAGAATGATCGTGAGCGAGCATGCTAGCGAATGAATTACTAAGGGAGAGAAAGAGTGAGAGACTGTCTAACTGATAGCCAGTGAGCGGAAGAGCGAGAGGGAGCGATCTGATAGTGAGAAGCTGCTGGAGAACAGGTGAGATAGAATCAAGGTGAGGAAAGCAGAGCGATTATCTCCGAGGTGAAAAGTACACCGTGAGTGAAAGAAGTAGAGAACATAAGTGTGTGAGTGCAAAAGCTTCGCGAACGGAAGCAGAATTGCGGGAGGTGCGCGAGACAACGGAGGATTCTCCCAGCGTTTTAAAATCGTAACACCTTATTTATATAAATAAACTTAGTTATTACTGATCGACAAGTAAGTCTACTGCATATACATTGCGTGTGTCCCGCGTTTGCGTTGATCGCCCTTCGAGCGAAAGTGTAATCGGTGAAGTATTTCTCGAGGGTTGCACCGATGATGAAAGAACCCGCTGATGTCGTGCACATACATACGTGCCAGATTGATGGAAAGAGGTGCGAGCAACCCGAGAAATACTTCACCGTGGGCAATAGCCGTATTTAAGATCCATGTACAAAGTCTTTTGCCGTAAGGTTCTTGTGTTGTAAAGTTCACATAATCATAGTGTCTAGAGCGTAACCGGCTAAAGCCTGTTAAGACGATGCTAAACGTAGTGAAACGAGAATTTAACCACCGATAGAGCTCATCCGTATTTGCCATCGCCATTTACCAATTGGAAAGAACGACGTGGGGTAATGGGGTGCGACCCACGGTATCAGTGCGACTTGAGAATCGTCTCGTAGATACAAAGCATTTCCTTTAGAAAACATCGAATAAATTTGCAGTCACCTCCTCTTTTGATATAACTACCATTCGATCCACTGAACGGGATTACCCGTATAACGTCAAAGGAAACATTCAAGAATCTTGTAGTAAATGGTGACGATTCATAGTTCGCATTGATACCAAATCGTCATATAAGATTCTCGGTGACGCACGGAGAATCTTAGTGGCGGGAGGTCGCCGAACAAGGGGGAGAAATCAATCTGCACGGCCAGAACCGAGAGACACCGAGTAAACGATGACGACGAGCGATGACGATTTCGCGATCGGACTTATACAATCTAGTATCGAGGCAAAAAGTGTATTCATTGTAATTCAGCATTATTACCTATAAATAAATAGTTGTTATTGTATTCATTGTGTCACATGATTTTCCTCCTTTCACCAGAATTCTACAATCTTCTACATCCGGATCTGCAGAACCAAAATACTATATGACAATGGTTAAGTATTATATTTCAGAGAATGTAGCATATTACAAGTTTTAAATTAAGGACTGAATTCTTCAAGTATCCGAGTGAGAATGAAATTATTCGAATAGCGCTATGCACCGAAGGTGCGAGGCATTAGAGCGGCATTTATTAACGGCGGACGACTTCCTTCGCAGCCGGATGGGGTTAACTGGTACCTCGGAGTACGTGCGCCTGCATTATAAAAGTAGCTTTTCGTCCTGAAGTATCGTTTCACGGTAATGAAAGCCTGAGCAGCATGCCTCATGCTAGACTAGTGGAGGACGGTGAATGCAGTGGAGCGTTCGGGAGAGCAGGAGAATAGAGCGCCGCAACGGTAAGTAGAGGTAGAAGTCTGCCGGCGCCACGTGGGAAAAGCTACGGAAAGGGCTCGAGAGCCGATGCATTCTTATCAATTTGTAGTTTCATAACGACTCAGGGCACGCGACGGTTGCCATCGTTCATTGGTCGAAGCAAGCTCCACCCTTTTGGGACGCGGAATATATTTTAATAATAAACAACGAAGATAAAGGTGAATGGCGGTGGCAAAGCTAGTCGTAGGGTGCCGTTGCCACCGGTTCTGGCACGGAGCTCTAGCCTCTTAATTAAATCGGTCGCAGCGCAACGCACTACTTAGCTTTTCTTGGCACCGCTCCGATTCCAATTAATCTCATCTACCAATCGACTATTAATAACTACAGCCCAGAAACTCACGCGCTAGCTAGCCAAAGGCGAAAGAATCTTAAGATTAGTACGCTCGCTTCCCGCTACTTAGAAGAGGGGTGACTCGCCTCGTGCAAAACAGATTGTCAAAAGCCATTCCGAGAGAAGAAGGCGCACAGTGCGTTTCGATGCAAATTAAGCGCTCTACTCTCGCGACTCGGCGAACCTCGACGACCTCCCTTCGTGTTTCGCGTTGCCCTTTCCTTGTTCTCGCGGCCCCTTTCAACCTCGTTGCTTCCCTTGTAACCCTCCCACCTACCCCCTGACCGCCCCTTGCTCTCTCAGTTGCCAGCTTGAGCACCGACGAGGAGCGAGCCAGGCGCTTGCTCGCTTCCGCTTCGGCTTTCGGAATCATAAAGATAACCGAATTGCTCTCCGGCGCGACTTTTATTCCGAGGACATATTGCCCGACAATCATTCCGGCATTTGCATAATTATCGAATAAAACTGGAGCGGAGGCCGGCGACCCTCGGGGCATTTCTAATGCCGTGCGCCGCGGAGTACGGCTAATTTCATGCTCTCGACTTTTTCTCAGCACTCGCCCCGATCCCAGGGGTAGTTGTAGCTCCTTTCTCCACCCGCCACTCTACCCTCTCCTACACTTTTCTTAACCTCCGGTGATCTCCTTCCCACCCGTAGACGCTCGGCGATGAGACTGTCATTTTTCCAGCTTTCCACGGGACTCCCAACCCTCGTCCGTTGCGGCCGATTAGCTTAATTCGAGGCTCCAACGAGCGGGAATGGACGAATTCCTTCTAATTAGAATCGCAACGAGCGCCATTCGCGGCATACTTTTTTACGAGCCCGGCTATATAATCTCTCTGATATTCATTTTATCTCCTCCGCGCAAATGGTCCTCTCCCACGGACTAATCACGAGCTCGTCCGTTGCAGCATCGTAACTGTGAATGTACTATTACTTAAAAAGTTCGTCTGATTTTGCTCGAGGATAAAACACCTGCGATATTGAACGGCAAGTGCGTAGTCGAAGCGATAGGCAAAGGAGTTGACCATGCGAAGGAATTTCATGAGATTGTTGCTTGAAAGCCTTACTGATCGTGGAGAGGGGAAGGGCGTGTAACGCGGCGTTCATTATACTCGCTCTCGCAGGAAAGGAAAAGAGGAGAAGACGATGTTCCCGCTGTCAAGGGTACGACGTGCCGCTCCCGCGGGATCCCTTCCCTACCGTTTTTACTGCTCTTGCTCGGCGCGTTCTTTCGTCAAGATGTCACCATGTTTAACGAGGAGAGTTGCGCCGAGCAAAACAAAGCATATTTATCAAGGAGCAAGGAAGCGCCGGGCTTCCCCGTTGTTGCTTCACAAGTTATGCTAAACGATTTCAACGCGCTTACTGTAGCAGTCAGGAACAATCTGCTTTTAGCAGAAGCATCAGCAATGTCATTTTATAGAATTTCATATCTTACAATTTATTAATTCCCATTGTATAACTTTCGACTTTACCACCTTCCTCGAATACACCTTGCAAATTGAGGTTTAATAAATCCAGATGCGGAATGATGTAGAATCGGTGGGGTGGCCAGTGAGTTCCCTCTCACCGGTTCTCATCGGTTGGCTCGTTATCTTCCTATCCGGGTGCAAACGAGCGGAAAGGAATCCTTCGTTTTTCCCTATTTCGGGCGGCGGTCCTTCTCGATATGCAATGAGAAAATTGCGAGAAGAAGATTCCGGGACCAAAGAGGAGAGCGAGAGAGCGATTGTTTGGGAAGGGTGAGAAGGGTGGTGGGTCCTAAGGTCCAAGGCCCTCGCATAATTACACCCTTGCGCGGATCGAGCGTCTCGTCGAGCACTCTCTGACTTTTCAGGTCGCCCCGTCCGTCGTCCTCCGCAGACACTGGACCACACTGAGGGGGGCAAGAGAAAGGGAGAGAGGCGGACGAGACGAGCTGGAATTTCGTAGTTTGATTTACAGCTGGCCAGGTCCTGGCCCGTGCTCCATTGGCCTTCCACGGCCCCGTTTTGATTGCGCTTCCCTCTAATGGAGGGTAAACGCCAAGGCGTTCATGAATTTGTATTAGAGAATCGGTTCCAAGAGCCGGGCCAATTCAACCTGGAGAACGGTGCCTCCTCTCTCGTACGTAGTCCTACGTACACAAACTAACGGAGAGAGAGAGAGAGAGAGAGAGAGAGAGAGAGAGAGAGAGAGAGAGAGAGAGAGAGAGAGAGAGAGAGAGAGAGAGAGAGAGAGAGAGAGAGTTAGATTGAGTGCCACGGAGGACAATCTGCAGTGAACAAGGCTAAATCGAGTAGGATCGAGAAGCATCGACTCAACAAGGAGATATAGCAGCGCAAGTTGCAACAGACATAGACCTTGGTTGAGTGTGATGCGAGTCGGATGAACGCTGAGATGGAAGAAGGATTAATTTCCTCGAGCGCGAGCTACGCATTGGAAACACGCGAGGAGGCGCTTCCCCCGGGGGCTGCCGTATCGCTAATCTGTTTAAATAACGAAACATCCCCCGAGGGGTGGTGGCGGCGGGTGGATGCTGCTGTCGGCTGAGATCTCGTGGGTAGCTGCCGAGGAGAAGTAGTAGCAGCAGCGAGGTAGGGTGTGTGCGCGAGAGCAAAAGGGGGCCTACTGAAAGAGGGAGGCAGTGAGAGAGAGACACAGAGAAGGAGAGGAAGAGAGAGAGAGAGAGAGAGAGAGAGAGAAAGCGGCTGGCTGCCGCCGCCGCTGGAGCGGGTAAACGAAAATCAATGCGTCCGACACCGAGAGCGAGCTAGGTCCTGTCGTCTACCTACCTAATGAAAGCCTCTACCCCGCCAAGATATGCGTCCACTTCTTCAGCCGGCCTCCTGGGACTGTCCAACGGAGACTGCCTGATTGCCAACTGATTCCTTTAGAGACTCCCACCACCACCCCCCTACACTATTTTATTAAAATCATCCCTTAAAGTCCGATCATCTCGCGATCTATGTCTGCTAAGAGAAGAAATTTCATAGGATAGTGGCTCTCTTGATCTTGAGAGAGTTCTCCTGTTAAAATTTCTCCGCACCTACACTCGCATCGTTCACCAATTGCGTGCGAGGGAATTTAGCAACAACTCCTGATAATAGGTTTCCATCGTAATCCGATAGCGGTTAGTAAGAAGCGAATGGAAAAAGTGGATGATTACCGTACGAGTGGAGAGAACGTGGGAAGAGGGGTGGTAGTTTATTGCGATGACCGTGACTAGATGAGGCTATCACGGTACAGGCTACACCTTGCGGATTAATAATTTCTTTCTTTAGAGTACAAGAGTATATCCGAGGCTTCTCTCGCCCTGAGTGCATTGGAAGCTAGTCTTATTTTCATTGGCTCCGTTTACGAAATCTAGGAGAAAGGGAGAGAATGAGAGACTCCAGTGCTTGCCAACGACGAGTTTCTCACGGAAGGGATTTTTCCGTTTGCACCGATTAAACGCCGACCACATCCGCCGGTCGTTACCAACCGAAGATGTAACGCGGCTCTCGGTTGCTTCTGGCGCGGAGATGGTGTGCCGCATTCTTGCGTGTAACTCGCTCGAAACACGAGCCTGCCGTTGCGAAGAAGAGGCATAAGAAGGTGCGCCCGTCTTGTCAAGGATTGTGGGGCGCCATCGATGGAAAAAACGATCGACACCTTGGCGAACGGTCCCGTGTTTCCCGTGGCTGAACCGCGCGCCGGATATACCCTTGCTTCGCTCGTGGGAGCAGGTGTCGGCCGAAATTACGCAAAAATGCGAAAATCCTCTCACAAAGTCCCCCCCAGGCCTTAATACCTCGACAAGGCTCACCAGTCTCCCAGGCTAAAGAAATCGTGCAAATTGAAATGCACGGCGAATTACTTCCTGCAACAGGCGTAGAACTAAGTGTTCCAGCCAGTCAATGAGTCGTTCATACTGAATGGTATCGCCTGAGAAAAATGAGCATACACCTCACCTTGCTATCCATTGATGGCGACGCGGCGAGAGTGTACCATGAATCCATGTTCTGGAAATGGGAAACAGAGGGCGATTGGAAAACCGGCAGTTCAGAGAGGAGGAAGTAGAATTAGTTTGAGTTTCGTGGCGGACGACGATCGTCGTGTGCAAGTCTCTCGGTATGGCATGACGGCCGCTCTCGTCGAGAAGGCAGAGTGTGTGTTCGTTCCTCCCTTTGATCTCTCGGGTAATTGAAAACACAGTTCATTCACACCATTAACGCACCGAGCATTACGCTACTATTAAGACGTCAGAGGAGTCTCACGATCCAGCACAGGCTTTATAGGCTAGATTACATTGTCACGCTACATTTACGTAGCCGTGGCCGCCGCATCAGCGAGCACTTGTGTTTCTCGGGGTACTTAATTATTTCTCTCAGAAATTAATCCCATTTAGCGAAGAATATTCAAAAAAGATCAGAATAATAACAGAGCCCGAAGTGCACGCAGACAGAACGGGGTAGTAGGTAGGATCGGTAAGCACTGATGCAATTATACCACGGCTCGCTGCTCTCCCGATCTTTTTCCTGCTTTTTCAATAAAACTGGAAATCACCTTGCGTTCCTTCTCTCTCACACTGTGTCTGCCGTCCTGGCGAATCACCGCTCAAGGTTACTACGACTCATTAGTGCTAAATTTATTACCAGGCCGGCACTTGCTTCTAATTAACTATTCGCTTCTTTCTCATCTTCGTTACCGGTGCTTTCCATGCTAGCAGAACCATACACCCGTGAAGGTGTATTCGATCCTCTTTCATTCTACCAATCTCTAAGCAGAGTTGCACAAATTTTTACAATTACAAGAATTTTGATCTTACATTGACATCGAGAGCCTGCAGGTGCAGTTCTGGTTTCAAGTAGAAAGAGACTGATCAGACTTTCTATATTGTTAGTTGATAAGCTATGGTAGAATAAGGCACTTAAGGAGCACTTACACGGTAGGGGAAAAATTTGTAAAGGTTTGTAGAGCGATTGCTATAAGTGTCCAATGGGTTGACAAGGGATAAACGCAGCGATCGGGTAAAGGGGCAGCGGCCAAGAGGTCGATCGAAAGGTGCTCTAGGAGAGATCGCCGATGTCGCTTGGCCGCTCTTGGTCCTGGCTACGACAGATATATATCCGATCGAGCAGAGAGCGGGCCGGAAAAAAGTCCAGGTGATCTACGAGAGTTACACGGTAATGGAATAACCATAGGGACGACGAGTAATTGTAAGAATTAACTAATAACACGCCAGCGAAGTAGGGTCGTGCGAACCCCGTATCCCGGGTCCGTAACCTGTCATTCCTCGAGCCCTCCTCCGCCATCGAGGGATCTATCAATTACTTCGCCTAAGTGGATCCTAGACCGGACAATAGAATTGCCCCCGCAGGATTTTCTACGCCGGACTGGGACAACGTGTCCTTGCGAATGCCACTGCCGATATTTGACTGTTCAATTAAGAGACGCGTGGTTCTTTAACCCCAGAGATATATCGATGCGATAGAATTCTTTCTATTTGTATTTATGAACTTTTAGCTTGTTCAGTCATTACATAAGCTGGAAAGTTAAATAACGTAGAATGATGATGGTTAAAGTGAAACATTATCTTAGTGGGACGGGAGCACATACAAAGTTCAATTCGCGTTTTTTTTTTGGCAGAGAAAGCTCGCGGCATTTTTCGGCTGACAATACCCTCGCCTTGCCATGCGACGTGTCATTTAATTTCCGCAATAACGCTTTTGTTTCCGATTAAAAAAGCGGAGCCACCGAGTCGCGTGTGCCGCCACACGCATTGCGGCCCCGATGAGAATGCGGGGGTGGCATCGCGCACCGAATACACGCGCCACTGAAATCGAGAGAGAGAACTGCAATTCGAGAGAAAGTGAGAGAGTGAAAGAGAGAGAGAGAGAGAGAGAGAGAGAGAGAGAGAGAGAGAGGGGGGGGGGCGAGTGAGAGGAAAAATCGGCTGGGCGAGTTTCAGTATGGAAAAGGGATTCACCAAAAACAGAAAGGAGGCAAGAGGGAATGGGCGTGGGGAGACAGAGAGGAAGAGTCGAGGGAAATGAGAGGCTGGAAACCGACGGTTCGCGCGCTCGGCATTGTTTCACGCGTACGCCCTGTCACGGCTAAATGCCGTGAAATTGTCATCCTACAGTCACAAAGGGAATTCACTCTTCCAGCCGGTGAAATATAAACGCGTTTTTCCAGCCGCCGCCCGCTTTTCCAGCCCGATTGCTATTTGGGCCGAATTGTTCTTTCCCACTGGCAGTCACTCACCTCGACTATTCCACTAGTCCCAGCCACTTTCATTCAATCTCCGGTGACTCCTATGACTCTTTATATTTTTCATCCAATCGAGGTTACCACCGACAGAATCGGTCGCGATCGCTCCATTCTGTGAAGCCAACTGCTTTTCACAGCGAAATACAGATTTTTCTCATTCAGTTTTTTTTTTGTCAAGGGCTTGACAGTGAAATTACAGTACTGTTCTGTTACTGTGCCCTTCGAACGATGCGTGTCATGGCGATGAACGCGAAAATTGCCAATGGCCTTGGCCACTCGGAACCGAGGAATTTATCGGCACGAAGCCGAAAATGCTCGGTCCGGGCCGCTTGGCCGGCCGGCCGCTCGTCCGGATTCCGCGAAGCGAATTAAAAGATTATCCGTCGTTTACGGAGGCGGAGCGTTTAAATCGGCGCTTTATTTCTAGGGCAATGCACGCGAACCTTTCAATCTCGATTCGAGTGGAGAGTGCACGATCGATTAGGGAATTTCGAAGCCCGAGACGACGTGTCCCTCGGGTCCGCTTAGCCCCGGAACCTCTCTCTTTCTCCCTCCCACTCTCCTCGCTCCCTTTCTCTGTCTCCCGTACTCGGCCCCGTTTACCCCAACTCGGAAATTCAACCGTGCGTGATCCGATCAACTCGCTCAGTCTCTCTTCGGCCTTTTTTCCCCGGCGAGCGCGCGCTCTCTTCTCAATTCACCCTGCGCGACCCGCAACCCCTCGGCACTCGGCACCCGGTTCTGCCCTGCCTTCCCTGCCTTCCCTGCCTTCCCTGCCTGCCGCTCGTTCACGTAATATTGGAAAATAATGCAGTGCCGTGTACGCCGGGCGGATCAAGCGCGGCTTAAGAAAAGTCAGTACCCGGGCGCGTGACTCCTCTTCACCGCCGCCCCGAGCGATTCGTATACCAGGCAAATGCTCCCTCGGGACTGGAGCCTTTTACCCTGATAAACCATGGAACGACTCCTTTTTTCGTATTTGACGTACTGTAAGTAACCAGCGACTGACTAACATGTATCAGGAGCAAGTCGGCGCAGACCAATCGATCAAACCATGCTCGCAAAGTGTACAAGGAAAATGGAACAAGATATACTTGTAGTTGGATCAGGTTTGCCCACAGTGGCGAATCCGCGCCGTTAACGCCTGAAATATACTCGTAAGATCACCGCTCCGAGGCGGAGAGACGAAGCGGGAGACGATACGGCGGCTTGTATACGCACGGACGATGAAAACTCAAGGGCAATTAAAAGGAGGAGCTAACAAGCTGGAATCGCTATCGTTTCCTCTGGATCTACGGCCGCGCGGAAAGGATCCACTGCGCGTAATAAGGTACGCGGCGATACAGGTCCACGTCCGCCACCACCATGAGCAGATCTAAAGTGCATACTTAGCTAGGCGTAATGCGTGTACGGTACTACCGACAATTAGGTCTCCTCTTTCTGCCTGAGCCGACCAAGGATGCACCAATGAACGCCACTTGCTTCAATCTCATCGTCGATATCGGAACACACTGTTTATCAGAATTATATTGCTCAACATGACACTGTTCACTGAAGGAAAACCAGAATTAAATGAAATCCAATGAGTTCTTTATTTTAATTAAATATTTGGAAATGTACATACCTGCCAAGATTGTCTCAGGATTGCTAACAACGCGAATAAGGTTTAGCAGAAGCGCATCCAATTTGAGTACTTTTTCACGCGATAAAAGAGGAGGTGCTGACTTCTCGCGTGGCTGCAATCGAAGTGTGGACAGGAGAGGTCTCGACTTTCAGCCCTAGCAGCTAGTTACCAGCGGCACTATCTGCCATCTTTCCCACTGAAGTCGTTAGCGCCTTCTCGATGCCGTTGGTACCGAGGGCGAGGTGAGGTGCCGGTCGTAACCCGTGGACACGGAAAAATCGACGGCCGCCGTATACCCCGGCGTGATGTACGTCTTCTCCCTCGTACTCTCGGGAAATTGTCCCAGCCGTGAAAAAAGACCGATTTACTCAATGCTCGTTTACCGATTGGTATCGCTTTGCCAGCCGTGGCGAACGTGCAAGTGGTTTCCAACAGGGCTTAGAATTACCTGTCCCGTTCCCTTTCTCTCTTCTTCGACGAGCTTCGAAGAAAAGAGTGCGTCACTTCTTGAGAGGAAGGTTGGTACCAATGGATCGTTGGTTCCAGCAAGACTCGAGGAGCAGAAGTTGAGCCGAAATTAAGAGTGCAGACGATCGGCACTGCGCGGCCACCTTGGCAGAGCTGGAAGACAGCTAGTGTGCTGAGAAGAAAGGAGAAGCAAAAAGCGATATAGTCGGAGTCGAGGGTGAAGAAGAGCAGAAACGATTGAGGAGGCGCTGGGCAGCTGTCGAAAGATTAAGATAACCCTGAAGTTAAGTGAACGCGGGGTGTGCCGGCCCTGTGGATTTAAGGCGATTAAAGGCACCTGATATCGAGAATTATTATACCATATATTTCATAGTGCTGAAGCCGTATTTCGGCGGTTGCATATATTTCGGCGAAACATGGCCAATAGTTAACATACCAGTAACTCAACTAAGAATTACCAAAAATCCAAACCTATCTTCGATCCTAAATCATGACCATAATCAAAACTAGATCTCACTCAGAGCTTTTCCCAGCGTTCTCCAAGGTCAAAATACACCAAGACTCGCTTGCTTCATAATCCGTGGTGGTCCGGAAAAAGTGAAGCTAATTGGGATGAGATCGCATCGAGCGATGCATCGGGAATACAGCGAGGAGGTTTTTGTCACGAGTGCTCGTCGACGGTAGGCATGGGGGGTACGTACACACGAGAAGAAAGGGACTAAGGCGCCCGAAGCTCGTGCTAGGAACGTGACTCTCCAAGAGGAAGGAATTGGTGAACCCGTCCCCGCCCGGGATCAGATGATCCCGGACGAGTTCGTGACTTCGTATTTGCTCAGCCATTTCCAGGCCGAGCTCTATCCGCTCTTCCATCGATATATCCCTTCCAGGATACATAATTATATTATAATAAACTGTAACGATACGAGCCTTGCCATCCTGGCCTCTACAAGTGCGCTGGCATCCTCGACGGACTGGAACTATCCAGTCAGCAGTTTCCACCGCGAGGAGCATGTCCAAGGGCCAAGTGGTCGGGAAAGCTAGCCAGAGAGAAAGGGCGAAAGGGCTGGCTTGGGGTGCGGAAGGCGGAAGAGGAGGGGAAGAGTGAGGCGCTAATTCTTCCTGAAGGTAGAGAGATACTCTCGAGAGGGTCCGCGGTGTCAGGGGGTCAGGTTTATCACTGTCATCTCTTGACGCCGAAGCTATGCCGTCTTAATAGGTTTAATGCCCATCATTGCGGGCCCACGCTCCGACTCCGGATCCCTGTAACCACTCGCGCGTACACGCTCACATTCATCGCTCGTGTATGTGCAATCGCGACAACCTTTCGCCCCTGTGCTCCCTGCGCCTCTTCATCCTCCCGCTGACCATCCGACCCCCAGGCACTTCCGAGTAAACACAGTGTCGATTGCAATCGACGCGAGAACGCCGGCCCCACACTGACTTCCTGATTTATACCAAACACCACTTACCCCCCACTTTCTCACAACCAAATGTACGACATAGAACGAAAAAAGCAAGTCTTGCTTTGAAATTCTAGGGTTGTTATGAGTAGCTGTCTACCCCGCAGGGTAGGAAGTTAAAGCCAATGGTCTTACGGAAATCGGGTGGAGTGGAACCAGTGGGTGGTCGTGTAGGTACGCGCGCTTCTACGAGGCGAAGGCGCACGATGCATAAAAAGAGGAAAGGTAATGAGTCACGGAGGGGTCGGGAGTCGTTGACAAAACGGATTACGCTAAGACGAGCGGGAGAGACTCGACGGGAGTGGAGCGAGAGAGAAAGAGAGCGAGAGAGAGAGGACGGCGAAGACGGTGGATGGGCGTCGAAGAATGAAATGGCCCGGGATTCGAGGCGCTGTCCAAACAACCCTTTTCCTTAATCATTTAAGTGATTCGGTAAGCACTCGCCTAGCGTCGAATCGTTGGTAACTCTTGTGTAAACTCAACCCTTTCTTGCAGCTCGAGCGCGCTCCCCGCGCCGTCCCTTCGTCCGATAATGATAATACCGCCGGTCGCTCGAGACAACGGAGAGGGAAGAATAAAGCTCTCTTCCCTTCCCCTTCTACCAGCCATCTTTCGTCCAAGCTCTCTTAAAAGCTCTTGGGCATCACCTTGCATTTCGAATACCGGCGGAAGGATCGCACCAACAACCTTCGGGCAATTCTGGAATAGCTGTTTAAGTACAAAGAGAAAGAAGAGAAGTGTCACCCTTCATATCGAATACAACATTTCGCCGAGTGACAAGAAAATGGAAGCTCATATTTCGGGAAACCAGTTCGATTAGCTGCCACGATAGTTCGATAAGCCAGCAGTTTTATTCCCGAGATATCCCGATCTACTTTAGAGCTATGGATTTGACGGGAGTGAGAGAGCGCGGCGGCGGGAACGGGCGGTGGTTCACGAGGCGGCAGAATTCGAAGCGACGGACCGACGTCAAGTTCGATTAATTTTCCGGTCATTATTTTTTACGACTCCTTATCGCAAGCTCAGCCCTCCTCCCCCGGGCGTAGGCGGTTTGACGTAGGCGCGATGAAAAGCGAGGAGGAGGGTCGCCCGCTTCACAGAGCCCGTTGCTGCCAGTAGCTTTTCCTTCTGACTTCTTCGACTTCGACAAGGCCAAGAGTACGATTATCGTGGAAGAGAGAGCTCTAGAGAAGAGGCGTCGACCCGTGTGCTCGCTTTACATAAATGTCTCGGCAGATCGCTTTGCCTCTTAAAGATGTCCCGGAGATAGGACAAAATCATGGGTAAGCATGATCGCACCAGAGCATACAAGCGATTGCGATATGCCTAGTAGCACGTTAAGTCCTAACAAAAAAGAAAGACTGTCGCGAAGCTTTCTTACTTTCCTTGTGACTGCTGAGAAAAAGCGAAGAAGTTGAAAGGCCATAATTAATGCAGGTGATACAGTGATTATCGAGGATAATGCGGAATGAAAATTGAAATTCTCGCAACGCTCAATAATGCATCGGTATTACCGGGTCCGTTGTCGACGAATAATTACGGCAGTCATTAATTATTACAGCGCGGCAATCCTGCGCATAAATTGTAGAGGCAAACACAAATACGGCTAAAAGGGCGAGGCCGTTCCGGACGCGGAATGCGTGTGCGTTGGGGGCTAACGAGAAGAAGGCTTCGGAAGCTCTGGGAGCGCGATAATCGTAAATTCCTTGAGAGAACGTTAAAGACAACGACGAGGACGTGGTCCGCGAGTCTGTGGAATCCTTTTCCCGAAGACGGCGCTGTCCCGGGCTTCTTTCGTTTGATGGTCCCTCTTAGCGAAGTAGCACGAGGTGCAGGGAGGAGCCCCGGACTCTGCCTGGGCGGAGCCTGCGAACCGCAAAACAGCCGTCGACTCAGTTCGCGGCTCTCTGGCTACTATTAATTATTTATGCTGCGAGTGTTGCGCCGCTACCAACCCCGTTGCCCGGCCGGTTGTCTGGTCCGTGGCCCGTTCGCCGGCCAACCTGTTCGCCAGGTTCCTCGCTCCTTGTGCAGCACACACGATGGAAGAGGTGAGGTGCGCACTACTCTCCACACTGGGAAGAGACCCGCGCGCTCCGCTCTCTCTGCGCCCTGCTACTACCAACCGACTTATACCTGGTACACCTACCACCCGGTATACCTTCTTCTTGTACCGATCTGGGACCATCGAAACCGCGCCAATCCTATCGAGAGCCACAATCGATTCGCCTGGAATAATAATTATGATTGGATTCCCCGCGGTTCTGGGGGCAGGACTCCTCTTACTCCTTTCTCTCCCCTTCGTTCCTCCGAGCATCCTGCATCGCAATATGCACTCCCAGGAACGCGAGCTGCAGGCACTTCTCTCTACCTCTGTGCCTGGCCATCTTTGCGTTCCAAGATCCGAGAAATTACTGAGATCTTGGAATCACGCTACCTTCTCCTCCTCTGTACTCAGCTTCCTCTGTACTCAGGTAAAGAAGGCGGGTAACCGAACAACTATCATCGATGTTTCTGGCCGCGGCCAGGTAGTCTCTTGCTGGTCTACGGGAGCGCTTCACTGGCTGCCGGTACCATGATAACGCGACCAATGAAAATGGCTACTGTGCATGGCGCGAATGCGAAGAAAGGTGGAAGACTTTCGAACTGAGGGACAATTAGCGAGTGTCAGGGAATGATAAGTTAACTTGGTGCTGGTGGCCAATAGCTTGAGGAGAGAGAGAAAGAGAGAAAGAGAGAGAGAGAGAGAGAGGGAGTAAGGCTTTAAAGTTCGGTCCCCCTGGGTGCAGTTGGCCTCGCGAGACGTGCGATCGAAGTGCCTGGCGAAAAAGGGAAGGGTGAAGAAAGAGAGGACGGAAGAAAGGGAGGAGGCGGTCGCGCAGGCAAAGTTCGGCAGAAGAGAGACGAAGGAAAGAGGGCGCAAAAGGAAATAAAGGGGGGCCTGGCCGAAGCATTTTTCTTTGGAGCGTGGAGCAGCCACCGTGTGATTACCCGGGACGGGGGGCATATATGAGTAATTTGTATTCAGCCCGATCATCCGTATCGAAATTCGAATCTACTTAGTTCTGAGAAGCCACGGTACCCTGGCCATCCTCCGGCTTCGATCTCTTCTCCCGTCTCTATCCAACTGACGTCTCCCCCTCGCTCCCTCTCTCGCTCCCTCTCCTCTCACCGGCTCTCGATCCACTATTCCACCCTTTCGATCTGCCCCCCGACTACAGCTTAATATAATATTATTCCCGGTTTAGTTTAATGGTGCCGGGCGATTATTACGCGACCAGAGTCCGACCGACAGCTTCTTCGGCCCGGGCTACGTGTACTCGAAGACGCTTCTCTCTCTCTCTCTCTCTCTCTCTCTCTCTCTCTCTCTCTCTCTCTCTCTCTCTCTCTCTCTCTCTCTCTCTCTCTCTCTTTCTTTCTCTCTCCGCCTACCTCCTCCTCTCGCAATCAACCTGCCATTGCTCACTACGTTCTTCCTCTCCCGAACGCATCGCCCTCGAGAGAGCGATGGACTTACACCTACGCGGCACCGTCCACTCACCCATACACACTCAACCAGCTGCGGTTCGGTGGGCCTTCGAACAAAAAGCACGAAAACAAAACGCCATTATGATTAGTCCGATGGAGATGGGTGGTCCAAATTACCGCGGCTTGCATACCTGCACCGAGAAGAGACCGATGTACAGCATGGCTAAATATCCTTGGCTCGTTTCAAGGGCAAACCTTTGTAAGAAGCTCCCGAATAAAGGGCGGACGATCGAGAGCGGTGAAAATCCTCCAAGAGATTCGAAAGGTTGAAGGGGTTGCTGGGTGTGAAGCGCCACGTTTACAAGGGGGCGAACTGACTAACGCTCCAACTCGTTATACAGCTCGCAAGAGTCATTAAGACGCGAATAATTACTCCGTATCGCTCTTGACTTGATAGATCGCCCGATCGTGGCCGGCTTGACCTACGAACTGCGAGAGACCATGGTGGAAAGAAGTCTGCCAAGACTTTCTCAAGGGTGAATGCCGGAACCATTGTCTCCCTGCGTCAATCATCGAAGTGACTATTGACATATTGACTTCTGCCCCCTCTACCAGCTTTCATGCTCGATCTTTAATGTACCAAAGGGCAAAGAACCGTAAAGATTTGAAAGATTGATCGAGGTATTCCATCCCTAAATAAGATGTCGAGATAAATCGAAAATCGTGCGACAAGCATCAATGGGACAAGTCCTGGCGGATTCGATGATTTTTAAGAGGGGATCGATTAAATGGTGGCAAGAACACACGAGTAATGCATGCGCTCGACGATGCGTCGGGTGGGGCGGTGCGCTCTCTCGGATATTAATGAAGATATTCAAATGAGACAAAAATAAGGGGAACTGGCCTTTGTCGGGCACAAGGATCGGCCGGTGACTCGGCCTATGTAGATTACTCTGCGTCTCCACCTCCTTCGCTTTTGCCCGCGCCTCCTCCTTCTTCTTCTTCTTCAGCTCCTGCTCTCGGAACTTCTCGTACTGGATCCGCCTCGACTTCCACCGATACGCTGTACTACGCTCGCTCTACGAGACCTTTCTTTCATCCGCAAATGAACTTGGCACATTCTAGCATAAAAGTACCGTCAATCTCCATGCTTCCGAAAAAGTCTTCCTCGCTTCCGAGTGCAGCGAAGCCGCGTTAACAGAGGCAGAGTCTGAAAAAAAAGGCGTGAGGCATTAACCCAGGAAAGTCCAGGGTATCACTCTTCTAATTGATAGCCGGGAGCCGAGGGAGTACTGTGCAAAGTGGATTAGGAGCGCGAAAAGGCATAACTTGGCGGGGAGGGGCGGGGGGGAATATCGTTACACACGAAAAGGTCGAGCCACAGCCAGCAGCAACACAGGCAGCACCATGAACCCGATCTGTCATTAGCGGGCTGCTTAATTCACTTGTTTCTTTAGTTTCCACTCGGATGAAATTAGAGCCGCGGAAGGCGGTAGAGGCAGAGAGGAGGAAGCTGGGGAAGCCGACCGACGTAGCCAGCCAGCCAGCCAGCCAGCCAGCCAGCCAGCCAGCCAGCCAGCCCAGTGGATGTCATTAAGAGCCTTTTAAATCGCCCTTAAGACCCGCCGGGCCATTAGAGGATCGCGGGAGGAAAGGGCAACCCTTGTACATATCTTTTTTCCCGTCCACCCTCTCTTCTCTCGGGCATAACCTGCTACTGCTACTGGTGCCGCGCGCTCCTGGTGCGTACTTATCGCAAACTGCGACTTCTCGCCCGGCCTTTCTAGACACGCTTGTGTTCCCTTCCGTTAACGGTCTTTCTCTCTAGCGCAACAATACTAGCACCAGCTTAGGGCTTTCCGGCTGCTGGTGCAGCGGCCTTCCAGAGAAGAAGACTCCGAGAGAGCGGCAGGCTTGCGGAAGGGCTATCTACTTTACGTTTTATCCAGTTACTCGCAACTAATATCGTTACTGGCAGCATGCTTTTCCGGCTTTAGAGCGGGACGAGCTCGACCCTCTCGAGCACCCGGAGTGCTTCTTATGGTGCTTGTTGAAAGTTGTTCTTATGGACTCCCTTCTCTCACGAAGATCTTCTCGCTCTACTCCTGCCACTGCTTATACCTTCGGACCAATCGCCCAATATGGTCAATAAACGCACCTGTTAGCCTTGTCGTCGCCAGTGCTCAAATGCGCTGTGTGGCACACTTCGTGTCGGAAGCTGTCACGCCAGCCACCAAAGCGAGAGTGATCGTCCAACGATTATTCTTTTGAAAAAGCAAGCTGTGGATTCGAGGTATAAAAGAAATTCAATTTAGCGATGGCACGCGCTATTAAGGACGACGTGATTGGTCAGCGCGCACCATTGCTCTGCTTTCTTTCGAAGATCCTCGCGAGAATTCGAGAGTACGGTGGGACAATACGTGACCCGACGGTAGCCGGC
The DNA here is from genome assembly GCA_910593735.2 of Ectemnius lituratus. Taxonomy (NCBI): domain Eukaryota; kingdom Metazoa; phylum Arthropoda; class Insecta; order Hymenoptera; family Crabronidae; genus Ectemnius; species Ectemnius lituratus. Next base: position 3,558,732 of record OU343036.1, on the reverse strand, counting down.
TGACGTTCGAATTTTAATTGATATTCCGTCGGCAATTTCATCCATTGTTTCCTCGGCTTTCATTATCGCTAGCTTTGTAAAGCGCCGATACGGCTGAAACGTCATTTCGCAGGTACTCCGGCCGGTGATCTTGACCGGCGCTCCTTAGTTGTTGAGTCATTACCTGACTGGGAAGAGATCGCTCACCCCAGGATCAAAGGCGGGCGGCGCTAGAACTCTAAGGAAAAAACAATAGTCACACACAAGCCTGGTATAGTTTCGCTCCACAGGAAGCGTGGAGGAAACAAAAGCTGGCGTAGATGAATTCATCCGGGCCATGTAATCTGGATAATGATTCCGCACGCCAGGTGATGACTATTTCACCTGGCGATCCTTGCTTTAAGTGTTGGAATGCTATTTCGTTGCTCAAGATTTATTGACCGAGTGTTACTAGGCAACAATCTGTCACATAGCCAGTAAAACCATCGTTGAAGACAGGAATAATTGAATTTAATGATAATGGTGAGAAAGAGCAAATGACTTGGGGCGCAAAGAGGAAAAGAGTGAATGGCGTAGTTGGGGGCCGTCGTGCTTCGGAGGTCCGATGCATCGGGGGTGATTAGCACCTAAGTAAATACGCGGGAGACTTGCGATAACACTGGATGGTTGGATCGCTGCACGTTAACTTCCTCTCTCTCGCTCTATCACTCTCTCTCGCTCTCTCTCTCTCTCGCTCTCTCTTGAGTGCGATACTCTACCGATAACCCTATCTCGGGAAGCACGGTAAATCATCGGCTTGGGTGTGCGCCCACCACAGCAAGTTCTCTTGGTGCCTGGTAAGCGTGAAAAATTACGTGGAAGCGCTACAGCAACCGTGTGATACTTCCTTCCTAGCTTGAACCCTCAGGTAAAACTACCACCCTGCTTCATTAGTGAATTCTATTAACACCGCAAGCACCTTGAATTCGCCGAATTCTTCCTGCCGTTTCGAAAAGGATTACAAACCATTCGTTAGAAGAGTGAATATTCATGTTGAAGGCATGACTATGTTTTAAAGCCATGTGACGGAAGTAAGATTTCCATATTGACATTCTTTCGGAGGGAATCATGCGCACAGCGAGGTATTAATAGTTGACTTTCTCACGAAATCTGAACGGGAACCGGTTCGTTTATCGCCGTATAAACGGTTTCGCATCGAGAGACGTAAGGATGTGGGTATGGCGATGTCGAGGTTCTGTACTAACCCGGAGGGCAATACTCCATCTCCAGGAAGCAGTACGCGCAACAGACGTCTGAATGGCAACGACGACAAACCGAATTGCCATTAGTCACATTGGAAAGCAACGCGGCCCCGTTACGACGCGTGCAATTACCGTAGGCATTAATCTGCCGTGGCTATGACGATTATTACAGGCTGACGACAATAAGAGCGCCCGAAGTCCAATGAAACTCGTATCGCCGTAGGAACTCGCGCGGCTTAATTGTTGCACTCTATATGCTAAACGCGGTGGGCGCGTGTGCGATATCGCCTGCGAAGTCTCGGGAGTTATGGCGTGGTGGCCGCCTCCGTCATGCGAGAGCTTCGAATCCCTTATCTTGTTTCTTTGCCCCACCTGCGACCGGCTGCGCTGTATGATGGACTGACCACTTCCCGATCACTACCATCCCCTTACTTAACCATTTCCCCATTCTTTCTTCCATAATTCGGGGCTACCGCAAGTGACACTCCAATGCGAAGTAGTATAGGTCAACGCTACTATCAGACATCTGCGACTACTTACTCAGTTAATCGATAGTTTGTGTTGTATTTACCATGTTAAGTGGCGAGTATATTATTTAATAAATTTTACCAGTAAATGTAATAAATGCGAGAGAGGTTGTAAAATTAACCAGACATAAAATAAGTAAAATTAGCCCGGCCATGCATGGACCTCTACTATTTTATTTTCCAAGTATAGCGAGGGCTTGGTGACCTCTTTTAAAAAGCGGTATCCTTGATGGGACACATGTGTGTGGGCGGATGTGAGGGATGTGTCGTCAGACTCGTTCGAGTATACCGGCTCATCGGGAATACATATAGCCTGGTTCGAGGAGAGCGCTCGCCTCGAGTGTCAGCCGGCACGGAAACCGAATTCCATTTGGCGTCACTCAATATTCCATCGAGACGGACATTCGGCCTCGGTGCGCTGATGCAGCCTTTTGTCCTGGGATGCGGGCTGCACAGGTGGCATCGGCAGGCGACCGGTAGGTACTTGCGAAGACAAAGACAACCCCTGGCACAGTAGCGCAATCTTTGGTAGTATTAACGCACAGGAACTCACAGTGATTGTTTTGCCATAAGGGTACTATCGTGTGTCATTTCGTGCCTGTCAATAACTTATTCCTCAAGCAGATCACCAATCTTCATTTCAGCCCCGAAACCAATTACCCAGTCTCTCTAACCAGCACCAGTGATCGCAAATTACAAGCATTACCAGCATTACTCGGCAAAAGTATATCCTTTAGCGGTGGCGATTATCGCTTAACGCGTTGCAACGGGTGCAGAGTTCCTGTGGAAATACTTTTTGTAATTATCATTATTAAGCTGGCGCCCGATCGGCCGATCAGAAGAGAGCAAGGGGAATCGTGGACATCGCACCTGCCAAAAGAGGCGAACGGAGCCACCGGTCCTCTCGAGCGTTCTTCCTCTTTCTCACTGGAGGGTCCTCAGGGCCCAGTGGCGATTCGCAAGGAGTTCGAAAAGGAAACGCAAACGCGTGCTGGCTACGTGTAACGCGATATATCGGCTGCTTCGCGATCCTCTTTGGCGCTCGGAGTAAAGCCACGAGCGTAAAGGACGATCGGTAAACGCGAAATCGCGGTGGCCCGCACGAGAGCGTAACCCGATAGCGCACGTGCGTACCTACCTACCAACCTACCTACGGTGCGTGCATACGAGAGTCCGGCTGCTGCTGCTCTCGCTGCTGGTCTCGCTGCTGCTGCTGCTGTTGCTGCTGCTGCTGCTGCTGCTGCTCGAATTAACTGCTTTCGGATCGGTTTACGTTAAACATCGCGCGAAAATAATCCGCCCCGGTCGGGGACACGACTGGCCAGTGGCGGCGCGAGGCTAAGGGGAAGTGCGATACACCACCGTACGCCCGGACTACTAAGTAGTCTCACCTCAGCCACACACTCTATTTACCCAAACATGAGCAGGCAAGCCAACCAACGACCTTATTCACACTTACCCACCCCTCTCCCAAAACGAATTAAACCAAAGCTGACCAACATGTCAAGTATCCCTCTCATACCTTCCAACACAACAGACTACTAACAATAAACCCATCATACACTCGATCTATTTAACACAACAATAACAATCACACCAATCAACATTCTTATTCCCACTTATACATCATCCCTTTCCCAAAGTGAATTCTAGCAGGGTTGACCAAGATGTCAAATAATCCGGACGGTGCGTTCGCCGTGGACCTAATCAGGGAGCGGTCGATGTAATCGGAGTGGCGGGATGGACAGAAAGCCATGGTGAGGGTGACACTGTCGGAGGCTTCACGCGAATGCGGTGCGAAGCGACGAAGAAGAGACATGAGCGTGCAGAGAAGCGAGAGAGGCTAGAGCGGGTGGAGTATGCTGCGGATGAGGGTGCAACGATAATTGCGATCGGAGGCCGATCGGCGAAATCCTAATATAACAGGGCGCGGATACGCGTCGAATATAAGCACCTAGGTAAGCCGTAAGCCAGTGGAAGGTGGTTCGAGGGTGAGGTGGGGCAGAGGAGGAGGAGGAGGAGGAGGTATGGGTGACGGTGTGGCGCGGTATGGCAGGGTGTCGGTGAAGAGGAGCCGCGGTCGCAGCGGGCGGGGGTGCGCGGGTGAGGGCTTGGAAGGGGGGTGGGCGAGGGCTGCGAGAGGGTGGTAGAGGCAGCAGCCAGAGGGACGCGCGGCCGAGCAGGTATAACCTATTGTAATCAATATTAATTACTCGAGACAATGGAATCTCATTGGACTCGATCGTTCGAGCGGCCTCGCAGCGGCGGGCAGGCGGGCGGCGCGGGCTTGCGGCATCAGGCGCGGCAAACGCCGAGGGTAGGAAGGCTGGGCAGAGCGTAGGAGAGCGGGCCCGGTGTACGTGGAAGACCGGAGAGAGGAGAGAAGTGCACAAAGAGAGAGAGAGAGAGAGAGAGAGAGAGAGAGAGAGAGAGAGATAGAGTGAGATACATAAGCAGAGAGAGCGAGAGAGTGAAGGGTCATGAGAGTGGGTGGTCGGGAGGGGCGGTCGGCGGGGTACAAGGGTGGCACAGCAGTACCAGGTTGTGTGTTTGGCTCTAGCGGACGGTGGTAATGTAACGCGCGCGCTTTACGCGCGAGTGTGAGCGCGCAATAGGTACGCATGAGTCTCGAGAGCTGCCTGCCTGCCTGCCTGCCTGCCTGCTCTGCCCGCCTGCCTGCTCTATGTTGCAGAGCATAATCTATTGTTGTTGACGTTATGCGTTGTGCACGCGCAAGCGGCCGTCGCCGTCGGTGTGATGCTGCTGGTGGTGTTGCTGGCGAGAGCCGCTCCGTCGTTGGCTCGCCGTGTTACCGCTCTGGCAGGATAGCTTGGCGAACGCGCGAAGCACTAGCCTCTCCCCCTCCCACCCCCATCAACCACCTCCCCCTCGGTCACCATTCCACCCCCTTGGCCGTGGCGGCGATCCACGAGCTGTGCCGGTGCTCGAAGCCTCCCAGCGAATGGACGCCGGAGAAACGACAACACAACGAGGACACTGACAACGGCAACGACATCGCTGTTGCTGTGCCAGGCATCCTCCTCATCCTACATCGCCTTTGCCTCCGCCTCCTCTACCTACTACTACTCTCTCTTCCTACTGGCATACCGATCCACACTCGATACTGAACGCGCTCCGCTTGCTCGATCGCTCTCGCACACCAACTTATTCCTCCTCGTTACGCGGCGCCGCTACCTACCTTCCTCTCTACAGCATCGTCATTATGGAGATGCGTTGTTACTAGAAATTAAATACTATATTGGATACCACCTATCTATTTCCCATCTATGTACTATGTTAAGCACTGTCACTATGATCCTATACCTAGACCGAAACCCCTTCAAAATCACTTGGTACCCTAGGATATCATCGAGGTACACTCTCCGTACGATTTTTTTAGTCTCTGTTATTGTCGTGCTATGGGTCATTGGCCCAGGTCACAGTGACATATACTAGCTAACGACGAGCGCTCCGCTTTGCACATTAGATAGCTTATCCTCAAGAGAGAACCTCGCTAACAAATAAGTGGAGAGCAAGAGGTCACCGTGGGGAAAAAAAAGCGAGCGAATCCTCGCGACGATTTCGCGTGGACGAAGAATCTATTAGGCCATTAGCGAAGGCCTGTGATTAGGGACTGGCAAAGAGGCTCGGGGGAAAGTCACGAGCAACGCCGGCAACGGTGCAAACGGGATAATCACTAATTATTGGGCATTAATTAATTAAGTGGACGCGTGCAGGCTGCCAGCCGGCGAAATAATAGTTTTATCGTTGGCGTATCGCTGCCAGGAAGAAGATGAAAGTGGGAGAGGACAACGACGCGACGATGACGATCACCTTTTCACGTGGCTTACCTGGCTACCGCCGGTTAAGTAAGCAACGCCACGGAGGTGGAAATTAGTTCCCAGAAGGGATCGGTTTCGCGTGTCCACCCCTCATCAGGACTGGGTGCGTGTTACAACGTTATTTCTGCCGTACACACTCCCCCACTCTAGCTCGCTCTATCTCTCTACGTGTGTGTCCCGGAGCCATTGACGGCTGCTGCTGCCGCTGCCGCTGCCGCTGCCGCTGCCGCTGCCGCTGCCGCTGCCGCTTTCCTGGGGTGGAGTTTTCCGGAGCTGGCATCCGGCCCGTTGGTTTCCTTCGTCGTATGCTAATGAGTGGCCGGCCAAATTTCCATGGCCACTATCTTCTGCATACCTAACTAGCCCCGCCACTTTCTCTAACCCACTGCCACCCCACCGCCTCAAACAATCTCTCCAAGCACGAGACGTAGCCAAACCACGTGGAATGAACTATCAAGCATTTTTAGAAATTATCCTTAATAAATTGTCAGATGAAATGATCGTAGAAAAAAAGAGAGTAAGATTTCAAGTCGAGCTTATCCTTAATCTGAATTCATACTTCGTTTAGGAGGTTATAGAAAATAATACTCATAGGAATCCTAATGGCTGAGGGTTCGCGCGCCAGCTCGATCGAAGGAAAGGCTTTCCTTGTAGCCGGACACCTTCCGGCGTGGTATCGTATCCGTTTTGAAAGTGAGGTTTCAGCACGTATTACACCGGCATCGCGCTCACCACCACCGCGTCATACAGTGCGGGCACGTGGCAATTACCGCGTGGCGATAATCACGAGGTGAGTGAGAGAAAGAGAGGAGTGGTGGAGCGGGGGGTTGTTCAAAAACCGGTACACCATGCCATCCTGATACCGTCGTCGACGCGGGTCGTTAGACTCGCTGCGAACAAATTATTTTTACCCTCATCCTGTTTAATTGCCATAGAACATAATCTTCCCTATCGACCAAACTGATCAGGAATATCTCTATCAAATTGAATATAATTATCATGAGCCGTGAGGTACGACTTTCAGTGATCGCATCATTCTCTGTAGAATACTGATGTTCTCCGCCACCTATGTATACGCACATGTCTGTCGTCAATGTTCACAGGTAACGAAGACTTATGGGCCCAGCTGAACGTGGCCTAACAGGGAGAAATAACACTTACGAAAAAGTGTACTAGTCAGTCGACAGGTGCCAAAGGCTTTCGATTATGTCGGCTTTGATCGAAGAATACGAGAGCCGCCACGCGTAATGGGGTTTCGATACCTTCACGGTTGCCATATGCCTCGGCACCTAACTCCCACCCCCCTATCGATGGGTTCTCCAAGAACGAGTGGACCTCGGGCGATTGCGTCTGAATTTATAGGTTTTCAGCACCAATTTCTGCCAACCCTTGCTCAACGAAATTTCGCAATCTCCACTTGGAAATCTGAGATCTCGACATTTCAACGTGACTGATATATACTATGTATAGCTTGATTGAACCACCATAGTTCGAACACAAAGGACGTCCACTGGCCTATATATAGTATCGATGGGTAATTATCCCCATTACCGGGTTGTCCTTAATACTGTGTAATAACATGTTTCACACATGGATGAAATTAACGTGGTTTTAACGTAAATTAAAGGGAGCCGGGAATTCAAGAAATAGGGAAGCGACGCTACCAGCGAAGCACGCGAGGCGTACCGAGACCACCCACTTCCCTTAATTGGCTAACTACCGGATCTGATTTCGGGTGTAATCGCATTAGCTTTCGACATGCCATCGTATCGTCTTGCCGTGCGAGTTCCCTCTCTCGCTTAATTTCCCTCCATAGCGCCGTCGATCGTTTCCCCGCCAGTGGCTGGAGAATTCGCGTTTACAAAGTGTAAGTTCCAAGTGGCCGATCTACTTTCAGCCGGGTTCGAGAGAGCCGACGTCGACGGCGGCGTTCCTTATTCTCGGATTCGTGACGGGGCTTCTTTGCGCTTAAGACGCGGCTTATCGTGCGCGAAACGCGTTTAAATACGGGAAGCGGGTATCTGAATGCAGTATCTCGAGTAGTTGCACTTCTACACGTACACACATCGTGCAATGCACGATACTCTCACACCCGCTCTCTCTCTCTCTCTCTCTCTCTCTCTCTTTCTCTCATGAAACGATAGGATCGGGCATTGCTCGTGCGAGCAACACTAGTCAGCCGACACCGCGGCAAGACTTTCCCGGGCGGGCTGAAAACTATTAGCGAAGATACGAGTAGTTAATGCACTTATCGCGAGAGCCCGGCTAACACGATAGGGTGAGAGAGCGGGAGAAGCGGCGAGTCTAGAGGGATGAGGCAGAGGGTGAAAAAGATATAGAGACTAGGAGGGTAGAGTCAACGCGCAAGTACATGCACACGCGCTGATAATCGACCTGTCTCACCGCGTTAATTCCAATCGATGCTCTGTAAATACCTGTGCCGACCTCAAAAGAATCCTCGGCTGTATCGGCTATGCTCGACAATCTTACAATATATCGTACCCCACGCCAGAGAGAATGTCTGTTCTATTTCCTCTGATTTATCGTGTCACCGCTCCGGATATTTCCAAGTTAAACGCGCTCGGAATGGCGAGCAGACCTTTTCGTGGGAAGTTAGGCAACCCCGAAACTGCAGAGAGAGAGAGAGAGAGAGAGAGGGAGAGAGAGAGCGCGTGTCTGTAATGCGCGTACATCGCGCTCCATATGTGTGTGTGTATGTGTGTGTTTGTAACAACATTGGAGCGGACGGTGCTTCGGATTTCCGGTGATGGCAGGCGAATTCATCTATCTTGGAGGGCAGCTTCCGCGACGCGGGATAGATAGTACATACATAGGCACTAGAGCGTTGGTCAACGGTGCGTGCGTTCAATGCTTTTGACGATCTAGCACGTCGGGGGATCGAGGCATCGGATCGAATATATGACCGCATAGGCCGCGTACCAGGGATTTACGCGTATATACATATATAGCTGGCCGCAGCCAGCTCACCGGCAACGAGCCCTCCGGGCCAACGTGCACGGGGGACGAAGCAATAATTAGAAAATCGTCCGGCCACCGAATAACCGAACCCTGTCTCTTGTAGAGACATACGAGCGACAGGACGGCCCTGCGAGCGCTTCCATCTACGCCCGTTGGCCAAACCCTGCGCGCCACAAGGAGCGACACGCATTTCCATCGTCAGGATAATCCGCCCAAAATACTTTGACGCGATTAATCGGCCGATTTTTAACGAGAAACCTGTACAATCGCGAAACTTGACCTCGCCGCGCATCCGGCTGCCCGCTGGAAAATTGGAGCGCTGCCGGGATATATATATAAAAAAAAAAAGAAGATAAAAATGGCTTTGTTTCACCACCGGATTCTTGTAGCCTCAATTTTCTGCTATCCCGAACATACACCGTGCGCTTCCATCCAGCTAGCACCGATCAACGTACACAGAAGCTATTATTGACCAGGTTTCAGTGGATTTTCCTGGAACGAGCCTGGGATGTGTACGATTTCGAGGAGAGCTGGGAAATTTCGGATAGATATGGAACTGGTGGAAAGGCGAGGGGACAGGTGTAGGGGTAGACGAATCCCGGGCACGTTGATAATAAGGTTCGGTTCTGATTAGCACGGAGACTGTTTAACGGTTTGATACCTCGCCGGTAATCGAATCCGGACCTAATCTCTCAAGTTATAACCAGATTATTGCCTCCTCCATGCACTTGCTCTGCATCGCTCGCTCGTACGTTCTCTCCCTCACTCACTCACTCACACTCTCTCTCTGTCTCTCTCTCTCTCCATCTCTTTCCCACCGCGCCGTTCCATTCCCTGTACTGTCAGGGTTGTAACGTCATCCACCTACATCCATCCTTCCGTTTCCCCACATAGTTCTCCAAATTTCTTCCACAAGTCGATCTCTCTTTCAATTACTCGTTCTTCCTAATACACATGTTTTACCAACTTCGTCAAACCATTCCTACTGAACCGCACTACTCTTCCACCCACTGATGGACCCTGAAACCGGAAGCTGTGCAGAATAGCGGAAGAAAAAGTGCATTCGATCCTCGGTTCCGTGAATCCTTTTGCGCGGCAAATCGAATTAGCTATGACCAGTCCCGGTCTAATAAGGCTACGGAGGAGAGCGGTGCATAGCTGCTCACCAGGATGCACCGGCATCCGGCGCGTTCGGAGAACCGTCGGGACGCCGCTTCGCTCTAATACAAGTTGAGGGAGCAAGAGAGAGAGAGAGAGAGAGAGAGAGAGAGAGAGAGAGAGAGAGAGAGAGAGAGAGAGAGAGAGAGAGAGAGAGAGAGAGAGAGAGAGAGAGAGAGAGAGATACATATATATATACGCTTATGTGAGTAAGAGACGAGAGGAAGCGGGTGGAGGAGGTAAGAGCGAGGATGCTGGGCGAAAGACTATCGATTAACGAGCCGAAATTCCGTGGGCAAATAAAAGATCGACGAGAAGAAAAGAGGAAAGAGTAGTACTCGAACGGCTCGCCGAGCTGGCGGTGCTCGAGATATTATGGTGGGGGTTGAATCGATCGCACGATCGACGATCGCGGGATCACCCGCGTGCTCTCTCATCGGATCGGATGAACAAAGTCTCCCAGGCATTCCCAGCCGTCGTCCAATTTATATGGCTGCCATCTTGGATCGATAGTAGTCGTACCAGGCCCGCCAAGAACATATGTGTATGTACTATATGCCATACCCAAGAGAAAGAGAAAGAGAAAGATATAAGGGGGGGGGTGGGTGGGGAGAGAAGGAAGAGAGTGTGTGCATGTGTTTGCACGTGCAGATCGCACGGCAGGTAGTCGTGTTGGGTTACAGTTTTAAACGCGGCCAAATTACACGTTTGCAGCGCGCGCGCCCGCGAGATCTTTTAAAATATTCCGGCCGCTCCGCTGGACTCGGGAAAGGGCGAAATAAATGTTGCGGCATTACGATGCATGGGGCGACCGATCGCTTACCCCCTGCGGGCCCACTCCAGATTACTGCTACTACTATCGCTCCTAACTGATACCCCACCTCCCCCTCGCCATGCCCCCCACCCACCCACCCGCTGTAAATTGGCCCCAAGACTTTTCGATATTCGAGCCTTTCTACTTCATTTCAATGAATCAATCGGTAAATTGCAAGCCATTCCTCATTTGTTATTACCTTTGCATGCCGTAGTACGAAATAGAGGGTCATAAGATTTCAGTTATCAAAGCTAAAGTGATTTTAATGCTAATTGTGGAAATATATCAGATTTTCGTGATTCGACAGCTGGAATTGTAGAGTCGCGGGTTCACCGTTAAAATGGAGCAGCTGTATGGTGAAATGGAGAGGAAGAAAGAAGCATGGGAAAGAAGACGAACGGCAGACGAAGCTGGAGAAACCGATCGGTGAAGAGAGGCACAGACAGGAGTAGCAGCAGCAGAAGCAAGAGGATCTGCAAGGGAGAACAGCAGCAGCAGCAGCAGCAGCAGCAGCAGCAGCAGCAGAGGAAGAAGAGGAGAAGGAAAAAAATAAGTGGAAAAAGTAGCCGGCTTGATTGGTGGAAATGAATTCAAAATGGCCGAGCGACGGCCCGCTGCTAAAATGGCGTCGCGATGTTAATAGCTGACCATTACTCGCAAATTTGACGTTTCCATTTGTAGTGGTTGCGCAAGCGACGTGGTGCGCGCGCTCGTGGAAATGCCGCTCCAATGGAGAGCCAGGAAAAGATCAGTGGCCCCTAGGGTACCCGGCAATGGTAGGTACTCGTTCACAGACTCCGCACTCCGGATTCAAGCGTTCAGAGTAATTGGATGATGCATTAATCCAAAGCACGAGGAACAGAACTAGTCCCTGATAGGACTCGCTTAAGAAGTAGCTAACTCTCGATACTTTCCACGAACGCTCGCTCTATTAGAATAACAACCCCATTAAAATCATCAGTATAATAGGAGTCGTTGAAGCACGATCGACCAGGCTAGATGAAGTGATTTATTGCAGATCAATGCCGAGCTCATTTAGGATCGAAAATCGCTCGCTCGGACGCACGGAGATTGTTCCCTGAAATGCGAGAGTCCCACATAACACGCAGAAGAGCGATTCCCCGTGCGAAAGGGTGTCTCGGGTATAAGGCGAGTTTTGTAAAGCAAAGAGGAAAGGGAGACAACCCTTCTCGGCCTGAAGGCAGATCCTTTTACCTTCTTCTCTCGCACTCTCTTTTCTCTCGTTCCTCTTCCCCCTTTACCCTGTGTGTCGTGCTTTCTCTTCTTTCTTCTCCCACTGCCGATCCTCTTTCTCTTACCCTCTCTCTCTTTCTCTTTCTCTCGCTCGCCCCCTTTTTCTTCGGCTCGCCGATGCGGTCTGGCTGTTGGTTTCGCCGGCCCGGGGAGCGCACGGATTCTTAATCGGGACCATTATCTTCGTGCGATCATCATCCCGAAAACTAATTCGTATTTTTTACTACGAAACCGAAAACTCATAAATCAAAGCTCGCTGGTTGCTCCTCCGCCGTCGTGATTTTGGCTGCTCCTTTAAAGAGGAGGCCGTGGCGCGTAGACACAATGGACGCGCGTCCATTTAAGGGATTCGAATGGACGCAATTTTCTATGGAACTTTGTAATTATGGGTAGTTTGTTGGCGCTCGCCCGGGACTTGGCCGACCCGAGCCCTCTTTGTGCTCGGTTGCGACCATAAAAATCCTCGAATTAGATCGAAAAGTCAGACGTGCGAGCCCAAAAAGGCAGAGAGAATGTGCGTCTTGTATTCACTCTCCTCTATATCGGCCGCCTAATGATACTGAGAGAAGAGAGAGAGAGTGAGAGTGGGCCGTGATAATTCGCCGACAAATCATTTTGGCATTTATAAATTCGGCAAACAACTGATCCCGCAACCCTTCTGTAAACTCTCTCTCTCTCCACGCTCTCGCTAATGCCGGCCAATAAACGACTGGCTCCGGTGGTTGCTCCTGCATTTTGCAAACAATTTAACGCTGTCCTTTAATTATTCTGGCATTAATCTCTCGCGAGCCGTGCTGCATCGGGCGGCGGCGTGTTCGTCGTGTTTTAAGCGAGCAAAAGGCGAGGCAAGGAGCAAAGGCAACAACACACCTGTGCTCTCAGCGCGAGCGCGATCCCGCTTTCTCGATATTGCATTATAGGTAAATGGCCGGGAACGGGGCCCAGGTACCCTGCGCGCACTCATGATCAGGCAGGAAGTCCACACGATTATTTTCCATTCGCCGTGTCGGATGAAAGGAGCCGCGGCCCCGGCCCTGAATAGAAAGGACGATGTTTAATTCCGGGCAATCTGCGACCACCCCGGAAAATCCGTGCACGCTGCGGAACGAACTATACCCGATATCAGTGCGTGTTCGAAACCGCATCTTCACCAAGCTGTTTTTTCTCAAGCTTCATGGCCGCCGGCCCGGTCATTTCTACGTTGGTTCTTGTTCCAGTAAATCCAGTAAACACCTGATTCGTATGAATCACTTGAACGGCTATTCTTTTTCCCGTCTCTCGGATGAAGGACTATTTTTAATTATTTACAAAACAGCAGGAATAATCGTTGACGAGGGCTTGCGGCCTTATCGCTGCCACCGCCTTTGTCCGGATAATGACTAAGGCAAATGTAATTATCCAAACGGGGAAACGACGCGGGAATCAGACACCGAAAGGGTTCCTTTAAAGTAAAGGCTCTGACCTGTTAATGGAGCTGCCTCCCTCCCACCATCTCTCAAACACGAAACATAATCGCGCAACACGTAAAAGGAAAGAGCAAGCGGTTCTACCACCGCTAGTATGCATAAAGGCAATCGTTCTAGAACGCAGTATAGAAAATCATATGCCCGTTGCACTTAGATTTACGTAAGAGCTAGTAGAAAGTCAATGGAATGAGCTGCATTTTGTCCAACGATAACGCACGTTCGACAGTACTTGTCTATCGGAGCAATGCGATCTATGAGAAAGAAAGAGAGAACGTACCCGAGGCGTTTGCAGAGCGGCGAAACATCGAGATTTATACGTTGCAGTGAGGAATGATTAGCCGCGAGGTGTATTAGATAATCTCAGTAATAGCCAAAAATTGGCTGGTCGTCCTGGAGTCGCGAGTTCGACCGTAAAGAGGCTGCTCGGGACCTCTGACTTCGGCTTTAAGAGGAGACCGTAGCCGCAGGCTCGCCGATTTTCTGGGTCCCCACTCTTAGGCTTAGAAAAAGAAACACTCGATACCCAAGCGAGATCGCTGGCCCTCATCTTGCAACATTAAAATACGAATCTAGCCAGGGAACGGTTGGCTAGCAGCATAGAAACGCGAAGGATCAATTAATCTTACTTTGACTCAGAAACAATCGAGAACTTGGCGACTAGCGCCATATGTCCCCGACTCCAATATCATCTCCTCCTCGGCGCTCCAAGCAGTGACGATAGCCAGGAAAAACTGGCGTAGCACTTGACACATTCGAGGAGAATCGGAGAACGATCAAACAATAGGATCGCAGGGAGAGATATTGGAAAAAAGACAAGGTGGGAGTAGCAGAGAACGAGGAAGATGCGGACCCTCCTGCAAACCGAACAACATGTGCAGCCGGTTGCGTTCCCTGGGGCTCTCTTCTGACACGCTATAGAAATCAATCACATCCGATGACGGCTGTATCCACGAAAAAAAGCTCCAATAGAACTCACTACCCATAAAAAAGTCTAATTGATATATTTCTACAGTGGGCTACTTGGTACATTGGACAATTACGGATAGTAAATAAAGAGGAAACTATTACCCTAAATATCGAACGATCGTAAATTTAGTGCGGCTCAAGGTGAGTACTGGGAGGAAGAGAGGTAATTCGAGTGTCCGATGAGATGGAAACACTAAAATCGGGGTAACGCTATCGAGAGGCAGAGCACATCCGAAATTGAAGCCGCGGCTGAGCGTATCTCGCGGGGAATCTGCATATCATACTAGGCGTTCCCAATCAACTAATTAACAAAAAACCGTCGGGCGAGCCATTAATCATCGTCGAGCCACTCGGAGTGTACGGGCGCGTACGGCGCGGGAGTATCAGATTGGCGAACCCTTTCGGATCCGCGCAATCGCCAAGAATGAAGAACCCTCGGTACCACTAATTTCCGAGTGACCCTTGCGGCCTCTCTTCCCTTAATATCGATTCTCCCACGATAAAATCACCTATCGCTCAACGCAGCACAATAATACCAAACTCGGCTTTAATTCAACTTGCTTCGTCGAGAATACAATCACATTATTCTCAAGCGGAGCGAGTCGTACTCACGAGATTGTTTTGACGATGGTTCATATATGCGAGTGCATGATACCCGCGAGTGAGAGAGCTCGTTGGAATGAAAACAAAGTATCTCGGATTCTGGGAGAGCAGCATGTGCCAGAATAAATCTCACTCTTCCGTCGAGTTGTCTGCCGCATGCCGGTGCATAAGTTTCACCAAGGGTGAATTGCACTTCCCCGAACGCTACTTCTCTCGGCCGCACAGTCAACACACCATCGGCCCTCTCCATTTTTACTCTCTTTCCCTGAATTTCCTGCCCCACTAGCGTGAAGATAGTCTTAACACTGATTGCAGTGTTACCCTTATGACAACTCTCGAGATACAGCATCCATCCAGAGAAAACGAGCACGTCTCACAGTGTCGAGAGAGCGTGCGAGGACTCGTGGAGTGCGGACTGCATCGCAATCACTCGAATACAGACCGAGTTCAAAGAGGTTAATTCCGGAACTAATGTATTCACCCCTTTTTACCGGAACCCCGGAGATTTCGTATGTATTGCCAATTTTGCATTTATGCTCCTCCCACTGTCCATGAATAAATTGCTCCCTCTCTCCCTCTCTCTCTCTCTCACTTTCTCTTTTTACCTTCGTTACTTTGTTCATTCCTTCCGTTCGGTTGCGTGCTTTCGTCTCTCGCATTCTTGCTTTCTTTCGTCCCACCCTATTTTAACCCATCCCCTTCGGCCTTCGTTTTCTCTTGATTCGATTACTCCGGCATTCTCGCGATTGACGGGCGTCAGAGAATACTGCGACACCCTCCCTCTCCTCTCCAGCAGGAGTGGGAGATATAGAGAGGGCATAAATCACGGATTCCGCGCGTTGATTCTTGCCACTCGCGAGAGTACCGCCCGTTGTTAATTACTCCTGGCTAGGAGTGTGAGGGAGAATGGAAAGAGGGTAGGGGTTGAAAAAGAAGTGAAGCAGAGGATGAGAAGCAGTTGTTAGAGGAAGATAGAAAATGATGCGTATCAATCAGGCCAGTGTCTTGCCCACGCAACACTCCTCACCCCGGAAGCGGGAGAGAGCGATAACCCTCCGGAGCAGGACTCTCACGCTCCTTGTCAACCACCCCTCTATCCGATTCGAATACAAGCTGGAGCCCGACACCGGGCTTCACGAGAGCGGGGATAGAGGTACGTGCCATTTATCACCGCGGGGGAAAAAGTGCGCGTCATCGCCCGCACCAAAACCCGGATGACTTCGTGAGACGCCTGTCAACAATATCGTTCCCTTTCCAAGAGCGGCCTCCACGACAGATTCTCTCTCGCACTCCTTTCAACCTACTCTCATACCAAACACACTCTTTCCTCTTTCATCTCACCGGGATACCCGCAATTTTTTCCCACCTAGAACCTACAACCTTCCATTGTACCCTCGAGTTTCGGAGGTCGAGAACGTAGGTGGCTTTTTGCGGCTGAAGACAAAAGTTTGTTCTCTAGAAACTGCTTCCTCTCGCTCGTTCAAGTTACGATAGCTGTTTCTTCGCGGAGTCAAAGCCGGGTGCGTATACTTTCGCCCGCGTCTTCCGTGGACAAATAGTTGGGAAGCTTTCGGAAGAAGCTGCCCGGTATCCGCCGCCAGATTTCAACCTGTCGAAACTCCATCGGGGAAACTTAGTCAATCTGCCGCCGCTAACTCATCCCTGAGCCGGCCCCGATCGACCCCTAAAGCCTTGCAGCGAGCTTCGTGCCAGTCGATACCTAGAAGGTAACAGATCGTATTTCGAAGAGAGAGAGTCTCCCCCCCCCCCCCCACCCACCCCTCACCCCTCCTTCCGCGCTCTTCTTACTTCGTGTCAAAGGAAGAACTTGAGAAACAATGAGGCTGCTGCCGAAGAGCCTGCGAGCTAAATCGAGTCCCCTTTGAGACTGACGAAACTTACGAGACAAATATGAAGCATCAGGCGGAACAATCATCACGGGAAGAACTATGAAGGAAGGTGAAGGAAGATGGCAGCGGATTTTAGGTCGCACTAACAGCTAGAGGATGAAGAGGGCCAAAAGAGGAGGAGTAAGAGGAGGAGGAGGAGGAGGAGGAGGAGGAAATAGAACGAGTAGGGAGGAAGTTCGCATACCTGGGTACGCCGAAGCTGGCATAGTTCGTAAGAGACGCATTTTTCTCTGGGCGTAACCCCGGTGGCACTTGAGCTCTGGAGGGTCGTGTTGCCAGGTTGGACAAGAGTAGTACAGCTTCTGCTCTCGTCGTAGAGCATGTAGTCGAGGTGAGGCAGGAGGTCCGTGCGAACCCCTCCGGGCTTGGGGGCAGGATGCCTTCCGGGACTCAAAGACATTCTCGTCTTCCAGACTGTGAAGTTTCCACCATCCTTGATGACGGAGAGCCACCAAGGAATCTCTGACCACACGATGTCCCCGGGGCACGTTTGCTCGACTTAACATCCCACGCATCGCCCAAGACTTTTGCCTGCTCGCCTTCTCCCTGGCTCGTTTGCTTTCTCCCTACCTTTACCTATCTTTCTCTCTCTCCCTCTCTCTTTCGCTCTCTCTCTCTCTCTCTCTGCTTCTGTGGCTGCTGTTTCGCTAGATCGCTTGACCCAGCGCACACGATTCCGCCGGAAGCGAATGGACGCAAATGTTTTATTACCAGCAGCCACGACGGAATTGTCCGAAAGGAGCAACAAAATCGACTGGTTGCCGCTCACCAGATACTGAGAGGGCGAACGGCCGAGAACGGACGACCGAGCCTCCGCCGCGACTCTTGGTATCGTCGGTTTAATAATTGATTTGCATAATCGCGTATGCGCATATTTATGAATTTAAAGCGCGCGCGCACCGCGCTACATCGGGCCCGCCGCATTTTACCTGTAATAGCAATAAGTTTCTATCGAACTTGCAGCCTCTTCTCCATCGCATTCCCGCCGCCTCTCGCGCGGCGCCCGCTTGCATATACATATCGATCGATCGCCCATTATGTATTTACAGGCCGTCGAAATACCGGACGGCCGACGCTCGTCACCCAATCGCAACATAAACGAGACCGAAATCCCAATATAAACAGTGATGCCATTGTGCGAAATCCATAATGCCCTAAACCGATACCAGTTGAACAAAGAATCTTTTATGAACTCACTGAAAAATCTATGTGGCCTAGCCACGGCGCGGCGGCATGCTGTAATCTTCACGATGCAAAAGTTTAATGACTTTATCAATACTGAGAACTTAATAGCGCCTTCTCGTTGGATGGCAAAGACGAGGAGTGTCTCCTTCGGTCTACGAGATAGCCTCGCAAAGGAGAAGCGTAATAAGGAAAGGGATAGAAAAAGAAAGGAGAAAGGGAGGAGGCATTCGTGGCAATGGAAAGGACGGTATAAGGCGAGGCAGATAACAAGTAAAGGTAGAGAAGATTGAAGGAGAGAAAGAGCCGTAAAGGCGAAGTTATGGGTTTCCGCGAGATTCGCTCGCCTCCGCCCCTAATAATGGATAAAACGATCATAAATTCGACGGGGGAGCTTTTCGGGCTCTTAGGAAATATTAATTAAAATGTAATTGTTCCGTGCGGAGTCGAGTGCGGGAAGGGTTAGGCGCAGCCGGCTCTGCGTCCACCCTCTTAGATCTTACATCGCGAACCTCTTTGTTTTCCCATTCGATAACTCACTCGCGCTCCTTTTATCCCTTCGCCAGGAAGCAAGCATCCTCCCCCAGCAACTTTTCCCGAGACATTCGCCACGATATCCAAAGGAAACGCCGCACAATCGCATCTTCCCGGTGTTCCAAGTATCTCGGACAATCCTAAATCCCAGTAATGAATATAATAAATATTGCTCTTTGGATAGTTTTGTAAAGATCGGTAGAGGTAGTGGGGCGCAAAGTCTGGTGGGTTTGTCAAAAACACGAATTTTTGACACATCGCTCGTTTCGGTGACGATGGAGCTTTCTCGGCTGAGAGTAGAGGCGTCGTGGGCCCTCTGAAGTCCGGCGGGCCGAGAGGTGGACATCAAAGAGAGGCCAAACAAACGGCGACGGCCTGCTAGTAAGGGTCGTGCGATGCGATGCAATTCGGACATGGGACACAAAGTGATGACGTCACCAACCGGCCGGAAACCCTGTCGTCGTGTGTCGGCCGTTGTGTGTTCAGCCACTGGTTTACAAGTTCATTGCACACTGCCGCACTTTATACCACCGAAGCCAAGCGTTTCGCTAGCCGTCCGCGAAACCAGCAAACCTTGCCTTCAAGCCCTCAGCCCTCTGGCTTGTGCCCTGTCCAGCTAGTCCTCGTCCACTGCCAGCCACGATAAGATCGGCCAACCCTTTAGTACGCCCTGTAACATACCGTTTTACCATCACCAAGTGTCAACTCAATCATTCTCGTCTCCGTTCGCCTCCCTCTTGTCATCCTGACTCCCAACTCTGACAGAATTACTTTCGAAGCACTATGATGCTGTCATTAAATCTATATTTACATCTATCTTTCGAGAGAGAATCAACGCCATTTTAAAAGTTAAACTACCGATCGGTTGTGCCGATGGTAGGTCCGCAGCTGCTACGAAACTCATATCCGACAATCGATCTGGACACGCGTGTGTGCTGGCCAGACTGGCTCACCTCGCCATTTTGAAGGGGTTCCTTTCGCGTCGCCATTTTCTCTCTTTACGCACGAATATTGGTCTATGTCACGAATAGTCACGGGCCCGGCGGCAGGCACTTGCATTCGTTCGGCACGAAAGTGAGCGGCCGCTCGAACAGCAGTGCTGACTCTTTAAGTAGATAGCAACCGGCCACTTGCACTGCTCTTATCCTTGTCCAGACCGCCCCTTTTATAGCACAAGTCGAGGTAAAATATACCCAGGAAATCCCTTGGCTCGTCGAGCACCTGAAATGGCAGTGAACGATGAATGCATATTGCATTCTCGATGTGGTACCAAGCCTTAATCAAAGTCGACTTAATCCGACTTTGATTTCGATGTTTCGTAATCAGAGTCGCTCGAGAGAACGTGGACCCTCGACGCAGTATCGGTGGCGGCACGTTATCGATGACAGAGCTGCTCCGAAGTGATGAAATGGGAGCGGGTGAGAGGAAAGTTAAGCGATCGGACGGCGTACCATGTGAGAGAAAGAGGACGCACGTGGCGCGAGCGGGTGAGCGAGACTGGACACATCGCCGAGCGAAGCGTACCACCCAATTACACTGCAGTTCAAACACATGCAAATTCGGAGAATAAGCTTTATTTGTTGTGCAAATTAGCCGCATATTGGCGCACCGACCGAACGGTTTTGTTACCCACCAGAATGAGAGGCCGAGGCTTGACCATGGGTGGAGGCGGTGGCTGCTGGCGGATGGCTGAACGCGTGAGAGAGGAAGACAGATCGAATGCCAGAGGGAGAGGCAAACTATCGTGGGTCAATTGCTTATTTTGAGTTTGGCCCGTTGCGCCCACCGGCCTGTAAATATCACACTCCCTGCGAGCATCCACCCCACCAGTGCCGCGCGACGAAACCATCGAAAAATATTGATAACGATAACGCCGACTAATTTTCCCAGCCAAATTACTCCGTTCCGAAGGGACACCCAAAAGGAAGTGATTTATAGCTCGAATGCAGCTGCTCTGTTAAATCATGAAAATAAAAGGAATCGAGCACTCCTCTCTTTAAAACTTGAATCCACTCCCCCGTATAATGACCGATTTGATCGGTGCGTATAAAAAATGCATGCCAGTCGTTTCTGATAGAAAGCAGAAGCAAGTAGCCGCAAGGCGAAGTTCCGAATGGCCGTTGCCCGCCGTGGAATTGGATTGTAATCGGAATCAATAAATACATAGAGTCTTCTGGTAGCTGCGACGAGACGAGATGAGTGAAGAAGAAGAAGAAGAAGAAGAAGAAGAAGAAGAAGAACAGCCTGGAGGGCCCGACTCTCGTGACGAACGAGTCGGTCTCGAGGGTTCGATCTATTCTCGAAGGAAGAGGAAACCAGCACGAGGATGAGGAACTTCCCGATAGCCCCTGACCCACGCCTATCCTTCATGGACATCCACCTCGCGCATCCCGCGGGATCTCTTAGTCAAGACGCAGCCACCCTGGCCTATCTAAATGCCAGACCAACCCACCTCAACCTCCGGCCCCAAAAAACATTCGTTTATATCAAGAAAAGATCACTTGGCTATGACTGTGTCCATTTTTCCCCGATGGTTCATGGACCAGTATTAAACTGACTTGATATTCTACAGACTTTTATCAAAGGATCGTTGCCTTGAAAGCTTCTAGTCCGGGATAAAGCTTCACTGGCAAAAAGTCCTTTCCTTCGTCTCTGAAATGTCGAGAGTCACTCTGCGAATTAAAATCTTCTCCTCTCCGGTGACTGGTGTCCCTTATCGTTCGCGATACAACGGGCCAAATCAAAATACAGTCACGAGCGCCTCGCGTTTTAACCATTCCCGGTCGTTTATCCAATGACTTGCAAACTATTGTTATCCCTTTGCCTATGTGTCTCGCTCACTCTCTGTCTCTCCCTCTGTCCCTGCGTACCTCATGCGGTCCAACCCTCGCTCTCCTCCGCTGTTCTCCGATTCTCTATACATCCCTCTCGGTTTCTCCTACAAGCACACGGGGGCTACGTCCGCCCCCGCTTTTTTTAAATCCGCACCGATCTCGGCAACGGTGCCGGCTTGAATTTGAATCGACGCCGCAAAATCGTGGAGTCACCAAGCGTTCATATGTTAGCCCCGCTGGCACGCAGCGGATACGAT
Organism: Ectemnius lituratus; assembly: GCA_910593735.2. Classification (NCBI taxonomy): domain Eukaryota; kingdom Metazoa; phylum Arthropoda; class Insecta; order Hymenoptera; family Crabronidae; genus Ectemnius; species Ectemnius lituratus. Next base: position 3,537,186 of record OU343036.1, on the reverse strand, counting down.
GGAATGGAAGGGCTGCGGTGCTCTTGTTCCCTCTCGCACCCTTTCCTGCAGGGCATTCTCTGTGTGTCCGTCCTTCTTCGGCTTCAACCCTGCAAAACGTCTCGAGCGCACACGAAACTCGACGAATTTTCCAAGCCGCTTGCCGCGGCAAGATGTTCTCAGTCGCTCAGAATCCTTTCTGCCCGATCACCGCCAAGTACAGAACTTTTGTTAGATCTCTCAGTGAACTGTAAGAATGGAAAGAACGAGGATAGCTAGATACAGTTAGGTAGTTGTTCGATTTTGAATTCTAATCAGGAAGAAGGAAGTCTTGACAGACAGAAGGAACGCGAGGATAAAAGAGGGCAGTGAGTCGAGTGTGCCGGGGCGACACGTCCGCTTCAATCAATATGCAAATATGACTGACACTAATTATACGGAAGCTGAGCGTTCCTCTTTGATGTCGGCCGTGCGCGCGCTCGGCCTCACTCTCTCATGCGCGCTCTCCGCTCTGCTCTGCTCTGCTCTGCTCTGCTCTGCTTGCTTGGTACATACCACTCGTGTCTACGGGTGAGACTCTAGCAGACCCGAGGTAGGCGAGTCCTCGGTCGTTTCGTGGTTCTATCAGGAAAGCGGGGAAAGTGAACTCGTTACGAGTTACTCCCTCGCTCGTTCTCTCTTTCCTTCTCTATCACACTCTTCGTCCTCCTCATCCTCCTCCACCTCCACCTCCACCTCCTCCTCCTCCTCGGACGACGAGGAATAAATCAGCGCGCATCAAGTTCGCTTTCGTTACATTCACCGGAATCCGGCTAATCGATGCAACCGCTCGCCAAGCTGCCTGGACCGCCATCCATCGCCAGCATATTCTCCGCGCCGATTACACGAAATACTCGATTAAAACTTCCGAAATTATTGACGGCACACCGGCCGGCACACTATGGGGGAAAGCTCGTTAAAACTTCGCGGGCTATCGATGACACCCCGGCGCCAGCGTCCTGCATGGGAAGCCGAGATTTCCACTGACGAGCTGGCGTGTTGCTGCTGATGCTGTGTTGAAATCTGCGGACCACCGCGTGCCATCGGCCTACCGCTAGGAATTCTTGCTCCCCGTTCCCAATGACTCTGCAACCGTCACCCCCCGCCTAATCACCCTAACAAGCTCCAATGATTAATAATCATACCAGTGTCGAAAGATAAAGACATCTCGGCCTACTTGAATCTCTGGCAAAACCACATTCTATTTCTCATGAAAGCACTTTTTTTCTTATACAGACCATTAAAACCATAAGCTCGACATGAATAGATAACATTAGATTAGTTAATAACACGAGTTAAATTACGTAACGATCTATCGTAATAGTGAAAGTAACATTGTCAAAACGGGACTAATAAAAGACAGGAAATGACGGGACTGTTCGGTGATTTCTACCTCGAACATACGCTGTTATATGTAATAGGGGTCAGGGGCAGGGGAGAAGGGGGGGGGGGGGGATTGGCCGATGGATGGGCGTATCGGTTGGATCGACATTCGACGATGCGTCAACGCGCGAAATAATACCGCTTTATATGCATACGCGATTTGACGCGTAAAGCCATGATTTTTCCAACGGTCTTCTCTCGGCCCTTTTCCCTCCACGTGCGCATATGCGCGACCAGACTAGCTCAAGGGCGAAGGGCGCCCCGCAACAGATAGCTGGTAACACATATAATGCGCATGTGAGGGAAAAGTGCACGCTAAAGAACTAGTAGTTCACCAAGGTAAAAGCTAAGCTGGAATAAGAAGGCAATCGTCTAGCTCGCTACTACTTTACGGTTATTACGTTGGAATGTGAAGCAAATGCTCTCCTTCTTTCCAACTAACTCACAGCCGCCACTCTTCCAACTCACCAAACGAATAAGGAAATATCTATTCTAACATTTTAAAATCGAGATACAGTTAAGGAGTTATAATTGCCATATAACTGAGAAACAATAGATGATTACGGGAGAGATTTTACGTTACGCGCTTGATAAATGGGACGCGAGCGAACATAGTCGCGGACGATAGAAGGAGGAAGTCGTTAGATAGGAGCGGTGCGGGCGGTTGGGTTGCTCGCGCGCGTCCAAACACTTGCCGGCAAGTTCTCCAAACTCCTGGCAGCGCACGGACCCACGTCAAGACATCGGGGTCGCGTCGGTACTCTGGGACCTTAATCTTGGCAGGCTCGGGACAAGGAAACGCGTACATATACATACAGACATAGGCAGAAGGGGCGGGGGTGGGGGGTGGGGGGGGGGGGGGACGGTGGGAAGTAAAGGCGGGGTGTGGAAGGCGAGGAAGCTAGCTGCCAGTAGAGCGACAGACCGCCCCCGTATACCGGCTCGCCTCCTCCTTATCTCGGGAGGCCGAGTTTCCTCGGACAGTTTGCCGGCGCTAATGAGCTGGCAAGATAATTAGCATTATGTTAATGTGTGACGCGGCTGCTCCTGCCGCTGCCATAGCCGCCGACGCCACCACCACCACCACCACCGCTAGCCACCTTCGAGTCTTGGCCGTACACTCCGGTAACCCAACCTTCTTGCCCAAAGCCCTTGCGACTACTCACCCGCGGCGTATGTGTATCTACACACACACACACACACACACACACACACACACACGTAGACGTATTACGTTCTAGCCGGATCTAGCCCGCGAGCTTCTTCCTTCGTGTTTGCATCCTATGTTTGGACTGCCTTACGCAAGTTCCACGACGCTCGGCCAACCACCCCTTCGACCCAGCAAGCCACCCACCCCCCACCCCCATCGGCCACGCGAAAGATGCCCGCAAGGGAATCCAGGGAAACTTGCATCCCCGTGAACTTAGGATAACAGTCTACGGATGTGTGTATGTGTGCGTGTGTGTGTTAAGGTAGAATGTATCTGCCTAAGTACGTTTGCATAATTCCATTTCTTGAATTGTCCAGAGTTTACTTTTCCAACTCTTCTATCTGGTTCTGGTTCAGTTGGAGTACTTGCTCTCTCGGCTATGGTTGAAAAGAAGAAACTAAGTGTCCTCGCAATACTTTAGAGGAGTGGCTCTCGCCGGTATCTAGAGTAAACTGGCGGGATCTCCGGTGGTCCTGGGAGTCCGTGCACCCGCCGGATACGGTGGGAGTTAATGTCGAAAGGGTGGTCATTCAGGGTTATATTTGCTAGGTGATAGGATCGCCGAGATAGGATTGTGCGCTGGCCCATCTCTCGTCCTGCACGCTTCCACCCTCGAGATAAGACAGACAGAACATTCTCTCTCTTTCTCTCTCTCTCTCTCTCTCTCTCTCTTTGCATGTTTGTATAATATATATTTGATGACAGTGCTCGAGCCTGCCGGGTCCATTCGACTTTTTGCATTCGCCATGCAGAAATCAGACAAGTGCGGCTCATTGATTGCGCGGCATTATACGAGACAAAGCGATTAGGATCAGCTTCCATTTGCCAGCGATGATCTCGAATGATACTCTGGTCGTGATCCATCAGTCTATTTGCATTACCGGCCCTACCCCGTACTGTCCGCTCTAATGGATGTGGCATTAAAAACAGGGGGTGCAGAGTGCCACCTGAAGTCACTGGTGGTATCGCTTTACATAATCGACCTAAGACATTTTCGAGGAATATAGCGTCGATTTAGGAGTAGAAGGCGATCATTGATCCGGCTGCAGTTTGGCCAAAGCAGGAAGTGGAGTCAAGGCGGGCACACCTACACGCGCCAGGCGCTGGGCGTCCTAACTAGCCCGGGCTAATTAATTAATCATGCGCCTCCTTCCGAGCTCAAGTCGGGCTGCTTATCCGGAAGCCTCGCCGAGCTAAGTTTACCGCCAAGTCGCGTATCTTCGGTATTGTCGGCAACGGTTTGGCCGAGGTGTCGAATGTCTCGTACAGGCGGAACTCCTCTTCCTCCTCACTCACTTTATATATACCTAACTACATACACATCTGACCCTCCACCTCTTCGCCCGACACCACCCCCACCCCCTCCCCCCTGTCCCACCCACATTTCATCCTCCTCTCCTTATGCTACCAAGCTCCTTTCTAGCCGCTTTCCCGTCCACCCCTTCTTCTCTCTTCGCCTACTAGTTCGCCGTGGCTCGACTTGCCTCTCATTATCTTGATTAATTGACCGATGGCCTCTCGTGCCTGTCTTTTCTCTCGTTTGCCCTACTCCCCGACTCCGCGTTCCTTCCGCACCCGTTACTTCCTCCCCTTCTTCTGCTTCTTCTGCTTCTTCTTCTTCTTCTTCTTCTTCTTCTTCTTCTTCTTCTTCCTGGTTGCGTCCTTCCTCTCTTCCGCTAGCTTCTCACCCTCTTTCTTTCATACACGACAATTGCCCTCTCGCAACTCTGACACGCGGATGGGGCCACTCCTTTTCTTAACTATACCTATCATGATTAAACTCTTGAGAAAAGATCAATCGCTTTGAGAGTATAGTAACATTTGAGAATCCTATCGAAAGAAGACGAGCTCAATCGATTAAGACCGAAGGGAGTCTGATTAAAAGGAATCCCTGATTAGTCGGCTGACTTGTCCCAAAAATATTTACACCCAAAATCGCTGGTAGCCAAGCGCCGGCATCGTCTTGACAGCTAAATTAAGAGAGTCAAAGGAACTCGACATAATTAAATCGCGATAATGATGCAAAGAATATCGCTGCGCTCCAAGCTCGGCCCTTCTTCTCCGCCCCAACGCTGTCTTCCTCGAACACGAGCCAGCAAACCCTTCGACCGCTCACCTCCGCTTTGCTTCGCTGATTATTTTGTCGACTGCTTTGATATTCAAGAAACACGGAGCCCCGCAAGTTTCTGTAATTATCACGACCCTTTCAGCCCTTCCTTTTTATTCGCAGATATACGACTACGAGCTTACCATTCGTTCAATTCACCAGAATACAATTCCTTCACCCGACTCTTCCTTCTAAAGATTTCCTACGCTCAAATCGAAGCCAGAACACGCATATGCAAAATACCAGGCTAAAAATGATCCCCTACGATTTTTTATTCACGGCGAATGACGCATTGCTTGTCCATTCTATTTTCACGGTGGCGCAGAGCAGAAGCCGGAGATATTCGAGACGAGGGTGGTTTGGCGCATCGATTAAGTAGGCGAATGAACAAAAACGTTTTCCATTCGATTTGGTGAAGAAGCTAGGCGCTAAACGTCCGTACGCGGGGACGTAAGTGAGCCTGCGGTGGAAAAGGGAAGTAGCTCTAAGGGCGCAAGGGATGCCGAAAGCGCGTGCAAGAGAGAAACGAGCCAGAGGATTGACTGTGAGGGGTTGAACAGGAGAGAGATGGAAGCAGCACAAAACCCCATGCATACAAATGGTATGCTAACAAGATACATTTGTCTATGGTGGTGTGTGGCCCACCGTTAGTAGGTGCGCTCGATGCCGTCGACGAAGGTAATACCGAGCTAGAAGCACCCCACACGCGCAGCCACTCGTCCTACCCCCTCTACCTCCACCCTCGATCCTTTCTTCCCCGTAAGCAGATTTATAGATCGATTATAGACTTCGCTTATGATTGGAACCATTTGCATGATGTAGGTATATACAGTCAGCAACCTCTGTCTCTGTTGCTCGCCCTTCTCGCACGTCTTCTCACCCTACAACCAAGCGCAGCATCTCGCTCGCTCTTCCTCTCGAACCATCATGAATCATCCGCGCCAACTGCTCTCTTATGGTTTCACGCGATAAACTGTTTGATGCACAGTGAGCGATGCGTGTAACGCGCTTGTTTGCATATTCCTTGCCATTCTCTAGCCGTTACGTAAGAAGAGAGTGTCCCAGCGATATTGTCTATGTATCTACGTTTGCCATGCTTGGGATAGAAGTCGATCGGCAGCCGAGCGAAGCCCGAGCAAGAAGTTAATATTTGCTGGCCGAGGGTTGCTTAATTAGCACGGAATTTCTAAGTAGCGGCGAGGGCTTGAAGCGCGTCCGCAGGAAGTGTGTGGTATCGGGACGTCTTACTCGAGGACTTAATTGGGTTTCGAGCGCGTTGACTCCGCTGGACGGAATCCGATCGAGAAGAGGGCGGAGAGAAGGTGAAAGAAGGGCCCACCCTTGACGAGGGAGCGACCGCGGCGCAGCCGTCGGTGGTGGAAAGACAAAACCTGCGTCTCCGACAACTCTCACCCCCTGGCAGCTCTCTCACTGGTGATTGATTAACTTCTTTTTTTCCCCGGCGACGATGAGAAACGTAATTATAATTTTTATTCATTACCGCCGGGCAGGGAGGACACCGAGGCGGACGACCCCCGGGGGCTTCGAGCTTCGCTTTCGTTTGATTTCCCATTTAAAGCCACTCGCCCGCGCACACCCGCTCACTCGCTCGCTCGCTTGCTTGCTTGCTTGCTTGCTTGCTTGCTTGCGGTTTCGAGATACGATTCTTTTCCGCTGGCCCGCGCCGCTGCTCCCGGGTGATCAATATTCATTTACATCGCCAAGGGTGCTCTAAGGGATTAACTGTCTACGAGACACGCTAATCAGCGATATCGCGTGTCCTTCCGAGCCAAATCGATCCGCCCCCCCCCTAAACCTCGAACCACTGTGACCGAACTCGCCATCCATTCCCATCCATCGAAAACAACTTAGCGAGAACATGAACTACTTTCATCTTACGAAATAAATATGTTGTAATTAGAAATATGTCACTAGGACATCATAATTTGTGGAAATTATGGACTTGTATATTTATCAGGTTAATCGAAGCTCATTGATAATGTAGATTCTATTACTACTTTATCGTCACGTACTGCTCGCGGCTCTATCATGTTCCCGCTCGTGTTTCGCACCCAAGGACGATAAGTATTTATCGCGATTGGACGTCATTAGTGAGCGCGCACCTGACTACGCGATCATAGAGGACGATTAAAAAGTACTGAAAGACCAGCGGGTGACTTGATCGCGCGTCTTCCAACCATTCTCCAATCTTTCCATCCGAGTGCACCTCGATCAGGCTATTCAACTGACTTCTCTCTCAAATTTCCTTTTTATCATCTCGCATTTTTCTCCCTGCCAAGCTCTTTATCTGTCGGGATTCTCCACTCATCCATTTATCTTGTAATTAGTTCCGATTGCCTTGCTCGATGAGCGCACAGTACCCACCAGCAATAGCATGAATTTACGGGCTAAAGAATGACGCTCTCCTCGGGCAAGCGATGAGATACCGAACCTTATCGAACGAGTCCCCATTTTTAAGATTGGCTCCCCCCCCCACTCGTCTCCACTGGCAGGAAAGATGCCTAAGTACAAGTAGACATAACGAGCGAGTTGTAAGTGTGCTGGTAGACTTGACAAGAAATCCAAACGGTGTCGTTCTCGGGTTGTAGCCCGCTGGCGGCATCGCACGATGATTCCACTCTATGGGCGGGCAATAACTTTAAAGCGAATCGAACCCCCGAGACATCCGGGAGTGGCTTATTTGCATAGCGACCTGAAAATCCCGCACCCTCTGTCATTCGAAGTCACCCACTCGACATAAGGTGGCCTCGTGCCTTTCTCTGTCCCATTCTCTCTTGCTCTTTTAGCTTCCCTTCTCTCATACACCCTCTCTCTCTCTCTCTCTCTTTGACACGCTCTCGATTCCTCTCGCTCGCATTTCTGATCCCTCCTTTCGTTTCACGCACACAGCGCGCGAACGAGCGTGAAACTGTGCGAGGGCACACAGGTCCCGGGGCTCGCGATCGTTTAGCACTTTGCCGTAATTTTTTCCGCCCCCGTATTTGCATAGCAGGAAGGAGAAGCCAGGGCTGCTTCATAACCCCCCCGAAGAACACAGAAGAAGAAGGAACACAGTGGCAACGGTGGGGTAGTGTCGTGGCTAACGATAAAAATCGATGTGCTCTAATCGAACCAAAACACTCGGCCCTCGTTATTCTTGTATTCTTCGAGCTCGCTCCTCGGGGGAAAAGCCTGCTATTCGCGCCGCCCTTGTACGCGGAAGTATGTGGACGAGTAATAAAAGCTAGAACGAATTCGATGATCTTTGTAAACAGTAGCATGCAGATAGATTCACATTGTTGTGCCAGAGTACACAAAGGAAAATATCTGCGACTCTTCGAGGATATTTTTAATATATTTAAGGTTTTATGGGACTCTAGGAGGAAGAAAAGCGAGAGAGAATGTATCTTTGAAGAAAAGTGCGTAGAAAGGTACGAGCAGGTCGCCCATGTAAGTCACGCTAATGCCAGCTCTATCCCATTCCAAGAAGCGTAAGAGATACCTTACCTCTGAAGAAGGTTCGCCCTTCTTCGCCCATCGCCGGGCTATCCTAGGGCCTTCTGTGCTTTAGTGCGCACATTACTCCGAGGATAACACTCCGGAATAAAAACCTTTACGGCGTTACATCGCTTTCCATCCATTTTATTCGACCGTACTCAGGTACGTTGACCCCGGCGACTTGCATAATTTTAGCTTGTAAAACTGGCTTTATTACTTCACTGGCTTCTTCCGGAGAACTCTCTTCCCCCTCCACTACCCTTTCTCTTACATCTCGCAACTTTTGTAAAAGATTCTTTAAGAAAAGCCAATTACAATATTTCTTTATGGTGTATCCGTGCTTGAATATAAAGGGAAAAGAATATTTCGTTAATTTTCACGCGAGTATAAGGAGACTAAGATCGAGTAGCCGGTGAGTGAGGGCGCAGCCGTTCAGTGTGGAGACATCTAGCACGAGCGCCTACAAGACAGAGAGTGAGGCAAACCTCCGTCGATAGCGTTGAACGCACAACTTTCGCCCCGGAACACGCTCTTCGGAAAGAATCTCTAAATGTTTTCTATCAAAACACTATATTAGATAATATCTATTCTTAAACATTAAATAAATCTGAACATTATATATCTATCATTTTCCAATCAAAGAAGAAATAAAAATCATAACTAAATACGAAGTCTACTGGAATCATTTTCATTCTCTAAGTCGAAACAGGAGATTGTCTGACTAATCTTCGAAAGAAACGAAATACGGAAACGTGCGGGTAGAATTGCGACACCTTTCCAAGTGAAAGAGTTCCCGATAACAGAGAGAAAGGAGCGGAGGAGTCATTTGAGGCCTCGGTATCGCGCCTGACGGCGAACGGCCGATCTTGAAAGGGGTGGCCCCACACATGAGTGGCACACACCACCCCAGTGGCATCAGAAGAGCCCCGAGCGGGATCGCGCGCACGAGAAGAACTCGTCTGGCCACATTTTCTCCTCTATGAGACGGTTCTTTCACGCGTACGTGCGCTTAGCTGGGTTCTCTTTAAAAAATCAAGCGACAAGTGTAGACCGAGTTCGCGCGCCCACATCGCCTCTGTTTACTTCGCCGGATGGCGGAGGACGGGTAGATGGTCGGTTGAGTGAGCGTAGCCGATCCTCGACGAAAGACACGTATAGAGAAGGTAGAAGAGTAGGAAGAAGTAGGAGGAGGAGGAGGAGGAGGAGGAGGAGGAGGAGGAGGAAGAAGAAGAACGGTAGCAAGCAAGCTGGCAAGCAAGCTAGCAAGCAAGCAAGCACACGATGGTGCTCAGGGTTGGAGCCGGAGACCGCAGGCGAGAGAGGGTTGCAGGGTACTGTATGTATGTAGGTGTAGAGGGGGTCCGGGGTAGTTGGACGAGCGCGTCGGAGACCGAGGAGAAATAGAAGGTGGAAAAGGGAGGCGTTCACGAGAGGTGGGTTCGTGCAGTGGAAGGTAGAGAAGCAGAGCTGCTGGCGAAGAACGAGCGTCCCGGTGGTTGGGGCCGTCGGACGTCGGCGGTCGTTGGTGCAAAGGCAGACGCCTTCCCCGGTTTCATTAACCCCACGCATTCATAATCTCGAGTGTGTTGGACGTGCGAATATAGATTGAGATGGGAATGAGACCGTTTTGTCCCGCGAATACTTGAGCCGCGCGAGGCGCCGCGCACACCGAGGAAAGGGAGGAGGAGCAGCAGCACCGCGCGCCTTTCAAAGGGGTGAATTTGAAAGAGAGGAGCATCCATCCCCGCCGGGAGTACGTGTGTACTGTTTGGCGGGTAAATAGGCAGTCGATTGGTCCCGCGAAGACGAAGCCAACCGGCACCCGCCATACGACGACACACAAGCCTTTCTGCGTCTCGAGTCTCGAGAGTCTCGAGCAGCCGGCCTGCATGCCTGCATGCGCTTGCCTGGCTGGCTGGCTGGCTGGCTGCCTGCCTGCCTCTACTCGAGGCCTATCCGACGATCTAAGCGAATTTTCCAGATTGGATATGCGCCTAATCGAGGAGAGACCGAATCTCGAGGACCCTCGATTCCACGAGATCCGAGGATAACGACTACTCCTGAAAACTACGACTGCACCACCAACCCATACATACACACATCCTCCTCCCTTTACACACTCTGCATCCCATGCATATCGGAAGCTCATAACTCTAAGCCCCAGTCGCATACGAAACTTCCATTCGACTATGAGCACGCTCAAATCTTTAGATAGCCAAGTGTAAGTAATAGCCATTTGCCACGCGTTCCCGGCGCAAGTGGAATAGGTCGAGCAGTAATCAGGCATGCCGCGCAGCAGTATTCCCTGTACGCGGTAGGAAGTGAAACGCGACGGGGAAAGAACTGATAAGAGCCGAACTGAGAGTAAAGATAGGAGAGGAGCTCGAAGCAGATAGGTACTGCGAGCGAGAATGGTAGCTGCGGAGAGAGCTTTGCAGGGCTCGAGGAGTGCAGAAGAAAAAAGAGAATGGGAGGAGAGCAGAGGAGGATGGCAGAGACGACGACGGTTAGAAAGGGAATGAGTGCTGAGGGGGTTGCAGCGGAGAAAGAGGAGAAGGAGTTGGGAGGGTTAGAGGTAGAGTCGGCAGTCGGAGGACAGGGGCCAGAGGGTGGCAGGGGGCGGGGGAGGAGGAGGAGGTGGAGGAAGGGGGTGGACGGTGAGCGAGCGAGTGCACGAGTACGAGAGGGACTAGCTTGGGGTGTGCTGTATGTAGCCGGGTCGATTCAGCCCCGGGCACTCGACTCCAAGCTACCTCTATCTGCTGTATTCCCTCTATTCTCTCTCTCCCCGCAAGCATCGCTACGGTGTTACCTACCGATCGTACCTTCCTCGCTCTTGCCTACACCATCGGTCCGCTCCATCCTCTTCGGCCTCGTTCCTCTTCACCCTCATCCTCTTTTCCCTCTGCCACCCTCGCCTCACCTCGCCACTCTGCACCGCGCGCTCACGACACCCCCTCGAGCTCGTCCAACCACCCCTCAACTACCTCCGCCACCTCCTGCGGTTCTGCCACTAGGTCTCGATACAACTTTCCCAACGACTACTACTCGCATGTTCCTACTATCGCCGCCTCCAGTTCCGCATAAGCGTCGGGGACCTCTGCGCCTCGATGCGCTTAAGCACCGAGTATACCTCGACTAAAGAGAATACTCTTAAGAATTCGCTCGGCGCACTCCTATTATGTTTAGAGGATTGGGACATGATTACTGACCCTTGGAGACTAGAATCTTGAATCTTAGGTATTACTGGCATCGGAGTCAGATATATCCAAGGTAGAGGCCGATCGATGATCGGCTTTATTCTCTGGTGAAGATTTCTGCATGAACGCGGGAGAGCAGGGTACATACTGGGGGATAAGTTCGGAGTTATGGAGGATAGGAGTTGGAGTGCAAGAGGAAAGAGGCAGAGAGGGGGGTAACGCCGCTACCATTTGGCGGGGCACTTCCGTTGTCGGATTTCCTGGAGGAAAGTACTGGCGCAATGGCAGCCAAGGCAGTCAGGCGGGACCAAAGTCGAGGGTGAGAATCGTGTGCGACTACCGAATAGGGGCGGTTCTCCAAACGGCGCCGGCGGTGTCGGCGGGGTGTTGCACTGGATCCGAGCAAGTGCTCGATCCCTGGCTTTGCCAGTCAGGGTGTCTGTATATGTATGCGTGTGTGTGTAGGTGTGCGTTATTTGTACGCAGTCGTAGCCCGCAGCACCTGGCTTGGCTGGCGCGCATTGGTTTCTACATCTGTGCCGTTTGTCTGTATGTCTGATGACGTCAGACACGAGGCTCCACCCAAGGCGGCGGGGGTGGATGTACACGCCGGGGTACGCGCGTTGCCTACCTCGAGTTCCGCAGGGTGGCAGACCGAATAGGGGTGGTGGTCGCCGGTGGTAGCTAGTATGCTCTGGCTGCCGGTGGTGGTGGCCTAGCCGGTGGATGCCAGATCCGCGAGGAAGGCAAGGTGCGCGCGCGCTTGCGCGAGAGCCGCCGGATCGTTTATTTGTATCTGTCATTGCCAGCTAAGAGGGAGGAAAGAGGGAGACCTCTCTCAAGATCCCCTTCCTTTTATTCCACTTCCTCCTCCGGCACCTCCACCTTCCACCGTCACTAGCTCTCTCTCTCCCTCTCTCTCTCTCTCTCTCTCTCTCACACTCCCTCTGCTATTCGCTCCCTGCTCCACTCTGCTTCTCCTTATTTTTGCGCGCTCAAGCCGCCATCGTTCCACCCCCGCTACCATTCAGCTAAGGGGCACAATTTATTTTTCTCCCATTACCGAGTATTCGCAAAAATTCCTTTCCTCCACTGTCCACCCAACTGCCAGTTGACACTGCTTACCATATGAATATCGTGATAGCCAGAGATTATGGCACACCGAGCAAATTCTCGGCACGCTGGAATATGGCCGGGAATGGCATTATTAGGAAGTAACTGGGTCGATGTAGAGTTTACATTTTGCATTGTAAATCGCGAAGAGAAAGGGAGAGCGCTGCCGGCCACAGCACGCTGTTAGTTTCTGCGTTGCTACCCCTTTGGGAGAGAATAGTGATGACAATCTTGATGCTTCGCCACTGGATAAAATCTCTAACCGCTACTGTTCTTCTTGCTACTATTGTTCAAGAGTATTTTATAAGATAAACTGTAATCGTAACTGAATGATTTTACCTTGTACCACTTATTTATATGTACATTACAATTAGAAGAATAACAATTTGTTAATGATATTACTCGAACTTGTGGAAGCAGAAAGAAGAGAAAGAACGGTAGAAAAATCGTAAGGTATACTGGAGAACTGTGTAGACGACAGTATGGCGCTCGTTCTCCTGGCGATGTGAAGAGCGCTTTGATGAAAGCAATTAGCTCGTTTTTAACGGCACGGCGTACGAGACCATCGGTTATAGGAGCGTGAATAAAATGTCAACCCCAAATTGCTCAACTCCATTCGCCCCCCGCGCTTAAGCGTACGTACGTACGAACATGCACAGGTGTTACGGTAACCTTGATACTTCGAAAAATTAATGGCCACCGCCAACCACCGAGAGACGAACGTTTCAATTGCTAACCCCGGAAAAAAGAGAAACAGGCAGAGTGTCGTAACACAGTGGCTGGCGGAAATTGCGTGAGCCCGGTGGAGACGATAATTGAAACGAGCCTGTAAAACGACACATTGAATTTAAAGTTAAACGCTTATTACACCACGTCGTCAGCTCCGTCCACCCTCGACAGGTGTAACGAGCAGATCTCGATTGGCCGTCGTAAGTGAAATGCAGTCATGAACGCGGAAAAGGATAGACAAAGAAAGTATACAGCTATTGTTCCTCTGAAAATATCGTAGTTAGTAGTAATGGGCTTTTTCTCGTTCCTTTCTCTCTTCGAATGAATGCTATACTTCCACACGTGTATGTATACATACACGAATACACACAATTCTACCTAGCCACGTTTGTTTCAAGGGAGTGCAGCATCTGCCGCGAGGTTGCCATGCTGGTGCAACAAAAAAGTCCTCTGTGCGCCTCGGCTCTCCTTTGGCAGCTCCTGAGCATTTCGCTACTCCTCTTGCCGTGATGGCTCCCGCGGAAGCGGGCACGGTAAAACGCGGAAAATAAAAGGAAGGGAAGATGGGTGGTGGGTGGAAGGTAGAGCTAGATAGGAAGAGCGCGCGCTGCAGTAGGAAGGACGCACTCCTGGGAAAGAGGGAAAAATGTAGAAAGAGCTAGGCGAAAGAGAGTCGGCAGACGGCCGGGCATACACAGTGGAACCAAGAGGGACGGAACAGATAAAGCAGTCGGGTGGCAGAGGGTGGTCGCGGGAGGACCCGGCAGATTGGAGAGAGGAGAGAGAAAGAGAGAGAGAGAGAGAGAGTGAGAGTAAGTGAGAAAGGTGGCGAGAGGAGGGAGGAGAGCACGGGTCCGGAGGGTTTAAGTGCTACCGAGTGTCTACCTCCTTGTGGGATCGAACCCAGGACTCTCCAACTCTCTGGCTGCGTCTCTTTCTCGGATCGAAGGAAGGCGGCCCTCGCCCTGAGCCTCTCGCACTCTTACCACCCTCATCACTCGCTCGCTCGGCCTCGCTCGCCCCCGCGCTGTCTCCTCCTCTCTCCTTCTTCCATTCCACCGTACTCTTTCCTCCGCAACCTCCGTCTCTCTGTGTGTCTCCTCATCCCCTTCGCGTTCACCGTTCTTCCACCCCCCCCCCCCCGGCCGCCCGCCGCTCACCGAGCAGCCCTCTCTCCCTCAACCCTCGCCCACCGCCCACCGCCCACCGCCAACCCGGCCATCCGAACACCACCTCCCAGATACTCCCGTCTCTTCTCTCGTTCCCGTTTCTGTTCGGCTGCTGGCAACCCACCGCTTCCGCCCTCCCAACCACCCCGCTCTCCCTCTCGCTCGGCAGACGTCCACGAGCATAGATACGTATGTACATAAGTACGTACGATGGGTAGAGACAGAGATAGAGAGGGAGAAACTGCCTGGTCGTTTCCCTGGCGAATGCTCCCTCTGAGGAACGTGGGGACGCAGGGGAGTGGAACGCGGAGGGAAATCTCTTGCCCGTTTCTCTCTACTAGTCTGCCTGCCTGCCTGCCTGCCTGCCTGCCTGCTTGCCTGCTTGCCTCAGTTGGTCTCCCCAGCAGTGCTCTTCCTTTCTCTATCGCGATTCGATTCACCCTCTCCCACCTTCTCACCCCGGCTTTCACCGTTTCTCTCTATCCGCGCCCGCCAGAGATGTAGTATACGTATAACGGCGCGGGGCGTAACCAACCCCTCTAGAATCCGCAGCCCGGCACAGACACAGTCGGCATTCGTCGTGCCATTGGCCCCGACGACACTCGGAAACCCAATGAAAAGCGCAAATACCATGCCGACTTCCGGTCGGTGAAACGAATTCGGGAAACTCCCGATCGCGCAGGACTGCTGCCCTCCGAGTTTCTATTCATCTCACTCCCTCGAATGTATATATATATCTATATATATATATTCATTCTCCTCTACTCGCTTTCCACTCGCAACCCTCCGCTTCCGTTTCATCCCACCGAGCAGACAGAACTCTCAGCCACACCTGTTCGCAGTTCGCATTCGAATGCTGGAAACCCAACGATTGGACGAACGAATTCAACGCCCTTCCTTCCATTGGCTGGGTAGCCTGCTTCCTCCTACGATCCCTTCTTCCTGAACGAGAGAACGAGAAAAGCTCAGGGGAAACTTTTGTCATTGCGAATAAATGCGCGAATCCCGTTCTTCGAGATTTCAAGCTCGAAGCCAATGGGAAAGCAGAGAGAAGCCCTTGGAAGATGAGACCTGTAACTCGCTGGCTTATTCGCTAGCTACCGCGAAAGAGTGTAACGCGCAGCTTACGTCTTTCCTGTTACCAAGTTACAACGACGTACTCTGCGAAAGCGGAGAACGCTAGCAAGAAAGACCATATAAATGGGACGTTTCGTTTCTAAGAAAACAGTCGCGCCTGGATACGAGCTGTCATTAAAGAACGGATTAACGCTCGAACGTGATCCCGAGGGACTGCTGTAGAGGAACGATAGACATTAATACAGAGTTATATCAGGACTAAAGCTCCGGATTACCGAGAATGGCTGCATTGTCTTGGACTCCATTTCGAAAGGTTTTATATCCTCGATATATGGTCACCTACGCACGAGAACCTAAAAGCAAGAGTCTCTGTCATAGAGATGACTCGTCGCGCGAATACCAAGACAGGAAAAAAAGCCACTCAAACCACTGAGACGAACTATCGCGACGATCTTCTGTCGGGAGTGAAAATTCTTTAACGTGGAAACAGGTACGAGCAAAGTTGCCCGAGGTGTTGAATGCGATTGCGTTCCCTATCGATCCCGAAACGGAGCCTTTTCTTAAAGGGATGGAGCACTATCTCACCTTCCCATATAAACTTACACAATCAAGCGAATAAAGCTATGACAAGTAAAAGAATACTAAGAATAGAAATTGAAAACTATAACATTTAAAATATGATCAATGATAGTTTACAACACTTTCTCATAGTATCTTAGAGAAACAGGTGGAGAGGGTGCAACACCCTTTACGACTATATCGTCGGGAGCAAGAATCGAATCGATTAAAGGAACTTAAGTTGAAATTTTCAAGAAAGCGAGACAGAGAGTGGATGGGGTGTAGGGTAAGTAAGGGTTGGCTGAATTGAATGCTAGAGTACTGGGAAATAAAAGGGGGCCTCGACGGAATATGGGGAATGGGTGGTGGGTGGGAGGATGGTGGTTGCGTGGAGAACGGCATCGTCGGAGAATTCTTTTATAGTGGCTCCGTTCGTCTCCTCGCGAAAGCTTGCGAAGAAACACGAGGCACGGAGGACGAGCGACGGTATTGGATAATACCGGGCGGTAGCCGGGTTCTGCGAGAGAACCATCCATTTAAAATGTCTCCCTTAAATCTCCAACACCACCGGCAACCACCACCATCACCACCACCGCCGCCGCCGCCGCCGCCGCCGCCGCCGTTGCCGCTGCCACCTCCGCCTCCACCTCCGAGCCACCGTTACCGCCGACTTTCAGTAGTAGTCGCCTCCAACCTCACCCAGCCAGGAGGCCACCCACCGACCCGAGCGAGCGCCCTGGGTGTAGGTGGCCACCCTCGCCCTGCCACCGGTTTCCTTTCCACCCCTCACTTTTATATCCACCTAAATCCATCCATTTTAAATGACGGATATTTTCTCTCCGAGCGACTGTATGGATTTTCATACTTTCCTTCAAGGAACGCTTATGTATGGTGGTGCCGCCGCCGCTGCCGCCGTCGTCGTCGTCGCCGCCGCCTCCTCCTCCTCGGCTCGAACGACCTGCTATTCCAACAGAGAGAAACGTAAATCTCAAAGGAAGCTCGCTGCCACGAATATCCCTCTCTTCTAGGTTCATACTGATTTTATCATCCTTTTCCATCATCGACGTTATTCTTGACTTACGAGAGAGGATTACTCATCTCTGGTGGAATTTTCGTCACCGAAAGGATCATTTCAGATAGCAATGAGAGAATCGCTGGAGGGGTCATCATTGATAAGCGTAGGCGGAAAAGAAGATGGAAGAATGGGACAGGAAGAAGAGAAGTATGCTCGATGAGTAGGGAGCAGAGTACAATGGAGAAGTCGATAGTCGGGCGAGAGGAGAGCGAGGTCACTTGCGTCAGAGAGGCAACTATGTGCCACCAAGATATGGAAGACAACGTAAAGGGGCAAGAGGTGGAGAGCGAGCATCAGACGACATGTATTATTGATGCGCCGCTGTCGCCAACCCGGCTCTCTTTCTCTTCTCTACCTGTCACTCTCGCTTATTCTCTTCGCCAGTTTATTCTCTCTTCTCCCTCGCTCGCTTACGTTTTCTTCTGACTAGCGCGCATTGTATCCCTCACCCTCTTCCGTCCGCCGCCCACCCCCCTTTCACAGCAGTAGTGTCTACGTCTGCGGTGCTCTTCTTCGTCTTCGCTTCCACCTTTTAGCTCCCCGTGAAAACACCCACACAAACCCGCCCAGCCACGGCGCACAAGGTGAACTCACAAGCTCTTCCAGTTTCCGATACATTCCAGGAGGAATGCGAGCTTCCAACCGTCCCCCACCCCCCATACACAGCAGAGTTCTGGCGTACTTCGAGCCAGGTCGATGGTCGAATTCGCGCCCGGCAGCCACGTTCCATACGAAACTTTGGAGATGCTTCCCTATACCTCTTGCCACCCCCTTGTTCCCTCATTTTCTAGAAAATCGTACGAAACTACGAGAAATAAGAGTAATTGAGAAAATACGCCATAGGTGGTGAATGTCCTAGTAATATTGAAAGCGAACGTAGACATTGACCATAGATATATATATTGTTGATACTTGCAAATTTATCCAATGTCGACGGTCAAACTGCTCCAGTCTCGGCTAGTTGTCGTGAAAAGTGCAATAATTACGGGTTGAGTACATTATGCACAGGTTGCTCGAGTGTGCGCGAGGAACGTCGTGTTTCCAACAGAGCGGACGGGGTGTATTCCGTCGGGGGGAAGTTCGCCGGTATTACCCGGGGACGCCGCCTTCTTCCATTAATCTCGCGGCAATCGAAATTAGCATAATTGACGGAGCGGAGAATAGCGGCCTGTTCGACTCTGAAACGTCATCTCGAATAATCTCTCCATATATCTCACTCAATGTTTCCCGATAAAGCACGCATCCGCGAAAGGACCATCGACCCCGAGCAGCCGTCCGCAGAATGACTTCTGGATTGGACACACCAACATTCACTACATCGATAGCACTTTGCTAATAAGACTAAACCATCCTATAAGAAGTGCTGACTGTAAAATAGAAAATAAAGAACTCTATGCCTGTTATTTTCTGCCCGTACTCTATTTGTCCCTTTCTTATTCGATCACCTCTCGCTTTCTCGGGACCGCAGCATCCCTGAGCAAGACGTATCGCTGCGGATTTTTTTCCGCATCGGTCATTTATCAAGGCCCTTCGTATTCCGTGGCGTTCTTCTCTTCTCGACACACCTTGCGCGGCATTTTGACAAAGAAAATAGAGAAAAGCAAAAGAAGAGGTCCGCGTGAACAACAAGGCAGTCGGAAAAAGGGTCTGCTTGGACAATGGTGTTCCAATTATATTCCAAATCCATGTCTATGAATGAACTTTCGATATTGTAACACCGTCGTGAATTGTTTCGAGACAGGCGACGAAATCCTTTGAGTGGGATATAGAAGACTAAAAAACAGGGGTAAATCTGAAGTGAAAGCCTGGACTTGAAGGAGGCATTATCTACCACTGACAGAAAAGGCTCGTAAGAAACGATGCGAGAGGTTGTGAAGTAAAGCCATTGTCTATCTATCATTGCTCCGCGAATCTCACATCCATCTTCCTTTTCCCGAAAGTAACAGCGCTGCATCCATTTCTTTCCACGAGCATCTCCCTTCACGCTTCCTCCTCAATTCGCTGACGTACCATCGCATCATTGGGATCTTGGAAAGCCTTCTACTTCACACAGCAAAAAAATAAGAGCAGAATGATGATGGAAAAAAGGACCTAGCTTTAAAAGTAGCTTGCGACATAAACTGTTCGTGAAGCTGAAGAATCGAAAGAACACCCCAATAGGGTGAACTCTGTTTGACCAGGAAACCCGCATATCAGTGCGATGTGTATGGAGTGTGTGTACGCATATGCAAATACTTGCCAATGTCCAAAGGGCAAATATATGCGTCTGAAAGATAAGGCGAAGGGTTCAAAGCTCTCGATTAAACAGGACATTGGGTCAAGCTACCCATTCTCTGCGTCGTCCCCGATGAAATCACGCCGTTCAAACGATCTCACGAGATTCATAATGATTGTGACAGTGTCGCAATCATCGTCAAAGTTATCGGATCAAATAATAAATCATGGGTAGGCCCTTGAGAAACTTTGAACTGAAAAGATAACAAAGATAGTGGTGAAAGAATCTGAATGGAATCCTTCAACAGTAGCAACGATGGGGAAATGAATCAGAAGTGAAATGGAACGAGATACGCCTCGATTTCGTAAACGACAGCACGTTAATGACCTGCGAAGGTCTGGAAGGACGGATCGGTCAGCATCACTCGCCGCTCGAGTAAACATTTGGGGAACGAGCCCACAACTGAATGCAGCAGGTGCGTATTAAACCACGCAGGCGAGTACAATGGACTCTGGAGTGCACTCGGGTAGGATGCGGAGAGGAGACGAAACTAGCCGGCAAACTGGCCCGGACGAGTTTCCCCTCGCGTCTTGGGTGCGCATCCCCTCGTGATGAGGAGACGTGCTCTCTCGCAGGCGATCCCGCTGCGTAAATGCATACTCGCTCACCGATTTCTTCGGCGATCGTGTGCGCGAATTCTTTCCTGGAAGGTTTTCGTACGACTTGCTTCTCCTTCATGAATAATCTAACACGCGCTGACACATTCAACGAGGTCTCTAACAGCCAATCTGCGTCGAAGCAGAACCTACCTTACTACTGGCATTCTTACTTTTAAACTATTGTAATAGGATGACTATTATGCAGAGCGACCAGTCCCGTCTCTGCTTGGGACTGAATTTCGGAACAGGCTTGTTTGAACGCCTTAGAACTTGAATGACGAGATTTCAGAAGAGGTAAAAAAAAAGGCAACGCAACGAAGAAAGCCGTCCAAGAGATTGGAATAGTGGGGTAGGGTATTTATAGTACGATAAGGTATCAGGGATCACGACCTTCGACTAGAAGCGTAGGGCATGCCTCTAATTAGAATGTAGTCGAACTATAGCAATGGTCTAGGGCTTCCCTGTAACCCGGCCTAGTCACCGTGCTAGTGGTGGTGGTCGTTGTTGCTTCGGTCATTGAACTTCTAAACGAGTCTATCGGGCAAGGTGGCCTGGGTAACAGCCACCAGATAGCGAAGCCGACGAAGAATTCGGATATTGAGATAGGTACGGACAGGGGAGCGGGAGAGCCCGACCTAAAGAAAAGAGGAAGGAAAAAAATCAAATGGATACAGACGATCGGGGGAGAAGAGTGCGGAGAGCAGGAAGGTTGCTTGAACGACTCACCGAATATAAATACCAAAGTCGACTCGAAAAGTCACCAGTAGTAGACCCGGCACCGTATTGAACCGATAGATTCCCACATCCTCACACTTTTATCTTCTCATCCGCGAAAGTGCAAAGCTTCGTTGCAATTTAATCTAACCAACTCTTGAACTACAAACGTTCAATTATTTGACACGCCGAATCGATCCAGGAATTATTTTTGGATCGATTTAGTACTTTTCCATACTTCCACACATACCGAATTATTAATTATTAATTTTTTCGGCGTCGCGTAGAATAAATCTCTAAGGCAAATGTACTTGGCAAAGAAGTACTTGACAGCGAGTTCACTCCAATTCCAGGATGCACTCGACTGCGTAGAAGAGTTCGATGTAGAGATATCGAAAATGGGTGGCAACTGCCTGGATATCGGTTGTGGTCCCGGCGAAGTCACAAGACAATTAGTCCTACCCAGACTAAACAAGAGTGCGAATTTAGTTGGTAAGTTTAATTGGTAATATTTAAAGACTAGAAACGTATGATTGTATTGAATTCAATGATTGCAATTATCCTAGGAGCGGACATTTCGAAACCAATGGTCGATTGCGCCAAGAAATTGCACGAAGACGAAGACCGACTGTCCTTCATTCTACTGGACATAGAAACTTCTGAGCTGCCGAATGACCAAATTGGCCAATACGACAATATCCTCTCTTTCTATTGCCTTCACTGGTGCCAAAATACCAGGTAAGTTGAAATTCCAAAGAAAGAGAGTAAGTTGGAATTGCAAAGAATTCTATTTAATCCTCGGATTGATTTTAGGCAAGCTTTCCAAAATATTTACAAATTATTGCGACCGGGTGGCAAAGCGTTGGTTTTATTCCTCGGTTGGAACGACGGCTACGATTCGTACGCCAGAATACACAAAGATCCAAAGTACAAAGCGTACTGGAAGTACATGCAGGTAGATAATAATCGATGTTAAACTATCGCTTTAGTATTCCCGTGCAAGCTTAAAATTAGCACTCACTCACCTGGGATACATAAGTTGACTTGACTTCCAGGACGTGGATCGTTTCATACCATACTTCCATCGATGCAACGCCTCGAGGGCTGCTTTCAAGAATGTCCTGGAAGATATTGGCTTCGATGTGCTTCATTGCAGCCGTCGCGAAAAGAGCTTCATTTTTAGTGACACACAAAACTTGAAAGGTAACTTGAAATCAGTTTTTTCCACCGCCAGGATCTGAAATTTCGAATTCAGTGGGATCATTCGATTTTTATTGTAGATCACACGATCGCGGTCAATCCGTTTATCTCTCGAATACCGGACAACTTGAAAGAGGACTTCGCCGATGTCTTGACACACGAGATCGCCAGCCAAAAGATCAATTTCATCAACAAAACCGAAACCGGCGAGACACAACAGAGCATATTAGACAGGTACTATGTCCTGATGGCATACATGCAAAAACCCAACGAAGCTCATTGATATTCGACTTTAATTCCATTATATTTCTCGACTGACTGTTAAAAACTTCAACGTTGTTATCATTTTAATGCTCGACAATTGTCATTTTTTGTAATTGCCGATCTGATATTATAATAAATGGCTTAATAAAATTGGAATGGGGAGAGATGATTGTACAAGGCTCATATTGAGGGATAGCGTCTCTACAGCACTAAACTTTATTGTACACTATATCTTTGATTTTACAATATACGGTACAGCCATTTATAGAATATCGTAGAACTTATATACCATTAGATGGATATAAGTGGGCTCTGTAATAAGATGGTGGCTCTGGTATCCACACAACGGGTAAGAATTCACCTAGCTGATACTGTTTTTTTTTGTTCTTTCTGAGTTGGGTCATTCTTCCTCTCCTAAAAGGTACATCCAGTTTTACAGGTTCACGGCTTGAAAACGTAGACATCGATTAGTGTTCGGTACTGCGAAACGATTTTACATGTGTCGTACTCGATGTAATCGAGTAAGCTCGGCTTGCGCTACGAGAAGAAGTATGTCGCAGTGTAGTGGTAGTAGTAGCAATAGCAATAGTAATAGTAGTAGTAATGGTAGTAGCAGTTGTAGTAGTAGTCGTAGTGATAATAGTTGTAATATTAGTTACAATGATTTGGTATAGATCGGGTATAGATTCTAAAGTATATCGCGCTGCCATTTCTTGCCCGAGCGAAATACTTTCGCGCTTGTAAATCTGTAGTTTGACGCAATTGCCGGATTCCGTGCGGGGAAGCAGTACCGAAACTTATATAACTGGAAGCAGTTCGAACGATTCTACTGCGGATCAATCATTCGTCGCATGCTACTTTCAGTACAAGCATTATTCCCAGTGTAGAACACTGACAAATAGTGCTTGAAAAAATAGCAGACTGCTAAGGTAGAGCTAGTCAAAGCGAAGAAACACATAAATGCGACAAGATCTAAAAGTAGGATCTCAGAATTGCCACAACAATTTATAGTTCACCAAAGGTGAATGATCGGTGGGTGGATTAAGATTCAGCCTGAAAACGGAATTACATGAGTCTATTGTGGACTGTCCGGTTCTAATGAATTTGATGCGCAGTAGATAGTCGTGGATGAACGTACCTACCACAATTGGAACAGTTCATAGTAAAGACAGATTCGATGACACCAAGTCCATAACTCTGGCTTGCCATCAACTTGCTTCGAGTATTCTGAGACTTGTTCGAGGTAGATAGCGAACGTTACGGAAAAGAGCATAGCAAAATAAGCGGAATATATGTATAGGTAACACCGATGGAAGTCAGTAAGTTCGATGAAATTTGAGAAGCGTTAGATCACGCCGAGACTTTAGGACTTTGTGTCATCGAATCTGTGTTTTCACAATTCATCGGGCTTTTAAGTGGTGATCCTTATTCCCTAGCGAATCAACACTTATACAGTACGCATTTTACCAGTAGAGTGAATGGAGTCTAGTATATCGTACTGTCGATCACTTGATACGTCCTTAATAGTAAGAAGAACATCGAACATCGAAGATGATTGAACGACAACCTAGAAGAGCGAGAGGGTACAGAACGGCGTGAAGGATGACCGAGGGCAAGGCACGAGTGATTCTGAGAAAATCATCTGGACGAAACAAATCTGCCTTTTATATTCCTTACCGACAAGATTCCGTCTGTCAGTAGAGGCCTCATTTGACGCCCACTCGACACGTCGAACTTCGTCACGCTTAATTCCCGATCGATCGATTGATCATCGAACACTCGAAAATCCTTCACACGGAAGACTGATTCAAAAACAGACAAACTTAAATAGGAAAACACTAATCACACAAGAGCAACACTCGATTCTTTAAAGGGAACAGTACGTCAGGAAGTTCGACTTGTGGCAACGCGCCAATGATAGACTACTGACTATTTTCAAGAAAAATACTGAAAAGTGTTCACGACGTAACTTGTGAGAAACGTATATCGAAAGTTAGACACATATCGTCTTATTTAGAGTAGAGCGAACAGTTATTACACGAGGATAATTGCCATAGTGGTATTACGACTAAGTCCTAAATACTTTCATCATAAAAATCTCCGCTCGGTGATGGATCGTCTTAACGCTGTTAGGATTGAGCCAACGACGGTCAATGAAGAAGTGATCCTCGAGTTAAAAATGAAAGTGCAACAATCCGGACAATTCACACCATTTTCATAGAAATTGAAAGAAAGAAGAAGAAACAATCAGATCCAAGACAAAAGAAAACTCAACAAGAAATAAAATACGATTGTAACCTTTTAGTTCATGAGATGCGATCTATTACGAGAAACCATCTCGGAAGACAAGGGTTGGAGCCATCACCAATGCTCGCTGATATGAGAGTCGTATATCCTGTTACATTTGAAACTTCTAATCTACGAATTCAAGAAATTCAAATTTAATTCTCCAGCCTAAGAATTCAATGCGAACTTATTGTCGATGAGTACACTCACACAAAAAAGACATGAACATTTTGCACATACATAGCGGATGTATTCGCATAAAGCAGGAAACCATCACACACGAGGTGAGAATCAATGCCACCTATACAGAGTAAAAAATATCTGGCTCGAAAGACGTGCGTTTACTTATACGCGCAAAAATCTGTGAAACCAGCCAAGAAATAGATTCGTATCCTACGATTACTCAACCCGCAAGCAATTCGTAATTAATCGGCGCTCTCATGAGGTATGTACGTATTCAAGGAAAGACGACAAACGTCCCACGCAAAGTGAGAATCGGTGCAAATATGGAGTAAAAAATATGTAGCTCAAAAGAGAAGCGTTGCGGAAGAATCTGTAAACTGTATAAATACACGCAAGGAATGGAAAACGTCTTTCGCGATTGTCCAATCTAGAAGCAACTTGTAAACAATAGACATTCATGAGGTATGCAAGGAGAAACAACAAGCGTCCAACACAAGGTGAGAATCGGTGCAAATATGGAGTAAAAAATAGTATGTAGCTCGAAAGAGAAGCGTCGCGGAAGAATCTGTAAAGTGTATAAATACACGCAAGGAATGGAGACGTCTCTCACGATTACTCAATCTGGAAGCAACTCGTAAACAATCGACATTCATGAGGTATGCGAGGTACGAGAAGTTGAGTGTCACACGGGAGATAAATCGATGCCAACGACACGCAGAAGTACACAAAGCCCTGAGGCGATAATGCCGCCGAGGTATTTGCAAATCAAGGAAGAGACACACACAAGGTGTGGACGCGAAAGCCTATTTTAAGACGCATTATAGCGCACAGCACAATATTCTCAAGATGCATTTGAACCATACAAAGATAGTACACGGCAATGCACCTCCCATCGCAGATCCAGATAAAACATGCGAGGTAAACAGTACATTGAAAGTGGAAGCGTCCTGCGAAAGAAAGGCAAGCCGTTTGAGCAGAATTGGAGACTCGAGTGGTCGTGCAGAAGTATTTGCAAAAAGCTTTAATCTCAAGAGAAGTTGTTAGAGAAACAGCGAAACCGCACAAAGTATCGTTGAGACTGGCAAAATCGACTGTTAGTAACTGTCGAGCAATATTAATAGAGAATAAATTGCGCAACCGTGCTATTGTAATAGAAGACGCGTATAATGCACAAATATACCGACAAAAGGCAAGAGTTCTCTTAATACGAAGCAGCCGGCGAATACATTCGTGAACGCGCAGTACAAGTACATCTATCAAGCTCGATCCATTCCTCTTACAATTAGACGAAGAAACATACTGGTCGCTTGAGTTTAACACGATGTTGCTTGTACCGAGATCTCAATTGACACTGGCCAAACATCGTTACCTTGATGCTCTTGACTGCCGCTTACTTCGAGATAGACAGAGTTCTTAATATCATCGTTGATTATGCTAAAGCAGAAACCGAAAGTTCACCAAGGCTCTTTATAATCGCTAAGAAGTATAAGTGTTTGCATAAAGCGCGTGTATGCCGAGAGTGAGCGAAAGACGAAAGACACTTATAGTTGCAGCCGTCGGAATCAGGGTGAAAAATGTGGAATAACGAAAATCGATATACCGATACGATAGAAAGGAAAATGTATACGCGCGGAAATTGCACAGTGTACACTGTACCTCGTGCGCACTGTGCGAGAGACAGTCGAAGGATGACCGGATTACTCGAAGACCTGCCGTGTAATAATGGTAATCTCTCGTAAAGCCGTTGACGAGTCACGGCAGCATCCTGGCCTTCTCGCAAGTACACAGTTTAGGGTGGTGAGTGCGCGGAAGGTCAGCGGACTTGAATTCTCCACGGTAGAAAAGTCAGAAAGCTAGATAGTGGAGGAGATTAGTCGAGTATATTGTATTTATCGAGCGTTCGTCAGGTACGAAGAATCGTTGTTACTAGATTCTCGCTACGCGGAAAGTCCAAGGGATTCCCGAGAGAAAGAAGAGAACGCGGAACGTAGGAGGTAGCACGAAGATCCCGTAATGTTAACACGCGCGAACGAGTATTCCTATAGTATGACTGTGAATTAAGCATGATGCTCTTACATGCACTCCCCTTGCCAGAAGACTTACGTACTGCGAGGAAAGTATGCTTCCTCCATCCGGCTTAGATGTTATAGTATTAAAAGACACAAATAAAGCCTGATCACTAGAAGTCGGTAGGCCGTTTCAAAAATTTGCACAATTCATACGATGTACGTCTGTACCCCGGAGTGTTTTGTATACTTACGATTTATGATGACGCCAGGCTCATGCACTTCGCATGAATCTCTCTCCCTTTACCCTTCTATATCCCCTCAAGCAGCTCCCAGTGCTCGCTGGCAATGAGTGTCGAGAATAGAATGGAGCTTTCGCTTCGGGGATATTCGAGGTGCAGTTTAAGTACGGACTTTGGCATAATTGGGGTGAAGTGCATGTGCTCTGGCGGCACCCTTACAGGTAACACGAATCCTAGCCTTAATGTCCTATGAACAACGACTATACACTAGTACTGCCACCTGTTCGCTATGCTACGATTAACAACATCAACAGCAACAACACATAATATATCAACGTTGAATATAATATAATCTGTCCTCGTTACCTAGTTCTCTATTATTTATAGGTACACAGGTACGTGTGCACCGTACGCGGCGTACACTATGGTATTTATTTATGTATATATACGTGTGTGTTTGTTTGCCTGTTCATATATATATATATATTTATATATAATGTTTGCGACGCTTGAATTCGAGGCTGTATCTACGTACACCTCGCCCCGATTCATGTGTATATCCGTACACGAGTCTCTGCCTTGTGTGTCTTTGTGTGTGTGTACACAAATGTACTGCCCGCCGTTGAAGGACGAGAATATCATCGTCCTAAGCAAATTGATACGTAAGGCCCCCGCATTGTTCGCGCGAACGATGAGAGCAACAAAAGGCCCCGAAAGGAAGCAGTGCCCAAAGCAAATCCGAAAAGCCGGCAACATTCACCGGCAATTGCGGCGGCAACGAAGATTAGAATGAACTTTATTGACCGGTAGATTTTGTGAACGAGAAGATGATTCTGTCCACTTGACTCGGAACAATGCGGAGAAAATTGGTGAAGAAGGTATACTGCCTGCAGTTGGGGTAGGAATAAAAGTTATAACGATAACAACGCTCCAAGCTGCGCGCTGGTCTTCCAGATCGCTAACGCGTGATAGAGTTCTAACTGGTAATCGGTGTGTGTATCGGAGAACCTTGAAGCACGAGCTGCGGCCGATGTTAGTAAGAGTGCGGCAAATCCTAATTAGAGAAGAGCGGCTCACATTTCTACGGTTCTCTGCCTCGCGCTGCTGCTAGTTGGTACGTAGCCCCGTATGTAGGATAGAAAAGTTAGTGATGTGGAAGACGCGCGAGCGCGCGCGCGCGCCGACCGATGCGCCTAATCAACTGGAAAACATCAACATACGTATCACGACTGTGTACGAACCGATACACACGGTGTGTATTAAATATGCACGCTTGTACAAACTTCCAATACTCTCTCTCGTCGTCACTTAGCATATGTACTATTGATTTTTCCATGTTTAGAATGCTAAAAGCGGGAGAGACCGAGGGCCTCCCCCGGAGGCGATCTCTCTCTCTCTCTCTCTCTCTCTCTCTCTCTCTCTCTCTCTCTCTCTCTCTCTCTCTCTCTCTCTCCACAAAACGTTTCATCGTGTTTTACATACCCGCTTACATTTGCATTACTTAATTCCTATCGATTATCACTCCTTCCTTCTGATTAGAGCTTCTTGTCGATCGAGCCCACCGCAATGTACAATCTCACGCAGTCTGGTAACTTATAAAGGGACTCAATGTGCGTGTGTCTGCCTGCGTGTATATCTACATCAATATACGTGTATGCGAGGATGAAATGCAATCACGAAAATTGGCATCAATCAGTGAGAACGGTAACTTTCGAGTGTGCGTGCGTTTGCGCGATGTGTAATCAACGGAATTGACAAACGACAATAGATTAATTAATCATCATAGCTTCCTTCCTCCGCATACGAGAAATACAGTAACAGCCTACAGGCTAGTAGAACTAAAATGTAATTGATGCGCTTAAATTAAGAACGGCAAGTCATCCACGTGTGCAAAAAGACCGACATACGGTCTCTGGCGATCACATGGAATCACGGCTAATTGTAATCTGTCGTGGTAGATCGTTAATGGAAACGCTCCATCTGTAAAAGCAGTATATGTGTGTGCGTCGACGGTCCTGATGGCAAATCGATCGTCCCTATGTACTTATTGACTTTTCCCGAAGAATTATCACTAGTACGAATCTAATCCCACAAAGAAACAAACTTCAAGCTAAAGTGCGATAACTTGGGCATTATAGAGATTATAAAATTGTCAAAACGACAACAAAGGGAAAATCGCGAAAAAATCCGACTGTCTTTACTTCGTTTCATTAATCGTCCGAAGACGCTACGTATGGAATATGGAATATTGTACCCCATCAAAGGTTGAAGAATAAACATTCAGCAAATAAATAATGTTTCGAAAATCACTAACCATGTACACGAAAGTCGTAGGAAATCAGATTAAAAGATTCTAAAACACAGCATCTCCCGTAGGAGCAGAACAAGTCGGAACAAGTCGGAACAGATAAAATATCATTTTTTGCGACACCAGAAAACTATCGGAAACGCCAGACGTGGTTCTCTGCTACTCCGCTCGTCCGCGCCCAGTTTTGACAAGGCGATTGCTAAACACATATACGCTGCTAGAAAGCTGTGGCACGTTGAACGAACTCTTACTCCATCCATCTTCACGACATGCGGCAAGCTTAATATCGCGATATAAAAAATGCCCCGTTAAATAAATAAAGCGACGGGCAGCAAAATATTAACAATAGATAATAGTTTATCAACGACTCAGAATTGAGTTCAGTCTCGAAATCGAAGGGAATGGATCCATGTGTAGCCCCTCGACAACATTTCCGATTGTATACATAGCAATGGTACGCTACTATAAAGAAATCACACCCTAAGACTGCCAACATACCAATAAATGTATACCTATTTACACATTGTTCTTTATACTCTCTTGGAAGATTCGGCCGCCAGCCACTACCATGGGCCATCGCTCGAGCACTGTAATGCTCGAGTCCCGTGTCCTAATAAATAATAGGGATAGATCACACACGAGAGAAATTCGCGATGGGCAATTTGCAGTATCCTTTATACCCTAGACTTGTTGCGACTAATAAGAATATATTAGATATATGTATATATTACATACGCCTGTATATCTGAGTGTATTCATGTACGTAGCTATGTCTGAGAGTGTAATATCGTGTACCTTAAAATACCGTACGATTAGAAACAACAAGGACAATGTTACGACGTCGTAACATTTTTGATTGTCTTCCTAGAAGAGGTTCGCCCCATCGCACCGCCTTGATCTCGCGAGTACCACCCAACGCGAAAACACCTTCGCTTCTTCTCATTCATTTCATATCGCATAACATTTTAGCGATTGCGATTCGGGCTACTCAGAAAAAATGTCTTTGCGTACAGAGTACTTTCAGTCGAAAAAATATCAGATCACGCACACGCCCATTCGAAACTTCAATTTTTACCGCGCGTCGCCACTAGGCCTAAGAGATTCATACCGACATAATACCCTCATCGCCAATGCTACGGAAAAATCCATTTTCACTATCGACGGGTGCGCACTTCTGCAGATACAGTGTATCCTGGAACGCGAGTAGCATTTGGTTGACTGTTTAAATAACGTCTTATACATATAATAACAAGATTAAATATTAGCACTTAGAAAGATTATTCTTATTTAGAATTGTTGTTCTCTCACTTCGTGCTTTTCATGCAATTTCGTAAAAGAACATATCTCTCTCTCTCTCTCAACCGAACGGAATCAGTACTGTCGAGTACGATTGTTTGGAAGAATTGAATGAGAGTAGTGCGTTTAATACTGTGCGTAAAAAACATTTAACGAAGACTTCAATGAACTCCAAGTGTTTATCCATTACTCTTTTAAGGATGTATAAGCTATACCTTTCAGAGATCAAAATAAAGAAATCAGCGCGTGCTCGGAGACTCAATTGATTAAGGAATCCATCGAGTTACATTAACAACCGAACTGTATTGATTATGCTAATACACGCAGAATTTCGGTAATGGAAGATTACCATGAAAATTGAATCGTGGATTCGAAATGTTATTTCCGGATGACATTTCTGGGTGCTCGATACGCCACTTAAATTTATTAGGGGCACCGCTACATCACTCCTCGTACAATGCTTTGACGTAAGCTGCCTCAATCAGAGATTCTCGACTCCAACAAAAACGTTCAACTTATTGAACGTTCCAATCCCTCCTAATCGATAAACGCCTTAGGAAGGTATCATTGCTTCCACTACCTTGCGTGCCAAAATACGGGAATCGTTCACCGTCACCTGAGATACTATTACGCCCTCCAAAAAGTGCTTGCGCAGGAAAGAACAGACAAGATTTATTTACCAGATCGTAGACTCTACCGCGATACTCTCATGTGTTCGTGTAGCAATCCTACTACATAGGTATTCGCCTTCCATCTCCAAAGATTCGACGCCTCTCAGATCTGCAGTCCGCACTCTGATTCAGATGCGCGTTTTCGGCAAGAGAGTTGACTGGCGAGCGGTCAAAACCATGTCACTCTGAGGTTCTAAGATGAAGATTGAGTGGGGTGACACTGACTAAGCAAGTCAATACGTATTCTCACTCAGTGATTCGGGCATACTCGTGCCACCGGAAGGAGACAACGGCAATTCTCCACTCTCGAATTTGCTGCATCGACTGCTGTACTCTGCCATTAAAGATGCCTTCACCTGCAATAATATCAAAAATAACCTTCGTTATTTGAATATCTTATTGATTAAACTACTATTTTTAGCAAAGAAAAAAATGCAAATTCATACATTTGCCCGCTCTTCTTCGAGTCGTTTCCTAACTTCTTCGTGTTGCCTCTCAAGTTCCGCCCGTTTCTTATCATAAATTTTCGACAGGCGTGTGCATTCATGTACACCCTTTTCCACTGTCGACTTAGCAACTTCTCTTTTCATCCGATCTAATTCAGCCTTATCCTTGTGCACTTTGGCTAATTGTTTGACCTGCATTTAAGAAAGAACACATTCTATAATGCTATATATCTGTTATATTAGAATACCGAAAAATTGCACGAATACGTACTTCGCCGTGCCTATTCTGCTGCAACTTTCGCATTACATCTGCAGTTTCTCTTTCTAAGAGAACTCTTAATGTCTTCAATTGGTTAGATTGGGAGTTCTTCATTACTTTCTCCACAGTCACGAACAGATTGTCATAATATTTTTCCTGAAGTTCACGTTCTTGCTGCATCTGCGCCTTACATACTGCCAGTAACCGTTCACTCTGACTTCGTGGTAGACCTCTTGGGGCTCCCTCAAATCCTTCACGATTTTCCATCTCTGGACATTCAGATGAATCTGCCAATACTAATGTACTCAGTCCGACTTCGCTGGAGAATCTGTAATAGAAAACATATTTTCATGTTTCTGTAACAACATTTTCATATCGTATTCTTGAACAAAGGCAGCTTACATATTTCGACTCGATAATCGTTTTACTAGCCTATGACTCATATGAAACTTCGATTTATGCTTTTCACCATCGAGCGAACCCTTTTGTGATTGTACCCTCATTTTCTCTTTCTCATGTTTCTTTCTTAAGGATTCCAACTTCTTCTCTAGTTCAGCTTTCTTCTCGCGAACCAGTTTATTCTCCATCAGCTTCTCGAGAGATTCGGCAACTATTTGATCACTTACTGTAAAAGATAGTTTTTAAGTAGATTTATGTAATACCAGATTATTTCAATGAAACAGTTATCCTTACTTGTACTAGCATTCACGGGACTTTTGTTCGCAGCACTGTCAACTGGAAGTGGAGCAGGCTGGGATGGACTGGCATCGTCATTTTCCTGTGTCTCAGGTGTAGTTGCTCCAATCAAAGATGGCCTACTATGCGCACTAGCTGAACTTGGTAAAAGCCCCGGTAATTCACCTGCAGACTGCAATCGTTTCACTTTTCCAGCTGTGTCCTGAAAACAAATAAATCATGTACGGTATAGGATTACATTAGACTATGCCGCCGAGTCATTCACAAAAAACTTACAGTTGGTTTAGAGGAACTCGGTCCATCACCAACTTTAGCTTTGTCTTTATCTTTATCTTTATCCTTATCTTTATCCTTATCCTATAAAGTGTTAGTTCACAAGTTAGTGTGTTAGAGTGTTAGTTGACAATAAGCAATTTTAATTTTTGAATCTTACCTCAACTTCGTGTGAATCATCATCGTCGAAATCTGTTAAAACTGACAATTGTTGTTCTCTCTTCTCGACTTCACTTTGATACTTGATGGGATTAGCTAAGGCCTCAGCAAGTTCACTAAGACCATCTGGCACATAATCCTTTACAATAACATGTAGAAACAAGCTTGCTAGTGGCAATGATTGACCACACTCTGTTCGAAGTGCAACATGTCTATACCCTGGGCACAACCCAACCACTGGAAGTATCCGGTGACCAATTAAACGTCCAGACTCTTCATAAGCTGCTATTCTAATAGAGGCGAGATCTGGTAGTACTACCTAAATTGGGACACTGATTAGTTATAAAATCTGACTTCCAAAAACGTCAGGAGTTAGAAGAATGTTACCTTCTTAAATACAAATGGTTCTTCATCGTATACAGGATTGATTCCATTATTGGGCACAGTCTTAGTGCGAAACTTTTTCCTAACAGTATCTGCCGGCAACCCATACATGTCGACTTCGACATAGGTACCCACTCTTTTGTCCGTTAAAAATTGTGCTGATATCACGTGAATATGAACAGTTCCTGCTATAATACCGTCAACCATTGATTCCGCAAAGGGATCTAACCGCCGGTCCTTTCGTCTCATAAATTCCGGTTTCAATATGTAGCCACATCTTTTATTATACTCGAAAATACCCAAGTTCAATTGCATAGCCAAGTCAAGAGTCTGATAATTCAAAGCTACCAACTGGCAACCTGCATTCCAAAATACTTGCGGCATGAAATTGCTCGAATCAAAACGTGTCCCAGCAGGATATACTCTCGATAATTGATGCTTGTTATAATTCACGAATTCTAGCGGTCTCTCTTTTAAAAGTGTTGTAGCTTGTTTCTCATCAAACGATGACATTTCGTATGTTCGATTTTTCTCTGTAATAAAAGAAATTAGTATTGTGCTCGAACAGAGTAGCATCAAGGAAATGCGAAATAATATTGTCATACTTTCAGCGGACTCAAAACTATTAAAATGTACAGGCTGCACGTAGTTTACTAATGCTGAGATTTCTGCTCCAGCTTCGGTTTCTTTAGCTGATGATGCTGCCTTATGCGGCGCAGGAACTTTATCATCCATTCGTAACTTTATCTCCTCCACGTTTGATTCTTCTTCTTCCGTGCTCGACTCATCATCATCATCTATATTTAGATTACAAATTACGAAGGATTCAATTTTATTAACAACTAAAACCTAAATCACAAAAGTACAAACCATCTTCGTCTTGGGCGCTATCCTTGCTACCTTGCCTCTGTTGCAATATAGGGGGGTGAGAAATATCTCCATTTCCGATTTGTTGTTCTCCGTCGACCGATTCACTTTGCGGAGTAGCATCGACAATCTGACCATTCTCTGCCTCAGCAGCCTGATTTGTGACCCCATTATCCACAGTTTCCTGATTACCTTCTTCAGAATCTGCCGCAAGTGTTTGTTTTTTCTGCTTCTTATGATGATGATGATGCTTCTTTTTATTCTTAATTATAATCTTGCGCTTCAAGAGTAACGGCGGCGGCAGCTCTTGACCTGGTTCCAACTTGTGGGATTCCAATGGTGAGTCAAGGAGCATTTCCCCGAACAATTCTCTACAGTACTGTGCTATCTTTGCTTGCTGTCGGGGATTGCAGTGGTTTTCGAAACTTAGAATAACTGGATACTCTGAAGTTTTGAATGCACTTTCAGCGATCGCTTCTATAACATCTCTCGCACAGATTTCAGGTACAAATGTATATCTAAAAAGTTCGACAATATGCTTATTTTTCTTGTTAAAAGCATTCCTAGACTATTTAGTGGATATAAAGTAATTTTCATACCCATGAACAATTACAGGCTCATCAAATTTTCCATTCCAAAAATCTAATTCCACGCATCGGCAACCAGCAAGTAGGCATTGGCGGTATATTTCGACAGAACTCTTTCCAGTAAGCTGATGACCTGTTATAATAAATAATGATAAAGTTGGCAAAATAATTTCTTACAAATAAATTTCAGGGGGATGCATACCTGTTAAGTATGTATTGTGACTAGAATTTATAAAGTAATGAGCAAGTGGTTGGTCCATATCATCGGACAATTCGAATTTCGATACAGCGACGATAGGATTATCTTCACTCATCAAATATCTCAAAAACCCATCGCAACTTAGTAGACCTTTATTTGCATTTGTTTTACTTGGTTCATACTGATTTATAATATCCTTTGCCCTTGCTTCATTCGCATATGGATATAATATCTCATTCAAACGAGGATCTCGCTGTGTCTTATTTAAAAAGTCCACAAATTGTGTGGTGGTCATTAATTTATGTTTGTTATTGCCTATAATCCCATCGAAAACTTTTTCCACATCTGTCCGCTGCGTGAGTGTTTTATAAAAGTTGAAAAAGTCTTCGAATTGGAATTTCTGCAAAGACACTACATCGTTCTGAAACAAATCCATATTTGTATGATAATCTCTTATTTTTAAAAATTTGTATAGCAAAAATTGTTTTTTTACCTTCCCTGATGCAAAACCGGATATATGCAAAGCTTTCTCCACACGTTTTCGATCGTCCTTATTTTGTGCAAATATTTTTTGGATACTGCAAGAATTAATTACAATATTTAAAATATGCAAATAAATATCATGTTGCTGTATGGACACACTTACTTTTTTACTGGAATTTTGCCTGCTTTATCAGCAGTGAGTGTGAGTTTAATATGTGCTTTCTGCAAGAACATAATTGTGCTAGTATTGAGCTGAGTCAAGTTATACGCAAGCTGAAAAATCTGCTCTGTCCAATGTTGCGCAATTTCTGCACGGGTTGTGCAAAAGTTAACGAATGTCATATTGACAAAATCAGATCCATAGCAAATTGTTACAGTCTTGTCTTCTAAGGAATCTTGTGAGCCCATTGTTACAAGAGATTTCAATTTAGGATCCTGCAAAAGTTTAATTAGTTCATGTGATATTCAACAATAACGTATTGAGAATGGACTTCATTTAGAACTAAGTTAGAGTAAAAGTTTCAGGGATATGAGCATAAAGGATAAGAACAAAAGGTTGGATCAGAATAGCAGGCCATGAGAAGCAGCATAATTGAAAACCACACACATTAAACCTTTCTATATTTTGCCTATTGATTTATAGGAAAATGGAACAGATAAGACCTGGTTTCCTTTGTATATAACCAGGATTATTTCCACTGCATGCAAAGATAGGTGTGACAGAAAAAATGAACTATGTATGGGGTACTAAGTAGGTAATGTTCTATTTATAGCTTTGTCAATAATTATTATGTAGTGGTACTGTGCATTAAGAGCACAGTATATATAGGTATGATATAATTATTAAAAAAAATAATTCTTTGAATGAAACTAATATTTTTTAATGTACTGCACATAAATTCCTGAGTGACTAAATGGCACATTCATACTCAGCCAAGTGGCAATACTGGATGAACTTCAGTCGAATAAAAGCACTTGCTCAGCAAAATTTGTACCTTTGGTATTTTAGCATGTTTTCCTGTACGCGTATCTCTTATTACTGCTATGTCCAACATATCCATTTCATTATGCTGATCCACCCAATGTAGATAAAACCCAAATTTATCCACACGCAGTGTGACTGGTGTTGCTGTACCAGAGTCCTACGCAAGATTGATCTCAGTTAATAGAATCTGTTATCGCTACTCCAAGAAACTCTTCTTATACAGCTACTTGTTATACATTTGAATTTGTAGGGGCATACATATTTACAAACCTCATCCCATTTAACAAACTTCTCCCCATCTTGCAATAGCTGGGAAACTTCCACAGGCTTTGTCTGGGAGCCAGTGGCTGGCAGCTTATTGCTTGACATCCTGGCCTTACTGTTTGTCTGAATAATATGCACACAAAAGGTATTGTGCTTTAACACAAACGCGAAAGAGATTGCCAGGTGACTGGTGCTTTCAGTAGCAAGCCAGAAGACAAGCTGGCCGATGCAATAACAAAGGCAAGGAGATGAATGATAAGAATAGCGACTGGATCCACAGGTAAGCTGAACTTCGCGGTGAAGAGTGTGTCTACGAGCGCAAGAAGTAAAACGGCGGCAACGACAGCGACGGCGACCGGGAGGATCGCGATGGCAACGAACGCAAGGACGACGACGGCGACGACGATGCGAGAGGTGGTGGAGTAGATGCCGGTTTTAGGAGTAAGTGCGGCGACGACGACGACGACGTCGACGTGAGCCTCGTGGAGAGTCGCTCAGGCATCAGGCGCAACTCATGAACCATCCCATCGTGAAAGCTGTCGTCGGTCTGTCATACGCCTACAGAATTCCGAGAGTGGTACGACGACGACGATTTCGCCGTCGCCGCCGCCGTCGCGAAACTGAAGAGGATAACGTTCCGCGGTTGCCGGATATAGATCTCTCCACTCCTCGGTGAGCATCGACGATGTCACTCCCGGTTAATCGAACATCGCGGAAAAGAAGTCCGAACCACGGAAGAACTCGCGAATCACTGATCAGTAACTATGTTGTTGAGAGGGACGGCGGCGAGAACGCTCTGTTCACGGGCTCCGGATGCTTTCCGGGAAACGGTGTCCGAATTAATATGCACCGCGAAAATGTTTGTACTGGCGAGCAGTCGCGCACTCACTCGGTCCAGAGGAGCATCCTTCGGCGTGTTGTGTCAAAGACGATCTTAGCACCGCCAGCCGTCACCCTTGGTCACCCTTTACCAACACACCAGAAGGCGCTCATCCAATGCCCCTCTCCCTATGTATGTATGCACACAAGCATCGCCGCGAATTCACCGCGACTAGGTGGCGAACATATGAGACAGAAAAGTGCACCTGTAGATATATGTCAGAGTATTGTGCTCGCAGGAAGGAAAGATACGCTCCATAAAGTGGGCCACTTCTGACATCTCGAAGTGGCTCCTGTTAATCGAGTGCGCTTTTAAGCACTGTATTCTCGTTTCAGACACACTTTAGCCTGTCGCTTAGGTACTTGAATGAAACGATACCAGAAGAGCAGAAAGTAAGGGAGGATTCGGAGTTGGTTTTATCGAAATGATCGTATTTTTATTAACTAAATACGAAATCTTACATATCACTTCTTAAATTCATTCGTCCCACGTAATATTATAATAATAAATACATTGTCAATCTCTATTACGGCTGTAAGTGACACCACTTACACACTCTCATTGGCTTCAAATTCATATATCAAGCATACCTATCAGTAAAACAGTGCATCAGTAATAAACTCATCGCAGAAACTTATTCACCCTCTTTAATTACAGAAACATAAGACACTCCTACTAAGATCTCATAGTTGATATAATTTTAAACAAAATTGCTGTATTATATTATGTGCATTGAGTATAAACGTATTTCCAGATTAACAAACCTATAAGATGATTTATGATTCTACTAGGTCTGCTTCATTTCTGTTGATCGGATCACCCTTGAGTAATGCAATGATCAAGCTAAAATTTTCAAAAAAGTTTTATAAATATACAACCAATTTTTTTAGATGAAAAATCTTGATATATATGCAGCCTTACCAATACAGGTAAATGAAGAACGATAGGAGGTAATATCCAAGATAGATCAGACAATCGCGCGTGTGTCTTTTTAACTGTCCACGATTGTGAATCTCCGCAGGGTCGTATACGCCTAAATTTCCGCTGGGCACGCCAAAATACTCATAGAATAGCCATAGTGTCATAGGCAGATTTAATAAAGCTAGTATTAATTGGCCTTGCGTTATTAGCAGAAACTCTAAAAACGAATGGGCTACCAATTTTGGAAGAATCCACTGTAAAGCACAGATCTCATTATTAATGCGAAAATACTTCGTCGATAATTACACTTATTCCTGTGGTTACCATATTAAGTTTTGAGCAGCATTCCCGGGCATTTAAGTAGTCACATTCTAAGTCTGACAACGTTATTACCTATTTAATCAGGCTAAGGATTAATAATTGTACAGTGTGCGTCAATCGTCTTGTTCCAAGAAAGTAAAATTAAAAAATGCCGCCGGGAACCATGTCACTTGTCGTACAGGTTGGGCAAAACGAAATTCCCTGATGGAGCTGTCTCGACATCGACATCCCAAGCGGCATGTACTGAGAGTACCACAAATTAACTGCATTTACACAAAAAATCCGATAAATCACGGTATGACACTCGAAAAGGATACAAAGTACACTAGAAGAAACAGTATACAGCCAGTATCGATCAGTGCCATTGTGAACAATAGCGGCTCAAATATCAGACCCATAATAACGGCGTATTAATATAACTAAACCTTAATTAGCATCAGGGTCACATATAACAACTCATAACAGTCTGGTATATTACTGGGAGCACTGCGAATACTGTTTGCGTGATAATATCACAGGCGGAAGCAGAAAACCGTGATCTGCGAATGTCAAAATCAACAAAACGAATACACCACAGCGATACCAACTACTGTTGGGACCAGTTGGGACATCCTTCTTCTCATTCTCGGACATGTGTAAGAAGAGCAGTGTTGAATCAATTGCTCGCGAGT
Organism: Ectemnius lituratus; assembly: GCA_910593735.2. Classification (NCBI taxonomy): domain Eukaryota; kingdom Metazoa; phylum Arthropoda; class Insecta; order Hymenoptera; family Crabronidae; genus Ectemnius; species Ectemnius lituratus. Next base: position 3,497,610 of record OU343036.1, on the reverse strand, counting down.
CGAACCTTTAAATATCCCTAGGCGAAAATAACCTTTGCATTTATATGCATTTCAGTGTACATGCACTGGGTGCACTTAGAAACCCAGGATCCTTAGAAACACACTGTAAACACGTGTTTTACTGGATTTCTGTATAAATAGCCTTGACAGTCTTCTATTTTTCCATTGTGCACTATTGTAATGAATAGGAAACATGACCAAATAAAGAAGTAGATAAAAAGGTGATTTATCCCATTTTAAGACTTCCCTGTCTGTATTTAACAATGTTTTAAAACTATTCACTATTGATACTAAAGGAATAGATCAAAAGGTAACACAGTATTTTCATTGATGCACAGAAATAAACGCACCGATTTACACTTTTGAAAAAACAGCACAGCCTCACTATGTTTTGTGTTATTCAAAAGTATTCTAGAACTGATATTTCAGGCAACATGTTTCGTGATGGTCCAAGAATTGTTGTGGAAGATGGGTCTGCTCCATCTAGTCTGTATATTGCATACTTGCGAATGGAAGATTTATGGGAAAAATTAAAAGTCCTCAATTATAGTAAAGAGTTCTTACCAGAGTTCAAGATCAAATCTATACATAGGCATTATTTCGTCACCCAAACTAATCCCGGAGAGCAATTCTATGCCTTCACTTCTCTAGCTGCGTGGCTCATAAGAAAAGCTGGGAAACAATTTGATTCACCGCAAGAATCTGACGATCCTAATTCCACAATAGCATTGATATTAAATCACTTGAGGGAGATTAATGTGCCCATAGAATTTCCACCCAACAAACTTAAACAGGGCATTGGAGAACATGCGATCTATGTTTTGGATAATTTAGCAGATGAAGTATTGAAAAAAGAAAAGTTCCAATGGCAAAAGTAATGACTTATAATACTAGTAAATCAGGTTTAGAGATACAACATTTCACTCTTCCTTGTCACAAATCTTGTAGAGTAGAAATACCTCCTAGCGAGAATACCTCTGAGCCCGAAATAGAAGAGGATGAAGCTGAGTTGATTTTAGAAAAGGTAGAGGAGGAAATGATGGCAGAATATGATGATGACGATGAAGATGTGTTACATGTGAATGATATAACAAAAATTTATGGGCAAGATGTGTGTAATACACAGAATTGTATTGATATTATTAATATTGTGCAAACTAGTATATTAACAGTTTCATTACATTTCTAGCAAGAAATGTACAAACCCAATGATATTTTGCAATCAAAAACTAACAGGGAAGAGTGGCAATTAGAATTGGAAAGAGTTCTGCCGCAATTGAAAGTCACAATTAAAACTGGTATCAAGTTTTTTTTGATAGCCGTGACAGTGATATAAATATTTTTTTTTACTAAATTTTTAATCAATTACAACAGATTCGAGGGATTGGCGTTCACATGTGGATGAAATGAAACAATTTCGTGAAAATATAGCGACGAGCTTGGGTGGCACTAAGGGACAACTTGATAAATTACACACAGATATCGGAAATGCATTGGAAAAAATAAAGACCCGTGAAACTTATTTAAATCGGCAATTTGACACCACTTTAAAAGAGTACCAAACGCTTGAAGTAAGATGAGTGACAGTTCGTAGTGGAAAAAGTGCAATCGCAACGGATGCTTATGATCTTTGTCTCCGTGATTGACAGGATGAATTATCGAAAGTAAAAGAGCAGTATCGGGACGTGAGTGGCGGTGTCACGGAAAGAACAAGGACGTTTAATAAGCTGACAGAAGAATTAGAGCAAATCAAACGGGAAATGGATGAAAGGGGATCCAGCATGACCGACGGAAGTACGTGTCACTTTATGAAAATTGCCTTTTACAAGGACTCGTACTATGTTACTATTTTTATTCATAGCTCCCCTTATAAATATAAAAAAGACGATTACGAAGATGAAGAGCGAATTATCTGAAATGAATGTGCGAATTGGAGTTCTAGAATACAGTTTAATGTGCGCGAGGATACGAGATCGCACGCAACTGCAGGAAGATATGAACAGTTCTCATAGTGCAGCTGCAATTTAATTTTATCGTTTTTTGTAAATATTACAAAAATACTATGTACATATTTTTAAATAAACTATGCTACACAAGAAACATTAGAGATTATTTGGATAAAAGGTAAAAGGGTTTGTTATAAAAATATTATTATTTAATATGATTATGTTCGTACAAATCGTTGTGCCTACCCAGTAAATTATTGTAAAGTAACTCGCGCCGTGCTCTTATTTGAAGATGACGACAAAAGAGAGGTGAATCATATTTTTGCATGTTTAAGACCAACGTCGGTACGTCGCACTCGCTAATGACGCGGCATCATTACGCGAAACTCGGGGCAAGCTCTACCAAAGGCACATTCTAGAGTCCTTTTTTAGCTTCCCGCTTACTTTCGTCTGACAACTGTAGAAGACTTGTACACTATAAGCACACACCGGTGTACTCAATTTAAAGAGATACCATCAACTGTGCATACAAGATCTGCCCCCATTAACAGCAGTTCAGATTTCCATTATCTTTGATATCGCATTGTTTCTCAATCTTTTGTTTACAATCAATTTGTGCTGTCCGACCACTCATCATAACTCAGAACTTCAATTGAATGAGTGTGCATTTTTTCAGCATGAATAATTACGTGTCATTACTAATAATTATAACTGATATGTGAAATCAAAATTCGCATATATACTATAGGAAATCGTGACATATTTTTTTCCAAGTATCAGAGCAAGCATCAGCAGCACGCGTAGTGGCCATCAGACAATGATTGTAGGACATGCATATAGACGCGATGTGAGCCAATATAAACTCAATTTTCGCATGTGACCATCAAGAAGAGATATGTAGTATATACTTTACTGCCCCCCTCGAGTAATTCCACATTCGGCCTTGCCTCACGTCTCTGGCGTTCGCGGTCTGCGAACCTGACTCTGGTATACGAAGCTTCGTGCAGCCGAGTAGTTCGGCTCTTTCATGCGTTCGTGCTCGCGTTTCGCATAACTATCGGTTGCATCCGTCAACATTCTGCACGTGTTATTTAGTGCTATTTAGTAACGTGGCTAGTGACATAGACGTGACACGTATACCTTCAATGACAGGCTCCCGTAAGTAACATGCCAAGATTGTTATTTGTATGCACTGTACTATCTCGTACGCTCTCCCGCTTTCATCTACTCAAATTTCCTGCGATGGGCCTTGTCGCGTGCCGATAACACGGGTTGCGCTCTTTGATTGATTATACTTAATGATTATTATAATTATCCCTGTCATTTCGAAATTCCGTGCTTTCTGTATTGAATGTATTTATAGCGAATAAATGTGAATGGAAATGCTCAAGATCATTCATTTAACCCTATCAATTAAAAATAATCCTCCCGCAAACGTACATATTTGAAGTGCCCACTGTTGCAAGGTGCAACATCTTGTTGTGGCACTGAATTCAAGTGTCGATAACTCGTTTATCTCGAAAGTAGGATACACTTTCTTTCATGATTGCGGCCTGGAAAAACGCTGGTGTGGATGGGTGTAGAGAGATAATTTCAGAACTTTCTCCATCATGCACACTGCGAGTGTTGATTCATATACAATGTTTACCTTTCTGTTAAACCATTTACCCAATCTAATAGCACATTGTAATACTCGATAAACCTATTTTGCTTCAAGGCTTCGAATTATGCATGCGCGTTTTGTTTTAAAGAAGCGATAAAGATGCATCTGGTGGCGATAGGCCACGGAAAATCGCATATATTAAGAAAGTACATATGTTAGTTCGCTCACCACTCGTTAAGTAGTGGTGATGGAACAATTTTGCTTTCGAAAACAAACCTGCATATGTATATGTCCTCTTGCATGCAGGATACTCGAGGAATTCACGCTTGATGTGTGACACACTCACCAACATGACAATTTAGTTGCCGGTTTATGTATATGGAAGCGGTGAAATCATCAATACCGTTTTCCTTCGCCGCGCAAATTGTATATCATGCATATTTCTTGTTAAGTATGATTCCACTGAGCAGGAAGTTATTAGAGCACCGCATTATACGTTAGTTTCAAACTTGGCAGTGCTCCTCGAAGTTACGTATGACATCGCGTTTGTGATTTTGGGAATGTGCTTCTAAAAGACAATACGTCAGTGCAGTATCTTTTCTAGAAAACTAACATGGCACTATCCTTATTTAATTGACACAATTCGATGCGTTCGTGTTCATATCAGTTGATCCTTTCTTGGCCTGATGAGTCGTACATGATCTGTCATCATGAGTTTTTTTAATCAAGAAACGTCGCTTGATCACCTCGCGTGTTGAGTATCCATAGCTGTACATCATCCGTGGACTTTGCGCGTTTTATTTCTTCAGATATGTTCCGAGTCAAATCGAACAAACACTTTTCTCTTGCGTGCCAGTACCGCGGCTCACGAACATTTAATGGAATATTACCTAGCACTTCCTGTTTCGGCGAGAAGTCATGCTGGTGCGATCGAATTCATTAACACGTCAGGTCTATGTAACTTAATGCCAAAGTAGCTAAATTTCGAATGGGTTCGTTATACAATTTTAATATAGAAGCAACCAGTATTTTTCACACTCCATAGGTGTTACCGATAATATCACAGACAAAGATAAAAAATGCGGTGGCGGGCAAACAACAGGCCGACAAAATCTTGCGAAAATCCCACTGAGATTAGCCGAACCAAAGCCTCTCACCGATTGACCGCGTAGGAGTCTTCTATATGCGTTACCTATCCCGGCCAACGAATTTGATAACGATTATGAGATACAATAGATTGATATGCTTGAAAGACAAGCCATTTATTCCGACATGTGTTAGACATTTAATGGCCATTAAAGACACTTGCATAACAGAAATCGCTCATTAAGCTGTCAAGGTTATCACTTAATAGTGAGAAAAGAGAAATTTCGTTTTTGATTCATAACCCTAGGAAAACCCTTATCATGTAAATGAAAGCCCGGACTTTTATCTCGTGATAAAGACGGGTTTCTTTATCCTTGAATATGTTATCCGACATGATCGTCGTCGGTTTTAGATGAGCCCACGAATTCGTGAACGTGATACGTGCTCAGGTGGTCTGTAAGAAACGGTAGTGCTTTCGAAAACACCTCGTTACCCCGCCGATATTCCTTGTGAGCATTATGATCCACCGGCGTATCGGCTAGTAGTTTCATGTTAAATACATTGCGAAGTGAAGTAAAAGTTCGCATTCGAAGCGTTACCGTCTGACTTTCGCGTTTCAAGTTGATTTTTCCTATTAGAGGCTAGAAAATGAGGTAACATTTCTACCCACCTCTACACCCTCCATCGAGAAATGGATTATACTCATTTTCTTTTTCTGTATACAGTGCAGCCGCGGGAAAAGATTTAGAAAAAGCTGGCCAGAAAGGTCAGCCACAAGGATATAATTCTGGATACACGGGGGACCAGCAGCCTGTCGCGCAGTAAGTAATATCAGTATTCTTTTCAGCAAAGAAGAACATTTTTGTCAATAAAGTAACTTATCGTAAAAGAAAGATATTAATTGAACGACGGTATTACGATTTCCAATACGGTTAATTTAGGCGGGAATTTTGAATATTCCCGGCAAGCTGCGCAGATTACACACGCCGCATTTCATCTGACGACTATCCTTGTTCTGAGAACTACCTTCGTTGTCGCAATTTTATTTTATCTGCGGAATTATCTACTTGCATTAGGACCTGCACTATGTGCAAATCCATATATGTACATATGTACTGTAGTACACTGCTGTACACGACAAGTGTCCACAAAGGAAACATGTAGCTCATGTAAGCTCGCTGTGGCGTTATTCGGGAATTCATGATTTGCGCCGCTGCGAGAGGCGCAAACGGCCTCCACCATAATTTCGCAGGCAGTGTTTTTGTGTCACAAAGAGTTGACATCGATTCGCTTCCCACGAAGGACATGGCATGCGAAATTGATTCCGAAAACGTAAATACGAGTATTTTGAATCCGAGAGCACTTGCCATTCCTCGTCGCGATGTGTTCAAACTTGAATAAGACAACATCAGTATTGCGAAATGCAATTGTACTTGGTTCGCATCTGCCTTAAAATGCGCGTGACGTTATTCGGAGATTGCTCTCAGGAAAGTCGACGTTATCAGTGGGACTACAATAGCTGGAAAAACACACGCAGTTAGCATATAATTAATTTTTCAATTCGCGAAAGATCCGAAGCGAACTGTAAGAATTTATGACAGTCAACGTACAAGTTTATGATACGAATCAACAATCCAAGGTCCTTGCATTTTCAGTAATTTCTATGATTTCAGACCCGTAAAACCAAGAAAAAGGATGACGTTGAAACCCATCATTATCACATCCGTGATCGGTGCTATATTAATTATAGCGGGCTTGGCGACTGGCATATCTTGGTTTGCAATCTACAACTCAATACTTTCAAGTGTATGTATCAATATTATAATTACCTATAGAATGATCAAGTTATAATCTATATTTATGTCACACAGCAATTAAGCCTGACACCAACGTCTACCAATTATGGATTGTGGAAAGAAACACCCATTCCCATGTACCTGAAGCTATATATGTTCAATTGGACAAATTCAGATGCCTTTCCTTTACAACACGATGTAAAACCTGACTTTAAAGAATTGGGGCCTTATGTCTTCAAGTAACTTTCCAAGAGTTTTACATGCCAATTAGATGAACATTTATACTTCATGGTGTTTGTCTTTGTAGGCAAGTTGACTATAAAGTGAACACGGTATGGAATGATAACAACACTATAACATTTCAACGAAAAAGGATATGGCGTTTTGACAAAGATCTGTCAGTAGGAACTTTATCTGACCGTATTACTAACTTGAATCCAGTGGCTGCAGTGAGTTGCTTTGCTACAAAGCTTTCTTGTGTTAACTTAATTGTTTAATGAAGGAAGAAATTTTTAGTCTGTTGCATATGCGCTAAGATATAAAAGCAGTTTCATGAGGGATATGGCCAACAGAGTTATGTTATCGTTGGAACACAAACTAATAACAACAAAAACTGTTGGTGAACTGCTTTTTGATGGTTACAATGATACCATGTTATTAATAGCTAAGAAACTAAATCTATCTAAAATGCCATTTACTAAGTTCGGCTGGTTTTATGGGGTAAGCATTAACTATGAATGTATTGTAATATTTGTAATGTATCAAGCCAAACTGAATTAGTGTTTAATCATTGGTTTCATAATAAACAGAGAAATAATTCGGAAACCTATGATGGGACATTCAATATGGATACTGGTGCCGCTGATCTTTTGGACTTAGGAATGATAAGAGAGTGGAACTATAGCAATAGGACAGAAAGTTATAAAGGAGAATGTGGCATCATATCTGGCTCAAATGGAGATTTATGGCCACCCTTGCCTAATAATGAAACAGTACCAATATTTGTGACAGACATTTGCACGTAAGGATCAAAATTGATGAAATCTATAATTTGTTAATAAAGTGGAAATATGGTAAATTTATTGTCTGAATCTCCATCAGGGACCTTAAACTAAAATTTGAAAGTGAGACAACACACGAAGGGTTACCTGGAAATAAGTATCATGCAGATAATATGCTATTAGATGATGGGAGTCTGAATCGTGCTCGAAAATGTTACTGCGAGGATGTTGAGTGCATTCCCTCGGGAATGATGAACATATCATCATGCAAGTTTGATGCCCCGGTATTCGTCAGTTTGCCTCACTTTTATTTAGCTGATCCGGTGTATCAGAATGCTGTTGATGGGCTGGACCCCTCTAAAGAGAAGCATGATATGGAATTAATAATTCAACCGGTATGTTAAAATATCAACTGTGTTATCATTTATTATTTGGGACAGTTCAATGTAACACACTTCTTTTGTTATAGGAAGCAGGAATACCACTAAAAGTGAAGGCTCAGTTGCAACTAAATGTATTGATTCAATCTGATTCAGCCATGAGGTCAGTTCAAAGTTTGACCACTATGAATATTAAGAATTGCTCCTGGTTGGGTACATTATATAAAATACTATTATTTTTACTTTCAGTATGTTTAAAGATGTAAAGCGAACTTTTGTGCCTATGATGTGGTTTGCACAGGAAGCATCATTGACACCTGATTATGCAAGTCAAGTGAAGCTTCTGCTGATTCTTCCTACCCTGGGTACCGTAACTTGTTACGGCATCGCAGGCATTGGTTTCATTCTAGTTTTCATTTCGATCTTTATGTTCATTCGACGCCAGTGGCAGAGTGAAGATGGACAGACTCTATTACCAAAAGACGATGATCATGATATTACCAGAATAAACTGATAGTGACAGACTGAATATGTCAAATACCTTTCGCGTGAAAATTCACACTGCCTTCAAATGGATGATAGGCATCGGTTTATGATTTTCTGACACAAATCTGCTCAGTTCCAACTAACTCTTTGATTACGTATTTCCATTTTACGTGGAATGTTTCATAATGATTTTTTATTCTGTAAATATTATCGATGGATTTTGAGAAAGTGATAGACAAGTGCCTAATGACTCTTAGATAAAAGGTATACCCTGTTACAAGTGTTACTTAAGAGGTTCTTGCGAGTCAGCCATATATGCATTGTTGATCTTACTTTTTACTCTATGAAAGGCCAAGTTTACACATTAGCCCCTTACAAAATATTTCGAAACTCAACAATGAATATCAATTCTGTACATACACATGCGTTTTCTAATAGTATACATACGATTATTTCTTGCTAGGCATATTTAGCTACTACCGACCGAAAATAGATATTCTTACTCTAGTGGAATTTCCTAGAGTTACCATTAGAATGCAAAATATTTTTGCGAGATGCAGATACCGTACTACGCGATCACTTCTTCCGATGAACATTTCTCTTATCACGATGTAACGCGTTAAGTTTTTAAATATTGTAATAACTGTGATAAAAAGTAAGAGTCTTCTTTACGCTGCGTGTATTGAGATTCAATAGAAATAGAAGTATGCTAATTTTTATACAGAAAGACCGTGGGAATATATTGCAAATAAATTATTTTCCATGTAACATCCAGCCCTCTGAAAGGTGTACCTTTTGACCCCAACCAAACTCACCCTTCGAGAAAGCCCTCTGACAGTTCCTCCTATTATATATCCGCTGACGAAAGCATACCACTCTGTATCATGATTAATGTTTCGATCGTAATCATCATGACGAACCTGTTTTGAATAATGAATTCGTAATAGTATAACTTATTAATTGATACTATCATTTTCGCATTTCATTAGCGGCATACAAGGCGCGGTTCCTACTACATTTAAATATCAACACTCGCTCACTCTTGAGCCAGCATTCCATTTACACGTCGAAATTAAATTCTCGGCCCATTTTTATACCTTTTACGAAAACAATATTGCCGGAAGTATTTGCCTTCTACATTATCTACAGCTCACGAAAACTGCGGCTTTATAGTCCTGGCAACGTGTACCCGTTCCAATTACGCGGTGACCCATTTCTCTTTATAAATCACGCTCAAGGTCTGCTATGCCGTTTTTTTCAAAATTAAAAGTGTTCATATCCGCCGAAAATGTCCAATCTGAACCGGTGAAGAAAACACATTTTCAACGGTAGATGTATGTAGAGATCGCCGTCTTTTCTTTCAAATAGATTCATTTCGGCGAATGTTAAAAGAAAGCCGGCACGTAAAATATTAGATTTTAAGAGTTACGAAGTGAATGAACCGTTGTGTAATGGATAGATGTGATTAGCTTGTGCATCTCATACAGTTAATGCAGAAATACCGGCTTACTTTGATCTCATTAATCATGCCATGCACGCGTTCTCTGCATCTGGTATACCTACACGTGCAAAAGAGCAATAGACACTCTTGCCAGTTTCCACCGAGTGTACGATCGATCATCCAAGCATATAGACTGCATGGGATCGCGGCCGTAGAATTAATCCTGTAGGAGGACGGCTACCTTTACAGATAAATAAGGTGATTCAATTAAGGTTGACTGAAGATCCTACAGAACAGAGTAATCGGGATTTACACCGAGTCCCGTTGCGCTCCGCAGCTAATAAAAAGATTCTCACGTTTCGCGTCGCCTTTTGCAAACTCGAGTGGAGACAGCGAGCAAATCCCAAGATCAAAAGCATTGCTGTTTGAAAGGAAATAGTACTAGAAAAGCAGTGTAGCAAAATAAAGAATGGATTTCTTTGTCGTACACTAGCCGTACTGCTCTTTTCCGAATCCTACTCTCCACTATACATGGTATGCAGAATTTATATGGCTTAGCAGAAACACACAGAAACCCTGAGGGTGCACGGGTGCTAAGAATAAGTTGCATGTTTGTCATAGCGAGCCCAAGCGATAAGATGAATGACGGGAGCCTGAAGACGTGGGAAAGGTTGACTCTAAATGGCTTATCAGGCGAAGAGATGATAAATGAACGTGATCCCTGGCGATCCGGTGACCCAATGACGAAGGTGAAACGTGCGCGAATCTCGGCGCGATTTCTGCGAATGAAGAAGGGTGAAGGAGCAGGGAAAGTGCGCACTAACCGCGAACACTGAAAGGTATTCTCGCGGTGGAATTTAATACTCCCCTCTGAAATACCTTATTTCCAGCAGGTCTAACCGACGGTGACAAAAGGAGCGGCACAGCTCCAGTTCCAATCGCGGCTGCTGATTTCTTCCGGGCATACTAGACTATCCTATATTGATCGGAACAAATAAAATCTCTCGCCTTTTATTGCGACAAACCTATCTTACACTGCGCATGTACCCTTGTAAAACAATGTATTTGCGACTCAATAAAGATATCGTTTCAGCCGACATTCGAAACAGATATTCTTCATCCCTTGAGACACTTATCCTTTTATAGGGCATTCATCTCCTAGATCCAAGTACATCGAGCATAAAATACGTGCTTCGGATCATTTGTCAGAACAGAAACTATTGCCCGTTTGCGAGGCAAAGTAGCGGGATGCAGACCGAACATTTACGTATGTGGGTACCAGGGAACCGTAAAGTAGCGTTGACTTACGATGTACTCTATGTAAATGAGGCTCCCATGAATAGAATATGAAGTCGCGGCTGACACGTTGAAGGCAGATTTTTCCGTCTGAGACCATTGAATTTGTGTGTGAGGCAGAGTGAGGGTTTGAGGGTGTGAGTCAGAGTATAGGACCTATAAACTACCCACACTGTAGGTAGTTCATCAGGGTCGAGAATCACGAAAACTTGAAGGATGTGCGCGCGATCGGGTATCAGTCGATCGGTTCAACGAAAATATGGGGAGGTCGCAGCTCGAGAACGACGCCGGCAGTGTTGTATAAGGACGAGGATAGGGAAGAGCTGCTATCCTTTCGAAGCTCTCCTATCTCTCCTATGTGTTTTAGTCCTACCTTTTCTGTCGTTGTTCTGTCGTATCCGACCCATCCAAACTGTGCTCTCGTGCTTGACCCATCTCGACAGTGTGTCTGGCCTCTGCTGCGGCTCGAGCCGGCATCGGCCTGGTACACGTACGCGCTCGTTAAAACGACGTACACCTCAGTTTCGCAGAGTCCGCCGCCGCGTTCGCATCTCTCCCTCCCAGCGACTCCGTTACACATACTTTCTGCTCGTGTGCCCGGCATCGTAGTCATATTTCACCGGCAACACTCACACCAACAAACAACTACACCTCTCCGTTAAAATGAGCGTTGTAGGAGGAAAGAAAAAAAGCACATAAGAATATTGTTCTGTTTGCGCGGGCTCGAACAATGGGGAGAATGTGATCTGTAAAAGCGTTGCCCTTTTAAACGTGAAAAGTGAAGCGAGAATTGTCCGTTGAAATCGATCTAGCGTTGAGAATTAATCGCAAGATACTGGACAATTTGTCCCGCTGGAAGCGTTGGGAGAGATTAAGGATAATGTAACGCGTGCTGTATAACAGTGTGTAATACTATTAGGGTGAAATTGCCGGGCACGTGACGGTCAACGGGATTGAATAACAACAGGGGATTGATTGCTTGTAATTGATGTTTGCATGAGTGTAATTGGACCTTGGTGCAACGAAAGTGTGTAATAATTAACGACTGATTCTTTTGGGGTGGTGTTAAATACTGAGCAAGCCGGACGAGCAATGTGGAGTTTATTGTCCGTGTGTAAGCGATGTTTGTTCACGCCAAAGCTCTCAACTCCTTGCTCGTAACAGATCTCCACAAGAACCTTGCTAATGCTCTCTTGAGGAAAAACATGGCTTTTATCCTAGACGCTATGGCCCTACCTTCGAGTCCATATTACTAAGGAAAAGTTGTGAAACGACGCTTGTTGTGAAAGAAAGTTTCCCTCCCACCCCTGGTGCTTCCTGTGCACGCTTTTGCCCGGCTTCCTCAGAGGGAAATGATGTGTGCGACAAAAAGGAAAAGAATAGGGCTGTGGAAAAGTCACTTTCAAGCAGATTGAATTTGATGTTCCGCTACGGGTATCAGGACGATCGACATAAAGTGTACACGTGCAGGTACAAGATTCCGGCCCGCTTGATGGGTGAGCGAATTCGTCGCAGTATTTAACGCGTTTCACGGCGCGGCAGAAATATTCTACGCTTATACTACTACCTTAGCTCTCTCGGTGCCTTGATGCCTGACGTAAAACTACCGTGCTCTACTTCCACTGTCTCGCCGCGCCGTCCAGTAGTAACAGTCAACCTGTGCTGGTCAGACCGGGCCAAAGCTAGGGTATAAAAACTCCGGCTATTTGCATGCTTTGCGCTCGAGAATTTATTCCGGTGTTGTCGATAAATCTCCATACACTGGTGGCCGCGCCGTGTCTGTAAACAGTAGCGGAGCCGAGAATTCGTGAGATTGGGAGGTGTGACGTGTAAACGATTGTCGGGTTTTTGTGATTAATTGGCAGGTAGATTGCTGTTGCCGTGCCGTGATTGGAGGCGCGAAAGATTAATAGTATCATCAAAGTTTTTCATTAAACTCTATAAGTTCCGCTAAGAACCGCCCACAGTACGAAGAATCGCTATGCGCCGATAAGATTTTATCCCGTCCAATAACTGAGATATAGTAACGAACTCTAGTAGGGATAATTGCCGCTTATAGCAAAGAAGCTCTTTTTAGTGAGGAATTTCGATATTGCCATCTACATGAAAGACTTTCGGATTAAAAGTACTCATGAAACGAGTATTAATCCCAGGGGTAAGCCCTGCAGGCACACTGTAAATCCGATCAAATACTCCTGTCGCGCTCTGCTTCCACTGTAAACTATAATTGACTAGAATTAAAGTTCTAATTAGATTACCATTTCACGGGCCATGGACCCCGCGCGGATTAATCCACTGCTTATACGCTTGGACTTTGGTAATTCGAGAAATCCGCCCTTCGTAATTCTAAAAGGTATATAAACGGTCGATTTTTCAGTGGTGATCGACGGTTTCGTCTTATCGCAAATAGAACGAAGGGAAATTTATGCGTGATTGTCTGCCGATTCCTACCGAGCATTCCCTCGGAAGCTCACTCTCAAATAGAATTGGAAAAGGTGGTTCCGGTGATATTAGTTCTCCGCAGCGAATTCGACCGTTTGATTTCACCTGACATTATTGCAGAGTGTGAGAAAGTTCGTTCAGTGGCGTTCTTTCAGTTGGAAGGTGAAGAAAAGGGTGAGAGGGAGAACCGAAAGAAGATTGGCGCGGAAAGGGCGGACCACAACAAAAGTTCCATCGTGACGTGATAAGGAGAGGTAGCCGCACGCTGAAACTACTTTCAGCTTTTTACGAGCCACGAACATTAACTTCATTCTTGACGGTTTCCCCCTCCACTCACCTAACTGGATGAAGCAAAGTCTTCCTTGAAAGATCGACGTGTCACTGAGTCTATATCGCGCTTCCGTTATATCGCTTTGACGAGAATCCGATGTCAGCACAAAGAGAGACTCACTTCCGCCGGCGCAATTGAAAACTACGAGGGAGACTCCGGAGCACTTTACAAGGATTATCATTTGTTTAAGGCGGACGCGTGTTGCTGGTGATTATAAACTTCTCCAGCAATACTAACGAACTTCGGGAATGTAAGCCGAGTGGCATGCGACTTCTGTACTCTTGAGAGCGGTAGATTCAATTCTACAATTTCTCAGCTTTTCTCCCTATCAAACCTACTGGTGGGGTCACGCAAAAGTTAGAACGATTAAAGCTTCGTAGCAAGCCGACCAGAAGTTGTCTGATACCAGAGCAACGAAGGTACGGCTTAGTGAGAATGCGCAAGAATAATTTATAAGCATCAAAGAGTAATAGTGGGGAATTTCCATTAGTGTCATTGAAATCTGCTGAATGTAAAACAGAACTTCTCAGTAGAAAAGGGGCAGCAGTGAAGCGGCTAGCATTATTTGTCCGGATCACATAGAATTGAGTCGGCAACCCTTTTCTGCGGCGAGGAGCCTTTCTCCCCTTTGACATCGGATTTGCTTGGGCTCCTGGGGGCTGTTTGTGTGGCTATCCCCGCGAGAAAGGAAATCGCCAAACATATCCGAGGATATTGATACTCGTTCACGTATGAGTAGCTATCTATAAAGTGTGTATGCTGAAAAATCACGGAATGAAAAGGTGAGGGAAAGAGAGTGGTCTGATAGAGAGACGGAAGAATTGCATGAGAAGATACGACAGACGTTCAGAAGATATTGGAAGACAGGACAATCCAAGGAGAAAAATGAAGTCGATAGCATCGACGATGATAGCGTGGGTAGCTGCTTGGTGTGTCGTCTGTTTGGCAGACGCCTCTGAGGATGCCGATTTACTGGATTCGCCGACAGACGACCCTGATATATCCTATAACAATGGAACGAATTGCACCAACGACTTCTGCATACCTGACGAAGATTACATCGACCTTATCATAGACCACATATTCCCCAAGTTCTCCGTGTGGGTGCTGATAGCAATGCACGCGTTAGTTTTCGTGGTCGGCCTCGTGGGAAATGCTCTGGTCTGCATTGCCGTACACAGGAAGCAATCGATGAGAACTGTCACGAACTATTTCATTGTCAATCTGGCGGTGGCCGACTTTTTGGTTCTGCTGATCTGTCTTCCTCTCACTGTGCTGTGGGACGTCACGGAGACTTGGTTTTTCGGAGACGGCCTCTGCAAAGCTGTGCCATATCTACAGGTAAGAGCCCTGACGGCTAGCACTCCCACGGGATTAACTTCCAAGCGTCTATAAAAATATAGCTCAACCTTTTTCATTGAGGTCAGTCGCTCTGTCAACCGCGGGGAAAACAGCGTTAGGAATTATTACGAAATTTCCAGCTGGCACCAAGCCATTCCTTTGAAATTCATTCCTCTTTTTCGACTCCTGCGACCGCAGCGCATTTGTGGATAGCACACTCGAGTACGAGTTGCACGGAGACGGCGAGATTCACTAGGAATCCGTGACAGAAGGTTCCTCTTAATTGCAGGATTGCTCAGTGTTTCCCGGAGTTGCTCTCTCTGCGGTGAAGATAAATGCACTCGTCAAAATCCACGATTGAATTTCGCTCAGCATTCGCCCGGGCACGTTTGAAAGACCTGCCTGCTTGACTGCCTACTACCTCGATGTACCGGAATTCCACGCTCTACATTTATTCATCGTCCACGTGACGTAAATCACGCGTATTTCCATTCTCGATACTCCCAACCCCTCATTCTCGCTGTCTCCCGTGTTATCTTCCCTCATCCTTGGTTCTATCGCAAAAATCGCCGAATGAAACATTCGCTTCGAACGATGGGACGACGATGCGATTATATTCATAAGACCTCGGCATTACTCTTAATCCCTATTCTGTCCAAGAGTCCGTTCCCCCGATTTGTATTACTTTCCTAATCCGCTCGCCGCTTTCTTTCTCCAAGTTAAGCACCAGAGCTTATCCACAGTGACAATTCTTCTTCTTTTTCATACACAACAATTGCCCGTTTTTCTCTCCTACTCAATCTTCCGCTCTTGCATTTCAATTGGGCGATGCGAATTCAATTCCTGTAATGTTCTTGCGGATGCGTTCGTACGTTCACTCCAATGTTTCTAGTTCCTTTGTCGCATTCTAATTGATTTACCCTCTGTATCCGTTAGTGTAATTGCGGGTGGCAATGTCACCAGATAATTCTATTCGAAGAGTTGAAAAATTCACTTATTCTAACTCCGCATTGTGCCCGCGCTATTTGCTGGCGTCGTTCTCTCAGCGCCACTAGTTTGCGTGCCCTTCGTCGTATAAACTCGAACAAGGCTGACCCCACGGGTCGACGTGCAATTTACGGACCTCTTTAAATACTATTTAAATAAAGGTGCACTTCGTGTTTTATGCAGCGGAGAATTAGTACGGTAATCATACGATAGATGGCCCGATAGTTTCGCGTCGTTTCTCGCAATTAATGTGTATCGCGAAAGGTTATATGAGCACTAGTCGAGCATGTGTCTGACTAAAAAGGGTGCTCGCTACTTCAATAGCGCGTCAGTACGTTTAGAAATCGTACTGGCGGGGTATGGCTATCAAGACATACCCAGTACATAATTTTTGTGACTGCGAGGCTGTTGGCTGCCAATTTTCGCACCGACGCCTCCCGCCTTATTTCATTCAACAAGCACGATAATAGAGTATCCACTAACAATACAGATGATGTATCAATAGAAACCGGAGCAAGGGAAAACTGGTGATTGTTTGTGTTTTATCGGAACCGAAAGATCACAATAAATATCGAGGACCCTGTTTTCTCTTGACATTACTCCCTTCGCGTGACCACGCAACACCGCACATTTGTTTCGAGTAGCATATATGTATAGTACAACCCACTTTTAGCAACCAGATTATGGTGTCTCATTAGTATTTTAAGTAAGGTGGCAGCAGAACGTATAACGCAAGAACTCGTTGGTATAATTGTTCCTACGAATTATACTGCCATATCGGTCTGACATCTGACAGCATTAATAATCGACGGAAGGAACGATCGTGATAGTCCTGACTCTAATATTCCTGACACGTGCAGACGCACCGTGCGATTGACATAAACATTGGGAAAAGTTTTCGCGCTTCCTTGGCGATAGCGCGACCCCCGATTGTTCGTATACGTGCTCGTACATGTAAATAGCAGTTGTTGCGAGATTTCCGGTGAATATATGTGTGTACTTCAGAAGCACAAGTTGCCAAAAAAGTAGCTCGGTTAGTCACAAACCTTGCCCATTCATGTCCACTTTTTCTCGTTTGCTTAGTCGCTTAGTGTAAAACCTTCGCATTAAAGATTATCCCACGTAGCGCATAATGCTCCTACGCATTGAATATAATGGAATGTAGGGATTTCATATTTCAATAATCCTCTTTAGCTCTTCCCCTCTTGCACAATGAGCAATGAGTACTCAAAGCAGTTGGGGAACATTTTCGTGAACGATGATATTAAATGCAAACCAGTGGGCGGAACAGCTAGCCGGCTATGTACAGAGTTCATTTCGCCTGACTGTTAAGTTTCCAGCTCTTACCCGAGCGGCATGTACGCGTACCGCACACCCTTTCCTACAACGTGAAATTGAAGTGCTCCGCTGAAACGTGGAAATCAGGCCTTCCCCAGGCACACGCACACAATCTTCCCTGGCTGATTCCACTCGCCACAGTGAATTTCCGAGCAGTATCAAGCATCAGCCTGGAATAAATGTTACGAGCCTATTGACTGTCGCTTGAGCAAACGAGATCCGTAATCGGAATTATTCTTCAACGGAAGGCAAATCGAATTCCGGCAGTAGGTTTCGATGAAAAGTTCGACGAATTATTGATCCCTTGTGTAAGAACGACGACGACTACCGACGCCAATCATGGTGACGAGCGCAATCCAGTTGGAAAGGTATCTTCGAGGGAGCGCCGGGAATGCGCTCGTTCAATTTGCAACATAAAACTTATCGGCCCAAGCGTGCCCTCTTTGAATAAGCAGGAAAAAGAGCCTAATTAGACTTATTTCATAGTCACCCGAGACGTCAATCTTTTACCAGTGCCAAAGACGCCCGTAAACGAGTCATCTTCTCTGATGGAGGTAATTAGAGGTCCTCCGGCACTCTTCATACCAACTTGAGTGCCGGACGCTCGCGCACTCGGGGCGAAAGTGTGCTTCCTGGGTATACTTAAAATTCCATCAACTGCGGCATACCCTGCGAACAGCATATGCATGCGCGATTCGAGGTGCTGCAAGAATATTCTTTGCTGTAAGCGTGCACGATGCAAGTAACGACGCAGCGGTCGGAGCTTGGCCACCAAATCGCATTATCTTGGCATGTTGTTGTCCCTACGACCAACCAATAACTCTATTTCTGGTTTTTGCCATATACCTGTATAACAGGCTCGGTCGCCCGTCGGAACACTCGCGCGCCGTCTCTTGCACTGCCGGACCATTGTTCAGCTATTACACCTCACCGAACACAATGCGGCCCACCTAATTAACTCCGGGAACATTCGCTTTTTGGGTCGTTCTGCAATTTTTAATGGGCGTCTGATGAATGGGTCGATTTAAAGGTAAACTCATCTTGAGCGTCGGACCTTGATTTATTCCGGGACAAAACTACCCTTGTTTCGTACGCTTCTTCATTACCAATAATGGCATTAAACGCCTTCACCATAATGAAAATGAAGATGGTACATATACAGGTGCGGATGCATTTTAATAAACAATGGAGAGGTAAAAAGATGGGGCGTTAGTAGAGAAGCAATGCTTGGAAATATCGTTGCCGGAAATGGCAAAAGCAAAGAGCTTAGATGCAACGCGGTGGTAATAATAAGATTGCCGTTTTATGTGTACTGATTGCTGCAAACAACTGTATTTACCAATATCGGTGATATTTACCCATTTCGTAATGTCTTTCGGATACGATTCACAGAGCAGCCCAGTTATGGTGGAATCCCCTATATAATCTGCATTCCGCATGCAACCGACACTCGTGCGTGAATAGGCAGCATACTCGAGTTGAATCTCCGATCCTTCAATATCAATTCATCAATAAAGCCATATTAGTTCACGTCAATCATCAATAAATCGTCGTTTCTCGCTGCACACCGTGAATAAATACGAATGGGTAATCCTAAATTCACCAAGCGTTCACGCGTCCCTGCGATCGAACGAATCGGTGCTCTACGCGC
Source organism: Ectemnius lituratus (assembly GCA_910593735.2). Classification (NCBI taxonomy): domain Eukaryota; kingdom Metazoa; phylum Arthropoda; class Insecta; order Hymenoptera; family Crabronidae; genus Ectemnius; species Ectemnius lituratus. The sequence continues at coordinate 3,478,485 of OU343036.1, read as the reverse complement.
TCCATTCGTTAAGATCAACTTGTAATCCAGTAAAGTGAACTTTAAGGAGACGCACGACAGGGAGAGGTTCGGTAATGCGCCGATGGAAATGCTCTGATGCAAACTCGATTATAATTATCTTCGTCGTCGCACTAAGCAGGAAAGATGGGTTCTAGTTCTCGAATCCAGAGAGGGAGAGGCGCACACTGAGTGTCAAGCCTGTAATCGTGTCTCATTGATCGCTTTAATTGCATGAGCAGAACCGGCAGATTCTACCAAACGGTTGTAAACAGGTACCATTCGAAATCGTGCGAGTACATTAGCCAACTGACTACAAATAGGTTCTCTTAGTCCGCATTTCAGTCACCGATGATCCATCCCTTTACGCTTACTTAATCCTAGTTGAACGTTATCGCCTTGCACCTCTATTACAGACACTCCCCATTGTTCTGGGATTCGGCTGTTAAGCCGGATCATATGGCTAACTGAGAGCCAAATCTCATTGTATCGGTTGTTCATGTTTGGACTCAATAACACGGAACGACCGTCTGTCAAATATTACACGGTATGCGAATCCCCAACACTTGCTCGAATCTGGAATAAATAATGAAATGGGCTTCCTACAGTTTTCCCTAAGAAATTCGTAATCTTCGGTACATAGGATTCTCCGTGGAAAAGTCTGGTCGATGCCGGAACGTTGCTGAAAGTTCTCTTGTCGAGAAGTAGTGAGATATGTACGTGAGAAACGGGAGAACAGTCTGCAGCGGCACGCTTCAATTCACGACTCACGTAAAACGATAATGTCCGACATCCGTTCGGGGATTGATGCTCCCTGTTAAGTACCTACGTGGCAACACGAGTCTCCTCTCGAACGCATGGATCGTCACACAAGCTCTCCCATTTACCGGTTCTCCGCAACTGTGCCGCCTTTCTGAAACCTTGCCAATTCATGGAAACAAGACGTTCATCAAAACAGTACGCGCAACGGGTTTCCAGTGAGTTTCTCACCCTGGTTGAGAGAATTCTAGTATCGTCCCCGAGGCCGAGATCTCCATAAACCTTTGCGAGTTAACGACGCGAAAGCCGAGGCGCCGCACCGCACCGTTCCAGCATCGGAATTATAATTGCATATGCCGCGCCGAGAAGTAAACCGATCTGGAAATTCTCCTACCAGCAGCCTACCAAGTGCGCTATAGTGTAGATCTTCGTCTTGAATCGGCTAGTTTAATATTGGTAGAGATCAGGTTATGCTTGTTACGTCCAGTAGCTCGAGGGTCGACTATCGCGAAAGGCATCGCTATGAATTCTCCCCTCTGAGTTTCGTCTACTTCCTCAACAAGGATCGATAAATATGAGATACGAGCGGAATGTGGCAGTCAATTCAAACTATTTATGGTCCATGAGATGGGCTTAAATTATCGGCAACCGCGTGCCCATCGATTCGTCTATCCGGACTATCGCCGCATTTATACTGACAGGAGAATCGCATCGTTTGATGCATTACTACCTCAAGCCCACGTACACACTTGCTTCAAGCCTCATAAAGATAACAGTTTAAAAGAGAGCTGCTAATGACAGAGAGTTCGCGTGCAAAGTATGCTTTATCGAACGGCACACGTACCGTGGGGCCACTTGTCTTGCCGGTATGCTCCGACAAGAACAACTCTATCTCGTGACCGGATCAGCTGCATGAATTTTTTAGGAGAACGCGCCACTGTTCTACGACTTGAAAGGATAGCTCAATTTCGGCTCGCGTGCTACCAGAGTGGAATCCAATTAATGCTGCGAATGGACCTGCCTGCCCTATAATGAAGAGGCTCGTAAACCGATTAACACAATTTCTATGAGGAATTCGGGGTGTATCGTGTTGGCACATGCCCGATGATGTTATCATACGATTCCTAGCGATGTCCTAGGCCCAGCCAGTGTAAATATTTCACTTCTCTCGTCGCGCATATCCAGTGAAACAACCGCTACATTATTCGAGTCCTACATCACCGTTGGATTCTATTGCCAACTTCTCAATAGTGTTTTCACTATCGCTGCCGCTCGGCCGTGACGAATCCCTCTCCGCGTACGAGCTCGGCCTATCTCAGATTTAATTAAAACGTGCCTACCATCGTGTTTCGTGGCAAACACCCACGAAATCGTTCTGCGTACCTGATCCGACTGAAAAAAACAATGCTGATCACACTGGTTACCTATGTATGTATGTATGACCGGCCAAGGGATGATGAGAAAGATGGATTACTCCGACTGTTTTTCCACCTGTCATCATCCCTCCGGGATATGTTCTCAGCCTATTCTCCCTCTCTGTGGATTATCCAAGAAACGAACCTGACACACAAGCGTATTCCCCTCGATGCCCTCGGAAGAATAAATTTCTTTAGCGACGACTCCGGGGTCTCCATCGTTACTTGGTCTGACCAAATAGGGAGGATCACAGAAGCACACGTTATATGGTAGACTTTGGGGCTAATCAGGCGAAAGCCGTTCCGACCACAGCGAGGGTCGATGAAAATGTCAGTGACTATTTACGCGAGCCATTAGGCTTACCAGTGGCGGCTCTTTTGCCGGTCTTGCGGCTTCGACCCATTTGAATTAGCTTGCAAGTACATCTATCGCCTCGGTTTCGAGCGTTTGACCTCTTCTAATTATCGCGACTACGTCGACTAAGAAGCACCAATAGCCACTGCCCCTCCCAGTAATTGATTATTCAGTGATGCAAGATACCTTCTACATATTAAATAGAATTCTCTCCTGATACCCTCTCTATCTCTATCTATCTCCGGAACCAATGAAAAGCACCAGGGACAAATATTTTGCATGCCGATAAAGGTACATATACCCTTGGGAAAGGTAATACGAGATTAACTTGGTGCTCGTGAAAGATGAAGAGGGCGCGTTATCGTACCGATGTCCCTGAAAATAAAGCTCTAATTTCGAAATTGGATGCCAATTTGCATTCGAACGAAGGGAATATATACTCGTTGATGCACTCTCTTCCGGAACTAGAAATATTCGAGCGGCGACCTAGCGTCGGGCGGAAATAAACCGAGAAATAGAACGAAAGGTAAACTAATATCCAAAGTGGAAGACGATAGATGGATGATTTTGCGTGGAATTGCTCGGTCTACCGCCTATACCACTCCGTTATCTATGCTGGTGACAAAGGGAAAGGTTGTTTACGTCGATCAGACTATGGCACCTATTGTTCCGGCCTCGGATAGCCGGTGTGTCTTCCACTTGCGTAGTTCGGTATGGCTGTTAATCTAAAAGTTCCCGTAGACAACTGTATAGTCCTTTGCCAGAAGTAGAGCTCGGCCGTCGCATCGCAATGAAACTGTCCCCGGGGCAGCAGCTGCCACCCTCACAGTTGTTAGAAGAGCTACCTTGAAATAAACGAGGAGCTCTTCTCTCCAACTAATTTCCACTCGAATGCCTGGCTAGTAAAATAAGGAGAAACGCTATAGAATCGCTATATAAAGCTATATAGTCTTGTTGAGAATATAGGCGGGAACGCGCGTGTATGGGTAAAAGAACGAGTGACAGTACAGGTCAGCATCGCCCTTTTTGCTAAATCAATCTCCCTGTTCTGGCCAAGCAATATGTTACACAGTCGTGCTACTGACGTGCTCGAGAGCCATCGAAACGATCGAACCGCCAAACTTTAGGACATAAGTTTCCCTTTAAGGTAATTGTGTCAATACTGTACTATCCAAAAACCAACCGTTGGCCGAAGGAACTGTTAACTTCGCTTTACATGCTGCCGGTGAGCGAAACTTTTGTCATGAAAAAATACATTTTAAAGTAGGGCTCTGAAATTTATATCACTTCTTCCTTGATGCAAGAAAACATTCTCCACCAAATTTCAGCCCAAGAAATAGTCGGAAGGTCTGGAGAACATGGGAAAAACCGTGAGAAATAGACGATATTAATAATTCAGGATGGCCTTTCCTTGTGTTTTCGGTACAATTCTGGCATTTCTACCAGTGGTTTTATGTTTTTTATCCGTTTTGATACTCAAACAATCGATTTATCAAGCGATCGCCAAAGTCCCGAAACCTTCGAAAAATCGAAAATTTATGAACCACCCTTCCCGACCGTTTCAGGGTCTGGTATTTCAGGCAGTAATTCAGTATTTAGCTAGGAAACAGTGATATAAATTCCAGAACCCCACGTCAAAGTTCATTTTTTGGCCCAAAAATTCGCCAAGGGGTATACCCACAAAAATTTGCGAAAAAATGAATTTTGAGGTACGGCTTTGGAATTTATATCACTTCTTCCTTGATGCAAGAAAACATTCCTCACCAAATTTCAGCCCCGGAAAATGTGGGGAAGGTTGGAAAACATGGGAAAAACAACGAAAATGAATTATTCAAGATCGGTTTTCCATGTGTTTTCGGTACAATTCCGGCACTTTGGCTACTAGTTTTACGTTTTCTATCCGTGTTGATACTCAAACAATCGATTTATCAAGCGTTCGTCGAAGTCCCAGAACCTTCGAAAAATCGAAAGTTTTTGAAGGGGTATACCCAGAAAAATTTGCGAAAAAATGAATTTTGAGCTAGCTCTCTGGAATTTATATCACTTCTTGCTTGAGCCAAGAAAACATTCATCACCAAATTTCAGCTCCCGAAAAGGTCGGAAAGTATGAAAAGCATAGGAAATCCCATCTAAATCCGGCGAAGTCGATTATTCAGGAGGTCCTCTCTACCTGTTTTCCCTACAATTCCGACATTTCTGCCACTAGTTCTATGTTTTCTATCTGTTTTGATACTCAGACAATCCATCTATGCACTGTTCACCAAAGTCCCAGAGCCTTCGAAAAATCGAAAAAATCTGGAGTGTACGCGCACACGCCAAGTTTTTAATCCGTAAAACTGCAAGTTGAATCCAAGTATTATTGAATAAAATCTTGGCTTTATTTGAGTTTTATTAACTTTATTACGCAAAAACGAAATGGCAAAAAATTCTGCAAAAATTTGTACGTATTCATAGAATATCGATGAAACACGGGTTAGTCTTTTTATAGGATTATATAGAAAAGTTAATCCGTTAAAATTGCTAATCTGACTAACTGACAGCTATGTCACACATATTAAAACTGTCAACTTCCAAATCTATTATCTCAGGAACGACGTGGTCAAGTCCAATAAAACTTGACCAGCAGTTGCAGAACCTTATAAAGATTGTTTTGTCAAAGTTTAAACAAAATCTATACAAAAAAACTGTTTTTTGATGCAACTACCTTACGTATAAAGCGAAGATGTTTGTGGTTCATTTTCATGATGTACGGCGAACTCCGGCGCCTCTGATCCCATGGCTCGATTTGTGCCATGCTGGAGTGCGCTTTTGTGGAGAGAAAGCAGCTAACGGCCCCTTTGACGACAATTCGGAAATTTCATTGACAGCATTGCCTGGTCCTCAAACGCCAGAGAATGGAGGCCGTGGAAAAGCCTATGTAGCCTAGTACGCGTGGTCCACGTAGCCAATACTCCGCCGTGTGGCTGAGTGGAAATTCGCCAAGACTCTCGGAACACAGAGCAATTTGCCAGTTGATTAATCCTATCGTTACAGCAAAACCAATTAGTACTCGCTCCAAATGCGACTTTTCATCGTCGCTAACATTCTTCGGTAAGTGGGTCGCGAAAGTAATCTCACAGATTTCACGATTTTTCCTGGGATTGCGTTATATCGCTTTTTGTACCCACGCAGCCGGGAAACTAGGAAAGCAAAAGGACAACATGTAACTCTGAGTTAAAGACCAGTAAATTTTCACTCCCAGAGAATCCGGTCAAAACTGAATACGAGTGTTTCATAAGTCACCCGAGATGTAAATCTTCTCGAGAGTACTGCACGCAATCTTTTTTTTCTCTCCACATTCCATTTCTACTCCGATGGTATTTTTTCGGGGAAAGGAGAATTTAAATGATAGTAATTCCTACATGGCAAATGTCATATCCTCATAGTCCGCGGCGTCTTTGCGAGAGCCCGGAATAATGGAAGCAAACTCCAGGTTATAACGTGGCCGGAAATTATGTAGATTCGACGAACCGAGATCTTAGAATTGCAAATCGCAACGTTTACGTTTTTCGGTTGGTATACACAATAGGGGCCGCGATTAAATCATCCGATATAAATTCGCACCACTCAACTCCGCTTTTTCTTTTTCTCTTTACCTAAGTGAAAACGTATGTTAGATTGAACAATCGACGCTTATATATTGAACCAATCGGGCGCTGATAAGTACATAGTCAGCGAAGAACGAAATTTAACTGACCGCTCTGACGACGCCGTCTGCCCCTAAAGTGGATCGATGCATATCCGTGCGCTCGCCGCAGAACTTTTGGAAGTTCCTTAATCGACTATCTCTGTTTCAGACAGTATCGGTAGCCGTCAGCATATTGACACTGACTTTTATATCGGTAGACCGATGGTATGCCATCTGTTTCCCATTGAAGTTCCGGTCGACTACTGGACGAGCTAAAACTGCTATCGCTGTGATCTGGGTGCTCGCCATAATTTGTGGTATTTATTCTCTTCTTTTCCTATAGTCTTCTACCCGTGTTATACCCGAATCCTCTCTGCCACGTGCTCCTTGTACCCACTCTCGTTTGATATCCTGATAAATATTCGATGAGTAGCACCCCTTTCCCCGCAGATATCCCGGATCTATTGGTGCTGCACACTATTCCGCCTTCGCACATCAGGGTGAAGACGGTCATATATACGCGGTGCGACTTGGACTGGAGTCAGAAGAGCCAAATGATCTTTACCACCTTCAAATTGTTTGTCCTCTATCTCATTCCACTCAGCTTTATGAGCGTGGCCTACTGGCAGATCATCAGAGTTCTCTGGAGAAGTGATATTCCAGGCCACAATTGTAAGCAAGATAAATTACTACAATGTTATGCAATTTTATTAAATGCCATATATATCTATATTGTTTCCGTTTAATCAAGTTTTCAATTAGAAGCATTTGATTGAAGGATTTAACTTGGATTCGAAATCCAAGCGTAGGCGACAATGCTTGGAAAACACGAGGTAGCATTTTGTATTGCATACATTTTGCACGAAGTTACTAATGCTCTTCGAACATAATGTTCTGTTTGATCGATCCATTGTGTGGGTTGATTGAAATGGATTCTGAAGCCCGGCTCTGCGCCCCCGGGTCAATGTATTTCATTCTGCATATGTTTTCAGTATCCGTACGTGCCAGTCAAATGAACGAAATTCCACCGCCCGTCGGAGGGAACCCGGAAGATCAATTAAGATCACGTCGGAAAGCAGCGAAAATGCTCGTCGCTGTGGTCCTCACTTTTACCATTTGTTTCCTACCGGTGCACATCCTCTCCATACTTAGGTATGTATTCAAATGGAAATGTCGAGTTATCTTAGAATTCTAGACTCCGAGCCTCCGCCGGTATTAACTCCAGCTGTATTTTCACGACGGATTACTGTGCCGAACGCAATTATACCGAAGCGGTACAATATTCTACCGAGAGTGTATATCTGTGTATGTGTGCGTGGGTATATCGGGAAAAATGTAATTTCCGAAGAGCAAAGTAAAGATTTGTGGTTCGGCTATAACTGTAGACACATAGGTGCGGGGTAATTGGAATTGAGTGAGAGAGAAAAGTCAAGAACCCCAATTTACTGATACCATGTATTGCAGGTATACTATTACGCTACGGTCGAACAAATGGACGGTGGGCTTCAGCTTAATATCCCATTGGCTCTGTTACTTCAATAGTGCCATCAACCCGGTCATCTACAACTTTATGAGCGGTAAAAAAGCACTTTCTCTCTTAAAAATCTCTGCTAATTTATGTCAATGTTGGACTTAGATGGTACAATGATTTATAACGTATCTAATTGCAAGTATTATCAGGATCGAAATTCAATTTTATCGGTATGCATGCACGCGAAATCCTGAAGCGAACAATGGGTGCCATCATGCAGAACTTTTTACGGGTGAATCGATGGATGACAGACCCCTTTTGTTCTAAGAATTCTCATGTGTATGTACGTGAACTCACAATATTCGAGAAAGCTGAAATTTATTGCTTCACATCACTTTCATGGGATTCGACTGTAACATCATTTCAGTATAGTGGTTTACCAGTCGTAGCACGAACTTCTCCTTAGACGGGATACATCCATCTAATTATCTCGTGTTGGGTGCATTCGTTGGTAAAGTACGAGGGTCGCAAATCGCTTGGGGAGGTAAATTCGCGTGTGTGTGCTTCAAAGTTGTTACTGGTGATAAATAAATGATGGTGTTACTTGGTGAGAATGCCGCGTGCACACGCCGTTGCGTCATGAATTTTAATGTTAGCCCATCTGTATGTTGGTGCGTAGTACATATGTTCCCGGTGCTCTCGAAATATTTAGCTACACCGAATAAAGTATGGAATTTCAACTTTCCCTTTTAAGGTCTCGGTTTTACCTCTTACTTATCATGCATTGCTTTCGCATATAAGGACGGAAATGAACTGAGATATATTTACGCACATGCATTTACATCCGCATACTCGTTCACGTTCAAGCTCTCAGCTCCTTGTTCGGTATCACCCTGAAATGTTTCAATCCCTTTTACCATAATTTGATCGTTCGTCTTCTCAAGTTTTTGTGTGATGCGTGTAAATGTATTATCGAACATGTAACACCTTTAAATAGTAAAACATTCCTTCAAACACGATGGTACGACTGAAAATTTATGCAAACGATCCTATACATAGAGGACTAAACTTGTTTGCGTGTGAACAGAAATTCGCTCCCAGTACTAATAAGGAATCCAATATTCACGGCGGCTCTCGGTACGGAATCCAACATCTACCTACTTCGACATTGTTCGTTGTCTACTACCCGTGTACCACACGACTTTAAAGCCTAAAATCGAGCGGGCTTTATTGCTATATATCTGAATTCCTGTGGGCACCGTTATCGTTCACTCTGTTAGATAAAAATCGCTCTTTGATAAGCTCGATTAATTTTCGACTTCATGCGAAATTGGATACAATTAGAGGGATAGTTTTTTCAGATTCTACACAGCCGCGTTGAATATGAACTACTGTAAGCCTAGGATGGTGGGTGGGATGGGTGATTTGATAGTGTAATTTGCAGGTAAGTTCCGGCAAGAGTTCCGTCGAACATTTCGAGATTGTACTAGCTCGAATGGATCGCACAGGCATAGGGCAATGCACCGTGCGGACAGCTACGCGTATAATACGGGGAACGGATGTCGTTCAACTTTTCGCAGTCGTCGCGATCCGTTCTGACATACGGCCGAGGGGGTGGGCAAACGACCCTTATCCAAAAGATTGCCCGGCACAACATCGCAGATGAATCTCACAGCGGAAACAAATCTCGGTGGAACCATCGCGCCCACTGCAGAATCCGCTCCCCCCAAACTCGCTTAAACTTAGGGTGAGCTATATTATATTTCACAGCTGTTAGCCCCTTAGAAGAATTAGCCTATCTTTTGTCTTATATGTTCCTTGTGAATGAGTTTAATAGTGAAAGATGAGCATATTTTGTGTAGTAATATCCCAATAGTGCCTATGCATTATCCGTTGCTTAATTCGCTGATGCTTTCGACCGCTGTGTAATTAGAACCTCATCTGTGCGATTAAATGTATTTGTTCTATGGAGCTAATTAGCGTGGAATTATCGATCACTCTGAAGAACGTATTTAGTACTCAGTTTCCACCAGTGCATTAAATTGTCTGTGGTATAGCGAGAGTGGCCGATAACATTTGTGATATCATATAGCTTACCCACTTTTCTGCCAAATGTAATCAGCATTGGAAGATCTAAAATGGAATGATGGATTGGCTTGTATGTGGATCCTTTCCTAGTGTCCCGTATAATTTAATTGTGAAGTCTAGGATAAAGGAACTTGGGTATATAAATGTCATAGTGAAAATGGAGAGCGAGCACGAAACTTACTTAGCCCGTCATTTCGGTAGAGTGAGAATCTGTTCTGATTTCAGGAAAATTTCGTAAAGAGTTCAGACAAACTTTCCGATGCTGCAGAGGGAGCCGCTCTCATGGGGGCGGCACGTATGTCACAACTAATTCTAACTATCCCAGGCTGAGTAAATTACGAATGACGACCAATAATACTCTGCGGAATACCGAAATTATACCTCTCAGCGCTGTACACTGAAATATGTATATCGGACATTATAGTAATCATAAGTGTTACTTGTATTGCGAACAGATATGTGATGAGATTCACAAATAATTTATTTAAATTTCGTATTAATGGAATTATTAAAATTGTTAAGTATACGATACGTAATAAATATTACAGAAATGCTGTACGTTCCATTCCACTGTATTTATGTATTAGTTAACGTCTGGCAAGCTGTTATACATAATAGTTATTCCCGTGAAAACTTGATCAAACTACACTGTTATTGCGAGGCGGGAATGTTCAGAAGCATGTCACTGAACTGCATTGCGTGTTCCACTCTTTGTAATAAAAATTCTCTAATGGAAAAATTGAAATCGCTTGTACATGGTGTATAATCAAAGCGACAGGCACACGTGTATTTTAAGATTATTTGTATTAGTCATAATCAAATACGTGTACCAAACCTGCCGACTAAATCGCATTTGCCTACTCTTATTGCATATACCTTACGCTATCTTAGAATTAGAATATGTTATTTAGCCTCATAGTCTGTACACCACTCGCAATATTTTGTATAATTTCGGCTGGATATTTCCATTTATTAGACGTATTTTATAACGTACGGCTTGTTGCACCGATCAATTCCTATTTATACAATGTTGGTACTTTACTACAAATGATACTAGTGTAAATACAACTTAAGAAACCAAAGAGAGAAGCTGTGAAAGGCAAAAGAAAATTCAATTCGATTGTAGCATTCATACGTCGCTTTATATTACCTTCACGTTAACACATTCGAGAGTATTTTTTACTTCGAACAATGACGGATAATATCGCATCAGAGTCACAGTGGCGGATTTTTATACAACTTTTTGTATAGGCCAATAGAATTTATTAACCGTGACTTCAATGGTGCTTTTGTAAATGTATTCTTACATTGAAAGTTCCATAATTATTTTTCTAATACATGAAAAAGTAAATGTACACATCTTGCAAAAATTTATAAAGTAAAAATATCTATTCGCTTCTTGGCGTAAAGATAATTGATCTACGAAGTGATAAATATTATTCATCGAATATTCACTTTTTAACTCATTGATTACGCAATTCATCGCGGTACAAACGTATTTGTACGCAAACGGCATAAGTATGCTGAGATTACTCAAACAACTACATTCTATTTACAATAGCTGCTGTAAGAAAGTTTCATTTAAATTTATTCACCGTATCCATCAACCCTGCATGCATCAATAGCTTATGTTTCGTATAAGATAAAACGTTTGACATTAGTCACTTCTACTAATATCCTATTATTAGTAGATTCCTCATACGTGAAAAAATTCAAAAGTATTGAAGAATATAGTTTAATAACAACGGCTGATCGATGGACTTTATGATATTAGATTATTACCAGTATGAACTACACAATGTAAAGTAATTTTGTCTACATTGGATGAAATCATTGAAAACAGACATAGCTGTCTATACCCAACCGTTATAATACTTCATAGATTGGCGTCCGCCAATACATTATACATACCATGCTTTATTTGAATAAAATTACACTGTTGGTATGACTTCAACAGCTTTCATTTAACATGATCTATTCTAACGTTCATGAGGAGTTACAATCCATTGAGGAGTAAAATCCATTGTTGAAAATAAGAACAAAAAGTTCTAACGTTCTGACTCTTTAAGCTGCAGCCTCTTCGACAATTGCAATTTCTGAGGTCGCAGTTTCTAGTTTGCTTATTTCGGTTTCAGTCTGCACGTCAAGAATCTCTGACGCCTTAATCGAAGTCATGTTTTCTTCATCAAAGTTAGTGTCAGGTAAATTCTTAACACTCTCCTCTTCGGCATTCTCGACAATAGTATTTTCTATATCTACTGGTGTTTCAGTTTCAAGGCTTTGAATATTTTCATCCTCATTTATAGTCAGGTTTTCAGTTATTGCACTTAAATCTTTATCCTGACTCATCTCCTCCTCCTCTGGTTGTTCTAACTGCTCCATCTGCAAGCTCTCGTATTGATCTTCTTCTGCTTTATTTAAATTTTCCATGGAATTGCCCTTGATATCTTGCTCGCTGATTGGAACGTTGCCTGGATGACTATTTTGTTGCTGGGCGCTTCTGCCTCGTCCTCTAGTAGCTTGATGTTGTTGATTATCGGGTGGTGGCAGGATTGGTATTGCAGCTTTTGGCCGTCGTAATGGTGCTACTTGCTGCTGTTGCTGTTGCTGCTGTGCAGGGCTGTAGTAAGTACATCCCTGTGGTTGATATAATTCCTGAGGCGGAGGAGGACGCTGAGGCTAAAGATACAGAACTATGTAAAACAGAGGAACGAACGTTGCTGCAACGAATATCTGATGAATTTTCCAACATTACCTGTACTGGTGGACTATATCCTTGATATCCCTGGAAATTTGCTTGGAAAGTTGGTCCACTCGGGCCAGGAACATAGTTTATAATACTTGGAGGAGCTGTTTGGGGTGGAATAAATTGTGGAGGTGGTACTAAAAAGGGAGGAGGTGCATAGCTGGCAGGTTGTCCACTAGGAGGTAGAGGTATTACTGGCTGACCAGCCAGTGAAGCTGTTGCAGTCACTGCTGCAGCAACAGGCGGTGTCTGCTCAAAATGACCTTGCGGATAACCAGCTGAAAGAGAAGAGACTCTTGTCTTAAGGAGTAATACAAAAGAATGAAGCAAAAGTACAAAGCATTTCAGTCGGCTCATGCATACATGCATTTGCATCTTAGGTTCCTATTTCATTAAGTGAATTCATATTTCAACGCAAGCTAACGGAAACCCTTTTGCAATTTGTTGCAAACACTCACTGTGTCTTACCTGTCGGTTCTAGAACACCTCTGGTATTTCCTGCTAGATGCATGTACATGAAAGTACCAAATTAATTTGACAGACATTATATTGATACATCATTATTAAAAGTTATAATTGTATACCATGTATATCGAAATTTGTTAATTGTAATAGTTAAATATTTTTCACCTTGCGGTGGGAAATATCCATGCTGTCCATGCTGATTATGTTGTCCATGTTGACCATGCTGTCCATGCTGTCCATGTTGCGCATGCTGTCCATGCTGTGCATGTTGGCCATGTTGGCCATGTTGTCCATGCTGACTATGCTGTGCAGGATAGTTTGGTTGTCCTGGACTATCAGAAATCGCGGGTCGCTGCCGCAGACTCGAATACCGTTTCGGTCTAGTATTAGAACTATCTTGTTGCTGTTGCTGCGATACCGCTTGCTGCTGATGTGCTTGCTGTTGCTGTTGGGGTTGTTGCTGTTGCTGTTGTGCATGAGACTGTTGATGCATTCTTGCTGGTAAGTTGTTTGTTCTTTGCTGATTATTTGACTGATTATGAAAGTTTTCTGAAATTAAACATAGTAACTGTTATAAGCACCAAGACCATAAACATACAGTAAGTCTCTTGAAAATCGTATACATATTGCAGAGAGTCAAAACTTACTATTATGTTTTCCAGTCTGTTGATACTGGGCATTATCATTAACACTACTGTGTTTCCCATCGTGAAGATGGTGCTGATCATCGTCATTTTCTGCGATATTGTTTCTTCTATTATCAGTACTGATCGGACCTGCCCCATGGCCCTTCGGTTTATTTTCTATCATTCTATTTGAAATAGTATTATTAGCGTTGGCTTTGAATCCTCGGCCACGAGTTCTACTGCCTGCTAAGTTCATAGACTCTTGAACGTTTCTCTTGCTACTATCCCTGGGAGATGTTTTTGTGTTAACTAGTTTGTCTGTATCATTGCTAGGTCCATTGCTATTGCTACTGTTTTGATTCTGAGGTCCATGTTTGGTATCTTTCTTCCAAGCTGGGTTTGCAGGCTCATTGGGTGCTTTATTTTCGTTTCTACGGAACAAATAATATAATGATGAGTCTGGAAATGTAAGTGCATAATTTGTTCCTAACCAAGGTATACGTACGTATGAGAATTGTGAGGGCCAGCAGGTTTTGTCTTAGGACTATTAGATTGAGATTGTAACGGTGGAAAGTTTTGTACTTTGTTCTGAGTTTTACTCTTACTGCTATACCAGGCTGATGAAATTACTGGCTCTTCCACTTGCCCTGGTGGTGTATCCTGAAAATATATTATTTTCCAGTTAAATTTTCCAATTGAGCAATGAATGATAATGATGAAACATGTTGCGTGTAGTTATATACTTTATTTGGTCCTAAGGCAGGAAAATCTTCTCCACTTCTATTAAATCTCCTATGGTTCTTTCCAGCAGGTGTATTAGTTCCTGCTTTTCCATATGCGTCCTCATCCTCCCAATTACGTGTGTATTTATTAGGCCCACGCCTGACAAAAAACGAAAATACAAATACTACAGAGTTAAATGGATACAAATGAAGAATGTCAAAATATTCTAATTGTTTACCCATATCTTCTTCTTCTTCTGGCTCTAGGTGGTCCTTCCTCATTTCTAATATCATATCCATATACTGCAATCAACTCTTCATGACTCTTTGGTGCTTGTTCTTCATCATTATATCTATCATGGTCCCATCTATCTTCCTTATCTTTCCACACTTTTTTTTCTTTTGTTTCTCTTTCGTTCGGTACCTCAACTTTATCATCGGCTACTTCATCAGCTGTTCTATCATCGTGCTCATAGAAAGTACCCCTTTTAGGAATATATTGTGGGTTACGCCTATCTTCATCGTCATCTAATTTCTTTTGCGGTTTCTCCTCTTCCTGACCATCACCGCTTTCCCTTTGTGCCCCGTCTTGCGACTCAAATTCAGAGTCTGAGGCATAAATATCACATTCAGAATCTTGATGTCCATCTGTTTGCTCACTGCTCTAAAAAGGGAGAAAAGAACAGTGAAATAAAGATGTAAAAATGTTGTTGCAAAGACAAAAGACGATTATCATATGTTTCTCATTTGCGGACATAATAAATCGGAGCATACGCAAAATGGGCTCACAGGCGATGATGATAGTGGATTGTCGACGAAAGTGGTACACTGCTCTATTTAATCAGATTTTTTCGTTAATATAATTTTGAACCATGTTAATAATGAATATACCACAAATGAACCGGATGAACGCGCGTAATAGTGCAACAAAGCTTCGAGAAATTTCCAATAAAATGAAAATACATCACAGAAATGAGACGAGTATCAAAGTTTATCACTGACTAACCTGGGTTCCTTTGGTCGCATTTAATTCTTCGAAGGAATCCGAAAGATCATCAGAACCACACGATTGATTGGATTTCCGACGTCGTCGCGTATCCGTCATGATTTTAGAGCAACCAATATAAGATTTTGCCTACAAACCGCCCGAATTTTTTTCGAGCAACGAAGAAAATATGGGTTAAAGATGACCAGCTTACAAGCCTAAATCAGGTCGGAATTGACTTGACGTGCACCACTAAGGAATCCTTAATCGTGCAAAACCGTCATGGAATACAGATTCCACCGATTCACATTGAGAAGGCGCACTGAACTCGCAAAATTATTGTAACAGATAGAATTGGTAGAATTTCCTCAGACCAGTGTCAGGCCGGACACTCGATTAATGGCGACCGTGGCAACTTTCGAACGGTGCGGGCTTGGTCACAAGCGCGACTTCACCGCAGCGTTCGAAAGACTCTATTCTAACGATCAATAAAAAATTCATTATACGTTTTTAATGCAGAACATTTCCTTTCTGGTCAATTTATATACGAGTTGTTTACCATTTAATGGTTATTTGCAGAAATCTTATACCTCACGTGTGTGTGTTATATTGCCTAAATGAAAACGATCGAATTCCTTATTTTTATAATTACTTTTCTGTATATTACCCTAAAAGACTCTTTACGGCACGGTACAGCAATTAAAAGCAATGTAAGTAATTTGAAACCTACGTCAATATTATAAAGGGATAAATTCCCAATATATTTCTAAATATATATATTTTACAAAATTAAATCACGAATATTGGATGGATATATAGTATGCACATATATAGCACCCAATACAGCCAACTGCAGCAAAATATAGTTATTGATGTGTTCGCATATTATAATTACAATAATATTTTCATTGATAAGTTTACTTCATAAAAGATTTCACAAATGCAAATAATTATACACAAATGCAACATTTCACGTGGCCTTTTGGGGATTTAACACATCGCTACATTGAAATACGCAAATGCATATATATATATGTATTCGTTCACTACAGATTACGCTCTCATCCTCACAAGTGCCAGTGCTATATAGTTAGCTTTGGCTTTGAACAGCGCAATACATGCATATGGAGTATGACTCCCGGGTGATAGGTTAACATTTCTTCAATCGTTAATAACAAAATGGCTAAAATATTAAATTTCTTCCGTGTTATAAGAAACAACTGGAAAAAGTCTACAGTAGCTACTGTAGCACTGTCATATGGAGTTTCATATAGCAAAGACTTATACGAGTAAGCAACTTATTTACATGTTATGTTTATGGCGTAAACAATTTTTAATTAATAAATTAGCACCGGTTTACGTAAATTATAATTTCCTATTAACAGTTTAAAGTTGCTAATACTATTTGACACATCACACGATTGTATTTCTCGAAAATGTATGTGCAGTTATAGTGACATAATGTTTTTCACTTAATTTAGAACAGAACAGTTTATGAGAGAATATTGTGAAAAGGTTAAGAAGCTTGGAGATGCTCCACTTCCCACAAACGTGAAACCACGTCATATAACTATCATACTCAACCCAGCAGCTAAGAAAAGGTATGTTAATAAAAAATAAGTCCTTATTTTAATATTATTTGTATGATCATTTGCAATAATTGTTTTTAGGAAAGCTAAAAAATTGTTTGAACGCTACTGCGAACCACTGTTGCATTTGGCAGGAATAGCTGTAAATATTATACAGACTGAATCTGGGAGTCATGCACGTAGTATTGTTATGAACCTTGATACTCCTACGGATGCTATTATTGTGGCTGGAGGAGATGGTACTTTGTCAGACGTGTTAACTGGATTAATGCGAAAATATAAAACTAATATCAATTCTGTAAGGCAATGCCCTATTGGTATTTTACCACTTGGAGAAGTAAATACCGTAGCAAATATTTTATATAGGAAACACACTGAATTAACAGATATAAAAGAAATGGTAGATGCTACTATGGCAGTAATAAATAATAGGACAAAAATGATGGATTCTATTGAAGTTGAAGTCATAGAAGTATGTCTGTTTAAGTTCATTATAATAAATATTTATTTTTATGTTACTTATCGTAATTTGTTATTTGAAGGAAAATTCTGAAGAAGAAACAAAACCTATTTATGCAATGGGATCTATAAAGTGGGGTGCATGGCAAGATGCACAGGCTTCTGCAAAGAAATATTGGTATTGGGGCCCTTTGAAACAGTATGTATTTAATTTCTACATTTTTATAATGCCCAATATGGTAATACTATGAGCTTGTTTTGCAGATATGTGACATATGTATTTAATGGCTATAAGAGTACATTAAATTGGGACTGTTCAGGTATAGTGAAATACACAGATCCCTGTGAGGGTTGCTCAACTTGTTACAAGAAAGAATCAGTAGAACAAACTGATCTCAATAGGAGGTGGTGGTATGCATTTATCCCTAAAAAGAATACACTTCCCAAAGGTATACAGAATCGGTATAATTTATAGCAATACCAAAATACTGTTTATGTTATAGAGCCATTAGATATTCTAATGTGTTCGATATTGATTTTCAGAAAACTTTGTTGACTATAGTAAAATAGTTAATGAAAATTGTGGCATTATACACGAAGTACCTGTATCAACTACAGAATTACACATAGATAGTTCCAACATAGACAAACCTGTTGATTCCAAGACTCCAAAGTCATTGAAACTATACACAGGTAGTATTATGATGATATGAAAAATATGTTTCATACAAAGCTGTTATAACAACGTGTAACTTCTGTTTTTTATCAGCCCCAAAAGACATAGATTATATATCTTTTGTATCTGAAGGATGGAGGCAAAAAACTGAAACTAAGGCTCTAGATAAAAAAATGTTAGACGCAAAGCATATTGAATTAATTCCAGAAGAGGTATCACAATTTTTTCTGATTTGGAGTAAAAATAATTAATTTGTGTATTACGTGTTATAAATCACAACTGTTAATTTTCAGGCATCTCCAGATAAAGTAATATATATTGATAATGAAGGGTACGAGCTTAAAGCTATCAAAATGAGATTGCTATCTGACTCAGTGAGAATGTTTTGTCCTGAAGTAGGCAGTTAATAAAGTGTGGGAATGATACAACCAATTTTTTGTGGCTGTTCGTATATACTTGACCCATATATATACCTAATCCATTATACTATTGAAAAGAATTCGCTGTTATGTTTTATGTAAAGCTATATATTTTTATAAAAATAATTTATCGTTGTGTATAAAAAGTATACATTTGTGGCTATTGTCATTCATTTATATGACACACGTGAGTATGGTCGCATTTGTTCTTACTTGTACGTAATACTAATGTTAAATAGGACGAAGCGCGCTTAATGTTTAAATGTGAATCGACAAATTTCGACTCAGCTAGTCTTTTATCTTGTACAAAACATTAAGATTACGGTACAACATATTTGATTATTATCAGGTCATGTTCATTTAGAAACCTAACACACAGTCAAAGTGTACTATGTGTAGAAAGTCTACTATATGAACTATATGAACACATTTCACTTACATCAAAGGTGTGCTGGATGTTCGGCTTGTGTTGTTGAAGGTATCACATTGGTTGTTTCACAGCAAAGATTTGTTTCGCAATCCTTTCCAGTGATTTTGAAGAAGTGCAATAGTGAAGGCGCAGGACTCTTAGGAGTTTTTATTACTTTCTGGGGTTCTGTAGATCTGGACCTACTATTTCTTCGAGCTGGAGTCGTTTGAGGTGTATTACTAGAGGATTTTTCTGATGTTGATTTTGATCCTCTCTGTTCATATCTCTCCTTTCGTATCTTCGTCAACCAATCAACATTTTCTTTACATTTTTCTGGTGATGCTTGCAATAAGTGTGGTGCAGTACCATCAATCACAAAGTTTGGAAGATTCGATGTGGGCGAGAAAAGTATACCGCTTGTCCCACTTGCAGTTTTCGATGTACTTGTACTTGGCTCGTCAGATTCGTAACCACGATTTAGTGGTGAAGAATTATCATGGCTTGGACTAAATAATCGCCGAGCTCCACGGTACTCAAAATGGGGCCTTTTGGCGGCAGATTCGCGATTTTCGTGTATGGGTGATAAAATCATCTTAAACTTGCCTTCAGACCATGAACCACCTCCCATCATTTGAGAATAACTTCGCTTTACTGAACTTCCAATACTACTGACATTACTATGGCTATCTAATAGTGGATTGTAAGCATCTTTGGAACTAGTACCAGGTGTTACCCCTGCAAAATAATGAATTTACAATAATTAAACTATGTGCCAGCCAAGTAAAAAAGATAAGTCTTACCAGGAGTAGTATCAGAACTAGGAGTTTGTTCTTGTGATATAGCACGTCGTCTGGAAACAGTTGGAGTAGTTTCCAGTTTTAAAGAATCTAATGGATTTTTATGCTGCACTGGTTCTGCTCGACCACGAATAT
Source organism: Ectemnius lituratus (assembly GCA_910593735.2). NCBI lineage: Eukaryota > Metazoa > Arthropoda > Insecta > Hymenoptera > Crabronidae > Ectemnius > Ectemnius lituratus. Next base: position 3,458,705 of record OU343036.1, on the reverse strand, counting down.
ATATTTCCTCATCATCAATCTTATGTTCAAGACCAATTCTCCATATTCTATGACGCGAATCATCCGAACAAGTAACGATCTACAAACCCAATTAAATATGGTTTGAGATTGTCTATCATGTCTAAACATAATAGAAGAAACAAGTTTTTAGTAATACCTTTGTTTCACCAATATTGCACCATGCTATGCATGTTACTTCTTCTGTATGACCATTTAGTTTCACAACTGGTGCACCAGGCTTGTTAGTTCGCCAAATATATGCCAATTCATCACTGGAACCACTAGCAAGATATCTACCATCAGGACTTAAACAAGTCTTAACATAATATGTACAATTCTGATGGCCATAATACTCTGCCACTGTAACAGTAAACATATTATTAAACATATAAACTTCAATTGCAGGTAATAACAAATTAATGCAACAAACAAATTACTTGGTTTTGTCGTATTGCAAGATGATATATTGTATGCATATATAACATTGTCCATACAACTTGCATAGACTGTAATTCTAGCAGGACATATTAATAGTGATGAAAATCCATTTCTGGTACTATTCCCAGTATAATTCATGGTATGTTTAGCCAATGGTTCTTTTTTATGTACAGTATAATTTTTCCGCAAGTCCCAAATCTTTATTAGACTATACAACAGAGAATTATTAAATCATTAGTATTATACTTCAAATTCTTGTAAACAATCATGCATGCAATTTATTTACCCATCTCCAGCTGCACATGACAGCAAAGTAAAATCATCTTGGAAAGCTAGGCCAGTAATACTTTGTGCTCTGGGTGCATAACAAATTGATCTTTTGTGCCTGGCACTAGCAGTAGGACCAATGCTATGTGCATTAGAGATGCAATTATCTGGCTTAGGTTGATCGTTATGACTAGCTCTGATATCCCAAACCATTATAGACCCATCTCTAGCTCCAGTTGCAAAAACCGCTAAGCCATTTAATAAATTATTAACATCATTGCCATTGTTATTACATGTAGTATTATTACTTCAACTTGACGCAAAGTACCTTTATCTTGATAGCGAAATACTGCAGTTTTTACACTTCTGGTATGAGCATGAAAACACTCTATTTGCCTAATTTGAGGTCTGGATACATCCCATAGTCTTGCAGTATGATCTCCAGAGGCAGTAACCAATTTTAACTCACCAGGCATCCAGGCAATATCGAAAATTGCATTGCAATGCGCCTGGAGGACAATAAATCTAGTAAGTCTCTTTAATTTTGACCAACTTCATATACTTTCATACCTGTGTCCCTTCCAGTGGTTGATTAGCCTCTCTTTTAATACTTGTGTCTTGCAAAGCAATTTTTCCATCTTCGTTTGCTAAACCAATAACCTGTTGATATCCTTCAGTACTACAAAAGCGGCAAGCAAATACTGGTGGTTCTGGATTGAAATCCGGTGCATTTGTATTCGGTGTTATGCCACGATAAACGTCATCGTGATAGCATTTCAGCCGATACAACGCGATGTCATAATCGCGTATTGTGACTGAAAGAATCAAACATTTAGTTTGGACTATTGTCATCAACTTACAATTGCTTGCGATAAGCGAATAACTTAGAGGGGGTATTACAAATTTATTTATTATTCACGCTCACAATTATTAGTTATAATACCCCAACATATAACCTGCTAACGTTAGTGCAACGATGTTTAGAATTGTCTGCTGGCATTATCAATTCAAACTTAATTACCAGATCCTCGTTCACGTCCCACAATATTCTTCACTAAACTCATTCTGTACCGGCATTAATATGGTTTATAATTTATTATTTTCTTATACGAGACTCTTCATCCATGCGTTTATGCGCGGGAATCCCTGTCAGTTTTCCCGCACTAACGCTTTCGTAAATTCAACCATTTCTTGAGTTTCTATGTAGCGAGAACTTCATAAATGTCGATTTCAACATATCGACTGGGCTCTCTCTGTAGTCTGCTAGAGGTCGATAATACACAAGTATAGTACTAGTATCAAATAGTGTACCACTTCTTGAACTTATTATATGCAGTCGATGCAGTTAGAGTATAACAAGTTATTTAGAGTTTTGGAAAGTTATTACGAAGTGACAAAGAATGTGGTCACGGCGGCTTATCTTTAACAAAGCAACCTCACATTTGCGATGGAATAACGCACTCAGAAAAAGTTCGCAACACGTTATTTATAATCAGGATGTCAGTAACCTGGAAATACGGTTCGCGAACCATGCGAAGAAGAAGTCGTCAGAAAGTCCTTTTGTAAAGGATTTGTTTTTGGGAAGCTTCAATACGGATTTCCTGGTATTTCCGGAAGCACAGCCAAATGACAGATACCTCGATTTTATGTCCTGGCTCAAACCGATCGAGGAGTATATTTCAGAATGCGTTAACAGTACAGAAAAACTAAATACAGAAGATGTTATTTCTCACTTAAGACAACTCGGTGTATTTAGAGCCCCCGTCGACATTCCTTATGGTGGGCTGGACTGTTGTGAAACAGAACTTGTAAAACTTACAGAAACGTTGAGTGCCGTGCCTTGGCTGGGCACATACTTCATAAAAAATACTATTCAACCAGTACGGCTCCTTACAAAATATGGAACCGATGAACAAAAGCAGAAATTCTTACCTGGAATTGCATCTGGGGAAGTTATTCCAACTATATGCATAACTGAAAAACATAGCAGAAGTAGTATCAATAGTATAGAATCACATCTTGTTAAAAGAGCTACTAACTCTTCATGGAAGCTGAATGGCAAAAAGAATTTTGTATATAATGCAACCAAAGCTAATCTATTTTTGGTATTGGCATATGCAGTTAATAATACCGTATCACAGGAAGGTGATATGAGTATAACTATAGTTGAAGGCACTCAACCAGGAATTAATTGTGCTGCAATTGAAGAAACAGTTGGTCTGAGAGAAATACCCCTGTGTACAGTTGTATTTGATAATGTGGTCGTGCCTGATGAAAACATCATGAAATCAACTAATGAAAATTTTAATCCGCTAGTAGACATACTTTCTCCTGGTAGACAGAGCATTGCACCACAGGCAATTACTATTCTTAGATCTTTCCTAGATCTCTTAGTAAAACACATGTTAGACAGAAAGCACTTTGATCAAAATATGTGGGAACTGGACTCAGTGAAAATGGGTTTGAGTAAAATAGCAATAGCCTTGTATACTATGGAGAGCTTGGTTTATTTTACTGCTGCCTTAGCAGATACGTACGAGGATCAAGACCTGATGGCTGAAAGATGTATTACAGAAACATATTGCGCAAATGAATGTGTAAATAATATTTTGAGGGGACTAAAAATGGTTGGCACAAGGAGTTATTTAAAATCAGAACCATTTATAAAGTTTTACGAAGACGCACTCTCATTGGTCACATTTGATGTAAATGATGTAGACTCAAATGTATATATAGCATTACTTGGGTTGCAACATTCTGGAAAAGTGATGGCTGGTGACGTTAAGAAAGGCCGAAATGTAACACAGTATCCTGCTTTTCATTTTTCCCGAATGTTTCAATGGAAAAAAATTGCCGAACCAGATATTAAAGGACATCTGCATCCAAGTATGCTAAATGGGGCACAGGCAATTGAGATTGGTATTTCATCAATGCATGAAAATGTAAGGATGTTATTTGAAAGACATGGAGTGGAGGTGACTAGTAGACATGAAGATATGTTCAGGCTGTCTAGAATTGTCAGTAATGTATATGTTATGGTGGCTACTTTATCACGTGCATCAAGGGCTTATTGCATTGGTCTCAAGAACTCAACTGAAGAGAGAAATATGGCAGTACAACTATCTAGTCTTGCACGTGAGGAAATTGAGAAATTAATAGAGGAAGTTCAAGTGAAAAGGGCTCTCAATCCTGATCTGATGTTCAGACACATAGCAAAAAAATTGTATGATGAAAAAGGATATTTTGTTACACATTCTTTAGAAAGACTTAAATAAATTTAACTGTATAATTATGTAGAACTAGCATTTCTATACATGAAAATAGAAATATTCACCTCAAATTTATGAGACTGTAGAGATTTACTTTTTCATTGTAAATAGGAAGGAACACGTCGACAGTTGCCGTTTTCATAGCATTTTTATGTTTCTGTACGAATATTAATATACATCTTATCTTATTCTAGTTTAAGTTTCGAAGTAAAATAACGACTTTCATTAAAGACTATTCTGTTAAAAATCCATCAAGAGATGTTTTCATGTATTCTCACATCACAAGATAGAATTTCCATGCACCATGTTTTACTAGGAATTCTGATGTATATGCCGAAAGGTGGACGGTATTTCACTACTGAAAAAATGCAGCTATAATTCTTTTTCTAAAGTTGGAAGTTCAAATCTCTATTATATTCATTTCAATCGCATTAGTACTGTTAATATAATCTCTCTGCTTGAACAATAACGTGTTCTTCTCTGTATGAATCTGTTGCTGACCAACAACTTCCAATACAAGTATATACTAAAACTGTTCCAAACTCAATCTGGAAGTTTTGCTCCGTTCGTGGCTGTAATATTAACTTTGGTATGAGTGTTGGTAATACTTGGAGTTCGAATGTCATTTCACCCCCACAATGACGACATCTGCCAATACAACCACTTATGGGATAAAGTAGTAATGCCACAGAATTATCTCTCGCGTACCTGCATGAGTAGAAAGCAACAGTACAATCCATTTGTTCGATACTTCCTTTCAATGAATATGTAAATTTCTACCGTAAAATTTGGCCAGGATTCTGCTGTATGCGGGACACAAAATTATGAAACATTTTGTCACCATGCATAGGAACACCTTTTTCATACTTTTCAACATCCATTTCATTGGTTTTAGTGGTGCCTCCCTCTGATGATTTATTTGATAGTTCTGAATTTTTGTACTCATATTGTACAAGTAAATCTTGAACATGTTGCGGCACCTCACAATTATAATCCTCCTCGTCAACGGCAAGGAAAATTTCAGCAAAACAGTATTTATTATCAATATTTGCTTCTATTTGGATTGGGAATGGAGTTACTTCTTGCAACAAGCTCACTAAGTCACGCTGGGGTTGAGTCGGAGTATCAATGCATACTACTTCACTTTCTTCCCCATCAATTTCAGCTGATGCTTGAGGCGATTCCAGTCGCCCAACAGCACCTATGCCAACTGGAGATTCAATACTTGCAGGACTGAAAATTAAGAAACATAATAGTAGTGTGTTGTGTTTCTCTAATTTATAACTAATTTCTGAGTTATACATAGATCTATGTTCGTTCAACCTATTTGCATTAGGATCTTCTACATGGAGTGCAGATAATTCCTCTCTTATATCTTCCTCCACATCCTTTTGCAAGGAAAATTTAAATTCTATAGCATTGCTAGTCAACATATTATTTCCATTCTGTTCAGAATTGTCATTCATGTTATCCCCCCAATCATCAGCCTCTGATAGCCAAGATGTTGTTGATGGTACATTGACACTACTAGTGTCACCAGTACATTGGGTTTTGGTGTCATCATCTAGTTGTTGTACTCTTAGACAAGTCCAACTTTCATTTTGATTCCAACAGTTTGGATTGACACAGGTAAAGACATAAAGCGTTCTATGGAACTTGGAGTTTTCTAATGGTATATATAATTGGAGTGCCAACAATTGATGTAATCCACACAGCCTACATTGCGGTGACGAGAATGCGTTCTTTCCGTAGTAATTCTGTTAATAAAAAAAAGTATAATTTGCTTTATTGGAACGATCGTCTTTTCTGTATCCTAAAATGTCTATAGAAACTTGAATATGAGCACATAGCAAAAGGAATTGGCTTGCTAGTTCAGAATTAAAAATTTGCGATATCACATAATATTCAATCGTTTAAATCAAGCACGTGTGGCTGTGTTCGATAGTTCACGCAGTATGCAATGCAAAAACTTACTGGATGTCCGCCAATTTTGTTAGTTGTGAAGTTGAGACAGGACCGGTGTTTCTCACTGACATATTCATCTTCGTATCCCAGGTACACCTTTGTGCGATTATCACAAGCCATTAAATTCGAGTAAAATTAGATTTCTTCATTGGAAGACTTGTCATAGGATAAGGAATATCGTAATTCCCGTGTCAACGTTGAAATCTACAGTGGACAGCTGACATGCATTGCCACTTGCTATCGGCTGACGCGTGCGCCTTTAACAACACGGTGTCCATTATCGATTTTTGAACACTCTATGCATAAGCAACTATTACATAAAAAAGTTAATAGAATTCACTGTGCATGCTGTGCTATCTACTCATAATTCTCAAACATTGCCTAATATGGTACAACTAAAAGTGATAACAAAATCATGAAAAGAATCTCGAACGAATTCTATAATGCATATTCTCTATAATAATAAAAAGGAGAGAGAGATATCACACCTTTTTCATGAATCATTCTGTATGAAATGATATCGTATAGTTTTATTTCGACCGGTACAAAACATAAACATTCGCGATAAAAGCATGGGATATATATACATAAAAAGAACATTTAAAATTCATTATATGTATCAAACTCGCGCCATAGTGGTCACTGGTATTTAGCGCCACAGCATGGTAGAGTCTGATGAGATCTGAGTCGATAATTATTTGTGGTAAAACGTACTAACTCATTCTAGTACAGAAACAATGTTCGTATAATAAAGACTCTTTCATTTCGACCGGAACCATAATTCATAGGATTATAAATAAATATTCAGAAGTGTATAATTCTGTTACAGATATGAGTTGCCGTATTTAGTTACTGTTAAACATATATATCAAAAATAACTAAAACTGTTATCGGTCAACAAATGTTTATCTAATCTGATTCAAAGCTTCAAATACATATAATATTCATAAAATATGGGCTTTGTGTATAACTGCTAGTTGAACGTGGGACAATGTAAAAATCGTGTAAACGAAATTCAATGCAGTGGTTAATGATATAATGATTAACGCTACAGTATATTATTTTACAAAATATATTTATAAATTGCAAGAAAGAAGTTTCTGCAATGCCGCGGAAGCGTAGGGCGTGCCATCACAATTCTATGTTAGCTTCAACTGCAAGAAATACATAACAATCAAGATATATGTATGCAATTGTCGGTATAACAACGTAGTCTCTCTATTAGAAGCTTTCTTATCCATTTTCCAGCCACCACATGTACGCAACCTTAAGGTGGTACAGTTCTGAGAGCTGTATGCACGATCACAGAATCAATGTAATACAGGTTCACCATGGATTAGGTCCTTGTGGAGGATGAGAACCCGTATATCGTGGTAAAGTTGCATATCCTCCATAAGCAGCTTGTGGCGGTTGATAAGGATTATATCCACCTAATATTTAGTATGCAAAATTTATTTCTAATATACGTATCTCCAACAGTTAGCAACCGAAGTCGACGATATCTTCTTTCAAAAGTTAAAATTACCTTGTGTGGGGGGATAAGGCATAGTAGCATAAGGATTATATGTAGCTGGCATAGGTGGTGATACATATGCTGGGTAAGGTGTCGCAGGTCCAGCACCATATGGTACAGGCATTGCGCCCATGAACTGTGTTGGGTACGGTAATTGCGGTGGGACAGTATTATCTGAACTTGGTTGTTGGTTTGGTGGTCCTGAAGGCGCTACAAATATCGTAATAGCTTATTTAATACGAGCTTGTTTTTGCATTATATTAATGAATTTAGTACTCGTGTTACCTCCATGATGAGCAGGAATATTAGGTGTTGTAGCTGGACCGGTGTAACTTAAATTCGTTGTCAAATCTTTTAACAATTCTTCCTTCTCAGTTTTGCGTGCGAAACAGAAGTCCGATATTTTGTTTTGGAACACAACAAGAAGCTAAAAGGATATAATATTATAAGTTTAAGAAATATTTTTCAATAAGGCTAATTATTGTTATTGTCGTACCTGTGTGAAGTCATTGTAAAATTTAGCACCCTCGTTCAAATTACCCTTGAGTTCTTTAAACGAATCGTGTGCACCTGCAAGCTTGCATAACATTGACTCCCGCAAACTGCCAGATCCTGATTGTTCGCTTGTAAATTCACTGTGAGAACCCTGCGAGTATATCATGTTAGGGCGACACCTTTTCAATTTTTTGTAAAATTCAAATAATTTATACAAACTTGTATTTCAGTAATCAATTGCTCTTGACGTCCTGCACTCTCTCTGACTTGTTTTTGTAATGGTCCATAACATTGTCCAATACTTTCAACTGATAGATTTGGTTCATCTATTGCACCATCCTTTGCTAATGCTGATAAAAATGTTGTTTTCATATCAGTGGTTGCAGATTTCAATTCACTTTCTATAACATCACGTTCCGCCTTTAACGTCTCGACCTAAATGATATTACAACATGATAAGGATTGAATTTATACACATCCAACAAAAAAGGCGAAAACTTACATCTTCCATTAATTTCCTAAGTTGTAAAACAGTACTGCTTTCCTGTAGTGCTGAACCCGTTGGAACAGCATTGAATAAATCACTTTCATCTAAACTCAAGATCTCCATTCCTTCTTTATGACTTTCAAACTTCTCTCGAACAATCTGTGTAATGTATAACATTATTAATAAATGTTTCCCGTTTATATACTAGTACAGATTCACATTTGTCCAATGAATTAATTACCTTGTCAGCAGCAACCGCATTATTAATAATCTCACGATATTTTCGAAGAACGCTTGTGAATTGTTCCGTTAAACGAGCACTAGCTGTTCTGGTCCACCGTTCTTTAAATTGTTCTCGCAATTGATCATCGGACTCTCGTTCTTCTTTGAGCATTCGTTCACTCTCATCCAAAAGCTCCTTATTACGTTGCAGAAGTTCTGGAAGTTCTTTCATAGATGTTTCAAGTGCTCTTATTCCTCCTTCATCACGCACATACTGTGCCTTTTCGAGCAGTGACTGCGGCAGCTCCGTCCCACTCGTATCTTCAATTGCGGCAGGTAAATTCAAATTTGCAAGCACACTGAAAGAAAAATAAACATTAATTTTTCAATTCATGAAGAATGTAAATAAGAATCTATGGAACTACTATACCTGTTTAAAATTTGTGTCATTTCCCGTAACTTAGAAATCTCGGAATTTACTAATTCATTGCGCCGTACTTCGTAAGTCGATAGTGCTTGGTGTACAGGTACAGGCAATAACTCCTCAAACAGGTCTATTACAAACAAAACGAGTAAAACGATATATTATTTATACACGCCATATAAGATAAGAAACAAATTCAATGAAGATCAATGCAACAAATTTGTGATCATACCTTTAAAGTTCAAGCTAAAAACTTCTGGCAAGGATAAGAATTTTGCTACACATGCTTTTCCTACAGGCTCCACAGATTTAATGTCAGGGATTCTTTCATGATAAATGAAATCGTTATCCTTTTTTACTTCTGTGTAATTTCTTTGCGCCTTATTAGCATAATCTTGGAATAAGGAAGCTTTATTTGATCGCTGTTGGGCTGCTTTGAATAATTCTACAGCATGCTAAGAATATACGTTTAAATTAGCATCATCCATAACATGGGTAATAAGACATTGTCTTTCTTAACTCACTTCCAATCTTGCTATTTCTTCCCCAATTACTTTCTTACTCTTGCATACGAAAGATTGATATAATTCAGCCATGGCTCGATATCCTGCTTGTTTCCCTGCAATCTAAAACACAGTGATGAGTTAAATTGATTCACTTAATACAATATCTTAACTTACCAAAGGCACCCATTCTTTGTCCCAGAAACCCCTGAATATCTCCCTTTGGAATAATTTTAGTGTATCCGCATATAACTCCTCAGCTTGAGAAGCCAATCTAGCAACTATGCCATCTTTCATAGAATCATGAATCGCTTTATGTACAAATATTTCTTGGGCTTGCGCTAACATCAGTGCAGAGATTGCTCCTAATGTGTCGGGGCTAATATCTGGTGTAACCTCTTGTTGGACAGCCATCATAACTGTCCCTTTCAGGTAATTAAAAATACCAGCTGATTGCTAAAATATAAATTATTACAAAATTTATTGTGAGAGCACAGGCAACATTAGCACCAGGATTGTTTAATGCAGTTACCTGAAAAAGTTTTGCTGCCAGCTTTAGTCCCTCATCACTGTCGAGTGATTGTGTTGCTGCAACTGAACTTTGCAATGCAGCAATGTTGAAGAGTACGCATACTTTCTCATATGCTAAAGTACTGATTGCTAAAAGTTTTAATGAAAAATAATCCTTTATTGCATGAAGGACATGACTTTAGATATGAAGAATAATGTTTTATAATGCTTTGAAGTAGAGCCACGCATCATTATCTTATCTTTCTTATATCCAATAGACTGAAAGATTAAAGCAGTTTAACTGGTAGAATCAAGATATTCTTACTTAGACTAAGTTTTCCCCCAAATATCGTACGGTCAAATGCATCTTTCCATTTAAATGGAATTTGCAATTCATGTGCTGGTATTTTTCCTTCCAATGCGCACAACTGGTCATAATAGCTGAAAGTAAAACAACTTTAGTAATAACAGGATATCCAAAGTACAGTATCTTTTCATTTCAATGCAAGAAACATCTGGTGAAAAAGGTCTGATCCCTTATGCCTTAGTCCATTACATGAAAATCGTATCTAAATCATGCACTGAACTTCGCCAATCTCGCTGTCGTCTTAGATTAACATAATTACAATTAAAAGCGAAACTGATTGAAGATGAGTCATACCTGTATATAACCTCGAGGGAACTTTCGTATTTCTCGAAGGCTCGCCAAAGTGCATTGTTCCTCAGTTTACTGAATTCAGCAATAGCCTCGGTATAATCTTTCTGATTATTCGCACTGTTGTAGGTCGATTTAATAACGTTTGTCAGCGGTTTAACCACATCCACATCAGATGGTTTCTTCAACGGCACCGCAATCAACTCAGCCATTTTGACGTATGACTTCAAACCGCTTCTGGCTACTTACGTTGTCTGACACATTACGTTTTGCGTGTATACTAGCAGCTTGTATGCGGATACATGTGAACACTCGACACACATGCGCGCATAGCACGTCGTCTTTCCGAAGAACCTTTGTACGTGTTTGTGTCTTATCTCACGTACACTCACGAGAATGGAGTTACGTGAAAGATAAATTTTATTATTAGTAAAATTTGATTCGATCACTATTTCGGATGATGTGTAATTTTTTGTCTTTTCATGAACCATTCCTATCACTAAAACATAAAGGTACACGCAATTATACCTTCAAAATACCCGTAATTGTTCTTTTCTAGGATACGGTGTGTGTCGGTATGTTGTCTTTTGTGTGTTTTGCAGTGTACGTATGCGAAGTTCATTGAATGTAATATATTAATCCGGATGTTTCATTCTGGATTGTGTCATCGTATTTCTCCGTGCACGTCGATAATGTAAGTATTGTCTTATCAGTAAAAAGTGCTTAATCAATTCAGTAAAGCTGTGATTACAAACGTAGAATTATATCGTAATATCTCTCTGAATAACTACTACCATGCTCCCACAATTTGACATTACGATTAAAGATACGGTATTCATGTCAGCAAAATCCTTCAGGCGAATATATGCGCATTGTTCGCTTATCTTTCTAGTCATGTACAAAATCATACGGTTAAAGTATAACGTTTGCATATTTTGTTTAATTGCTGCAGAAATAGGCGAGAGGACAAAATAATGTCGCTGCCGTCATAAACTGTCACAAACTATCTGCGTCATCCGTAGATATTTGTTGGCAACATTTGTATGTATAAATGCGTATAACGATATATGAAATTCGGTTGCATTTCTTCTCAGTTTGAGTTTATTAAGGTGAGATTTGAAGGAAACGGATCTTTCTACCGATTGACACGCGTGTCATGACAGAACAGCTGATATCCCATAAGGTGATGCAAGAATGCAGTGCACTTGTCCTTTAAATAAAAGTTTCCTGTAAACGGAGAAACCATTTACCTTGCGTTGTACTGATTACTTTGAAAAAGAGTCTTGATAAGTTGCATAATTTGGGAGCATGTTAGTGTTTGGCGATATAGAAAATAGCAATAACGTGTGAAAGTTACCGTAAATATTAGGTTGACGTAGTTGCGGCGCATTTTGCATTTCGTTCTATCTACTGTGCAATGCCATAACAGCAATTTTGTCGTCGTATTTATTACTATTAATGGTAAATTCTACCCCTTTCACGTAATAAGCGAATGTCACAAATCTTATTTTGAGTAAATTAATTAGTATTGCATTTCCCCAAACATAATGTAATTTTTCTTGTTTTCTTAGGTTGCATTGAAAGTTGACAGATATGACTCTCATTGAGGGGGTTGGTGATGAAGTCACAGATTTTTTTATTGTAGTGGCTATTCTAATAGTGGGCTATTTGGCTTGGTGTTCCACAAGAATAACAGATCATTTATCAATACGCACAGTACTCATATTACAACTTAGAGCAAGCACGGGTGTAGCTGGTTTGAGGGGAAATAATCAAAACGCCAATCCAGCGATTCAGCCACTAACACCAGATACAACTGAAGATCAAACATCAGAGCAATCATCGGCTGATAGTAATAATCAAGCTACATCAACCTCTAATGACGTACCTAGTTCAGGTATTATAACTTGATGAATTTCTTTATTTCTTATAACATTAAGTAATGTGAGGTGTTATGAATATATTCTGGTAATAAACACAGGTGATGAAATTGTATTGGATGGAAATAGAATGGGTGAAGAAAATACAACCGAAGAAGTACTAAGTAACATCAGTATAAAATTGAAGTTTATAAATGATGATCAGAGAATAGTTACTGGTAGCCTGAAGGAATTATTGGGTGACTTTAAAAGGTGCGTCTTACAAAATAATTGTTGCAAAAACAGCACAGTACAGTGTTCCGTTTCTGAAAGACAGTTCATTTTTTAGGCGACACTTTCAAATAGAATTGCAAGCCCGGAAATTAGTACGCTTGATTTTTAATGGAAGGATATTGCAGCCAGATAGCGAAACACTGGAAAAATGCGGTTTGTACAATAATTGCGTGGTTCATTGTTTAGTACATCAACCACGACCAAGCCCCATCCCAGTTCAATTAACGCCCATAGAAGATACATACTACTTTAGACCACAGTGGGTGCCAGATATACCAAATGAGAGGATAATTAGAGCCGAGGCTTATTCCCCAGATGTGTGGGATTTAAGTAGACTATTAGTTAGCATCCTGAGCTTTTTGTTGGGGCTAGCATGGTACTCAAGGTACTACTATGCTCAACTTTTTACTGCTACTACTACATACGCCTTGTACGCGCTTACAGCGATTTTCACCGTTTCGTTCTTCGGTAACTTTTTTCCTGACCAAGACAACATTCGAAATATTGAGTGACTTTTAGTATGGTACAAATCTGCTGGGAACAAGGTGTTTGAACTATGCATCCAAAACCGGATGGTTTTCGACAATGTGTGTTTTTAAGATGTATTCGATAAAACGAGATATGGTTCCTGACGATAAAGGACGCATTTTGGTTCGGCCAATGATAGAAGATTACTTATTTCCACAACAGTTAAATTCTTGTGTAAGTACGCTGTAAAGAACAACATAAAAGAGAACTGGAACATTGCAAACTAATCTTGGAATCAACATGGGGTATTCTGCACAATATTTTGGGATATCAAAATCTATTCAGGAAAAGGAAGTATTTAGTTGTCACTCTCTTTAGGCAGATTTCTTTATTACTTTCTAAAATCGATTTAAATTATAAGCATTTTGTTGAGTTGGATGTCTTTAGTCTCACTTCTTGATTAATGTTACAAGGTTGTTGAACGTTTAGTTGTAATAAATATTAAAACCTACTATTAAGATGGTGCTTTGTATTATTGTGTACTGCGTGGAGTGTTAAAGATTGTGATCTTTACCATCAAAAAAGCAAATTTTTTCAGAATGGAAAACTTAAATACAGCATAGTTGTAGATTACAGTCACCATTATAATAAAACAAGTCTGTATGAAATACCATTTTGTAAATTGTTGTGGGTTTCATAGAAAAACTGATTTAAATTTATTAAATAGTATCATAAAGATAAACAAATAAGTTAAACTTGTAAGTAAGACAGTGGTAGTAGTCATTACAATAATAATGTATCATGATGTGGTTCTTCGAAGTGATTTCTAGACTGGATCTAAATAAATGTTCATCTTTTTCAAATCTGTGATATATGTATAAATTGTAGCAATACAAATACACAATCTTTATTTTAACGGTAATATAGAGGATTATGTACTTAACTACACAGTGAACAAAATACTGCACGACTGATTGATATTTATAAATAGTTTTTATTCACTGATTCTGTACAAACGTACAAAGCGACTTGTTTTTTCTTTCACAGTAGAAATAATTATCGACTTACAAAGTCTTCTACGAGAAATAAATAAAGTAACCGTTTTGGCAGAGATGTAATATGTTCACAAATACCTCATCTAATATATATTGTACTGAATATTCTTTCTTCATAAACTATTTTCTAACAAAAGCGCGATAGATAGCAAATGCAAATAAATAACATGTCCAAGTTTTATATTCATCTATGACACAACTAGTTAAATTGTAGTGTTTTTCCGTGTGACTGCATTGGATCCTCATTTAAGATATCAGCTGGAATTTTTTTACCGCAAAGTTCCTTGCATTTCCTTTGCAACATTGCAATATCCAATATGTGATTGCCCCTCGGATTTTCCAATAATATTGTACCTTTAGTTGCTCCATCTTCAAAATTTACGAATCTACACGTTGGATATCTTTCTGGCTGATTAATTTGATCCAATAGCGAACCTGGTTTTACTATCTTTATAGTTTGTTGATGTAGTGAAGGTATATCGCTCAGATCGGATATTTGTTTATTGCCAATATATAAGTCATAGTCACATCCATAGATGCCAAAAATTAACTCAATTTCTCTCCTCAATTCTTTGTACGACAGAGAGCTTCCAGTTGGAGTGTGGAATAAAATGGTACCTAGCTGAGATGTAGCACCAAATCTTGGATTGATATTTACGAGTTCCAAATTTGCGTACTTTGTGAAAGGTTCTTTTAAGTTTAGTTGGACTCCCTTCATCTTGTCCGCTATTAAAACGAGTTTCATATCTACTCCTTTAATTTTCTGCATCTCTTCTATAATTACAGTTTCACCCTTTGGCATTTCCAAAATATTTCTCTGAGGAGTTTTCGTTGCGTTTTCAATAAATTCTTGGTGACTCACGATCACCTTGGCTAAAGTACTCTTAGAATCTATAATATTATAGTATACTATTGCTTCATCGGAAGGCACAAGCTGAGCCTTCTTCCTTAATTTTTGTACTCTGTTGATTACCTCTCTTGCTATTCCCTCGTTCTGCATACTCTCATCTGGCGTAACGTCTAGCAAAATCAAAATATTTCCTTCACTATGAGCCTCATACTTTTGAGATAGTTGTTCAGCCGCTGGTCCAGTAAAACTAAACATCAATCTAATGTCTTCTTGTTCTAATGTATGACCGTTTACGACGATGTTTTTAGAAGCTACAAATTCTTGCAGCTGTTGATCCGAAAGCTCTTTTATAGCGTGAGTTATTGCTTTAAATTCTCCTTTCAAGCGGGCACCAAGTATTTTATGGTCTGGTTCAGCCCTCAATGTTACCCCATACTTCTGTTTATCTGTTGTTACTGTTAATTCTTTAACATTAAGCTCTTCCAGAATGTAGGATTTTAGTGAAACGATATCCTTTAATACAGCTTCATCTTGATGTATTACTACAATCTCTGGGAGTGGGTATTTCACAGGAATTGTCTTCCTATCCCTTACAACACGCCCTAACTCGATTATGGTTTGCATATTTGTAACTGCTTTTTCTATATGTTCATCCACTCGTTCTTGACAAGATTCTGGTATCATTTGATAATGTACACTATCCATATTCTCTTTCGAGGGTGGTAGAAGCTTTGATAATCTTTGGAACATAAACTCTGTTAAAAATGGTGTGAAAGGCGCATTTATACGCACCATAGTGTAAACAACTAAAAAGAGCGTATTTAGTGCATGCTGGCAGTCAACTGTTCCACTCTCGCCTTTAATACGTTTTCTGTTCATCCTTACGTACCAATTCGTAAGATTATCGATGTACTTAACTAAGTAAGGCACTACAGTATAGAGCTTATAAGCCCGCATCTCCCGCTTATAATATTGCAGCAGCGTTTGTGTGAAAGAGACTATCCATCTGTCCATTATATTTTCAGACTGGGAATCTATTGAATTATTAAATACGAATGTAGCTTTCTCCTCCCTTTCATATCTCTCAATATTTTGCATCAAAAAGCGGAATGCGTTATACCACGGTAGGAACACATCTTTAATAACATCTCTCACACCCTCTTCTTTAAATCGTAAGTTTTCTGCTCTAACAACCGGCGAGTTAATTAAGTACAAACGTAGAGCATCAGCACCAAATTTGTCGACTACTTCGATAGGATCAGGATAATTTTTCTTCCGTTTTGACATTTTTTGACCATCAGATGCAAGTATCAGACCATTGGCAACAAGGTTTTTAAATGGTGCTTTCCCAAAGAGAGCAGTGGATATCACCAGAAGCGTATAGAACCATCCACGAGTCTGGTCTATGCCTTCAGCAATGAAATCTGCTGGAAAACTTTCACCAAAGTCCTTTGAATGTTCAAATGGAAAATGCATTTGTGCATACGGCATTGAGCCTGATTCAAACCAGCAATCAAAAACTTCAGGGACCCGTTGTAGTGGTGGATGGCCCGGTCGTTTTGATGGTATTGTTAAATGATCTATGTGCTCTCTATGAATGTCGGGTATTGTTTTCCCAGTCAACTCTTCAAGTTCTGCGATACTTCCTACGCAGACAACTTCTTGACCATCTTCGGAAATCCATAAGGGAATGGGATTACCCCAATATCGATTTCTACTAATTGCCCAGTCTCGAGCATCGCGTAGCCAATTTCCAAATCTCTTGTCCTTTACATAATCTGGCACCCAGTAAGTTTCAGAATTTGCTGCTACCAGTTTGTCTTTTATTGCCTCTACTCTGATAAACCAAGATGGTACAGCCTTATAAATCAAGGGTGTGTCTGATCTCCAGCAATATGGATAACTATGTTTGGTACTGGTAAAATGTATCAAACGTTTATTTGCCTGGAGATATTTAATAATTTCTTTATCCGCATCCTTCACATATTTCCCCACAAAATCATGCACTGGTTCTACAAATCTACCACAGCTGTCAATAGGACATATAGTTTCCTGATCCCTAGTGATAACTCCTGCTTCCAAGCAACAACGATAATCGTCTTCTCCAAAATATGGTGCTTGGTGAACTATTCCAGTTCCACTTTCAGCAGTGACATAAGTATCATTTAATATGATAAAAGCGCCTTGTTCTCTGAAGGCTTCGAAATATGGAAATGGGGGCTTATATGATTTTTGCTTTAAATCACTCCCCTTCCTTTTACCAGTAATAGTATATAGGTCTTTCGATTTATAAATCAGTTCCAAGCTTGTTTCTAATATGATATAAATATTTCCAGTTGCATTGTCCTTTACTTCCACATACTCAAAGTTTGGATTGCAACATAAAGCCAAATTACTGGGTAATGTCCAAGGTGTTGTTGTCCATGCTAGGATAGAAACACCTGGTTCATCTATAAGAGGAAATGCAATCACAACAGATGGATCCACAACATCTTTGTAATTTTGGCCGGATTCAAAGTTTGACAAAGGTGTGTTACAGCCAGTAGAGTATGGCATTACTTTGACACCCTGATAGACTAAGCCCTTGTTGTACAGCTCTTTAAAAACCCACCAAATGGATTCCATATACCAAGGGTATAGTGTCTTATAGTCGTTCTTGAAATCAATCCATCTCCCAATTCGACCAACAATCTTCTCCCATTCAGTTGCATACCTCATAACAATGCTTCTACATTCTTTATTATAGTTAGCAATACCCATGGCCATTACATCATCTGGGCCCTTAATACCCAGACTTCTATCAATTTCGAATTCCACGGGTAATCCATGCGTGTCCCATCCAAATCTTCGCTCCACATGGTAACCGCACTGATGGGCATATCTAGTGATGATGTCCTTGATAGTTCCAGCCAAAATATGTCCATAATGTGGTAATCCAGTGGCAAAGGGCGGCCCATCATAGAAACCATACTTTGGTTTTCCCTTCGAAAGCCGCAAGCAAGTTTGAAACACATCGATCTTTTTCCATAATTCAAGAATGGTTTCTTCTTCCCTCGCGAAGTTGATTGTTTCCGGCAATTTCTCTCTCATCTTGTAGTGTAATTTTGGATTTCTCACTGACAAGATGTTAAGTACCGGCTGGTACACTGAAGCAACTCACGCAACACGCAACCGTATTTCTCACGGACCATGTGCCGAGTAGGGATGAGGTGTACGAGGTGATCGAATTTCAGAACCTGTCTTATAGGTTAACCAACTGCAGCGCCACAAATTATTTTGAATTAAGGTGTGCGAAGTGAGTCTGCATACAGATATATATGTCAGAGTAAAGCAGTGTATTTTGAGGGAACGACCACTACTATTAAATATAAACCCATTTATATATAGTAGTTTAATCAGTCATGACGGGGCAAAAATGGTTGATTTTATAACATTAAAATACTCATAATATATAAACAACTAATTTTTATAAATTAAACAGACTTGTGTCTACAAAAGGACTAGATCATTTTATCACAGTAGCTATATAAAACTTTGGTGATCCACCTTGACTAGATTATGGATGTATAAATAAATAAAACGGAGAATAAAAATATTTCACGTTTGCTGTGCAACTTGCTGTAACCTTTGCCTTTGGGCACCAACATAGATTACTTGTCTTTGTTCATCAGGATGTATAAGTTCATCGGTATGTTTCCAAAGCCACTTCTTCTCGCTTTCTTTGATGCGTCTGTGATCAATATAACTAATCACACAACTTGTTGGTATCCAGATTATGGCAGTACCAATTATGACAACGCCAACGATATTATCTTTTAAGAACCGCATTATATTAATGTCCTCAATGATATCCCAGATACGTTCTACTACATCCTGAATTGTTTTTTCGCATGTACCCTAAAATGAACAAGTAGGAGCGTGTTAGTACATACAATTTTCATCAATGGTTTTTGATAAGTACCTTATTACAAAATCCTTGGATGCAAGGTGTTCCATCTGGTAAGATGTCCTGTGGGTCAATCGGAAAACATGTTTCATTCAGGCTCATTCTACAACATCTTTTACACGCGTCACCGACTGTAAATCATAAATCATATATTAGCTGTTAGCGTTTTCTATTGTATTTGCTAAAAGTGCTTTGCGCATATTATTTAAAATTCATACTTGTATCACACATGCAGCTTTGTAGTCCTTGTGTCTCGCAATAAGGAACGCATTTTCCTAAACGGCATTGACCACGTTCGAGGCAGCCTGTACCATCTTTCATAGGTGGAGACCTGGGGCATTCACTGGATGCTCCTGTACACCTGGATTCCTGTTCACATGTTGCATACTGAGCATCTCTACACTTTACACCTGATGGCATGTATGCGCAGCCTTGACAGCATGGTGAGTTCTTGTCGCTACAAACTGCTCCTTGATTTCTACGAAGCTTGCAATTTTTATCACAGCAAGCATCATTATCTTCTGTTCCTAGAAGTCCTGCATCGCATTCTTCATCGCCCTCGACCCTCAAATTACCGCAGAACGATTCTTCTGGTTCGGAAAAACAACGCCCCGATTTAGCTTGCAGAACCTTTCTGATAGACCTCAAACTGCACGGTGAAAATCGCTATAAAATAAAGAATGATTTTTATTTTATTTTCCTAACTTGTTCAACATTAATATATTATCTTCTCATACCTTGTTGTTAACATCATATCCACTAACGCTGTAAGTATACATCAAATACGAGCCACCTTGACTAGCACTTGGACTACATTCCTGTGGAAAAAGTTTTTGATAGGTAAGATTGTCAAGATCGATGAAATAATTGATATATTACAGTTATGTCTGGATCATGTTCAGAGCCCCAATTATGGCCAAATTCATGGGCAGTCACTAAATCAGCCTCTCTTGTGATCACTCTTTGACCATAGTGATTTCTGCTGGAACTCAAACCAGAATTCAGATAAAGGGTGTATCCATTCTTGAAATATTCTGAAATATCATAAAAACTTGGTCAATTTTATTAATGATTATTTTAGAATACCAGAAAATGAAACTGAAATCATAATACCTGGGGTACAAATTCCACCTACAGAATTTCTACGTGGCGATCCAACATATGCCAATCCCAAAATACCACCTTCAAATTTGAGATCAGTAAATAAATGAGCTAAACAAAAATCTTTATGACTATACTCTCGACTGAAGACCTAATTAAAACAGATGCAAACTTTTAATGTACGTTAAGCCAAATACATTCTAAAGGTTGCAAATGTCTAGTAGTTACCTCAAGCAATGTACGCACATCCCACTTTTCTCTAACCATATTATAATGTGTCTCACCACCTCTTACTCGTGTCGGTTCACTATGAACCACAATTTTTTTTATGACAAAGCCCATTCCTTTAAAGCCATCTTGTTCCTGTCTCTCTTGCCACAAGGTATCATTATAGATCTTGTGTACTCTATCAATCAAACTTATCTACAACAAATTTGTAGCCGGTTATATACTTTCAAATTATCAGTTATAATTTTATAGGTAAAATGCAACACCCACTAAGTAATTGATAGTAGTTTTTGTACTGCTTGCACCCATCTCTTGATAAAAACGATAATCTGCAACTAGTAATAATGGACATCTGGTCTTGGTTGGTGTATATTCATATGTTTCTGTTTGTCTTTTTGTTCTAATGCGTTCCTCCATAGTAGGCCCCCCATACTCTTCATTTTTATCTGGCAAATCTGTAAGCATTTGAATTCAGTAAATTAATGTGCATTTGTGTTGAAAATATATAATGTTAAAAGTATGACCTAATTCTTCTTTTACATATCCACAAGTTTTCGGTGCCCCATGTGTATGACTATATCCATCTTGAAAATGTTCCCAACTGAACTTAACATCCGATGATTTATAAATAATCATTGTTTCATTACCTAAATGAGGTAAATGCCTCCATGAGGGCTAAGAATAAATATTCAATATTAGGAAACAATTTGGAAAACATACTAATAACTAGTGATATTTACCTCAATGTGAAATGTGTCACCTTGAATTGTAATACTGGCTGTCAAAATTCCCTCATCAATGTGTACTTGGGCATGAGAATCAACTTCGCCAAATACACGACCATGATAAAAACTTTCGTGATCTACGAAGATGCAGAATGGTGATAAAATTTGAAATATATAATACACAACTTTAGAATTGTATGTGAAATACACTACCCAGGTGGATGGTTTTTTCTTTACCATCACCATTCACTTCATAGGCTTTAAATTTTGAGTGAATCACTTCCCTTCGGGGTGTTAATATTAATCGGAAATATCTGTGAAATCATAGATATTTTCTATATGGCATACCGATCGATTAAAATAGATAGTTAAAGTAATTCAATACACTTTACCGCCCATGAGAATAAAATTCCAATTCACTTATTTTATTGTAAGGATGATAACTGTGTTGAATTCCACGTTTGATGATTTTGTGTTGAAAGTGCGATGTGTGTAATGTCTCATAGTACTTTAAATTTCGGTGAAGTCCGTCTGCAAAACATTAATTAGAAATGGGGGATATTGGATTATAAACAACTCGATTAATAAAAGTAAATCACTAAACTTACAAATAGAATCTAGCGACGTAAGGATACAGTAAGTTAGAATGATACAATGGATTGTCATTTCTGTCAAAGATGATAATTATTTACAATGATATGACATTTATTATTGAAAATTCTTTTTTGACAGTTTCATCGGTAACGTTCACATTGGTTATGTTTTACGCGTCCCTCACTGTTATGCCTGTCGTACTGGCTAATTTTGTCAATCAAAATGAAACAACTTCACGAAGTAGGTCCGATATATCTCGAATTGCGATTGATGTTGGCAGCAGTGTGGCTCCATGGTTAGGCAACTTCACTGATTCGCTGTCATTGGCTCTCAGAGATTGTTTACGTTAGAAGTTTTGAGTTTGAATGCGATGTGATTGACAGCATGCAGTAACCCATGTTTGTCGCCCGTTCCTCGTAGTTTTTCGTAGCGAAATAATCGGAAAAATGGTTCGATACGTCGCGCTGAAGGGTCTTTACGAGTTGGAGAAAACGATCGGGAGCGGCGGTTTCGCGAAAGTGAAACTAGCTACTCATGTTGCAACCGGTGAGAAAGTGGCAATCAAAATCATGGAAAAGGCAGCTTTGGGAGTAAGTAGATTTTGATCATTTGTTAAGTACGCTGTTGGAATTATGATAAGATGCTGCTGGGTCTATAGGATGATCTGCCACGAGTTAAGTTAGAGGTACAAGCACTCAAAACTTTACTCCACCAACACATATGCAGACTCTACCAAGTTATAGAGACAGAAAGTCATTATTTTATGGTCATTGAATACTGCTCGGGGGGCGAATTATTTGATCATATAGGTAATATCACGAGGTTTTGTTTTAAAAATATTCCATTACTACAATATCCAATGATTTACCAGTAAATTCTAATACCATGTTAATTTCCAGTGGAAAAGAACAGGCTCTCTGAGACAGAATCACGTAAATTCTTTAGGCAAATTGTTTCGGCAGTTTCTTATTTGCACAGTTTAGGGTATGCACACCGTGATTTAAAACCTGTGAGTGCAAATTTTCCTCATACTCTGTATAAATCTTAAATTGTTTGAAATAATCATTATCTTTGCACAGGAAAATGTATTGCTCGATAGAGATGAGAATTTAAAGCTTATAGACTTTGGATTATGTGCAAAGCCAAAGAATGGCATGGAAGCACATTTATATACCTCTTGTGGTTCTCCAACTTACGCTGCTCCAGAATTAATACTGGGCAAACAGTATTTAGGTATTCTATATAAATTTTAAAAATGTTTTAGTACTATAAACAAAATCATTTAGCCAGGATTATCTGTGTAATAGGTTCAGAAATCGATATTTGGAGTATGGGAGTTCTTCTGTACGCACTTCTATGTGGATTTCTTCCCTTCGATGATAACAGTATAGAAAACTTATATAGAAAGATACTTGTCAGTTTCCTTATGATTTACTTTCCTCTGTTTTTCCTTTTACTGCTGTTTTTACAAACAACTAATTTTTAGAGTGGTAAATATGACGAACCTAGTTGGTTATCAAGTAGCAGTAGGAGACTCATAAGAGCTATGTTACAAACTGATCCTAAGAAAAGGATCACTATACAAGAATTGTGCAATCACCCATGGATTACAACAGGATTCCTAAACCCAGTTTCCTTTGTTCATAAGACTAATGTGAGAAATTTCGTGATATATAAGTAATAATTGTTAACTGATTTTAATAATTTAATCGAAATAATGTATGTACATTTAGTTCGAAAAGGATGATGATGTTCTAAGCACTATGTCCGCTATTTGCGGCGAACCTGCATCCGATATATGGAAAAAACTTGTGAAAAGTGACAGAACAGATTATCGAACCGCAACGTATCTATTATTGTTAGACAGAAAACTTCGCGGGTTATCACTCAGAATATCATCTTCTGCAAGGTCTCATTTTAAAAATGAGGTACTGTAAAAATATTTCAAGATCCGTGTTAGCGATATAATGTTTCATTATTAAGGATTTTGACTATCTGTTAAATGTATTTTTTATAGTCCGATGTGGGAGTCAATAATTTCATAACTCAGCTCGATTATTCTCCGAGGAATAAGCCTAATAGAAAGTCGCCTCTATCAGACGCAGCATATAATGTTTTACCAAAAACTCCTGAGCCAGGTGAGGTCGAAATCGAAGGTACTATAATTGCATTGTAATTCGCAAATATATAAACGTACTTTATTTATCTAGAGAAAACCGCAACGAATAATTTCATGGAACCACATGTACCAGGCAGAAAAAGATTAAGAAGTAAAGAGATAGATGACAGCTGTTCACCTGGTATGACATTCTACCCATTGATGAAATCTTTTGAATATTTTATGTAACATTAAGAACCTTCTTCGTGCACTTTGTTCCTCATTATTCTAGGCTCTTATCCTCTAACGTATTTTCTAAAGTTTACTTCTAATTAGGTGATGCTAGGCACCTAATTAGAAACTTTAATGAAAGTTCCTAAGTCTCATAAATCGCGGTAGTTGTGTGCCCGGTAGATAATTAGTAAGAGAAGAGCAACGACTTGTGAACAAACACAATTTGGAGTTAAAAGTATATACCTACGTCTAAGACTCCTTAACTTGACGCCGTTCTGAAGGTATAATAAACCCTTTCGCCCTAAACCACTTCTCTTATACCTTTCCCCCTTCTAACTGTTCTTCAAACTTCTTCGTGACTGATTTCAAGACATGGATTTGCGAAGTATTGCATGCTACATATAAGTAATTTAAAATGCCGATTGCAGTTCCTTCAAAGAAGCCTGCCGATAAGGAGAGGCTTGCTTCTACTCCGACAAATACTCCAATTTCAGAACCTAGGTACACTTATTAGAGGTCGTAAAATTAATAAAGCTTCCGCGAACAAATCTTTTACAGAGTTCTAATGTTTAGGGGAACGCAATCATCCACGCCGGGAAGTGCAAGAAAAGTGATCATGGGTTTAGAGCGCGGTTTGAATCGCGTGCGATGTGTACTCACGCCGAAGAGGCGTGCGAAGAATGTAAACGCTGATCCTGATCAACCTGTAACACTTTCAGGAAAAGTCCGTACTCACATTTTCACATCCCAAAGAAGAAGTATTCTTCATTTTGCAATCTTCATGTTCGTTTTAGGGGCTGTGTAATGTATCGTCTACCTCAAGTGACTGTCCAAAGTATGTACTCTCGCAACTACGCCGAGCACTAAGGCGAAAAGGAATAATGTGCCATCAAAAGGGGTTAGTATATGGGCTATTATCCGACAAGAACAAATAAGACGTCAGAAATTCTCTTGTTCAGATTCATCCTTCAAGGAGAAACGGAGGATACTTGCGGTAAGAGTGGAAAGAGTTCCGGCAAGCCTTTTTCAGCGCAAAATATATGCTCCTTCGAATTGGAAGTTTGTTTGTTGGAGGCTGGTACAAATTCGAAGCCGTTAGTTGGTATTCGAAGAAAGAGATTAAAGGGCGATGCGTGGGTATACAAGCGTGTTTGCG
Source organism: Ectemnius lituratus (assembly GCA_910593735.2). NCBI lineage: Eukaryota > Metazoa > Arthropoda > Insecta > Hymenoptera > Crabronidae > Ectemnius > Ectemnius lituratus. The sequence continues at coordinate 3,433,349 of OU343036.1, read as the reverse complement.
AAGAAGTTCTCGCTCTGGCAGCTGAAGATATTTCTGCGGAATCGGAGGGTTCTTCGGAATCGAAGTGTCCTATTTAATATATCGTCAATTTTCAATTGGACTTCAGATACATTAGCATTCCGTCATTCTAACGTTTAGGACCACTAAACCGTTCATGTGCATTGATCTTTCAACTCATGTCGCAAACAATTGTCCGAATAATACTAGAAGGATTGGTGAGAACTACCGAAATAATATAATTTCTTCTTAGAAGGAATAAGCATTACGAATGAATTATACATGCACCGATTTTTGCAATGTGTTTGTCTATAGGGGATACAGTGAAGAATTTATACATTTATTATCTATGAGGTACGGGTTACAATAATTGATTGTGTAATATTATTTATACAATATATGAGATCTGGAAATAATGTAAATGGCGTACACATGGTACTTGCCGTCAATAAAAGGATCTTCCATTTATAAATAACAATACTTTGTGATTTTATTTGCTACCGAAACCTGTAATACTGTCGGCACTGATCAAAAACTCCTGACAACAAAGAAATATCTCGAAGAGCACTTGGCGGCACCCATCACTTTACTCGCGGGATATGTAGAGCTCCATTTTGCGCTCATGCCGAGGACATAAAGCATTGCGGCCCGTTTGAACACCAGTGAGGAACTATAGACAGGCGAAGTTATAAAATCACCACAAATCGATCAGTATAAAGTGGAGCCGCGTGCAGTTCACTTTATGGCAGTGAAACCGACCCTTTATCTTTGTGCGTTCAATAATCGACGGTATTTTGCTCGTAGGTAGCCGCATCGACTCCCGTAGGCATTTACGAAGGCCTTCTCTCCCCTCCCCTCCAACCTTTCACGATTCATAAAAAATATAGTAAGAAAAAAATAAATCTTCCGAAGATAATAATTGCGAATTACGTGACGAGTAACATCTATGTTATTAAAGGGGCGGAAGTATACCAGGGAACAACTGGATTGGATAGTCTTCTATTTCTAAGGATTAAAGCGGTTATTTGCCATAGAATACTGGCTGGGCTATTCCACTGGCATGAGTAATATCACGCTGTGACTCGCATTTTACCAGTTAGTTACCGATTAATTAAGCGGTTTATTTCGTTAAATTAATCAAAAGCCAGAGACAACAAGCGGAGACTATACAATAAATGTAGTTACTGCACCAGACCTAGACATCGTGGTTCGCTCGAGCATAAATTACAATTAACCGTAGCATCAGTGGCCGTAGCTGCGTGCACTCACGCACGTGCGGGCACTGGCATTACATTCGTTCTGAATTTTATCGGGAGTTTGTCGAAGATGCTACATTTACGTACCCGCAATCGAGTCAACGAAGCCGAGCTATTCTCATAATTCAGACTTTTTCGATAAAACGAGAACAGGCGCGCTAACGATGAGCACCCATCTGCCAGAGTGCTCCTTGCTACCTGGTATTGGAAAGGAAGCTTATAAAATATTCGGATTATAGCCGAAATCACCACGAAACTTCGAACCCAATTTGGACATTTATTATAAACTGGAAGTCTTACAAAATTTATTTTCTTTAGGGCTTAAGCACAAACTACTATAAAAAACACGAGGTAAGTGTCCGCTGGCACGTCTGTTGGCCGATGTGTGTTATTCACCACCACGTGCCCTTCTTTCTCGCCAGTGGATCGGGGTGTCGTACACCGGCTCGTACCAATTACTGTCTGCCCGGCGGTTAATTAAAGCGATTGGGGCAATGAGGCCCGGCGATGCAGTTTCCGCGATAATGATTATCTGCGACGGTAATTGAGCGAGCTGCTACCTCGCCTCGTATGGAAAGAGAGAGGGTGGGGAGCCTGCCAGGAGAAGAGGCCAAGCGCAAAGAAGGAGAAGGATACCGCTGACGCCCGGTTAGACTTTGTACAGCGGCTGCTATCGCCTATACCAATGCGAGGGATTCTTCTTCTCTACTTCTTTCCATCGCTGCAATTAATTAATTGATTCTACGTATCCAGCGCTGTATCCTGATTACGCATGCACTCCCAACATTGCCTACAACTTCTTAGAAAGGAACTGCGAACACTAGGTGGTAGGGGTCCCTCCGAATCAACCGTTGATAGAAGAAGGAGAAATCTAGTTCATTTGGTAATGCATGCTACCATAGACATTCGACTTCTTTCAAATCAAATGTCAACTTCTTAAGTCTTTGAACATTATCGTCAAGTTTATGGAGCGTTTGCAAAAATTCTGTTTCTCAAGCTAGTTTTATGTGAAGCCTTGGCGATCCATATGGGAACTAGTTGAAGGCGTCAAGCGGGTAAGTCTTTATAGCTCGCCGTGTGAGCTGAGACCGTTGTTGGTGAGACGGCCGGACGAGGTGAGCTCGTGCACAGGTAAGTACGCATGTTGTGCCCACAAACGTGTGGAGACCAGGAGATAGGTGTGTATACGTGGCTCGTAGACGAAGAAAAGGTAAGGGTGGCACGCGCGGCCCGCTTCTATCGCTTCCGGGCATCAGCGTGCTCGTGAGCCGCGGCTAATTGCTCTTTAATGCAAGCGAGCGAGTGAGCGAGCGACTGTCCGCCTTGCTTTTCTTTAAGGCGGCGTACCAGCACACTGGGGAAAACTTGCTAGCACTGACGAGACGTGTATGAATACATGCTGCTCTCTCATCGGACCAGCTTTATAATTGGAAAAATTTTCCTTCCGCCGCTATAGCGAAATTGAGATCAATCTTATGTACACTCGATAGTATATTCAGTCGAGAATGCCAAGGAAGTATAAACTACAAGCTACTAACGAGATATATTCAATTTTATATGTATGAATCTTTCCCCTTTCTCATAAATTTTTCAAGCATTTTATAGAATGAAAATCCCTTTGATTTTTAAAGTCTTGCATGAATAATTAATGGTAATAATTTTGCATCAATGCAGATCTAAATGCTGTCAACGTCAACCTGTATATTTATGACCTACTGTGTAGGAGGACTGTATTAATGCAGACAAGTTAATATAATTCTGTGAATTTGGAATAGAAAATATCCCAGCGCTGCTCTATATCGTTTCGTTCATCTGTCCATTAGAGAAAAGTCTGATACTCGGGGAATCCAGACTTTTTGCGTGGTCCATGCAGCCGAAGTCCCCCTAACTTTCACAGGAGTCCAGGACAAAAATTATAGTCGGCCAGAGTGGCTGAGTATCGTTATGCAGCTTGCACACGGAAGGAAGGTAGGAAGGAAGGCGAGGAGTGCTAATCATCCGGTTTACTCACCCCTTTTTTCGACTGGGACCTCTTGTTTATTTGGCCCTGTGGAAAAGGGGCCGCTGCGGCGCTGGCAAAAATAAAGGGCAGAAAGCTCAACTCGCCGAGGCATGACCACCGTGTCCAGCAGAGACTCATACATATGTAGACGACTCACCCCGTCGCACCGACCACTGCAGGGAGGACCCTCCGGAAAAATGAATATGCAACCCCCGCTCTCCGGTATTATTTTATAAAATTTACTATCTTGTACTAGCATTATCCGCCTAGCTTTCCTTTCCTATCTGTTCTCATTCCAACTGACATTCGCACACTATTCGAGTCTCATTGGTCGAGTAGTAACAGTCAAGCAGAACTTGTCTATCCTATTCTGACAGTAAGTGCTAAACCTTCAACTTCGAGTTCCCGACTACCTTTTTGTCCGATGTGTATCTAGATCTCATTTCCTCTCTATTCCAATTACTTCACGATCACTGTCTATCAGTGTTTTAACTGTCTCCTTTTTATGATCGTTACTATATTCACACGAATATTCTGGCTACCCTCCCCGCGCGCCGTCCTTCCGCTGGCAGGAGATAGTTGATGAGGGTCTGATTGCAAGTGTGCTATGAGCCTACAGGACTCGTTCCTTCCTCTTATTTTCGTTGGCGAGTTGGCGTTCGTGTTGCGCGGAGGGCTGCTTCTATAAAATTGTAGCCCCTTATCGTCGCAGAGGAAACGAAACATTAAATCGACTCCGACGGAGGGGGCGGGCTGTTTCGGTGGGTGCGTCTGAGATTTCCTGTGTGGGCTCTGGATGCTAGGAAGGATGACTTCCTACCTAGTGCACAGGGCGCGTCCGTCCATCGTACGTGTCGTCATCGAGGTAAATTTATTCGATCTAACGAGCCTACATAAAATACAAACGGCCCCCTCCATCTTCCCTCCAACTCTCTCATATGCCTGTAACAAAGCCTGCCATAATTTTGACCTCTTTGCCCTTCGTTGTATCCATCGCCCCAATGATAGCACAAGAAATATATTCGACCGTGAATTATATTTTATTCAATCGAAAGGGCAAAATTCTGCTAGAATATCTCGGATGAAAAATCGAGTGACTTAGAGCTTGGTGCAAGCAGTCAGTTTCATTGCCGCGGAAAATGATGACGGGGAAATGCAGTGATCCTCTTGGCTGCGAAATATACGTATCACGATATCTAAACAACTTTATCATTAATGCAGCAGTAGCGCTGCTTACTAGGAATTTGTATATAATGGTGCTATGTACATATGTAATGCGCCTGGCCGCACATAATAGCGATATCATAAGATACGAACCAATAGCAGCAATTGTATGGAAATAATGTGTCTATGAATGAAGACACTTTCATTTATGAAACCAGATACTTATGTACCGGACACGGGCGTTGTAACATCCTGCTATTATGTGTCCTTACCTACTGAGTCCTCTCCTCTTTGCCCCTACCTATCCATTTCGCTCTTCATTCCACTCTCTTCTTCGATCGAGCCCTGTAATAATCTCCCTTTCAAATCCCTGACTTTGGAGAACAAGTGTGCATGGAAAATTCAGTGCGCGAAAGAGTAGGGGGAGAAAATGAAAAAGGAGTAATTGCCACTGGTACGAAGGACACGCAGACTTCCTTCTGTGGACTAGTCCTGGAGGGACGAGCAACCCTTCGCCGGCCGGAATCGCCAGTGGGAGGAAGAGGTTGGCGAAAGAATTGACGGGAGGAAAAAAGAGAGAAGTAGGGAAAGGAGAGAACGAGGTTGAATGCGCTGACTGTGACGCTTTCCGGTCAGGTGCCGCCCTGACAGTCCTTCTCCTTCCACTGACCGTTTCGATCTACTCATTCACTTACTTTTACCCTTCCTTTTACCATCAGACCACTCGCGATCTTCTGCGCCCTCTTATTCCAACAATATCCAGCTGACACTATCGCCAATCAATTCTCTCAGAATTCCGACGATCGTGATTCCCCAAGAATGATTGTACAACTTTCTCAAGGAACATATAATCCTAGAAAATGTAGCAGGAAAGCGGTGAATTTCACTGGGGAGACTCTGGCGATGATCCGATAGTCGCAGCGAGAGCGTAGACACCAAGCGCTTCTTCCAATTTACAGTGTTATTACTGGCGCAATTATCGCGCTACCTCGGCCAGTCATTGTCACAGTGGTCGTGTCCGGAGTTTCCCTACGATTATCGCACCAAAAATCTCCGCTCCGACGCTCGGACCTCCTCCTTGCCAGCTTCCTGCCCGGGATCGACGAGCCGATTATTTGTCGCGTTACGCCGTAACCGTTAACACGCTCGAAAAAACTGCTCTCCAGGATAGTTCTTCCTTTCCTAGAGGGATAATAGTCGAGCTATTAATGTCGCCCTGGCAAGCGTGCGTACTTAAACCATAGAATATCGTGTCAAAGCATAGTAACGTCAACTTCAAAGGAGTCAATTATCCTCGTGCAATTCGAAGTTCGACGAACGAATGTATCTATTCTTATGTAAATGAAGAACTGTATGACCTCCACTATTGACACGTACATACTGTTTTGTTCCGCCCTCCGAGCTACCGTTGGCGGCGGCGGCGGCGGCGGCGGCGGCGGCGTGATAATCTGCGAGTGGGCCGAGTTTCTCCTCGATTATCCTACCGAAAAATCTCTCGCTTGCTGGCTTCCGCTGGTGCTGCCGCTGGTCCCGTCCCGACTTCCTGTGCCTCCGCTGGTGGACAATGACCAGCACTTGCCGCAATGCCAGCGCTCGGCAGACGCGCTCCTAATATCTCCTCGCCCGATCTAGTTCGCGGAAGCCGGCGAATACATAGTCCGGCCATATAACGTGCTGCTGCTCACGGCCACAGGAACACGCTCGTGAACACACGCCGTCTGTGTTACGTGTTACGTAGCCCTCCCCCCGTGCACGATAGCTCGCATAAACTATAGAGACAGTTTTCTCTTTCTGCTGGAACACTCTCCAGTCCATTTTTCTTTGGCGAATGTACGTTTATTGCAAACCTGATAACTAACAACTATCTAAGAAAGTAGTAAAAAGGAACTCTGAGTTATCTATAATAGAAAGCCTATTAAATTCGACGCAGTATAGTGTTTTCTCATGGTGAAGGTGTCAACGTATCGATTATCATTGAGATCTCTTAATTTAGGTGGCAGCGATTGTTCGGTGAGTAGGAAAGCCGCAACCCTGTGAAGTTGCTATGTAGTTGGTGAGTGGAGCGTGCTAGAGGCACGCGTGACACGTAGCCAGGTAGAAGGTGCATGCATCGCGTATGTAGCTACGACGAAGAAAAGGGACTCGTGCTGGTGGCGCGAGCGAAGTGGAAGAAGCGGCGGGAAATCCTGTAGTGAAACGGACGAAGAAGACGGATGCTCGCGAAGAAGGACAGCGAGCAGGAACACCTCCGTGGAGGCTTTCTGGAAGGAGAATATGATGGCTCGTGGCGTTATGCTCCGCGAGCTGTTATGCTCCTCGGGCACCAGCGGACCATAAGCGAGGCTACTTCGCTCCCGTACGCTCGGCGCAACAGCCGCCACGTTTCTCGTTATATTAGCGCATCGGCGTCGCCCGAATAAAGGCCGTCACTGCTTCAACAAACTTTCTTCCTTCTCTTTGCACAAAACTTTATCTCGAAGGATAAATAAGTAAGTTTTAATAAATTGTTCTTTTATAAATGCCATTGTATTGACAATATCATCATAAGGTTCATCCACCGTCCAAAGTTATTAAAATGTTGGTCAATAAGCCGTATTTCTGAAGTCTTCCCTGTAGTCTTTGGAGCTCGAGCGGCTTTGTGATTGTCGGAAGCGGATCATATAAGATAGGATTAGTCAGAGATGTTGAATAAAGTCTTGGCTCCAATTGGATTGGAGCGAGTGAGATTCATCGGAGTCAGACGCCAATGGATCTAGGCACGAGCCACGAGTCTGCGTCGAATATGCCTGGCAGTCTCTGACCCGCAGTTCCTCCGAGGGTAGAGTCTTCCGGGGAGGCGGAGGTGGAGTAGTCTGAGAAGGAGGATGGTACGAGAAAAGGAGAGAGTGCGAGGACGGCACGATCGCAAAGCGAAGGCGGACGACGAGGAGAGGGATGGCTTTGCGTTCAGCATGCGTAAGGAGCGCTAAGGCATTATGCACGGCTCCGCAAGTCCAGCGTGGAACGAGCGAATAAGAAAGTAGTTAAGGCCCCGATTGGAGGTGCTTGCACGCACTAAGGTTTCAGGCGAAGGTGGAGGGACGTGTGTAAGTTGCTCGAGAGAGAGAGAGAGAGAGAGAGAGAGAGAGAGAGAGAGAGAGAGAGAGAGAGAGAGAGAGAGAAAGAGAGAAAGACTTGCCACGCGCTGACCGTCTCTTCTCCCTGCCCCGGCAGCCCCTTCATTCTCCACCACCTTCACTTCCTCCTCTCTCCTCGAACGCGGGCCCCTTTTCCTTTAGCAGCTGCTTTTTTTTTGCCTTTAATTAGTCGACTAGCAGCACAATCTGCCGCTGTCCCGCTTTTTCAAGAAATCCTTCGACTGTCTTTCTTACCGCACTCCCTTCATTCCCGATCAACTTCGATCGCTCGAGATCATCACGCCTCCACAAGCTTCTTTTTCCATGATACTTTCTTCTTTTGTCGGAGCGTCGTCGTCGTTTAAAACTTAGCTAGCAAGTTGGCCCCGTCCAACACCATCATCATCATCGCGCGATCATCCACTCCCGCGTTGCGGCGCGATGTGTAACAACGACTCCGCGTCACACTCTGCTTGGCCGCGCGCACACGATAATTGCCCTCATTATAGTTATTTAAAAAGCGCCGCCACCGCCGCCGCCGCCGACTGCGATGGAGCCGCGATATAAAGACGCGCGAGTGCGCATTAATCCGGCGAGGATGAGAGGGAGGATGCGCCGTTGAAAGTTGGAGAGAGGAGGAAAGATCGAGGATGAAAAGCAAGCGAATGAGACAGATGCGATCGCTGTGCGTTATGTGTATCGCGCGATCGTAACTCTGTCGCGTTACTTCAGGCAGTTTGAAGTGATTTCCTCCTCCTACTTCGCCGGGCTCATCCTTCTTTTTTTTTCATTAGACTGCTGCGCTGTTCCGGCTTACGAGCACCGGGCGAAACAACAGTTGGATTACTAATTCTCGCTCTTCCCTAGCCCGGAGCTATATTATCTCTAAGATTCTTAGTAGTTATAGTTTCTTAATGTAACAAATATATAGTAATGAAAATTTGAGAAACAACATTGAATATATTTCAGATCTTGTGTTATTTACCAATACAGATTCTTTTATATTCAAGTCTAGAGAAAGGAGGCTTCATGAAAGAGTCCTGTCACAATCATCTGGGAAATTAAAATGATCACACACTTTGTCCCGATGTTTTTCGGAGAAATAAAGTACAGTGAGTTACTGGTAATCGGGTGTTCCTGATGTTATGGTCTGGTTAGGACTATACTACTGGCACACGTGGCCAGCAAGTCTCGCTTGCTTTTAGACAGTTTGCGGGTTATTAACGGTTATGCCGCCTAATACGCAGGCGCAAATCATGAGGCGTGCTAGGTTTGCACGTACATACATACATAAACATGGCGAGCGGGCGGAGGTAACGGTAAACCGTAGGAATAAATACCGGGGTGGGCGATAATTAGATCTGCGCTATTATCAAAGCGGCTATTTTTTCTTAGCACGCGAACATTAACAAGTGAGATCTGTCGAGCAACCCATCTTCTTGTACACATCTCCTCCGCAAACATATGTATTTCAGTTAATTGGTTTAATACCAGTGCGTCTCTTGAACGAGAGATTGTCTCGGCGCAATTGCGCCTTTTTCTAATGAATCTCTTATCAGGGTTATCAAACATTAAATGAGTTCGAAGCAGTATTCTAATATAAGTACAGTATATTGCATTATTCATAGATCCAAGTCACATAGCGAATCGTGCTCTTCACGTAACACGAGTCACAATGTCTGGACGCGTGGTAATGTACCGAGGAGATTAATGCATCGCAATGTGAACGACGACCTACGATTAGCTCGCCGCCAGATTTTCGAACCTTACTTCTCGTATTCCGTACTGCAATTGATACTGATCAGACTGGCAGTGGAGTAGTAGTTTGAGTCCGGAGTGCTCCCGAGTGGAGATAGATATATTGGTGCGGGGCCGGTCTTCTTGGGATTAATTAAAATAGCTGGCGGAGACTATCAGTCTTATTCGCGATGCCAGGGAGCCCGAGGGTTTGCCGCGATTCCCACGAAGATAGGGGCAAAAGAGGAAGAGAGCAGAGGAACAGCCAAGCCAGTGGAACTGCGGAGAGGAAACGCGAGGGATCCAGATCATCAACGAATGGTCGTCCGTAGGTAGTCGCGGAGAGAGACCTTCCCCCGTTCATTCGTTCGTTCGTTCGTTCGTTCGTTCGCCACAGCTTCCGCGTTTATGTCCATAAAGCTGCCCAGCGTTTCCCTCAAAGTTTATCGGCCCCGCATCGTCCTCACGATTCCGCCGAGGGTACCAACGTAGGACGCGCGATGCATTTTTATATCAGTACCCGCGCTATTTCAACCAGATGGGGAGAAAGAGAACGAGAGAGAAAACGGACTCGCCGCGAAATTCCCAGGCAAGGACGGACATTTCTAAAAGCCACATAACTTAAAAGTACCATAAGCCAGAATTATTCTTCCACCGCGAACAGTCCAGCCGACGAGCCAGCCAATCTCAGCTGCGACCTCTTTTACTTCCACGCTCATGCCATTTCCACACACCACCCTTCCCCACAAGTAATGCTTTCAGCATTAATCTAATGGGTCACAAAACGCTTCTTACTTGCAAAGAATTCCTGCCTCAGGTTTCGTTGCTTAAACTGAGGATCATGCGATGACAGAAATCCGACAGTCAATATGCTAGTAATTCAGAGGATCCTAATGATGATTCTAATGAGAACAAACTTTTCGTTGCATCGCGAACAACTTGCCGATCGACCGCGTTGCAACAGTGCAATGAAAGTTCTCTCTCTCCTTTTCTGCCGCACAAACAAAAAGCCGTAAGGTAGACATAAATAAATAGGTTGTGGGTGTGGTTGGTAGGCCGCACACATGGTATCGTGACCCGTCTCTTCTCTTCGTGAGCTCAGGGCTCGCTTATGCCCTGCGGAATGCTGCTCCCGCTCCACGATTCTTTTGGTTACTGCGCTTAGACGCAGCTTCCAGTACCCCTTCTATCTCTCCCACTTCTAATATTGCTAACATTTTCCCTTTTCAAATATTACAATCCCTTAAAATTGATTTGACAAAAATCCAGCGTTGACAAGGTTTTAAAACTCCTGTGATCTTTCTCAGTTAAGTCAGATCCTTTGCTGTTTCGAATGAAAGATTGATTTACTATCAAGTATTCTTGACTCGATAGTGATAGACGTAAGATAGGTACTTGTTGGAGTTTCTAAGTTCTCGTGGGATGCCCGATGCAGCGGCGTCCATGACTTAACACGGTGCCTGGGTTCGGGTGTGCTTTGGCGGGTTGAGGTTGCCGGGACAATGCCGCATTGTTTCATCGTTGCAGCTATCTCTAGCCGGCACAGTAGCAAGTCCGAGGCCTGATGTTTATTATCCTCTTGCGCAACAAAACAAAATGCCCGTGTTATATTATCCGGCGGATCGTGCCCGAATCGGCTTCCCATATAGGATGCCTGTGGTGGTTGCTCTTCTTCCCAGTGCTTTCAAGGCCTGCACGAGCACTAGCAGTGAAGTATGCTTGATACGCGATCGTAAGTTTCGTAACAATATACCTGCACCAGGTACGCATCTTGATTTGACATCGTTATCAACGCATTCACCTTGAACGGCACATGGGGATTCGCTGTTCAGCTCGTTGAAGTTTTTATTGCACTGTAAGAGAAAGCTCTCTTCTCCAGGTAGGAGTTTAGGTAGACGCATAAAGGAACTATTGGCGAGAGCTCGGTACGCGTCTTGGCTAGAGGTGGATTGTGCTGTCGGTGCGCGCGTCTTCCATCAAGGCACTTGAATTACGGAAATGTCAGAAAAGCTTCGGACTCGCCGGCCCATTGTCCGAGTCAGTGAAAGCGAGTACGCTCTCGAGATCTGATCTTCGATCAGCCTTGGCACGTTTAGATCGGATTGAACGTGTGTTTCTGGCGTTTCTCTGGCACTCCTCTCTTTGCCAGCATGCGTAGTAGCCACAGGGCTCTGTCACTGTTCCATGCGTAATGCGAACAATTGGACAGTGGGGGCGCAAAAGGCAGGTGGTTCTTTCTTATTTCCATGAAAATCGTAATGCTACTCGCCGATTTCGAGTGGCACAATGCCATTCCGGTACGCGGTCCCGTGTTTCTGGCGCTCCTGTGTTTTAAATGCAAATCCACGAAAGGAAAAACCGTAAGGGCATTATAATTTATATTACTACATGTGGCAGCGGCACTTCCGGCGAGAGAGCATAGGCGCAGTTCCGGTCAGCTCGGGTTGGAGAGATCCTACATCGCCAGATTATGAGCCCATGCTGCCGCTTTTACAATGGATCGTCCGCCTGACTCATACGTCAGCGAGAATAATTTTCTTGCCACGCTCCTCTTCCCCAGTGCGGAGAAAAAGAGGGCCGGAGACAGAGGTAGTAAAGGAACGAGAGAGGGAAAATAGATCTCGATCGCCTCGAGAGAAAGTAGATTTGGCACGCGCGCAATATTTACGGCCGATTATTCTACCTCAAGAATTACCTCCCATTATTTTTCAGACGAAAACTGAATTAAATTGATTTATTACCAATTATATTGAATCGAAGTAGGCAATGAATAATAAAGACTACAAATATGACGTAGTTATATTCTAGGAGTATTTCATGTTACAAATTCCCCGGTCCTGATGAAATCGACGATTTCCTGCACAGTGTTTCGGAAGCGTGCGAAATTGGCTCTGGCATGATCGGGTGACTTCGACTTGTAAATGGCAGTGGTGTAAGCAACGGTCAGTTCCGAGACCAACTTCCGAGCCCTTTGTGCGGCTGCCTCAATCGATCCTTCTGGTGTTTGGATCTTGTGTGCAGTTCGCACAATTTCCTGCTTAACCAGGCTTACTAAATCTTCGTCGTCCTTTACAACGGAATCTCCTTCGGAAATTTTTTGAAAAATTCTTCTGATTCCTTCATCCGCAGGCTCTTTGACGAGTTAAATAAATATCCTTTGAATTTTGGTCATATATTTCAGGGCTAAAGTGTATTGATTGATTAATCTATTACCTGTTGATCGAACATTCCTATTGTTCGTTCCGCGATCTATCTCATCTTGATACTGGACCGTTTGAGACTGTGTCACAGTGGAAAATAAAAGAACAGTGACAAAGAATCTGATACGCGTCATTCCCGTAGACGCCATCGGATGAAACTAGCAACATGCCACCCTCGGTTCATTCTTTTTATACGAGACAAACTGCAACGTGCAACCGGTAGAGACATTATGTAAAGTGCAATTTGTCATCTACCGGCAGTGAGGGAGCGATCATTACAACTGCCTCGGATGAATGTCATTAAACGAAAGAGCGATGCGAGAGAAAGTGGAGCAGGATGTCGAGACCGAAGGAAAGTAGCTATTGTTTCGTGATCGTAATAGAAGAAATTATCTTACGGTTATTCGATTTTCAACGTTTTCCTCTTCATTACAAAGCAAGCAACTATCTTGGGTTAACATTTCCATCAGCAATTTATTCTATTGCCATGAAATCTGTTGAAAATGACTGACCAGTGTGCATTGCGTGGTTGCGGGTAAGAGCTTTGTTTTTCACGGTAATATATGCCGCACAGACTGTTTGTGTCGGTAGGACGCTCAACAGGTCGTTCGGTTCCCCCTCGAAAAATGCAGAAGAGCAATGCCGATGGTGGCCGGCGGTAAAAGTGCGTGAACATAGGGAGGGAGTGCATCCAGGCATGATTCCTCCTCACCGATTTTTACCCCCTTCCTGCCCCCTTCGCCACCCTGTTTGCTTGCTCTCCTTCCCCCCCCCCCTTTTCCCCCCCTCTCTCGAAACGTCCAGTCTGCACAGTGCGATTAAAGCCCACAAACCTTTTTCAGATACCTAGAATCCATGGTGCGCGTTTCGCAAGAAGCGCTCGGCTTTCACCAGCCAACCGCTTCCTTCGCCGAACTCGAGTGAATCTCTCGAATGTGCTGGAAGAATTTTCACGATATTTCCAACGCTTTCTGGTTGCAGTAAATGTATGTAGTACAAGTTCAATGCCATATAAACTGTGGAAGGATTGTCGAAGAATTGGATGAATAAAAAATCGTGGAGAGTGAAAACCTTCGGTGACAAAGGAATCGGAGAGTTAGGTAGCAATCTATGAAATACGCATGTAGAAGCTTGTCGACGATAACCCATGAATGGCACGTAGCATGTACCGAGACTACATGTGTATATCGAAGAGATTCTCGTGTGCATGTTAATGCGAGATGAATGGAAATACGGGTACTTGAGTAAGCTTAAATTACATTTCATTCATGCAGGAAAAGCAGACACGCGGGAGTCGGCCTTCCGGCTCGAGGCGGGAGAAAGAGAGGTCCAAAGCTTCTGCGTAATAATGGCCGGCCTATTTAATGTGTATTATCTTGACATCCTGTGTCGCGTCTTCATCCGCATGCAATCCTCGCGCGGCCCTTTGGATTGCAAAAGCGCGACTTTAATCGGACGTCATAGATCCCCGCCCGCCTTTCCCAGAGCGTCAGTGTTCTCTTGCGCAAGCAAGCGAGCATTGCGAGCGGGCGAAGCTGACCACCACCTTCTCGAATTAACTCTGACGAAAGAGTGCGACACGCGAATTAGAGTATTGCGCGCGCAGAAAGGCGCGTTCGTGCAATACGAGTCGAACCATTACCAATTGGCCGATCAGTGGATTGCGTCCCGTAAAGTAAAGGAGCGGCAAATCTTTTCTATCTATGCGAATGCTTTATTATATTACTATTATCTCAAGCAGAAGCAAATTCTTTGCCAAAGGAATTTGGCACTGTTCGTAGAGGAGAATCTGTCAGTGAAGAGAAGTCGAAGGGTAAATCGGTCGCTTACTACCGAGCACGATCTTATCGACGATTCAAAGCAGCTTGGGGCGCAAGTATCCGAGATGACGGGAGTATACACGCTTCGAAGCCTCGCTACATTCCAGGATGACGATGAGAGGACAGAACGCGAGTGGAAGAAGAGAGATCGCTGTGTGCGCGAGCTTCTCTTTATTATTCTCGTATCAGCAACGACGGAGACGACGTGGTCCTATTATGAGAGGATCGTGTGAGACACACACAATGACCAATGCCGGGATTACGGCGGAGCGGCAGAGGACCACCGAAGATCGACAGGGCCGATTACGTCCGCGGGCGACTGTAAGCCCTCTTTAAATGCTGCCATTCTTTTCCATGGAGGGCATGTTGACCCCGTCGATCATCGGTGTCCACCGCGCGCCGATTTCGTGGCTTTGCTTTCCTTCCTCCTTCTTTCTCCAGTTATATCTCCTCCCCCCTTCTTTACCGATTCATTTCTTCCTCGCCGCTTCAACGCCCACCTCTTTTCTTTCTCGATTTCGACTCTTCTGCCAGCGGCTCGAGATGCGTTTCTTGCTCCGCCGATCGCAATCGCTCACGAGCGCCACGGAAGTTGACCTCCCGCTTGCAAGAGCCCTCCTCCTATAGTAGAAGTTGCTTCACGAACTTTTGAGAACAGTTATGAGAGAGCGAGGAAGCCGCTTGTCCCTTTTACTGAAGATCCTGCAAGCAGATACTTGGGAGATCGTTCTCAAATACAAGAGTGTGTAGCTAGGTAGCTGACTGACACAGGAAGAGGAGATTCGGCACGGGTTTCGGAGGTAGCGGCTAATCAAAGTGTGAACTCGCTGCACCGCTCTCTCGTCTCCCTCGGGATTGCTCGAAAAACAATCCGTGAAATTCGTGAATTTATATCCCTCCTGCCCACCTACGAAGCTATAATTCTTTTTCCTTCGAGCTCAACCTCCTTCTGTTTCGTGAATTTCGTGCACAGCTCATTGGGAATGTCGTCAAACAAACAGAAATCGCGCGTTGCCCTTTTTTCCCCAGTCTGAATAATGTTACGGAATTGGTGGAGCAATACTATTCCTCGAGCTATTAAGTATAATGAAATCAACCTCGGCAGGTACTACGTAGCTATATCCACGTACAATTAGGATCGGCGATCGATTTGTCGCCTGATTTCTCTTTGCAGCGCGTTGAGTCATGCCGGCGTGGCGGGTGTTTTTGCGGCTTTCATGGTGTATCGGGAGCAGGTGGTTTCCTAGGATGTAGAAATCTTCGTTGTCTCCGCGGTACAATGCTGCCTCGATTCTCAATGAGATACGGCTTGCATGCGTTTACCAGCTAATACTATAAAGAGCGATCTCTAATATTAAGCATAAAACCAATCACTAGAAGATTAGTGGCAAAACCAACAAACCACCAATAAAACTTTAGAATTCAAGCTACTCTGAATATGAACGCTGCAGGTGTCGGCGGGTTAAGAAACTCCATTGGATTAGAGACTTAGTTAACCACTGGGTTCGGTTCTGCCCGAAGGCTTCACTACCGTCATTTATTGGACCTAAGGCGTTTCACCCTCGATGTATCATCTTGTCCACATATGCTCGAATTATGAATAAATTACTAATGTAATGGATAACCTTTCCCCCGTGCCACGAATAATAAATCGTTTTCTGTCTATTACGTCTTTTCATATTAGTCTTCGTGTAATCTAACACCTGTTTTCATTTAATCAAAGAAGTTTCTAGTGAATATCTGATTTATATTATATTTCGATATATCTCGTTTTGAATTATCCGATTTGTTCTGCTCGACACGGACTCAAAGAAATTGTGTTCGAGTGCCGAAGACGATACTCTTTTATGCGTGTATGGAAGCACGTATGAGTGGCGGTAAGAGTCTCGTGTGACACAGAGAGAAGCCAGGGTATACGTATCATCTGGACTGGCAGAAGGACGCCTGTGGGAATCCGGCTTTACCCTGAAAATGCATTTCATCCGCGCGAGTATACCGCGCGACGGCAAAAGTACGGCCTGCACGAGAGCGCATTGTGGCGCGCGTATCATAGACAAAGCGGGATTATTTTTCGCGGTTGCAAAGGGAAGCGTGCCTGTATTGTGTAGAGCGGCGACTGGTAGCAGGCGGCTCCGCTCTAACAATGGCCTGTACTTTTTGCCTTCGTCCTTGTTCGTGTTACACTGGTTTGACTAGTCTTCTAGAAGACTGCCTCACACGGCGAATGAAGAATGACCCTGGCGATGCCCGGACTGTCGGCTCAAGCAAATTTATCTCGCGCGTCCACTCTCTCCTCTTCCTTCCGCCGATGGCATCTTTCCTGCGGAAGGTCCTCTCATATACTCGCTACTCTTTCCAACATGTGAGATGCAAATGTCTGGCAAAAACATTGTACATCTCTTGAATGGTTGGAGTGCGCACTAGTGTCGACATATGTTCGTGGCAAAAGGAAAAGGGGTGATTTGGATGGAAAATACGAGGTCGCTGAAACCAGTCGGACTCGGAGACACGCGAACCGGTGTATATGCATCAATTTATAGGCGTTCGCTGCTCGAGCTAATAACACGGGATCGGCTAGATAAGACCGGGAGCCGCATTGAAGAGCTCTTATTTAATCCGCCCAGTCAGCCCATTTACGAGGCAGTTCAGGGGCGAATTATGGGCGTGTGTACGGGGATTAATCACCGGTCGTAAACGTGTCGGTGCACATACTTGCACATTCAAGCGCATATGGTGGTGGTTGATGCTTGTGTGCGCAGATTTGCACGTACAGTCAGGTAGACGGACACTCCTCAGGAGACAAGACAGACACTCTCGGCTCGAAGCATGTTACCAGTCTAGCACGTGTGCGACAGTCCAATTTCCCTTGGTGCCCCGTAACGTGCACGCACTTATGCACGCGCTCACGTAGGTCGTACGCATTGGCCGACCTAATTCTACGATTTGTCACGCCTCTTATTCCACACCTAGCTTTCCACCGCGATAGATCAGGGGGCGGACGTCCGAGTTTATTGCTATGCGATTCGGCGCAACCTGCAATCGGAGAAAGGCCGTGAGATAAATCAGACTTATCCTCGATCGATTAGGCACGTATCGGCTTAAGAGTGGACTTCCGATTGGAAAAGTGGTCCTCGCCCATTCGGATATCGTCGACACGCGAAATCTATTATAAGCTTTCGTGATAAGATTCCAATAGTTTTATTCGAGAGAGTATTAACGGGATAAGATCAATCGGCTCGAGGGAGCACCGCCATTAGCGACAAGATTCCAATAAACTTTCCAGCACTGTTTCAATTATCTCTGTCGGGCTAGTTAAGCCCGAGCATAGACTAATTCATAAGCCAATACATTAGCGGACATAGAATCATTCAGAAGTAACGGCGGCAACCAAGCGTGCTAGGGAGGGGGGAGGTGAAATGTGGGCTTCAGATTAATCGCCGCGGGTACCCTTAACCATTTCTTCTTGGCTCCGATGGCGATAGCAACAGCGACATCGGGTGCGTAACGACAGAAAGGCCGGTAGTAAAATACGATCGTTCGAACATACTAGCGATCGACGAGCGGAGTTATAGAAGCGATAATTCAGCGCCTTTATCAACCACGCTCGAACAGGCTCGCGCACTGTTTTTACGAGCAATTGATACCAAAACCCATTGTCGAAAGCAATCGATAGCGAGCTACATGGCTTTCCCAACAATTTAATCGTCCCCTTGTCTGTTTCCAGCCCACACTTAACTTCTGGAAGGAGTGAAGTAAACTCAACGCTTCGACGGTCCTTCGAAGGTTATGCGATTAATGTTAATGGTGTCGAGACACCCCATCAAACCTTCGGATCTCCCTCGTAATGCGAAGATATGGATGATATAGTTTTTACTTCACTGAAATGAAACGGTGAAAAAAAGGAAACAATTGGCACAGAGTCGCGAACGCTTCCAGGAATCGGTTTTCTGTGTCAACACACTGTTCTCCAAGAGCATTGATAAAGACCCGATAGTTCAGCTCTGATTCCGGCGTTGCTCTCTTGTTGCAGTGGTGGGCCACGGGAGGCTGTGATGTACTTTCTCTTAATTTATAATATGCAGATCGCAGGTGATAACGTTCTCAAGGTTCGCGAACGATGTAAACCTCGACAAAACCAATTACCGCGAACTTTATCTACTGAAAAGAATAGATGTGTTATGTTTTTGTAAAAGGTACTTAGTCATTGAGAGTTATTATACCTCTTTTCTAAAGTAATAATTAAAGACTAACGTATAGGTTAAGGAAGTAAGAATACCGTTTGCGAGTATTAAATGTCGTAGTTTAATAGTAACGGAGTTTAGGCACGTGTACCACCGGTTAGAACCAGTTCCAGCTTCATAGAACATTCGACTTCCTATGGACATGGAATACACATTATAATTAGCAATAATTTAAAGAGGACTAATTGACTTCGCAATTTCCGTTGGCGCACTCAAGTGATCATCGTGGGCCGAGTCTTTCCTGGCCGCTCTCGTTTGTCGGCCACTTTTTCAAGATAGAAGTACTGAACTGGTTCTTGGTTGTACAAGCGAGTAAAGGTTCGATATTTAATAGGAAAGCTATAGATGGAAGGTAGAAGTAGAAGGTTCGTATGGGGGCCGTGTCTGAAGAAGGTCTGTCTGTAGACGGTGTGGACTTCTCTCTTTATACAGCGTGTTTCCGGTTGCGCGGAGAGCCTGCACGTGACTTCGATACTCTTGAGTTCACTTCGCAGCTACCTGTACCAATTTAATCCGAACTCGATCCTCCTGCTCTTTCTCTTCAGGCCGGGTGTCGATTACCGAATTCTGAATCGTTCCGAGTGCCGCGACCGCAGCAGCCCCTCATCTTCACGTGTAAATAATACACCTGCGAATGCTAATATCGATATTATATCGTAGCACGCCAGCGTATCGAAACGATCCTGCCGAAATGAACGCCCGGCGATATCACACCTGAAGTCCTCCTCGAACCATCAATTCGTAATGCGTGATTCGATCAGGATCCATCATTTACCACTCATCCTACTTCTGCCACTCTTTTTTTCTGGAGCACCCACAGAAATCGATAATCTCATATTTGAAATTTACACCTGAAACTTTATGAATCGAAACAACTAGTAACCAACGTGTGACCTCGTAGAATCGGTAAGTTTGTTTGTTGTTTCCATCCGAGTGGTGAAGCTGGTGTCTGATGATTCATGTTCATTCAGTGGTTTCTTGTCTTATGAATGAGCTCCCGAGCTCCCGTCAGATCTGTCATTAGCATAGGCATGACCCGAGGCGACACAGCGCGCGCCTCCTCCGTGTACCGTTATCCATGCTGCCTTGCCACCGGCTAAACGACTACCCGATGTAAATTGCCGTCCCGTAAATTGCATAATCACTTTCGGCGCATTCACTTCGATCCCATTTAAACTCAACTGTGACATGTTCATAGCTCTAGGCAAGCTACGTAATTCGAATTTCGAGCTCATAAAAAGCATCTGTCCAGTATTTTGCCTTTAGCAGTCTCTTGTAACAAGCCTTCCATCCTTTCTCATTAAAATAGAATTTCTTTGCCCGTAAAGTTCTTCATCCCTGAGTCATTGGAAGAGCAGAGTAATGATGCTCGCTCGAGTGAGATGTTCAACCAACAGGCTATTTTGGTAGTCCCGGTTAACAGGTGGCACGAAATTCTAATCAGTCTCACGATCGTCTCTTCATTTGTATTTCATCGATCGTAAAATGGAAAAAAACAGCCGGTGTAGCGGCTGATACTTGGTAATTAAGTCGACTCGATGAAAGGGGCATGGGAGTTTCGAGCACTGTGGTCTCCGAGAGCAATCGGGCAATCGCACGCTCCAGCAGACTTGTGTCGCAAGTCGCCAGGTCAATCTTTCCTTCTCTGCACGGATGACGAACTATCGGGTAAAAAAAAAAATGGGCCGCTTTACTCACTGACGACTATATTTTCCTGGGAAGGAATAGGTGTCGATGACATTTCGCCTTTACTGAGAGAATGCATCGTCCGAACTCCTAGGGTGGGTATTATCCCAGAGTGAGAGACAATGGGAAAGAAAAAGGTGCTCGAGTTTATGGGCGTGTGGTTAGACTGCTCATTTATCGGGTTGGGATCTCCGGCAAGGCGAAGACCGGCGATCGAAGCAGCTCCCAGGCGATCGATCGTTACCCTTGAGGGGGTAGAATCTTTCTCCTTCGGATACTGCGGGGAAGCGACGTTTACGTAGAAGTAGAATGAACTCGAGTGCTGCTGCTGCTGCTGCACTCGCTCGGTTACGGTCCATGGATCACAACCCCCGGCGCGTTCGCGCTTCTGCCTACGAAACTAAAGAGAAGCTCTCGAACCGCGACGCCAGGCAGGTGCGACTAGGTGTGCGAGTGCAGCTTTTCAGAAGCATTGCGAACACCCTCGTTCGGAAGCCTTCTAGCCTTTGCCGACACCGCCACTAGCCACTGAAAACTACAAGATCGATCTTTCTCTTCCCACCTGCGAACCATCAGTCTCTACATTTCTCTCTATCTCTAACCACTTCATCTCTAAAACCTTTCTCGCATATTATTTCCACTATGATTCTTATGACAGTCGATTTAACGATATCCTTTTAAATATGTGAGATTGATAATAAATAAAGTTATATTAAATAAATATGACATAGCATCGTACGGGATCTGCATGTCCGATAAAAGAATTGACAAATAAGAACATTTCAAGGATGATTGTGAGCGTGGTTGCAAAAGACGAAGGCGCGATTCGGCAAGGATTTATCGATGGCAGAAGGATCGTTATGATCGATATCAAGGGGATCACTGGGATCTTCATACAATGGAAGCCTTCTATCGCTCCTATTGGCTTTATCCTTTTGGGGGCATCGGTCATCGCGAGAATTTGGCGATGACATCGGACGATGAATACATCCAAGAGGGAATTGGCGTGGAAGGAGAAGAGAGTCGGTACATTTGCGCACGATCCTATCAGCCGACAGGTGTGACCAGGTGCGCGCCGCTTTTCAGGAGCGTGCCGGCGGCAAGCACGCTTCTAAGCTGCATCCAGTCGCACCTCCAGAGCCGTTGAAGGCCCAGCACCAGCCGATCCCTATCTGAATTTGTCGCAATAGCTTAACCCCTTATCTTTCATGGCTTATCCTTGAATATATCTCGAGTTCGACAGACTGCCAGTCGTAAAAGAGACAGACACCTCCAAGGATTTATCATGATTCTAATAATTTCTTATGTGACTGGTGCACGCTGCTCATTCATTAGTCTTTTAAAATACGTGTTGTACGATCTTCAGTAGCAGATGATAGCAATCTTCCGATTAATAAAAACGAGATATCCGCATATTTCATAGGTGTTATTCATGAGTAATCCTTAAGACTCGATCGAAATGAAGATAAACGATCTTCCTAGCTAATGAGTCTTAGAAATAATTTTGTTTGACAGGCGACTATTTCTAGGTAAAGCTGTAACCTTGCACCGTAATTCATTGGTTTAACTCAAATGATCGCTCATGACCTAATTCAATTTTATGGGGATTCCTGTACTTGTACTTCTGTCCAGCAAATCTGGATGGCAAAGCATAAGACATAAAGCGGACTTTGCTCGGATGTTATTGATAATTTTAAAAGCGTTAGAGCTCGGATGGAAATATTAAGATATCTGTCACGTGAACCTCGATGAGGTAGGTTGTGGTAGGTCAAAAAGATCCTGTGTGAATGACGGAACCTAGAGTGCTCTGACTCTTGATTCTGTTCTAGTGTTAGAGCAGAATGAAGCGCAGCGTACTGCATCTCCGGAATCGGCAGCCATTTGACCTCTCTGAAGAAGGATCCTCTACTGACAGAGGCTGTTCTAAAGAGATAGATTTAGTCCATTAGCAATCCATTAGCGGTGAGAGGATTTCATTACGTGGCAAAAAGTAGAGTTAGCTCGGTCATAATGAAGTGCGCTTGATACAGCAACCGGGCGTGCGCGTGTTCACTTCCGCCTGAAATGAAAGTAGGATGATGCTGTTGGTCGTGCGCTATCATTTCTACACAAATGGCGATGCAACGGGGCCTCGTAATTTTCACTTCGTTGTAGCAGCGAAATTCCAACTAGCTTTCGGGAATCGTGCGATGTTGGAATTTCACATATTTAAGTGCAAGGATTTGCGATAAAATTTCAACATCATTCGCTATGTGAATATACAAATACAGAACTGTAGAAATTTCGTGCGAGTCTTTGGTTACCATGGCTTATTGTTATCAAGACATCTGGCAACAGGTGTAAGTCGTAAAAGGGTAACATATTTTCACACGTATTCCTCGCACGCGTGCCATATATCTCGATACCACGGTCAGACATTCTACGGGCCTATCGAGCGAAGGATTTCCGTCCATTCTTCCTTCGACATCAGTTCCGTCCTATAGGACCATCTCGGTGGCTGGCGGTGGGGCCCAAAATGAAATGGTCGTCGTGCTCGTGTCCCGAACAGAGAGACTCCTTTCCCTCCCCACTTATTCCGTAGGCGTCTTTGTCTTACGCGCTTCAAGCAACTGGGACGGACACAATAAGCCTAAGTACATACACGCACCAACCCAGCCGAAAGTCGAAATCCAATACACGCAAGCGAGTAATAAATGTGGATTCATTGAAGAGAAATTGAGAAAAGGTGATCAGGTTGAAGATAGAAAATTGAGTTTCAAAAGAAATGAGAAGGTAGTGAAGAGATAAAGGTTGGTATAGTGTTGTGCGCATTGGGCCTGATAGAAAAAGTCTGGGCCGGTAAAAGGAGAGAGAGAGAAGAGCGGCCGAGGAGAGGAGAGTGAATGTCGGAGAGACGAAAGAGAAGTCTGGGCCCGTATCCACGGCAGGGAGTCCGGCCAATCGGAGCTCGGTGGGCGCCGCGGGTAGGAGGAGACAGTTCCGCGCCGACGGCCGACGTAATCACCCGCGGCCGTGTTTGCCGTCGCTCTTGGGCCTCTGCGCGGCTCTGCGGGCCCCTCCGCCCCTTTTCCGTCGCGTCGACGGTCCCTCCAGCGCTCCCTTCTACGAGCGATGCTGCCCTACTACTGCGGACGGTCACTAGCCGGGCCCGACAGGGTCGCGGACCCAAGCCTTCCTTCGATCCCGTCTCGGCTACCTCCGCCGTCGCTCGGACCACGCCAGCCACGCGACAAACGAGCCTGTCGGCTCCGCTCGCTCCTCGGCCTCACGGTGTATCGAGCAACGGGTTGCACCACCTTCAGGCGCGTGGCGTCGACCCGTTACTGGCCCCGGGCCCGACACTGATTGACGTATGACTCCACGCATAAACCCTCTCTTTCTCTCTCTCTCACTCTGTCTTTCTCTTTTTCGCTCTCGCCCTCTTCCTCGTAATGCTCTTCGTACTATTAATATTATAAGCGAGTTGCGAGTATGCCACTTCGTTAGGTGGCTGATTTATAGGTCGACCGTATAGATTTTATTCTACTGCAAGGATGGGCTTGGCATTAAGAGAGTATTGCGTAAGAGCAACGAACCGAAGATGCGACGCCATGGATAAATATTGCCTTGAAGTCGAACAATAGTTTTAAGTAACCTAGGACGAGTTTTTGGAAATATATTGGATGATGTTGAATTGTGCAATTTGGGGTGATGTTCATGTATCGCCAAATGCCTAGTAATCGGTGGGAGTGGTTGGTGAGCGGTACGGATTGAAGAGCGAGAGTCCACGCGGTGGAGCGACCGGTTGGAGCACGCTCGATCGGGGTGTGTAATTTCGTGTTATTTTCTCATTACGCCGAGAGCGCCGGGATGAGAATGAGCCCGCGCGGTGCCGGAGGCTGCGTAATCTGGTGCCGAAAGATGCCGATGAAGGCGTTGAAACAATAAGTGCTGGACCGGCGGGCCCGGTGGAAAAACAAAAGGAGGAGAAAAAGGTCAAGGGATATAGCATGAAAGGCGTGCACGATCAGCATGGTCTTAATCACTTCGTTGTGCCGAGGCCCCTTGCCCGTTAAAACTAATTTTAGCAGGCGTCACCTTTTTATGCAATGGATCAGCCCCATAATCTCTATATTTACTTCATTCGTTAGTAATATTCAGATTAAAGTGGGTTTATGTATGCTGATAAGGTTATGCGGTAATTACGATCAGGCCCGGCATAATCATTATTCTCGGAACGAATTAATCATTCTAATTAGCGCTTTATTCGGTGGTAGCTTTTACAAGTATAATTTGCGTACACACAATTTGGGGGAGCTGGATCGTCCGTGGATAAGGCTTTTTATGCGCTCGGAGATAGCTAATGAATTCACGTTTCGAGGGAATGTGGGCATTCGGGAATAGAGAAGGAAACAGGAGCGAGTTGCCAGAGGGAGAGAAAGACATTACCTACCCTACGTCCGGCGTGTGTAGAGGGCTGAAAAGAAAGGCGCACCTGCTGCTCGTTCGCTGACCTACGATTATATCGCCGTTTGCCGGGGAATTGTTTTCCCGACAGATACGCATCTATCGCGGCAACTTGCTCTGATCGATGACCAACTATTTCTAAAGCATCTTTAATCCGAAACCTTTCTATTACATCCCACTTCCGTGTGGCCGCTGTCATTTAATTATACGTTCCTGTCATACAAGCGCATTTTTTTAAGAACACGTGCCTTTCCACTGACTGACAGCACACTTATTTCTGAAGAACGAAATGAAACTGTGTCTATCATCCACCTAGCAATAAATAAACATCGACGTACCGACCTGCTTTTAGCACGCTCGAACCACCTTCTCTTATTATGCATCCTCGATTTTCGATTTTCTATTTCTTCCTCGTTCTCTAACGCCTAGTGCCGCAGGCTGCTAATCGACATCTTCCCGCAAACAGGCCGTCTTGATTCTCTTTTTTATTAGTGGAAGCCTGGAAGCATGGAAATATACCGACATATCGCAGATCTGTTCCTCGCCAGTGCGACTTTCCATTAATTCTTGGATAAGGTACGAAGATCCACTTTGTGAGATCTTTATTGCTGGAACCGACTGTCAGGTGTCGACGAAGCGGCTCTGTTTATAGTAGCAAACCACACGTTACCAACGGTCCCCCACTGCTTTTTTGCGCGCTCCAATTTCCCAGAATATTCTCACCTCGTTCGATCGATGTAGCTCGATTTCCTGCCTCGAGCAAGATCACTAGCTTCCATTATCTTTCTTTGCTAAATCGCCCATGGTGAATTACCCGAGGTGATCTAATCTTTTATCAGTGCGTTCTCCCTTTAACTTCGTAGACCGCTGGAAAAAAACGATCGAGGGACAATCAACAAGTATACCATCTCCAGCATAATCCCCTGTAGTTTACACTACCGACTGAATTGTCGATCAATGTTAAATCTGTAATATCGAAAGCCTTCGACACTTGTAGCAGGATGATCGTGCTAGCGTTGTCTTGAGGTCGTTTACCGAAGTAGGCTTTTATCAGTGTCCCAGATCATCTCATCGTGTATGGAGAGGGTAAGGGTGATCGGTGCTACCGGAGTTGCGTGAAAAAGGGCCCGATGACGGACGATCATGACGAAAGGCAGAAGGAACCAAGGGTACCCCGCCCTAGCGTGGCGGTGAGGGCTAACTCGTTACAAGGCGTCAGGTGCCTGGGACCGTTGACGCAGCCGTTACGTACCATCCCCACGTGAGGCCGAACACCCGTAATAATGCATGCCATTAATAAGAATACCAGACTCAAGGAGGGAGAGAGCGGGCCTAGAGTCGGGGTGCGTGTCTTTAAGGAGAGTACTGGCCCCGTCGACGACATGGCCGGTAGGGCCATGTGCTCACCTTCGCGAAGGGTGAAGGGCGTTTAACGGTTGGACCTGCACGCTCTTGGAGCGTCGGCCGCCCGGCGAACACCAGCTGATCATTCTCTCCCCCGTTTCCTTAGCCATGTGTTTCCCGCGTATTTTTTTCGCCCTCTCGCACCCTCTTCTTGATCCTGGCCGACCGCCCAGTGCGAGCGATCCTTTATTCGGCACGCGCGTCCTTAATGTATCGCGACTGATCCAAAGATAGGGCTGGCGTAATGATCAGAAATGAACCGTCGGTGGTCCACCCACTTTCGGTCAATTCAATAGAGATTCATACTTGGATAATATATTGATACGATGATTGATATTATAACCAAAGATCAGGTTCTTTGGAGGCTTTCAAGCTGCTGTCATCGAATGTAGGAAATGAATTATAGGGGAGTGTTCTGAAAAGAAGGACATTTCGAGTCAAGATGTCATTAACCCAGGGACCAATAGTCCAGTTCGGCTATTAGAGGTTTGCCGGTAGAAAGAGGGAGTGTTGTTATGCGGGGCGCATAGGGGAACGTTGCACCTTACACCACCAACCGGGAACAGGTGCCACAGCTGTTTCAGCAAGTGCAACGAACACTCAACATAGAGAAGTCGCCGCTAGAGAAGTGTAGCGCAGGCCGTTCAGCCGACGCAAAGGGGTGCATAACTATTCGACTAAAGAGAGCCGAGTAGAGGTGTTGCGAGTACTTCTTTTTTATGGGACGACGGTTGAAGCAGCCGGTCAGGCCTTACTCGACCTTTCATCCGGGAAGGTGGACTAAATTGGTCTTGAGTACTTTTAACTACCTGGCAACCAACTCATTATGGAAACTGGAGTACAGCTTGTATGTGACACGATCAAAGAGAACATAATTCAAATAAAATCCACTCAACTCACAATCAGAATTCTAATAATATCACCTGATTTAATTAAAGAAAAATCATAATATTCAATCGAAATGTTTTCCGGAAGCTATGATTTCCTATACAAAAGAATCGACCAGTCACATCCTGGATCAGTCTATGCACCGGCGCGTTGAACTCGACAGGGAAATCGACTGCCCTTCCGTTCGATCCGTTTCACACGCCTACGCGCTTCGCCTCGCCCGTAATAGGTAAGTGCGTTGATGGGCATACGGTAAATACAAGCGCGAAGCAGCGACTTTACCCAAACTCCAATTTATTCAGGAGGGCGTCCAGTTTCGTTTCTGTGCAGGAAGCGTGGTTCCGCTTGGTTCCACCCATAACGATGACGGCGTGAACTCCGTGTGGACCCCGCTACAATTGACCACAGTTTCGGACAGAGATTCCCTATAATTCCATCCATAGCCCTGACATTATCCCTGATAACCCATCCAATCACCGTTTCTTTCAACATACACTAATAATCATACAGAAATAATTTCCATATCTCGAAATTCACATTATATATCATCTGATACGAATCTATTCTAACAGAGTTTACTATTTTCTGTCTAAAGATTCATCAGGCAGTTAAAACAAAGTACAAAGTTTATGTTCTTTAGAAGAGGCGCGTTCATCTAGAAGAGAGATAGGTAGAGAGGAGACCACCTCACGGCGCGGCCGGCGGCTCTGTGGGGGCGTCGTGGTGCCGCTCGTCCGCCAAAGGACTCCAAGAAAGTAAGAAGAGAGGGGCCGTTTTTATCGTGGCTCTCCCCCTTTCGCTAGCCGTACTCTGCCGTCTCTTTTCTACTAGAATCGGGCCCCGGCGGGCCCCCGTTTCTCTCTGTCGGACGGCGGCTGATATCGCGCGAGAGGTCGCGCTCGGGGGGCAGGTAGGGGAGAGAGGGGTGGGGGAGAGGGGGGGAGAGGGGGGAGAGGGGGGAGAGGCAGGCAGGCTAGCAGGCAGGCAGGCAAGCAAGCAGGCGAGGCTCGGACTCGCGAGAGCTTTACTTGGCGCGAACGAGAGATAGGAAGGAAGGTGCGCGCGATCCATGCTCGAGAACGAGAGGGAGAACACAAGGTGAAAAGAGACAGGTGTGTAGAGAGGAAGCAGGAGAGACAGGAGAGTCAGGTAGAAGTGGAGGGAGTTCGGTGAAGCGGAGGTGAAGCGCGACCGGCCCTCTCTACTCGAGGGGCCCAGACTAGTCCAGTCCGGGACAGCACGCCTCCTGCTGCACGCTCCACGAGGTAGAACGGGCGACGAGCGTAGACACGAAGACGTGTGTAGGCCGCAAGGAAGCGCGGGACCGAGCGAGCGTTCGTCCTCCTCGCCAGGATAACCACTGGGCCCCGTGTCGGCCGCCGCCTCCGTGTCCTCTCCGCCGAAATCACACGCATCGCCGAGCGGATCTTCCTTTCGCGCGCTCGCGCTCCGTCGATCGCTAACGAAATTCCACCGACTTTCGGTGGTTCTGTGACATTCGGCCTTCGACACCCTGGTACACGCTTCAGATCATGGCACAGCAGCATAGAGCGTGAAACTTGTGTCGAGTTTGGAAATATCAAGTCTTCCCGCCGCCTACACTTTTCTTCTTGCCACTCCAGGATCAACTGTTCGATAGCCAAGTTAATCGCGTGGACTTTAGTCGATATTAGGTGTGAACGGTTCCGCCGGGGGCTTTTGATCTCTCAGAGACTGGATCGATGCTACGGATAAGGTCATTTCGATCGGTGTGCGCGTGTCAGTAGAATAGAATCACGAGTAGATTGCATTGTCAGTCTCATCAGTATCATCTGTATTAATGTTGGCAGCCGAAAATTGAGGACTTCTTTCTTTGGTTATCTGAGTATTGCAGTCCCCACCCTTCAAGTCGTAGTACACGCGCTCAGGCACGCGATCAGTGGAATCAGCGATCCGGAAGGTTTCGCCTAGCGGTGACCAACCAGCCGCTCACTACTAATGGACACCTGATCTACTCTGATCCATTGTCAACGGATCGGCAAAAATCAAGAGAGGAAAAGGACGAGAACGAGTGAATCAGGATCTGTGACCGATCGATGTTGAAAGCGTGATAGAAGTTGGAAAGGAACGATCGCAAGGGAAGACTATTGCGAGGGGGTTGTTCTGTGAGGAAGAGGAAGGTGCTTCCTTGTGCGGGAATGAGAGACTGTCGTGGGCAGTGCGACGGGCCGCACAAACGGTGAAGTGTTGCCACGGTGTTCAGTGAATCTATCCCGAGAGACTTCAATGCCCGGTCAAGCGGCGCCCCAAGGGATATAAGCAAACGACAAAGACGACAATCCGAGCAATCCCTCTCCGGTCAGGTAATACTACTGCTCGACGTCAATTTCTATTTCATTCCTGACAATTATTATCAATAAATTCTTCATGTATAACTGGTTAACTACTAAGCTGTCACATATAAAACGTATTATTTTTAACGATGACTGAGATCAAAGAATCCGACCTTATATATATGTAATAACCTAAGAAAACTCGAGAAATGTGAAGTGTATCTGCAGAAATATTAGTTGTACATTTTTTTTTAAACGAACGGTGTAGAATACTATGGCTTGGGAGTTTCCAGCAGCATGTATCACTCGTACCAGGAAGGGAGTGAAATTGAATTGAACGAAAAACTGCACGGCCCATTTAACCGTAGTTCGAGCGATCAAAAAATCCTTTTGCGATGTAGATCGTGGTACACTCACTGAATGGAAGAGAGCGTGCCGGTTTCGAGCGCACGCAATGCATGCACGCGTAATACACAGCCGATAGACACACCGTCCGAGCTCTGTGGTACGCTCTGTGTTTACATTCGCCAATTATAGATCGCTTCTCGTATGCAATAATGATAGATCTCCCAGCGCAGCTAATGACCGCCGAGTGATCGGCAAAAAGTGCTGAGAATGATTTTCGTGTGACTAGCATACTAGCGCGATGCAACCTTTCTACTGTCTTGGAAGTCGAAATTCATTCTAATCGAATATTTACCAAATAGTATAAAATAATATAAAAGAGCTGAGAAATTGAATAAAAGGGCAATATATTCTAATTAAGTGATTAATGAATATTCATATGATCAATATCGGCCCACTGACATGTAAGGCTCCCATTTCCTGTTCACGAAGGCGATGTCTTTATACTGAACACGCAAGATGGAAAAGGATAAGACGAGTTCATATTCCAACTGAAATAAGATGGTCCCCCTTTCCCGCTGTAGTCGGCGGCCCATCATTTCCGAAAAATTCGTTTCTAATCGTGAGCCAGTAGCATCTGCTCTTTTCTACCCTTACACCCTTACGCGATGCACCCTAGGCGCGCGCTTCCAAAGACAACTGCCACCTTAAGGGCAGTTGTTGCGTCAGGTGGCAGTCGTTAAAGGCAACAGAAAGTTGTCGGTAGTTAAGGAAACAAGGGTTGACAGTTGATAGGGCTGAAGAGTTCATGTCTCGAACGAATGCCGGGCGGTCCGTTAGAATAAATGATCCTACATCCTAAAAGTTCGATATTACCAATTCTCTTGCCTATAAACGAGAAATCACAATGATTTTTTGGACTTTTGGATTTCGCGTTACGAGTGCTTCGAGTAGTCTACGCTTCTGCAATAAATAACAGCTGTCGGCAGGTCGGCGCGCGGTAACGCGACGGAAAGTACGACCAATCATTCGGCAAGCGCTAGTCTGTCTCGGGCAGCATTATCCCAGCTGGACATCCGAGTAATTCTGTACTGTCATTTCACATCGACAAGTCTGAAGCAAGTACGCGCGCAATCCTTCAGGGCTGAGCCCATTGGAAGACCCTGACAGTTCCTCTTGCCCAGATGCTCCGAGAGCAGTGAACTAATGTTCTTAATTAATGAGACTTTTCCCTGGGAAATAGTGGCGCATCCTGACGGACAGTTTCCATGTTACTCGGCGAACGACCGCCATAGAGAATTCCTGTCTTCGGGTGATTCTCTCGATGACAAGAATAATTGAGGCTTGGTAGACGATGCGATTTACATTTCTCCGAACCTATTTCGTTCCATAAAAAAAATATCGCGTTATGCATACTTCCCTTGCGAAACTCATTTCGTGAAACCATGTGGCTCGTTGGTGACACGGTATATCGAGGAATTGGTACTTGACGAAATCCAATTGCGATAAGGCATATCTTCCGTTGAAGAGGGATGCAGTGCTAATAGGTAGCCGAGCGTAATCACTTGGGAGATTTTTCCTCGAGTGAAATAGAAGGAGAGAGAGAGAGAGAGAGAGAGAGAGAGAGAGAGAGAGAGAGAGAGAGAGGAAACTTGCTAATGGATACTGGGCACGAATTTATTGCATCGCGGTTCGCGGTGCTTGGCCACAGTTTATGTCGCGAGATGACTTAGACCCGTCAGTTAT
The DNA here is from genome assembly GCA_910593735.2 of Ectemnius lituratus. Lineage (NCBI taxonomy): Eukaryota > Metazoa > Arthropoda > Insecta > Hymenoptera > Crabronidae > Ectemnius > Ectemnius lituratus. The sequence continues at coordinate 3,401,989 of OU343036.1, read as the reverse complement.
TGAAAATTTACAATCCCATCTACTGGAACCAGGTATCTCTACCTTCCGACTTCTGCATTTCGCCTTTCCCGTATAACGATTTCACGAACCTCTTCTTACGTATTCTCAGCTGCTTCACTTCGTCGAAGAGACATTTAATCGGGCATACTCTTGGGAAGACTGGAGCATGGCATTACGCGCCGTTACATGTTACATGTAGGTTGGAATGTGGTCTCGATAATAATCCTCGTCAAAAAGCTCGAGGGATCCGACGTATCCGGGGCTCTCAGGACGCGTACCTCTCTCCATGCAGATAAACGTACTAACTCCCATCGGATTCCTTCGCACACCTCCGACGATTCCAGCAATAATAAAGTGATATAATATACCATTTGGAATGCGGTTGAAGACGCGCTCGTACTTTCGATAACGCTCGAGTTCAGGTACACTATTGTTTTTATCCCTTCATTTCTAAGCACCCGTCGCATCATATCTCGATATGATGACTCGGCAACCAAATGCTTTCAGTATCATTCGCCACCCTTATTAATTCTAAACTATTCTCCCAGTGTATTAACACTTTAGGAAATAATTACTATCAAGAATTATCTAAAACTTCGGGAATGTATTCTACAAGTAAAATTAGAATTTGGTTGATCCTAGTTGCATAATACCGCTTGATTGCCAGGATAGGTGACAAAAAGTGGTGGGTTAATGGCGATGGTGATCGGTGGACGAACTCTAGGAGTGAGGAGTGGTGAGGAAGCGAGCAGGCGGGTGGCCGGGCGAGTGCGGGCCGGTTGTCACGCGCCGATCGGAATGCGGTCCAAGTGGTGGTCGATCCGATCGCGACCATGTCAAGGATGCGCGGCGCGGGTGCCTCCTTGCCGGTGTGCTCTTCTTATTCTCCTTTATTAGCCGGGCAGCAAGTTGTCCGGTGGTTAATTGCACCGGCGCGCCGTGCCACGACGCCGCGCGGCCGCCTCTCTCTCCACAGGGAGAGGAGAGAGCGTCGGGCTCATAGAATACAGTTAACTGGCGTCGTCGTCGTCGTCGTCGTTGTCGTTTCTTCGTTACCCGAGGGTTGCCCTCTCTTTTCCTCTCTCTCTCTCTTTTGCTCTCTCGTAGGATGAAAAGCCGCCTGCCCTCTCGCCACATGTGGCAACTCGTGCTCTCCGCGCGCACACACCACCTAGGTGCGCGGCAAGAGCGCACAACTCTACCGGAGATCGAGAACGTCCACAGGTAGCTCTCGGGGGCCTATTTATAGTTCCTTGTCCGTGTGCTAGCTAGCCAGGCTAGGCTAAGCCGGGCGGCAGGCCGCAGTTGCTACTACGCCAACGGCCGAACCACCGCCGGACCCCGCCAACAACCTCTTGCTTCGCAAATCTACCTGATTGCTCTCCCTCTACCTTATATTGTCTACCGCTTAACTATCACTTCCTTCCATCGGAAGCCGCCCCTTCCCAAACTCGACCACAGACACAATGCTTCTTCGACTAAAAGTCAACAATGCCCGACTACTTTTTACTACTGCCGACAGACCTACAAGTGTCAATGTTGATCTTCGAGATATGGCGCCTTTGATCATTACGACAAGTGATGATGAACTTTGGTGATTAGATGTTGGACAGCTTTCTCTAAAGGGTTTCAGTGTGAAAAGAGAAGTAATCTCGCGTGTTCCATTAGATTCATCGGTCTACGACCTCTCTCTTTCTCTGTTGGGTGAGTGTATGTGTGTCTGGATATATCAGTGCGAGCCACACCTGGCCCCGATTGCGTCCTACCATAGTACATCTATTCCACTTGCGAACCCGGTGCACTCCCGCGTCCACTCCCGCGGGCCGGGATCTCTCGGCGAGAGTCTGACCGTCCACTATCTAGGATGCTGCGTACCGGTAGTGGAGAAGAGAACGATATCAGCGACGGCGCTTACGACGGATTTACTGCGAGGCGGGATCGGCTTTATTGGTGGACCCTTGACACAGCGGAGGAGGCCGCCGCAATCCACCGCCAAGCTCTTTTGGATCTACCTAGCACGCACTCGTTACTCGCTTCTCGAGAGTACGACGTGCACTGGCTCTCCACCGCACTCGGATAGGTTATCATTAAAGTCGGCTACATTGCCCATGCTTTTTACAAGCCGCACCTTGGACCATTCCTTAAAGCTGACTTAAAGCTCCCGTTCGCTCGTCTACCTTCGTTTAGTCCGCGTATCCCGAGGCCATTCTTTCCGGCTGATTGTCAGTCGGTTTGCACTGCTTTCTTGACTCCGTGGGAAGATTTTTTCCTCAGATTACGCAGCTACGTTTGTCCCAGTGCGTACGAAGAGAAGCATTGCAACTAGTAATCCGAACGGGATTGAATATGCAATGATTTATTTATTTATATTGGTATTTAGGATTAGTTAGTTGTAAACAGTAGTCTGGAATTATTGCATTTGAAGTGGTAACTCTACAAAATTATTACTTAGAATAATAATAAGATATGAAACATTTGATGGTGGTATATTTCATGTATAATTCAACTTATAATAAGCGACAGGTGCTTTTTACTATCGTATTTTTCGGATCGCTTGCTTAACCCGACATTTGTTAATGTCGTCTGCGCATAAATGCATGCATATAAGCACAGAAATCGCCGAGACTTTATTGCATCGCTCGGCGCGAGCAGTACTCGGCGGGGCGGGAATTTTTGTCGTGGCTGGGAACTCGTTTTACCCCTGAAAACAGTACACCGGCCTGGAAACGGCCACCTGCGCCGTATGCTAATGCGCGACAGCTAATTTCTAATTCGCCATCGAATGCTTCGCGAAGGAACTCTGATTGGACCAGAGACTTTATCTAAAGCCTCGGGCAATTCTCCTGCAATTTCTCAAGTGTTTTAAGCGAGTGCATTAAGAGCAGCCGAAAAAGCATGTGATCACCACTCGTGGCATTGGATTCTGAGGCGTGAGGAATCTGCAGTAAAACACGGCTCGATATCCAAGGAGCACCTGTCAGTGCTGGGGAGTGATACACCGATGAGTGTAGAAGTCTGTTTTTCTATGGGGCTGGTGAGGGCCGAGCCGAGTGCCGAGATGAGCGAACCAGTTTCTCGTACGGGGCCCACACATCAGTCGGATGTAGTCATCTGTATCAATCAGCGTAGCCGGTACGGGCTTATACACTTTCTTGCCCCGTCTCTCCTCGCTCTGTACACGCACGCCGGCCGCTGCCGCCGCTGCCGCCGCTGCAGCCGCCGCCGCCGCCGCGCACTTAACTCCAATCAGGGTCGATTGCATCGGACAAGTGGAATAATTATTACCGCGCGTCTCTTATTGAATTATTGAGAACACGCTCACCACGCGAATCAGTCCGATCACCCTTCCCCCTTTCCTCTAGAACGCGCTTTCGTGGAAAGCCGAGTCAAGATGTAATTAAGAGAGTCTGTTAAGGGTACTTCCAACCGTTGTAAAATTACGCCTTTCCTACTGAGAAGCCGTCAGACTTAGAAAAATCAAGGAAACTAAGGCAAATCGAACAGTTGTGGTCCTGTGGAAAGTGGATTAGTATTCGATTCCTTTCACTTCGGCAAAAACTATTTAAATGCGGCCATAAACTATCTTGAAATATAAAATAGAACTGAAATGAAAGTAACACCAAATCTTAATTAGTTCAATATTTGATACAACAGATTTAGTGCTCTGATTGCTAGTATGATTTTGCCGGAGGAAAGAAGTTTGAAAGTCGCATGGATCGCGATATGATTGACTCTGGTTTACAAAAAGCGTGCTGAGATTCAATGGAAATGAACCTGCCACTGGATCTCTTTACACCATTAAATTTGAAATGATCTGCAAGACTTTGCAGGAAGGAGGGTGACTCGATGTGTTGGAAGTAATGAGAAGTAAACGAATAATGCTACTGGAAAATCGCGTTTACAAAACAGTGTTGAAAAAGACTGTCGTATCGGCTCACGCAGTAAATTTCTCACAATTAGTTTCACATTTAGAAAGTTCTTCTAAAAAGAATTTTCCCAGGAAACGTCAAACAGCCGAATTACAAAAACCCAGACAAGATAAACCATTTCAACTCGAATGAAAACAATTGTCAAGTTCTCTAAGCAATTAAATTAATAATGGTTCATTAGAAAAGTATATAAACCGGATTGATGCTCCAATTAATTAATATCCTTTCGAGGTCCGCGTTCGCATGGACGAATCATACGATGTATCATGCGGTGCGGGATGGAATGCGTACGCGTCAAAAGTGATGTATAACCCCGATGCATCGATTCGAAACTGTTTACGGCTAGTTCGAGTAGCACATCTTCCCGATATATAGCCCTTGGTGCACGGCATGGAACTCAACGCGATGCAAGTTCGAGCCAGACTGAAGTGCATTAGAGATCATAAAAGCGTGTCAATCATCGCACATAAATTAACATCAACTTCCGCGTACACGGCTTGCTCTCGAATTACGAGAAGCGTAGCTTGAGACAGACGCGTTCCTTTATCGGACGCTTATCGACTCGACACTGGAAAGGATATGTTGAAACCTGCAGAAGAAGAAGAAGTTCTCGCATCTGCTGACCTTGGTACATGGATCATCACTTATATAAAGTTCCTTTTTTCGGTATTATAAGCAGAGCTACCGCATCAGTTGCATTAAACCCTTTCGACTGCCGACTACCATTACAGTCTGGCTACGACCGGTGCATTCTACTGCAGTGCACACCGAGAAAGTGTTACGCGCGACGATGTCTTACAGCGGCGCGACCTTGGCCAGCGTCTGGACGTTTCGCAAATTGCCGGAAATTTCCGTGGGAAACTATTCCGCGTTGGCTTGGTCGTCGGTGAGCATTGTGTGCAGGCGATCCAGCAATGGAGAGTGCAAGCGGTGAGGGCGGAGAAGAGACAGGGTTCTACTCGGCCGTAATAAGGCAGCAAACTCGCTAGAACATCGGGGCGCGTCTGAACGCATCCTATACCGTAGTCTTGCACTTAGCCGCTCTGTTCTTAGTACCTGTCAATCGCCTCTTGGTTTTACGAGCCAGTCGGCATCACCTTTTACCAATGGAAGTCTCATCTGCAAAGTGGGTACTCGGAAAAATCATGGGATCAAATAGCCGTAGCTTGCAAGGTTTACTTAGACCCCCGGAAGAGGATAAATTGCTATAAATCTAGGTAGAATAGTCGGCACTATAAGATTCGATACTGCCGAGTCATCTGGATCCAATTGAAGTAAGACTTCCTCAGATGCACGTGCATTGAAAGGTGTGTGAGAAAAAGGGAGAGAATTATACGACACGATAGCGGGAAGTGATGATTGACATTCCTAATGGCGCTTTGTGCACTGGCACCCCTATTTCATGGCTATTCTACAGCAGGTGCAATGCGACCTCGCCACCCCCATAAATGACCGGATATTTTCCCGTGTCCGGGTACGTGCGTTGCACCGTAGAAAAACGGTTCACGGTCACGAATTAGCGTGGCGTGGTAATGTAGGGGCGTGCAACAAGTGCGAGTCGCAGGTACATCAGGTGGATCGGGGAGAACGTTGAACGAGCGGCCGTTACCGATTGGAACAGCGCGTGACTAGGTCGCGTTTGAATGCACGTGGAAAATGGTATGCTTGAGCGATGCGCCAGAGAAACTGTCTCCACCGGAAGAGGCACTTAATGGTAGAGTGGGAAAAGTGAAATTATCGGTTACACTCTGAAACTAAGGCAGTCTTTCTGCTTATGAGAATAGAGTGAACTTGCAAAAATGTCGACTTTCCAGATATTAAGAATATTCAATTCATATTTGCTTTCTCTGATTTCCAAAATTCTTGTGCACCATGGGTCAAGTGGTGTCAATAAAAAAGGAAGATTAAATCCTAGAACATTGGTCAGTTAGAATTTCAATTAACGATAAGGCTATTAATGATAGCCGAAAGCAATTGGGATCGAAGGGGGAAGGAAAGTCATCGGCGAAGGCAATCGCGATATCGATATGGAGGAGAGAAAAGCCAGGCGGACTGACCGGTATCAGGTGCAGGGCGTTGAATAGCCGTGGTGAACGCAGTTCAACTGGCGGCACCACGTGAATGAGGTCCGCTCTCGCCAGAGTCTGTGTGTACACGATCGGCCGAACGTTGATCGGGTATCGCGCGGCATGCAAGGAGGCGGGTCAAGATTTATCTAGCAAATAACCTCCTGTGCAGTCGCTCGCACGTACCATGTGTAGCAAAAGTTTCCATCCGTTTTAACGGGCATCCTCTGCAAGCCGGAACACGCGTGCAATCGTTGTTCCTATTGCTCGTCCGCTTTAGAACGGTATCGATTCGATTCGATTCGATTCGATTCGATTCGACGGCAAAGTTGATATCCGAACCATAAAGTTTTCCAAGTGTTACTAGTAGATCGAACTTGCCAATAACTGAGGGAAGGAAAACTTGTAGGGAAGGTGAGCCGAGAAAAATTCCTTGAGAAATTCTCACGCCACGTTACGCAGGGATGATTGGAAGTGCAGGCTGCGATAATGCGCTCGGTTAATAGAGCGTGGCCCTTCACGTGGAGCGAAGGGAGAGCCGCAGGGATCCGAGGATGACTGGTCGAAGTTGCGAGTGACTTTTCGGCCCGATTCGATCTGGTGCAATGTCCTTCGGTATCGAGTGAAGTGGCGCGGTGTCCAAGGCTTTGTCAGACTTATCTTCAGCTCCTCTATTAATTAAGATCCTTTGTGCCGTGTCTCGCGACCGTCTCGAGTCCGACAAACTTATTTCATTCGATATAGACCTGTACTATACACTTTCCACTAGCAGATTCATGTTGAGAATACAAAAAGTTCCTAGATTCTAAATTTATAATATCCAGGAAGAAGCACCAGTCTCCTATTAATATATTCATACGGTATAACGGAAATGAGAAAATTAAACATAAATGCAATGGCAGTTTCGTGTTATTTTAAAGAGTGAAGTATATTAGTAGATAGGGAACGGGACTTCGAGGGAGACGTCTACTACTTCCGTAAAGTTTGTTGACGCGTGGGCGATCCAGTATAAGTGACTATCCCCGGCACCACCCAAGGCTCTATGTATATATCTTCGGTGGATTTTCTTCGAGGTGCGCGCACCCTTAACGAGCTAGCCGTTGAAAGGAAATTTAGCGCTTGTTGCACCCACTATTCCACTTGCGTGTCTCACACGCGAACTACTTGAAGTTTGCGCTCTCTCTATCTTCGTGTGATTTAAAGTCGACCAACGATTAAAAGCATCGTGACAACAAGGAACTTACCAACGATACATCCGCATTCAAAGCCTTTCGGCGACGAACCAATCGTTTTTCATCTGGGAAAGGACAATTTACGGTTGCCATCAATAATGCAGATAAATTACTGTTGTCACTGTACTAATGTTAATCTACCAGCTTCCAATGTTTCACGCTGATTTACTATTGTCCGCCTGAAGAAATTGCATCGAAGGTTCAGACACCTCTTGCGGAAATGCGCGAGGTATCCGCGACGAGAGATACCAGCAGTAGTTTCAGTACTCCTGGTGAACGGGTCATCGTGCCAAATGGTCGAGCGTATAACGCGCCGCTTGTTTAACAATCATTATATGCGAGGCCGACGGTATCAGGTATTATCGATATCGGATCAGATCGAATCTCTTTTGCGGAGCGCGCGCTTCGAGCCGGCATTGTGTTTCAGCGTCAGAAGGAGCCAGCTGTGATTTCCAGAGATCTGTCGGCATAAAGCACACACACACACACACACAGACAAACAGCTCGTGCTCCTTGTGCTTCCCGAAGTTCCTGGCTTGGCAGGTTCATCTTTCCGTTAGTTCCGCCAAACAAGCACCACACGCGGCGATGTGAGAAACGAGTTGACGGCCGCTGTTCGCCCGAAGGATCACTTTATGTGCCACGTCGTTCGACTGTTGCTCCTGCCAGTACTTTCCGGGCTGGGATAGGTGGTTCCTGGTACGCACACCGACGCCCCGATGAAACGGGCCACAGGATTCATTGTAGAGAATTGAGACGGCCATTGTCCGGCACTGACGGCCCCGCCGCGCTCTAACGCCGTCGACGAGCACCGCAAACAAAGCGGCTTTCGCTTTTTAAAGAAATCACTCGGCCGTCCGAACGAACCGCCGCAAGCTGCCAGTCCTTACTCCGATTTCGCAATTGGGCTGCCCTGATCGCAGATTACAACCGGTCGATATTCTCTGTCCGATGTTACAGCACTCCTTCGAAAGCATCGATCTAATTAGTCGAATACCTTTTCCATTAGTTTCCAACGGCATGGAATATGTTGGACTAATTTGTTGAAGGAGATATTGAAATAGTATTGCGTCATGTATATTTCATGATTTCCCAAGGAAAGTATTTCTTATCCTCGACCTTCGCGGCCTATCGTAATGTCATTCAGCCTATCATCTTTCCAACGCGACACACTGGACAAACACGACAAGTCGACACCGCTCTACACTAAATTATCAAAGCGACCTGATTCCCCTTCCCCCACTCCAATTATGTCGCATTGTCCGACGGATGCAAGCTCTCTCGAGGAAAAAAGGACTCTTACTTCCGCTGGGCGTATCCGCCGTGGGGAAGCCGTGACGCAATTGCTCCCGGAGTAAAAGGGGACTGAATTCTGACAATGCTGATGCCAGCACTAATTTGAAACCAACCCAGAAAGTAATATTAATTAATGTTATACACCAAATTGAGAATGTTTGTCGGTGAGTTAGGATTGGGAAAATGATTTCGGGTGTAGCAGAAGCTTTGTGAGTTCGGGCAGTCGTTAGTAGAAGGAACGACGGGCGTTCGTGTCGGGACGATAAAAACCTTGTCGACTTCCTGTGGCACCCGTCTTCGACCAAGGTCGGCTCATTACGCACCAGGTACTCTGACTTCTCGGTATCATGGTAACTAATCAGTCTACCAAATCCAGTCCAGTGGCGCGACCAATTGCCGTAGGTAAAAATAAAACTGGTAAATCCGATGTTCTCCTTTGCAATCGTAGGGCGATCCAGGTCGTCCTTTAGATCTGGAATCGAGGATTACACGCATCACGGATACAGGGAACGCGAGAGACGAACAGTAATTGCCATTACGATAAACGGTAATCACACCGGGCAACTGCCAGGCGTATTGTTCGCCGAGCGCGCAGCTCCGTGCACAAGATATCTCTGCTATCGATGGAGCAGGACTCTCTTCCTGGTGCAGACCGAGAGAGCAACGTTAACCGCCCGGGGCTGAACGGAACGTGCGTTAACGCACACGTACGCGAGAACCGAGCACGCCTCGCATAGCCGATTGCTGGGAGTTCGTGTATACTATTTACTCGAGTGTATGCGTCTATGTACGTGGACTCGAGTTCCCAGCGATCTCCACCTCAGGATCCATCTGCATCCTTCCTCATCACGTGTGCGCATTAGCGTATTCCTCGCGATTATGCGCTCGCCGCACGTGCACGTATGTCCATTGATAAATCAGTATGATCGATAGCCAAGGATTTCATTAGACTCGGAATCATCTTATGCTCGAATTCTCTCTGTTTGGATTTTGTTTCTTTTTACGAAGAAAAAGAGATGAAGCGAGTAGACCTTAGCAACGACTCGTGGAAGTGTAAATCTATAGACTTAAGAAGCATCGAGGATGAAGGCAGCCGGAACGCTTAAAGAAATCGACCGAGGGGGATCGTTGAGCTATAAACAAATGGATAAACAAGATTCCATTATCCGGCTTGGTCTTCGTAAATTCGCATTTACAAAGTGCTGGAACGGAAGCGACTTCTTCGGTACGCGGATAGACTCGGACTTGATGTAGGCTGAGTCCTGCTCGAACGGGAGTGGAGATAAAGCGATATCTGCACCGCAGGCGTACGTGTAATCCTCTACTAGCCCAGGAGCGATAGCATCCGCTAATCCAATAAATCCAGGAATAATAGAAACGCCCGATTGCGCCGCTTCTTCTCTCGATATCCTTCCTGGTTCGCCGGAGGAAATGCGAGACCGCGAAGGAAGTGTCGGCCAGGCCCTCGAAGTCGGTCATCATCGTCCACGGGTCCAGTTACTCCGCGCGATCGCCAATCGATTCGTCTCCGTCGGGCATAACCGATCTGCCAATACCCCTCTTTCCTACGCGTTTAGGCTCGACGTGGCATTTCACCTGTGCACACCTGACCAGTTCTACGCGCTCGACTGATCTTATTACAGCTAGGAATATCTCGGTTATGCTCCCATTTATGAATGATTTACGTTCAAGGCAAGTATGTTTATCCAAAAAATAGTAATTAGGACAGATGACATGGTGAAAATACGTGACTCTGAAGATTAAGTAGAAGCAGATAGCGCGGATGAGTAGTTGAAGAGTGTTGAGAGTTGAGAGAGTATTCAACGCGGGGGAGTGCCGGCTTGGAGAAGGTCGATTACAAACGGCGGTGAACGGATACAAAAAGCAAAGAGCGGTCGTCTCTGCGGTGGACGACTTTCCCATGAAGCGAGGGTGGAGGACGCGGGGGCAGGATGTGCCAGGACCAATCAATTGTACACGCCGGTCTCCTTCTTCTTCCCCTCCCCCCCGCTACCCGCTACCACTGTCCTTCCTACCCGATTTTTTCTCAATTCCTTCCTGCCGGATTACGTGGGCCTTCATCGCGTTTAGAAGTCCACTGACAATTTCGCGGCTTCACTCGACGATCGAAGAAAGTTTTTCAACTTCTCGAATGATAGTTTGTGAATTCTGGCTAGTATCGTACCTTTACTTTCGCCGTTTCAACTTCTCTGGGATTCCAGAGATCAGGAAAGCCGAGATAGCGGCTACGACTGCTTTGTATTCCAGTTTCGTCAAGAAGCGGCGTCTCCATACAACCGCTCTGGAAGATCGTGCGAGTGCAAGGAAGCGCCGTGCGAGGATCCACCGCGGTGGTTATCGGTTAGCGATCGATAAAAATGTAAGATGGCACGCGGCCGGGACCTCCGCTGACTGCAGAAACGGGTATACGACGGGGTGGGCGGACTAGCAACTAGCAACCAACTGAACTGGACTGGCAACCCACGACGAATCCACACGAGCGATCTCACAAGCGCCGCGCAAACTAACATCGAACGAGGGTCGTTTCACCCTTTACTCCACCATTTTTCTTTAGAATTCTCTTAATTGTAATTATTACTAGCAACATATGGAGAAACTCGAGAATTCTAACTGTAGCTGAGATAAGTCTGGTAGAAGTTATTCTGGCATAACTGCACATCCTGGCGGATAAGTACATTTACCCCGAGTGTCCTTTCGTTCCAAAGAGAAGGAGGAACAGCTCGAAGACAGGAGATAGCGAATCGATGCTGTTACAGTTAGGTGTGAATAGTATAATCAACTGATTATTCAGGCGATCCCGAGGGCAGCTCGTCCGGTTACGGCGTCGATATCACAGGGAGGACAATGATTTTCTGAACGGTGCCTGCCGCTCGAACGGCGACGTTACCGTTACTGTAAATGCGAAACGACGAGAAAGCCGACAAAAATCGGCCCTCCTACCAAATCCATGGCAGCGTGACTAACCGGCGGGGACCAACTGATTTCGGCAGTGATCGACTTTACGTCAATCCGCCGAGACATCGAACCCGCTGCTAATTTAAACATTGGAACTTATTGGTCTCCGATTGGTGTCATAACCCTCAGCATTTAATAAAGCTACTTTTTGCGTAGTACGATTCGAAATGGATCTGAAATTGAACCGCTTGGCAATTTTAAAGTGGAATGGGGCAACCAGCTGCTCGTGTACGTTTTTACGGGCTCGACATATACCAGCATAGAGCAATGATAATATTGGAGTATAGGCGAGAGTCATTACGCTGATCGAACCCACGCATATGAAACGATATGAGTAACCCGGTGGACTCGATAAACCCTGGAACAACATTCTAATGCGAGAGCGCACATTTCTGCACGCAACGATTCGCTAGCGCTTGGCGACGCGATCTTGTCTTGTCCGCCGGGCGACCAGCACTACAACTTTTCTAGTTTCACGCACGATCCTCGCATCTACTCGCACGCCCGTTGCAAGTCGATTGGTGCTCCGTGTCCATGGAGAAGTCTTCGCGAAATGAGAGCATCAGGAGAGAGTGAGCGAATAATTCGCATTGATAGCAAGCCGCAAAGCCATATGAATCCGGACTCTGTGAATCGTGACAGCAAATTACTTTCGAATTGAGCCGATCGAGATCGCATTGCGCGAGCGTGACTCGTCGTGTGCATGTACTTCTGCCCATAGTCGCAAAAACAATCATATGACGCTTCACTGACAAGTCCCACGCTGTTCGATTATTGAAAGTCCAATTTCGAAGTAAGAGTAAATCTCTGCTGGACTTTTACACCGTACGAAGACATTCGTCTCGCTGTCCAATGATAGTTTCACACATCGAATTGGCAGGTGGTGCGCATGGAGTGGCGTTTGCGTGTACCTACCAACTCCTCGAAGTTTGCGTGGGCAAAGAGTGGATATTAATTTCCAGCAGTAATACATTTGTCATAGTTCCACCTTGGCGCGCTTCGATAGACGGGGAGCAACGTCGTTTCCCTTTCTCGAGATCGAGAGAGAAAGAGAGAGAGAGAGAGAGAGAGAGAGGCAGAGAGTTCTCAAAGTGAGAGATAGAGAGAGAGAGAGAGAGAGAGAGAGAGAGAGAGAGAGAGAGAGAAAGATGAAAAGAGATCGCAGTGTTCGTCGCATGGTTGGAACCGGCCATTACCGGGGCCGAGATCACCGATTCGACAGACGATTGACTTTGTAATTATCGAATGGCGGCCATTTCAGCCGCGCACTCCTGATTGATTACCGTACGTAACACACAGCGAACACTTGCCACACCGTAGCAGCCAAGAAGCCGAGACTTTTTCTGCTTCCCCATTAACGCTTCTAATGGGTTGAAATCGACGACTGACTGGTTGCACTCGTACAAGACAGGAGGAATCGGTATATGCGCGAGCACATGCAACATCGCTATGCCTTTTATAGGGCGGTCCTCGATTACTTATACCTCAACCCCTTATAACTTGCCATGCTGCTAAAGAGCTAATTGCTTCTACGTTCTATTAATTATTGTTCCATTACGAGAACTCGTTCGACCGCTGACTAATGTTAAATGACACGGTAGATATGACGTTGGCTTTACTAAGCCGACTTTCCCTCGCCTCTCGCCGGCACTCCAATCGGCCAGAGCGCGCTTATTAATCCGCACGATCTCGGAACCGATTCGTAACTGCACGCACCAAACGAGATAGCAGCGCGAACTCTCCTGCCGATGAATTTCACCTGGAGGTACACTTCGATCTATCATCGTCAAGCTTCAGGACGCTGTCGTGATATTATCTACACACATGATATGCCTTGGCGAACAGTCAGCCTGTGTGTACACAGTGCACAGACGCTACCGGGAAAAGTCTTGTCTCGCATTAGGCTAGCCGGAGGAGGCCAGACACAAATTACACCGGAGATCACTTGTTCATGTAGAGCGAAGGAATAGATAAAAGATTGGAGTTGAGGCAGTTTATACGATCGTGGCCGAAACGAACCAGTGAAAAATCAGGGAAGGCCAGGAGATGGAAGTCGTAGGAGAGGTCGTGCGATTGGCAGATGAGGCTGCAGATAGGACCGCGCCACTCACGTGGCCGGCGTTTATGTACTCTGTAGATGTAATCGACGCTGAGAGCATAGCCACGAGAGAGAAAGAGATAAAGAGGAAGAGAGAGAGAGAGAGAGAGAGAGAGAGAGAGAGAGAGAGAGAGAGAGAGAGAGAGAGAAGAGGGACTTGGAGGATGCCGTTACCAGATGCAGCAGCTGATCTGGAAGGACGAAGGTGGGATGCACCTTGGTACCTGTTACCTGCTGTCTACCTAGAGACTGTCGACCATATGTATGTGTGTATGCCTTGCGTGATGGTGATGGGACCGAAGCCTCTTGGGATTAGAGTCTCCGGCACGTGCCGCTGCGCTTCTGCTTCCACAGGTGGCTCTTTAAAACTCACTTATCCACCTCCTTCCGCTTCCTTCACTCCTTTGGTAGCCGTCCATCTCCCTCCCTTCCATCAAGTTCACATATACAGCCACCGACAGCCGGAATTCATCGGTCCAACTTTACGAGCATCTAACGAACCTCTCGATGAGAGGAATCTTTATATCAGCCATATTTTCTATTAACTATTCGAAAAAGACAGAAATGCTAAATGTTCTGACAAGCCTTGACTTGAGCTTGACCGATGATTCAAGGAATGGGCTGCGCCTGTCTCTTTGTAAACATCCTGGAAGTACGCCATTAATCTCTGTCGATAGTTTATGCGTGCAGTGTAACTGTACCGCGTCAACGGCGATATAGTAACGAGCTGAGGCGGTGCCTCTACTTCTGTCAGGAATTTCTAACTTAGGCGGAGATTCTTGTACTTTAATACTCTTGCTCTTAAGCAAATGAGACTTGGATTGGAAAGAATCTCGGACTTTTCAGGTTGGTTCGCTAAGATTCCCTCGTTTCCTTTCGATCCGAGAACCGGAATCCAAGATTCGATTGGCGCGATGAGAGCCGAACTTGCCCGGAGAGCCAAGCTAGTAGAACTAACTAACCCTATAAGGAGATACAGTATAAACCGCATTTTATTACATACCGTTACGCGCTTGCGTAATCGGCGCGCTCCTATCATCGATAACTTTCGCGATGGCTTAATTTATACGCCATTGCTGTACATACGAGCGACGAGCGCCGCTAGACCATTTCATCCAGCGAACTAAATCGCTTTCCTAATGAAACGTAATTTACTATTTCGAGATGAATCGTGGAAAAATGTCAATTTTTCATCGATCAACAACCATCCTAACTATTTCTTCCGCGATATACTTCTGAATTAATACCCATCGATTTCACGGGTAACAAGAGTCCGGTGATGTTCGAAAGGTAGAAACGAATACGATGATAGATATTATCGTAAGTCTTTAACTTTCATTCCTTTCATACGTATCTCACGAATATGGTGCTGTCGCTATTGGAGGGAAGAGAAAAATTGATTGGGGTAGTGGTGTATGATAATTACAGTATGTCACAGTAGAAGAAAGGTACTGTTCGCAACTGCCGGGTGGGTTTACGGGTCTGGCGCGTGCACTACAGGTGGTTCTTCGAGAGCGACGTATTCACGAGACCGACAGTTCTCTTTCCTTTCGCACGAGCTCTTGCCTTTGGGAGTTAGAAAGAGAGGGTTAAGACACGTCAAACTTTGGAAACGTGTTCGAAGCACGCACTACGGTAACTGGAATTACTTGGTCCACCAGAGAGATAAACAGCGATCCCTTCCGTTTTGCAAGCGTACTCACACGCAATCTATGAAGTCCACCAATGTATAAGTATAAACGTATGCTCGCCCATACATACTCACACCAATATACATATGTCGCGTCTTACGTGGGTTGCTACTCTCGCCATGCTCCAGTAGGCTTCGGAATTTTTGTTCGTTAACAAGACACCACGCGCGTTACTGAACCCCACGTTGGACGTTGAGACGCGCCATGCACCGACCGATAACACGTTACACGTGATTTTCCACGGATGCTCCAGATAAATTATCACCGGGACCGATTGTAACTGGAAACTAATCGTGGCACGCGTGTCAGTACTACCGGTAAATCGACTGAATAATTAGTAAGGCGCCAGCTTTTACGAGAGGCAGATGGTACAGAATTCCTGACTCTCCTCTGGATTAACTCGTAACAGAAATATATTTGATGACGCTGGAATGCTAAGAGTTGAAGATTTCCAGAGATATTTATAAAAGTTTCTCTATAAAAAGAGGAACAAGACAGTGTGTATCGAATGGAGCTTCTAAGATCGGATCATCTAATATTAATGTAGATATATGCGAATCAATTGCAAGTACTGGTAGCATGTGTGGCCAAGTACGGGTAATGGGGTTAATGAGCGGCGGAGGACTATCTTTTTGTTCGGCTTGAAAGACCGATCGGCGCATCGGAAGATCGATGCTAATCCTCGGCAGGTAGATTGCCGTGCCAACCAGGGAGAGTCGCATCTCCTTGCATATTCATGGCGCCGGTTGATTGTTCGCTGGGTGATACGCCAGGGAGGAAGAGTGCCATCACACCTGGATGGCTAGAATAATTATAGTGGCCGATCGGTTTGGACGGCGATGAAGAACTAGTCGGAAAAAGTGGTCGACGGAATATGCCGCGTGTCGGGGCGAATCTCGGACGGATTCTCTTAACCGTATTATTATGAATTATTTATTTGCCCTCTCTTGGATCAGGCGCATTTAAATTAAGGAATTAAGCTTCTGCTGCTCTTGCGGGCGTGCTCGCGCGATCATTAATGTAACGGTAGCAGCAGCAGCAGCAGCAGCACCAGCCGCTCGCTCGCTCGGCCCAAGCACGAGGCCGGCCAGAGCAAGACGCCTAATGAAAATGTACACGAGCATGTTCCTTTCGTGTCCCGCCCCCCACCATATTTCCTCGGTTCTGCACCAACTGGTACGCAATAATACTCGACACTTACATCGATATCCGGAAACCCCCACCCCGCATCCCACGTGAGAAAGAATTCATAGCTTTTCCCTGTGAATAATACTATCAATATATTCGACATTCCAAAGGGTGATCTGAACAGATTAATAAACATGACTGAATATCAGCGATCTAGTAGGATGGATAAATTCTTCCCTTGAGAATAAGAGGTTTATCCCACGATCAAGACGCGCTACGTAATTGGGCGGGATGTTGGTCCTCCCTGGTGAAGCAGCCGACATTCCAAGCGAGAGTGTCAGTTTATGGAGCGAAGAGTTGCATAATGTATCGACGTTCTCGCGTGAGAGAGCTTTCGACTAGAGTTTACCCTCTCAGGAATACCAACACCCTAAGATCGCCCTCTTTCTCTTGTGAACGAAAGCGTGTAAGGGAGGTAGTTGCACGTTCATACCGGTGCGAACCACGTGCATAGATGATTCGCGCACACACGGATACAGAAGGAAAGATGCTGGCCAGCTCGACCGAGCATTTCTTCCGCGCTCGAGCAATTCCTTGATGCATATTGTCACGCGTTGTTAAGCCCCGAGAGCACCGCCATTACGTGTTAGAGCTGCTGGTCAGGGTATCGGAAGAGAAGAAGCGCGTCAGGAAGAAATGCAGAAGATGCTACTGTGCATCGTTCCTCGGTTCTCGTGCTTCTATCGTTCGGACTTCGCCTTGGAAATATGACTTAGTAACTCAGACATTTTCATGACTACTTCAAGAAATTTTGAAATGCACTGCCACATCTACTTCATTTGTAAAAAGAAAAATAGGTAGAGTAATTCAGGGACCACCCACGAGTGCTTTCGTCTTCGGTTTTCCCTGTGCAAATAAACCTAGTGGAATAGTCTTGATTTTCTCCTGTGAAGTTTCCTAGCTCGGACAGCTAGGTCCTAGCTAGGAAGAGGCTTGGTAGCAGAGGCTTCGTAGGGGTCTAGTTAGGAAAGTACGCGGTCGTTCAGGGCGGTCATAAACAATGGTTTTAGCGAGTGCGTGTATCTTACCACCCGACTATAGGCGGACTCCCACGGTTGGAGAGACGAGCAAGACAGAGGAGCCGAGTGAGGCTTGCTCTTTACCTGTACTTTGCCCGTCGACGACTCACCCACTTTGCTTTACTCGGCCTCCTTCGGCTCTTTTCTACCTCTGAACGACCCCGTGCAGTTCTCCTGACGTTTACTCCCTGTTCTAGCTGCATTCCGACTTCTATTAGGAGGGCTCGTGCTATAGTATCCCTCTTGGACTATTGCTTGAATTTACCCACTGCCTACTTCGCTCCTCGGTTAAAACAATCATCTTCGTCCTCATTTCCTATAAGTTGCACCTTTTTACTGATGATCTTGGTCAGTGGAAACTCAGCCAACTAACAGCTGCCGTTTCTTACTTGGCACTGATGTTTTGATGCTCCCTCGTTTTTCAAGAGGAAATCGTAATTACCCTTCACTTGGTACTATCATACGGCTTTTCTTTGCATTGGCTTCTATAAATTCAACATCCTTCATTACCTCTCCCGAATAGTTTCGAGCGGCTTGTTTGAGTTGCTTTGTACTTTCGAAAGAGATCACTAGTCCAAAGTAAAATCGGAACGGGCGCCGAGGTCGGCCTTTAATTAAGCGGTCCACGGGAGGAAGGAGCAGGTGTGAGATGAAAACCGCAGCTTGGCCAAGGCACTCCCACGCGCTGTGGGATTCGCGGAGAGTCCGCCGATGCAAAGCTCCGCTGAGATGCGGGAGCAGTTTCGAATTTCACGGATGACCGACGAGACCCCCGATGACGATTGTTCTACTCAGGATTATTTTAAGACTTCTCGAAAGGAAGCATTCTCTTGAGAACGGCGCTACCGAATCATAGGAGTGCACGATCAACGGTAAATTTCTCTTTCTCGAGAGGTTTTTTTGACTGCCGCGGCACAGATGCTGCGGAAGGAAAGTAGTATGCCCTGGTGTCTCCCTACCGAGAGGAACCTTAGGCTAGGTCGACGCCGAGTGGTCAAAAAGCTCCGCTAACCGAGAGTGCGAGGAGACCTCGAAATTCAACTCCATTCATCCTTTCATTCATCCGGGAATCGGTCGCTCGCCGAAGTTAGGTGGAAACTGGGCGCGCGGGGGAACTTGGCTGCTGCGGCCTTCCCGGCGTAATAAGCAAAAAAGATCGAGCGGGGCAAGCCATTACGTAGAGAGGAACGAAGAAATTATCTACCGCGGGTGTAAAAAGCGTGGCAAAGGCAATTCCAGCGCGCCCGGACCACCGAGACTTATTTTTGTTGCTGTCGGCCGTCCGCGCGCGTCTTGTCGGGTAATACAGGACGCAGGCGGCGGCGGCTTTCGTCGATTGCTACTAGACACCATTGGACATTGTCTACGCTATTCTTGCACCATCCGTGGTCCAGCCGTCGAGAGTCACTGACCGAATCTCTCACGGAGAGACAGAGAAGGAGAGAACGCTCTCTCCCGAGACAATCCGACCGCTCCTCCACCTGCGTCTGATTCTGAAAAAAGGCGACAATCCGAACCACTCTTTCCGCTCGGATTTTTTCCACCAACAGCTTGCTTTACTCTCAAGCCTTTAGCCGACGGAATTTCTGTCGATATTCTGTAAACTGGCTTAATACGACTTACGAAGATTCCATTGCGATTTCTTGCAGGAGACGAGGGTTCGAGCAGACGCCTCGTCCAACTCGACGAGGTGCCGTCCAGGAGGTGGGAGGAGGGAGGGCGGGCAACGAGGGTTGTAAGAAGAGTGGCGTGCTATGATCAGCATGGAGCTTCCGGCACACACGACGCAGCATGGTGCTCTTCACCTGGGGGTCGGAGTCCCGGTGAACCCGGGTGACCCAGCCGGAACTGCCCTGGCCGCCATTCATTCTCATCCCCAGGATACCCTAGCCCTCCATCATCACAATCACAACTCAGCGACATCCGGAGGTATGCATGAGGAGTCCAAGAAAAAACGTATGTTTCTTCTTACGAATCCAGTTTCTTATTTAATAGAAACTAAGAATTGTTTAGAAGGAAGGTAAAGTAAGGATAATCATTTCTAATTGTATCAAAGTTAGAAAGATTTGTTTGTGAAAAACGTTGGTAGTATCCATAACTTCTTTCTATAGGAGGGCATTCAATATTCTGTGTAAAGATGTTTACGGATTTTGGTGAATCGATCGCCAAAATCGCGGAACGAATGATAAAGTTTCGGTAGGTATGGAAGGTGCCGTGTCGCATAGGAAGCGATTTGCCGGGGCGTAATTGGTCTTCTTCTTGCGCGCGTTGTCGAGACAACGTCTACCTGAGAAAAACTTGCGCAGGTGATGCCGACACTTGTATGCCGCTTCTTCATAAGGCGGCATGGTTCGCCACACTTCGGAGCATTCCTGAAATTCCTCCCCTATCCAACCATATTGCTTCTTCACGCTCATTACCATGCTAACCTCAACCTTGTAATGTGGAATTCAATCCCCTTCGACCTCACATTGCTTTGGAATGAGCCTTTTAACCAAGTCATTTTTGGCTAAGACTTTATTCAAAGATTATATCCCTCTGTTGATGCGGTGGTCCAATTAAAAGCTTGCTCTCGGCCTTCGTCTCTTCTTATTTTCTGTCTTGTCTGATTCAAGCTTCTTCGTGATGCGTCGACTAAGATACTTCTTATCCGAGTGCGTACGTTCCTGTATCGATGAGGAGTAATTAGTTTCTTGGTCAGCATTAAGGAGAGAACCGCTGATTCGCACCAGGCGACAGCTAATAAGATGCTGGCCTTCCATGCTTCGAGAGTGAGAGAAAGGGAGCATATACAAGTCACTAGGAATGTTGTCAGTGGCAAAAAGGCCGAAGCACGTGCTTCAGGAAAGTCAGTATAAATCGTCGTGCCGTCCGAGAGCGATGCTCCTGTTACGATCGCACGCGATGACGATGACGATGCACTCACTTCGCTGAGTCAAGCTGGAATTCAGGAATCGCTCTTAGTAAAAAGGTCCCTCTTGGATCTTGGCTCTCATCGGGTAAGAACTTTCGATGGGATCTCCTTTGACGAGTTTAGTAGAAATTTGCACATCACAAATTTTGTAGTAGAAAGTGTTATGCTAGAAAGGACATTTTAGGTGGGACGATGATTAAATCCTATCCTCCCACATCAAGTCGGCAAATAGGTACCACGCAACTGAGACAACAGAGAGCCGATATTCATCAAAGAGCGCCGGGACGAGTGCCGCGTGAAAGAGGCCCTTGTTCCGTATGGAACAATCGAGTTAGCTTAAGTTACTTCGAGTTTCACGGCGAGCATCTTTTCGTGCAGGTAGTACATCTATACAGGGTGGCCGCAGAAGCCAGTCTCAAGTACAACTTGTTCTCTACATTAGTCTAGTTCGATAAAGATTCAAATCAGCCTCCGCACAGTAGAAGCTTAACAGCAGAGATGAGATTCGATCGTTGCAAATGGAACCCGTCGTAAGTCATCTTAACGAGAATATTCCAACTTACATCGGAGTAATTGCTCAAGTTGGACATGTGAACTATTGCTACCGATCTGCTTAGTACTCAGCCTTTTGTGCATTAGAATATGATTATAGTTAAATGATAAAAGAGGTGGATAATGGTGCGCCGTATTAAGGGATCTTGGCAAATTGAAATAAGATCTACCAAGTTCTTGAAGTATATCCGAACCTAGTCAGGGATTACCAAATAGCAGTAGTTCTTGAGTACCCGGTTACTGGTTGTCGATTCTCTTTCTCTCTCTCCAGGACATACACGCGTACGATTGTCTTGCTCGAAGTAAAACAGAGTGATGCTGGTTAAGGAAGATGAAAGGCTGCCGCCTTGGCAGCAGCCACTGACATGGCACGAGCGGCCTCGCAGTCCAAGAAAGAGAGTAAGAAAGAAAGAAATGAGAGCCAGAGTAGCCGCCGGTCACAAGACAGAGCGAGCAGTCAGACAGTAACCAGAAGGGGTCGTTAAATCTAATGATATCAAGTATTTGACAGAAAGAGTCTCGATCATATGAACGACCACACGCGAGTCCAGCACTGATGTCAGAGTTTGCCCTTCTTATTGTGTCCGTTGGTAACTTGCCGGTTTTCCACTAGCAACACTGATTATTTCAAGCTTCTACATTGCTACAGACCACCGCAATCATACTTGGATAATTCAGAATCCACTACCGGATACTAATTGGGTTGGCGAATTGCGAAATGTTACTTCTGTTGTGTCTTGACAGTAACGGTATTAGTCTGGCGATCCTTCGACTGATGTACTGTCCGGGTACACCTTGTTACCATCGCCGCGAGGATTCTTTATTTGATTACGATTGGTATTCTCGGATCAATAGTATATCGTGAATGTGTCGGGCTAGTATATCGTGGCAGGCGATACTAATTGCATCGGCGGTTGGACGTTAATCAGGGCCTAGGCCTTTGTTAATGCAATTCTAAATATTTGTCGTATCACGCTGCGCGAGTCTCGGCCCAGTCAGATTAAATTGATCACGCGGGACCACCTCGGGGCATTGTACTCTACATCTGGAGACCGACGGAGATCAGTATCGTTATTGGTGCCGGCGATGACGAGGACCGAGAAAAGTCTGCCTCGAGAGTGATGAGTGTGGCCACCATAATTCAGTGTCACTCGTATATGTACTCTTGGATAGCCCTCTATCTTCATCCGTTTATTCCCGTTCGGATATTTTGTTTAGTTTTGCTGCAATCATCTAGAGCATTCTGCGAGAGGGTACATTAACTGCGCTGTTAAGAAGTGACATCTTGCTTCGGCAGGACAGCCACGTCCTTGAACGGAGGAAGGGTGATATATGACCTATTAAACGTTATCCTGGTGCATTAATCTCGCATGCATCGAAACTGTCCGCCCCTTGAAGGGCGGTGGGTCTGACGCGTCGGGCTATCAGACAACCTGCCTCCAGAATTAATAACTTAATTTCATAACTCGCACTTACGAGTAAGTACGAGGTGTTCGGTAGGTTATATCGAGCGTATAATTGCAGGAGTAATCGGGTTTTAATAAGCATATCCTCCAATACAAGCATTACCCTGTGCTTTAACTAGTCGCCCGATATATTCCACTGATCCAGCGAGAAGCCGGTGTCGCGTCGTGATGTTAGATCCTTCTCTTCCTGTTCCTTTTTCAGGCTTTCAAAAAAACGTGCAGGTCCGACATTCTTTCGGTAAAGCGGCCTCACGGCTATTGCTCATCGGTGTTATTCCCAGCCGTTGGCAACCCCCGCGCCAGCGGGGAGGTTCCTCGAGTGACTGGCAGCAAATAATATTTTGCAGGCGGTTTACTATTCGTATTTAGTGTACGTACGGGACGTGTGTGCTCGGGGTGAGATAGCGCCGGTTATTTATGGGGTTAAATAAAGGAACACAGCGCGATGCCACGATACCCGGCTCCCAGTACAAATAGGTTGCCGTGCAGGTTGCCATCGTGCCAGGCTGCAAGTCGTCATGATCTGCAACGTGCAACCTTACCGAGTCGTCATGCTCGGTAACTGCCTCTCTTTCTTTCTCTCTCTTCGTGCTCCGTGTGACCTCTAAGAGAACACCCCCGGATTCCGATTTACCCTGGGTCACCGATGAATCTGCTTCCTCGTCATTGACTTCGCACTTAATTTAGCCTTTGTATTATTATCCAACCATTGATATTTAACACCTCTCGTTTTCTTTTTAATAGATGACGGCAGCCACGGAATGAACCAGGACGGTGAGTTTCGATCTTTTATTATTATCATAAGTAAGTTATGTGTAGATTCAATGAGAGCAATATAGCCGTTTCTGCAAATTAGCATCGCTTCAAGTAAGGGCGAATTACCAGCTTACAATTTGTACGTCGTTTGTCATCGGATAATTCGAATGCAGAACGGCGCCCTTATCAACAGTACCGTTATAATTAAGGCAGGGTAAGCGTGAAGCTTATCTAAAGTGTCGAATAGCCTCCGGGCATATCGCTTTCAGGATCGAATCCTGAGAAATAACCAATTATCCCGACACGCGGCCTTATCGCCTTTCCTCCTGTCTTCCGTCTTGAAGCACGACCTATTGCTTTCGCCCTGCGCCTACCTATAATTGCACGCACTAGGACAATTTATGTCCTGATCGCACTAAAGAATGCATGATTAATCGTTAGGTTCATCGAAGAAGCTTGATCTTAGTGGAGTCGAGCTCGTTACTCATATTGCTTTAATAACATGTGCCGTTGGCTATGTCATCATTCGGCATGAAAAAATGTCGTCCAAGTGTTTTCCGAGATCTCCCAAGGCATGTATACTATAACTAGTATTAACAATGTGGTAGACATGCCCGAAAAATCGTAGATACATATTTGACGAATTTTATCGAGGCTTTCGATCGCTTCCCTCAGTGTGAGTGAACTTGCTAGATGGATATTCATCCTTCCACGCTTTCTTCATCCTTCTACCTCGCACACGTCCTCTTTCACTTAATTCTGCCAGGGATCCACTTCGTGGCAGCCAGGATATTCGCATAATTTATACCAACGACAAGACGCCTTGCGAGTATACTCACAAACACACGTAAAGGTTCGGTTGGTTCGCGGCGGTAGGTGGATGATGGTGGTCGTGGTAATCACAAGTTTAAAGGGTAAACGGTTGTAAGGTGTGAGGGCCGGCGCAGGCCCCCGCGGGGCCTCTCAGCGCGCTCAATATTCAACAGGTATTTACATTCGCAAATTGTTTACGTCAGCTCGCAATGAAACCTGTCAGGATTTCGTTGTCCCAGCTGCCACATGGACGCCAACCTCCATCTCTCTCAGATTCCGCGCACTGTCTCTTCGCTACCCTTAATCTTTTTCGAAGTCATCTTCTTCGACCTGCTTCCAGAACCTTTCGTTCACTCCGACCCTCGTTCTCGTTGTTCCTTCCTTGCCCGATGGAACATCACTCCTAGCGAACAAGTGTGATTCCTCCGCGCGGAGATGTACAATTATGCGCGTCTTCGTAGAAATTAAAGAAACACTTATCACGCATGACACGTGTTTTTGATTTACAGTATTTGATAAAAGATGAATTAAAAATTATCGGATAGTATAGAATAATCCTATTTAATGATAAAGAAAGGGGTAAGCTTCAACATAGAGTCGGCGTCCTTTCAACGTAGCTATTTCTCGGCAGTTTACACGGCGCCGCTTGTTTGCTCTTGCTCCTGACTGGGCGAGTGCTCATCTCTGGTGGTGGCGACGACTCTTTCTCCAGGTTTATTGCTGGTTATTAATACAGGCGCGGATTATGCGCGAGGAGGCCGAGGTTGCGTCCAGTTGCTCTCTCGGCCGGCTTCCAGTATGGGGCTAGCGGCGGTCCTAATTATAGCGTAATACAAGCGCACCGTGTGTGCCGGGCTTACGTAATCCCGCGATAATGCAGCTCGCTCGTACTCGCGCGCGCGCGCGCGCCGGCTGGCTGGTCCTGCTCCCGCATACCTCGACTGCCGATCGGACCATTTGCCTGCTAGCTAGCCAGGCCAACCAGCCGCACAGAGTTTGCTCGCACACTATCCGCTTCCCGAGGATAACAACACTGTGTCCGTGCTTGCGATTTGCATCGTGAAAGCACGCCACTGACCAATTTGTCAAGGCAAATTCTCAAATTCTCATAAATACATAATCAATATAGGATAAAATGCTTTAAATAAGAAGAGATACTCATAATAAGAAGGACCTTTTCGAATGTTTTTGATACAATTGCGGCACTTTTGCCACTGATTCTTTGTTTTGTACACGTTTTGATACTCAAACAATCGAATTGTGAAGCATTCGGCAAAGTCCGAGAACCTTCGAAAAATCGAAAATTTGTGAAGGGGTACATATGGAAAAATTTGCGAAAAAATGAATTTTGAGCTAGGGCTCTCGAATTTATATCACTTCTTCCTTTATGCAAGAAAACATTCTCCACCAAATTTTAGCCTCAGAAAGTGTCAGGAAGATTAAAAAACATGGAAAATGCTGTCCAAATTAGACGAAGTTGATTATTCAGGAGTACCTTTCGACCTATTTTCGATACCAATCCGGCATTTCTCCCACAGATTCTTTCTTTATAACTCGTTTAAGTGTTCAAACACTCAATTTCAAATTCTGAATCGAAAGGATGGGAATTTCAATGTATTCCATAATACAACGATTACGGTAGCAGTGCTACTGTATATCGATTGGTAAACGGATCAGCGGAACTTCTTCCGTTGCACTGGCTTTAATGGGAACGTGCCGCAGCGATTAACCCTTGACTTGAATAATAACATTCCACAAGGGAAGTTGCTGGCCCTGGTAATATTTCAGCGCGACTGGTAATCTAATGGTTTGACGTGTTCACGCTTGATTTCACCGGCTATGACTATTTCTCTGGTTGGCGAATCTGTTCTGCGAGGGTAAGAGTATGTATACTATGATAAGGAAGCCAAGGAAGATCGAGGCACGGCAGTCGAATGCCACCGGTGGCCGCGTGAGATTCAGGAAGCGAGGTCAGGCCATGGTTGCTGCAGCATCCACTTCGTCTTCCTCCGCTTTGCCTTCGCTCATGCGTGTACTGTAGACTCGCGTATTGCTCTCTTTCCGTTGTCTTGATTAGCCGACTCGACGATAAGATCGGCGCGCGCGCGCGCGCGCGACCGGCTACGGCGATCACTCTGATAACACGTAATCACGGGACCAGCAAGACCGATGAATCACCGATGAACCCGCCAGCAAGCCGGTAATATTTCAGTCCATCCCCGAGAAAGTATCGTAGTCAGCCGGATCGGCATTTGGCACCAGGGTTGAACATCCCAGAGAATACACTGTAGAGATACTCCGGGAAAGTGGTTCGAGCTTGCTTGTATCTGATTCCACTTGGCCGCTCTCTCGAGCCTATTATTCGGTGCATGCATTTAATTTTATGGATTACCCGTCATGCAAATCGAATTATCTGAGTCAGCGTATCACGGTGCAAGCAGCACGAGTGTGCTCTCGGGGTCGAGCTCGCATTTTCTGCACGGGCGGGGGCTTTAATAATATTTAAGAGGCCCCGTCGCCCGTAACTCCGTCCGGCAAGCGTTTCTGCGATTCGACAAAGTAATACGGCCGGTTCGGCGAGCTCGCTAATCAACAAAACTGTTTCTCCGTCTGGTATCTGATGCACACACAAGCACATACTCGCGCGCGCGCGCCTCTCTATAGCAGCAGGTCCTGCGGCAGCAGCATACAACGATCACATATATACGCGTACAAGTGTGTGTGCGCCGGCGAGTTTACCTACGTGCGTTTCGTTCGCCGTTCGCTTAAGTGGTACGTACCACGCCCGCGCACGCGAGAACTAGTCTCGCAACGGTGCAACGGGGAAGGAAAGACGGAGAGAAAGACGCTTGGTGGACAAGAGCGAGAAAGGATGCTGAAGAGAAAGATGAAGTATTCGGCGAGGCTCGTTGGAGTGCGCGAGAAAGAGGCAAGGTGGAGTTCGCGCGACGAATGATTTGTATTGCTAAATAATCAGCGTCAGTTGTCTAGGATACTGGTTTAATGACGAGAGCCGAGAGTCCCAACGAGAATGAGAGAGAGAGAGAGAGAGAGAGAGAGAGAGAGGGGGGGGGGGGATCGTAATGCTTTTAGCATTGCACGCTAACCGTATCTCCATGAGGAAGGTAGTAGCTGGGGGGCCGAGGAATACAATCAGGATTCTGTCTTGGTTATGCCGATTTCCACATATAATCCTTTCATTTCCGGAGAGATCCATCTACTCTTCATAATATCCTTCGTTCATTATTATTTGACCGCGAGCGTAAATGGGTTGGTTATCGCGACAAGTGTGTCGCCGCTGGTAAACGACCAACCGCTGGACTTCATAAGGAGTCGTGTCCTTTCGTGACATTTAGCGAGCGAAGGAACTATCGTGTCACTCGAGCACTGTTAGATAGTTATGTACTCGAGCACCGCGTTCTCTTGGTATTTCGAGTTATAGGAGAGCTTGGACCCTTGGAATACGTTGGGGTTAAATCGCTAGTTAAACTCTTGTGATTTGTTGCTTTCACCGATTTGCCATAGTCTCATATTTCTCGCGGACGGTTTAGCCTGCTTATCGGCCGATGATTCTCTCTTCCCCATAGGGAATTAGCTAGATAGGCAGGCTAAAGCGCGTCCGGTAAGGCGGCTAGTCCGATAGAGCACTTAGAAGAAGAGGAAGAGGAATACCGCCGGTTTCACTTGGGATTCCAGCGCGACTCTTCCTTTTCCCTAGCTTGGCCTCCGCCAAGCACGTCGGGACGCCGAGATACAATCGGAACAACTGGCGTCTCTGTACACGTCGATCGACCGTGTACGGATATTTCTTAGTATGTGTACGCATATGTGCGTGTACGAAGCAAGGGTGTGGCTTGCTCTCGCAACGGTATCATCGTAGGTGCACAGAACCACTGCTGGAAGAGCGATGCATTGACTTACTCCAATTAGCATTGGGGGAGTGAACCAATCTTAGATCATCATGAGAAAGTCGAACCAAGAATTTGCTCTTAATTATGGCAGAGTTGTGAAAGATAGTGGAGATTACTGTTATTAAGGAGCACCTTTAACTAAGAGTAACAGAAGCGTTCGTGTCTTGAAGGTGGTACTTATAGTCGAATCAGAGTGACGCCGACTTAGAAGCGCTAGTTGCTATTATGCCGATGCAAAAGACACGCGCAAAAGACTCGCAATGGCCGAGAGTGCGGGCTAATACAATCTGCTTGTACATAGTTGCGCAAACAACGCACTCTCAGAGGAAGTGCAGTTGCTGCAACAAGCAGAGCGAGCATAAGCGGTCCCATTCGCTGGCTCGCTCTCTCGTTGCGTTTGTTGCATTCGTCTCTCCAGTAACGGCCTCACTCCTCGTCATTGCTGTATCGGCATTTACACGAGGGGATCGAACGACTTTCATTAGCCGTTCGACATCATTCAGTCTAGCGTTCTGCTATTCGAGAGATCGCAAGGATATTACGCCTATGTTATGGACTGGACTAGCTTTATTAAGAGTTCATTTCATAGGCAGTGTCGAATGAAAGCTGGGTGAAAGAACAAGGCAGAAAAGAAGAAGTCACTAATGAGGCTTTTTCTTCGAAGGGGTGTAGTTCGATCTGTATGCAAACGCACGTGCGTAAACGAGACTCCATTGACGCCCAAGACGATCGCGGCGCCTTCGATGAAGCGTAACGGTGGCGCCCAACCGTCCACTTCGGTAGACTGTTGCTCGGGCCTTTTGCAGGTCGCCCCTACCACCTTGCCCTTTTTAACGAGGCCGCAAAAAGCACACTAAGAACGAGCCGCACCGCGCACATACTACGTACTTCTAGTCACTTGCCACCGAGAGAAAGAGGCCCCGATCGCTATCTTGCTATCTCGCTCCGCTCGCGCGAGAATCTAAAAGGATGGCGACGAGAGCCGCTAGAGTGTTACTCGATATCGCATCGATTCGATCCTTCCTTTGCTTCGGGCGCTAATAATTATCGGGTAATTGCAATTCCTAACGACTCCCCAATCATTTAGTACTCCGCACTCCCCGTGCTTGCTTTCGTGTTGTTAGGCACGCGGGCACGATTAAGAAAGGAATTCATCGCTATGAAAAACCACGCGAGTGTCCTGTGTCTCGTGTGATCGATTGTGACATCTCGATCATTATCTTCGTGAGAGATAAACTTTAATAGTCCCATTCTCCTTCGTCATTGGCGCGATACTGCTTCGTGGAAAAAAGCGACTGATTGACCGCACTCGATCGATGGCGTTCGGCGAATTCTAGGGAGGATCGCTTGTCGCTTGCCTTGAAAAGCTAGAGCAACGCCTTTATTTCTACTTGTCCCGTTATGAACTGAATCCTGCGATACTGGGTTCGGCGCGAGTATGAGTAATGTGAGAAACTCGAGGCAAATCGATGACACGCAACTCCGATGTCGACGTCGCACTACCGCGGACATTGCCATACAATTATCTTCCTCGTCGCATAGCGCATTCTATAGACTACTCTGATTACGCACGCTCCATGCGATTCTCTGTGTAATTCGAGCCTGTTTTTCTTCCCGTGGCGAAATTGTTTATTAATGGTTTTTCATACTATGTCTTGCAATTATTAATGGGTCAAGATGCCGCTAGTCAATACTGTTACGCATCGTCGTCGGAAGCAGGTATACGAATCATCGTGATTCGATTGTTCTCGAGTACAATACTGTCAGGGTTCAAAAGATGCGAGAGTAGTTGGCAAGTCTTCAGAGGAATTAATATGCCTGCTGGTAGCTTGAGTAAGGGTCAAAAGATCGAGAGTCAATCCGGGATTGACTAATAATGCGGAGCTACATGGATGATGACGGAGAAAGTAGTCAGAGGTTGAAAGGTGCTCTCCTAGATCTCGAAGCTAGTGCTCAACTGTCGTATTATCCCTTAACGATCACGATCTGGGCACGCCAGTCTACTTGCTTTCGATAGGTATCTTCCTATCGATGTCTATATCGAGATGACACGAGACTCTCCGATTCTTGATTATCTTTCATACTTTGTCCATGGCTGGATTCACGTCCACTCCAGTTTTCTTTTCAAAAGAATATATATATCCGATACTATTGAACAGATTATTGCTTTATTACGTTTGAATAAGTGGCTGCTAAGAATCTAAAGAAGATATCAGGATGCATCGGCAATGTTTCTTGTTACCAGGATCGAGAGGCTTTTCATCTAGTTGGTAGCAGAAGCTGAGGCGACTGGTCCGTGGAGTAGTCTGTGGGGCGTCGGAGCATGACGCCATTAGCGTAACGAGGCCACACGTTGCACCCTCGCAAGCACTGAACTATATCAGCATCCCGAATGCTTAGCCCAGCAATGGATTCCTAGACCTAGACCTCCGACAACCGCCCCATATCTTGCAATTATACCTACTCGAGCCAATCGGATCTCTCCTACCAACTTCTTCTTTCCAACCAAGTGTATCGATCGAATGGAAACACGATCATACATTAAAAAAACACAGGAAACTCCATAAGAATATCAAGCGAATGGAAAGACATATATGAATAAAGTACTCTCACATGACATGATTTGACAGTGGCCGACACCACACGCAAGACGTGTCCACGCGTACAAGTACGCACGTGCGTGCACCACGTGAGACCGGGGACGAGCTTCTCGGCCCAGTTTTCCGCTTGAACTGATTGCGAACTGGTTCTCGAGCATCCAAGCGTTCGATTAATGGTCGCGTGGAGTTATCCAGCCGCGGCCAGAGCGTTTCTTCCGCCCGGCGGATTGTTCCGCCTTGCGCTCAGATTAGCGCATTCTAGCGCCAGGAACAGACGATATCATAGCACAGTCTGTGAGTAGCAACCAAAGAGGATAACACCACGTACGGATTTCTCGCTTGGTCAAATCCCTCGCACGCGAAGGATCGCGCAGCCTCTTAAAGAATTGGCCGGATTATCTCACGTTGGACCTCTTAAGTTAGTATTAGAGTGGCAAGACATGCCATGGGATGTACATAACTTGGGGAGTGAACGACGTCAATTTACCGGAGGGAAGTTGTGATGAAGTTATCGAGGGCACTGCGAGTTAGACGAGTCGATGATATGAGAAGTGCCTTGAAGCGTGGAACTGGCGATCTCGAGCCGCCCCTTCTTCAATCAACTCGCCACAAAATTATCATATCACCGAGATAAATTCCCGTAAGTGCCAGTGTAGAAGAGTAAAGGAGACTACCATTTGCCGGTGAATTCCGTGGTCGTCGCTACCGGAGCCG
Organism: Ectemnius lituratus; assembly: GCA_910593735.2. Classification (NCBI taxonomy): domain Eukaryota; kingdom Metazoa; phylum Arthropoda; class Insecta; order Hymenoptera; family Crabronidae; genus Ectemnius; species Ectemnius lituratus. Next base: position 3,370,768 of record OU343036.1, on the reverse strand, counting down.
CGAAATCTCAGGGAGGATCGGCCTGTCGGAAGCTTATCGCTGCATTCCTATATCGATGCTTGAATTATACCTCGACCGGGGAGGAAAGGACGGCCCATTAGTGACCGTGGCCGTACGAATATACCAAATGACAGCCATGGAATCTGTTAAGTGCGCTAACATCATAATCTCCGGGACGCTGGAAGATCGCATTCCGATAAAGTCCCCACCCTTTCGACCCTCGATCGGCTTCCAGTACGGCAACTCTTGGTTAAATGTGTATGTGTCCGTGTGTCGTCCGTTCTTTCACGATCGCGCAACTATCGCGCTCGATCCGTATGCAAATCGATGCCGATCAAGCGATCGGCGCCCGCAATACCACTGTGCCGGTGGATGCTGCTGCTGTTATTGCGGATTGCGAAAATATGCTGAGAAGACCGCATGCGAGCAATTCACGTTGTTGTTACCGGAAATTGAGCCCGCCTGGGTACGTATGTGTGTCACAGCGCTATCGTAAATCTCTAGCTCGCACGAGCGTCGCCACGCGAGCTTGATGTTACTCCGGTGTGCTGCCAAGTTATCTAAGCCTGGCATTGAAAAATTAGTTCAGGAAGAAACTATCGCTGGTCTACACCTAGAAATCGAGTGCAAGGAATATTTCGGAAGATATGCGCGCTAGATGGGTGGCAGGCCGGCTGGAAGAAATTAATTGCTCGCCAGCTGGTTATCAAGTGCGCGCGCGAGCGCGCGCGCAATGGGAATAATTTTGCTCGAATGGAGCTCGTTAACTACAAGCTTTATTGGCTAGTACCACCACCAGGTTGCCGGATGCACTACTCTTTGCTATCATTACCTGCCGCCCGACCGATTGTGGCTATCATAATTCCCAGGAATATGAGACGCAATCTAACAAGTACCAGGATGCTGATCCGCGTAAATCAGTATAGGGTGGATTGTCTTTGGTATAAAGAGACCGGAAATAAGATTATCGGGGTCGGTCGGCCGGTGGTGTATGATCCTAACAAATCAGTGACAGAATCAAAAGTCTCTCGTTGGCAACGGGCGCGCGCGCGCGCGCGTCTCGCAGTCGAATTACGGTAAATTAGCGGGAGTAAAGAGGCAGCGCGGTGAGCAGCAGGTACCTACATCGAAGAAGAGTCGGACGTGAACGGACGGATGGACGGACGGGCAGGGGCAAACATAAATTAAGATGGGGGACTGATTATGAGGCGAGGGCAGGCTATCATTACCCGAGCCATCGTGACCGGTCGACCCTGCAGCCGCGGCTGCTGAACACACCGCTCGCGTACTCTCTTCCTCTCGAGCTCTCTCGGCCTCTGTACACCATGCTCGCAATCCGCCTGCCTCGTGCCCCGATAATGCCGGGGTGGGAACTGCAAATTATTAATCTCTGTTCCTGCATTACATAGTTCAGCGAATATGAAACGAGTATTGTCAGAGATACGAGAACCACCGTTCGCTAGCCTGCCACGCTCGGTCCAAACAGAGCGAAGAGGAGAGAGAACGTTCGGTGGACTCTTCTCTTTCATACACTGGGAGTATACGGCTCTCTCCACCGACGAGGACGATCGCGTTTCCTCTTCCTGGTAACTGGTTGGATCCTAGTACATTGTAAACGATACCTTTCCCTCTTAATCAAATTATCTCCACCTAGAGAAATTGACCCTCATCGTACAGAACTCTATATATCGGAAGAATCCTGACGATGTTGATAGGAGAAGATACTCTTTACAGAAGCATCTTCTATTTCGATCTATTAAAGTTGATCCGCTATCCTGGACGTGTTTAGGAATTCGCTTGCTCGTGGGATACTATTTGCAGTCTGGATTCCTGGCGTCGAGCGACTAGAAACGGTATGTGTCGTTGAGTGGTGGAGAAGACAGGTGGGAGTACGCCCACGAGGCGAGGTCGCGCGACGAGGACGATCGGAAGGAGTACAAGCAAGCGCGCCTGCAGGGGTTTGATTATGTGCCGCGAGCTCCGGAATCGGCTGGCTGGTTGAGAGAAAGCCGAGCAAAGCGCACGCTCTCGGCTTTCCTCTGGCCAATGGCGATCGTGTCTAGCAGCTCCTTCAAGCTGTCCGCGCGCTGATGAGGGACGAGATAAAGCCTGGCGAGAAAGACCCACGCAATCGTTTCGCGTGGCGCGCGCTTCGACACTCGCCTTCCTTTTTCTTTCTTTCTTGCAAAGAGCGTCCAATGCGCTCTTATACGTTCGCACTTCCCGCGCCTCCTTGCAAACTGGGTCGAGCCACTTGCCGCCCGTTTCCTTCATATCTCCTCGAAGCCCCCTTTGCATATCCTAGACTCGTAATTTCCGGTGAAATCCGCTCGCAACACTTTGCACTTGATCCGACAACCTTCGGTAGAACGCGCTCTCCTGGTCGAGCCGGATTCCCCAATGATCTTGGACGGACGGAGTAAGGAAGAAAGACGGAGAGAAAGAGAGAGAGAGAGAGAGAGAGAGAGAGAGAGAGAGAGAGAGAGAGAGAGAGAGAGAGAGAGAGAGAGAGAGAGAGAGAGAGAAGGGACTGCATGGAGCTATCTTATCCGAATGAATCTCCGGAGGCCCGTACTCGAGGTGGGAAGAAAGGGTGTAGCGGCCGGAGAGCCGGCAGACAATGTGTTGTAAGACTTGGTTGGAAGTATGAGTACACTTGGGCCGCGCCGAGGTGCCGGCATGCCCCGGCGGCGCTGCTACTTTTACTAACAATGCGAAAGAACGATTCAATCGGCATTCAGAGATCGAGCGGGCCCGATCGATCGACACGATCGCAGAGGCCCGTGCGTGCTCCTACGGCTGAGGCAAATGTACACTGGACTCCGCTCGTGCATTACGCGTGCACACCGTCTACATTGGTTACTGGCTCCAGTAACATGGCTAAAACTATACCGAGAGAGAGAGAGAGAGAGAGAGAGAGAGAGAGAGAGAGCGTGCGCGCGCGCTATCTCTGCTTTTTATAATAAATAGGGTTCAACCTTAAACGAACGGCCAGCCGGTCGTATTACGAGTGCTGCCATATCACACTTATCCTATCAAAGAATTCACGACCTTACTCGGCTAGTTATCAGTTAGAATGTTATACTACTCTCGCGCGGTTTAAGTGCGGTGGCCGCTTTACCAGGTCAATCACCGCACTTTGCTATCTTTGGACTACTGTGATTTCGTCTGTATAAATTAGAGGAAATTCAAGAATTCTCTGATATCGTCTGGTGTCCTTATTTATGGATTTCATTCATTTCTACCTGATCGATCGATGTATATAAGAGGTGCGTGTGTAGTCAGTATGCCCACGTGTACCGGGCACGAGAGTACTGGTACCAGGATAATGATTGCGAAATAAAGTCACTGGGAGTACGTAGCTGTTTGCGGCGAGCGGCACTCTAGTAGCCAGCCAGATGACCTTTCGCCTCCACGAGTTACAATATATCGAGGAATAGCAGGGAAACTGTGTCCGGGGGAGCCAGCGTGTGTGGCCCGCAATGCCTGAGCCGTTTTAGATGCGAATTCTTTCCTTCGTAACGCAACGCAAACAATTAGAGATTTTATCAGGACTTCTCTACGGTGTGGCTGATCTTGCTCCTTTGTTTCGAATCCGCTCTGGTCAAACTTTCCTCTCGCGTTCATTAGCAAGCTTCTTCGAGTAACTTTAGAGCGGATATTACAATGATTTGAAAGAAAATGAAGATGGTACTGTAGTGTAATAGTTGGTACTTTCGATCGAACGATGATCTTTCGTCCCACGTACAAGTATAAGAACACGATACACACACATACAGATATTTACGTAATAGCGACGCATTAGAGTTAGTGTGCCGATAGCGTGGAAAAACTGCTCGGATGTTCCATCGAAGTGTTGATTATAACGGTACTAGACGCATTGAAACTGGACTATTCCGTTGGCACGGTATTGCTGGTTTGTTGAAGAAAGACCGAGAGGTTGTATTAAATTTTTATAGTCCATTAACAGTAAACTGATAACCATAATCGTGTATGTTACGTGCATATAAATGGCTCATGGCGGCATCGTTAACTAAAACATTCGATCCGTATAAATCTTCGGTGCCACAGATAATTAGACTGGCCGGTGTGAAGGAACATAAGAAGGGACCCACCTATCTATCTCTTAACAATTCTGAGTCTTCGTTAGCCTTATCCTTACGAGCCAATGAAATGCCGTAAAACTTGGTTATGGGGCAAAAATCATTGAAGGTGCGTTCCGCTGAAGAGCACGGTCATGCTCGTTGTGCGGCTCTAGCAAAAGAGAGTGAAGTTTCACTCTGGAGCGATGGACATTGGAAACCAATATAAATGCTATTCGTCGCCGGATACTTGAAACTATTATCCAAGGATCAAGATCTCTTTATCGTGGTGTTAAAGTAGGATGACAGTCGAAGCCTATTGAAACTAGAGCAGCTCCCCTGCGGGCGGGCTTTGGCGGATCCTCGTTTAAGCGAGGTAAACCAGTGCACCCAATTCCCGATTGAGATAGTGGCCTGTCTTGAACGGCAGCGTATGATCAACGTCGATTGATCAAAGCACCGTTTTGTAACTGCGATCTATCGGTAGTTCACGAGCACCCGGAAAGCGCAGGCTGCGTACTATGCTCGCGTGCACCCATTCCGGATTATCATAATCTTATCACGCTCGCGGATAAAACGACTGATTCCGTTGGCCGCTTGCGAACAGGAGCGATGAACTGCTGACGAAAGTTCTAGAATTACTAACGAGGAATTTAAGACGCGCTTTAATAACTTAGCTAAGATTACGAACTTTCTACTTTGGAATTTCCAATGAAAGACATAGTCCATCGACGAGTTCTTCTTAAAATTCGAAATCCCGATAGCTCACGTGCAGTCGGCCCATGAATCTTTCGCTCACGATTTGCGCGGGCTTGGCAGAGTGCATAGTCGGGTGGAGGGTAGGTTAAAAGGAGACCGGTTAGCAGTAGGCGTTCGCCAGAAGGGCCTTACGGTAAGGTCCGGCCACGCCGTATATGTTTTCCCTCGTAAAAAGGTTGGAGTAAGGCGAACACGGGAGAAAGGCGAATGATAGTAAGAAGAGGCTCAAGGGGGATAGTTAAGTGAAAAGTGCAGAAGAGCGAGCAAGCGAATGCGGGAGTGGAAGAGAATGGGAGAGAGGCTTATTTGCATAACCGCCTCGTCTCACAAAAGTCTATGATAAGTTGGCCCGATAAAGACGGCCGCTTGTAATCCCTGGCTTCCGCGCTCGCGGGACGAGTTATACGCGCACATATATTAGAATCCTTGGTGCCCCGGGCACTTACCGATTTCCAACGCGACGTTACCTTACCTTTCTTCCATTCCCCACCCATTTCTCGCCCAGTATTATCTAACTTTTTTCGTATCAAGTTTCATCCAATTTTAGGGGTACACCGGCGCGTGGCCTCTTCCGGTAAAACCAGCTTTCACACGCGCTCGTCTAATTAAGATTGCTTCGGTATAGACGGAGAGCGTTAACTGCGTTTGCGGTGTGCCGACTCTTTTGCCTTTGATGTGCCGCCTTCACCAGCTTTGCCGTTTACGCTCGGCAAATTCGTACTACTTCTCTCTCTCTCTCTCTCTCTCTTACCTTCTCACCCTGCCTATTAACGAATAATCTTCGGTAAACAATGACCACTGTGTTCCGCGCGGTAGGTGATAGGTTGAGTCAGTGGAGCTAGTGGAGATCTGGCGATCTTTCGAGAACACTAGTAAAGAAAATACGCTTTAAGATGACACGTGTACCTGGTGACCGCACCCCTCGAGTGATAATTGGCCCATTCTAATACCCTTGTTTCTCATCTTGGAATTCGGTCGGGCAAAATACCGAACAGGTATTCTCGTTGGTCCGAGCAAGACTGTTGATAACGATCGCGATTCTATCTGGCGAAGGTGGGCACACCTGGTGTAAGAAAGCGGGGGCGCGTGCTCTCGCAGGTGACAATCTCGTTTGTGCTCGCATGACAAACGGCGCTCTACACCGGCCGCATGTACCGCTGACGTACTTTACGGCCATTCACCAAGAATCGAGCGAACAACAGATATATAATCACTCGGACATTCCTCACACCATTGATCGGATATCGAACTATTAGGAAAGGGTCAAAGGTGTGTTGATCCGGTAATAATTTATTTCTTGTTGCGTGCATTCACACGATAAACGAAGATATCGATGAGATTTCGCGACGATAGAAGCGGACTCCATATGTGAAGATCTGAACATACCGGAGGCCTCGTTCACTCGCCTCAGTAACGCCGTCGTCCCTTTTCATATCCGCGTTAACCCCAGCGCCGTTCGGTTAATTGATCCGGAATACCAATGGAGCTTCTAAGAGACCCCCTCTCCTCTCTCTAGTTTACTCTCTCGTTCGTTCCCTATCACGGCTAGAGGCGCCGGTCGGTTCCTCCTTTGAGAGCATGCTTCTCCGAGCGGAATTTCAATGCGCATCCTAGCAGGCTTAAGTCAAGAGAGAAAGAGAGAGTGAGAGAAGCCCAGCCACCGCTTGAATTCCCATAGTTATACCGGCGGCTGTATCAACCTGTTACGGGGCCAACGATTTATCGGCACTTCTACGGCGAAATTGAAAGGGCATTTTGAGGCCTGAAGAGGACGGTTTGACGGCAGTGGGGTGCTTGGATTCCAGCTAAGGGAGGATATCATGTTAACGGCCACTCGTTGCCTGATAGCACGGCGTTTCTTTGCGACTCGCCTCACTAAAGGGATGCCATGGATACCATGGAAGCTAGCATTTGCGGTAGCTCAGACTTTTGATTTAATGCTGGCTATTTCATGCTCCTGGTACGCTAATGCATCGACAGATAACAAGCAGAATTGGCCCGTCGCAACCTAAGAGAGAAATACCGCGAGGTTGTGGCTTGTAAGTCCGGTGTTGCAGTGATCGAGAAAATTGTGGCAGAGACAGCAGGAAGTGAGTCGATGAAAGACTATCTTGACTATTAATTCCCTCGAATACCGTTACTCCAGTTGGAAAACTGTCGAATATTAATGGTTCGATATACGAATGCATGAAAGATTCGAATCAGAAACTGTCTCTGTACTATTACCCTATGGGGCGCGGCAAGCAATTGAGTATGCTGGATGTAAGATCATATTGCTGACAGTTATCATTCGCTCTGGTTGGTTAGATCGATCCCGAAGCTACTGGGAATTTGAGTAATACTCTTTGGTCAAGTTTCTTTGCCCATCAGGCAGAAATGCTTAACGAGAATAACCAACTGTTACACGTCGTGCGTGAACGAACTATATGCGCGGCGATGCTTCTTCGAGTCTAGTCTATAAATCTAGTAAATCTTTAAACGTTGACTATTTTATCGGCCAACAAAACGGCTTACTAATGCGCCACGCTCCAATCGGCGTACAAGCCGCCGATGCTGCTGGGAATACGCCTCTCTATCGGGACAACTTTTTCCGCCTATTCTTTTTGTTCAATCGGTGGGTTATTCCTTTTCGATTGAACACCCTTAAATCAATGTTCACTGGTTGGAATCAGGATTAGAAACTCGACACGATGATAATTACTTTTACACAACCCTTGGTTTATTAATTAATTGAAATTATCTTTCAAAATTATAAGTTTTTAACTTAGGACGAAGTTGATTTTTCTGTGTATTTTGTGTAAAGATGAGCAGATATTATATGATCAAGAGTACTGTTCGATGTTCGTCGATTTTCTCTCTTGCCAAGTTGTTGCTTGCTACCCTTGGGCACTGTTAATCGCAGCAGCACTCGTGAGCAATTAATTGTCAACGATAAATCGGCGCCCGCTTCGGACCCGTCTCCGCAAGCGGATTAATAATTAGATGGCGATCAGGTGGAAAGAAGAGAGAAAGGAAGAGCGAGCTGTCTAAGCTCTGCCGGAAACCGATCGCCGCCTGCGATCTCACTTTATCATGTCCTCTGCCTTGGAGGGCTGAGCGCGCATGTAGGCGAGGAAGTCCGAGCGAAATATTCTTGGTTGCTTCACTTCCATTAACTAGAAACCTCGAACGAGATTACCTTAAAACTACACTGGCATAAGTATTACCGACTTTCTAGGGTAGAAAACTCGGGTGAAATCAGAGAAGAATTTTCCGTGCTCTCAGTCGATCCGGCATTTCTTCAGGAAATTGTCTTGGCGGGCTCGCTCGAGTAAAAGGGGTACGTGAGCTGGAGCGATCCCCTTTGTCTCTCGGTAGCTTTAACGAACCAGAGCGCGTCGTATTGTCGTAAATTGGTCGAAAATGCATCATCCGCGCGGCTAGAAAGCATAGCGACTGCCGAGAGAAGAATCCGGTGCTTGGCCGTACCGTCCTTCCTCGCTTCCTGCCGATCTACGTGCCGCGCGCGCATTCGCTTCTCTCCTGTATAGAAAAACTGCACGGAGATCGCTTCGTTTCTCGGCGGCGAGCTCAGGAAAAAAAAGCGACTCAGGCAAAACTAATCGCGATTTGTCGGTATCTCGCGACGGCTGTCTATGCAGATTCGAAACCGCAAACGCTAGAAGAACTAGCTCGTGAAAGTTTACGACTGCGACTGTTGTATCGCGGTCATGAGAATTCTCCAATATTGGCTGACTCCTGTGATTGACAGTCTTCTTGCTGGATTTCACACTTTTCCGCTGGGAACAATGTCTCCTGCTTCTGATATTGTTTGCCTGTACTACCGTAAGGGAAGCAATGCTTTCCACTCGGGAAAATGCATTTCCCTGGAGTTCCTCCGACAATTAGCACTAAGTGTGTACAAGGCTTTCCGTAAAGTAGTCACGGAGTTACCATTCGCAATTTAGAAACAGTTGACCGGACGTGAATAATGACTGGTGTGGCTGTCGAGTGTCGAGGCCAGCGACCCATCTCTACTGCTAGAACGCGGGAGTTTGCTATCTCACGTTTCAAAAGTCATGAAAGTCAGAATGAAGGCAGTTCTGGCCCAATAATAAGATAGTTTTATGAAAGAGGTGGCAATAGAGTTTCTTGTTAGCAAGTACACTAACCTAGGACTAACTCACTCATATTGGAGAACGATTTAGAAAACACAGCACGAATGAATGAACGTCAGGCTGGGCAGTTCGTCACGCTTGCGTTAGGCACGTGTCCCGAAACAATCGCGAGCTTCGCCTTGTCCCAGCCGGCGCAATCGTTCAATTATCATTCTACTCGAAATAATGATATTGCAAGCCGCCGCTGCCAGGGAAGCCTGGAGTGAAGCAGAGTTATTGGCAAGTGTGCTGGGCACGTGTACCGCCTGCGATTTCCGAGGCGATACCCGACAACAAAGTGCCTGTCGCCGGAGCATTATTTGTGATAACCGGCTCGACATAATGACGCAAATCTGCCCCTTATGGAGACCAGTATTGCATACCAAATGATCCAACTGGCAGAGCGTAATCATACTAAAAGCCCTTACGCGAACCTTGTATCATTCGGGATTCTGGATGCCCTTTCGCCGGGAGTGTTATGAGGATTATGCGAGCGATCCTGAGAAAGTAACAAATGGCAACTGGCGCCTCGACGAGTCAATAGGCAGGAATGGCAGGAGGCTCATACAGGAGAACGAAGTAAAAAGGTGACAATGAATAGCTCGGGTACCAAGGATACCAGAGAGCTAGTATTACTGATTGTCTGGGATAGCGGGAAGTCCAGTGCACACGGTTCTCGCCATGGCTCGTTGAGCTCGCGACCAGTGTGCACTCGGCTGCTGCTCCTTAGCAGCCGCCGATCGTTATTATCCCACACGCGTCACCGTATGATGCTTTACGGGGAGAACCCTGCTTATTACTTGCGCTCGCAAATCGCCAAGTGGTAAATCAACCGGGTGAAAAGCACTCTGGTCGCAACTGCAGTAAAGACTACTCTTAACTTTTAACTAGAGTGTCTTCATCTCGCAATCCCTTTGAGGTCCTAGCTATTTCTCTTATCGATTTTTCGAATTCAGTAAGATTAAAAGACTCGAAGATAAAAAGAGGAGCTTCGTAATTGATTGTTGAGGTGTCGAGTTTAATGACTAATTAATTGCTGCATTGACAGGTTATTAGCGAGACACCATTTTGCATGGATGGGTTATTGAGAAAAATATAATTGACGGTCTGGTTGGCCAATCGATGGCAATTGCAGCAGCCTGTCTATGTATTATCAGGTTTACGCGCGCGGGTCCTGTGTTGGTCGGACGCGGTGATAACGTGGGCTAAAGGAGCCGCGAACGCTGCTTTTATAGCTCATTAAGGGTTAACTAACGCTCGCCGAGAAGCCTACGGGAAGATGCGCTCGAGCCTCCGGCGTAACGTATATTTGAAGAAGAAAACACTTGGCCAGTAATGACTTCATGCCAGGCCGGCCATCATGCAAATCGGTTGGCAGAAAGCAAAGACACATCATCGACTTCGATAAGTCGATATTCCAATTGTAATTGAACGGTCTAGCAAGGTAAAATCAGACGGTTTTATAAGCAATTGTCGAAAAATGACAGGTTTTAAGTACCTTCCTACGAATAGGTGCGTCATTCTCCAGGAAGCGAATGAGAGAAATGTGTGAGTAAGTTCTCCTAAGTGTATCCTCGACAGGGAAAAGACCATTGTCGTAAAAAGCAATTCACTCAGTTTTGCCGTCGCTTGCTGCGAGCGTAAAAAGAATCGTGGTCGAAATAAAAACAAGCTGCAATTACATTTACGATCGACTGGAGTTGCGACAATGACAGGCGACGAGTGTAACGGATGTTTGCTTCGACACCCAATATTGTCATTCCTCAGAAAATATATTTGAAAAAAAAATGGGTGGGGCCGCGTGTTTCTACCAATGTTTAATGATCTCGTTCTCGTTTTATTACTACTATTAGTCGATCTCAATACGGTATGACCGTGAATGCAACCTTCGCGGGGTATAATAATCTGTATATCGTTAAAATCAATTTCCTGCCTATAACTTCCCATCCGCCCAGTAACGGTCCACCCAGTTTCCATTACAGGTGTCTGCTTTAAATGCGTGCGATCTGATACGAAATCATTCCGACTAAACCAATCGTTGAAGGTATAAAACCGAGCAACATGTGTAAGTCTTTATTTCTATCGTATAAGAGTGCCGCTCACCTTATCGTAGAATAAAGGAGTAAAAAACGCTTTGCTACCTTATTCTCGATAAACTGATGGGTAGCGATAAGATATCCTGACAGGGTGGCATTCCGGCCACCATTCCAAAGCGATACCAAATTATTCCACGGTAAATGCGAACGGATGCATGCGAATCGTGATGTAAAATGAATAAGTAGGAGCACTAACCAGAGCGAATGAGCAAGATAATGACGGTGCTCACCGGACTTAATGCCGATCATTGGCCAAGCGCGGAGGCGAAGGGGGGATTTTCCTTAACGAGGCGTCTATTCGAAATGTATGAGGCTTGATGAGCATCAGCCGATTCTGATTTTATCCTGGATCGGCTTGGGTGACGTCTCATTCGATAGGGTAGACGATCGATTTCGATCAAGAGCGAAGCCAATGCGGCCATCGCCACTTTATCGCCTGGATGTCGAGCGAGCGGCGAGTCGGTAGTGTATCATCAAGCACCACCACTTTTCGTGACAGGAACGATAATAGCGAACGACCATGATGGAAGAGAAGAGGTGCCTCGCTAGATCGTGGGCGGATATATAATATTTGCGTCGTACGGACCTGATCTCGATCAGCGCCGATTGGCTGCGCCACTCATCTTCACCGGCACACGGCCACCTAAGGTAGGTGCTGGTTTTCGAGCGGACTACCAGGCCGCCAAGAGCTTCCTATACTTTCCGAGGAACACGAAGATGATCGCGCGTATGAGAGCGACGGGAAAGGGAAAATGAAGGAGGTGGAGGAGGAGGAGGAACTATCCTCTAAGTGGAAGTCCGAGTGGAAAGAGCGGCCTCTAAACGGCGGTTACCATCGTGTCCGGCAGATCGTTAGATCGATAGATCTCCGGTATCACGGAATTCATATCGGCGAGCGAAGGGAACCGGCTCGAAATCATGCTTATAGAGAGCGATACTCATCTACCGAGACCTCGCTCCACCCGTGTTATTGCATCTCCCACGTACATGCTGCTTCGCTCGAGATGCCCTCTCGATCCATCCCGGCAGCTCGGCCGATCATTTTGCAACCACCTGTAGCCATGTAATCAGGCACCGCAGCCATAATGCATGTGGCGCGTAATAATAACGACGATAAACAACCGTTCTAACGAGCCGCCGTAGGTAGGCCATAGTGTTCCATATAAGGAAATATCAGTGTTACTTTATTGACCGTCACCGACATATACCGTTCCCCAGAATACGACATACTCAAAAGTCAGACTCTTCCTTCAGTTGAAATTCTTCCATTCCTTTAATAAGAGAAAAAGAAGGACAGGGCAATACTGGTAACTTTGGCTCCAAGGTTCCCACTTCTGAGATTGTAGGATTGACAGAGTAGTCACAGGGTTTTCTGCGGTCACCGTGGCCGATGGTTATTGCTTATTGGCGCCAATCGGAATCCTCGACTTCTCATGGGAACTCGACTGGCGGCTGAATCAGTTCTGTTTTTACGAGACTCACTAACACCGTCTAATTCTATATCTTCAGTTAAGGTCACTAACAATAAACCGACAGATCGAATCGGTTTTTTCGTCATTGTCCGTTTATATAGTTGAAGAACTGTATATAGTTCGCTCGGTCATGTCAGAGCTGCTATGCCAGAGTCGATCCTGATAACAGGAGCGTTTCCAAAGGGTGGAAAGTACGAAGGAAGTATACTCTTGGAAGAGAACAATTGTTTGCAGTGGCACCGGCTGGCAGTTGGCTCGCAGCAAGCAGGACGTGATCCAGGCTAGTTGGTGGATCTTGTTCAGATCGGAATCGGATACTCGCGGCGGAGACGTCTAAATCGGCACGCGGAAGAGACCAACGACCGAGCTACTATCCTCCAGAAGGCGAGAACTGTGCTGGTGGTTGGTGTCGGAGTTGAAAAAAAGCTCCTCGCGTGACTACGTCTGAGAGAGAGTGCGCCCGACACGTAGCTCTACACGACTGCCCTGTCCGTGTTTATCAGACATCACCCTCTGCCAAGTGCCGCGCTAACGTTAATACCCGTTCATCCGTTCCGCATAACTGTCAAAATATATATAATACATAACTTTCTAATTACAAACTTTATTAACATACTTTCATATTTCATATACTCATATCTCACAAGCACAGCTATCATCATAAAAGACTGAAATACCAGTTAGAGGAAGTCTAAGTTACCGGCTGCCCGGAAGCTTAGTAGAATGGTTGGAAAGGGTTCCTGGACATTAGTGATTCGTTAGGGGTTGGTTGATTCGGCGAGTGGCCGGGGCGCGCACATGCTTGGAGCGTGAAAATGATATGCGGAAGTGCAGGATACTGGTTCCTAAGATCCTATGCAGAGAGAAGAGGAAGAGATGCCTGCGCGCAAAGCGGAGGAGGCGACCACCGCCGCGGCATCGGACTCGTTTTAATGCGATGCGCACCGTGCAACGCAGTCCGAGGGCGAGTATCTACGTACGAAGTACCAACGAAGCAAGAGTGCGAGAGAGAGAACGAGAAGTTGGATGCGATCTCATGTTTAACAACAGTCCTGGGCTTGCTGGGGCTTGGGCCGCCCGTGTGATACGGTTATGCCTTACAAATTCTATAAGCAATGCCCGGGCTGAATCCCGCATTCGTATTACCATGCGATACACCAAGCATCCTGAATCTCCCGATTGCACCAATGGAATATCGGGAGCCCAAGCCCCAACGATACTACAACCATCCAAGGGAGCCTCAGGATCCCAGCAAATTCTCAATGCCTGGTTCGCTTCTCCTGGGAAGTATCCCACCTCGAGGTTTCACGCTGCAGCGAGCCCCTGCGATTTTCAACCTCGTAAATGCAGTAATCCCGGCCAATGTCACTGTTTACGATGCGGCCTGCACGACACTTGCTAATTCGTGTGGCAAGTGCGGAAGCGATTTGGTGCTCGCTAAGCCGACTTATCGAGGAACGGCCTTGATGTTTAGTTATAAGTAAGAGTACAGATTGGTCAAAATGAGATAAGAGTATAAGTGAATGGGAAGCCCTAAAGCGAGTATGGAATTGTTTCTAACCTGATAATGAGGATTGAAACAGAATTGCATGCACGCTTGAATCAGCGCGTTTAGCGTATCTGGCGTGAAAATTGCGCAACGGGCCGCGCGTGCGATTACGTAATCAAGCCAGTAAGGCCAACCGCGAAAACCGGTAGCTGCCCCCGTGTAATCACCACTTTCTCGAAACCCTGAAACATCGGCATAATGAGCGCCTGAAACTCTGACTACGGGCGTTCGCTCTTTACGGGAAGTGATTGGCTGAGTCGATTCTCTCGATTATCCGACTACCCATTATTAGGATTTTACCAGATTTCCTAAGAGCAGTTATCACCAGGTATTTCAGAGTTTTCCTGATTGTCTAATGTAAGGTGGAATGCATAGGAAGACTATGTGATTTCAGGTACTTGGTGAGAATATCGAGATGGAAAGAATATGTGTGGAATAGCTGGTAAGCGATAGGGGAGAGGCTAGCACATCTTATTCATGCTCGCCTCGAGAGAAGAGGATTTCTAGGGGAGAAGGGGAGAGCAGTACACGCTATTACCAGGTTCCTGGTACTTGGATTAATTGGCCTGTACAGTTAAGGGTGGGGAGCCTCTTCATCGATCGCTCGGAGCCCTCTCACGGCTAATTTATTGCGGCAGGCCACGGTGGACCGTGTCGCGGTTGTCTCGCTCGCGATCACGACACCGCAAATGAAGACTTTTATGCTAAACGCGCGCGCCACGCCGAGCCGCGATCAGCAGGTGGAAAAACGGGCGCAGAGCGTGCCTCTGGGTCTACCATTAATTACCTTTCCTGGGAATACGAGAGAAAATATATCCACCAACCATCCTCTACTCGCTGCTCAAAAGAAACTTTGCGTAATCTCTCTCCCTTTGCGTGTGTTTGAACATGTGACGTTGCATGTTTAAAGGGATCGATACGTCGATTTTGTTTTACAACATGTTGGATGCTGGATGAAAAGAATCCGAAAGATTTCTTATTAAAACAACTTGAGAATATTATCATCCTTCCGTGACACGGTGGCTCTCTCGCCTTGATTTTTCAATTAACCTCCGCGTCCTGCCTCCACGGGTCCATTAGCGTGCTTTCACTTCCTGGAGTGGTATCGCGCCACAGCAGACTCGCTGCCGTTAAAAATCCCGTCGTACCTAATCGACTCGTGATAGTGCGATTAATGTAACCTTAATAACGGTTCTTTTACTTGTCTACTGGAGTTCGCGTGGACCTGGCATGAACGCATTTCTGCGCTTTTTTACAATTGACCGAATAGTTGAACATTCGACAAGATAAAATAAAACTGGTAAAGTACCGGGCCACCTTGCGTGATGTTGATGGTTGAAAAATGGACAGGTTTCACGTGCGCGGTAGAAGTATATAAATAGTCGGCAGTGAGCAGAGAGATGAAGAAGCAACGAGCGAGTTGCACGCGTTGGACCACTTAATCAGAGGTACACCTGGAAGCGAGGCACGGACATCGCGAAAATTACGTGCAATCTAGAAGGCGCGTCTGAAGATGAAGTGGAAATGATTTATCCCCTGGTGCGCATTAGCATAAACGGTTTATTTTAGGAGCAAGCTGCTCACGTCCGCGCTAATACGAGCTGCCGGTGGTTGGTTCGCTCGCCTTCCGGAGCGAGCGATGGATAAATGTTCGAGAGAGCGTAGATGGATTCGCGCTCGACTGATCTTACCGCTCAATCAACACGGCTCGGTTCACGCCTCCACTGAGTCACTCCACTACTGCGAGTCTTATGTCACGACATTGTATAATCTCCGGGGTAAGGAGAGAGATACACGTACCTACGTATGTACGGTACGCGAACGTGCATAAGTACCCCTGGCTATTTGCTTATCATCGCTGTTGAATATAGGAGGTGCATGACACCAACTCGTGCCTCGCCCCACCCCCGAGTCTCTCACAGCCTCGAAAAAATCATTCTCTTTGTTTCATAGATGGTGGAATGGCGGTCACGATTCAGGATAAAAGCTTCATAGTCCAAAGGGTTAAGGACGCAATGCGAAAGAGTGTAGGACAAGAGTTTGAAAGTCCAGGGAGTTTTTTCGATCGTTTGATTGATTTTCGTTGGAGGCGTTCTTTGGTCGAAGTGATACCGAAGTCCGGTAGTATATTACTTGCAACAGATGGTCGGTTCTATATACCTCAGGGCCTACCCTGTTCCAGCAGCGTAGGTACTCTTACTCCTCTTCAAGTCCGCTTCTTCTACGATCTTCTACCTTATTCCTTGAGACTCCTCTTCCTTCAACGTACTGGAATTACTCTCGTCATAATTTCACTCGTGTTTCCCTCGCACTACTTGCCTCTTCTAAATGATTTCTTGTAAAGCACTCATCGCTTCTCTCGCCTTCCCGAGATTAAATTGCAATCGCTACCTTTCCCATTGTCTATTTCCTTTTGAAATTCTTCTGTTCCTCAATTACTTACAAAAAGTTCAACTGGCTTGCCGAGTGTATCCTCTTGGGTGGGGTGTTTTCACTTTTCTCTCTGAGGAATAGATCGACGAGAGTGAGAGCGCGCCGCTCTTATGATCCATAGATCTTCGAGGCGCATAGAATGCGGTTGGCTCGAGTCCTTCGTCGGTTGTCTAGTGATCGCGCGGGAATGCGCGCGCCCGCCCCGCCGTTTGCTTTATTTCCCAAGAGCGCGCGCGCGCGCGCGAGCGGTGCACGAAGTGCGGATATATCGCGTTAATCGTAATTTCCTGAGTGTCCGGCCTGTATACGCGCCGATTTGCACAGACAGCCGCGCATACATAGAGAAGCCAAGGCACAGCCACCGCACGAGAGGTCAAGGAGAGAAATCTTGGCACGGGTGGCTATAGATTATTGTATCACGGCCGCCACGCATCGTGTGCCGAGCAATTAATCCTGAGGCGTTGCTGCAAATTGCATCGAACTCGTAACGTTAATCGTCCCCCGCGTGTCTCGGACTTTCGAGAATATTTCTGGAAGTCTATAGCCGTTTCCCCTAACTCCATGCACCGATCGTAAATCTTCCGAGAGCTAGTTCCGATATAAATGAGCACTATCCTTAAGCGATGAAACGATCCAATAGACGATGGTATCTCAAGAAGAGTCAAAAAGAAAAGCAACCACAAGCTAGTCTCGTCAGTGGCGAAAGGAAAATTGCACTTTCCACCATCCTGGAATTATTCGGGCCTATAACACCAAGAACGCTGGGGCGTCTACGATGTGGATACCGTTACGTTTCCCTATAACAGATGATCGACAGTAGAATCGATCCACGTCTATACTGAATCAAGATGTCAGAGATTTCCTTCTGACTGCTGTCAGATTTAATCATTCCCTGTTCGAATCCAATTTTACAACTTGGGCGTGGATATGAAACGACCCTGAATCACTTGGATCGTGCGCGGGATCAGAAAAAAAAGCAGGACATTAACGTCGCCTGTTCTTCGCGAGCAAGAGAACTAAGTTGCAAGAACATTCTTTCCTGCTTGTGAACCCTCTCTCTTCGTCTTGGAATGACCTCCGCGATTTTATGTTCCTGACACGTCCTGCTCCTTCGACTTCCTTCGACAAGGTTCCTTCCCATCACTCTCGCATCGTATCACATTACTTGTAATCTTAAAACTACCAGACATACTATACAGGGAGCCTTTCGATATCGTGATGCAACTTAATGGTATACAGCTACATCGAAATTCTCTACTATGTGCATGTTACATCCCATGATTACCATTAAAAGCATATCTTCTATATACGATGCTTCTGCCCTCTACACTCTACGTTTTATTCGATGCCCCGCTAAAAAAGTCCACTTTTATACACGCAATTAAAATCAGGGAGCAGCGCTATCGGGAAGTAGACGCGAAGGTGGTGGAAGACGTTAACGAGGAAGGATGAAAAGGGGGAGAAGGAAGGCTACGCTAAGAAACTAGGTAGCATTAGTGGAGCGAGTTGCTCCTGTTGCAGGTAAATGCTCGGCAGCTAGCGGAATGTGTGAATTCTTTGAAAAACAGGAGAGGCTTGCGCTTGGCTCGGCTCGGCTCGGTGGCGGTCAGGTGGTGCGCGCTCCGCAGGAGCTGGAAGCCGGACGATCGGGCAGATGTTGAAGGAGGTGAGGGAACTGTGGGCGTCCTTGCCCCGGGGGACAGGGACGCGCAGGGCCTCGAGGGGTATACGGCTGACCTCTTTAGCTGGACCGGTGCACGCCTAGCATGCTTCCACCTAGCCAGAGGATATCCAGGAAACTCTACTTTCGTACTCGCTCCTGCTGACCAAGGTCTTGCTTCCTAGTCTTTGCTACCGCTTGTTTGGTCCACAAGGTCTCCTCCTCCATCCTCGATCCAACTCATCTAGGTCACACTGCAACTTTTTACACTTTGTCCTTCTGTCGTAGCTATTGTCGGCCCCGATAAACAAAGTACTGTTTGACGTTTCGCCGTGAGGCGAACAGGCCGCGCTTGCTACGTGAAATCGTGTTGACATAACGTTACGCCATTAGCAAAGCCACCTTACAGCAGGGGCCGCCGGTGGGAGTAGTAGTTACCGATCAGCCGGCCACTCAACAATGCTAGAGAAGTGAGCGAGAGAGATAACAATGCGCGCCCGCCGCCACATTGCATGGCTATGTAGTAGTAAAAGTAAAGGGGCTAGAGCGCCAGAGATAGTGAACGTGTTTAGGCTCGTGCGCCCGTCCAGCCAAGCTCTCCTGTCGTTCGGCGAAAGTGCATTGAGAGGTTGCGTTCACCTTTTTTCAGGAGAGAGAATCCTGATTGGTACAGGTGCATCGGCAAGAAGAAAAGTCAAAGTGGCTCTGCCACGTGGCTGTGTCGATGAGGGTAGGTCAAGTAATACGCCCTGTAATCTGTCGGTCGAAATATCAACTGACTGACACGCTACTTCCATGCAATCTTGTTGCGTTCATTATAAATATCGACAGTGCCTGGTT
This sequence comes from Ectemnius lituratus, assembly GCA_910593735.2. Classification (NCBI taxonomy): domain Eukaryota; kingdom Metazoa; phylum Arthropoda; class Insecta; order Hymenoptera; family Crabronidae; genus Ectemnius; species Ectemnius lituratus. The sequence goes on along the minus strand of OU343036.1, from coordinate 3,351,741 downwards.
GGTTATGTAAAAGGGGCACGCCCACGAATGAACAGTCTCCGAAAAAGATTTCGCTCGTCGAGATCTCGTTGATCGAGCGAGAGCCGGTGTTCCGGCGGGGTCCAATACAGTCGTTAGCTCGAGGCTAATGTTCCGAGACCCTAATGACGGTGATGCGCTGGCAGGCGTGCCGCTTGTAGAGAGGGTTCTCGCTCTCTCTTTCTTGAGTATGCATCCCGAGCAGATATTCCTCGAGCCTGGTGGTGTACGAGCTCTAACGCACATAGAGACGAGTCTCGGGCCCGGACCCGCGAATGGTGCCGGCATGATTTTATTATCGATGCTATTGAATACACTGGTTGGTTGGCGAGGCCTCTTGGCTCTCTCGGTGTATACCGCATGCATACATGCACGCTCCTGGCTGGGCTCTCCGGCTCGAAGAGCTTCTTCCGGGCTTTAAGGCCTCTCTCGTACTGCTCTCTTCTCGTACGGTGTGCCGCGCCTTCGTGTAGCGGATGCGGCTCGTTCCCGTTTCTAGAGTCCAGTTGCTCCGCAGGACTCTATGCACGAGATATGCAATCTAGCTTATCTCGCGCTCGCCCGCTCGCCGCCGACCTGAAATTCCACCACTGATCTCTGATCCTACCTGTCAGGGCGCACTGCGATGGACCTTCGGACGATCAGGGTTCCTGTACTGCCGGACTCGTCTCGTCTCGAGCCTCGAGCCTCGAGACGATAACGAGTACGCGCGCTCACGCCGATGTTACTCCCGGCGGAAAACACGTCCTGGCTAATGCAGCCGAGGCCATTGCCAGGCCTTGTTATCTCATAATCGCGCTTCCAGGCGCTCCCGACGCTTGATACCCTTGGTACCCGGGAGAGCTAACGGTACGCCTAATTAATATCTGTCGAACGCCGATCCCGAGGATCGCCACGGAGAGGCGTGGAAAATTCACTGACACTGACGATGAAAATTCGCCGCGGAAGCTGAGTGACTCTTAACTCTCCTAGCGAATGGGTGGGTTGCGTCGTTACGTGACCTCTTCCAGTCTTACTCGTTGCATCTCTTTCTTGCTCTTGCTTTCGCAGAGAGCAGGGTGTTGCCGATTTCTCAGCACTGCCGAGACTTACTCGCACGCCTGCCCATTCATCTTCCTCGTCTAATTAAAGTATCGCTTTTATCATTCCTTTTTAAAGAAAGAAAGCTCACCACTCTTCGCGGCAATGACGTCGCGGTCATCCACGAAAAAGGTAACCGGGTGGAGTGACCGCTCAACGATTTATCTGCCAATTAACGGCGGATGATAGGAACGCAATTGCTTCCTCGAATTTAATTTTCCATTAGAATCGTGCGCACTCACGCATGCACGCATGCAGTACTCTACCAGTAGTTGCAAGTTCACCCACCCTTATGATTACGGCATTCTACTATTTTTTTTTCAATAGACACAAGTTTGTAATATGAATGAAGCTTAAAGTACAAGAATAGTCGGAGTTTCGGCAACTCTAGTGGATCTTTCCTTAGTGGTTGCTCGCCCTTTGGAGAACAAACGTGTATGCACCTAATAGATGTGGCTGGCGCGTGTTAGCTGGAGAACGTGCGCGCGTTTGTTAAGATTCGCCTAACGAGGTAAACGCACGGCGCGTATAAAGCGCGCATACGGCAGCAGCGTTCTCGCGTCGTTGACAATTCGGTATTTTCTCGCGACCCATATCCCGCGCTGACCATTTAAGCACGACCGACGAGCGCCCGTTTAAGGAATCGCAGCCACTGAGGCATAGGTGTGCGCCGTTTCACTTTAACTCTCAATTTTCCAATGTTCCCTCGTAATTGGACGGAGAGCACGCAGTGCTCGGTCCGAGGAGTGCCGCTTGCTCGCTTGCGACAGAATTATACCGATACATTGTTCCGGAGAAAAAGTTCCATCTCGCCAAAGGTAAACTGAAACCCCACATTCTATCCTTCCGAGGGAGATTAAGATTGCTCGGCAAGGAAGATGCACTGGACTGAAAGCTTTACGATTGGAGAAAGCAGGAAACTATGAGAACTTCCCACCTAAGTGGCTAGTATCGAAGTGTCCGAGATATCGCTCATAACGAAATAGATCGCGATGCGCGAAGAGATAATTTGGTGCGAGCGGGCAATCGGCCGTAAGAGAGGAGAGCAAAGTATCTGGCACGGGCCGTCGACACTGGCGGCGGGCTGTGTATGGTAGTTGGCCTGAACTTAACTATCGTCTTTTGAGGAAGTCGTGCTCCAGGAAGAGCGCGGTACCGCGCCCGCTTCTCGCATTGAGATAAGAAGAAGAGGAGGCAGAAGACGAAGAAGTACCGACGCTCGAAGGTCTCGGGACCTTAAGGACAACGGTTCTTAGAAGTGCAAGGGAACTGTAATCGTTCCCCCCGGCGGCCATGCTAGTATACGAATCACTGTCGGCAGAAAAGTAGCAGCCCGCGGGCTCCGCAATTTCCGTAAATACACAGTGAAAACGGCAACGGCCGTGCTTCTCTCGCTCCCCCGTCTTTCCTGCCACTATCCTTAGTAGTGTGTAAGGAAAGGAAGGATTTCAGGAAGCGGTCTTAATGTCTTGGACCTCTTCACCCAAGATTCATCGCTGAATCTTGACTTTTCATTTACACCAAACACTCGAATTTCTATCGCTAGCATTCTATTATTTATTTCTATGAATCCAATGAATAGCTCCTGTAATGAGGAATTTGGAATAGGTAGAGAAGGCTTGAAAGGTAGGGCTCTCGATTTCACGTAATTATCGTGGTCCCATCGTGTACTGGAGGGTTCAGTCGGCAGTCGGGCTACGACATTTAGAGTGGATTTTTGTGGCGTCCCGTTGTGGCGCCGGCGGTCACGATTGTGCCACGGAAGCCGGCTTCCGTCTCGCATTGGGCGGGCCAGCCAGCCAGAGAGCGCGCTGTACTCTCCTGTGTTGACTGTGACAAGTCCTTCGGGCGGAGAGCGTGCACCCAAGACAGCCGACGACGTATGAACGATAATTTATTCGGAATGGGATGCAAAGTCGTGCCAAGCCTGATCGGCGACCGTATGACTTTCTGCACGGCGCAAGGAGACCGGCGCGGCGCACCAGCACCGGCCGGCTGGCTGGCTCCGCAGACCGAGAAATCGTTTCTCGGATCAGCAGTACTATAAGAGGCGAGACGGGGCACCGGGAGGCCCAGCAGCCTGGTACACCCGACACGTGGACCAACTCTCCTATATAGTCTGCTCCTCGTTGAATGAGCAAAGCTTATTCTGTCGTCCAAACGAACAGCTTTTCTCTCCTTCTGCAACCCTGTCTTTCGATCTCTTTCTCTCTTCGACTTTAAGCCAGCATCCAGCTAGCTAGCCGATCTAAGCCTCTTCGTGGAAACGTTACATCTCTATCTGAAATTGGCAGGCCGGCCTGCCTCTCCTGCTCTCCGCGCGCCACTACTATACCATCCTAAGATTTATACGCCAGCATCCCAGCAAATTGGATCCCATTTCCATTTGGACTTTCGCGCTCCACGTACTCACACGTATGTCTGCTTCTACTTGACTGTCTGATAACGGCTGACATACTAGTTTGCGCGAACCACTGCGCCGTTTATCGTCTTACTAATGTCGAGAAGGTGCTAGCAAAAACTGAGGAAGACCAAGCATGCCAGCGGATGTCTCACTTGGCAGAGCGAGTGACACGCGGAGACCAAGTAGCATAGGCGCGCACGATTGCGGATGACTAATCCAACAAGTAGCTCGATGCCCCAACGCAAAAACGATAATTGGTAGAAGAGTGGTGGAAGCTTCTTGCACTCTGGTAGGATAGCACTTTGATGGCGACACCTCCCGCACACGTGGAGATTGACCGTCGAGTGGTTAGAGAAGCGGCCATTAGTGGAGATCGTTGTCGCCCGCAGTGCTGCGCGCTGAATTTATCTGGTTTTTGCCGACGATTGGGCGGGACCCCCGACTCTGAGAATCAATCGGAGTGAGAGAGTCTGAATCACTCTGCCTGGTAATCGAACGGGGACTAATGACGAAGGGAACTACCTCTAGAAAATGATAAATGATGGGATAAATGAAATAGACCACCCATTTTATATAATACGTCTTTAAACGTAGTTTCTCTATATATTTGGATTTAGAATTTTGAAGTATTTATTCTTATGTCATTGGAAACTACAGCACGATTAAATGTACATTCAACTAGACTTTATCAACGACAGCTGATCTAATGATTATTTTTCGAGTACATTTTCCTCCATTTAATCGATCCGGTATTAGCATAAAGTCTACGGTAGGACGTCTTATTCCACTGGCGAGCGAAACACCCTGGCACAGAAACATCGTGTACGATCTCTTCGTCGGCGACGACGACGGTGCTTGCTGGGCGAGAGTCGGCTTCACACGATTAGCATTTGTCATTAGCATAAATAGTTTATGGGATCAAAGTGCAGCCACGTCGCGATAAACGGGAGAAAGGGCGGGTGGCGTCGATGAGGCAACCAATTCATTCAAGGCTTGGAAATCGTATCAATGTAAACACTCCGGCACGTCGACGCTCTTTAATTGAACGACTTTACAATCCTCGCGCTCGCTCCGCATACGTAATATCCTTGGCGCGTATCTCGCGGTGACGTGTACGCATCCTGCGTCCGAAGGTCGCCTACTAATTGAGGATTATTTACCACCTATTGGAATTGGATCTCCCAGTTTCCTCGGCACCTCCTTTTCCTCTGACTCCTGAGAATCGGACTGTTAATCGCTTTATTATGCTTCATTAAAATTGGTAGTATAATTTCGAGCAATAATACTATCTGTGTTTATATTGGAATCGGAAATTATGAGGAGGTTTGATAGGGCAGGAGCGTTAGATTCTCGCGTGGCTATGATCAAGCTTGAAAGATAGGGCAGTAAGGATGAATGCATTATACAGGGGAGAGAAATGGTATATAATGAAATCGGTTCACAGCAGTAGGACGGCTTGTTGTTCCTGTCATGCTAAGAGAGAGAGAGAAGCAGGGAACTCAGGATGACGACGACGTGGGATCGTCCTTGCTTTTGCTCCCGCGGCACCATTGTGTTCCTGGCGGCGCGACTCGCTTTGCTCGTTACCATCCTAGCACCTAACATGCTATGATCGAAAGTGCTCTTTATGTTGGCTCGTAATTCTCCTGAAATTTGCCCGAAGCGCCAGCACGATTCCCATCGCACAACGATCGGGGAATTTGGGTCTCGATCGCTTACATCGCACAGGCACGCATATATATTTAATTAGTGCTTTAATCCATGGAAGGATGTGGACTTGTGCAATGCACGGCGGGAGATCTGTCGAAAGGAATGGAAATACTCTTCTAAAGAGGATATCCACCTGTTGCGTAAACAGTTAGATGGATTTATTGGCTTGGTGAAGATGCATCGACATCCAGTTCGATTTATCCCATCGTCCATTACTTTCAACATGGAGACAATGGCCCTCGGAAGCCAATGGAAGCCGTATAGTTAGTTTACGCGAACTTTTAATTAGCCAGTGTTCAATTAATCCTAAAGTGGAGTCCTCTCTTCCAATAGTGTCTTCCTCCATAATCCGGCCTCAGTAGTTTGCAATTAAATCGCACCTTGCAATGCTGCATAGCTTGCACAAAGGTTTCTCATAAGATAGCATTTTTCTTCGCACGTGCGCCAACGAAAACCCGGCCACGGGGTAATCATACTCCAACAATCATCATCTTATGAGGCGCGCGCGCGCACCTATGTATCACGGGCGCTATCGCGCGACATCGATTTCGCAAGGCGTTCCCAAGGCGAGGCGCAATTGCACACCTCCTTTTCGCAATTGTTCACTAGTTGCAGCTTGAAAAAGGATGTCGATGATTCAACGCGCGTGCCAAGTAAAAATTAGGCTAGACACCTAATAACAGATATTCTATGAACTAACTCCTAGACAGTTTAGGCGAATTACAACTACAACTTCTTTTACTCGAGCAGTAATCCATAAACAGAAGTCCCTACTTGTAATGTCAGTGAGCAGTCGAAAGAGTTGTCGACGAGCGAAGCCTGGGAAGTAGCGCAAATGATCTCGCGGAGTTAATTTCTGTCGGAGGTGTGGGTCGTTTCGGGCCCTTTCTTCCGCCCTTGCCATCGCTCTGAAAGTTTCTCAGGAGGGGGAGCGGGCCGGAGCGAGTGGGACCCGTGCGCGCGATGGGAACCGCGCGATAGGGCGGCGCACATTGATTTTCAAGAGCGCCAAATTGCAGGAAGCGAGAGGTCAGATCGGCCCGACCGAGCGAGCGACCGACCGACGCGATGCACTTTGCAGCCCGTGGGTAACCGGCCTCCGGCCTCTCACCGAACACCGAGTAAAAGCCACACCGAGGGAGGATGCACCTGTGCACCTGCGAGTCACTCGTAACCGCTTCGACCTCGTGCACCGCCGCTCGACCTGCCGGCCAAGGAACGCGCCTCGCCACCACCGCCACTTCCGGGAGCACTTCGTGAGCGGACCATTTTTCTCCCAGTCCCATTGCAGAGTACCCTGCGTTTCTTCTCTCCGACTCATATTTAATCTTCCTATAAATGACACTACTGTCGATGCTAAGCGTAACGTATATGTAGGAAGAAAAGTTTTCAAGACTTCCTAATTATAGATGTAACTTTCGAATGTTTGACAAGTGAAAAGGATTATATATAATCACCTAATACACACGATCAACTAAGAAGACCAGTGATTGTGTATCAAATGACAGACAACACGCTCGGTTTAACCAAGATATGGATTACAGAGTAGCGCGTGCTGGCAGTAGCTATCTAATTGCATTAACCACGACACGAAAGCCGGCCCTCGCGACTACTGGCACCGATTTACCAGGGTTCGACGCCGATAGGATCGCTCCCAGTGATTTCGCAAGCCCCTCTTGCTCCCCAAGTTAAATCCCTTGGAAACGCGTGCTGAATCGTTGCCATCGTAATAGCCTGGCCAAGTGGCACTAGCCTGCCCAATACGGCTAATGAGATTGATAAGACTGTGTCTGTTCTTGGGAGTCAATTACTTGAAAATTCAATAGTACCAATGCAGTGTAGAATTATGTCCGGTTTTCTCGGAATGGAGCTATTGAGATTGTAAACGAACTAGAACGTTTCTAATGGAAACATCGGTGAGACGAGTATGCAATGATAACGCGGATAATATAGAGGAGCTTAACGCGACATAGTTACGAAAGTGAAGTTGGTGTGGCTTGATTACAAACGCACAACAATCCTCTAATTAAAGTAAAGCGGCTAGCCTTTCAGACAGCCGACAGCGATTCCTCCGCGCCGCTTCCTATCTCGCCGACAGTGCGAGGGTGCTTGGCAGGGGATCGAGGTCAGGAGGAGAGGAAAGCCAGGAAAAGGGAGGTTGCAGAAGGAGGAGAGCGAAATGTGCGAGGTAGAAGGCGTGCAGACGTACGTAGGTACGCGTGTACATGGTAGTCGGGCGCGTCGAGAGTGCTGTTGGCTTGGGAACCCGACGCGGAGCACGTCCTTGACCGGGTCTATCGTGTGACCGATCTCGGTTCATCACAATGCCCGTGCCCCTTTCCTCGTACACGCTTACCCCGTGGCTACCAGGCCACCTTTGCCTTCTACTGCAAGCCGTCACATGCCTGCAAACTTTGCCGCTGTTCCTTCAAAATCACCGGATAATTATATTACACTACCTAATAAATCCACTTTCATTATCTACTAAATATTGAATTAAAGGAACTTGTTAAAATAGTTCAGCCTTGTCTATTCTCGTATTTTAGTCGATTCGATCGATGGAAATTCAATGTACCGAATAATACTATTCTGTAATAAGTAACTGTCCGAGATAATATCTGTCGAAATGCTGATTGTACGAATGAGAGCCGCTGTTGATAGTTAAAATAGTGGGAGTCGTCGACTGGGAGTAGTGGCGATCTCGGGGGAAGTCGAAGTCGCGCGCGCGCGCGGGGACGCAGGGAGCCGAGCGAGCCCGAGACAATGGAGCATTAAAGCCACGCCGCGGTTTTCTAGACAGGAAATTACAGGGATCACGCGGAGATTGACAGAAAAACGTCCCTGGCGAACGAAGTGGCTAGTCAGCGGGCGAGCAAACGCACCACAATAAACCCCTCTTTTCCCCATTTCACCGAAACTTCGAATACACATCAGAACACCCCTCTAAATCATCCTGTCAGTTCCATTGCCAAAATGTACCAGCTACTATTTTAGATTTATTCTCCCCGAACAATTTGATTATCTTGGCAAATATAACTCATTGAAGAGAGAAGACAAAGTCAGTTGAGTATATCTGAGGAATTCAAGATATCCGGGATGATGCGAGCCGGAGTCTTCAGCGCTAATAAAGAGCGGCAAGAAGCGAAGGAGGCTGTCGGGTATGCGCCGTATGGAGCGATGCCGAGAATCTTGATCGACGAAGAATCTTGGCGCAGCTCGCGGGGCTTCTTGCACGGGACGGGACGCCGATGACGTACGGCGTCGTGGCTATCCATTACCAGGGGGACGATAAATTCACCCTCGCCAGGGTTGACCGGGTGAACCTCGAAGAGGAGCGTGTCGTACCCGCCAAGAGAGTACCTACGTACTCCGGGTGGTGGTGGGTCTATCGGCTAATAAAGAAAGGCGAGTGAGCGAGTGCTCGGTCGAGGAGAAGAGAGACAGAGGGAGAGAAGGGAGAGAGTAATAGAGAGCGAAGGGATGGAAGGGAGGCACAGGGAGGCAGTGAACCGGGGGATCAAGCGGGATATTGGCAACATTAAGTATAAATGCAACCTACCGAGATTTATGTTCTCCGAGGAGAGGAGAGAGCACAGCGGCGAGAAGAAGAAGACTATGAGAAGGAGGCGAAGGAGGATGGTCATGGTGAACAGAAGGGATGAGGCCGCCGCAAGGCGTAGCGAAGACCACACCGAGCGCTGGCCCCGCTCGTAGCTCGTGGGGGGCCCTTACTTCCTTCCTTCGACTTTCCTCCGGGTCTCACTTAACTTACCGCAAGAGAGCCCTTACTCTCTCACCCCCTTTCCCTTACTAAGCGTGCAACTTTCCTAGTAACGACTCAACCCGCCCGCGAGCGAGCAGCTCGCGCGCCAACCGAAAGTAATAATTAAACCTGGAGACAAAGCGTGTGCGCCTCCTGCATTGAGCAGCTTATCGAGATCTACTGCCATCCCTTTCCACTGTTAGCTATGACACGACTCCCTTAACCACAGTATTAAGTAGGCTCTCTTGCAGACTTAATTGACTTGCTCCAGCACACTTATAAATATCTATTGCCCTTGCATTATAGCTATATTATACATTATTACACTGTCAATGAAAGCACTGTTGCATCTAGGATTATAGTTTTTCATGTAGAATATTGCCAGATAGAAGAATCGATGTTGAGTTTCGTAGATTTGGATTTCGACAGACGGGTGAACGGCGAAGTGCGCCATAAAACAACTCTATCGCCGCCGATATCATGCTCCGTAGCTTCGGGACTCAGGAAGATCATTAGTGAACGACGAACGACTAACCGATTCACTATTTCACTCTCGACGACTCTCCCAGTTCCATTCAGTCGGCCAGTGCAAATCTAGGGGTGCGATTCGAGTGTTTACTCCAGGAATGATCGAGCTAAGACATTAGGAATGTTCATTTTTTATTCGGCAATAGATCGGAACTCAAGAGCCGACTCCAAATAACTCGGTATTTTTCGCCCGGACGAAAGTAATTAGACCTGGGATTCTGTGAATAGCGCGAGCAGGAATAATTAAGGGCCGGGCGAGTGCACCTTGAATCTCGCGGTGAGATACTGCCGCAAGAAGTAGCCGAGCAAAGAGATATCGTGTGTTAAGGGAAATCTAATCGGCGGGCCAATCTGGAATCCAGCCTGGTGTAAATACCGAGTGCTGCGAGAGGAACAGATAGAGTAGAAGCACATATACGTGCATAAGTACGCCTGGTATGTCAGCTATGTTTCGTACTCATAAAGATAACCCACCATTCTCGCTTCCATACGTAACGCGAGATGTTACGCAACAGTTGCGAATATCATAGCTAGTGATGCTTGCCACCGAGTATCGGAGAGGAGCTCTGTACGCGAAATATGGTGTGATCGACCGATCACCATACGAATGGGAGGGAACCGGTCCCCAGCATGCGACACACAATCCAATTTTCAGTGCGCTTTTACCCTGTAGCAATACCCTACGTACGTGAACTGGTTTAGAGCAGTGCACTCTGAAAGTGCCATTATCCCTGTAGAGCAACATGAGCATAGAGCCATAAGTGTCGTCCCGGCTGGAAATTCTACAATATTCAATCAGACTAGCTCATACGTTTCCTCCTAATTTAGTATGGAAAGACTGGCTTATAGGATGTCGGAGCCTCGGTCAAAGCGTCGCGTTCCTTGGTAGTAAACGCCATTGGAGGTGTGTACCTGGCAGATGAAGATATTTAATGTGTCTATCAAGGATGGCGATAGCGCTAGATAGGAGGAGGCACTCCCAGCGGAAGTAGTTCGAAAAGCGTTCCCCCTGCGTCCTGTCCCGTTTGCTCGCTGTTCTGTCCACGGTTCTGGCGTTAGTTCGAGAGGGAAGCATTCCTCATCGATGCTCGGGGAACTGCGCGAGACATTCTGCCGTTATATGTAATACCCGGCGATCTTGCGCGCCTTCCTTTTTCCCCGGCGAGCAGCGCACCGGCCAGCAATGGTCTCCAAGTCCGAGTCCAAGCTATCTGCGAAAGAGCAAGCGAGTGAGCATGCCTGGCTACTTAACAACGGGCGTTTTAGCAGCGCGCACGCGCAACAGGGAGAGAAAGAGAGAGCTTGCATACCGGCGGCCGTATCAATTAGATTAGAGGATTTATTCGCGGTTATACCGTGCGCGCAGAAATGTGTGCATGTATCGGTGCATGCCTGGCAGCCCGGCTACCTCTTGCTCAGTGGGATCGTGCATGCTCGCGTGTGGTGAACCGCGTACGTGCGCTAGTATCTTATTAGGGAAAGGCCCCTGCCGGCTTGCCCGCCTGCCTGCCTGCCTGCTTGCTTGCTTGCTTGCTTGCCTGCTTGCCTGCCCGCACTCCCTTCTCTGCCACTATCGCTATCCTCCACCACCTCCTCCACCCTCCACCAGAGTACATGTGTGACCGCCGCGTCCACCAAGAGCGCCGGCTACGTGTGCACCGTGCCTAAGCAAAACACGGGGCGAGCGTGTGTGCGGATGGTATGCAATCATGTCATTACACCAGGCCGTCTGGCGCGGGGAACGCGCTCTCTCGACGGCCACTCCACCGCTAGTTATTTGTATGGGACACCGTGATCCTATCCCTCCAGACCCCCACAGACCCCACCCCCCGCGGCAGATTCTGCTTTCGCGCGCCCTTACAGACCCTCTTCCAACCCTTTGCCCTTTTCCCCGTATATCGCTCTTGATCAATCCTACCGATCATTGTCGACCGAGTCAGAGAACTATTAAATTAATTTTTAATAAGCCTCGACTTAATTGGTGAACTGTTCACTGTTAACGTAGTTAGTCAAATGGTTCAATGGTTACTTATACGACTGTTCTTGAAATTCTGTAATTCTCTGTGGACGCTGAGAAAGAAGATGTAGAGATATTGAGAAGATATTGAGAGATAAATATAAGGTAGTCTATAAATTTAGAGGTGATATGAAAAGTAATGACAGTCGCTTACAAGCGGCGCGCGTGTTTCGAATTCGTGTAGTTTTCCTCGGTATAAGCTGGATGAATATATTGGTAGCAGAGGGGGAAGATGCGTACTGGAATGTACATCGCGGAGCAAGAAAAATACGGGCGGGAAATATAGCGCGCGCCCGTTAGAGAAACGGGCATACCAGTGGGCGAAGAAATTGAGCGATCTGGGGACAGATAAAGTAGGCCTAGGTGTGTAATTAATGTCTGTAAGAGGTTGATCGGTCCACGGAGGAAGCAATAAATTCTGCTTGCCTGGAATTGGCGCGATTGCTTCCTGAATATAATTGAGTTAATAGAATTGAGACTCGGCTAACGCCGTCGCGCTGATGTACACACTACATCAAATCTATATGAGTGACTCGATACATTTGTCCCATAAGATCGCGACGAAATGAATCCGCAGAAAACATGTTCGCATTTTCATTTTTTGGAAATCGTCCATGATTTTTATACTTTTAATAGTTCGCAATAAATCTGAGTAATTTTCAATACGGATGCGTTTATAATGTCGGATCCGCGCGATCAAGCACTAACTTTCTAGTATCAATTATTCGAGCAGCACTCGTCGTATTAGTTATTTATCATCGACGCATTTACTCTTCAAGATCCTTTGCATTGAATGTTGCCAAACCGAGGGAATTTGTAGAAAAAGAGTTTGAGAAATTAACAACGGGGAGTGGCAGTAATTCGAAAAATGCGGCTACTAGTTCGCGTGCCGTATTTTCCTCGGGCGATGAAAAAAGCCTGGACATCATCTGCGCGCAAGGAGCAAAAACGTTTTCACGAAAGGACGCGCGTCGCGTGTGCAGGCCGCGCGTGGTACGCTCCGCGCTCGCACGATGCATGCACTCGAGCGTGAGATGCGTTATGCGTCGTTCCACACACACAGAGGCAGAAGCGTAGGGAGGAAAAAGCGCGAGCATACACCCGCAAAATCTGACGGTGTGCGCGTGTGTGGACGTAGTGAGCGCACACTCGAGTAGAATAGTCGCGTAAACGCGAAGGCAGATAGATAGGGATACGGCAGGAAATGATTTGTGTTGTATCTCCTCTCGTCCGGCCGAACAATGCTACCATGACTCATCCTCCAGTGCGATGCCGACGCTACGAAATGAACTCTAAAATAAATCCACGCCTCCGGTGCCCCGATGATTTACCACCGCAAGGGTGTAAGAGAGAGACGGAGCGTAGTCTCGATTCGGCAGAAAATTTCACGCTCAACCGGCTACCCCAAATCTCCCCGAAATGTATCGCAATTCCGGAATCCAACCCTCCGCGAATACCGACAATAACAACCGGTGCGTTCGAACCAAGCTTTGAGTAAAAAAATCTGCTCGGAGTGCGTTTTGGCCTGACATTCTGGAAGACGTGTTTGTGAAAGGGAGGCTGGTGTATCTGGTAGGATTGGTGGGACGAAGCCGGTGGTAATTACGGCATCTAATGGCGATTACAGCGCGCCGCGAAGAAATCGGAGAGCGAAAGGGTAGCCGGATGATGATCGATACCATTGGTATCATCGCGGAGTAATTATGGCGAGCTATCAGGGCAGGGTGAGGCGGTAGCGCTCGAGATCGGCCGAGGCCGCTTGCCGACCAAGGAGAGTAAAGAGCAAAGTAAAGGGTTCCTGCGGTCGGAGGCGCGTTGTTGCGGTTAAAGCCATAACACGTCACGTCCGAGCTGCAGCCACTTCTTAACTACCCGCTGGTCGGCACAGAGTGTATGTGTGGATACCTGCTTGGTAGCCGCGCACGCATTTATAATATACGCGCCCTGGACGAACGCCGGTCAATTATTGGCCGACACAACCGCAGAACTACCGAGAGTCCGAGTCGCCGAGTCCGCGCGAGAGCGAGTGCGGCTTGTAGAGTAGATCGGCCTGGATTCGTTGCATCGACCGACCAGCCCCAAGGATTTCTCCTATAGAAAAAGCTCCGAGCGGGATTTGGTGAGAATGATCGGGACTCCTGGTACTCGCAAAAAATCCCTTCCTCTCGGGCATGCGCGCGCGAACGCGCCCAGGCCAACCTGCAATTATAATGCACGTGCAGGAACGCGCAGCGGGCTTGAGCACTCGAACCGCAGAACAACGGCGTGTTCTGACTGTCGATTTTCGGCCAACTTGCAATATAATGCTTCTCTTATTCAAGATACAAGAAGCGAACGCTTCCATACCCTTCTGTTGCCCTTGCCCTTTAAGCGCGACCGCGCCGCTTACGGGAGGCACCAGCTGATTAGCTACACGTGCTCGCTAAATGTAATTAAGGATGCACTTCGCCACACGAACCATCCTATAACCGAGATTACGAAAAGTTTTTCGTCGTGGGAAAGAGCACATGTCTGCTTGTGCGCAAATACGTTTTATGAGTCATATATGCTCTTACAAGATGCTCGCTGAAATAATCTGCGCGCTGCAATCAATAATTGCTCCAGTGGGCAATAAAAACATGAGTAATCTAGGTCTGTAATCAGAGTGCAGGATACTTTGGCATTCGCCTGCTACCCATGATTGTACTCAATTAAAATCTAATGATAATACGAGTATAACACAAGCAACTAACCTGCAAACCCTCTGCAACACAGTATTGCGGTATCCGAAAGAGTTACACTTATGGATGATCCAAATATTTAGCCTCGAATGCAGTATCTGACCAATGGATCAACCAGAACCCCATGCTCCATACGATTTTATAAGATCCTTCTGCTGCCATCTGTGACTCAGCAGGTTCGCATTCCCTGTGGTATCGTACCTTTTGTCGCTACTATACTCGGTGGGTAAGAACCCACCTAATGTAGCCTTTCAACTACCAGAGATTACAATCAAGATGCAAATTGACCTGTGGTTCAATTCAAGAGTGGATAATAGATATTCATTTAAACTTCGTGAAGTAAAACTTCGTACTCATAGAAAAATTATGTCATTCATACAACCAAACATAGGAAAAATCTGAGTTAGTGTATCAAGACTGCATGAAGAAGAACTATATTCCAACGATAACCCAAGGGAGTGCTGAGCATCATTTCTGCAATGCAACCGAGCACGCCGGTTTCCCCCTCGCCCCGCTGGGTGTTCGTGATCCATTAATAATACTCCGTATCCACGAAACAGTTACTTTAAATTGCAACGGGTGATGTACGATCGTCGGCAGGAAGAATATCAAGACGAAATATGTAGCAGGACATGCGGGGTACACGGACAAGATAGGATGTTAAATGACCATCTGTATCTATCCTTCTAAATACGTCGTACCAGCGGGAATCGTCCAGCCCCAGTATATAAGGATCCCTCTGCCATGAGAATCATTTAACATCGATACACTTGGCAGTATCCAGGCACAGAAATCGCAGCTTCTTCCTTGTTCCTTTCGAGCAAATCGATGGGAACGACACCGTCCAGTCCAAGTCCTGTAACATCTGAAATATCGTGTTCAGCGATCGCACCGTTTACAAACGCGGTGACAATTCATCTCTAGCGAAGCAAACGTCGCTCGTACAAGATCGCCGCGCTTTCTCTGCATTTCTAATGAGTCGTACATAAAAGAGCGCGCGCGTGCTCTGATCGTTGTGGCAATAGTTTCATTCCGCATTGGCGTGGCCGGCCGGCATCCCGGCGATTTCAAACTCGATCGGAACAGCCTGCCGTGTTTGTGTCGACGGTGCGGCGGCACGTGGGCGGCTAGTGCGCGCGCGCCATATGAGAGATCGCCTCGTTACTTTATAGCATATGCCCGCTTCCAGAACACCGGGCGGGAAACTGTAGGAACAGGTTACGCGGATACATGCTTATAAATGTTTCTGCATACGTAATAAAATATTGCCTTTCCCGGTGAGCCAGTTGGGTGTCCGGCAGATATCAGGCAGGACACACGAGCGCGCGCTCTCTACTGTATGCCGACGTCCCTTTCTAACTCCCTCGTAATTAAAATAGCTTTTCCCGCGGGCGAAGTGTGTTTCAAGCCTGATAACGAGATCCTATTTATACCCGCCCGTAACATAATGCATTCGCGCGCTCGCACACTTCGAACTCTCCCATTCCCTCTTTCTCTCCTTCCCTCCTCGGAGCCGTGACACGACGACCCCCGGCTGCTTTGTCGGAGCTCGTGCCATTTCCTTTCCGCGAACTCACTTTGCTTTGTATCACTTTCTCCGAGAGCCCGCAGCTATCTGCGTACCCGATGCTCGTTAGCTTTGCCCTGGAAAAGTGCTCTCAATCTGGAATAAAGAAGTTAATGAGCACTTCGTCCCTCGATCCATCTTGACTACGGGGTCAAGATCGACGTTGGCAGTCGTTCGGCCCCCAAAGCCAATTCTCCGCTCGAAATGGCTTCGCGTATGATCCAGCAACGAAAGAGCATCCTAGCGTGTCATGCAAATATCATTGAACGCGTGTGTATGAGCGCGCGGGAAAATAAGCGGCGGTGAATCAACGTCATCGGTGCGGATGGTTTGCGGTGTCCCGGAGATATGAGGGGGATGGTGCTCCTTGGTAGCAAACACAGCGTAACCGGGTTAATTACCGCAGTGTCACCCCTCGAAAAGATTTCCACGGTCTTCTCGGTGTGGAATAGAAAGAAAGAGAGAAATGAAAGAAAAGAAAGAGACAGAGAATGCGGGCGTGCCCGTTGTTCTTAGCTGGTGCCCTTGTAGAGAAGCAAATTCAGTGGACGCGGCCCGAATAAGCTTGCCCCGTCGATTAATAATGGCTCGAACCTCTAATTCCATCCCTTCGGGAGGTATGACGAATAGGCGCGTTATCCACGCGAGGCCGTGCTTCGGTTTCGGCCTAGCTGAGAGACCAAGGGTTGCTCTCTCAGTCTATCTGGTGGCTCTCCGGACACCGCTCTCAGTTCCAGTGGCACCCTCTCTCCCTCTCGGGCTGCTCACTTCGCGCGAGAGAACGGGGTTGAAGGGGGTGGCAGATTGATCCGTCACGGAGCGCGAGCACAATCACCCCCATTAGACATTATGTGCCTCTCTCCCGGACACACACACACACATATACAGTGGACTGCTTGTGCACTGAGAGCGGGACGGCCACGTGCGAACACGTAGGGCTGACTCTCCGTGGATAGTATGTACGTGCGTGCGCCAAGCGTACCGTGCACGCCACCGAAATGCATCCACTCCTCTCTCACCCTCTCTCTCGCGCTCTCTCTCTCTCTCTTTACGTCGCTCTCCCTGAGCTATGATACTAGTGCTGATCTACGGTACTAGCCGCACGGCCAACGGTACAAGTCCGAATTTGTGGTGGGAGCCTGTCTTAACGGGCTACACCACCCGGCCGCCCGTCAGATTTGATGATACCGAGGAGCAGGAGAACGCCGGATTGCGTTACGCACTGCAGACTCGTGACATTTGTCAGGAGCGACTAAAACAACTTTAACTGTCGACCTCCTACTATCCTTCTCGATGTGCGAATTCAAGTACTACTAAGTCTCTCTCGAGAAAAAAAAACATGTGTGACAATACAAATGTACTTTCGATAAGCAATGCGTGGAAGGTTTGTATCGCAGTGTGCCAAGGAATAGGAAATACGTGAACTCGAGAACATCCTAAGAGCTAAGGATATTTCGTAGGGAAAGTACGGGAAGTTGCTGGGCGACGCTTCGAAAGAGTTCAAGCGCAGTTGTTGTGCTCGGTCGCGTGCGAAGGTGGATCCCCTCCAATCCAGCGGAACATTTGTTGAACTTTGGGAATGCGAGTACGAATTGGCGGGCGCAGTGCGGGGATTCGGGAGAGAGCGTAGAGTATCCGAATTCGATTCTGAAAACCGAACGACACGAAGCTGGAGGAAGAGGAGAGAGAGAGAGAGCTGTTGTGGATCGCGCTCGCGCGGAGGCGACTGGCGACACGGCGCGCTGCTCACCATTTCCCGCGACCGGCGAAGCCACCCACGTCGCCCGACGCTCGTTTGTCATCCGACAAATAGCCTTTCTGCCGGGCCGCGTAACACCCAGAAACACTCGAGTACGTGTGTCGACATGCGTGTGCGCTCTTTCTCTCTGCTTCTGAATGCAGCCTCTGCCGCTCCAGCTTCTCATGCCTTCTAGTGAACGATCTGTCGCTGCGCTTCCTCCTGGATTATTATTATCTTAACGGCCCGAGCCGGCCCGGCTTGAGAGGGCCACGTTGTATTTCTGCGACAGGCAGAAATACTTCAGCGCCCTGGCGTTCCCAACCATTAAGTCTGCTATCTCATGAATTCAATGATCACCCTCACTCACTCCTCTCATATAATTGTATTGCCCACCACGCTACTGGTAATTGCACTCGATGCTGAATTCCGCTCGCCGCGAATACTCCTGGAAATTGCCAATTCACTCTGTGAATCGTTACACGGAAGTTTGCCCGATATATATCGGGGAAGTCATTGATCACTGGAATATTCAAGTTTACGAGAAACACGTGATACGTACAAATTGGAATACGCAATACGTCTGCGTCGAGATACGTCAAAGATGAATTGAAACTGTAGTCTCTCCGCTTCAATTTGTAGTACAATGTTAAATTTGGCGCGGTGTCGCGCGATACTAATAGAAGGACGAGGAGCTGTCTCGTTCGCTGTCAGAGTGCAATTTTTACTGCGGATCCTTCGTCGATGTACTTAAGCGCATCCGCACATCTGGCGCTAAAGCAGTGCCAGGACGCTATGGGATGGTAGAAGTGCGAGGCGGTAAGCGGCACGAGAATTCGCTGATGGATTAGTCGCCATTCGGGGAATGCCAGGCTCGAGAGGAAGTTGCGCTTGATCGATGATCTCTTCCGTGGCTAGTCGACTCTTAATCATTTCTAGCAATGCGCGCCAGATTCCTCTGTAATTGTTCCTTCTGTCGTGGAATTTCTCAACTCTTCGAGCTTGACATTTCAATCGACAAATCATGTCTAATTAATGCGATAATTGTCGCGAGTCCTTTAATTTTCCACTTAGACCACAATAGCATTGGACATTTTCAGAAGGAGAAGCAAGCTGTTATGAAAGTATTGTTCAGCCAATTCGGGACGAGGGTCGTGAGCGGCCATGAAGGTTTATGATGAGAAGGAGAGAGAGAAAGCGAAAGGGTGGGAGAGCAAAGAGGGCGAGGGGTTGAAAGAAGGAGGCAAGGACGAGGTGAGATGAATAAATAAGAGGGTTTTGAAAGGCGCTCCTCTCGCTGTGGTCCAGAAGGTTATTACGCGGCGTCACGCGATGATGTATCCGCGCTGGTTCAGATTGTCTCCGAGAGATGGGACCACCAAGCGTGAAATATGCACCAACCCCCGGCTTAAACCCCCAGGAGGCATGCCGCCCACCCTTATTCACGACCGCATCACCACCTTCAGACGCCCAGGCACATTCCCCTCGTGCGTCTTCCACGGAAGAAGGACGGAGAACTACTACCTACAACTTGCCCGCTTCCCTTAGCCATTAACCATTGCTCTGGAAGCCAACCCCCCGCCCTCTTGACCCCACCATAAAAACTGAGAAGCTTCAGCATATCCTTAGCATAAGATCGTTAAAATAGACGAACTGTATTAAGATCGACTCTATAGATGTTTCAGACTAAAGTAGACACTTACAGTTCGATTATAATACAAAATATCCCTGAAGTACAATTGAAGAATAATTATAATGATTTAGTACAATAATAAGAGTAGATATATTATACAAGAGGGGTTAGTTGTAGTGTGTAAGTATAAAGTGATCCTTTGTCAGAATGTGGAAAGACGGTTGCGGGGGATTGTGAAGGATCGATAGGCTTTTAAAGTATTTTGGCAAATCGAGGCAGCCGGCGAACAAGAGTATCGCGATGAGGCCATTAGGAAGGGTATATTTGGGCGATGTGGCAATAATTTCTATGCATATATACGGCGTGGAGGTAGAGTGCACTGACGGCACATAGATCACAAGGGCTCGCCGACACGCGACAGCACGTGCTCAGTGTGCGCTTGCAATCGCTTGTTCTCTCTGTTCTTGTCTCTCTCGCATCCCCGCAACCTCGCTCTTCCATCCATTCCACGTGCCTTCGTACTTAGGGGTGAACTTTGCGAGCTTTCCACCCACCGCAAACGACACGACCACTCCAATGGAGAGTACCCTTCTGCTTGTATGTGTCTGCATGCGCCGGCAACCCTTCCCCTTCACCCATTACCGCAGCTCTATTCATACTTAATATAACGAATCTTCATGATCCTTCCTGGTCCACCACTAGAGTCAAGCTCGACTTATCCCAGGAGAGAATCAGATAAATGACAGGCCAGGAACCTATGTATTTTCTCAGTCTTGTTCTATGTGCTTTGAAATCCTTAGATGTATGGATTTGCGGAACTCTAGTTATTTAGAAGCAATTGCGACGAGTTTCGACTGCATATCTAGCCAGGACGCACAGTTACAGAGCAGAGGCTGGAATATTAAATGAGGACGGAGCTATAGGATAGCGGCGGTGTGTATTTCCCGACGGCACGGCGAGATCGCTCATGCGAGCGAGGTAAACATAAATATCGGGCGTTAGTACTCGATGCCTCGAACGTTCGTAATCCATTCAGTACCGGGAATATCCTTGATCGGGGAGACAGAGAGCGCGAAACCGCGAGAGCCGGGTCGCAGGATAACGAGAGAGTGTAACACACCGCCGACCCGTTCGAGAGACGAGGTGATATATCAAAAATCCCCGAAATTGCCTGTGAATGTTCGATTGCCCGTGGCTATCCGGGCTTTTTACAAGCACGACCGACTGCAATCCCGCTCACAGCGAGATGTCTGTCGTGGTGGACGTGATTGATCTCTGGAAGACTGACCGTCATCCGGTCCGTGGCAGCAGGCGTCGCAGCCTCCCGGCCTCTTCGGTCCTGCTCTACAGTAAGTTCCTGCTTGCTACGTCCTACCAACTCACGATTCAAGTCACACCCGTTCATCCGTCCAGGCGACTTTACGCAATCCGACTTGCCACAATGTATGAGATTAGCCGATCGTGTCCCAGCAGGACAATCGGCAGAGCTAGAAGAGCGAGTCTCGGGCGGTTAACGATCGGAGAAATCGAGCGCTCGCGAATTATTCGGCTGGAGTGACCGGCGTTACGATAGGACGCGCACATTGTCAGGCTTATTCTCTAACCAGCGTAGCCCTCCGTCACGCTTTTGCAACCCGACTGCATCGGATCATCCACGATTCCGATACTTTCCCACTTAATTAACTATTCACAATCGTTTGGTAATCTGTCAATGTCAGGGAAGTGATTCTCCTGAAATTCCAACCAACTTCGAATTCAATCCATAACCGGAATATCTGACGCTTATGCGGACTGAAATAATCGCCTTCTAAATAAGGGGATGACGGACAACGCGTAATCATATTATGAGGCTATGGCCTTTAGCTCGCACGGGGAGCGCCCCCGTGTCTTTGACATTTAGCAATTTCCCGCGGGAGGCCTCGAGGATCTTTCTCTCTCGCTCTTTCCTCCCATTGCGAAACAGACATGCTTCCCATTCTCCTAACATTTGCTGGATACTTGGCGCGTTTTCCCTCACGACAAGAGCGATCTTTATGAGCCCGCTGTTATCATTATTCGAAAGTCCCTCTAACTGTCTCTGGCAGGAATCTACAATAGAGTCAGAATAGCGGTACATACTACAAGAAGACGAGTTCGCCAGGTTTATGTTGGATTACTGCTATGTCCAAAATAGTGTGAATATCAACGTAAATATTTTGGATTTGTGAAGCAGCGCCGCGAGCGTAAGATAAGGATTCACTAAATTTCTCAGGGAATATTGTGTGATCTTGTCTAAAGCTCGCCGAGAGAAGCGTTAGGAGGAGTGATTTTCAAGATGCGCCGCCGTGGCAGGGGAGATCTATCGCGCGGACGCGCAATTTATTTTTGTATCAAGTGGATGTGTCTAACTAGTTTGTTGCCCGGCGAAAGTAAGAGGCTACGCTCTCAAGATTAACGATACTTTAGTGCTGTTTTAAAGAGACTCTCCTTCCACCCTCGTGCGCTTGGTCGGCTGCTCGCTCTCGCACCCTTCCCAGGGAAACACTCAGGAGTAACCTGCTCCACCTCATCCAGCTTCCCTTCCAACCTCGCCTTCTCTTGGTCGTCTTCGTCGGCGTCGGCGGCAGCGGCGGCAGTAGCGGCGTGTCCCTCCCGATCTCACCACTTCGTTATTTCCTACCGCCGCACTACCCTCGAATGGGAGGGCTGCCGGGAAAAAAGAGCAGCGGCAATCGTCGGAACTTGAAAGCAGGGCATTTTATGATGACTACAAAAGTGGTCCAGTGTTGGGGTGGTAAGAAGTAGGATGGTGGGGTCGACTTACTGCCCCCACCGCGATTTTTCCACCCTTAAAGCTGCTTGGGTATAGCAAGCCGAGAGGGAAAGAGTGATAGAGAAAGAGCAAAAGTCGGAGCTCGATTTCCCCTACCGAAGGATCTTGGAAGGCAGGGACTTGAATTGATTGCTTTCATTACGCAAAAAAGTCACCCTCTCCCACTTTCTCCCCCTCTCTCTCTCTCTCTCTCTCTCTCTCTCTCTCTCTCTCTCTCTCTCTCTCTCTCTCTCTCTCTCTCTCTCTCTCTCTCTCTCTCTCTCTCTCTCTCTCTTGATACCTCCTTTTCTCCACGATCTCCTCACTTTGCATCCCACTCGCGGCCTCTTTCCTCCTACTCTTTCTTTCCAGGTCGCTTTTTCTTCCCCCTTCTTTCCCTCTCGCTTCGTAGACCTCCACACTCTTCCAACTGCCACCCCTTCACCTTGGCCTCCGTATTTTTAACGCGCGCGACACTCGCGAATAAGTAAGTGCTCTATTTACATCAAATCTCGTAAGTTATCGCTGCCCACATCTCCAGAAACCACTGAGCACCACCGTCAGCATCAATGCTTTGCGAGGGCTGGGTTAATCTGTTGTGGAGCACGTAGTTACTGAATTCTCTAAAATGCTTGGACCTTTCTCCTTTTTGTGAATCACCTTATTCTAAAGCATGGGGGAATATAAAGGGGATTCATAAATGGCCGTCCATTTCTTACTAAAGAAAGCTGACACAAGCGAGTATTGCTCGAGGAATGATTTATATTTAAAGTTGCTTATTGGTAAGACAAAAGTCTTGTTATTTCAATACGACACCTTTGATGTCTGATCTTTAGTCCTCCGAGGAGCTAGATTAATGTTGTGGTTAGCATTTGGATTAGGAAGGATAGGAGCTCGTCTAGGCACCGATTAGGGGTGGCTAGGAGTACGATGCAGTAGCATTAGGCCAATGATCGATGCATCCAGAGTAGCAGCCTCATCTGCATCTGCCCCCGCGTTGCTCCAGGGGCAGACTGTGTCCCGTAGACTTCCACCCTCGTCCCATGTTCCAATGACGGGGTCGAACTGCTTTGTGACAATCGAAGTGCGTCCCCAACTAGGAACGACTGGTGTCAGCGATGGCTAAGCTGGTAGTGTTCATGCGAAGGACATATTGCCCGTCAACGCGGCTAGAGAAGCTCGTTCGTTCCCGAAAATGATATGCCAAAGTGTAATCTCGCAGGATCCTCCGGAGATTAACCCGGACGAGGTGTCGTAATGACGAATGGATCCGCGCTCCGGCGCCCGATCTTTCCTAGTAGAGGGATCAGGCGTCAGGTGAAGCAAGAATTTCCCGAGGGTGCCCACTTGCACTCTCGCGTGGGGCTTGAGTTTGCGCGGCGAATATGGAAATCGTGGTAGTTCCACCCTGCTCAGAGTTGAAGTATGTTCGCTTGGTTGAAAAGTCAAGTGACGTATGAAAGAAGAGTATTGGAAGGACACATGCAAAATTCTCGGGCTATCCTTGCCGCGATGCGAAGGTTAAGGTATGCCTGATGTAACAGGATGCGGTGTCGATGCAATCGACACTCGATGAATCTCCGGCATCAGTTCGAAAATGTAGAAACAGGCCGGCTAGGAAGTCGGAACACGAAGACGGACGGACGGGCTGCCGGGCCGCTCTCCCGTCTTCTGGAACGGTGTCACGTAGACCAGTTGCGTAAGGACATCGTTTGACAAGACACGCGTTTCCCGATCTCACGTATCTAATGTCAAAGCGAGTGAGGGCGAGCGAGCGAGCGAGCGAGGAGAAGGCAGAAGGAAAGAAGTAAGGCTGTGTCCAAGTCGGAGGCAGAGACGGAGGAAAGGAGGAATGAAATGAAGAAAGGAGTCATGAAAGAACGCGCGCACTCGAATGTAAACCGGACCCTTGTGAGATTCGCGGCCCACCGGCGGTCCCACCGACGCCGACGGCTGACCGCACCTTCCGGGCGATCCGGCTGATCCTGCCGACTCCGAACGTGCTACTCAGACCTTCCCAGCGCGACATTTAGATAGGTGGGGGCCCTCTGTGGTCCCCCGTGCCCTTACAGGGGGGTATGTGTATCAAGAACCATACCGCCATTCCTGCAGGATTCTTCGTATGATCGCCTTCTTCTTGGCTACTCGCTTCTCTTCCCAGTCGTATCTGTTTCATGCATCATTTATCCTTATGAAAGCCCGAGAACCCGAACAGTCCCGGAGACCCCGATATCCCCAAACTGGCAGTTTCAAGACGAAACTGGCATAAAACGCCAATTTAAAGCTGGAATTCATCTGTCACCGACGAAACTCGATGGCGGGTCAGCCGGGGGCACTTTTCGGGCGAACTACAAAGCCGTATATTTCTCGCTGGCATCGGACTCTCTCGGGTAATGTAGGGAAAAAAAAACTTGCGGCCACGCCGGCGCTCTATGACTAATTCGATTTCTCGAGAGGTATGCTCTCTCTACGTAAGCGCGCTAGATAGCTAACTTTGGAGTTATAATGTGCATAAAAGTGATAAGTTTCTTCCGGCGAATAAGTGTCTATAGATTACCGTAAATGTTATACTTCAGTACAAGTTCCCCAAGGAAAGTAGCCGTGTACGCTTGCCGAGTGCGCTGCAGTTTGTAAACCAGTATATCGTCCCCCACCTTTTGCGGCCCAGGCCGCCCCCTCCAACCGTGCCTAGCCGCTTGCAGATTCCTAACCCTTTCCTCCCTCATCCACCTTTTCCACCCATCCGCACGCCAGGGACACACACTGTCCACGGTATTTGTCCCGACGTAATCAGTCTCGTAATTAAGCGCGACAGGCTTGCTGCACTTGTCCACCATACTGTCCGCTGTCCTCTTGTTCATACCGATCGGCTTCGATCTCCGCGATACTTCTCCAATACTTCGGTCACAATTTCACCATTTCAAACATCCTCGTACAAACATCAACTGTCAAGGATCATCAGTGCAACTTCCAAGTAAAGGCAGTGAAACGCGTGATTCAAGATAGAGAAGCCACTGCGGAAGGACTGCATCCGATTGACAAGTTCAGAAGGAGTAATTCGCAGAAAGAGAGAGAGAGGAAGAGAGAAAGAGCAGTAGTGGCAATCTGCAGATGGGTCAGGCTGTGAAGTCTGCCCGAGTGGTTGATCCATTCTACTGATCGAGCCATTACCCTTATTCGCAATCTGGTGCTCTCGCACTTACTCCTGATCGAAGAGGCGAGCGCGATCGGACAAGCAGCAACCCTTCCGGCAGAGAAAACGAAAGCGAAATAAGAAGAAGAAGCTGTCGCGGAGATGGAGCGAGGTGGGACGACAAAGGGAAACTCTTAAATAAATAAAATCGATAAGGCGAGACGTCGTGTCCGCGGCTAGGAAGGTAGCAGAGAGTGAGAGAGGGAGAGAGAGAGAGAGAGTGAAAGAGAGAGAAAGAAAGAAAGAAAGAAAGAGAGTGATAGGGAAAGGGAGAAAGAGACAGAGAGAGAGAGAGAGAGAGAAAGAGAGGAGGAAGAGATGGGCCGTAGAAGGACAGGCTCATGAATAAGCAGTGCTCACGGGGGGTGTGCGCCGCGTGATTTCGCGTGGGACTGTTGGCGGTAGACCAGCCGGCGAACGTTTATTTCGCAACCTTTGCCTCTTCCATCGAGAGGCAGCAGCCTCCGCTGTAGCCGCCGCCGCCGCCGCCGCGATTTTCCCTCTCAGTTTTGCCGCGGAGTTCGGCACTATCTCGCTCGGGCTAGCGTTGGGTCCTCTTGCTCTCGGCTCGAGCCCGATGCCAATAACGACGTTATCCCGCGCGACGCTCCCGCCGTTTCCGTAGAAACCCCGCGTCGCAGCCGCCCCACGGCACGGCCACGTGACGTTGGCTTGGCCAATGGTAGACTCGCCCCCGGTCGCTGGATGCTGATCGAGGGTTGCGAAAGGCGGGGTCGCCGCTACCGCCGCCGCTGTGGGGATGAAAGCTCCGAGAATTTTCAGGGAAGCGGGGCTCGAAAAGCTTTGCGGAGTCACGTGTTACCTCGGCCCGACACCGTCGTCCTCGCCGTCGTTGTCGTCGTCGGCGGCGGCAGAAGCCTCCTTCGTGCTTTCACGTCGCCGTTAGTCGCCGGAGTCCGTGCCGCCTGCTTTTTCGGCTTCAACCAACGCGTCACCGCGCGCCTGATAACGATAACGAGAGCCAGACGTGACCGAGCACCTCTTTACCCCCGTAACACTCACTCCGCTTCACCGATCTTTTTCTATCCTCTTCCCACTCGGGATCCGATCGGCCCATTCGCTTTCCCGATCCTAAAGTGAGTTTTCTACGCGCCAAAAGAACTGCCCCCGAGAACTGCTTACTCACTGACACTTGTTCGATGCCCGTGAACTCTGTGCGCGCTAACAGTGACTTCTGATCTGATTGAGTGAATCTCTCCAATTTCCTTGTGATCCCAATGATTCTGTGTCGAATTACTCTTCATCAACGACGATTTTAAACTGTGGCATCTGTGATAGAACTACACCATATCATTGTCACTTGCTCTTGGACTGCATGGAGAATCGCAATGAAAAGTGTGTACAGATTTCCCTGCAAACAGACTACAATAAAAGGAAGAAGATTGAGAGAAATTCATGAGAAATGGAATATATAATAATCTGAAATCAAGTGCAATCAGGACAATCGCAATACCAGTTTCAAAACATTGGATGCAATAATAGTATAACTCGCTGAGTAGTTATTCGATGAATCGAGGACTTCCTCGATTAAAAGACGTTTAAAGAGTAATAATGAATCCGCCCCGAACAATTTCAAAACGGGGTAATCTAGGATTCTGGACTCCGTGGAAAAGTGCAGTTCAGTGATAAACGTGAGTGCGGTACTGGGAGAATCCCATTGGAGCGGCGGTGTATCATCGAGAAAGATTCACGAGTCTGAGCACACATAAAGGGAAAGAGGCGAAGAACTAGGTCTCAATTGAGGAAGATGAAGCGTCGGCCGACCGGGTGCCCACCGAAGCCACCCGCGGTCCGATACAAAGACGTTCCTGATGACAGTCATTGTACCGTGTCACCATAGACTGCTAGCTGTCCTCGTTCTCCTAGTGGAAAAGAAGAGAAGAAGCACTCTTGGAAGCGTCCAAGAGGTCTTGATCGGTGGTCAATAGAAGCGAGCGGGGCACTTGGATACACGTCTCTCCGCATTATATATAAATCTACTGCAAACGTCGGCTAGAGGAACCATCTGGATTCCCACAGCCGACGGCCGTCGGCTGGCGAGGTGCCGCGATGGACCTCAGCACGGCCTACCGCTACAATCAAAATATGATGGAATATTACACCTGTAAGCTGATTACCCATTATCTCACGCGAATCTCTAGCTTCCCTGGGAGAAACGTATCTTCTGGTCTCTCGAAGAAATAGATAGGTAGCCCGACGGTTCTTGTCATAGATCTTGTTCAATTATAGCATTCCCAGGATAAAGTAAATCGTTCTTTTCCTACACAAGAAGGTATTCTCTACTTCACCAGGAGCTAGTCTTTGGAAATATTCACAGATATTGCGCCTTTATTTCCAGTAAGACCGGTCTGTTTTTCGTCGATTGTAATGAAAAAAAATCACAGGAGAAAGGTTATTCTTTCGCAGCGATCGTTGGAGCCGATCGTCCGCAGCATCGAAATCGATTTCTCTCGGTTCCCTCGATTGAGCGACGCAGCGGAAAGATGGGAAAGTCGGCAAATTCGCGTTAATGCCGATGCTTAGTTTACCAGTGGACAAATAGCGTTACCGATGATCCGCAAAAAAGTCTTGCATAGACCGCAATCGTTGCACTCTCTGATCTGGGTAGGAAATATTCAGAAGGTTCTCACTCTCCCACTATTTCTCTGCTTTGCACTTCCCTAAATTCTCGGTGAAATCTTAGCAAAGCCTATTACCCGAAACCACAACTCTCAAGGCGATTCTCTTCCACTATCCGATCACCTTTTTCTCCGCGACAAGAGTAATGGAGTCCAATCTACACTGCAGTCGCTCGAGCTGCGGATATCCAGGAATCACGCGAACCAATTTGCCAGTCGGAAATTCGCACGGGGCAAAAAGCAGGCTTGGGCAGAATGGCGAAGGGGGAGGTGGGTGACGGTTTCGCGTACGTATGTGTACGCAAATGGGGAAAATTCGCCGGTTCGGTATTGCGGCAATTTGGCCTGCGGAATATTGTCCCACGAGGAAAAAAGGGTTAAACCTACCGATCCGCGTGCCGCTTTCTGTCTAATTAGCAATCAGGCCGTATTAATTAGGCAGGGTCGGCTGTGTGTCGTTTTAAAGTTGCGGCGATCGAAACCAACGCGCGCGCTCCCGAGCCCGGCCATCCCGTTCTCAGCGTTTATTGTCGGCAGCCGCCACCGGCAGCGGCCGCGTTAAAACTAATGGGATGATAATAATTATGAAACATTAACAAGAACGACGCGGTCACAGGTCGTATCAAATGCCCCGGCGGTTAAATCGCTTTTACCAGCGGCGAGCACCGCTCTCCTCTCACCGCAATTGAGAGTCGAAGATACCCAGTGATCTGCGGAGCGAGCATATGTGTTACAGAATACGCACATGAAATTACATGTTCTTCAACTATTTCACCCGAATTATAATCTTATAACGTGTCGCAATATCGTCAGACAAAACCTTGACATAACTTATTATATAAAAGAATTCTTGCCGACTATTTCGCCAGACAATCTTAATGAAAGTAGTAAGCCCCCCGGAGACAATTGGGATTACGAGTTTCGAAGGCAAATCTCAGCGAAAGACATTCGAAAAAGTATCTGGTCGTTGGAGCCGACGATTTCTCAGGGGTTCCGATAATAATGTCTATCGGGTACGAGCTCGCCGGCAATACATAACGACTCCAGCGTAATGTAATACAGGAACAAAGCAGCGCTTCGATCCTCGAAGAAATATCGAGTGACTGCTCGGGAATCTATATCAAAGTTCCTGGCTACCGATGTACAACATGCACACGTACAACTACGTGATCCCATGTATCGGCTGGCCCCTCCCCCCCTTCCTTCTCGCTCGAAAGCCAGATCCGAAGGGCCGATGCCGACGCTTCTCTTGCTTTCTAGTCGCCCGGAAAACTGGAGCGCTCTCCGACGAAGGATCCTCTTACTCCTTGCGGTTCCAGTTTAATGAGCCCGGCGCATCGCCACTCTAATTGCCGCCACTCGCCGCAGCTTACCACACATGTAGAATTACGCTTGAAACTTACTTCTTGAATCAATTAAGGCCTCGTATAGAAGAGCATCATTAGAAATTCGAATGAAACACCGTGATGCGTGGAATCCCTTGATTTCGTAAACTTCACGCCAACGAGCATAGTACGAATAACAAGCTCGTTAATAAAACTCATAGAGTACGAGATCTGCCTTTCTTACTTTGAAATCTCTTCGAAATCACAATCTGATGCCAAACGGGTATTTCGCAGTGGTAGTGTGCAAGATTGAAGATATCTCAGTGTGAGAGAGAGAGAGAGCGAGATAGGGTTGGGTAACAAGGTCGAGCACTGCAGTAGCCAGGTCCAACTAGTATCACGAGAAGAGCATTGTAATCCGTAGCGTTGGAGAGAAGCTGAGCGCGTTTTGGGTGATGGTGGTGCAGGGTGGCCGAATCGCGAGAGCCCTCGTATATAGTTGCGGTCAGCAGGCGTGACGGCCTCGTGTGCGTGTCCAGGCAGGCAGTCATGGTGCTCTCGCATCCTAGCAATGCTTCCACCATGATTCCAAGCGATATCCCCCTGACTACCGGCCGAGCGCAGCCCGCCACGGGGTGCTGCGGGATGCGACCATAAATGCGACGAGCGAATTGATTTGCGACCGGAAAGTGCGTATCGTTTCTAGTAATGATCGCGGAGTGCTCATTGTCTTCCTGCGGCCGGAGGGATTCCTCTCCCACTCGCAATACGACGGCCCGATCGCTCGAAAAAAAGACGCGTGCTTCACGCGTCATAGAATACTACCGGAATAATGACACTTCGCAGTAGCAATTCATCTTCCTAGCAATTCCAATCATTATATGTGAAAGTTCGCTTCTGGATCGAGTTACCAAGGGTTCTCGATTGGTAGGTTGCACTAAAGTTTGTCCGTCGATTAAAAGTTTCGTCAACCTTAACGCCTCTTCTATCGCATGTAAAAGGGCTTCTTGGAACCCTAATGCTATTTATCCTAAAAGCACAAGTGCACTAGGCGACACTGTCGAATAAGGGATGGTCTGTTCGATTCGAAGCGTCACTGAGTGGGAATTCGCTTGGAGTCTATGCGTATGGGGTTGCCTTGCCTTGTGTATACTGGATCATCGAATCATCGGTGTACTGGCTCGAACACGAGGACATATGTCGCGCGGCACCACCCTCCATTAAGATATTGGCCCCGAGTTATCACGTTGGACAGGTTTAATGCACGAAAATAAAGCCGGCGACACTGCAGACTGCTGCACCCCCCTGTGGCGAGGATCATTCTGTAATGAGTAGTGCCCGTACAATGGAAATACCGGCTGTGCCTGCTATTCGTCACTTGGGAAACTCGATTAACTCGCACGTCTTAATTCAATCTACTTTCCTTCCCTCGTTATTAGAAGTGTAGCTCTCCCAAATAGAATCGTACTACTTAAAAGTTGTAATTGAAGATTTTTGACGAGTGTTTTACAGTTAAAGTTGCGATTTGGTTGAGGGTTGAAGAAGGCGGATGGATCATTCGTCAGGCGAAAAGTCGCCACCGAAGAAGGAGTCAGTTGGCTAATGCACTATCGATTTCCATTTTCCAGGCCACGGCGGAGTTAACCAGCTCGGCGGCGTCTTCGTGAACGGAAGGCCCCTACCGGATGTAGTCAGGCAGAGGATCGTCGAGCTAGCGCACAGCGGCGTCCGACCGTGCGACATTTCCAGGCAACTCAGGGTATCTCACGGCTGTGTATCCAAGATACTGTCGAGGTGAGTACCGACACCGTTCCGGCGCCATCCAGATACCACTCGTATCCGTTACAACCGCAACCCCCCGGCCTCCTTGCCACCTTCCACTCCACTCCACTCCCTCGCTCCTTCGCTCCACGCTTTTCCCTTCGACTTTGATCGCAACCATTCACACGATACTTGATCTTAGTATCCTTACAATCATATTCCTTCAATTCTTCACTCTCTGTAATTCTTATGAAGCCTAGAATTTTACATTCGTCCTACCACTCCCCGAACCTGGATTTTATAGTAATCTAAAAGGCCAGCTTAACTATCCGCAGCAAGCAAAAAGCGTTGACGCCGGTTCGAGAATGATTTAGAAAGGACGAAGGCCTCGGGGCCGCTCGCTAAGAGCAGCATTGCCATTTCCGCGCAGCTGAGTGGCTGAGACCATCAGGAGCAATGCGCTAGCGGCGGAGGAGCCCAAGAGAAATAAGGGAGCGGATAGAGTATGGCAAAAAAGGAGAGTATTCCCGAGTCGGAGTGATTTAATTAAAGACGCTGTTAGGACCGCGGGGCGAACGAACCCCGCTTGCGAGGCCGGAAGGAAGGAACCAACCCCGTCCTCTCTTTCTCGAGCAGCGGCCCTCGTTCCCGTCGAGAACGGCGGGGGGGGTGCCAGCAGCGGCTGCGACGATATGCGGTTTCCATGTTTTTTCCACCCTCCCTCCGTCCCGCGCGCATTACATAACCGGTGGCCTCGTGCCGTTTTGATGGCCCGAATGTCATTCGTCCCCGTTGAAAGAATATCATTGTCATACACGACGAGAGCGAACCCGCGTACTCTCTTTCGCTTATATGTCCTGATCGTAATACATCGCTTTCGGATTATTTACTACTAGAATAAATTCCTAGCTGATTTCTTTAGTCATGACTGGACCAACTCCCGATCGCACGAAAACGAGAGTGTCCAAGTGATTCAATGATGGGCCAAGTTTCGTGCTTGTAGTAACGACCGACAGAAAGTCTCGTTAGCTCGTGGTCGACATAAAGCTAAATCGAAGAACTACGAACTTTTGTTACCGGCACATTGCTAAGGCGGATGCGAAGCTTTACGAGCGAAAAGTCGGAGTGAAAACGAGCTTACATCGTGTCGACAAGGGACTGTTAACACCAGGGGCCCGCTTTACGCAGTCACGCGCCGCTGATACCACTGCTCGCTGTTTCGCGGAAGCTGTGCAACGTTGTCTTCACAGAGGACGAAGGCAACGACGACGACGACGACGACGACGACGACTTCGAATTCCGGCTAGGCGAGGGCCCATAAAATCGCGAGGGGCGACTGAAAAGTTTTGGGAGAAACGAAACACCGCCCTGCACGAAGTCAGCCTGCTTGGCCCCGAAAACCTTTTTCTGGCTACCGCCGCCGCGGCGAAGACACAAAGTGCTTTTTAAGGTCTGCTCGAAGGAGGAGAATCGCTCGATCCCTTTGTGCCGCACTCACAACTCACGAGACCCTGTTCCGATGCTGTTCACGTCGGACTCTGCTTCTACGTAAAATTCTGACTCCCGCAAATCTCGCTGATGATTCAGTCAAGTTGAATATGTTTCTCTGATTTTTAGACGTGTATGATCATTTTGCGAAGTTCATTCTCCATCGGAAAGAAGAATTCCTTTAAGGTAGTTGTGTCGGTACTGTACCACCCAAAAGTCAACCGTTGGCCGAAGAAACTGTTAACCTCGCGTTGCATTCTGCCGATGAAATTTGAGAAAAAATGAATTTTGAGCTAGGACTCTGGAATTTATATCACTTCTTCCTTCATGCAAGAAAACATTCTCCACAAAATTTCAGCCCCATAGAACGTCGGGAAGATTAAAAAACATGGAAAATACCGCGTAGATCAGATGAAATTAATTAATCAAGAGGCTGTTCCCAAGTGTTTTCGGTAGAATTTCGGCACTTTGGCCACTGGTTTCATGTTTTCTATCCGTTTTGATACTTAAACAATCGATTTATCAAGCGTTCGGCAAAGTCCGAGAACCTTCGAAAAATCGAAAATTTGTGAAGGGGTACATATGGAAAAATTTGCGAAAAAATGAATTTTGAGCTAGGGCTCTGGAATTTATATCACTTCTTCCTTGATGCAAGAAAACATTCCCCACCAAATGTCAGCCCCGGAAAACATCGGGAAGTATGGAAAATATGGCAGAAACTGTCAGAATTAGACGAAATTCGGCAATAAAATCTTCATATAGATCGCTTTTCTCCCGATTTTCCCTGGCCGAGTCTGTGATTTTCTGGGCGCGTTCACATTTAAATCGAAATTAACGCAAACGCTTTAGCAGGGGCAGTGAATGGTTGCCGGGGTGCGAGGTCAATTTAAAAAAGAATCGCGCGATGTAATGCCCATTTCACGGTGGCCGAGGGTGGATGGTGGGAGGGTGTAACAATGAGCCTTCCGAATATGAACGGGTGAGCTTTGCCATGTGGGCCTAGAATGGGGTTTCACGCCAGACATAATCGTAATAATTCCCGGAGCGCAGGGTGACGCGACCTCCACTGTTTAAGGGTGCTATTCCTATAATGCTTTTAGCTGCAGGTTCACAGCAATCGTTTTTTCAATCTCTCCGTCTCTTTCTAGCATGCTTCTAAACGAGGGTTAGATTTCGCGGCCAAGTGATACATTGTCCAAGAGTCGTAGAATGATTTGTCAGCGCTGTAGAATAAGGCATACTGCGTCCCAGTAGAATAACTTAAATCAGGGGATCCTCGACTTTGAATTGTTTCTGGTGGAAAATTCCTGAAATACGTAGAGCTTAAAGCGGGAGAAAGTTGGATGACGATGTTGCGGTGGATTCGCGCGAAATTCTGTCGGTAGCAGGGTGAGTGAGGCTTCGCCGTTGGGCAAAGCAGCGGACCCACATCCATCAAGGCGGCCCACAGGCGGACCATTATCGCGGGCTTTCCGGCCTAATTGAATTTAAGCACGAGCGAAGATATTATTTAACTAATTAGGCACAAAGGGCGCGTTCACGTCGGGCCAATCGCGATTGCGCCGCTCGGCGTTGTGCTTCGGCGCTGCTACTCTGGTGGGAGCTGCCTCTCCCTCTGATAGGGAGGAACAGAGAAAGGTTTCGAACGTTATGGAAGCGAGCGAGAGGCAGAAAGTGCGGCGTGTGCACGTATAACAACGACCACCACCACCAACCGACGGAGGGTAGAAGCCGTTTGTTTTAAAACAGCCGCTCGTTGACGCGCCGCTGGACTGCGATTCGTTATTCCGACGTTGGCCGCCCGCCGCGGGAAAAACGATCTCTTCTCACTCACTCCCTCTCTCGGTTACTGTTGGTGAACCCTCTCGGCCAATACGTCCTCTGCCGACACACCGAGCCAGAGAGGGCACCGAGCAGATCTCTTTTTGATAGGGTATTTTTAAATGCACACCGCGCTCACCCGGCGCAATTGAAAAGGGTGGTGGTGGTAGTGGTGGCTGCCACTGCTGCTGCTGCTGCTGGTCCGCATGAATTTTTCAAGTGACGGCTCGAGCGCGACTCGAAACCGCTGCGTTAGCAGCACCAACCCCTGCCTGAGAGTACCTATTAGGGGATTGCGGTTGTTACAGTATGACGTGATCGCCCCTGCAATTAGACATTCGCCGTAATAGCTAGGTTGAAGAGATTCTTTCAGTGATCGGTATTTTTGTCTGTTCTGTCCGCTCAGGTATTACGAGACCGGCAGCTTCAAGGCCGGAGTGATAGGAGGCTCGAAACCGAAGGTGGCTACACCACCGGTGGTAGAAGCGATCGCCAACTACAAGAGGGACAATCCGACGATGTTCGCCTGGGAGATCAGGGACAGATTGCTCGCCGAAGGCATTTGTTCTCAGGACAACGTGCCATCAGTCTCTTCCATCAACCGGTAAGTCATCCGCCGGCAGGCCAATATCTTTTACCCAAGATACAATGCGCGATCTGAGTAACGAGTACCGCGCGCCTCTTGAATCACTGCCAGTATCTTCCGAGTAACTACACTTCGAGGAAAGCGTCTGCCCGTTAAATATCCTACCATCGTTAATTCTTCCTCGCCAACTCCCTTACTAGTATTCCACTCTCGGGAAGAAAGCTCAGCGAACAGCTACCAGAAGCACCTGTACGCTTCCGATTGCATGGACGATTACAGTTCCACCGGAGCGCTCGGTGTGAGAGATCCTGGTGGAGATTATAGAATCGGGGTGTCCCCGCAGGGGCGCAACTCTGCAATCGTATTTCGACATGTCGTGGACGTGGAATATGAATCGGCATTTAAGAGCGCAGTCGACATATGCTACGAGCAATCGCCGATGGGAGCGATTAGTGAGATCGGAGAAGCGGGCACTCGGCCCCCGATTCCACATCGTGATAAGGGTGCACTCGCTCTGTCACCCTCAGCCCCATTGACCTTTCGCAGGTTCCTTCGGGAACAAGCCGATTAATTCAAGTGTTTTTACGTCGCCCGCGCTACACACCCCCTTAACGCTCGGGGGTTCCTCTCTCGGCTTGGTTGGAAGATCGTTTCGAAACGAGGAGAAAGATAGAGAGAAAGTAAAGGGAAGGGAGTGAAGTCCCGCGGGAGAGTATTACAGTGTATCAGTACCGCACAAACTGAACGAGTGGATCCCCTTGTTGAGCATAGGACGAGCCGGAGCGACTTGAATGCCGAAAACAGCTCGGCTGGAAGAGAAAGAGGAGAGAATGCGGTGAAAGGAGACACGCTGCCCACCCTCCCCGGACCACCAGGCTACCATTGATCGACTCACATATGTCCCGAGATTTAATCAGTCGCTACTTAAGACCTTATCTCCCGCTTCATCCCGATTCTGCCTGTACGCACCTCGTACTTCACGGGGCTTCCCTCTTCCACCCTGAAACCAGTCACAACCCCGCACCCGCCCTCTACGCGCCCACAGTTCTCTGATAATGTAATCGAGCGTAATGCGGATCGAATTGCCCGCGCAAGTGAAATCCACTAATGCGATTTCCGTCGGCCACCGCCGCTAATGGATACGCACGCAAATTAATTAGCGCCTACGTTAGATCGGACTGATCACGCGGTCTAGCACGGTAAACCTTGATCCCTGATTCCCCACACGGATAATAAAAAGTACTACAACTTTCTACGTGTTTCGAGCATTTTCTCTTTTGTCTCAAAGTCGGAAAGTGATGTACAGAGACAATAGAGTTTTCGTCAGTGTTATGGGTGTTGCAGCTGGGACGGCGTGAAACGCGGGCACATGTAGCTACAGGAATTGCTTTCTGGCCAAGCTTCCCGATGTGTCTGGGATTGCAGAGCGAGGGTGCGGTGGCTTGTTGCTCGAGAGTAAAGTACTCCACCTCCTTCTGACGCTTCGCTCTTCGTCCTTCTCGAGACTCCTTCCCCGGAGGCTACTCACTTGCTCCGGTGCTCGTGCTCGCCTTCCTCCTTTGCCTCCTTGTCCGTATCCCCGAACGAAAGCCCAGATGGCGGGTATTGATCTGAATCCGGAGAGCAGATCGCCTGGAAAAACTTACCCCGCGGATACTTACCTACCCACCTAGGCGCACCATCTACATGCGCACCTACTCCAAACCGTCTCCGCCCGAACCCGCAACCTTTCTTAGCGGACCAACTACGTCCGACGAAATCTATTCCCATTCGATCACTTGATAGAAATGTACTCGATGCGACTATACGCTCGATCTGTCAAGTTATTTCACAAATCACGACGGAACAATGAAGACAAACAGGGTGAGAAGAAGACAGAAGAAACGACGCAAGTTTAATGCGCCAATAGCCTCGAGCGGATGATCGAGCTAGAGTTCCGGCGGCACCGATTTCGATGGAATTATAGAAGGATAAAATGAGTGCGTGGATGGCGAGAAGAAAGAGAGAACAAAACGAGAACTAGGTGGACGACGAAACGAGATTTTTCCAGTGCAGAAAGATGGAGAAGTCGAGTTCCGGGCAGCAGGAGGAGGAACGAGTGAGCGCTTGCCGTCGGGATTTCTCCCATTATGAGCGTGTCTCGCTTTTTCTAGCTTCGAAGCTAGTGCTTTCGTACGGAGAAATAATGATACGGCTAATATAATGTATTGTCCTGCTTTGCCACTCCGCGACGGGACAGTCCACGAACAGTGGACAGGGTTTCCTCGCCGGACGAGAGAGAGAGAGAGAGAGAGAGAGAGAGAGCGAGAGAGAGATGGGGAATGCACCGAACGAGGACGAACTGCAACGCCAGGAAAAACGCGGTCGTGGAGAGGGAAATAATGGAGTGGCCTTTGCGAAAAATAACAGTTATATATCCTGAGTAGGAGAGAGAATCGAGGAGGGCGGAAAAACAGGCGAAAAACTGGCGGGAGATCGGACGCTAACAGTTCGTGGCTTCTTCCGTCTTCTCTGTGGCGACCGATGCGACTAGATGCCGAGCAAGCAACTTCTCAACTTCCGGCTCCTCTTCCGTTCCGTCCGTTACCGTTGAACCGTACCAAAATAATCACCATTATTATGAAGCCATCATCTCGTCGCTACGCTATTCTCTCACACTTCGTCTTATTAATCTGTCGTCGATCACCTGCGAATAAAGCACCATCCAAATTACTCTCTAAAGCACTCGCTGACGATGCATCGGGATCTTGGACTTGTTGTGTCGGTCATCGTTACTCAAACAGATTCGTTGAGGGATGGAGGAAAGGGAGAGAGGAAAAGTGAGAGGTCTGTTTATGGGGAGGAGACAGAGTCGAAAGTGCTGAGGAAGCGAGAGAAGTGGAAAATAAGAGGAGAGAGAAGAGAAATTGGCGGTGGACCGCGGCGGATTTCGGCAGGAAATATTGATAGGCCTCGGCCTCGGCCTCGGCTTGCGGAGTCACGCTCGAGTAAGCGACTCTTGGTCCAGGTCTATCTTGCCCGTATATATACAAGCCCGCCTCGAACCTCACGGTGTTCCACTCTCTAGCCCGGTGCCGGTGGTTGCCTGTGCTTTGCTCCTCTTTCCCTCTCTCACTTTCCCCGTGAATCTCGTCTTCTGCTCGCGACTCCTTCCTCTCTCTCTCTCTCTTGGAGAAGTCTCAGGGGCAGATCGATAAGGAGCGAGGTTCACCCGAGGGCTTTACGCCGGCTTCTCACAGGCTCCTTCTTCGCGTTTCGACTGGAACCTCTCGCAACCCTCTGCTCGCAACGTCGGCCTCTTTTCCTCTTGCTTTCTCCCGTGTGCTTCACAGCCGAACCCTTACTTGCGGCTTCACAGTCGATATCCAAGGATAAGGGATGAACCACCCTCGACTTCCGCCAGTTCCGTTGGCGCTCCTTCCACCGTCGGCCTCCTAGAATCTTGGTCAATGGAGCCACGACTAACTCCCCGCAGCACAAATCCACAACTTCTTTGTACATCGAGAAAGCAAGAGATTATATACTGATTTACATTTGTCGTGATTGAAGCAGAGGTCAAACCTGACTTTTCCAATAGCCGGAATAGTTGAACTCGATGGAGCATCGATCATTCATTGTGAGCGAGTTTAATTCGACGTAATGAGCATGAACGTGACGCGCGAGGGAGGGAGAACAGTTGGCAGGAAATCTGTCGCGGCGAATCTCGATGGAATTGTATCAATCTGTCATCGCTGTGCTCTCTCGGCTGAATACAGTCCTAGCAGCGGGACCGACTCTTTTCTGCCGATATCGTCCGGCCGAATCTCCCGCGGAGGCAGACGCAACCAGGCCTGCTTTGCTCTCCATTACTTCCATATCATTTCGCACCCCCGTTCCGGAGATGTAGTGTCGAGAGAAAGAGAGCGAAAGAGAGGAAGAGCGAAAGCAGCGCAGGAGCAACGCCAAGCCATATGGCCGGCTGTTCTCCAGGACGATAGAGACACAAGGGGTGGCCAATCGGATGGATGCTACTTTCATGCCACTTTCGGCTTTCCGCTCGACGTCACTGCTATCTTCCCGTGTTCATCTTTCGCTTATTAAATTACATGCCCATAAATAACGGGCTGCCCTGCATGCCGACTACCTTATTTACCATTCCATCGACTTCGCGGAAGCAGCCCCTCTTTTTATAGAGCGGACGTAGACATTCGTCATCGGCCTACTATCCATGAAAATGTGATATACCAGTTACACGTGATGAATATATGATGTCTCATGGAAACAGGCATGTTCTCCAGTAGTGAGGAATAAATCGTAATACTGGACAAACATGTAGGGAATACTTTGGGAATTAACAGAGCTATTTACAGAATATTAACCCAACGGAAATGTTAAAATTAAAAGGGACGTCATAGGGAATCAAATGTGAAAACACGTATGGGTAATTGGAAGAAGAGATAAGGGATAGAGGGATGTGCCGGGACGCGTGCCACTGGTAGATGCGGGGTTGGAAGAAAACAATATGGTGCAGGGTGGTCCTGAGGTTCGTTAAAGCAGCCATATTTGCAGCGCGCGAGAGAGTGAGAACGGATCTAGACCCCTCCTACCTTATCCCGAAGCACCCTCGGGGTTGGACGGAGGATTCAGGGATGATGCTCGACGCTGGGCGCGCCGGCGGTGCCGGCGGCGCGTATCCATAACCGTCCTTTGTCTGGCTAACACAATTATTACCGCGTTTCATCATACCCTCCGGCCGAAATTAGCCTCAAATGAAGTTACAATTACGGGTCCTCCTACTCGTGCTTTGCTGTGGAGCGAACGCCACGGGGGTGGAACAGAAAGCGAGGGACGGCGAAGTTAGTTGGGCGGGGGTGCCTCTCGCTGAGGGATGAGAGCGCATCGATGTCGTCGGAGGACGACAGCCAGAGAGAGCAGTGACGGAGACGACTATGAGGAGAACGACACCGCCCGAGGTACAACCAGGCTATCCAGGTTGCCCTGGAAACGTCAGAGGACAGACGGAACCGCAATGAAACCGGATGGTCGCCCGCTCCGCCGGCCCATAATGCTTCATCTCCCTTTTGTTCCAACCCCGAGTGTACACCGGATAACCGAACTTCCCTCTGTCCACTGTCCGCACGCGACATCCTCGAGGAAATATTTTTATGACTCGAATCTCTGCACGCACATACATACGTGTTCTATAGTAAACTTATCAAGGATGCGAGATATTTTCGCTTCGTCATGAACAGCATGCTGCTGCTAGCCAGGATCGTTCTACCAGAGAGCTGGGGAAAATCGGCATTTAATAGCCTTGCGGCGCCGATGATTGACAGCTAATGAAGCGACGAATGCAAGAGGATTAATCGGCTGTACAGCGAATGAAGTAATCATCCGGGAGTTTAATCGAATATTATTGTGTATACAAAGATAGTGCACGCCATTGCCAGGATATAATACGCGTCGTAATCGAGCGAGGCAGAAAATGGCGCGGTAGCTTCCATGCCGATATTCTATCATCCTATCAACCAGCATTCAGTCTTATATTATAAAACAACAATAGCTCCTCCTGCCACCTTCTGATTCACTGTTACCACTTCCTCGTTCACATTTTTCCGCGTCCATAGTGCTACTCTTCTGAGTAAGAACAGTGGGAAGAACCAGAGTAAATTTGCACCTTTAGCCAACCATAGTCAATTAACTTCTTGGTTGACTTTACCGTAATATCATTCACCAGGGAACCCGGAAACGATATTTCTACAAAACACAAGTTGATATCTTTTGATATCCGTAATAGATTATGAATCAACATGACAATAAGAATGATCTAAAAATGAGCGGCTACTTCATTCGAGTGCGAATGGGACTAGCATTAAATCTGGTGGCCCAAGCGCATAATAGCTTGCAGATAGAGTCGATCCTATTGACTTCCCTTGGCAGTTTCAGGGGGTGAGGTGTGTCGCTCGAGAGCCAGCGATATATTATAAATCGTGTGTGTTACATTGTGCTTAGGGGATCGTCGTGACTGTTGACTCGCCGGTAGCATTGTTAGGAGCACACCTTTTGTCGCTCGGACGCCTAGCCATTGCAAACAAACACACAAACACGTTCCGGGCATAGATAGAGTAGTAGACACGAGAGAAAGAGAGATAGAGAGAGCTTGGAAGTATCGTCAGAGAGCAGTGTCGGAAGCCACGGTTAATATAGTTGTGTGTACGGAGCAGGCAGCTGCTGTTTGACAATGCGAACTACGTCCCCGGATATAATAATATACTCGTCCCCGGCTATGAGAGGGGACACTTCATCAAAGTGACTGGGACATGACACAGGGGTGCCATGTACCGTCAGGGTTTGCTCTCCTTTCATCTAACACCGTACCTGGCACCCTGTACTGTCTACTACCCCATCTTCAACCCGGCTTCTTGATGAGTCTGTATCAGTACAAACAACACTCTACTTTTTTCGAGTTCAGGAGAATACTTCTGTTTCATTTATAGTCCAACACTGGGAGAATCTTATAAATTTGAAGGAGGTTTGCGAGAGTGTGCATTAAAAATGGCAAAGGCAATTAGAGGACAGCTGGAGAGACAGGGTTGGCAATAGAAGTGATAACGCGCATCTCTCTGAGGAAGAGCTTTTGTTCAAGAGTCACACTCTAGTGCGGCGAGAAGCGCCAAGTACACAGCTAGCTCTTGGGGTTATATTAAAGGCTCTCGAGAGGTGGCGGAATATCAGGATACACCTTTTCCAGCCATTGTGCGCCTCTGAAGGGCGTACAATGGCCGTGGAGCGAGTCCCGTATTGTGTGCGGAGCTCGACGGAATAGTTCTGCAACTCCTGGCTGCTCTTACTCTCTCTCACTCTGGCGTATATTCCCTTGGTATTAGGGTCTCTTCCTCTCCTATATAGCTTGGTTTCATACCACCAGCAAGTCTCTCTTGACTCTGGGTTAAAGAGAAGAGCTTAGGGAGACAGAGAAAGAGATGTGGAAAGGAGGGAGGAGTTCCGTTCTGGCGATATACGTAAGGCACGCTCGTAGCATCTGCCCCGGGAGCGCTAAATCCTCGAAAGCCACCTGAAATCCGCCGCAATCCTCTCCGGCATATAATAGGCTGTAATAACTTTAAAGTCGGCATTAGCGCCGCGAACGAGCCGGCTTACTACACCCTCTGACTACCACTACCGCAAAGTGGTGTGTCGGCATATCATTGAACAATACTCCATCTAAATCCACCCCTCTTTCACTCTCTACCATCTAGATTTTCTATAATTATCATCATCTATCTAAGAAGTTTCATACAGTGAATAATCAAAAGAATAGGAATAATTCTTTATACTTAATCCGACATAGAGTCAGAGTTTATGGTGAAAAATATACGTCTACTGAATGAATAGTCACCTAGCTGTGGCTCAGGCTGGGAACTGTCAGAGCTTGCTGAATTTTCGAGAGAACGGCTTGGTGAGCTGGAGAAGGTTCGAGAAGGTGGGGAGGTACAAGTCGGCGGCGAAATGCGATAAAGTTGGCGTAGGGGTAATTTGAGTATAAAGTTTTATTCGCAATAATTTAGCTGGTTGCTGAGAGAGGGCGAGGGGTGGTGGTGGGAGGGTATAAGAGTAGGAGGCAGGAACGCGCGCGAGGGTCATATATTTGATGGGATACTTGGCATAAAGTCGCGCATAAAAGTAATGTCGACATTAAAGTTTGTGGTTCCAGAGCCGCGCTACGGCTCAACTCTCGTCCTCCGCACCGGCGCGCGTATTATCCTCTTCCACCTTCGTAGAAGGTAGTACATGTATATCTCCACGTATGTAGCTAGAGCTCAACGGTAGTCCTAGAACGACTGGCAGAACTGTACTCACACGTACCAGTCTCAAACTTCCTTTTCCACCCGAGTTCTCGATGATTTACATCACCGTCTGTTTTTGAAGTAGAACGAACCAACTATTTCTCGTATGATCTACAATTTTTTATTTTCTCGCCGCACTCTTAAATAAGCATCGAATTAAAAGCTTGATGTTGATGGAAGTATACATGTTGATTCGTCAGATTGAGATTCGGAAAGAATGCAAAGGACTGTGATATCGTTCGAAAGAGAGGCGATCGAGATTTAAGTGGGATTGCGGAGGACTTTCGTACTTCGTACAGTTAAAAGGAAGGCAAAGCGAAGGCAAGCCGAGGGGCTTCGGAGGCAGTTCAGGCTGGATAGCCGAGCAGTTTAGTTCAGGAGTGGCCGTTGGGGAACGATCTGATGGCGCCAGGGGAGGCATAGCTTCTTCCCACGTGGCACCCTCGACACGCTCTACCCTCATAATTCTAGAGCGCCTTCCTCCAGGCGCCACCTCTGCCTTCTCCAAGGCGTCGTAACCCTTAGGAGAAGGAGCGTGCCCGTCTTCTCCTACTCCTAGAAAATCCCTCCTTGCTTGCTACTGCAAAGGATTGCCAAACTCCCCTGTACATCGCGACCAAAACCGCCACGTGATTTTCTAGCAGCGACAGTTTCATCCCATTTCATTAAAGTCTACTGCTATCGTTCGAACGCGTTGCAAGGCAAAAATTTCTGGAAGGATCTTCAATATTTACAGTTACTTGTAGAGGGTTTACATTACTTGTATACGACACTTTGTATATTCGAAGAAAGTTCAATTGAGACGTTACACGTGATGTCAGCGCAGTGCGCGAAACCCGAGGTCTAATCCCAGAGCGTGGTGTAACGTCTCGCTCGATGGATCGCAAGTGGAATTCCGAAAATACTCCAGGAAAAGGGAGTCTCCGAATGATTGGATGAAGTGCAAGGCAGGTGAAGGAGAATGGAGTAGTTGGCAGGAGAGAGTGAGCGAGGGCAGAAAATTGAGGAGGAAGGGCAGAAAGTGCGTGCGTAGTAGTAACGGACAAGAACGTTGGGGTTTTGCTGTGCAGACTTCATTCCCATCCACTCAAGCCTCGATTTTCCCGACGAACACTGCCATAAAAGGGTAACCCGGTGCCCTTAACGGTGGTCCCTGTTTTTCTCTAGATCAATATTCCTCCCCCCTTTCGAGAATCATTCCGCATCATCCGAACGATCCTTTCGATATAATCACTACTTCCTTTGTCGAGGCGAGTATCAAGAATAATGAATGTCGACATAGGAACGGCATAGCCGCAATGTTCAAAGGTGCGATTCATTATTCGGAAGTGACTGGATGCGCGC
This sequence comes from Ectemnius lituratus, assembly GCA_910593735.2. Lineage (NCBI taxonomy): Eukaryota > Metazoa > Arthropoda > Insecta > Hymenoptera > Crabronidae > Ectemnius > Ectemnius lituratus. The sequence goes on along the minus strand of OU343036.1, from coordinate 3,307,789 downwards.
GAGACCTGCAATCATAACGGTTGCCGATACACTCACAATTAGCGATGTGTCGATAGCGGTTGAGCGCTCGATCTAATTAGATGATCGAAACCACTTGGCCAATATAGCCCCATGCACGCGTGCTCTTTCGGCAATCACGAAATATAACATGTGGTAATGCTGCATCAGTGTGCGCCAACATTCACTGTCTGACCATCGATAAAATCTGCACCTGTTGTAGCTGCGCATGCACAGGTACACAATGATGAATTGATTCTTACTCAGTTCTTGGTTGTACATTCGTCACGGTGAGAGGATTGCCGTAGCTAACACGTCGATTTAGGATCGTTGGTAGCGAGCCACCCCAGAGTGTCTGGGCCCTGATAAGGATCGCTGCTAATTGTTGCGAATTGGCGAAGGTGGCGAACGAGCAACGGGGAGGTTGGGCAACAGGTGTCATCTGATTGATCGCCGTAGCTCGCACCCCCACGATTACCTAGCCCGCAAACACATCCACGGTAGAAACGAAGGACTTAATGTCGATCCATTACGTGTCGGTCCATCCCAATGAGAGCAGCCATTGACCCACTCTGTTCGCAAAGCACTACCTAACCAACGAATCAAAGAAATCCCGTTTCCAAGTACAAGCTGAAATTTGTCAGGATTGACAAGCGATCAAGCGAATCAACAGATTTCCAATGATTCGTCCGATAATATCAAAGATTACCAAGCCCCCTCAATTTAAACGCTATCGCTATAAACTTTCTCACGTGGAATATCGTTGGAGCTAGGAATGCATAGAGCAGCGAACCATCGATGTTATCACTATGATGAGGCAAACCGAGGAAGCGCGTAAGCGAAGTGTAATAAATGATCCAGAGAAGCAGGAAACTCCCAGTAGAGAGAGGCTTGACGTAAGTAGGAGTGGAAGGATCGGGAAGTTAGAGAGAGGGTGTATCCATCGGTCATCGGCGTGGCGTGCACTGCACCGCCAGTCCTTTTTCTTGACAAGTGTGTACGCAGACAGAGCGCGGAGATTAACAGTGCTGCCGTGCATATTCGCCAGGATAATTGATACCGAGGTCGACCACGGCTGACCATTGAAACCGCACGCACAATATATCACGGATAATAAGCAGAGCCGCTGTGCTCCGACCAATGCTTCAAAGGGCAGCACTGTATACGGGTCTTCGTTACTCGAGACTCACGTCCCATCTACCTTATTCCCTCTCACTCCCTCTCTTCCTCCATGTTTCTCTCCTTCACTTTCCGATGCGCTTATGATACGCGCCCATTTCGCAGAGTCACGTAGCCCTCCTGTATCGAGGAGACGACATCCCAGGAGACGTCAAATTTCGAACAATGTCCAGTGACGCTTGCCTCTATGCGCTTCTGTCTCTCCTCACCTACGCTTCCGATCTCCAATACTATCCTACAAATTGTACCAAGGCAATTGACGTATCGAGGGAATCATGAATCGATATACAAAGTCGTAATGAACTCCTTGGAATCCAAACAATTTTTACCTAAGATTCTTACATATTGCAAACGGAATTGACAATAGTTGGTGATAAATTATCATACCTCTATAAATTTATTGTCTTCGGGAAGCCGTGACTTCACCGATAGGAAGTAGCGAAGTTTGTGGCTGAAGTACAGCCAAGTTCCGAATTGCAAAGGGCAATACTGGCGCGGGCATGCGCCAATTTACGAGCGGTGTGCACCAAGTTATTTTCAGTGTACGGCCAGTCAACTTACGAGATATGTAAGTGGCCGATAAAGAGGAGCGTTCTCCAGGAGGCTATGGTGTATATAATCGGGCGTTCCTGCGGGGTGCAGCTTCCCGGAGCGGTTGAGCGGCCCCTCGCCGCGGGTGTCTTAATGACTAGTGACTCTCTTATACACAGAGGGCGATCTATTGTCCGCAGGATCGTGAGGAACAAGGCGGCCGAGAAGGCGAAGCACGCGCATCAGCAACAGCAGGCGCAGCAGCAGCAAGGTCAGCAGCAAGGTCAGCCGGGATCAGGTGGTTCCGTCTCGGTGATAGCACATGCACCTGCTACGGCGGCCGGTCATCCTGCGGCCACCGCTCCCAATGCTTACAGCATCAGCGGCATCCTCGGCATCCCGGCGCACCATCAGGATCCCAACGGCAACAGTATCAAGAGAAAACGCGGCGACGATGGTGAGTCATACCAAGATTCCTTCTGGCAATGATCACTGCCCCTGCTACTTTCTGCGCTTACCCACTTCCTTATGATACCCACTTTATTTTATTAGTCGGCGTCTTTCGTAAGTTTGGCTCAACTTAAGTGTTGATTATATAATTCGTTAGGGTTTAATAGTCTATTAAATAAAGGAAATATTTAATTTGGAGTATCATTTGCTAGTCACATGTTAGATTGAAGCAGTTGGGCGGGTATTCTATCAGTGAGAGTTTATTAAGGGGGTAAATATTGTCGCTAGCCGAATTTAGAGCGGCGGGCGCCGGCTCTCATTTGCCAGCAATCGAGCATAGGCCGACTTATTGCAGGGACGCTCGCTCTCGCGTCGAGCATCGACCAAGATTAGCCACACACACAGCTAAGGTTATCAGTCAAATGTCGCGCGGCACGTGCTGCGATTCATTCTGCTGTCATTGCGTGAATAACGCTGCCCGAAATATTCTTGACACGTGGCCGAGCGCCGCGTGCACGTGGCCTCCCGAGCGTCGCTGGCGTTCCCACTGCATTGACGACAATTTCGCTCTTTCTCTCTCAGTAGTCTAAGGACAACGTGACGAAAAAGTAATCGTTTGCTCACTTTTGCAAGGTGTCAATGACTGGCATGATTTTCCTCTTCTGTATTCAAGTTGTACTGTACACTGTACATGAGTTAGTCAGGAGTTAGAGAGTATGTAAAAAAGATGGGTATAAATGAATTACAGTTTTTTCGAATCCAGTGCTGTCCGAATTTAATCGGATTTAGCGAAGTAACGACGCTCTCCGGGAAAAGCCACACAGTTCGCCCTCGAAACAGCCGCGTTTCGCACGGCAAACGTTTCGAGCGCGGATGTGTGAGAGACTAAGAGAGAAACATATCGATTGGTAGTCGGTGAGGGATGCCGATGGTAGTACACGGGTAATTCGATATAATCGAATTATGAGAGCGACGATATGCGGTCGCAAAAGTGGTCGGCTCCGCGGCGAGAGCACTCAGTGTTTTGCGGCCGCTCGCGCGGAGGGTATACGTATTAGATTATAAACTTCACAGACCACAGCGGGTGCTTCTATCTCGACGAGAACGCGACCCGGCGACACATTAGTTCTCTCTCCTGCCTCTCTCTCTCTCTCTCTCTCTCTCTCTCTCTCTCTCTCCCATCCCGCCTCTCCCGGGAGAGATCATCCATGGATCCCATGCCCGTCTTCTAACTGGCTAGGATTTCAACGAGTACACGGATCATCATCCTCCTTTCCGTTCACACGATACGCGACTCACTGTGACCGCAACTGTCAGTCTGACTAGCTCCGAGCATTACAAGCTAACTCTTCGATACAAGCACTTCCAACGAATATCACTATTCGGATAATAATAGGATTCGATATATATCGACCTTAACTTCTGGGGAATAGAACGATACGGATGATGTGTATAGTAATCCCTTTGAGAGTAAAGCCACGGTTTCAGTGAAGATCTTAAGGGGTAGTAGTCGATGCGTTCTTGGGATTTTATTTCTATGGTGGCGCACACCGAAATGGCGACTCTTTGATGGTCGAGATGCTCGATCGCCGCTGTTATTTATGCTTTCGACATCAGGGATAAGGTACATCGCTGAAGTCCGAAGGATCCCCGGGGCTTATTACGAATTTACGAACAACCTCTCGAGGGAGACATTGCAATCTATCGGGGCTGTTTGTTGTCGCGTTACATCTGCGCGCTCTTGCCCTACACGCGGCCTATCCCGTCCGCTTGGACCAGCCCACCCTGTCCCACCCTATATTCGTCGGCTTAGGGGACACACTGCCACCAGATTCACCCCAAAGTCCATTATTACCCATGTATTGTATTGCTTAACATTGACTCAATTGCTTTCGAATAACGCGAGCGTGCTCCGCTCTCTCTCTCTCTCTCTCTCTCTCTCTCTCGCAAGTTGCCCTCTCGAGCATCAATCGAATTATTCGATTTACTGCTCTTTCTCGGGGAGCCAGAGCGCTGACCTTCCTTCCGCAATAATTCAACCGCTGTCAAATCTGGCATGAGACCATCCCGAACTCGAGTCATCTGCATTAGCCAGTCGGCAAAACTACCGAAATAAGTTCATCATAGAAAATAGTCCCAGGGTGAATGGAGTTCGCATCCCCGATGTGTGTCGGTGTCTTATTGGCATTATTCCAGTTGCAAAGCTAAGCTAACCGGATAAACAGAGGTGAAATTCTCTCGCAGTGGCGTTCAGCGAGAGTCAACGAACAGAGGGTAGGCGTCCAGGTAGGAGGAGAGGAGAGAAAAAGAGAGAGCGAGAGAGCGAACGATTAACTCGAGCGATCGAATCGTAAAATTCAAGCAAGTCCGAGCTTTAGCTGGCACGGTGCTGGGCGCGTTTGAAACGGGGGTTTTATAGCGGTCCGGGAACAAACCCTGCCGCTCGAATGGTCGGGACCGTCGGCCGCTCGGACAATCACAACTTGACAGGGAGGTTTAACGAGCCCTATGCTAGGCACCGCACCCATCCGCCGTCGGATGGTCATTTAATTATTCGAGATACCCCGAACGTTGCTCCATCTACCACCACCCCGTCCGTTTCATCCGTTTTATCCCCCCCCCCGCCGCCGCCGCCCCCACCCGCGCGAGCACGACTCGCTCTCGCTGGTCAGTTTCATCCTTCCCTGCCGGCCACCTCCCCCTATACACCGCTCACTAAAAGGGTAGCACTGTCCACTCGGCCACCCTCACTCCTCACCGCTACCCACCCAACCCACGAACACCAGCACCACTCGTCCCACGTGCTTGCTTCTATATTAAACCGCCGGGACGCCCGGCAGATAATAAAGACGTGTATAATGGAATCGAAATTGTTTCTCTATCTATCAATGCCATACAGGGCTTCTCTACTAGCGAGGTCGAGAGCGCGCGCGTGCTCCTCCTCCTGCACGCCGCCATCCACCAGCGACAGATTCAATTTAGCCTGGCGCACGATCTGCCACGTTTAATTTGTGCCTTGATTCCTCGGCTAATACATACTGAGCGTGTGTATGCAGTATGCAATATGATGACGAGCAGGCCAACCCGTCAGATAGTCCATAGCGATTGTCCATGAATCGAGGTTTCATTTCGGCCGACTATGTGACTGCTTATCGAGCAACCGAGGACACCCGTTCCCACTGTTCCGTCGGGCTCGAATGAATTGAACAGCACGAATGACGATTTGAGAATAACAATGCCACACGTGTGGATATTACAGATCTTCTAATATACTATGATTTGTGTTTCAGATGAAAATCGTGAGCTGAGCGACCACCCCGAAGACGATCTCAAGAGACAGCGAAGTAATTACAATGGCGATCAGCTGTACTCGAACGTGAGTATTGTTAGAGATTGTTAATTGAATAGCCCGATTGAGGAATGGCCGGTGATCGATATTCCGTGAGTATCGTCGAGGTTGATACAAGCTCGAATGAATGGAATACCGCAAAGAAGAATGCTCTGCGAGGCAGAGCCATTAAAGGCAACCGGTCATTCCATATTCCACGAGCGTGGTGGTTGGGCATCGCACAGAAGGGATTTGAGAGAGGGAAACGGAGGCTGTGGTTACTCTGAATCCAAGCCAATCTTGACCCTTCCGTGCGCTGGAGTATCTTGTCCTCCCGACACTCGAACTTTGCCTGAGGCATCCGGCTTCTGTTGCAGCTGTGGTCGAGTAAATGGAGCATCAAGGACGAGCACAAGCTCCTGAGCGAACTCGGCGGCGGCGGTGGTGGCGGTGGTGCCGCTGGCAGTACGAATAGCACCGGCGGTGGAGGAGGTGGCGGAGGCGGTGGAGGAGGAGGCGGCGGTGGCGGTGGAGGCGGTGGCGGCAATACCGGCGGCGGAGGTTACTACGAACACGGAGGATTCCCCGGGAACGCGATTGCCACCTCCGCCGAGCTCTACGACTCCCTGGGCACCATCAGCACGATGACGCAAGCGCAAACGCCCCATCTCTACACCCCGCCCATAGGGGGCACCATAGGTGAGCGGACTACTCGTTCTCTCTTTCTCTACTCTCACCACCCCTCTGCACCCTCCAACCCTCGGAGCTACCAACCCTCTCTCTCTCTCTCTCTGTATCATTCTATCTCTCTATATCGTTCTCTCTCTCTCTCTCTCTCTCTCTCTCTCTCTCTCTCTCTCTCTCTCTCTCTCTCACACTCACACACACACACCCCTCCTCTAGCACAAAATCCCGGACAGTGTGTGCACCACAATCTCTTGTATTATAACGCCGAGTACCAACCCTACCACCCTTCCTATCAACCCTCCACCACGCACTCAACCACCTCTACCTCTCTCACACTCTCTCACTCGTCCCGCTCGGGGCTCCTTCTCTCCATTTCTGCACTCACTCCTCCGACCACCCTCACCACTCACTCACTCACTCACTCACTCGCTCTCTCTGTTCTCTGTACGCTTATTATTGCGGCTTACGTCTTGCTTTGCATACCCATATCGGCTAAATACATGGCTTTAATAATGCATGAGCTGTGCTGAGCAGCGGCAGCAGTGCCAGAGGAGGTGGCGGAAAGCTCCACTCGGTGGTCCCGTGGTTTCCAGCTTCAGGGTTCTGTGTCCCTCTCTTATACTCTCTGTCTTTCTCTGTCCCTAGTATATGGCCTGACCCGCCTCTCTTTTTTACTGTATACCTGGTTCACCAAGAACGCGGTCCTACTCGAAAGCACGGCTCTTCTATGAGCCGGCTGACCTAGGACCTATCGTTTCTCCTTAGATCCTTCTCGCCCTGCTGGTCTCTCTCGTCTTCGCTCGGGCGCACCACGTATTTACGTGCTACTTACCCCTTCCTCACTTTTCTCACTTCTTCTCACTGCATCTCGTCTCATTCTTTTTCTCTCTCACTCTCTCTCTCTCTCTCTGTTTATATATATATATATATTTTTCGTCCACTTTCCCTGTGTCTTCCTGCAAGGCGGTCGATCAACGGCGGAACGTGCGGATAGAAAAGATCAGTGAGAAAAGCCGACGGTACATACGTACGGCAAGACACGCACGGAACTTTCTCCGGGCGGCGGGCACGTGTTGCGAGAAACTCGGTCGGATTCTCTCTCCTCCGGGTTTGCCGAATTCTCCCGATGGTCGCGCTTCACATCTCGCAATGGGCGAAGCGAGCCGTATAACGGTGGCTTCATCTCATGAAATTCAATCGCGGATCTTCGAGCTCGCGCTTCTCTCCTACGATCGAAGAATTTTTGAAGGACGACGAGCGAGCCAACGAGTGCGGGCCAAGTCGATTGCACGCTTTGCTAGCTCGCCGTTAATATGGACGAGCCGGGCAACGCTCCGTTAAAAAGGCTCTTGCCTCGACTTCGCGGTCGCAAGACGGTTCGACCTTCCTCTTCGCTCGATTCGAGAAGTTCCGCGACTCTAAACGGCCACTATCGTAAAGCTTCCTTCTATTTGCCGTGATATCTTGGAGCTCAAGTAGCGCATTGCCCTCCGCGATTCCAACTATCCAAGTAGTTGCGATTTAGCAGAAAAGAGTCGATTGCCATGATTCCGAGTGCGATAGAGGAGAGAGCCATTGAGTGGAGATTCTTTCGACGTTCCGCCTTGATCGTCAAGCGACGATACGAAACTCGCAATAACGGAGAAATGGGGATCCTTAATAGCAGGTGGTACTTTGACGCCGCTCGCGCCACTGACGATGCAAGAACTAAAAATGAGCCAAACATTGGACGGGGCTAACATGTCTCCTTACCACACCACCGGTGAGTTCGCCACCTCTTTAGTTTTCTTACACGCTCCGAACACCCTCAAGACAGATGCACATACCCGTGCGTTCAAACCATACCTTTTTTCCTATTGAGCCACCCCCTCAATGCCAGCTCGAGTGTTTCACTAATAAAGACGCTTATGTTTGTGTTAAGCGCATACTAGCTCAAAGAATATTAGCTATACATATTCCTACTGACACAACATAACAGTCCTGTCTGTCCCACCCCCCTTCCATTCACCGATCACCTCTACCAGCCAGTGGCACAGGTGAAAGAATGTCACACGCTCCGATACCCGATATCCGACTCTCCAGACGTATGTCCCCGATGTTATGTAAATTGGAGCAATATTGGAGCAGCCACGGCAATGACAACTATCCATAGCCGATGTAATCCATGCATAGAGCTAAGAACTCCAGTCATTCCGAGTGGACAATCTCAATTGAATGAAATATATATATATATCTCCTACTCATGCAACTCCTTATTCCCACAACAATAATTCTGAGAAAATCAGAATTCGTATCTGTCAAGACAATGATATTAACTAAGCTTTAGACGTAAGGCGCTGATTGTTAGCTAGTGCTTGACTCGAATGTCGTGTTGTGTTGTGCATGGCCATAGCCGAGAGCAGTACCGTCGCAGTGTCGTATGTGGGGGTGGGGGCCGGAGGGGGCGAGCAGAGTCCCCCGATTTCGTTGCAGAACGAGACAAACGCCACCCCCGCGGCCCCCAACACCCCCGGAGCCGATCCCGGACTGACGGTCTTGCAGCCGCCAGTTTCGCAGCCCCAGGTAGCATCTGCGATACCACCGTACTCCACGATGCTCCCGAGTTTCGGACACTACGCCACCGGTGAGTACAGAACAGAAACAGCTTCCCATCCGGGTTCTCCACCCTACCGTTCGCGGCCAATCATCCCTCCTTTTCCCCTCAACCAACCCCTCCAATAGTGGCTTCCCTGCCACGATTGTCGAGGGTAAGTCAGGAACTCCTAGGAAATCCAACTTACCAACCCCCGAGTTCATCGAGCACTCGTGGGCTTGGTAAGTGTAGATTCTCGCTTGCTTACAACCCTTGCCCACCGCGTAGCACATCGGCAGCTGTCACGATAGACTTTTCTGGATAACTGTTGACGAATCAATGGGAAAATGAATAAGATTAGACGAGAATTATCCCGTCCCCTGTCGTTATTCATAGTGGACTATTATTGTAAGTGGTTGTTGCGCCAAGGGTGAGTTTTTCACGAAGTCGGTCTTTTTCATATCTGTTTATAGGTGGTGGTGATTACGCGTACAGCGCAGCGTATTCCCAATACTCCAGTGCACCGTACAGTGGCTATGGCTATGGGGCAGCGACAAGCGGGTTGCTCAGTAAGTAAACAGTGAGTATGAGTACAGATTAGATTAGGGAAGGAGCGAGACGGAAGGCACTACTTAGTGGACAGGCCGAGCAAATTACAAATTGAAACAACCTAAAAACTACAATTTTTAATGACTTCCTTGTTGAGGAATGATAATCGCGAATGTTGCTACCCTAACAAACCTCGCACGTAAGAACGCTAAGAATAATGAGGAATTTTTTTATCTGACACGCGATATCTTATTAACACGTTCGCGCCGCGAGTGATGTAACTCCCCCGTCTACACTTGGTGCAACTCTGACGTGTCAGTGAACGCGAGCGCGTTCCCCCTTTCCGCACATTTGTTTCGCAACGAACACCGCTGGTAATAGCTCACGGTAGCAATTCTCCATTTTCCTCGGGGCGAGCGGGCAAGTCTCTCGCGCAACACGAATTCAATACATCGCTCGTCAGTTACCAAGTGTCGGAGAAATTGTATGTCGAAAGAAGCGCGGTGGAAAAAAACAAAACAAAAAGATCCGGATCCTTTGAAGTTCGAAGTAGGAAGAGCAGTGGAGAATGATATCGTAGGTCGCACCGCTTAACAGCGCGCCAAGTAATAACTGGCTAACATAGTGTTCGATCTGTTTATCCGCAGACTCCACATACTACTACTGCAACGGGGACACGCTGGCGTCTTCCCACAACAATTCTCAGCAGGGCGGCGGATGCAACAACGCCGGTGGGCCGGAGAACAGCACCGACGTTGCGAGCCGCTCGCCCTTGGCGGCCACCAGGGCGAGTAGCGGAGCGAGCGCGGCATCGCCGACCGGAAGCGCGTGTACCAAGCCCGATCACACGTCTACGCCGACTGACCTTTATCTGGCCTGATCGGCCGATCCCGCGTGAAGCAGCCGCCAACTCCGAGCGCAGGAGTGCCGATTCGCCGATCTGGCATCAAACGGCGATCACAAAGCACCGATCACCGACGCCATATCACGAAGAAGCACGCTTACACGCGAGCAACAATGATCTCGTCCTCTCGGAGAGGAGCGCTCGATGCCCGAGTGCTCTGCCGGAGTGACTACCATTGCCAAATATAAAGAAGAGGTCACCCGACGTCCACGACAAAACGTCTGGCGTATTATATGAAGAAACAGCTGGACCACCAACAATTGTACTCTCGTACTACGCCAAGGGCCGCGGTGACCCAGGGTCACCCCGAGGAAAGAGCGACAGAGAAAGAGGCAGAGAGAAAGAAGGAGAGACAGACGTTTTAGACATACGCGCGTTCTCGACAAGCCGCAGGCACGAGCTCCTGTGATTCTTAAACCCCCGCTGCCCGGAGGAGAAACTCGGTGATTTTATTTAATGACGAAGATTCTAGCATCGGAGTAAGAGTGTTAGGGGGGTGGCGCGCACTCGCTCGAAAGGCTCGCGTCGCCGGAAACGTTGTCGTAAGCGACAATGCGAGCGACGCCGGAAGTTCGCTCACGAAAAGACAGCGAATAGGTGTAATGTACAGAGCGTGCTGATTGTCTACCGGCATCGAGACCGAAACTCGACGTGCGCTTCACAAAACAGAAAACGAAGGGTAATGCGGGGGCGGTCCGTCAGCGCACACGCAGACTTCGTCCAGCCACGCTGAAGACGAGACCCGGCCGGCTTTAGTCGACGGTATCGCCGCTAAACACCCTGTAGAAAGCGCGTTCCAGCCGTAGCTAGTTTAATTTAATGATCCTCAGTTAGTGTAATTCCCGTTGCAGTGGGTGGACCTGCGCCGATCATCCGGGAGATCCGATCGTAAACGATCGCTAATCGCTGACACCCGCATGGAACCACCCACTGGGGGCGACACCATCGGGCGTGTACATATATATAAAGCGGCAGATTCTATATATAAATACTGAATATAGATATACATATAGCTGTGTAACAAAAAAGTCAGCAGGGCCCAGTGCGGCACGTTTTTTCTCCTATAGGCACACGACAACCTTTGACCCTTTGACCCTCCCCCCCCCCCCCTCCCCCCTGAAACACCCCCGACTTTAAGTATAATGGTAGAAGTAATCGATAAGTTTATCGAGAATTTTTAAATCAGGAGTCGACGTATCGATCACTACTGTTAAGGATATTATATATATTTTTTGTAGAAACCAAAGACCACACGCAGACACAAACACACAGAGAAAACTAATGCCGGACGAACGCGAGAGAGAAAGAGAGAGATAAAGAGGGAGATGGATAGAAATAAGGGAATAAGCGTCGAGCGTGTTAGTAAACTACGGCACGGGCAGAGTTCACAAAGGCGGCGTTTCAAGTGACATTTACATGTAGATAAACGCGCACCCTGCGAGCGATGCCTAGGATCGACCTTAAAGATACTCAGCTCCACTGGGAAGGGCAAGCAATCCAAACAATGAGATCAGAAGTAGAAAGTAGAAGGAATCGTTGGCGAGTGGTAGTTTATAAGCGAATCTCGAGACTTCCGAATTTACGTGTGATTCTCGAGCTCTAATTACATCCGTGTATGCTCTAATTACGTGGAGCGAATAAGAGACCAATAGTAAATTATTAGATCGGTGATGAATGCTTCCTTGATAACAAGCCGATCGGCTTTGCCGAGTGCGTTACGTGCGGGCAGCTCTCTTCGCATGCCGCGTGCCGGAAGCCGAAACTCTTCCGGTTGGTGGACGCGCGCGCGAGCGCGCCTGCTCGTAACGCACCTCGGCAGCGTTATCACGGCGGCTAATATAGGCGGTAGTGATTAACCAGCGTGATCGCCGATTTTAACGGGAATTTACAGGCGCTCGCATGATTAATGGGCGGCGACGGCGAATCGACGCGCTGCCGATAAGCGAATGATCCAGCCAAGCCATTCGCGTTCGGCCGCCACTGTTCTTGCATGCACGCTTGCACTCGCGTGAACGCCATCGAAGCCGGGGGAACTCGTGAAATTACGGAGTTACGGACTCCGCCCGTCTTGGTGGGCGCCCCGGAGTGTCGGGGAGTAACGTTACCTCCTTAGCAGACGTATAATCAGCCAATTTAGAAATCATTCCCCGCCCGCTAATGAATTATAGACACGAAAGAGAGGAGGGGAGCTCGAGAATCGTTGAACGTTCACTGAATTTCCTGCTCTTACATAATTCCAGACTTCCGACTTTTCACCGTTGGTGCATGTACGCTAGAATTTCCTTCGTAATTTCACTGTTGATGCGAGAATCTCCTCATCGCAGGATGCCGCTCGCCAACGATCTTTCGCTTTCTCGTGATTATTCTATCAGATTGCGAACGATAGGATCACTCTAGACGAGTGGCGGTCAGTGTCGATCCGAAGTGTGCTCGCAGGGTTTCAGGATATCCATCGACTCGAGCGTCAGACAACCGGAAACCCAGTGAAACCTTCGGAAACGTAATCCCAAGGCGCTCCTCAATCTGCATTGGAGAAAGGTAGTTTGGGGAAGAAAAGAAAAAGAACTTTTCTTCTCGAGAACATTCTCGCGTATTGAGAAGCGCCAAGAGAGAAAGGGGCGACCGAGCCGAATAGAAGAGGAAACCCCATCGTCAGAGAACAATTATCTTTCTCAGTCTGACGCTCGGCGCGACCATCTCGCGGTTGTGTAATTGACTAAATGCGTACTTTACATTGTTACTCCATTGCTATTATCATAACGACGATGATTATTCATGATTATTCTATTTGCTATTATCGCTATTTTCAATATTATTCTCCCCGATTTATTATTATTATTATTATTATTTTTTATTAATTATTATTATTATTATATCATCATTATTATATTATTATTTAATGCCTTTATTATTTATTAATTGTAACGACGACCTATGTGTAATAAGTTTTGCCAAAGAAAACCCCTACCCGTTGAAAGCGCAGCAAACGCACGTAACCAGCCTCCATAGGATGGAAGCGGATCAAACGCATTACACACACGGATAGCAATTTCTCCCGCAGTCGTTCACGCGAATGGACGCAACAGAAAAAAGAAGTGCGCACAGAATGTAAAGAGCGAAACAATGGTTGTCGGCTGCGCGCGGCGTTCGATCCAACTGGGACATTACAGCGCGCACGCATGAATTCTGAATTTGTGGGTTCCGAAGTTCCGAGTGCTTGGAGGTCGCGAGAATTTTCGCACGGTGACCTTTGTTTCGCGGCAGAACCCCATTCCGACACAGACATTCGTTTTTGTTCGTCATTCGTCCCATTCGTGTGATAATATTCTTCGTTCCGTGCGCCGCTCTTGCCGAGTCTCGCTGTTGGATACTTGCAAACAAAACTCTGTACATCCTTTTTAAATAAATATGAGGTTTATATGAAGGTACGACTCAGTGAATATTCGCCTATCCCCGCCATTCCTAATCCCTCTTATATACTATAATCGATTACTTAAACACTCAGCTAAATAGTAAAGGTGTCCAAGTGGTGAATTTTTACAAGGATATATTTCTTCAGTCCTCTTGCACAAGGTGACGGTAATACTTTATTGTGTGTCAAATCATTGCGCCTAAGAATACCATCCGATGTGAGTGATATATTTTCGCGATTTTCTGCTACATCCTGTGAAGGACAATAACTAGCAATACTGGGTGTAACAGATAGCTTGGAATCAGTTCTTTACCATCCAATTATCGGTAATACCGACATTGCGTAATTGTTTTGCTAGCTGTGTAGTCACAGATTTCGGCGGCTTATCGATTAATTAACGAACACTAAATTACGGTCCTATTAGGGTCTGCTGATACGTCTGCGGATAATAAACCTATTAAGGTACTTGTATCAGTACTGTACCATCTAAAAATCAAGCGGTGGCCGACGGAACTGTTAACTTCGCTTTGCATATTGTCGGTCGGCTAAACTTTTGTCAGTGAAATTTGCGAAATTTGTTCACAAATTTTGCAAAAAAATGAATTTTGAGCTAGGGCTCTGGAATTTATATGGCTTCTTCCTTGATGCAAGAAAACATTCTCCACCAAATTGCAGCCCCGGGAAATGTCGGGAAGTATGAAAAACATGGGAAGAACCACGAAAATGAATTATTCAAGATCGGTTTTCCATGTGTTTTCGGTACAATTCTGGCATTTCAGCCACTGGTTTCATGTTTTCTATCCGTTTTGATACTCAAACAATCGATTTATCAAGCGTTCGTCAAAGTCCCAGAACCTTCGAAAAATCGAAAATTTGTGAAGGGGTATACCCAGAAAAATTTACGAAAAAATGAATTTTGAGCTGGGGCTCTGGAATTTATATCACTTCTTACTTGATGCAAGAAAACATTCCCCACCAAATTTCAGCCCCTGAAAATGTCAGGAAGCTTGCAAAATATGAAAAACCCCGTTGATAAAAACTGACTCTAAGTTATCTGTTCCACCCTGTATATTACTGGAATACTGGAATACATAGGGTGCAGCACTGTCTAGCAATTGTTAGTCTTTACGCATTTTGGAACATACACTACGCGCCACCTATCAGATTCTAGCTCTCGTACCGAGTGCCTCGGTTTTCCACCTAACGGTAAGAAAACGATCACAGAACAGTGAGATTTCTATCTTAAGGGTAGTCAATAAGTTACTATCGTAAAAAACACACGACTTTGAACACATGAAAGCTTTATTCAATTCTTTAGTCGCACATAAATTTATTTAATAGTGTAAATATTATACCTCCGTCGCGAGAAGATCAATATCTTTCAGTCCCAAAAAATAATCGCAAAATTCAACACTCTTAAACATAAGGCACAGCAGGCGTGCAAAGGAAACTGACACATTTCTCAAAAATGTGCGTTAACATTAAGTAAAGGTGCACGAAACTAAACATCATTAACATTAAGTATCTATAAGCGTCGCTGTTTCTATCCTTCACTTATTATATACGTAACTCTCTGCTCCGCCCCTTCCGAAACCTGAAACAAAAAAATGTTGTCAATTTTGAGCTTGAAATTTGACCTCGATACCAAAACACCTGACATAGAAAGCGCGTTTGCTGTGCGGCTAAATTGAGAAGGAGAGTACATTTTACATGCGTAAACACCATTCTACGGGAAGATAGAACACGAAAGAAGGAACTCCCATAGGTAGCACGGAGATGGCATTCAAGTGTTATTAGATACTTACCACCAGGGCCAAAGAGGGCAGAATAACACGGGTGATTGCAGTATGGTTTACCCTCGTGCTCGGAATGGCTGCCCGGTGTCAAGGTTTTGTTACACTTCTCACAGCGTAAACAGGCGCCATGCCAATCCTTCCCCAAAGAGGTCTTCCTCTCCGCTGCAACCAACATACATAACCTTATTGATTCACATCTAAATAATAGATGACAGATGACGTACTCTTCACCCATTTATAACCGTAGCCTTGATATTTGGTATCTAAAAGTTCTAAGATTATACATGGAAATTACATCCTTCTGAAATCAAGCTCTGACTACAGCGAGAGTGAAGAATCGTAAGTCTACATCGGCTCAGGAGTCATAGCTTTTCCATGAAAGCTCGGTTTCAGTTGATACGGTGTGTGGTAGCATCGAAATAAGAGAGTGTCGAGTCCCAGAGCAGGGAGGGTAACTGCTTGCGACAGTGTACACTCGCGAGAAGTCGTCGGCGGTTGGAGCCGCGCTGCTCCTCTTCCATTAGCAATTTCGTAATTATAAAATTGAATGGCCGAATCCCAGGAGGAGCCGATCGGCGCGCGGTTGCACATTCATTGAAGGCGCGAACGCGCGAAAGACCCAACGGGCTGCCGGTGTATGCGGGGTTGAGCACACCTTTACAAAGAAGCGAGGAGTTCTGCTCCGAGATCTGGTATCTCGCAGTACCGGCTTACAAAAATTCACCGGCGGCACCCCCATGCCTTGGCACAGCCGGTGCACAGTGTCCCGTGTGCATTCAGCGCGCATCGCCGACATTTTCAATTCCCACGTGCTGCCGCCCGCACACAATTCGTGAGTACGCGCGCGCCCGGATTCTCTGGAAAAGAAGGAGCGCTCGGCTGAAGAAGGGGATGAGAAAAATGGGAAAACAGGCGTCGTCGCATAAGGCTGGGATCGGTCGCTCTGCTAAATGGGTGCGCGAACCTGTGTTAAGGGGTTGGAAAAGAAGCTGGGAATCCTGTGAGCGGCTTTCATTCCGGCAGCCAGTCGCTCATCGGCAAACGAATACTTAATTAATATCTTCCTCGATATCGAGGTTGATAGATGATTGATCTGGGAGTGCCTTGCATGACTTACGCATGGACTACTCGATGAATTGAAGGTGCACCTACGCGGCAAGATGGAACGTAACAGAGAGTGCAATAAGCAGTACTGCAACGGACGGATAATGGGCGGTCATGTCGAACGGGCAAATTAACGTCTAATCTCAGGAAGGCCCGGCGGGGTCGGTGGATGGGGGATGCTCGCTGTCGTACCGTTATCTTTGAGCGGCGGTGTACTGCACAACGATACCGGGAAGTCGACAAAAGGCCGCGAAATCAGAGAGTACAAGAGGATCGTATACATATACTATACCCTTTCCTTGGTTGCGTCGGGACGCGCTCGTAGTCCGTCATGCCATTACCGCATATCAAACCTCCGCGTGGAAGACAAAAAAGGCAGGGACCGTAACAGGCGGTGGTGGCGGTGGTGGTTTGCATTCAAACGCTCCACTCCTCTCCCCGTGTCTAAGAAAGAGCACAAAGGAGGCTAGAGCCACGGTGAGGGGAATTGGAAAATGACGAGGAGCGCAAGACAACACAGAACCACCACCACCACCACCACCAGTAGCAGTAGCACCCGGCGGGGCAGACACGCCGTGAAACAGAGGCACGTACACGTCGCACAGAAGGAACATAGACGAGGGCGCGTGGAGGGCACACATCGGCAGATAGGGTGATGCGCACGGGGGCTGGCGGGGTGGGTCGAAAGGGGTCGAGCGGGCTCGGGGGGGGGGGGGGGGGGGCGGAAGAGCGGGAGGAGCAGCGCACCGCGGAGAAGAAGCAAAGAGGAAAAGAAAGGTAGATCGGGAAAGAGCTTCGCTAAACGAGAAAGAGCACCCGACTCTCTCACGGCCCTCTCGACGCAGAGAAAGAAGGAGTGCGAGCGAAAGAGAAAAGGTGAGAGAGAGAGAGAGAGAGAGAGAGAGAGAGAGAGAGAGAGAGAGAGAGAGAGAGAGAGAGAGAGAGAGAGAGAGAGAGAGAGAGAGAGAGAGAGAGAGAGAGAGAGCGAGAGAGAGAAGGAGAAAGAGCGAGAGGGAGGAAAGAAAGCTGGAGGGAGCCAACGGACCAGGGCAAGAAGGGTACGCATAAAGGGCCATTAGTTAATTAACTCCTAATTATCTGACGGCGGAGAAGGCGAGTGCATAATCGTCGAGCATTGCTGGTGTGCAGTGGCAGCGCGAAAAAGCAGACAGTGCCGTGCACGGATCGTTGCGCACGGGCGCCAAACAATCGGCGGGTGCTGATTGCGTAGGCTTCCAGCATCATCCCCTGCGTCGTCCCCCTTTTTTTTATTTCCTCGGTAGACCATCCGCCACCACAGCCGCCACCGTCACCGTCACTGCCACCCATCCAACCACCACCCACTCTTCTTCCCTTCTTTCAAACCACCCTGCCTACCGCCTACCGCCCCCGCCTCATCCTACACTTCTCGGCATCATCCACCCGCTGATCCGAAGACTATGAGGCCTATCTCCCAGCTATAGGATACGCCCTTAATATGCTCGCTTCGCAGACTTCTTATTAGCACTCTCCCTTAATTGCATCAGTCGAGTCCTCGTTACACGTTCTTTGACGACCCTGCCAATTTCCCTGCTACTCCGACACTTGATACATGATAGTGCGTATCATAACGCATCTTATCATGTTTCCCCCTTTAAGAGGTTGTACGGAATAACTAACAAGACTTCTATCAAACTACCCATCTACCACGAGAACCTCCCAGCCAGCGCGAGACCCAGAAAAAGCAGCCTCTTCGAGCTTCGAGTTGCTTTCTTGCAGCAGTGTCCGCGTGAGCGAGGGGGTTAACAGATATCGGTGCCCGTACTCTCGTTGTACTCTCTTTGGAGCTGCTGGTCCACCTCCGCAACCTTCGCTTCCCTTCGTCCTCTTCCTTGTTCGGGGTACTACTACTACGGACCAGGCTATTCTTCTGCAAACCTGTTTCGTCTCTGTTCTTCTTATTAGTGGCTGGCAGGCGCCCTTTCCTAACCGCCGTTGTCGCTGTCCCCGCCGCTGGACACTTTATTGTCGTTGCTCTCGATGCAACGTGACTCGAAACGGACCCTTGCTCCCCCAACCTGGCCCTACGTTTGTTTCCCTTGGCCCATGCTCCCTTCCTGCCCCTTTCCTCGCATCACCGTTCGAACACAGAACATGCGTGCCAGTCGACGATAACCCTAATTCTTTTATTAGCCTTCGTCACTTCCTACTGATCAGGGAAAATCCAGGATGATTGTAGTAGATCAATTGACTGGAAAAGATTTGTCCAGGAATGTCTCAAATGACTCTAGATAAAACACTAACAGGCTTTCTTGTGAAGATCAGTCTAGTCGACGTGGGCAGAGTGGCGTCAACGAGTAAAGCCGTCATCAATCGGTCACTCGTAATTCCTGGCATTCTCGAATTCATTCTCGGCCATTCCGAGGCGCAACATATGCGGCTTGACGATAATGGCAGGAGCGAAACACGCTCAATTCAGTGCGCATTCTGCAGGGAGCAATTACGAGAGGCGCGGTGCTAGAATGTCATTGGGCCTGCGGCTCGTTTAGGACTGGGCGCAAATATTCAGCAGCACTGCCAGCAGCAGTAGCAGTAGCAGCAGCAGCAGCAGGGGGATCGGCCTTTCGAATTTGAGATTTCAGCTCGTTTCCACGAGCTCACGATCGTTCGCGGCTTGCCTAATTACGACGACACGTGCGAAGCACAGGTATTACGCGAATTCTCACGCAAGTATTAATCGCAGTGAAACCAGAGCTGACTAGCCCGGGCGGCCACGAGGCAAAAGAGAGCGAGGAGGAAGAGAAAGAGGGAGAGAGGGAGAGAGAGAGAGAGAGAGAGAGAGAGAGAGAGAGAGAGAGAGAGAGAGAGAGAGAGAGAGAGAGAGAGAGAGAGAGAGAGAGAGGCAGAGAGGGAAATAGAGGTAGATGGTAGATAGAGCAGGGGCGTTCAGAGTTCAGAGCGAACCCAGCGGGGTTAAAACCGCGGTCCGCGGAGAGGAGTTTAGGCCAATGACCCGGCCCTTTCATATGTTTTCCACGATACAAGAATACAAGAGTGTCGTCCCTCTAATTCGCCCCTTCGCTCCGGCATCCATTTCGCACGCCTACTTGCACCGATCTGAAAGCCGGTACGCGTTTCTACCGTACACATACATACACATAGGACAAGCTCGCGCATAGGAGTGCGAGCGAGATGGCAAGCCGGAGGGAAAGCACAGCCAGCGAGCATTCAGAAAAATCCGCTTTCAGCACTAATAGTGCTTTAACGGGCCGTCTAAAAGGACGAGGCTCAGAAGAGGAAGCGCGCAATTAAAAGCGCAGCTCTCAATGCGCAGCTTACGAGGCAACGCTAAGCGAAGGGTACACCGTGCCGTCATCGTGCGCGCACCGCCCGCGCTCATACGCGTACATGTACATGCTCGTCCTCTCCTTCGCACGCCAGCTTTGCTACACTCGCTTTCTCTCTCATTCTCTCTCTATCTATCTCTGTCTCTTTCTCCCTCTCTCTCTCTCTCTCTCTCTCTCTCTCTCTCGCTCTCTGACCGAGCATGCAGCTACTTTATCTCCGCTCTCTGCGGTGGCTCGAAGGTACCGAGACACCACGGTGCGCGCAAAGTGCACAATTGCCCGGGTGATAACGTTATCAGAATAACCGGGCGGCCTAGCCACGCTAGTCTGCAGCCACTTTCCGACGCCTCCAGGACTGACCTGGCCTGCACTGCCCTGTACTGTCCTGCTCTCCCGGATCCGGCGCGTGTTAACGCAATTTTTCCCCGACAACGCAATTATCGGCTTCGAACCTTTTTCACGGCCTCTCCGACACTACCCTGACACCATCGGTGGCGAACTCTTGTTATCTTCGAGACAGCACTGCGCTGTTGGTGTCGATATGTATAGTAACTGGAGCACTTGGCAATGGATATGTTGTTGAAGGATAAAAACTACAGGTTTATTTGCATTCTACGTAAACCTGCGTAGATTGAGCGGCGAGTGTTTTTTTTTTGCTGGCGACCAGCTTCGCGGCTTACAGTGATTTCAACTGTAGTGCCAATCTAGGTAAACAAGTGTTCGATATGCTGAGTGGCGGTGACATAAGAATTACGTTACTCTTAGAAATGGAAATGCCGCGCAGGTGTGCGCTCGTTCCGCGAGCATTCGATGATGCGGCGCTATTAGTCACCGAGAACTCTCTGTCTGTTCGCGGTTTACTTGTACATACATCTCCGCTAACCTGACATCAAACTTGTCAAGGTGTTCCACGAGGTCGACCGGTGACATCATGTTTCCCCTTTACCAATTCAAGTCCTGATGGAACTCGCTCGTACACCTTTTTTTTCGATCGGGATGCGCATATATTGTATGCGACAGATTACGTAAGGCAGGCGAAGACTCGTTGTCGAGTTCTGTTCGCGTTATTAACCATATTTCATAGTAAAACGACATGCAAGGAAGGCGATAATCTGACGCGCTCTATGTAAATATAAATGCAACCACCAACACTCCGTTTGAAGGAAAGCGATATCTATCACAATAACTCACGGTCATTGGGGAGAGATAAATTTCTATCGAATATTCTCACTCGGCGATAGGACTATCGAGAAGGCCGAGTGCCGAAATCTCATTTAGGCTGTACTTCGAGTGTGCCTCTTCAGGCATTGTCAATGAGACTCTTCTTCCCGATCATCGAGATTACGATCGACCGCGAGACAATCACGGTAGATCTCCACCGATCCATCCTAATCTGGCACTTCCATCAATTACATGCGAGGAGCCGCGAAGCACTACTCTTGAAGGCATACTTCACCGGTGGAGTAAATGGATTTGGCAGAGATAGTGCGCGCTCTACCCTTCTGTGTACACATGCAGGGAACGTACGAAAATAAGGAAGAAGTTTGAAGTGCCATTGAGTCTGAGGGGGTTGCGAGGGGATGAGTGAGGGCGAGGAGGATGGACTTACCGAAATACACGGGCTTGTTGCACTTGGGACAATTGGGCATCTTGCTCTCGCTGGTGGTACTCTGTGCTACAGAGTGGATCTCCCTTTCAGGCAGACAGGCACTACTACTTAAGTTACGAGGGGATCCTCTCGGTAGCGTGGTCAAGCGCGCACTGGCCCCGAGTTCTGCAAGGTAACACACGCCGCACTCTCTCCAGTTGATTGAGCGTGCGAACGTGTGTTGTTGTTAATACTACTGTCTCTCTCTCTCTCTCCCTCTCGTGTAGTACGTCGCGGAACGCACGAGAAGCCCACGTACGGAAGTTAACGTGTGAGCGTGAGCGGAGAGTGTGTACCGGCCCAAACACAACACGCTCGAAACTGGTATCTTTCAATGTCTGCTCGAGCGATGAGAGAACGAGAAGCAGTAGAGGCCGGACTCTCCTGCTCGTCGTCGTTGTCGTCGTCGTCGTCGTCGTCGTGACGCAATCGGTTCTCCCTGTGTGCAGACATCCGACATAGAGAGAGGCCACTCGTGAGCGAGCGCTCTAACTCCGCGCGGGCCTGAAGAAGGCTTCACCTGGCCATAGAGACAGAGGCTTGCCTTCTTTCGAGCCACCGATACTGTCCCGTTACCCATTATAAATACAACGAGATTCGTTATCAGTGATGCGTGCGTACGAGGTGCGGAAGGCCTCATGAGTATTCCCCGTCGGTCGAACGTAGTCCCCTATGCAAATAACGGAGCGCACTCCGAATGCGAGTGCCTCGAGTCATCATTATTGCAAACTGGTGGCCACGCTCGTGAATGGGGTACACCTGAATTCCAGACTAGGTTGGTAGAGCGGAATGTTGTCATAAAATTATATATATACTGGTTATTGAAGACGACGGCCTCCAAATATAGCGGTATGTGTCAAGTTTCGGAGAACAATTTGAGGATGAGGCTATAAGCTATAGCTATCACTCATAAGCTCGACGATGTCGTCGGCGCTTTCGGTGGCGGACGATTAGGCGCCGGGGAGATTGTAGCACGCACAAGAGTGGAAATATCGAACGGCACTCTCCGCAGCCCCACAATGGGTGTTGCATTCCATCAGCGTGGTAATCTTGCTCGGCTGGATGCAAATGATGCTGTTAGCTGGCCATTTTCCAACCTAGGGATATTACGCACTCAGGTTCTCCACTGTGCTGAGGGATATAGTGAAGGTCAGTGAAAGCACACCCGGTGAGCTCGGCTGCTGTAGGAAGCCACTAGAAGGATAATTAGTCTTCTCTTCTTTTGAGAAAGACGATACACCTTTATCATGTTTTATTATATTCACTGCACACGCAAAATATCTTGCTATTGAAGAAGTTTTTATTCGAACATACGAAACGGTTTTGAGGATCGTAATGTTAACTCTGATCCGATTGGAGGGTAGATTGAATTCCATCTCGGCATTTACGGGAGAGAAGAACAAGAGTGGAAAGAAGTTTGGAAAGAGAGGAAATGGCTGGTCGTTCCTTGAGCGAATATCGTTAGAATTGAACGGAGGAGCAAAGGTTCTAAATGGCCGGCCGTCAATAAGATTCCCATCATCGCTGGTACTGAGCTGCCACCCCCGTCGCAGAGCGTGCACCGTCGCCGGCGCCACCCTCGCGATTATAACAGCGTGCATCCGCATCCGGGGGCTTTTTATTTCCTCTTAGCTTCTCCTGGCTTTCGTCTGGCTGTGATTGTCGGATTCGTCCTGAACTTCGCCGTTTTGTTCCACGGGAACGACCAGTTTCGCGATTCCTGGAGGGCCGTCGTGAAGACCGTGGTAATGATGATGGGCGAGTACGAGAACGGGGATCTCTTCTCGAACGAGAACCACGGGAGTCCTTCGGTTCTGCCAGCGACGAGCTGACTCGTCTTCCTCGCCTTCGTCATGCTCGCTGGTATCGTCCTGATGAACCTCATGATCGACCTCGCGGTCAACGACATTCAAGGTCTCTGGAAGAAGCTACGATCCTCAAATGCAGCCTCATCCTCCCTTTGACCTAGACTCTCTATCTGCATATATGGGCAGTCATTCTCTCGCAATGCTCCGATAACTATCATCTTCCGTCTCAAATGTGCTGCTAATCAAATAAAAAAGTCGTTCTGCGACAGGTTTATTCTACGACTGACGACTCAGCCCGCCCCGGAGTCAAGCAAACTTGGATCTAAAAGTCTGTAGAGAGCGTGGCGCGCATCTTTCGGGACCGAGAATTATTTGCACGATTCGTGTCGCGATCTGGCATTCACTCTGTGGGAGGCTTTGTCTCAGCTAGCTTCAAAGGCATCGCACTTCGGTGGCAGCGGTGACGGCAGCGGCGCGAGGCGAGTAAATTATTATTATTACTATTACAAACACCGCACTGACTTTTATCACGCGGCGGTCAACCGCAGCTTGCCGTGCTGCTCTTTCAAGTTTAATTAATAATTTCGTTGTCCGACCGCGAAACTTTAAGGAGCTTAAGGGAACACTTCTTTCAGTACTATAATGAGGAGAAAACACAAAAACAACAGCAGCCGTCCAGGCGGCGGCAACCTCGACTTCCCTTCATTGTTATTCAACTTGGAAGAGCAGTTGCAGGAGTTAAGGGTATCTTATTATCCAGTCCCGTCGGCACCGCGGCTTTCCAAGTCGCAGATAAAGCGGAATCAAGCAGGCAGACGGAAAAGTACGAACGTGTAAAGGCGTATTGAGCCGGCGCAATGGAATATTTATGCACTACTCTTGGATCGCATTACCCTTTTGCCAGACCGCATAAACTAGTGGACAGAATGGATCTTGAGTTAAATGTAAAAGTCAATTAGCCGCGGATTTAATGTATTCTTACTTAATAAAAGGAAGGAGAATCTTTGACCGACCCTGCCCCAACGACTCGTCCACTCCAAGATAATGTCGATAATTTAGAGACTCGTTTGTATCGATACAGTTTGCACCAGAAGCAGTTTAATTCCGTGGCCGCCTGCAGATGGCTCCTCGAGCGCGTTTCAGTTTTTCGAGGGGTGCTGTTCTCGGTGCCGGTTTCAACCGCGTCATCAAGTAAGTAGGTCGTTAATAACCATAATTTACTGTATTATTTATTCCATTCGAATAGCAGCAATTATTTGTCAAACAACATCGTTTATCCAAATAAGAAATTCATCGAATAATTAGTTCTAAACGTCATTAAAGTTTGGAAACATAACACCACGCCCTGCTACCAAAGGCACGATTTGTTTAAGGATCATGCGAATCTCTTAATGCCACACTGCAAGAGAAAATGTAGAGGAAGATAAAGACCAGAAGGGAGAAGAAAAAGGGAAGTGTGAGGTGAGGAAAATGAGTGCACGTAACTTCAAAGAGAAACATGGCGCCAGAGGGTTCGTAGAGGTTAAAGCGCGGGCGCGCGCGAACGCGTTTCTTGTCAGCGATACGAATTTAAATGCTTTTCGTCACGTATCAAAGTTTCTTGCCCGCTCCGGGCCATATAGATTTCAACAGCTTGGTCGACCCCAGGGCGGCCAGTGATCGCCATAATTTCGCGAACACCTTGAACACTCGTGCTCGCCACACGTTATTTTCTCCATTTTCACCATCTACGCTCTTTCGGGGTGGAGATTCGAGCCGTATCGCACTCGTTCTCTCCTCGCTCACGGCTCATTCGTAATTTCCGAGAATTCGTTGCGCCAACGTGATCCAAGCGAGTGATGCCGAGCGTCGGCAGAGGCACAAGCACTGCGTACTCGCACGCAGAGAATCGTACAAGCAGTGGATAAGATTTGCACGGATAATTCGAACATCTCCGGCACGTAATTGTTGCGCATACTAATTGTCTTTCGGTGCACACAACGATGCGCTCTCGCACGGCTGGCCGTTTGGTGGAGGCAGGACACTTTGAAGTGCGTTTACCGTAGACTCCGAGTGATGCCTTGGCATCGCTGCCAGCTGGGCGTTTAATGTCCGCGTATACATGTGGGCTACGTATCTGTGCCGTGCAATCACGGGCACGTGACTTTTTACGATCGCCGGCCTGATACTGTTCTTACTTTTCGTCGAAGCTAATGAGACAACGTGTCTTTCTCCCTCTCTCCAACGATTTCATTGAAATATTGAAATCTGTGAGTAGGACAGTGGGGCAGGGCGCATGCATTACCATAAATTATTGTCGTCGCTCGCATCTGCACTGAGAAACCATTCACACCTGCTTTAACTTTAGTTCCAAGCCAAAGGGAAACTTACCCTCTCGAAAACACAGTTTGTAAGAATATGCACAATTCCGCCGGTTGCCTTGGACGCATAACAAAAGCACTGGGAACGTTGTGGAACGTTTGGGAACGGGGTGAATTTTCTCGAGAGGCAATGATTAATCGGGAAAAAGATTGAATTCTCAGCGACGGAGTGGCGAGAAATCAGCATGGTCCTGTGCCGGCGGAAAAGCGGAGGATCGGAGGATCAGTGGGAGCGAGTGAGTAGTTAGGGCAGGCTGGCGGTGTGTCGGCGCAGCGGTGGCGGTGGTGGCGGGCGAGTGTCGGGTGTTGTGTATATGCGTTAGTAGGCGCTCGGTGTCGGCTGGTTGGGTCGGTGGCGGCGGCAGTTCTCGGTGTGTGTGGGATGCTGTGAGTTCGCAGGAGTTCGGGTATATTCGGGCGCGCTCGGTTCGAGCGGCTTGCCTGCCATGACTGGCCGGCTACGGGCTCGCGGGGGGTGCGGTGACGCGTCGGCGAGGGAAGCCGCCACGGTGAATCCGACGTTGTGATTGGTCACCGCGTGGGAGAGCCGCCCGCCCGAGCTGTCTCTCGCCGGCAGTCGGCACCGAGCATCCAGGCAGAGTAGATCGAGCCATCGGAGTCGGGGCGAGATAAACGGGAAAACACGGAGCTCGGTGAAGCTTAGCGGACGCCGCGGGGGCACGATGGCCGCCCGGCGCGTGCACCGTCGACACCAGGAACAGCAGCAGCGTCGTCGTCGTCGCGGTACCGCACTCGTCGCGCGTCGTGTCCACTTGACCACTCAAGAGCCGATCACGGAAACGCAAACGCCGCTGCATCGCGCGCCCGCTCAACAAGCATCGTGGCCACCATCGCGCGGATCGGCCGCGCGTGGACTGTGCGCCCGTTGCCTCCACTAGTATCTAACTCTCTGCCAGACACACACTTACACACACAGCCACGCAGCCAGAGAGAGAAAGAGAAAGACAGGACAGAGAGAAGAGAGTAACGAACGAAGAAGCGAGTGAGTGAGAGGCAGACTGACACAGAGAGGGAAACAGAGAAAGAGAGACCGAGCGAGAGAGATAGTACCAGAGTAATACACAGAAGAAAGCAGGAAAAGAGCGGCGTGCCGCGCGTGAACTCGTTCCTCCTCTCGCGCTCCTCTGACATTACGCAGCGACACGCACGCAGACGGCCCGTGCCGCCGCTCACGTCTCGCCTCGTCTTGCCTTGCCTCTCGGCATTGTCGTCTTCTCTCCACCATTACCACTCCACCTGTACCTCTACCTCCTCCACCCTCGGCACTCGCCGGCCTTCCCACGCGGCGCTCCCCGTCTCTCCGTCGCGGACACACAGAGATTACCTCTGGTTCGAGTGGCGCGCGCGCTCCCGAGCGTTCGTCCGAGCGAACGTGACGCTCCTAAATCCTCTGGTGGTGGCGTGTCCGTGCGCGCGCTCGGTCCACCGCTCGGACCTCCTTGAAGCGCGCTCTTCTCCGACGAGTCTCCTGTGCTCTTGACTGGTGGTGCGCGTTACATCGCGTAAACGGTGCAAAGTTTTCTCTCTCGTGCCGCAAGCCAGGCAGGAAAAGTGCGTGTCGCTTCCTCCTGAGCTCGATCGGCCGCACGAGCACACGAAGCCGCCGGCGGCGGTGGTGACTTCGGCGGTGACGGTGAACCGTTCTTTACTGTGTTTCTTCTTCGTTGTCCTTAATCGTTGTTGGTGGTGAACGCGATCGCGACAGTGACACACACAGGAGGACGAGTGCCGCGTGTCCTCCGGAAACCCGTCTTGTATCGGCTGGAATCGGTCGAGAGATTCGACCGACGGATACCGTTCAGGAAGTTAGGGCGCAACGAGAATCGGATCGCCAGTTAAAGTTAAACGGCCGAACGATCTTCACCGAGTCTCGATATCCTCGACGTTGAGTCTGATCTTGGTGGTGAATTCACTGCCGATAGGGGATATTCGAAGGGACAGTGGCCGCCGCTCGAGAGAGCGTGGCCAGTAATAATGCCGCACGTGAGCAGCAGCGGCGGCGGCGACGATCTCGGCAGCGAGGACGAGGTCAAGGTCTTCAAGGATGAGGGCGAGAACGAAAAGACGTCCTCGGAGAACCACCTCATCGAAGAGAAGAGCTCCCTCATCGACCTCACGGAGTCCGAGGTGCGTCGGCATGCAACAACAACCCCTCTTGCAAGATCTCACCAAAACACCATCCATGCTCTCTCACACATTTCTCCCCACCTATTAGTATACCTGCGAATTTAGTGCATTCGTTGTGCGATCAGGAAGCCTCGTCGTTTGCCTTTATTGTCTCTCCTCACACACCTGACACACGCTCCCCTCGCCGTCGTCTTCATCGTCGGGAGAGAAGTCGGAATAAAGTGGGTGCGTCTCTGTGTGTTGCAGGAAAAGGGCTCGCTCGCCGGTGGAAGCTATGCGACGACAGGGAAAGCGTCGGCCAGGTCCGACCTCAGCCCAGTCTTCGGTAAGTCCAGTTATCTAATTCTTTTTCTCCTAAAATCCTAACTTTTCATTCATCACTCAAGCTCAATAAGTAAACCGCGCGTTGGGTCATTCTTATTTGTATGTACAATTTCTCCGGACATGTTTACCACCCCGCAGTCGGATTTATCGGGCTATTTGACACCAGTCAGATGCTATCGTCGGATAGACACACCTATCGGTGTAGACGCAAATGCTCGGGGACGCCTTCGTGTCTCACAAAGTGTATTCGAGAATGTCAGAGTGGCAGAACTACATAGGCGTGAGCTTGATTATGTTGTCATTACTTGCAATTCGTTGGAATCATCGTCAATGGTTCTAAGGTCGCCGACAACTTCTTAACATTATTTCAAAGAGCTCGTACTCTCAGAGTGAATACATGCACCGAGTATTCCGGCGAACTTGAGCTTGAATATTAGAGTTAACTCGAT
Organism: Ectemnius lituratus; assembly: GCA_910593735.2. Taxonomy (NCBI): domain Eukaryota; kingdom Metazoa; phylum Arthropoda; class Insecta; order Hymenoptera; family Crabronidae; genus Ectemnius; species Ectemnius lituratus. The sequence continues at coordinate 3,279,217 of OU343036.1, read as the reverse complement.
ATATCGTCCTTTATCCAATACTTCGTAAACCATAACTTAAACGACATCGGCGAACACTCCGGGACATCCGGTGATACGCTTGACACTTTAGCATGGCCGAATATTAAAAGTACGGAACCATCAAACTCACATAAACTCGGGGACAGAGCTCATGGAGGAGAGGAGAACGGGTTTCGAAACTTCAGGGAACTAATGTCAACTCTGTAGGAGGAGACTTTCCTCACGACTAGGAACGTGCATCGTTGAAACTAGCGAGTATATGCCCGCTTGTCCTGCGAGCGATACATAAACACATAGGCAGGCAGAAAGTTTCGGGGCAAACGTGCCGTAAATCGTGAAACACTGTTATCAGGTGCGTGAACGCGCGCGCGCGCGCGCGTATTTTATTGCCTCAATGAAGTTGACGGGTGTCGAGGGCTTGACGCGGTGTATTAAAAACAATAAAAGCCGATGATAGGCACGGGGGACGGGCGTGGGATCGTAGTGGGCGTAGGATCCTCCTGGGACGAGACTACGGGAGGAAAGTTAATCCCAATTTGCCGAGGGAAATTGACCGAAGTTTACGGAACCCTATTATTCGCGCGACAGGTTTGAAACAAATTGTGTAAGTGACTCGTCGGAGCAAGCCAAGTAGTATACAATGAAACGAAGACGCCGCTCCCGACGCTACTTGCTACTTTCGGGCTGGACTTTGTCACTGACAAATCGACGCCTTGCCACCATAAGATCCCCGGCAACTTCTTGCCAAAGAACTTTAATGAGTTATGGGCACGCGCTTGTTCGAAATTCGACTTATAACAAGCAGATCCTGCTTTTGTATTTTATATTTGATCATCACATATACAATGCACAGGCGTTGGTGCGGATACAGACTCCGCAATGCTTTGGCAGTGAGGGAACGTGCAAAACATTACGTCGAGGTCCGTCGTAATCGCTTAAGTGGTTAATTATGGTGCTCGAAGGAAGGCCTGAGGGGGCGGGCGAGGGATTAATCTTGGCATCAATTACTCCAGTGGACCCCTTTTTTATCCGCGTTAAAACTAGTTTTCCGCCAGCGAGACACGGTTTTTAAGTGGACTTCTCATCACACTTGTGGTCAATTTCTCTTCTCCATTAGATGAGAATTACGATATTCGCATCTAATTTTAACAAGTGGATTCTAATTCGCAAGTGAAACTGGTGCCTCTTCTCCTCTCCGTTTAAGATGGTCGGAATTCTTCCGCGGTTTTTGTGTCGGTTTAAGAGACGTAATGGACGTCCCAATCTCATCCAATTCCTGAAAGGGACTCGCAGTCCGGAATGTCGGACTATAATTTCGGCGGTTTGCGTGCGCCAGCAACAACCTCCAGTTGTCCACTAACGATGCATCGCCATAATAGCAGCAAATACAGAGCAAACTGTTCGAATCGCTCCTAAGGCGCTTGGTGTACACTCAGTGGCAATTTTAATATACACGGACCATGCTCGAAATTGCGTCGTTCTGTGATGTAAATTGGTGCATTAGCCGCTGCCGCCACGAAACAGGAATTATCTCACATTGTCACGACCGCGTCCCACTGGTAGATCGGTCACGTAACTATGTATAACGCTGGTGAATATGTACGTGTGAAAAGTAAAGATTCTTACTTTTCAGAATCCACTAGCTAAACAGTTTTACTGCCAGTGACTCTGAATGTCACGAGACTTGGCTAGGAGAATTCTTTAGCGTTCCACTTTCTTTGCAGCTCGGCCATTGAGTCTACTATTGTTTCATACACTCCGTTAGCTCGCGAGCTTGTCAAGAGACAATGATGCACCTGCAAGAGGAACTTGTGTGTCGGCGGAGAGTTCATTGACTACGGGGCTTGGTGTCATTTGCTTTATCGTGAATGACGTGTGGTCGGAGAAGTTCCTACAATCTCTCAGCTTGCGTTCGCTCCGACAGTTATCAGACTGTTTACACGCGCCGTCGCTTTTAACGGAATAGTTTTACTACTAGCCCGCTTATTGGATGCGATCCGCTTCATTGAGCATACTTATAACTATACTTAGAAACATACTTATTACCCGCTGGCTGACTGAAGCCGTCGACATAATGAAGCAATTTCAGTGTCGTTTGATACATTATCCCACGCCGCCCGTGGTACAAGCTACTACTTGTACTTCGTGAGAAAAGGGAGCCGTGTGTTTAGACATTGTGCTAACGTATTGAAACTCCGTGAATACGAATCGGCTTCCCGTGGTTGGTGCGCGGCGCGCTACCATTGCCGCCCAAAGATGCACATTGTCTCTTTGCAATCTTTGCCCGTGGCTTACACAGCCCTCAACACAGCGGAGAGCGAGCGAGAACAGGAAAGGTAGCGCGTTGAAAGAGAGAGTGCTGTGCCGTGCAGTGCCGTGCCGTGCCGTGCAGAGTGTTGGAACACGAGCGAGTGAGCGAGGGAGGGAGCTAACCGTAAACGATGTGTCTCGTTGTGCGAAGTAATTGACGAGTTCGCGTGTAGGCGGTTGGGCGCCTAGATCGCCCGGAGCGCGCACCGAAGCCTTATCCTCGGAGACGAAAAACGAAACGAAACGAGACGAAACGAGCTCGCCGGCCGGAGCATCCGCGGGCCTCCGCCCGGCGAGAGAGGTGTACGTTCGACACGCTGGAAAAGGAGAGAAGCAACTGCTGCCTTGGCGAAACGAGCTGAGCGAGCCAAGAGGCGAGGGACGCGAGAAAAAAAGGGAGACGGAGAGAGTGTTAATGAGAGAGGCCAAACGAGGGAGAGAGTGAGCGAACGAGCCAGTGCAGAAAAAGGGAGCGGGTTAAGGAAGGCGCCTGGGGGAGGGGGTGGATACGTACGTGTACGACGGAGAATTAGTGAGTTACCGAGTATAAGTGAAAAAGAGGCACGCAGGAGAGAGCGAGACAAGAAGGGAGGAGTGTACGAGAGTGATAGAGAGGTCCGATGGCTGCATCACCCTGAACTTGTCCGAATACCTTCCCTCGGAACCTTACGCTCTGTGTATCCGCGCGCTCACCAATGCACATGGCACCCAAGCGAGTTCTCTCCTCTCTCGTTCTGGCGTGGTCTCCTCTTCACGCCTGTCTCGTATTCCTCTCTCGATCACTCCTGCCCGGGACTCGTCTCCTTTCCACCTCGACTCGAGACGGGTCTCTCGCTCTCGCTCTCCCCCGCTCCTCCTTGCATCGCTCGCGCTTCCTTTTCTCGACTTCGCTGCTCCTCGCTCTCTGGCCAACCCACCCATTTCTTACGCTCTGCGTCCTATACCGGGTGTACCCCGGCTGTATATTCTCGGACCGCCGGCTCTCGCACCACCCGCCGCTGCCGTCGCGAGAAAGACACGCACGCGGAACTTCCGGTGGACCGCCGATGGATATACGTCTCTTCATCTCTGTCTCTGGTTTAATGCTTCTCGGGACACGCCGCTGTTCCGGGAATAGCTTCAAGTGATCCGGGCAGTGATAATGATTGCGCGGCTATTTTCGATCTTTCCGACGCCAGCTTTGATCTCCTGTGGGCCGGCTGTACTCGGAAACATCAGAGTTTTTATGCAGACAACACCGCCACCACTGTGGAAGTGGCTCCGCTTGACTCTCCGGTATATCCGTGTCGTGTCTGCTACAACTTACTACTTATAATTTCCGGGATTTCTGCGTCGCTACCACCGACACTGACACCGAACACACCCCGTAATCGGCCCGTGAAATAGACGTGACAAATGAGCTCGACTTCTTCTTCCCTGTACGCTCATTTGCCAGTTTGTACGCCGGTTATTACATTTGGTGTAGAGGCGCGTTGCGGAACACCCGTTATATGAATACAGACCCACTGACTACAGTCAGCATTATACACCTACCCTGACTCGCCTCTACCTACCTACCTGCTCGCTAACGAGCCTACCTGCCGGACTTCTTGCATTCGAAGAGGTTGCCCGAGAAGGGGGCCTCATCCCTACCGGACCCATCCCCGTACTTGGACAGTACACCCCGCGGTGGTGCGCTTGCACCTTCCTTTATAAATGGTTAAACAAATTTCCCTCTAAAACGCCTTTCTCGGAAACGAAACCATAGGTAGAGAGGGAAAAGGACTTGCATCCTAGGGAATACGTTTCCGATCCAGTAGTTTCCACAGCGATCTGCTGAACTTGGATATTTCTGATTGAACGGATCTCTTGGGCCGAAATCTAATAGACTGCTAACCATTCTCGACTTCTCTTTCTTTGAAATTAATCACTTTTAAGTGGCTACAATGAAAAAAGTTTCATCGTCGCTGATTTTTCGCTTGCAATTAACTTGACTTGTCTGCCTCCGCGTTTTTTCCTTGATGCAACGAAGAAGGGAGTGCGACGAGTGCCCTGCTACGCTTCGCTACTTTGCGCTTTTGACGGACGGCCTGGGATCCGGTGGCTGACCTGCGACACGTGTTGGGCACGTGGGTCTTTTAATTCACGTTGTCACGCGATGTCATGCCGGGAAAGCAACGATGCTGCACATTTATAATAGAGCAGAACTGGAGAGGGGAAAGGAGAGGGGCGAGGCAAACAGCCAGTAGTTGAGCGAAATAAGCAAATAGATCTATTACGACTCTGTAGTGTAAGTAGACCCCCCTCAAATAGTGCTCCGATTTCATTTGAAGACGCGCACACCAAGCAGTCGATGGACGACTGGGCAAATATTTTCTTCGCACACTTGAAAACACTCTCACTTATCCACCAGTCTTCACTCATCATCTTCTCGATCTTGGTTAACCGGATAACGATAGAAATTCAAATGGTGTACCTGCTCGTTCGACTAACACACAGCCTTTTACAAATACTCCGGCATGTCAAGATAATGGCGCGATACATTCAACACTGATAGCAAGATAGGAAAGAGGCAGTTTCGCGCGTTGCGCATACCTCAGTATCGTCGGTCAATCTTAGCGGAAAGGGATCCTATCTCAAGCACTAGGGCTACGTGAGCTTCTCCATGACATGGCAGTCCTATCGCCATCAGCGCATTTCCTTCCGCGCTCATAATCTGTATCTCGAATATATCAAGCCAAGTACTTCGCCGCGATTAAGTCGTGCGTCCTCCTTGAGCATTCGCACTGGGTAAACACGCGCGCAACCGTGCACGTCAACTTTATGTTTCAGAAAAATGTTGAATCGTCATTTAATAGCACTCTTGCGTGATCTTTGTATCACGAGCAATCGGCAACGATTGCGGCACGTGCACCTTCCGGTATTTCTTTTCTCACGAGATTAATAGCAGCTAGAATTAAAATAACTTATCGCGAGAGCATAACGAAGTGGTCGGATCGCATTGGTAACTAACGTCAGTCCAATGTATAGGCGTGTCCCATCAATCCGAGGGAAATCCTCCCTTTACCCGCGGGAGTCCGGACGGATTTCACGGCTTCGTTGACTCCGTAGCGTAGATCATGAGTGTCAACTGGATCGACACTCGATTCGCCCGGTTCGCCTTCCACGACAACACGTCCACCGAATTCTAAGGTGCCAGATTTCGTTTCTTACCGATGGATTGAAAAAAGTTCGGGTGGCGGGCAGAGCAGGCCTAACAAAAAAAGGAGGGTGCGCGAGAGAGAGAGAAAGAGAGAAACATGCGCGTATGTTAATAAGTCGTGTTCACCGAAAATACCGGTTCCCGTGGGGCCCATGGTTACGATTCAGGTTTGTCTCCCCGGTTTCCGAGAGCCTGTCGAAGCGATTTTCTTCAAACAAAGTCGCTCGGGCGTGCGGGCCACTCCAGTCAATTAACGCCGGGAGAGCGTCGTCGAAGCCCGACTTCCCATAAGAAAAGAGAAAAAAGCGCCGGCGGCGCGGGGGCTAGATCGTCGTCGCACTGGCGAAGAAACGAGAGGAGGCAAGCGAGACACACGACTGCTGCTGCTGCTGCTTCTCCTGGCTACGAAGCCGGAGCAGAAGTGAGCGAGGCAATGGCCCGCATTCGATTAGCCGGCGGCCGCTAATTACGCTATTTCCGCGAGTGCAGCCATCCAGCCACGCGGCAGTTACGATTATGGAATGATAGAAGTGGGCGCGCGTCGTGAGATAAAGCAGCAGCCCTCCAGTGCTATAGGAAGGGGGCGTCGAGAGGCAAGGGGGGACAGTCAGGAACAGGCAGGCAGGCAGGCAGGCGCGCGCGACGAGATTCCGACGGGGAACGACGATTCTAAAGAATGACTCCGGAGAAAGAGCGTGGCAGGGAGAAAGGGGCGAAGAGCCGCGCGCGCGGTCGCAGAATAAAAGGGGGGTGAGAGGCAGAGGAGAGTGAGCGGGTGAAGCGCATTCAAGGGACGCAGGGGGAGGACGTGAAAGCGCGAGAGCGGGCGAGCGGGCGAGCGTCCGAGGGAGAGATGCCAGTTTAGAGAATGAACCGAAGCACTGCTCGAGCGGCAGAAGAGGGCACCTTATATGCGGAGAATCGAGTGAGATGATGCGAGGTGGAACACAAGAAAGAGAGAGGAAGGGAGGAAGATCCGCGAGCAGAGAGAATCAGAGGATCAAGGAGCGCACGGGGCTGATCGGGAGAACGAGGAAAGATAGGAGAAAACGAGAGAGCGAGCGAGGAGCGTGCGAAAGGGATAAAGTAGGGTAGGGTACGGTGAGTAGCCCGGGCCTTAGCCGAGAGAGCGCACAAGCGTCTGCGCGAAGGCCCGTTGAGCGAAGGTTAGCAATCTGCGTAGTGTTTTACGACAACTATAAATATGGCTATAAAGCTCTTTGTTTAGAGCAGCTAGTCCGGCTTTCGAAACTCTCCGGCCGTGCCCGGTGTCTGCTTCGCAAACCCATTTGGAGTCCCAGCGTGTTCGGGAGCTATAGATATAACGTGCTTTCGAACTTTCGTACCGTTGCACTTGATTTTCGTGGGCGCGCGAGCGCAAAACTGTGCCGGAGTTACGATTGGCACCGGTTGCGAGTAGATATCAGAGCCCTCAGTTCTCTGGATACCTTGACGAGGTAGAGAGCTACGCGTGGAAATTGCTGGCTAGATAGTCGATGAAAAAAGGGAGTAACGGCGAGCAGCGGCATCTGCTAACCATATGCTAAAATGACCGGGAGCTCGGATAGCATCCTGTCACGCTAATGTCAGGTTAAGCGGTGAGAATGATTTACAAGGCACTCGCGTTTCAGAGGACGCCGACTCCAGTTCCAGGATATCTCGGCATCGGGCACCGCGATACTCGTTTCACCGCTTAATTATAATTGCCCTCGCCCCTTTCGCTACCGGATGACAATCCCGAAAGCAGCGCGTGCCCCGGAGCACGCGGATACCCGGCATTCCCGGATGAGTTCACTGCCACTGATTACATAATGGAAATGATATAAACATTAGCAGGCACTCTCCGAGCTAAGAAGAGGCACGTGCATTTCTCGGGCGTTACACATCTCACGTTGCGAGTCGGCGTGTAATTAATCTCTAAATTATATCGGCAAATTAGAACTGGCGCGCTCGCTCGATAAGCCGACTAATTGCCACAAGCTTCACTGACGCAATCGTCGTGATTTGCGTAATTCCGCGACACGTACTGTGTATATTCTTGTGTGTGCGCTCGGGCATGCATCCGTGTGTATGTGTGGACGGGAAAGAGAGTCGTGGAACGCGAGAAAGGTCGACTGGGTGGCGCGACGACTGTGTGAAAAAGGTGATAGAGTATCGAGACAAAGGCGAGGACAGTGAGGAGGGCCTGATCAATCCGGTCGGCGGCATCGGTCGGTGGAGTTAACTAGAGCTAAATAAGGTATCCCGGCCGCACTCGGTAAATAATTGTATCTCGTAAAGAGCGACTAGGTAACTAAGGATTTATATGGGCGTAGCCGACGGGACCGACACTTGCTACTTGGCTACATGACGACGGCGCATACGGCCACTGCTCCCGTGCGCGCGCCCCTCGTGCCTCCCCCGTTCCGTATTCCTCTTGCGTTCGGCTCCACCACCTTCTTTGCCTCCTCTTCTTCTTTCTTTTCCCGATCGGCAGCGTAAACCAGCAGCGCTGCACACGTGGCGAACGGCCTAGCTCCAGACTGTCGAGCGGACGCACTCTTAACCCCCCTGGCCCTCTCCCCCGCCCTCTCCTACCCACCCGCTCCTGAACGAGCGCTGCAGTCGATGTTGATTCAAAGGTTCTGCTTTAGTTATGCAAATTAACCGGCGATATCTTGGCGAGGGGCCAATTATATTATTTCTCGAGTGGAGCCCGCCGGTGATTGTTTGTGGTTTTAGTTTTTGTCGGCTTTGATCGGGAGAAGCTCAATCTGCTTATTCAATGAATTAATAGTTCAAACTGTTCGGCTTCTCCGTGCAATTTAATGGCACAATTAAAATCACTCGCTCGGCAAGCTGTCTGGCTCTTCCGGCAAACTTCTTTAATTATGGAGTTCGAATTGGGAGAGCAATGCGTTGCGATGGCTCGAGCTCGCACTTACAATTGCAGCTGGAAACTTGGACGGGAAGTCGATCATAGCGCTTGGGAAAGTTTCCAGCGGGACATTCCTTGCCGGGCGATTTGATCGAGCTAAAAAGTTAACGCGATGCACATGGCCGCGTCGTTTACTCCCTCCCGGTGTTAATGCGGTGAAAAATAGAGCGCGCGCGCGCGCGCGAGAGAGGCGGAGGTTCAATCACTGATCAGCGGTCTGAGAAATTAATTATCAGTATAGCGAAGGAGACTCTCCGGGAGATTATTAGTCATGGTATATCCGTAGTTGACGCTATCGTCGCGCCGGCGCTCCGAAGGTCCTTTCGCTAGCTCTCGCCGCTGCGAGACTCCGCTTATAGATCTGCTAATCTTATCTTCAACGAGATATCGTTCCATTACCGCGATATAATCGCAGCTTGATTCCACGCTTTCAAAGCTCCGCATGCTCTTCTCCCTCTCCTTGCTTGTCAAAGTATCGATTCGAGCGGCGGTAGCGAAGACAATTGTGCCGCCAGAGAGGGCGGATACTTGATTCCAGTTTGATGTATACGAACTGGCCGTTCTTTGATCAACCAAAGGTATGATCGCCTTCAAATCCGTCTCGCCGGAAGTTACATTTATTTGCGGTACATATACGAACTGCTCTCTTTCGAGCAGGTCGTTCGGTCTCGGGAGCTCCACAATTGGCAGAGGGTTCATAAACTGGTGGCAGCGCCGGGCAGCGGTAGCGAAGTCTCGGCGCATAAAGTTTCTCGCTCTACGAGCGCGTCCGGCGATACTTCTCATTAGCGTGACTTCAGTACTGCAAGGGGGGGCCACGTTAGCCAGTGTCTCTCGCTTGGCGCTGCCTCGTAAAGATTGCCCGGCTTATAATATACGACTACCAAAAGTGTGTAGGGAGTTTCTGGGTGTGCGCTCTCGCGAATTCAAGCGGACTGGTTAATTCTAATATGCCCATTTAGAACGGGTCCGCTCGGACTAACAGGAGCGCGAGTTTCCCGTCGTTTCTAGCACCCAGCACGGACCCCTAATTTGGGACTTTATCGTCCTGTTATCCTTGCGTCGTTCGGTGCTGACGACCGAGAGTTGCTCGGTCTCCTCGGCGTGTTGTGTTCCACCGGTGTCACTGTGCTCGCCTCGCGCCACCTTTTCGTCGATGCTTACTTTGGGCCGAGAATGCACGGCTATCGCCGCCACGCACGCCGCGGACGTGCACGCGCACGTAAAAGGAAAGAGGAGAGATAGAGAGTGCGAGGGCAGAATGAGAGAGGAGAGAGAGAGAGAGACAGAGAGAGAGACATGAGTGCGAGGAAGACAGGCGCAACGGCAAGCAGAGAGAAGAGAGAGAGAGAGGAAACGAGAGAAATAATACTGGCAAGAGTGGGTGCTTGCGTTGTCTCCTTGCCCCGTCGCCGTAGGCCGTAGACACTTGGGCCCCACTGCGGCCCGTCCCCACTCCCCACCTTGCCCCGCGCTCTTCCAACTCTTTCCGCAGGCAGCCAACATCCCAGGGCCGTAGACTTCCACCTCGGTACCGTCGGCTACTCTCCTATCTCCTCTGCGACGTTGCCGGGTCACTTCATCTGTTTTGCACTCACCCGGTGACGACGAGACTGGGCCCACTTTTATGTAAATTATTATGCATGCTGCGCAACCAGTCCAACACCGACAACTCGAGTATCATCTACTTAGCTCTGATTAATTCAAAACTATGCAATTTTCGGGTTAAATTGAAATACTGTCGTGTTGAAATTTTCTCAGGATACTCATCGAGTTTCATCGTTGTTTCCTGTGTAAGGGCGATGGGAAGACGTTGTTATACTACGAGCGTGCGACTAAACGCGGCGGGACTTATGGTAGATGTGCGTGTCACGAAATCTCGTCTCTTCAGCTGCTCTTTTCAGCAGGTGTATTCGCGCTCGTTAACTTATAATGGTGATTGCCACCTTAGAGCGCCGGGGCCACCCGCGTGTTTCCCTCAAAACGTTGTGCACTCTCGAATGTGTCATTTGAGATTACCTTTGCATGCAGCCGTGGTCCACGTGTAATGGGGTGTCAAAGACTCCAAGAACCCTCGGATTTAGGACTCGGTCCTGAACGTTTATTTCGTACAATTACTCTGGGTAATTCCCGAGCTCCCCCAACTCAAAGTCGCCATATCTGCACGGCTGTCACGTGGGCCCCATGAACATTCAGTAATGCGTTCACGGTTCCATATAAAACAGACGTGGCGCTAGTAGAAGCGCAGCCAACGGATGTGAGGCCTTTCTGGGTAGAACTCCTTTCCGGACCGAAGGTCGATGGACCGAAATATCACACGTGCACGCCCCGAGGAATTCCCGGCTTCGTTTATTTCTTTCTGGAAATGATCGCTGGGCACAGTTTCCTATTGACGCGGCTTTAACGCACAGTAGGCCGCCGTACCGCGTCTGTCCCCATAGCTTGGTATATTTCGGGCAACAAGCGTACTATGCTATGCCCCAGTACAAATCGGCTCTTGTCGAAGCCCTTGATCGTTCCCAAGCCCTGTCACAACTCAAAACTCGGAAGGCTGGCCGTCCGTCGGTCAGGGTCTACCTGCGGTAGCGGCATAGTGCACCGAGGAAAGCGTTCTGTCAGAAGGGACTTATTGTGGCTCGAATGACACGGATCTGATAGTCGTTGAGCTCGTCGACAAGGCGTTGAAGCGCGCTCCATCCTCTCACGCCAGTCCATGCCTCGTTTAATGCGATAGGAAGACTTCAATCTGGCCCCGGGCTCTCACTCTCTCTCACTCTCTCGGGCGCGCTCTATCCGTCTACCGGCTCGACTAGGTCATAGGTTTTGAATAACACGCCTTCAGTGTCACTTAATCAGTATCCGCACCTGCTGCCCATTGTGATCCAATCACGCTGTTTTCCTTGTTCCGTTAGGCTGTTCTAGGAACGGTTAAAAGAGCGAAGATTAAATTACCGATCACTTGTGCGTGTCGGCGGGGTGGTCTCGGATTTATGCCCGCCGATAGAGAGCCGGAGAAAGTGGGGAGGAAAATGTTAACCCCCCGAGTTGGCTCTTTGATCGCTCGACTGTCCGGAGATCTCGCCCGATTAAAAACTCATCGCTGGCCAATAACCACTAGCTACTCGTTATCTTTCTCTGTCTCGCTGCTCTCTTTGTCAATATCGGATCCCGCTCTCGCTTTCTTTTCAAGGCGCGCCCCTGCTTATCTTTGCTTCACTTCGCCCCATTACCGCGACAAAACCTCTTTACAACAAGCTGGAGACAATGCCAGATGTCTCCTTTCCCTTATAGTATTCTGCTATATTAAACCTGTCGCGTGAAATTCGAAAAAGGGGAATCGCGCTTGTGGTCATGTTAACCGAATGGGAGGAACGAAGCGATGGTGTGGGAATACCGCAGAAACTAGAACGATAGAAAGACGTGTATGCATAGAAGGGGGGGGGGGGGCGGTAAACGTTGGTAAGGGAAAAGGGAGTCATTGGGAATTCGGTGATTCCGGCAATCGTAGCTGGTGTTTCGAGGCGAAGTGGAGTGGCCGAGGCAGCCTTGGCCAAAGACGCTGGCACAGCACCCATTGTCCGCGCCGTCTCTTGTTACGAGACGAGACGAGCCCGGCAGAAAGAACGAGAGGATATCGGGAGGGACGGAGAGAGAGTGATTAGGCGGAGAGGAGAGAAAGATCGAGGCAGTCGAGTAGAGCCAGCCAGGGCAGCCTGGCCAGCCAGCCAGCCAGCCAGCCAGCCAGCCAGCCAGCCAGGCAGCGGGCAAACAGGCAGACCCAGCTCTTCTCTCTTGCTCCCTCACTCTCTTGTTGCCTTCCTCCTTCGTCTCCACGTTCTTTTGTTGCTTTCCTTCGCACGGGCCTTGCCGTGGCTCGCCGGGGACCGTGCCGAGTCAAAACCACCTATGTGCCTGCCGAGGCCCCCGGCAGTAGGTCTTGCCTCGGGGGCCCTGGCCTCTTCCCTTGTACTCCTCGCTCTCGTCCTCGTCCCTCTCGATACCTTCCTCTTGCAAGCATCATCCTTCGGGTCCGGGCCCGGGCCCAACTTGACCGGAGGTCAACCTACGGGGCCCGGGCTCCCAGGGTTTTCGTGTGCGCCCGCTCGCTCTCTCGCAACCGATCCGATGACAGAACGTAAAAATGTTTGGCCTCTCGATAATCAGGCTTGTAATACAAAGTATTAAATATTTATTGCAACCACTGCCGCCGAGGGTCGTCCTGGAATTGCGGAGATAATGAGGTTTCAGATGCGATTTATTAGAGACACGGGCAGCTCATGTCTGAGGCTTCTTCTGGAAGTAGAGATCTTTTGTGATAGAAGCTATAGAAGGACCTCGGTGGTTTTCCCCCCCATGCGCGAGTCGTTCGCTCGGAGCTCATCGACTTAGGAATCCAGAGCAAATCGACGAGCGCGCGGGTACTTTTGATTGCTTTGATTCCTGCACTCCCCGCAGGCGCGCTTGGATTCTAACCAACTATGCACCACCTCGTACAGAGACGAGGAGAGTGTACGTGACACAGTGGGTCCGGCCTCCGAGAGAGCCGGTCAGGAATCTCCAGGCCCCCATTACGAGGGTGCGCCTCTACTTGCTGATCTTTATGTGGCAAAACTCGTTCCGCTCTGTCCTGGATGATCCAGTGGGCTCGAGCGTCGTCCCATGTAGATTTCCCGGGTGTACCGAGTCAGAGACCCGAAGAAAATCATTGTTGAAACTAGCACGGAGCAGCGCCGCCTTTACATTATGCTAATCCTCCCTGGGAGATAATGAGATTCCGTCTTCGCCACGCGATAAATATTGCTCGCTTTCTAATGAGAATCGGCTCTCCCGGTGGAATCGGCACGATCTCTCGGCATCGATTGTAAGGCGACGGGCTCGGTCGCTCTTGGTCCTCGTGGCGGCCATTATTCGCTCGAAAAGAGTAATGGCTGCGTGGCCGGCTCCTCTCTTTGCAAACCTACCACACCATCGTTTCGGCGATTCATTGACAAAGGCCACAGCAGATTTCCGAGGAAATTCATCAGAGTCAACAAGCAGTCGTGACTACTACATGGCACTTGTTGCACAAAGCATATCCGGACAGTAAATTTTTCGGTGTGCCCCTGGAGCTTCGAGCCTGCTCCCGGTGGTGGTGGTGGTGGTCCCCCTTCTTAACCCCTAATTTCCTTTACACGGACCTCCCGCGTTGAGGGTCACTAGTAACACCCTGCCATGTATTTTCATTTCTCTGTTTTACCGAAGGACAAGAGCCTCTTCTGCACTAGAAACCCGACTCCCGAATTTCTTGGAGTCTACCCGCGTCGACCTCGGCGCTCCCTGATTTCCGAGATACCACCGCAAAACTCCACTGGCACTCTGTCTCCCGGAATCTGCGGATATTAGCGCGCGCCCGCTCGTAAAACTTGATACCAAGCCAGTAACAAGACCACAGAGTTCAGGCTCGCTCCGAATTCTTTTTAGCTCTTGTGGTATTTCCGTTCGGTAGTCTTCTCCACTTGGTATACATATTCTGTCGAGAGTGGCTGATTTTCTCTGCCGCGCGACATAGGGATCTTTTGTTTTCAAGGGCGCTTCGAGAGACCGAGAGCCAATGTGATGCGTTTTTCCGGCCATAAAGAGGGCACAATTCCCGAGGAAAATTAGGCAGTCCAAACTACTGGGAGAGCGCCTGCGAGAGCAAAGTCGTGGCACTTGTTGCACAAAGCGTCGTGTCGGGAGAGGAAAATTCCTTTGTGCCGGTCCCCGCTCGCCCTTTCTCTCCCCCTCTGATTTCTTTTCGTCGTGCCGGAGACAGAGGAGGCAGGCCCCCCGTGTCGAGGGGTCACGAGAAGTTCGTGAACGAGAGACACAAGCACGGATTTCTATTGACACAGGCCAATAGGCCCTAGCCTCTGGTCTCAACAGGAATCTCTACGGTCCTTTAGCGAGGTTCGCTTTCTCACTCACTCGCTTTAGTGGGGGTGCGGTAATCCTTGGCCTTCTCTTCCTCTAGTGCTCGCTCTCTAGGATCGGCACTACTGCGCTTTCCCCATGGGACTCGCGGAAGGAACTGATAAATCTGCGGGAACTCTGTCGAGGAAGTTATATTCTAGGCACGTAAAGCCTTTACCGGTTGCTTCTCAGTCTACAAGGTGTCTCTCCCCTCGTTTGCGCCGGGAATCATCGGGAGAATTCCTTCCGATAAATCTTATCACCTGGCCTGATTAAATTGGAAAATACATAGACAGCTTTCCTAATTCATTGATTCCTTTCCCTGAAGAAACGGTTGTTTGTTGACCGAATAAATCGTCGTAGCGTGGGACAGTTGAAGGGTTTTGGGATACTCGGTTCGGGGAAAGATTTACTGGGAAAGCATTTGTGGTTCCTTACCTGAGCATGAATTTGAGAACCCTTGGCTGGAGAGTGAGCCAGTGTCGAGAGAGTGTCGGCAGGTCGGTAGGTAGGCATATAGCGTTGATGGACCAGAGCTAATCTAAAAATCGCCGGAACTTCACAATTATAGTAATTTGCTAGCCGACAACAAGCTGTACACACAAGCGCTCGCCTATAATGGCATTAACCGCACGCTCTTTCGCTCGCGTGTCCTTCTTCGCCCAAATCCAGCCTCCCAGTTCTCGAGCATAGCATGGAATTTCGCAAGTTTTCCAATCACTGGCGCTCGTCCACGGGTTTTCCAATTAGACTTCGCTGCCGGCAGCTAGTCGTTCAAAAACACTGCCAGTCCTTTCGACGATCCGCGCATTATTATTCCGAATTTCTGATCGATCGACTTCGGGCGAAAGAACGCGCGCACGCTCGAGGAGTACTGACACATGTTTAGTCATGCGAGAGCTTGCGCGAAATATTCTCCGCGATAGAAGTGAGGAGAGAAAAAAGAGTGCGAGATGAGGAACGAGGGGATAGAGAGGAGAATCCAATAAAAATTCTTTTATCCGACGAGTCATTCCTCCGCGCACAAACGGAGTCCCAGTACATTCTCGATGCGGCACTCTCATTACCGAACACCATGATGATCATCGACACCCTCTCAGAATACGGTTGTGGGTGGTTAGGAGGTGCAGATGGGGAGGGGTTGGGGGGGTAGAAAAAAATGGATCGATTTCTCGTTTCTGACGGTGAGCACAAAGTTCATCCTCGTTTGCACCCCGTCAAACGGAAATGATCTCTGGCGCAGACAATATTCTCGCGGGCAGAGAATCGAGGGCACTCAGGGTCGTAGGTAGTAGCTACACGCAAACCTATAATAATCTCTTCGCAGCTTCCGCTCTTTGACTCTTCTGTTATAACTAACGCGACGTCCTTCCGTGAATCGTCGAAGCGCGACAAGCCAGCCATCCTCCGCTAAGCCCAGATCTGGATGGCAGATTGTTTAAGAATCCGTCGGTAACATTCCCCGGGCTGACTCTCGCACCATTTTCCGCGAAGAAGAGGCTGGAATTAGATCACTCTTCGAGAGAGAGACAGAGAGAGAAACACTCGCGCGTTCGCACACACACACACACACACCCTCCTTCCACTAATGATCTAATAAAGCGAATGCCCCCTTCTCGCATTGGCAACGTTACTTTGGCCTCGTTGTAACCTGCTCTTTAACGGACTGACGAATTTGACTCGATTATTCTCACGCGAAACCCCGGGATAATGACGGGCAAGGGGGTGGGGCAGAGGGGAGGAGTACTGGTCCACTTGTGATGGAGGATGGAGCATCCTCCGTTATCTTAGCGAGCGGCGGACGTGTGACCGGGTCTCGAGAGAGCATTGTGCGGCCCTCGGGGTATCTATAATTACCGTCTCGGAGTATTATTCCAACAAGACTGCGAGGTAAACAAACGCAGCGCGGCTGAGAGGGACGCAACCGACGAAGAGACGAGAGAAAGAGAGATGGAGGGATTGCAAGCACGAACTTTGAGTCGGTATAGCGTTGCACGAGATGCCGATGGAAGGCGGGAGGAGGACACCGATCATGATGAAAAGCCGGAGGGAACCGTAGCAACTGGAGAGGCGAGAGAGACGAGCTGGCAATAAACTTTGGCGAGGAGTGTGGTGCACATGTGTGCCCTCTCAGGATATGCAACTCGGAAAGAGAGAAATGCTCTTCGTCGAGAACACGAGACAGCAGATATGAGCTTCCTTCGTAACTGACTGAACTGACTCATTCACTAACACGCCTCTACACATTATATTGGACTTTTCATTGAACTTTCATAGAATTGAGTCTCGCCCGCTACTTTAATCTTGGCCAAGTTTCGTCGAACTTTTTCCCTGTGCTTTTTCAACCCGTTAAATAGCAACGTCACAGCTGTTGCATGTTGACGGAATGATGCGTGCGATGTGATTCCCCCTGGCTTGGTTTTCGCGACGCAAAGAGTAGAGATTCGAGTGGCGCGTGCAGTGTCGAGCGTGCCGGCAAAATAAATGGTCGGTTCGAGCAGTGGCGGTTCTTCGGTGATTCCAGTCGGCGAGAGCGGCTGGCGGACGCAATAACAGTACGCACACGGTTTGGAGAATAAAACTTTTATCGCCTCACACTCGGAGAGCGGTGCAAGTCGATGGTCGGGGTAGGCAAGAACGAGAAGAGCGAGATCCGGTAGTGAACGAGTGAGAGTTCGTGGTCCGAAGATCGGTGGAAATGGTTAGCTCGCGCGTGAGCGAGCGAGCGAGCGAGTGCTTGTTGGTAGCGCGATAAAAGGAGGATCGTGCGATTCCGACGAAACGTTGGAGGTATGCGCGCGTTACGTTATTTATAGAGTCTCGTAGCTGACAATTTAATCGTTGGGCCGGCGTCGGCGTCGCGTGCGAATTGCGCCCGACGCGCGCGCTCGTCTGTACAGTCAGTGTCCGCGCGCTGCTCCTCCTTTCCTCCTCCGACGCGTCCACGTCTTAATAACTCGAGGCAGAGCGTACGAACGAACGAAGGAACGAACTGGCGTGTCTCGTGCTCGGAAAAGGTCAATGGTCTTGCGTCGGGGGACGATCGAGATCGCGCGGAGCCTCGAACGAAGAATTAACTCTTTCATGGTCGCTACCGAGCGCACGATCGCTCTCGCTCGCTCGCTTGCTCTCCACGAGAGACGACGACGCGTACACTATACACCACACAACGCCGGCGCAACGCCGAAGTATTAATTAAGTGGGCTCTGCGGCTGCGAGAGCCGCTTGATTTATCGCGCACTGGCAGCCCGCGATATTTTCGCCCGACTTCCACCACCATTCGTTCCTCTCCTCGCCTACTCTACTCTCGACCATTTTCCAAACTGACGATAAGAAATCTCCTCGAATCATAGTAATCGATACACGATATCATAGTGGAGCTCGCGTGCGCGCGAGCCAGTGAATCTGATGCGAGAGCATGTAGCGGAGAGCGCAGCGCGCATGGGGCAGCAGCAGTGCGCCCCTGCCATTCTCGGGATTTATCGGCGAGCGCAGAAGTACTCGTTATATTTTCAAGGCATTCCTCCTAATTACAGGGATGCCCTCGCCCACTTTTTCGCCATCCTCACTCCCTCTCGGACAGACTCGTTCGTGCATTGCTCCATTACGCCATTCTCCCTCTCTTTCCTTGCCGGTCTGTCTCCCGCTCATATTCGACTTCTCGCTCGCTCACGCATTACAGCAACACTTAATCCGGCGCGGTACTTAACGACAGGTTTGGCCGGGGCGAAAAAAGCGTGTCCGGCCGCGGCTACCGCGTTTACTCACGAAGCACGCGGTAATACTTTCTCTCCGGGCGAATAGGCCGCTCTTATAAAATAATGGCGCTATCGATCACGCGGGTATCCTCGCCGCGGTCCTTGATAAGATCTGAGACACCGGGGTAGGACACGGAGACTAAGCAAGGGAGCAAGAGATGGCCGCGGGAGAGGGAGAGAGCACACACGAAGCGAACTCGTAAGCGCGCGGGCAGGGAGAGATCGCGCGACGATCCTTATCAGTTCGAATCCCCGAGAGAGTGAGCAGGTTTCTCTGCCTCTCGAAACGATCGAGTTTCGCGGAACGGATGAACCGCTCGGGGTGCTGGTGGTGGTTGCTTCCACGCTGACCAGGATCCGCCTGCCGGAGCCTTGAGCGGATCGGCGGCGGCCCTACTGCCGGCAGTCTGCCGAGATGATCGGTATCACTTGGAGAGTCCTTCGTGCGGATTCTTGTTGCTCGGCGCGATCCAGTTTCGCGGAACGGATAAACTCGAAAGGTTTCTTCCCTTCTCCTCGCGAGCCAGCAGCCGGCCAGCAGCGCGCAGCATCCATCCTGTCTCGGCGTTAAAGGACAGGTCGGACTCGTCGTTGGGGAATAGGCCGGGGGACGCGAAACGATACCGATCGTTTCGCATCGTTCGAGAGTAGGCGCGACTCTTCACCACCAGCAATTTCTTCTCGTCGCTTTCTGCTTTCTATCTCTTCTCCACTCTTTAGCCTCCTTCCTCTCCCCCTAGATTTATCCAATGCGCCTTGCTGTCCAGAGACCGAGCCATTAGAGAGAACTGGTTTAATATAGACGTAATACTTAAGAGCGGAGGGCACGCCGGTCAATGGGAAAAATGACACGGCTCAAGCACTGGTCGCGGTATCACGTCGCGTTATGAGCGTCTAATTACTAAGCAGTAGCGCGCGCTCGCTCTCCACCAAGATTACTTCAAACCTCTTTATGTTTTTTTTCCTTCTCCGTCTCTTTCTCTCTCTCTCTCTCTCTCTCTCTCTCTCTCTCTCTCTCTCTCTCTCTCTGTCTCTGCAAGGTACTCGATGCCCGTTGGTATTCACTCGTAAGATACGCTAAATAATTGCGCTCGTTCCCCACCGATGATTCTTGATAAGTGAATGCACGATTTTTACCCTCCAACGTGAAATTAATTAAGCTGGTGTCGATACATAAGGAACGACAGAGAGAGAGAGAGAGAGAGAGAGAGAGAGAGAGAGAGAGAGAGAGAGAGAGAGAAAGAGAGGACTAATTATCGTGTGCTCGTAATTCTTAGCGAGCCGTTGCTCGATCCCTGAACGGAGCGAGAATAAAGTGGGATTTTTGCTTTCTGTTACAGGCAAGGTGGATCCGACGCCGCATACCTCATCGTTCAACATGGGCTACCTCGTCTCGCCGTACCCGTACCCCAACGGCGCCGGAGGACCTATTCCTGTGTCTATGGTAAGTGGTGTCTCGTTGCTCGCGCAACACCCCTCCCCCCCCCAACCCCTCTTTCTCCCACCCAACCCCTTCGAGCCACCTATCGTCCTGTCTGCGCCTAATGTTTTTCACTTATTTAGCGAGATCTTGCGCGCCCACGATCGCCATTGTTCCCTTTGCCTTGGCAGTGCAACGTCGTCCCTGTCGTGCCTTTGTTTGCGAGAGGCCGCCGCCGTTGCCGCGCGCCTCACAGAGAGACAACACACAACGGAGGCGTTCTTCTGCACCCTTTGACTCCTGATTCCCCCATTGATTTATGGTGCCTACAAATTGGACCGGAGACTTATTTATGGCTCCCGAAACCCGTACCGCGTTCTAAACCCGATCAAGCCTAGGTGAAAATGAAACTGCCATTTCGTTTGTCTTGTACTCTGTTCCTAGTATTTATAACAGTACTGCCTGTCGCTCTCGCCCCTCTCTCATTCACAATCGACCATTGCATACTTTTCCTGACCGCGAATGACGCACTATAGAGCAATGCTGTCTCTTTTGCTGAGCGGATTGGACTCGAATTAATAAAGCTACCGAAGAGAGCAAAGGGCCAAAGAAAAAAGTAATTAGTGCCATTAACAAAGCGAGTGCGGCAACGGGATCGGTATGCGGTTCACTCGAACCAAACTCTCGAGGGTCTAACTCTATAGGACTGGTGCGTGCCAATGCGCGCTGCGCTGCATTTAGTGCGCAAATCAGTCGCACTCGAGGGCGCCTGTTTTGCGAATGATTTACATCGAAAGTACTTTGACAATGGCAATTCGGGGCGAGGAGTGGCGCGCGAGAGCGAAGGGGGAAACGGCGGCGGTGGCGTTTCGACGATAGGCTCGCCGCCCTGATGCTATCGGGGACAGCAGCGGCGCAGTTAAAAAAAGCTCCATACAACGCGCCGGGTAAAATGAGGAGGGCTCTTGGCGGGATGAATGAAATTTGCAGATTCACCTATACGTGCCCGGAGATTGAGAGGCAGCGACTCACCTCGAGCAAGAGAGCGAATTGCGCGGTATTGTTGCATCGATGCTTTACCATCGTTCATGCCTTTCGCTCTCCCCTCTCTCCCATCTATCGTCGCCTATTTGCCTCGTACGCGCACACTCTCTGTCTGCTGCATGCGTGTGTTTCGACGCTCGGGATAATGTGACTGCGGTGAAGCATGGCGTCACTAAATAGTGGGCAAAATTGGGCCGATTCCCTGTTAAAGAGAGCGTGGCGCGACTGATCCGGGCTGCGCATACCACCACTCTGCACTGCACCGGCGGCGGCGGCGCTCGCTCGCTCGCTCGCTCGTTCGTTCGTTCTGCACATGCACCTGTCCGCACCTATCGCTCACCCTTTCTCTCTCTCTCTATCTCACACCCTGCCTACCCATCTCGCTCCTCGCCGCTTCACTCACAATGTTACTGCATGCTTACGTATACTTATACACACAATCGCCACCGCGTCAGACGTGTTTCCTGCCTGGCTCGACGGCGCGTGAACAAGTGCCCAGAGAGCACTAGCACATACTCTCGGAGTCATCGCCACCCCGATAAACCGGTAATCGTCGCTCCGGCGATTCCTCGCGATCCTCGAAATCTCAGATGGATATCGGCCGCGATTACAAATTGCTAGTGGCCATTCTGGCAGTCATGTTCCTCTTATACACGCACCGTTTAACTAACTCTAGAGGGGGAATATATACGCGGAGAGAAAGTGCGGGAAGTAAGTGCGAGATGATTGCACATAGAGCAGGCAGTGTCTGATGGAGGGCCGGCTCGATTTCGAGGGCGGAGATTTTAATCGAGAGACACGCATTGCCATTTGAGCGGTGTGTTTGCCAGTGAGATCCCCTAATGGAATGGCTGTGCGGTAAGCAAGCCCTCAGTGGTAATGACCCGCAAATAAAATTAGAGTGAGTCTCGCCGATAAAGGATTGCGTGACGTAGCCTAAGCCCCCAAGAGTGGCTATTGAGTTCTCTACAGCTCCTTGTAGCTGATGTACAACCATCCACACACCGGCAAACAGCGGATGCCTACACCCAACCTTTTTCCAACGGGGACGATCGGCTAGCAGGAACGCTTCCGACATGACGCTGATCCCTTCTTCGATGCAGTAGATCCCCCGCCAAAGAGCGAGAGCTCAATCTTGTTTCTCTCTTGCCAGTCTACCGCTTCAACCTGTCCCTCTCCCTTTCGCTCCATCTATCTGGTGCTTCGTCTCTCTCGAATTTACCTACCTCGGGCACACTCATCTTCTACCATGTCATTATGTCGTTATTTCCGACAACGAGCGTGTCTCGGCGAGAACCCTCGTACGCTTACCTACCTTCCAAGAGCGCGAGGGAGAGGGAAAGAAATGGGCGCGAACCTACACTGTAGTCCGAAATCCGACTACAAACACCGTTTCTCAATGAAAGCACGGTACTCCGCGAGGGCTGCACACTCGGCTCCCTACGATCTTTAGAATTCGAAATGGTTCCTCGCTTCTTTCTCTATCTTTCTCGTTGGCTCGCCTTTGCCTCAATGAACATTCCAAATATGTTTTCGAACACCTGACACGTTTTTGCTCCTTGGTCCCCCTCTAATTTCTTCTCTACCTGGCCGACTAGATCGGCTGGGTCTTCTCTCCCCTAAGTGCTGATCGGTCAGTGGCTGCTGGGTCGATCAGAGATTCGTTAACGATTCGACGCAGCAATTTGGAGAAGAGTGCAACGGCGTCTCTCGAAGGAATGCCGGGCCAACACGCGCGTTATCTCGACCACGTGCGCTCACAGTTCATCCCGTGTGTCAGCCGAGAGACAGATCGACTGCTCCCGCGCTACTGGGACTGTTAAGTAGCTGGAGCCAGTGATCCGTTGTGATTAAGAAGCACCTTTCGCCCAACGATTTGCTAAGCAACGCGTACATCGCGCCAATACTCCATCACCAGAAGAATACAAAACACGATGGCAACGCCTTTCCGTGCCCGCTCCACACTATCCTACCAACTTATACTTCGAAGAGTAGTCTTTTCACGATAAGACTGCGCGCGAAATGGCAATTAGGCAGTGCGCCACTAAAGCGCATCGGCATTCCAAGGAAATCTTGGATACATCGAATTCCAAGCAACACTTTCTTGCACTCCTCCGGTTTCGCTCTCGAGATAGTGAGATTCTCACCGACTTACTGACTCCTTCATCATTGAAAAGTGCAAACGGTCAGACAGCTGTAATTCTCACAGCTGTTACCTGTGTTTCGACCCGTTTCCCTATAATATCAATCAAGCACTATGAGAAAGGTGTGTGAATAAAAAATACCAAGTTATAAAGAAAGAGGGAAACCATCAGTGACGTGTTGGGTTTATATGCAATTTGTGCAACTAAGTTCTCTCTGCTGCTGCTTGTTCATGTGCACTGTGTATCGCAATTCGGCCCGGTGGCATTAGCATGTACGTGAATAGAGGCACAGTTATACCAGACACACACATACACACATAGCCACAGACTTGGGCGCCGTCAGTAGGGAACATTCGCTTGACAAAGGCGGGCAATGCCTAGAATTCGCGCAGTCGTCGAAAAACAACGGGGAAAGAGGCGCGGCCCGCTCATTCTGGGAGCGAACGCAGGCCAACGGTGGCTATCGGGTGGTAGCAGTTCCAGTAGCAAGCAAGAGGCTGTGAGACCAACAGAGAAAGACAGAAAGCACGCCACCACAGCCAGGCCATGTATTTGCGTGTGTGTGTGTGTGCGAGCGTGCGCGTGCACGTGGAGAGCGAGAGTGAACAACAAAAAGGAAAAGAAACAACAGGCGAGCGCGCACGTACGCCGAGGCTACGGAAACGCGCAAACGTCCCACCAATTAAAAAGAACTCGATTCGACGGGGTTCCTGAAAATAACGGGCGTATCGGAGCGCGCACTTTCCCGTGGAAAGGGAGCGAAAGAAAGAGAATGGATGTATAGCCAGTGGAGGAGCGAGAAAGAGAACCGAAGAAACGGGGGCTTGTCAGGAAGGAGAGAGATCATAGGGTGAAAAGTAGAGAGACAGAGAGAGGGACATTTAGAAGGAAAGAGATGATCAGATGGTACATACATATGAAAACGCAGAAGCATGAGGCGACAACTGAGGAAGAGAGAAAGAGCTTGGTGGTACGGTGAGGGTGGGATCGGTGGATGCACGTGAAATCCAAAACCCTTATATTAAAACACAGCCAGAGCTCTCCAGCCAACCAACCAGCAACGGCGTGCTTAATTCAAAACAATACAATAGGCGCAGCAACATAGCTGCTGTTACTCTCCTCTCCTTTCCTCACCTGGCTGTTTGTCTTTTTTTTACTCCCTTTCTCTCTCTCTTTTGGCTTCGATCTGGCATGCTCCTCGTTGCCGACTTGGGCGGCGCATGCGGCTCGCAAGTAAGCCACGATGGAGATCGGTGTGCTAAGGGAGAACGCTTATAATGCTCTTTCGGTTTGCTGGCTGGTGGCTGGTTGCGCCGCACAGCACACTCTTGGACCACGAGGATTCTGTGCTCTCTTGCGTTCCCGAGGACGAAGACGAGGACACCGAGGAGGACGGTGACGATGGTGACGATGGTTTTGTCGTGGGACGGGCTTTGTCTGTTCGCTCCGGCGGAAGACCAGCGGCATTGTTCTCATTGTAGGCACGCGGAACCAGAAAGAGGAGGCCGAACGGGAGAGAAGAGCGGTCGCTCGCTCGCTCGCTCGCTCGCTAGCTGGAAAGAGCTCCGAGGGGCAGAAGCTAAGGGCTAAAGAGGTAGCTACCCTCCTCTCCCCCGCAGAGATGTCCACGTGATACATGCCTATTCCGTGTTTAGTACTTCATCGTGCCTTTCGCACAGCGGCCTGCCCCGCTAATTGTTTGCCAATCGCTCCCTGAGAGGCCTGCCTGCTTGCCTGCCTCTGCCTGCCTGCTTGCTTGCTTGCTTGCCTGCTTGCTTGCCTCGTGGGAAGAGAGGCCGCCGCGCTCCTAGGCTTCCTTCTCCTTATTCGGTAGCTCGTTTCTGTCACCGGTTTCTCCTAGTCGCACCACTAACTGCACACTACCTTCCTGCGTCTCTGCTTCAATGAAAGTCCACAAGTTCGCGCGCGCTTCTCGTCGCTTCATCCTTCAAGAGATTCCATCCCACAAACTCGATTTCCGCCCGATAGCAATAAGCTTGTCTAATTGCTCGATCGGGCGTTCGCTTCGTGAGAAAGTCTCTTTCTATCGGAGAATCCAAGCTTGCTCGACAAGCAGACACGCAGGGATAAATCTTGATTAGAAGCAGGTTGGTAAGAAATTCGGGAATTGGAATCGTCTTCCTTGTATTGATGTATTGGGCGGTTTTGTGGCTTCTTCGATTGGAACGCCTAGCGTGATTGAGCATATAGTTCGGATCACCCAAGATCCATCCTCGTCATCCTTCTGAATTGAAGTTGTAGAAAAAGTGTTTTTAATGGATTCGTAGGTTACTTTCTCTCTTTTAGTATGTTTCATTAGAATTTTTATAATAATACCGATCTGACGATTCTTCGGCAATGAACGTAAGAGATTGTGCAATCTTTGTGGGATACAATTCGTGGAAGTGAACGAGGGTGGAGCGAGGTAGGAGAGGTCGGTATAGGCGACCGTGACGGGTAGGACCGCAGAATTTACCTGGTGCGAAGGCGCCATTAGTTTCGGCGTTCGTGGTTAAGTACTTTTGTGTTTAAGGACCCTGACCGAGCTCCATCTTCTCCCGGCGGAGAGGTACAAACCGAGGGATTGTCCTTTCTCAAGGGATAATACCACGCGGGGGCCCGCTAATGCCAAGATGGCTGCGAGATACGAGCTTCCATTACGTACTCAACCTAGAGAATCCCTTCTACCCCATACCCGGCTTGCACCCTCCAGCTAATTGTTGGTTCGTTCGTGCGTTTGACGTGGGAACATTTTGCAAGATGTACATTCAAAGATACGAATATATCCATGCCAAAAACTCACTTCCTTGCTTAAACCATCGACATGTCCAAGAATTCTAGTCAAAAGAATTGCATGGAACTTTCAGAATGGAGGTGGTTGAAAATTACATGGTATATAATAACGCTTGGTCCCATGATTATGGCATCCAAAATTGTTGGCAGTTGGTTGAACTGTACCTTGTGATATCCTCATTACTACCGACAATCTCGGGCTCGCGTGTGTCACCGAGATTGCCCCGACGGACCAAATTTATTCTCCTGCAGGCGCGCGCGTCTCTCTGTGTTGGATGCTCGTCCATCTCAGGAACCTCTCCTCCTTTGACATAATCGGTGAACGAGCTGGATTTCAGGAATCTCGTTTGCCCGGCGACATTACGCAAGCATTACGTGCCCCGGCGCGATCTTCCGTGTCTCGCGAACCGAGAGAGCTCTAACAGCGAGACAAGTCGAGACTCGGACTGGCCTTCTCTTGTTAATTGACGTACATTGCTGCATCAGATTGCTACTTGCTTCCTCATAAAGTCCAGTGTCCCCGGCTGAAACTGTCCTCATTATTGCTCTCGAAATAGCCGGGCTCCCTTAAATTATCAAGGAGAAAGTGTATTTTGGCAAAGTTTCGATGCTCGCCACCATTTTAGACTCTCCTTCTCATTTATGGAAATGTTTTTCTTAGAAGCCTGGTCATTCAATCGGTAATCCGATGATTGCGTGCATCCACCTGACTTTTCCATTTGTGTAAAAGAGAACTTTCCCCAACCGGGTGCATCGCATTGGAATTCCTGGATGAGAACGAATTCCAGGATCGTATTAAAGATGGGCTACTGGCCGTTTTTAGTTAACACCTCGGGACCCATTTGGAATCTTCTCTCCCTCGCTCTCATGCTCGAGATCCTCCTTCTCTTTCGCCAAGGGGATTCTAGGTAGAGCAAAAAAGGGATCTCTATACTTGGGAGTTAGGCAGGATGACGCAGCTCTTCCTGAGGGACAAATGAGCCAGAATAAATATCGGGGTGGGCCCCGTGAATATCGGAGAATGTCCAGAACTAACCACCCTGAAAAACGGAACCCGAAATGTTTGTGTGCACGCACCCAGGCTAACCAGCGCCACAACCTGATCATTTCTCCTTGACTCTCTTTCTCTCTCTCCCGCTCTTTTCCTCTTCGTAAACAGCAGCATTTCTACAAACAGATTTGTCTCTGCTCTTCTGCCCGTACTAACTCCAGGGCTCCGACTGAAATCAGTGACGGGATAAATGCCGAGGTATTCGCTTGAACGACTTCCAGGAAATACCCATTTGCGGTGTCCACCAATACCACTTTTTGATGAGAGTTAGGAGTGTCTCTTTTTTGCTTGCACATAATAATGTTGCAATGGAAAGCCGGACATCTTGACGTGGTGCAATTGGTTACTCAAGTCCTTGCAATGTTGAAGCAAAAACAATTCGGAAAAAGGGCCCCCCTCATAATCGTTTTGCACCTGAACACGTAAAATGGGTTTGGTCTAGGCTCTGCAGTGGCAGCCAGAAGGGAACAGGTAGATAGGTGGGGTTGGGGTTGGGGAGGGGGGGGGGGGGGGAGAGAAAGAGACGAGGGCGAAAAAAATCTGAAAGTTTAGCCGGATGATGCGGCAGTTCTTGAGGGACAAATGAGCCAAAATAAATACCAACGGGGGATCATAAATATCGTGGCGCGAAGGGGGCTAACGAGAGGGGCCGTCGAAAGAGAAGGAGGTGGACGAACAGGCAGAGTGCAGTGTGCCTCGGCTATTCGGCGAATAATTAATTTATAGACCCCGTCGGTGCTATATCTACTTAGATATGATTTCGGTAGCTCGACGCTCGCTCAGCCGGATATTATAAAACCCGTTCCACTAGTTTACTGGCCCGTCGTTCATTTACATTTAATTGGGAAATCAATCTGGCGCGCGGGGGCCATCCTTACGGAATATTTATAAGGCCGGGAGAGCACTGTGTGAATGTGTGTGCGCGACTGTGTGATGATGATAGTGTGTTGCGAGCAACGCAAGTTTCATTTTGTTACTTTTGCGCGATCTTCGCAGCACTCCTGCCTGACACTTTATTAAAACAGGGTCGGGGATGCACTTTTTTTATTCCGTCCAGATTGCAACCGGTAATCCTTTCAAACCTGAATAATTTTTGATTTAGTAATCTAAGGGAATTTCTTTATATTTTCCTTCCACTAGAGTCTTGCGTGGATTGCAGTGTCAGCGAACGATAAATCGACGTTAAACACTCGACTCCCGTGGATGCGGGAGGCTTGCATGGATATTAGCTCGTAATAAACCCACCGGCGAACCCATTACGGGCTTCAAAGCAGGACAGCATCATTGCCCGCCGTTCGATTAATATATCACTGCCAGTGTTTAACGTTTATAAATAGAAGATCCCCGTAATTCCCTCTCTCGGTAAATGCCGCGCATTAATCGATCCTCTCACGAGATATCGTAGTTCTGGATCACACACCATGTGCTGCTGCAGCATACCGTTGTGTTCACACGTGAATACTTTTTCACGTTGATCTCTCTGCCGACGAATGCATGTGTAGAGTTGCATTGTCGAGGACGCGTGCGCGTACGTTGTACTTGATTGGTGGAGGGAATCCATCAATAGGGTACGCAGAGAAAATCTAGGACAATGTCGACCATAATTCTAGTTGCGAGCGCGCTCTCGCCGGTTATCCACTCCGTCTCGATCTCTCTCCTATATTTATTGATCGATCGATCGATCGATAGGTCGCTACTGTTACGACACATTATAGTCAGGATCAAGTGGGTCACGTTCATACCGGCTACACGAGAGTTACGGCCACGTGACGACCACTTAAACGTGAGATAATCCTTGCTCGAGTATCATAAGTGTTCTGCCTTTCTCTTTCTTTCTCCCTCCCTTTCTGCTCAACTATCTTTACGAGCGAGCCTCTTCTTAGCGCTAACACTCCCTATCGAATTGGCATCCTCGTCGAGGATTTAAGTCTCTCTGTCTCAAGACACGCGTCTATCATTTCACGTGCGATCCTGCATATGATTCATCTCGTGCTGGCTCGAGTGGAAGCAGTGTACGCTGTATAATGAAGTGGCTGCTTCACACCCAGTCTTAATTAGAAGTCGGAATATTGTGATGAGTTTATCTTGAGCAAACAGCGTGATACCAGTCTCTCGGGCTCTCTCGTTGATCGCGTGGATTCCAGTTAAACCAAGGCAACTCGCAAGCATTGCACTCTTTTTTGACAGCAAAATTCAATTTAATCGCATGGTACATCGAGCGACGGTGCGAAAGAGCAGAGACTTCCAAAGGAGAGGAGGTCTAGTGGGGGAGAATAAGAGCGCCACGGAGAAGGAAACCTGTTTACAGAAGTTGGTACCACCCGCGGCACGAGACTGCCGTTCGTAATTTAGTCACTAACGAAGCGTGAAGTACGAGCGAATCGAACGCTCGGAGCACATCATCGGCATTCCAGTCAGCGATTCGGTGGTGTGGACACTGCATTCCCCCTCACGGATAGTAATCCAAGCTGAAGAAAACTTGGCTCGAGTTATGAAAAAAATGGTAAAAATTCATACGATAGCCGGATGCTGGAGATACGTTAGTAAAAATTTTCTGAGGGTCGTGTCTCAGTAACGAAAGGCGAGATTTCGACTCGTTACCGCGAGCCCTTTAATTCCAAGTGGAGGAACGATATCCTACCCTCGCCCTTTTGCCTTCCCGCTCTTCGCTCCACGCTTCTCTTCGCTCCATGGTTATTTTAAGCATCTCGCCGCAGGAAGTTTATAGCGCGGGTAGGGCTACGAACTGGAAGAGGCGGTTCCACATCCTCCATCTCCGAAAGCCCTGGTAAGCCGAGCGAGGCAACTGTGCCCTGCTCTTCTTCAAATAGAAAACACGAGTTCCTTGTAATCAGTTGGCCCCAAAACCGTTCGAACTCCCGGTGGAAGCGTGACATCCAGATTTAAGTCGACGGATTCACAACTTGGGTGATCCTTTGCTAATTGAACCTGGTTCAATACACCATACAGTTGGTGCTCTGACCTGTAGAATCAACAGCGCGGTATATTCTCCCTTACCATCATCTCGCCAACAGTTTCCTAAACGAGATAACCCATAAAACGGACTCGAAGCACGAGAGACATGACTGAGCCATCGGCCAGTGTGTAGTTTGGGGCCATCGTTACTTATCCCCCTCTTCATTGTGTACAGTGGTAGGCGCAACAATGTGATGCCCCTCTGCCATCAGATTCCGTCACGGTCTGCCAGAGGGACGAGAGATCGAGAATAGTGGCGAGTGGAGAGAAACGGTCAGTTTCGAGAAATCGTAAAGGCGAGTAGTTTTTACGAGGGGAGAGAAGCAGGTGGGTGTAAAACGGAGAGAGGGAAGGGGGGGGTGAGCGTAAGAGAAAGAGAAGGAGAGAGGGGGAGGCGGCGAACGGTGGATAGTGAAGAGAGTGGGTGGATGCGAGAAAAGGGCTTTGGCAGGGGAGGCTTTGGCATTTTGCCTTCTTTAAATTGATGTCGGGCGAGCCTCGATACCTCTTCCTCCATGGACACACAAAACAAGCCCACGCTACTAGCCGCTTTTTCATTCGGAAGGACAAAAAAGCGGAGGAGAGCGAACGGTCTCGCCAGTGGAAATGCTACTACTCTATGTCCAAGTGCACGACGCCGCGCGCTTCCATCGTCAGGCTGAAGCAGCTCTGAATTCCCCCCACCCTCTTTTCCACCGTCACTCCACCTCCTCCGTTAGCAGCCTTTTCTCCTCCTTTTTCCCGGCGTTTTGCAATGAAGGGCTGCACACAGCCATCGGGACTCGGTTATTACAGTGCGAACTGAGCCCGTCAGCCAGCCCGTTTTCGAGTCCGCCTGCGAGAGAGCGAGCGCACCCGGCTGAAGTCCAGACGAAGTGGACTTAAAGGCTTGGTCGCGACCCCAGTTATTCTCCGGCCTGATAGTACGAGATCTGTCTGGGCCGTGATCGATCGTCATGATTTGTTAGAACGATTCACCAAAAGACGATCTCTTCTTTCGAGCTTCGGCGATAGTCACCTTTAAGGGGCGCGTCGGGGTAGAGAGAAAGGGTCTGGAATTAGAAGGACACCTTTATTATCTTTTGAATGAGGATTGAGTCATTAGAGAGATAATGGGACATTCCTTATGGAGTGATTGTAGTGACGGATCAGAACTATCCGTTTCAGTCTCCGCGTATACGAAATGCGTTACCCTGGAGAATTCTTGTTCATTAATACACCGTTTAAATTGGGAATCCTGTCCATTATTAATTAAGATGTCATGGTTTACACGAAAACGATATCGCACTTTCTTTATCAGACAGGCAATTCTTAGCGAGTCCTCGCGCGCGAGCCAGAGAGGTGAGCGGATGCAATGGCACGTACGGTTAGAAGACCGTCGACCGCATTGGTATTTGCATCATTCACCTTGAGGAGTGCATACGCCGAGGTGGAAAGCCTTGTGTGTCGCACCCGGGGATTACGTTTGATGGAATTTATTGTGCGGTCGCCGGCGTCGACCTCCGCGCTCTCCGCGCTGTGCTGTACTTCGAAATTCTTCGGTATAATCTTAGATCGACGCTCCTTCCCTCGTTCCAGCTCTCGCTCGGCGTCCGATGATCCGAGAACGGGAACTCGCCG
Source organism: Ectemnius lituratus (assembly GCA_910593735.2). Taxonomy (NCBI): domain Eukaryota; kingdom Metazoa; phylum Arthropoda; class Insecta; order Hymenoptera; family Crabronidae; genus Ectemnius; species Ectemnius lituratus. Next base: position 3,248,072 of record OU343036.1, on the reverse strand, counting down.
AATTCGATATCGTTGAATCATTCTGGAAAAATCATCCCAGACTTCCCGAGACATTATGTCGCATTAGGGAATTCAACGGCCTTGGTGTAGCAACAACAATGTTGTGTGGCTTTGAGAAAGGAATCGTTTAAGTTTTCGCCTTCCATAACTACGTTGGTACCACGATACCACACAGTTTCCATGGTACACCATGCGGCCTTCGTTTTGTTGCCCTTATAAACGTAGGGAGAATGACATACGCGTGTCTGCCGGTATATGGTGGCGCACGATTATCGCGGAGAATGAGGAGAAATACGTAGCCAGGTAGTTTCATGGGAGAAAAGCCCCCGCTGTCCACTTTGTTTTCACAAATTGCGGATAGCCGGGCGGGCGCGCTCCAGTACTACAAGCGCCTACCAGCCATGGAATTATACGAGCTACGTCTCTCTCTTTCTCTCTCTCTTTCTCTTCCTTCTTCCCACCCTCTGACTCCCTGTGCGAGAGAGGTAACGCAATCGGGACGATCTTCCAATTAAAATATTCTGCCTGGTGGCTTTAAACAGTCGGCTGGGAAGGGCGCCGCTAAAAGCCGCGCGGGAGAGCAGGCCAAGCGGCGTTAGCATCGCGTCGCGAAACTCTCGGCCGAGTGTACGCCAACGAGAGAAAGAGAGAGAGAGAGAGAGAGAGAGAGAGAGAGAGAGAGAGAGAGAGAGAGAGAGAGAGAGAGAGAGAGAGAGAGAGAGAGAGAGACCAAGTAGAAGCAAGGGAGATGGCGCTTGCGCGCGCGCGCGATAGAGAGGGTTCGCGGATTCTTTTTGTCGCAGGACCGAGAACTTTCGTTTCGTCGCCGTAACGCAAAAAGAATCGCAGCGCGGTGCTGGCTGGCTGGTGCTGGTGCTGCTGCTGCTGCTACTGGTGCAACCAGCCCACACCAGCCAACCTTGCACGAAGAGGAGCGAGCGCGTTTCAGCGTGACGGCGTGACTGGCTCTGGTGAAAAAAGCGCGCCGGTACGCCACGGGAGAAAGAAATTTCGCTAACTGGCGCTGGTGCGCCCGCCCGCCCGCCCGCGCTCGCCCGGAGGATTATCTTGCGCGGAGAATAAAGTCTTTCACACGCGGAGTTTCAGCGGCAGCGCGCAACTAGCCGCTAAATAGCGCGAGGAAATGCTACACAGTGGGCGCGCGCGCCCGCGCCCGCTCGCTAAGTCTCTTCAATGTATTGCACCGGGGAGCGGCGCATTTACGGCGACAAGAATCTCGCTCCTTGTCGCCACCGCGAACAATTAATCGAGTCGCAACAATTAGTCACAAGTACAACGACACGTGTATAATACTATTTCGCAACGTAGCATCGTCGACGTGCGAAAACCACCCCCTCTCATTCTTTCCTTGCTTGCCTACCATTAGGGATTTGTAATAGAGCACCAAGTGAAAATATGTATTCTGTTATACGGCTTGTTCGGATACGTCTTGCGCTCTTGTTCGCACCACCCTTGGGCGCCGGATTCGTGACGGTGTGCCGGCGTACTTACTTATCAGGCCATTAAATTTACGACGCCGATGTCTCTCCGATGGGAACGTAAGTATATCACGGACGAAGCGCGCGAGTGCTGGTATAATCCGCGGGAAAAGCTATAATCGTGCGCGTGGTCGTATAAAAGTCGGAAGAGTAGCGTAAGATACGGGACCTCGGGCATGAGTGAAGGCAGTACGCGACGAGGGGGATGTTAGGGGGAGAGTTGGAGGAGGAGGAGGAGCGTATTACCGCGGCGCGCGGTGGTGAACGATGAGAGGGGCGTGCCACTCGCGGGTAATAGCTGGTAAGCTGCGCTATTATGAGCAGCGGCTGCAAAAAAACCTGACGTCACGCTAGGCCACTCCTGTGCTTGACCAGAGAGAGAGAGAGAGAAAGAGAGAGGAAGAGAGAGAAGGAGTGCATTACAATTCGTCGCTTCTTATTGTTTACCGCAATTGGCCACTGCACTCCACCCCCCCGCCCCTCCCGGCCCTGTTATTGTTTACCAACGCGCGCTTTCCGCCGCTTCATTATGCCCTTTGTCTGAGCGCGCGCTTTTATTGTCTGTTTAATATTTATTCCTTGGCGGTCCGCGCGCAACCTCCCCCGTCACTCGCCCCGCTCCCTTTCACTGTTCTGTTCTCTGGCATCCAATTTCCTGCTACTCTGACATAGAATGGCATTCGATCGAGCCATCCTTCGTCCAAGCCGAGCGTTTTTATCTAGGCTATTATATTTCTTTCTCGTCCTATTCCTATCTAGCCTATTATATTTCCCTGTCTCTATTTTCTTGAGTACGCCCTAGTATTGCCTGCTATGTTCTTGCGCTCAACACTAAGGGAGGATCATCCGGTGATCCCATTTTCTAGGCTCGCATTCAACGTGGCTCGTTTTGTCTCTCGGTAAATTACGCCGGCGTCGTTGCTCGGTATGATGGAGCGTCATCGAGTGCATCCATTTCAGATATCATCGATGTTAGAGTGTGGCGCAGGCGCGTCGGGAGTAAACCCTTTGTCTCGGTGCGAACTTTGAGGAGGAACGGTGCCAGGCTTTGCATTTTAATTCGCAGGGGGTTAGGAGGCGCCAGCTCGTCGTATCGCGTCGTCGCACGGTGGAGGAGATGTGTCCGCGGCGCATCTGGATGCGCTCTTGTCTTTCTCTCGCGGTGGTGCACCGTTGCACCTTTCTAATGCCAGCACCCGCGGGAATTAACTATTTCTTTGAGGCACGCGTGCGTTCCTCGGACGACGCGAGAAAATTATAATGGAAAGTGGGCGAGTTGGAGTGAGTGCGAGCTGCCAGAATTAATATTTATAGAGTACAGCACCTCAGTGCGCGCTACTTTGTTCCTAGCTTGTCCGCTCTTGTTCCAACGGGCAACATTGTACCCTTCACAAGGGGTTTAACATCATCTCTCGCGCCGGTTTATATCTCAAACGCGCCTTCTCTATTTCGTCCGCTCTCTTCCTCGCGCACTTTTCGTCGCCCGCTTTTTCAGCCGGCAGCGGCGCCCGAACTCGCAGCCCATTAAAAACGTAGCTTCGCGCGAAAAAAAAATCGATGCACTTACGGCTGCTGCACTGGTTGGTAAGGGTTGCAGCGGGCACCGCTACGAAAACCTGCCAGAGGAAGAGAGAGGAATTTTCTCTCACTGCTGGTTTTATACGTTGAGAGAGAAGAGTAGCGCGGACTGCTGGGGTCTTGCTGGTTCGCTGACTGGCAGAGGCCGGCTCGGGCTCGTGAAGCGACGTGATATTTTTGAGAAATAATTGAAGCAGCCGCGGAATTCCGCGACGTTTCTCGTAAATGACATTGAAACCCGGCTCGCTCGCGGCCCGGCAGCCACCTCTCCTCTCCACCTATGTACCTTAACTACGTATGTGTGTACGATACTTGTGCGTGGATGGGTGAAACGTGTGTATTCGCTCCCTCGGTATTGGATTGACGTGGCATTAAGTGCGGGAGCACACACTTTCTTAGAGGCGACGTGTTACGCGCGCAAATTGCTGGGACTCGACACGTTGTTAACAAACAACTCGGGCGCGCGTGCATTGCTAAATTGCTGGAATACCGGCGTGTTGTTGACAAATGACTTCTCTACGTGGCGGTAGCGGCCTGGCGGCTGTGCGCCGGTGGTGGTGGTGGTGGTGGTGGTGGTATATGCCGCCGCCGCCGCCACTGCCGCCACCCCTTGCCGCTTTTCGTGTGCACTAAAGAGCGCAAGTGGAATGAAGTCAGCAAGCTGTGCTTGCAGGCTCGCTTGCCTCCTTGCTTGCTTGCATGCACGGCAAAGTCAAGACCAGCCCTCGCGCAAGGCCGGCTTGAAGTTTCTGAAATTGCGCGAGAATACACTCGTGCACTCTCTCTCTCTCTCTCTCTCTCTCTCTCCATCTTTCCCTGCCCCTTCTCCTCGGGATGAATGCGTGATATACTGTCGTTCGTGGCTAACACGAGGATGACAAGCCGGCTGTCTTTAATTAACGACTGTCGCCAAGTCGAGCGAGTGAAACGCTCGCTGGGATATTAGATTGCGAAGGGTCGTGAGCCACGCGATAGCAACGATCCTAGTAGTGGTGGTTGCGTGACCTAAACCTCTATTTTCCCCGACATCGCAGCTGTGACTGTTTTACCTGTTCTCGCGTCACGTAACATGCACTCTTTCGCAAAATTCTCACGAACCCCTTTCTGACTCGCAAGTTCACTCTCAATGGCGTGAATCTTTAAATTGCTAGGCAGCAAAACAGGGTAATGCTGAATCGAGACTGGGAATGAACACGACGGCCCATTTCTGCATTTTTCACAAGTTACGCGATTCATTTTTACACTATTTCCTCCCCCAATGCGATTACCACTAGGGAATGCCAGTGTACAAGCTTCTCGTGCAGCGGAGTGCGCGCGTGCATTCTTCGATCCGGCTAGGGGCCGGTGTACACCTAATAGCTCTATTTTACAGGAAACTCTATTAACCCCGCCTATATTAATACTCTCGCAATCATTATTACTCCCAACAGTGGTGATTATCATTACGTTAATACTCCCCGCCGGGCCATTAGGCAGCGTAATTACTCGCATCGTCACCTTAATTAAAAAAGTGCTCGCCAAGCGAGAGCCTGACTCTCGTCAGCAGGTAGATTAACCCAGACGAGTACGCGCGCTTAGTTTTCGAGTGGAAAAGTGGAAAAAATCATGACTGGTAGATTGCTTTTGTCTCTACATTGTTGTTTCCCGATAACCTAGTTAGAAGGAGAGTTGCCGATATCCTTTGGGTGAGAGAAGGCAAAGGGCGATAAGGGCTGGTGGCGGAATTTAGTAATATTCCTGACCATGTGGGTGCCAGGCTGGCTGATATCGGGGAATCATGTGCGCGCGTAGGGCCTCCAAGCGGTGAGATGGGCGGCCGATATGCTTGCTATTAGTCTGGTGCTCGGAAGCACCATATACCTACGGCCCATCTCCGGTTCAAGTGAACGAACGTGCAGAGGATGAGGCGAGCCAGCGCCAGTGAGCCAGCCAGCGGTGCCGATGCAGAGCAGCCAGCCAGTGCAGGGCTTTTTGGGGCGTAGATAATAGTGAGAGAGTGCCCATTAAGGCCGAATCGTGTAGCGAGCGCGCGCGCGCGCATCGTGCGAAGGCCTTCGCAATACTTCGCACCTGCCCTTCCACCCTGGCGAGGATGCGCTTATAATGGAGATGCCGGGCCGAGGAAAGAATAACGCGCGCCCGCCGCTCTCGCCTTTTAAAAGCAGAGCAAACGAGCCTCTTGTTTCCTTCGATGCTCACCTGCAGTTGAGTGATTTCACTCCGCACCGTCACCGCCTTCGTAAAAGTTAGCCCTTAATTCGAACCCGCCAGTGTTCCGCTTCTTACCTCGAGGCGTGTCTATGTATGTACGTGTGTGTGTATGCGCTCGCGAACTTGTATTTCCTTGCTGGCGGAGCACCGGTGTCGCGAGTGGCCGGGAATAATGATATTATTGCCGAGCCGCTTGCGGCTCGTTGCAATTAAAACTTTGGTAATTGCCGTGGCGAATTACGTAATTGCGTAATTAGCGGAGTGGTGGCGTGGCGCGCAGTTGCCGGCCGGCAATATCCCACTCTTTTTACTTTCTTTCGAGTTGCGAGCGGGGTGTGCGCGCGCGCGCGCGAGCGCGCTCCGCAAACGCCGATTTGCCGTTTCTGATTACCGGCGGCGACGGCCCGCCAGTTTTATGGTATTGTCCAAACGAGATTTCTCCTTTTTTCATTGCGTATCGCTCTGCTCGATCGGATGCCAGGTGCTATAACCACCATGTATCGCTTTCCTCGCAATTCCTTTCCGCCAGCGTTCCTTTTTAGCTGCTCGTGTGTGGCGATTAAAGCTATTAAGATACTATATGCAATCTCGACCGGCCGGCTCGGTTTTACCGCTCGACGATCAAGCCGAGTGGCAACCCGGTTAATTTTAATTGAAAGATTCCCGTCGCAAACCAGTCGCAGGAAGTGTCGATGTGATTGACGAGTCCCGAGTGCTCACGCGCAGCAGGGACCCCTTGCGTCCGACAATTTTCTCTTTCGCAAAGATAATGGCCGACGAAGGCTACGATTAATTTCCGTGGATACCGGTAATTTATCCGGCTGAGCCCCTTTCATAACTCCGAGTACTCGACCAGCTAGTCAACCGGCAGACCGAGAAACCAAGTCCAGGACAACGCTATCATTGTTATCCTGTGGGATATGTCTACGTCAGAGTACTTGGCGCACCGAACACCCGGAGCTTTAAATCGCCCGGTCCGGACAAGCGCGTTAAGCCCTTCACGGTTAACCGAGGCCTGTGATGCTACTGCTGCTGCTATTGCTGCTGCTGCCACACAGTCGCCCCTTTGTCGATTAACTCGCCAATTCGAGACCGGAAGGACCGGATTTTTAGCCGACTCTCTCCTGTCCACCCAGTTTTTCTACCAACAAAACTACACCCTGCGAAATTCCCATTACGCCCACGCGTCACCGCTGTCACAATAGGAATGAGCGAGTGAGACTTTCTTGCTAGTAATTAATCATGTGGAAAGGACAGTGTGGCGAATTTTCGAGATGGGTAAATTCCACAGCGGTCTTGGATTATTGGCATCGGTGGCCGCTTGGTGAGAGCAGCTCTCTTCTCGTATCTGGCAGCTTTATCATTATCAGATGTGACTAATGTGACGTTTAACGCAACCTCATGTTAGTTATTATTATAGCCCTTGGCAACCGGGCCCTCCTTTCCTCTCTCTCTCTCTCTCGGCTGCTCGCGCGGACGAAACGCCCTTTCCAACGTGAGGGTTCCCCGTCCACATGGGCCCCAGGCCCCCAAACTCAATCTTGACGTCGGTTTATTCATTCACCGAACCAGGGCCCGGTCGGCAGGTTTCGGTTATTGTTTCTCGGCTTCCACGGGGGGAGAGAGACTGAAAAAAACATCCCCGGCTAGATTCCTTAAGAGGTCCACCGAGGCACAGGGGGTCTCTTTCTTCCTCCGGCAATATGCTCTCCGCCAGAAATAGTTCATTGTTTTATCGCTCAGGGAACTTCCCACTCCACACACGCATTCCAGTCTGCCTCCACTAACTTAAGTATGCCGTGTTACTTTCGCCTCTCTGCCATACCAGTCTCCTACAATTCGTCATATGCAACTATCTTCACTGGAAACTTATATATCCAAGGACGACTTGGATTGTTTGACATTTCCTAGATATGCGGGCCTTTCCGATCGGGGTCCACCTTGACCACGTGCTTCCCACGTGTAGGACAGTGGGCTCCGGTGTTTCTTGTACCATCCTACAACACTCTCTTTCCGGCAGCGTTGTTTATTCGTATTGCCAGCTCTCCGTGCAGCAGCGCTTACCGTTGTCCCCGCTGATATCGAATACTACCGCCACTGTTTACGCATATCTTGCCGCGCTATCATTACGAGCGTCAAGCAGTAACGCACTGAGTCGTCGTCATCGTCGGTTATCTCGCGAGACGTTCCTGGAAGCGTCGCAATGTGGAGGAGTGTAAATGGGTGGCGAGGTTGGATCTGTGTGGGCTCTCCATTCCCAGCTGGACACCCGGTGTATATCGGCAAGGAACGGCGCGGCGAGCGGCCGAGGTAGCGTGAAGAATCCTCACGCTACCGTGACTGCTAACACGGGTTAATCTTACTTAATAACACGGAGCGCCGTAGCGCCGTGTCTTTCTCACTCTCGCCCTCCCCCTCTCTCCTCTCCTCCTCTCCTCTCCTCTCCTCTCTCTTCTCATCCCCGCCCTTTGCCATCGCTCATTATCGTCGGACGCGCGCGCGCATTTTTTACGTCGCCCGCGTGCGCACTACAAGCGACATTTTAATGATACATCACCGGCGCAATTAGGCGGCGGGATAATCGGCGCTCGAGTGTTTGCTAATTATCGATTGACATCCACTTTGCTCCCGTCTTCCTCCTTCTCACGCCTCACTCAAATAATTGTGATTTTATACATATATTGTAATTATTCTGTTCGACAAAAATGAACGGTTTCCCTTCGGATCGAGCGCATATAAATTCGATGCTTGTGTCTTGCGCGCTTAGCGATAACAATCTGCCGGCAAGAGAAAAGTGTCGAGCATGGAAGATGTCGCGCTTGTAAATCAGATGTGTGCTTACGCGCGTTTGCATCCCAGTTGCAATAGAAGCTCGACAGTCGATCGCCGAGTAATAAATCCGTGGAAGAATACGCGCCTCCGGTGCGAGGAGAGTAAGCGAGGAGAGAGTCGTGCATGGATTTATCGATGAAGGCGTGTTACGCATTGAGCGAGCGCTGGTTACTGGTGCGCGCAGTGTTCGCCGGGCGAGTGCTCGCTGCCGGCGCGGCGGATAGAGTCGGGCGAGACGAGTTTTTATAGGCGGCCTATGCTGTACTCTTCGAACTTAACACACGCTGGGATGCGAAGAGAGAAAGAAAGAGAAAGACAGAGAGAGAGAGAGTGAGAGAGTGAGAAAGATGGAGAGGGAGTGCGCGGTCGCGCGCGCGTGGAAACTAAACACTGGCTTCCGACGATCCGTGGGTATGAATGCGCCTGGTTAAACCGTGGAGCTCCCGGCGTGAGACTCTGACACGACGACACGGCGTTCTTGATCTTCTCTAGGCTCGCTCACCTCGCTGTACTACTGCTGCGCCGCCGCCGCCGCCGCTGCCGCCGCGTAGGGATAATCGCTCACACGTTGCACGCGTTAATTCAGTGACGCGAACGCGCGCGTGAACGTCTGACAAACGAGAAAATCCTCCGGGCAAATTACTCCGGTAATAACTCTCGGGATTCTAGGCTCTTCGAGACTCCAAGCCGCTGCTATCTTGATTCCATTCTAATTATTTTCAATTACCACTTTCCACGGCGGCGACAGCTTTTACGCGGAACTCGGACATTGTAATGAGGTACTGTAAGGGATGGGAATGAAGTCTGAAGACCTCGTGTCTGGAAGTTGGGATGTCGATGATGGTTTTAAAGCTCGATCTTGGGAATTCGAGTTAGATGTGGCGCTACGGTTTCTTCCTCCTTCTCTGTGGTTCTCGTTCACTCGACGAGCGGCAGCAGCAGCAGCAGCAGCAGCACTGAGAAAGAATAATTGGGGCCTTAATTAAGGCCGCGTGATTATGATCGTCGGAGACTTAGCTCGCGCCTCAATTTACATCACTAATACGACGGCAGGAGCGGTGGCGGCGACCTGGGGAAGCAGGCAGTCAGGCTCGGAGGCGAGAGCTTCGTGAAAAGGTGAAGCTTCACCTTGGAAATAAATTTATCATCGACTGTAGCGCTGCGTGTGCAGGTCGGTTGGCTGGCAGCGGGAAGTCGAAAGGTGAGAAAGGTGGACGCGAGCGAATGCATAAATCCCGAGCGGCTTCGTCGGCGGCGGCGGCGGCGGCGGCAGCAGCAGCAGCGAGAGAGCCGATGCTACTCGACTACACTCGGCCGACCGGCTTATTAGAAGTACGCAGAGCGTCCCGCGTTTATCGATATTGATTTATTCCCTCGAGCTCCTCTCCAACTCTTCGTTTTAGCGTCTCGTTAATCTCCGGCTGGCCAGTCGATTACCAGTCGGTCCTGGAGCGAGGATCGGCCGCTTGCCCGCGCGCCACCAAAACCTTCTTCGCCCTCCCACACGAGAATCTCCCTCCCTCTCTTAGCCTTAAATCACCGGCGTCCGATAATTGAGGGGGTCCTCGCGAGATCTGAACAACGGCACCTCGTTTCGACTGAGGCGCAACACACCAACCACCACGCGAAATTGGGAGAACGAGCGTTGGCCGCGCCCTTGTCCCGCCCTTCGTGCGTCGGCGCCAAGCTTCCGTAATACCGACGTATCACCACCGTCCTCGTCCTCGGACCCTTTACCCACTGACACCGGAAGCCAGCATCTTATTTCTTATATCATTCTTCCATCTCTTCCTTCCTATTTCATTCATTTCTCAAATTCAAGTGCGATTGCCCGTCGACACTTTAATCCCACTAAAGTCTTCCGTATTTCTTATCCTCTCCACTCTAAAGCGCGCTACCATCCCATATGCTGTCATAAATGATGATACACGCACTCGAGCGTCTCCTAGAAATTCTTCACGGGAGGACTCTCCAATCTGGCAGATAGGACTTGAGAGATTGCAAGCAGTTACTGGATTTCTCATCCGACTGGTATGTCGACTGGGTAATCCGGCGCGCATAGTCGCTCTCGCTGTGCGTAGTCTCAGTGAGTCCGGGAGTAGTGGCACGCAAATAGAAGCAGGAGGGGTTGGCGAAAGAGAGTGAGAGGGGAATGGGGAGGGGTGGGGGAGGGGGAGGGGTGGAGACGGAAGAGTTTTACGTATCATTATCCGCGGATGTGTTTCTTCGACGCGCTTGCTGTCCCCATCCACGATATATCTCCGCGCTTCTCTTCTCTCGTTGGCGGCGTGCATTCGCACGAACGAGGACGAGGCGGAAACAAATTGTGAAAGGTGAGGAGGGTTCACCGAGAGGGAACTTAACGCTGCCGCGTCGCCAAGGGAGTGAGAGAGAGGCGGAGAGGGAGATAGGGAGCCGGCGTCCACATTTTTGCCGCTTTCGCTCCTTTAATGGTGTCGGTATTCCCTCGCAATTTGTTCGTGTACCACTGCCTCCCTGGTATGTATGTATATATGTATGTATGTATGTATTCCTCTGGCGACGGCTCCTGCTCGCGTTTTCTTCATCGTTTGTGCCCGACGAAACCGGCACGTGGTTGGTTGGTTACGTGGGCAGTAGCAGGGCGGGCGCGAGTCGTCGAGTGTGTCCGTCCGCGCCAGACAGGTGGTTTAAACGCAGAAAAACTCTGATTTCATTAGGCTATGCCGCGCTAGTCTAATGAGGTGGAGAGGAGACAGGTTCGACGCGCAACTGCTCCTCCTACTCTGTACTTCACACTCGAACGACTCACCGTGTATTTTACAATCTTAGAGCGCGCGCTCGTTACTCGCCGGCATAATTGTAGGCTCGGGTGTCACACCCGAGTATCTGAGTAACGACGGTAGCACGAAGGCTCGCCGAGTGCTCATTACCACGGCAAATTGTTCCTCTTATCGAGCACTCGAATCTTTCGGGGTACAGGAGCTAGAATATCTAGTCGTGTAACATGGCATAACGAATGATGGTAAAGGAAAATTCGGTGACTAGTCGGTCGACGAGTATTCTTTCCTTCGGGAATTAAGGTAAAGTCGATCAGGACGCGCAGACGGGCATCGAAGGAGCCGGTGAACCTTTAACGCGTTAATGACAGGAAACGGGTTGACTGCACGAGCGGCGGGCGCGGAGTCGACCGTTTATGGAGGCGAGCAGCAAATTGTCTAAGGAGTGGCAGGAATCCTAAAGAGTTCACGGTTACAAAAGGGGGGACGACTTCCAGCCGGCGTTTTTGCAGGGTGCCGCCGCCACCGTCGCCGCTGCTCAGCATTACGAATACGGCAGAGTCGAGTTCCGAGTTCTCGAACGTAATCGCTACATCGATCGCTGAAACGTCCCCCTCAAAACTTCGCCTTCCACCCTTCTGCCAGTAGTCCATCGCTTTCCATCGTTTTTCAAGTTCGAGCACTAGAGCAAAATACCTGGAGTGCGCGCCACTAGCGTACAAAGAGATAGGGAAGCATCCTAAACGCGTGATTCCGACTGCCAACTAGTAAAAACTCACTCGGCACAAGTGTCACGTGTCAGTTGCTGAGAGGTGGACGAGTGTAAGTACATACGTGAGAGAAAGGATCGAAGGAAGAGAGGGAGAGAGAGAGGAGCTACTGTTCCCTTGGCGGTGGTTAGCCTCGATGTTAGAAAAGCAACTAATTAATTAGTTTGCGTGGCGTGACAGCGTATAACGCGCGCGAGCCAGCAACACTGTCGCCGTAACTGTCGTCGTCTGCGTCGGTGGCTGCCCGAGTCAGATGCGATGGGACAAGGTTCACCAGGAGGTCGCCAGGAAGAGAAGGAGAAGAGAGTGAAGCTCGCCCAGTCGAATAGCAGGAGGAGATGGTATGGTGGCCCTTAGTGTGCGCGGCGTTGCCATACCTCATTCACCCACCAAATATTTGACTCTCCAGTCCACAGCCGGTTTACCGATCACCGCTCGCGTCTTTCTCACTCGCGCGCAAATCTACCATTTTCGAGTCTCAACCAATACGTAACCTTACCCGTGGCTCGCCAATGTCCTGCCAGTGTCAATCCGTTCTTGAACAACACTCTACTGTCACATCAACACACCATAAAAAAACGGTAAATATTAAACCCTCAATTATGCAGGATTGTCAATTACCAAAGATAAATGCTTGCTCAGACTCTCTGACCGAAGAGTGAATTTCCTGGGCTTTGGTAAATGCGACTTATAATGTTCCACCGACCTTCTATAAAGTGGGGTTAGTAGAGATTGACCGCGCGGTACTCTTGATATGCCGAAAAACACATGTCGCTTGGTAGGCTACTGTTGACACTCGGGCAGGACTGATTACGTTTTGCCTTCACAGTTCGTGCTACGGAGAACCGAATGAAGCCGTTTGTTCCGGGTAACGAAACGCTATCCCCGTAGACGTAGACGTAATAACGATAGGAGGGCCGACATTCGACGGTGTATCCTAGCACCGGGGGCACAAGAGAACTCTCAGTCCCACTTGACTATTAGTTATCACAGACGGCCGAGCATAATTGATTTCTAATAGCATTTCTATCGCTACTTAAGAGTGTATCATTGAACATCGATAAACGCATCTATTGTTGCGTGCGTCAGGGCCCACCCGTATGCTAGTGGCAGGGTTAATAGTATTATTCCAAGATACTTATCGATGCCTTGCTCTACCGGCGACTGAGCACAGTCAACTGCCGCCAAAAGAATCAAATTAAGTCTCTGCCAAATGGTTGTCATTATAGTCAAATTACTGAGTGTTCCCTTTCGACCAATTGTCTGACAAGAATCCGACATTTTGCCTGGAGCGTAGAACGCGCGCGCACTAGTTGCCTCCTCGGTGCTGATTTAACCTCGCTGACTTAGACAAGCCGTTTCCAATCCCTTCATCTCGATGCACTGCAGGAATTCCCGTGCACATTTTTCGATGCGGAGTTGTTGCCGCCGCGAGTGCTGTGGTAGAAGCGTGAAGGCCCCCGCGTATAGTAATTTACGAGCGATCGTTCGTCGAATTCGCCGATGATATTCTGCCTCCCGGGGCAGCCCCTTGCTATCTCTCTCTCTCTCTCTCTCTCTCTCTCTCTCTCTCTCTCTCTCTCTCTCTCTCTCTCTCTCTCTCTCTCTCTCTCTCTCTCTCTCTCTCTCTCTCTCTCTCTCTCTCTCTCTCTTCTTCTCTTTCTGTCTCCCATATCCTTCTCTCGCTCTCTCTCTTTCTCGGCCGCTTGGTGCAGCTGCAACGTCGTATATCGCACCTCCGCCGATTTCGACACCTCACCGGTGCCGTCGACCGGCCACCGATGCGCCCCAACCACCTTCTGCCTGCCACTATAATCTTGTCCCAGAAATAAAGACAGCCTCCTCTTATCACGCGATCTTTATTTCAATACGGGTTCTTAATCGAGCATGTCACGATTATCATCCGATTTATTTATATGGTAGCAAAAGAGAAAGTTGAAATGAGGGAAGGGATTAAAGGAAGGGTTGAGTACATAATGAAATTTATTCCACGGTGTTTAACAGTCAGGTTGTTTAGACACCATTGAGAAAGGAAACAATTTGCTACAAATACTGTAATATGCAGGAATGATTGGTAATGGCGCGTCCTGGGAATTACGTTAAGTTTATAAGTAGGAGGACCAAAGTGGAATGCAGTTGGGACGAAGTATATTATACAATTTCGTAATACAGGTAGCCCCTGTTGGGGTAGGGAGTGCGCTGGTACGAGGCGGGGAAGTCAATAGCAGGTTGTCAGCTTCTTACATGCTCGTGGCTCCTGTTACACGGGACACCCAAGTGGACAGGTGCCACCACCACCTAACAGGTGCCCGAGATCTTCAGTTTCCGAAGTTAATGTCGGTGTACGCGTGGTCGGCTAGTCAGGCCTGCCAGGGAATTCCGTGGAAGCCGAGCGTGCAGGGTCATTGGCGTGAGCTTAATTAGCGGCGGAATTAGTCGAGCTCGGCGAAGCTGTCGGCGAAAACGTAACGCGCGCCGCTCTCGGTGATCGATCGACGCGGAGCTTGTCGCGGTGGCGATACATTAAAACCGGATGCCAAGGAAAGCCGTGTGCAACGAACCACGGCGAATTAGAGGTGATCGGAGTGTCGCTGGCGTCATTATTCTTGCTATTCCAATTGATCCCGGGTTTCTTTGCCAGCCTCTCTCGAGTAAATGCGAGCTTCGTGGAGCGCGCGAGCGAGCAAACGACTGATATTTATCGCCGTTGAAGTGGGTGCCACGGTAATTATATAAATTGTAGCAACCTTCATTAGCGAGACACTTCCGTCTGGATTAACCCTCTTATGCCTGGCACTCCTTGCATCTAGTCAGCCGATATTCACAGTCCCTTGATTAATTGATCAGTCGAAACGCGCCTGAGAAACACGACGTGCTCCACAGTAAGGGTTTCTTCCACCACGAGAATCTCCTATTACAATTACTTGCATGCCCTCGGCACATCGGATCGACTATGCGATACTCACATTCCCGAATCTGTAACGGAACCGCTTCATACCAATCACGAATTCCCACATAGCGATCGAGCCGCTATTGCCTCCTTCTCCTTAACTCACTCCAGATAATCTGCTTTGATTAGGCTGAATTGGCAGTCTGATCGCTTCTAAATAGATAACATTCGCGGAGCCCCACCAGAAGGGTACTGACTTTTTCCGTTATACCCATCCTCCTATGTTTAGCTGTCGGGTAACAGATCCAGCTGAAGGATCCCCATAAAGCTTGCGAGTGACAACGATTCACTCGACGCCCCTTTCTCCGAGCGGAGGAGATCCTGGCCAGCAGCACTCCGGTAGCGAGTGCTACCGCGCGGAGAAGTCGGAGATTGTCCACTTGACAGTCGTTGGACAGCACTCGGAATACGCGATACTTAGCCGGAGAAATAGAGAGTGAGCGAGAGATGCGGAGAAGAGCGCGGCGCGAAAGAGGGTAGATAAAGACAGTCTGGCTCGCTCGGAAGAACTACTCGCCCGGACAGAGAGTGAGACAGAATGATAGGATAAGGGCGTTGAAGAAAAGCGCGAGGGAGAGAGACGGACATACTTATACATATATCCAGTGGATGTCGCACTCTCTCCCTCTCTCTGTTCCGCTTATACGCGCGCGCGGGCGCGCTCGCTCGCGTTCGGAAGGGGTAGCACAGCAAGCACACGAGCATGGAGAGTGTCGCGCATTTAGATAATGCGTGCACTGCCTCTCCGTCTGAGCGGCTATCTCTTTTCGCACTTCAGCGCCGCGCGTCCATAAAAGCTCGAAGCATGCATCCTTTTATCCTCTTGTAACTTTGGTGCCTTCGCACTTTTCGTTATGCGCGCCAGTCTCTCACTCGATCTCTCCACGTGTTTAGGTGTGTGCGCCGAGACTGACTGTGTACGCTTCGGTCCGCCGTGTGCGGCGAGCGAGCGCGGTCTACTGCCGCGCGCGGGGAAACCGTGTGACGCCATAACGCCTGTGCCATTAACAGGCGTAATTGCGTCCCGAAACACACGGCACCGCAGAGAGTGCGTGCTCTACGCTCGTGGTATATGTGCACGTGCACGCGAATACATCGACACACTTATATATTCGCATGCATGTGGTGTAGCAGGCGAGCGAGCGAGCGAGCGAGCGCGTCAAGAAGCCGTCACGATGCATTTCCCGCCAGGGTTCCCTTAGTTTCTCACTCTACCTATATCGCTGTATTCCCTCTCTCTCTCTCGCTCGATGCGGCGAAAATAACCGCCGATCGACCGCACGCGGCTACCCGATGCACGTGACATCGTTTAATAGCTACGGCGCGGCTCTTCGCGCTGGATTTATTACGCCAGTCCTCCTAAATAATCGTTCGAGGGGGACGCGTTTTTTGTAGCCGCATCTCTGACTCCTCGTCTCTCTTTCTATGCCTCTCGCTTTCTCTCTCGCTCTCTCGCGCATGCTGCCCGCTGTCTCTTTTTCCCTGTGATCGCGCGCCGCTGGCCCACCGCGACAATTCACTTTCGCCGCTTTGTTTCATGGCCTCTTCGGCTCCAATCGCTTGTTTCGGGCTAGCGTTGTTTGCCCGTATGCTATCTAGTCCACGCAACTAATCAAACTCGGCGGTCCCGCCAGTTGGAGGTCGCCGAGCCATATCAAAGTTTATACGTGTATTTCATAGCGAATCGATTGGGCGTGACTTATCGCACGCGCACGTCCCATCCTGGAAGTTCGTTGCTGAACGGGAAGTATATCGTATCTTAATTGATTCTGGTCAGTTGATCCTGCTTCAAAGTGCTCGGGCACCCTTTGGCATGGGGTTACGATAAATCGCCGTGGCGCGGCCACCCAGCACGGCAAAAAGTCAGTGCGCGAGGTAGACGCCAGTCAGAGAGAAAGAGAGAGAGGGAGAAGAGAAGAGTCACCCGATACATACATCCAAAAATTATTACACACACAGCTGCGGAGAGATGGGTGCAGTTACCAAGTGTGCTGCACGAAGCACATCGCGTCTCAAGAGCGTGAGGGAGAGGAAAGTGGTACAGAGAGGAGGCCGTGTAGTGGCTTCTTATTTCACGCGGCTGCTGTCTCTGTGCGAGAGCTCCTCGCTTCGGCCAAGTTCAGTTGCACCGACCAACCGAACGACCGAGAGACGCGATGCGTCGTCGTCGTCGTCGTCGTCGTCGTCGTCGTCCTCCTCCTCAAAGTTGGGCCGCCTTGTTACCCAAGGGAGCGACCTCGGTGAACGGCACGATTTACGACGGGTAATTACCGACGGCAGTACTCTCACTCGCTCCCTATACACTAGGCACTACCTTGTATATCAGCTATGTACTGTGCACGGCTGAGGCACGCTGCCTCGAAACGCTTCGATAGTCGCCGGAGCAGCAGCAGCAGCAGCAGCAGCCTCTCTCCTCCCATTGTTGTGTTACTTGGGCTGCTGCCGTTTGGCAGCCTCTCCACTCTCCGCTCTCGCCGAGACGCCGAGGAATTATCTCAGTGTCGGTAAGCATGATGCAAGCCTTTTGTCAGTGAGATCGTTCTTCAAGAGTGGAGTACATTATGTCTCGCGCGCCCGCGCACGTTCCCTCTTTTCTCGCTTATTCGTTCAAGTCGCTTATACATGAAGAAGGTAGAATTGAAACCGATCGTAGCGAGTGGGGCTCCTGCTCCTGCTGCTGCTACTGCTGCTGCCTCGTTCCATACGAGTGGCAACCTTCATCTACATTCGCCGGATACTCCCAGCTTTCTTTCTACCGGCCACTGGCCACGGCATAATTGAGTGTAGATAAATGCTCATTTTTCCGAATAATTAATTCAATGGCCATGGCTCGTGTGGCCGCAAATAACTGTAGACGCGCGTGTACATGTAATCCTGTGGCACGGGTGAGCCCGAGAACCACCGGTAAATCTTGCCGCCATAAATTAGTGCTCTCTTGTTCATTATCTTTGATCGGGCATTCTTCTTTGAATGCAGATGCATTCTGCATGAGAGGCCACTTGCCCCTCGTGCCGTAGGTAGCGAGCTCCGTTAACCCACCGACTGTGTATCAGCGAATGCGTATTAATAATCCAAGAAAATGGTCTTTAAAAAAATAATGAAGACCCCTAGCCGGCCAGGCCGATTATGAAGCTTCTACTCTCGGCTTGTTCGAGTGCAATTCAGAATTCTACTTTATTATCGCTCTCAGCCTTGTGCGGGGAAGAGTGCTGTCTATTGAATCTCACAATTTCCACTTAAAAACCAGGCCCAGTACCCGTGCCTCGCCCTCGGCAGCCTATGCTTGAGACCGTGGGCGCATGCTTTGTTTTAAAGAGCCCGTATAATGCGGCTTCAAAAGTTCCTCGAGCTTTCTGGCTTTCAGCCCCGCGTGATATACTACCGTGCAATCGAATATTAGGGGTACAAATATTTCAGGCCAAGAGACAGCTCGTTAATCGCTCGAATGCATTGTTGTGCGGCTTCTGTCGCTTATCAGTTGCTCTCGCCTCTCTAAAGGAGTTTGTATCTCAGCTATGGGGGATCCGAGAGACCGCCGTAGTTGTCGTCGTCGTCGGCGTCGTGATGCCGCTGGTGCGCTCGGTACACTTTCACGTAATTGCATTTCGCTCTCTCGCCACACCCCGGCTCGCTCATACTCTCTCTCTCTCTCTCTCTCTGGCGGCATATCTCGACCTCGACTCTCGCCTAATGGTAATACGTAGGGGGCTCGGTTTGTGATCAGCCTGGAGGATCGAGTGGCTCTCTCGAACGATAGCGATGATTGCGCTCGCCACCGCAGGCCCTCCAAATTGTGAAATCAATTCGAGCGCTGTAACAACCTTCTGACACCGCGATGCCAGACCGTTTACACTGACGAGCTAATCGAGTCGGATCATCGTCCGTGTGGAAAATAATTAAGTGATGGAAGCATCTTGGACACGTATAAATGGAGAATCAGTGTTCGGGTAGATGGTTATTTTCCGTGGAGCGCGCCTTATCGGTCTATTGGTGCCGGAAGATTCATTAGATTGATGGATGGTTGAAGCCCAAATCAAATACTTCTCGGGGGAAGTCACTTCGTCACACCTGTAAACACCACACACGTCTTTCGAAGAGCCCCTCGTTCCAACACCTGCGGGGGAAGTTACCCTTAAGCGGAAGAAAAAAACGGGAACTTCATTCGATGAAAGCGCCAGGTCCACCCAATTTCTAGTGGTCGTCTCCCCCTTCGTCTCGCTTTCTCGGCTGAGTGACGTCGACCTTGTCTAGGAGTGGCACCTGCCCTGCGATTTCATATTACGTAACCGAGAAACTAGAGTAGTAGTGGCGGGTCCGGTGTAAAGTAGACAAGTGTGAGAAGATCGCTCTGGGAAGTAGCTGCCCAACTAGATATCGGCTCGAGCAGAGAAGTGTGCAGGGGGCTAGGAGTCGAAAAGTGTGTGTGAGTATGCGCGGAGAGGAGTGGAGAAGAGAGGAGAGGAGAGGAGAGAAGAGCGTAGGTGTCTCGTTTCCATGTGGGCCTCACGGTCGCTCCGAAGACTATTATTTGGGCCGAGGGTCGAGGGATTCGCGTTATGAGCGAGAAAGAAGCGAGGAAGGGTCCCGTTAGCGAAGGGTCAAAACTCCTCCGCCCTCTTTTTCGAGGATACCTTTCGTTCCTCCTACCTTCTCTCCGCAGCTCACTACCTCTCGTTTGCTCGGCCTCTCTTCGCTCTCCCTCTCCATCTTTCTCGCTCACTCTCCGCGGGAGAGAGGACCCGATGCTTTCTCATCTCGTTCTCGAAGGCGAAGGCTGAAGGCCCCTGAGGCAGGTATATAATGTAACCTCTACCTCCATCGTGTCTCCTTTTCTCGCGCTCCTGCTCGCCTCCGCGTCGACCTCTCTTCCTCCTACACTTCGCCAGGACCACGCTCTTGGCCCTTCTCCTCGCTCTCTCACTCTCTCTCCTGCCGACGGCCGAGCAGCAACCGACCGTTTTGCCTCCCGAGATCTCTTCCCTCGGCTAGCCAAGAGGTTATTTATTACAGGTTTGGCGTTTATATTGGATTTACACAACTTAAATACCGAGCCCGACGGTTGGCGCACGGCATCAGCATAAATATTGTATTTCCTGCGTCCTCGGCGAGCGGTAGTGCGCGCGCTGCCGCACTCCGGACCATACCGAGCGAGTTTCACGAGCCTTTTTCCCCGAATCCGTGATCGTAATCGCAACACTCCTTCCATTGGCCAGTGAAGCTAGCGCACGCTAAAACAGCCGGAAGACGATTTCTGGCTTCGCTTGCGCATACTAAATATTTGGGAGAGCCTAGCCCTGCCTAGCAATACGCCGAACCTCGAATTATTAAACGGCCGCTCTCTAAAACCGCACGCGCGCTCCCTCTCACTCTTCTCTCGCAAACCAATAACGGATTCAAGCGATACACCGCCACGCTGTTAAATTATGCAAATACTTCGCCCGACTACCAATTTCAACGTATTTTTCCCGATGAACCTAAATCATCTCTCTCGATTTGTCCTTACAATTTCGAGGTCCAAAGAGCGCAGGGCGATTCCAGCAGATTCTGGGTGACAATAGTCGAGGTAGAATTGTAATGTAAGAGAGGATGCCGAGTATGTCCCTTAAGCCGTACACGACTACTTTAACGTATTCCGCGGTCCAACTCGCGTGGCTCGGAACGCGCGCGCGTCGGATCAGTTTTTGCGATAACTGGTAACCACATCGGTCGTCGCGAGGAGACATCGGTCGCGCGGGCCCCAAGCACAGGAATACATACGTAAGGAAAGATAAAGGGTTAGAGAGAGAAGTTGCTGGAGGCTGCTGCCGATGAAGTCAGGCTTCTCCTACCGTTCGTTTCTCCTCCGACACGTTGCTACGGCAACCGCTTAAACTGAGAGCAATGCTGTACGAGCGCGAACGCAAGAGGAGAGCAGCAATTCCCGAGCGCGTTTAGAGCGAACCAGCCGCCAGTATAGCAATCATTCGCCTCCTTATCTAGCGACGGCTTCGGCGGCGGCAAACGTGTAGGCATTCATCCATCATCCAGTAGCGTGGAAAGCACTCATTTAGCTGCTCTGCTTTCAGTAAGGCGGCTCTCAGCGCGCTCTACCGATCCACTGTCAGGAATATATCCTGCATGGGGCGTGCACTTGGATTCATACCTTCTTACTTATATCGCCCTCATTCTCAACCCCTTACTTTATAACAAACACCAGTCGCACTTGTCGACCTCGGTCGAATTGAGAGATGCGACGTAAGGGCGTGTCTTGTTACCACGAGTCGTTGAATTTATCTATCCAAGAGAATGGTGTGGTGTTAACATGCAATGTTTGTATGGTCGTTTCAACTCAAGGCATAGAATTATGGGATTCGAATGGTTGGTGGGGTTTGGTCGATGCTTGTTACGAAGAGAGCAATCTCTCTCTCTGGCTTCCCTCCTAATTTGCACGCCCACGCTTGAGAGTGGCGTGTCTGTGGTGATTAGACGGTCTACCGGGAGCCGGGCCGACGCCGGTATGCTCACGATCCACTTAAAAGCGACGACTGCCTCCGAGTGACGAGAGAATGTCGCTGGCGTTAAGTGCGAATCGTCAAGGACATCGCGCTAGCGAGCGAATGAGCGAACGCGTTCTCGGGCCTGCCTTGAAATCCAAGCGCATCCCGATTTGTCTCGACTGTCCCTTTCACTCTGGATGAGGAACCCCCGCGAGGAGCCAGTACGATTATAGCCGGAGCAAAAAGGGTTGCTCGCTTCTCTTGGATGGTAGAGAGCGGTGGAAGTTTATTCAAGTCGAGATCGCGAGAGTTCGGCGTGGGAGGCATCCCGTCGCCAGCTGCGTGTCTCGCTCATTGGCCCAGTGTGTAACGCGTTGTTTCATCGAGTGGGATACGTGGAAGCGCGCGTACCTACACGCAGGCGCATCCTTCGCGTTAACATTTGTTAAGGGCCGGATTTGTAGGAGTCGTAGCCTTGTGCCATTGTTTTACAGCGGCATGCGCGACCATACGGCAGCGCCCGGTTGCTGCTCCGCAGTGCAAGGTGCACGTGCTGCTGCTGCTGCTGCTGCTGCTGTGGCAGCCGGTGTGTTGTGTGTGCACAGTAGTGGCATAGTATGCATGGGACACACGCAGAGAGAGAGACGAGCGAGACGGTTTTCGGGCGTTTTATCGGCACGCCACCAGCGCACAAGCCAAATAAACCAGGGATTTATTTATTGAGCCGGCTAACGTGGTTTCGTGTACCGATAAACTGTTACGAAGTGGCGACGCCCACGTTGGGAGCAGCAGTACGCAGAGCCAGTGGAGCAGCAGGCGCAAAGACGATTCGCAAACGGTTGCAACCACGATCACCGCCAGCAACACTTTTCCCGTTGCCGGGCCGAAAGATTAATCTTATTCTTTGCCGGACTGCGGTGGCACCGTCAAGCACGAATACATTGTCACTGGAAAATGTAAATTGAGTTTAACCGTTAGCAGCGCGTCTCGCCCACGCGGTTGGACCAAGCTGCACTGCTGCTGTTGCTGGTCCTGGTGCTGCTGCTCTCTCGGGTCCGCGTGTCGCGGGATCAACGAATCCGCAAAAAGAGCAGCACTCGCATGAAAGCCTCCCTGGAAACACGATCCGCTTAACAGTTATCAACATTTGCATTTACGTGCGCGGACCTCTCGAGACAAAGAAAAAGTCTGAGTGAGAGGAAGAGGGAGCATACGGAACTATTGGCAGTCCGAAGGTGCGCCACCTAATCGAGCAATTTCGCTGCGAGTCCCAGCGAATTTGCGATCAGGTGTGGATGGTGTCGTGGAGAGTCGAGCCGAGCCGAGCCTCAAGTTATGGCTTGGTATTACATCGGGAATCGTCCGATGAAAACTGGTCGTCTTGCAAGAGAGGCGAGGAAGAAGGCGCGCGGGCTCGTATGGAACGTAGTATGTATCGCCAGTCAGCTGCCCGATTCAATTAGGCGAGCGAGCGCGAAGGCGTTGCGAATCGAGAATCACGCGACGAATCCGTGAAGCGACTCTGGTGTTAACAGGCCGAGCATTCTACGCTCGTACACTAAACCTGGTCTATGGGATCCACGGGATAAGATGGACATAACTAACGCTATATACTGACAACTAATCTATGCGAAGATGGACCACCCAGGCTAGAGCGGACGTCGAATGTCGCAGACCTCCGATACATATTCCATAAAATCGGCAGTAACGCGGCTTGACTAAATCCACAGCGTCGTTCCTTTTCGAGTGTCCACCATCACGTCGCGCGTACGCTCCTGGCGTGTAAGTTATAATGCCGAAGGTCCAATGCGCGCGGCAACATTGTAACCGGCCAGAATATCGGTCCGCACTCTCAGGCCGCGCGCGCGCGCGAGCGCGAGCGAGAGATAGAAGTCGGGGAGAGGAGAGCCGAGAGAAACGAGTAAAGGCGAAGCAAGGCCTCCTCCTCCCGAACGAGGGAGGCAGGCTGCGGCCGTGAACGAGGGAGTAAGAGACGTTTACGAGAGAACGGGACGGAGGGTAACATACGGAGAAATATGGTTAGAGCGACGACGCTGTGTGTGGAGGATGCAGATAGGGAGAGTAAGAGCGAGTGAGAAGAGGGAAAGAAGGAAGAAGGGAGGAGAGAAATGACGAAGGAGAAACGTGCGAGGCTGGCCGTGTGTGCGAAAGTGTGCATACGTAGAGTGGGTGTCGCCTCTACTACCGGCGACGAGGCTGCCGCTCCTCGTTACCAACGTAGTTGCCGGACGCCCTCCACCAGCCCTCACGACATGATCTATCAGCCTTTTCTACCGCCAGCTTCTTCAGGCTATGCTTCACCTTCTCTTTGTCCTCTCTTTCTCCTATACTATGGCTCCGCTCCCGCAGCATCCTTTGCGAACACCCTGCAAAACGGATGCATCCGCACTCTTTCTCTCTCTTTCTCTCATACCGCGGACCCCTGATGTTTTCTCCGAGGTCTCTCCGCTCGTCGAGACTGATCAGCCTCGTCAATTCTTCGCCCTGATTCACGTTTCCATTAGAAACCCAAATAGTACAGAGTCAGACATATCAATGCCAGAGTGTTCACATGTAGTTAATTTCCTGGCTGGGCTCGCGCTCGCCTTCTAGGAAGAGAGTTGCTTGCGCGTTCGATTTCACGCGCTCGGTGACGCGGAGAAAAAGAGGAACGCACAAGGCGAAGGCTAAAAAAGAGGAGGGTTCGCGTTCGGCCGATTTTAATACGCGTTGGAGGAAGGTTAAGCAGGCAGTGAGGGTGTATCGGAGCGACGCATGGCAGTGGAAGGAGGATAGAAGGCAGGCGAGAAAGAGGAAAAGGACAGAGGGGCTCGCAGAAATCTGAGCACGGCCCTGTATATTCATCCTCCCGCGCTGCCCTTGCCCGGCAGCCCCTCTTGCCCCTTGCTCCTCCGGCTTCTCCCTTTTCCTGCTGTTAGGTCCCCTCTTTTGCCTTTACGAGCGTCTCCTTCGTTCCTAGCCTGATTCAAGTCCCCACCGGACGTGCCATCCAGTGGTTCTCAATGACGCTGTCCAATCCTTCGCTTCGAACCACAGTCACTCTTCTGCTTGTTCTCTCACTCTCACTCTCTCTTGCAATCTCGAAGCACAGTCCATAGCAGGGACACGAGGAGTATGACACGCGTGCAACACACGGATCTCTCGTGCCTCGGAGATCTCGAACCACGAGGCCGCTGTCGTGTCACGTGCCGGCGAACTCGTTAACTACCCTAACGACCAGGACTCCACGTGGCCGCCGCCGCCGCGTGGTCTTGCCGATAATTGGCGGCGGCGGCTCCGGCAAATTGCCGCTTTTTCGATATTATATGCCAGAACGCGGCCGACCTCGTCGAGAAGAGAGCGTGCCTGTCCGATCCTCGTTTCGAGGGGCTGGACTCTATCTTCATACTTATCTGCCAGATCATCCAAATTCACTTTACTCTATACTATATCCTTTGAATCTTGCTGGTAATATTTCACTGTAACCTTCCATCATCAGTTTTCCAATCAAATTCTTTTGGATCAATTTCTTCTTTTTCCTCTTGAAAGGAAGCTTCCTCGCACGGAAACGGGAAGGCGTTGTTGCTCGGAAAATCAGGGTGTGCGATCAATCGATCGCGACAGATCTCACGATAGCTTCCATTGAGTCGGGCTAGCGCGCGTTCGTTCGCGGTAGTAGGATATCCCAGCGGTCCTTCAAAACAGAAGGAGGCTATCGTGTTCTCCATCTAATGAGAGTCCCGATCAACGACATCGATAGCGGGCGGCCGCGACTCCCTCCGTCGAAGCAACCAAGCAAGCAAGCAGGCAGGCAGGCAGGCAGGCTTGCCAGCCTGTGCCTCTGTCTATCGGCCAGAAAGAGAGACAGAGAGAGAAAGAGGGAGAGAGAGAGAGAGAGAGCGATCGCGAGGTCACGGATATTACATATGCGATCCGCATAAATCTTGCAACAAGGTAATGCAGGCCGCGCACCGCACACCGGGCGAGTCGCTCGAAGCGAGATCTACGACGCGCGGCCTGTTAATTCTTAATGCTTAATCAGTGCACCTTATCGCTCGGCTTTGCCCTCTCTCTTTCTCACCTTGCATCCTCGTCCTCCTCCTATTCTCTCACTCTAGCAACTGCTCTCTCTGGCTTCACGAGTCGAGCGGGCCTCCCGCGCTTGTAAATAGAGGAAACTCGCGTTTGCCGCCTATCTGGCAGCATCAAAGGGGCCGACGGTGCGACGGTTTTATATACTTAATTTATGAACAATATACACCTATGTCGACCTACCTCGATTCTGGCACCTCCCGCGCACTGCACCTCTCTCACACACACTCTCCTCGTCCACTGCCCAGAGCTACTCCTTACCTTGGCGAGAGCCTATCTCTCCTTTACTCTCTCATTCTTGTATACATTCATGCGCGCTCTCGCGCACACCAATCCCTCTCTTGCATCCGTGTACGCGTCGTACGCGCCGCCACGCTTGAGAGAAAGCCGCGAGTATGCTGATAAGGAATTCCAGCCTTTATCATTTACTGCAGCGTTCGGTGTTACCGGGATACCAGTTATCTCCTTGTCCCTCGTATTTCTCGAGCTCACGGGCATTCGCAATTTGATTGCTCTGCCAACACCGCGCTCGGTGCCCATGCACACGGCCACACTTCACTCGATGCCTGCTGGTGCTGCTGTTGGTACTGCTTCTATAGCACCGTTGTCTCTCTGGCTCTTTGTCTCTCTCACTCTCTTTGTCTTTCTCTCTATGTGTGCGCGTTGCGTTATTGCGTTATTTTACATTGCGACCCAGATATCGCGCGAGCCCATAGTCCAGCCGCTTAACCGGCGCGCTACGTACTGTCAAGCGGAGGGCGACTAATTATGACGAGCGTGCGAGTACTCGCTCCCTTTGTCAGGGTATAATTTCATTTTCATCCGGCATTAGCGCCGCGAGAGTGCCGCCATGTGTCGCGGACGCACCCGCCCGCCTGCGCAAGCATGTGTTACAGAGTGTCCCGTTCCAGGAATTCATTCTTACCGGGACGATCCTGGCATATCTAGCGAATAGCTGTACCTCGTAAAATCACAGCGCGCTTGACGGATACACGTATAATCGATGCTCGTTCTGGATTTTATGAAAACGTGTGGATGGCAGTGGGGCACACGCTAGCAGGATTCTTTCGACGTTTTGCCCGGAAGCGCGGCGGGTAATTAATAAAGCGGCCGTTTAATCGTGGCCGGCGATAATTAATTTCGCATTAATCTCTCGCGGCCAGCAGTAACGGCGAGCGCGCTAGTAAGCGCGTGGTAACTCAGCGGCCCTGGTGGCTATGCCCGCATCCCCGTGTGACAGTGCATTATTTTAAAATTCTGTTTGCATAATTTTTCGAACGTGAATAAACGGATTCCACGGTAGAGCCGTCCGGTAAAACACTCGCTCGCGAGTGAATGAACGAGTGAGTGAGCAAGTATGCGCACGAGCGATTTGCTGCTGTTGGTGCCGGTGTCGCCTCTCGCCAGTAGCTTTTATCGAGGGCTTTTGCCACTGCGACTAACTGGCTTTTTGGCGCATTTTATTATATATCCTCGTAATGAGTACCTACGCCTCGTGACGCTGTTCCTCACATCTCAAAGCGTGGTCCCATTCACTTGGCCAAGGGGAACGCGGGCCTGGTAATGACGACGATAAAATATGGTGTGCCTCGTGTACCCCTCTCTCACTCGTTCTCTCTGCCAGCTTCACCTGACACCATCCCCGAAGGCAACGAAAGAGAAGAAAGACAGAGAGAATGGGTACCAAAGGCACCAAGGGTACCTCATTTCTTTCTCTTACCCGTTTCCTTCGAGCAAACGAATCCCCCCCCCACTCTTTCTATTGTTCGCCGGCATTATTTCACCAGTCGCCGTACCCCCGAGATTTCTCGCCATTAACCTTTGCTCTCTTTTTTCTCTGTTGCAGGTAAGTGCTCTCGCCCTGGCGATTTGCTTCGCGCAGACTTCTTCCCTTTGGTGCAGCTGAGAAGATCGACAGTGAGTCCGTTTCAACTGTCGCTTACACTTTTAGTTAACTCGAGTATTGGCCTGATGAGTCCTAAGAGTTTAGGTTCTATGAATGATGAGTTGAAGTTACGTAGACAAGGATTGAGGATAATCGGGAAGTGTGCGGAAGCAGGGAGATGAGGGTAGTAGTCGTAAGTCAGCGAGCGATTTGAGGATCGCCATTAACCTGGTAATAGGGGTAACCCGCTAAATAGGTCGGCTAAGCCACCGCGGTATTATAAGGATATCCAGATGATCGTAAAGAAAGCGGCACGGTAGATTCGGGCCTCTCGTGATGAGGGTATTAAAACTATAACCGGAGCAGCCGGCCTGGTAATACGCCCGGGGGTGCTTTGTCCAAGAGTCGATGGACTCTTACTTAGCCCCGATAGAGGCTCGTCAGGGCGTAATAGAACGAGAGCCTCCCAGCCGCTACTGTATGTGTGTGCGTGGCTGTGTATGTGCGCGCTGGCGAAGGGTGCATTAGCCTAATCCGACGATCCTTGTGAACTGTGAGAAGTATCGTATTCACCCCACCGAATCAATCAGCATCTAGCCGTAACGTCCACCTTCGTGGGTGGCCGGGTAGAACGGTAGTTTCCTTCGGCGTGCAGTAACGGCCCGACTAACTACAAGCCACTGCACTCACGGCAGAGAGCGAGAACGTCCTTCTACAGGCTTGCTTGCTTGCTTGCTTCCTTCCTTCTTCGTGTTTCGTGAGGACTCTCTCACGTAGAGAGTTTCACACATACACAATGCAATCGCTTTACATAGAGGCGGCCTCATCGATACCTTCACGCGAGCACGAAATCCGAAGCTCGTCAGCCATTCGCATCTCCCAGTGAACTCTCATCGCGCTGAGATCGGCAAACGTGAGTCTACCGCTCATAGAGATACTTCTACCGAGGAGCTATCATCATGTATTCTCTGTTCTCACGTGGCCCCTACGACCTCACGGCCAGTTCACTTTTCCGTAAAATTGATTCGTTCCGTCTCGTCGTCGAGGGTTCGGCCGATTAGATCGGTTACTCGTCAGTGAGAGCGGCACTCGTGCTTCGACGATTACAGTACCGCCGGCTGAGATCGGGGCTCGTTCCCTGCTAGTTTATACTAATCCGTACAAATCAAGTCCTCCCTTTCCCTTGCACATATATGTATCAGTGGCTCGTCCGACTGTGAGAAGTATCGTGTTCACCCCAATGGGCATCAAAACGGGCCACTTTGCTGGGCCACAATAGGGCCGCGCGCGCGCGCTCGGATGCTCTCTCTGCAACACGCATGCCACGCCACCGGGAGAAAAGAGGGGTTCCGTTGAGCCACCAGCAGAAATAATAACTCGTGTAATATCCACGCACGCCTGTGCGCTTCTCTCTTTCTTTCTCATCGAAGAGAGCAGCCCCCCTTTCGATACTGGGCCACGTATTAAATAAATATAACGCTCCTATAATATGGCTGTTAAGAGAGGCTATCGGGCGCGGCCGACCCCGCTTGCACCCCATCAATTGCACGCGCTTCTCTCTATCACCCCTGGCTGGCCCTCTTTTATGCTCTTCTCGCCGCAATATAAACCACTATCCGCACGAGGCCCTCGCGCCCCGACGCCGGCCTCGATCATCGCCCAGCTGCCGCTCTCCTGTCGCTCTCCTCTATCTATCTCTCGTTTAACGCTGCACCTCCTCTACGCCGAACAAGTGGATCGCCATTCGAAGCGATCCATTCCACCTGTTATCACCAAATATACTCCGCCATCCTTCAAACTTATCCCTCGAAAGTATACCGAATTTAAGCTTCCCTTGTCTCAGTGATGCGTTAAAGTTTACTTTATTCATTCTATAGAACTCTTCCCTATGTGCAAATATTGGCACGCAATGGATTATTGGAGTGTGGTTTTGTGGAATGGTAGCTTTATTGATGGGTCAGGTTCAGGGAAATTGTGATGGACGTAGACGTCGGACATCCTCAATTCGGCAAACATAATCGCACTTGGGTCCATTGACGTGGTGAAGTGTGTATCGCCAGGAATAGAGCATCGGCGGCCGGGTGCAAAGTGGAAGGGCGGAAATCGTTGTTGTGTGTCAATGTTAGCCCATTGGAGCGGGCGTGACGATTATCCACGGCGATCCGTGATCCATGATCCGTGAATGGGCGTCTCGGTAAATAGGGCCTCTCTCTCTCTCTCTCTCTCTCTCTCTCTCTCTCTCTCTCTGCGCGTCCGGGGTTAGAACCAGCAGTTTGCGCGTTTAGTGTTGCGTTCCCCTTGCGTCCCCCCTTTTTCTCCTCGGTCAGCATATGAATATGATATCGCACCCCGCCACTTACCAAATGATTTATCAATTGAGCACCGGCCTGCAACCCCGGGGTGCTGGTGTTGAAATATTATAACATCATTCCCCCCGCGGCTCACCCCAATATTATCCCCCCCGGGGGCCGCACTGCCGCCGCTATTAACATAACAATGTCGACCTAATTGCGGCCTAATCGGCGCCAGCGGCGAAATCACTTTGCCTCTTGCTCTCGCTTACTATCCGCTCTGGTACGCACCTCCCCTTCTTCCTTTCCTCTAGCGAACCTGTTACACCCCTCTCTTTTTCATTCGCCCGCTTCTCTCATTTTTTCCTCTCGTCCACTGGTTCTCCTGCATCAAGTGCAAGACTTTCCTCCCGTGTTTACCACCCCGGCAAATATTTTGGCTCTCAGCAAAGGGGTGGTTTCGGCTGTTTTTTGCGCACAGCGGCGGAAACGTGTTGTAGCGGTAGCTCGTTAAAATAATAATAGCGAGGAGAGAGAGGGAGAGAGAGAGAGCCGCTATGTATTTTCCAGCAATTTTCTAGCATTTGGCATTCTCCGATGGCGAAGCCCGTTAACGAAGACAAAGCTCATTGGTGCAGCGGGGGGGTCCTGGCGACTGCGCCATACTTTACGCTCGATAAATCCCTGTAAAATTCATACACGTGCTGACCAAAATATACATATATTTGGCGGCGACGACGCGACGATCGTGTGGCGTATAACTTTGCCTGGTGGCTAGCCAGAGCACCCGGTTGGGGGGGTCTATAGGAAACGCGCGCGCTGTAAACACTTGAATAATTTACTGCAGAAAATTTCGACGCGCGTTCCCGCGGCAAAGCAGCACCAGCAGCGGGGTCATTAAGTTAATTATCGTCCAGTAATCACGGCGCGTTTCGCTCTCGCCGAACCTTTTTTTCCTGCACTGACCACCGCGTCTCTTTCACAGAGGGAACGAGCAAATAGAAAATACGTATGTACGTACAGGCGGCATTTTGTGCCGGGTGGAGGCCCTCGCGGAAAAAGGGCACGTATGAGTATGTATGTGTCGGCGTACATATACGTGAAACAGAAAGAGAAAACAGGGGTACGCGGGGTGGAAAGTGGGGTTGCATTTAGCTGGAGCGATATGTGTGCGTGCCAGCAAATGAGCGCACGAACCCGGCTGTGTAATCATTGCGGCTATTGTCAACGGCGCCCGATAAATAATCAGTTTATCGTTAATCTTCAAAGTGATCCCGATCGCCTGCCACCTCGTCGCTAACTGGCCGAATAATTTCGCTCGCAACCCTCTCGGAAAATCGTTCGCCACGTGCTTCGCTCGCACTTTGACTACCACGATTCAGGAGTTATAGAATTAATAGAGTGCTCCATCAGTTATTACTCGGAGTAGATGATTTGTGGTGGCTCGCCTTAGTCGGCCGTGATCGAAAAGAACATTCCACCAGCAAACGGTACCACCGATTCCAATCATCTCTGATTATTCAGCCTTTCATCTTCGAGCCGGTTGCTCGCTCAATTACGAAAGAGCCCTGGTTATTTTTAAGCGACACTAGCTTCCTTCAATGTACTGTCGGCTCCTCATGCTTGGATGTATATATGCTCCTCGTAGTATGAAGCGTGTAAATAGAAACATGGTAATGTCCTTGTATCTTGGCGAGTGATTATGACTATTCAATAGCTGATTGGCAGTGTTGCACGTCTGCTATCCATCCGGCAATGCGAGAGGAGGGTGCCAGAGTGCCGTGCACTCACGCGACTTGCCTCGGGTAATCGTGTTAGCCCCATTGTTTCCGTAATTCCCCGCTTCTCCGCCTTAATCCGTTTCCGTACAGTTATCCGGGGATCTGGGTCGACCGGAGTCTCGCCGTTGAGTCTCGAGGCGTGTTCCGCGTCGCGCAGACTACGACGCGACGCCGCGACGCGAAGTGGCGCCGCGACCCCGCATTAAACGGATTACGCGGCCGACTATCGCGTTTAATATCACCGGCGCGCTCTTCGCCCGCTCGTAAAACAGCTAACCCGATCGAGCGGTGAGAGGCGCAATCCCAGACTACTCGCTCAGCCGCTTTCCGTTCCGATATATCCATGATCATCCGACGGCCGCTCGACTCTATCGCCGCCACCGCCGCTTCTTCTCTCTCTTACCGGCCAGACTACCCGCGTTCTCTCCCTCTACAGGCTCAGACGTCTTAGCATCGCATTCCCCGACGAGTGCTTCAATAGCGAATCGCCCGGCTTGTCAACACTGTCCGCCTACCATTCTACCCGTTCTAGCCGTTCTACGCGTTCGATGACTATTAGCTGCGTCAAGGGAGTTCGGAATCCGTCGATCGAGCGACCACTGAAGCACAACGTGTCGGGACTCTGCGACCGCTCGCAAATATCAGTAAGTAGTCGGTGGCCCTCCCTCCCTTTCCCCCCCCCTCTCTCTCTCTCTCTCTCTCTCTCCTTCTCAGTCACTTCCGACATAAAATCCGACCTTCACTAGTCACGAGGCCTGTCACGGCATACTCGTATAATTTATTATTTCCCCGCGAACGCACCGGGGATACGGGCCCTGTCCGGCAGCTGTCAGGGCGACGTTTATATCTCGGCCGACATTTACGATGACCACCGCTCTACTAGGATCGTAGCTAGCGGCTGGTGATAGAGGTCCGGAGGGAGCGGAGAAAGATATTAGAAAGCGCGCGAGGTGCAGGGAGGTCTCTCTGCTACTACCGATAGTAGTAGGTACTACCGTCGCTCGGTCAGAGTGAGAGAGGAGAAAAGAGAGATAGAAAGGGGGAGAGAGAGAGGGAGAGTGAGCACGTTACGCTCCCATGATGTATCTCGGGTACGTATGCAGATAATGGATGTGGGGGAATACAGTCGGACGTATAAAGACCCCACGCAGGAGAGATACACGACGGAATGGAGGGCATCTCTTCACCCTCCATCTCCTCGCTCGGCTTCTGCTACGTTCTGCTCTCTCGTCGGTCCTCCTACAGTATCCTCTTTCCCGCTTGCCGTTTCTCTCCTCTGCCGTCGGCTCCCGTCTCTCTCTCTACGCGGTGCACATGTACTTTGCACACATCTATCCCTTCTTCCACCCCCGCGCTGGCCCCTCCCCCCCCCCCCCTTCGGCCCGAGCGACCCCGCACTGCTCTCCGCGCTGTCCCCGGATCTCTCTCTTGCTCGCACTCGTGTTTATATATAGGAAGCAGAAGATCAAAGAACGAACCTTCGCTTAGCTTAGCATCAACGCCGCTTCGCTTGAGGAACCGGCCCAACGTCACCGAGAGATAGGTTGGATGTTCTGCTGCTGCTGCCGCTGCTACTGCTCCCGTCGCCGCAATGCTGCTACTACTGCTACGCGAGCCGGATGATGACGATGTCTGGTGTACTCGTAACGACAGGAACGACGTCGTTCTTGCCACTGATGCTCTGCCACCCACTTCCTCCGAGGGGGTGGCACGGCACAATGTGTTACCGACATAAATATAATGCTTGGATATAGAACTGGGAATACCGTAGAGAAACAGGAACAAGGCGGAAAAAAGCACTGAATAAATTATAAACGACACGGTCATGGATCTTAGTGAAATGATATTTATTTCGGAATTGATATTTTGATATTAACTATTGTTTGATAAAAGGGAGAAAGGGACACTTTTGAAGGAGATATATGAGAGCATAGATTGGTGTGCGAGAGACGAACGATTTAATTACATGCTCACAGGTATACACCGAGAATCGGCATCACATTGCGATTGGATTAGTCGGTAATGGGTTTGTAATATGCGCCGCGCGTGTTCTACCTCGCGCTGGAACATTATTTAAAGCCGCGTGGGATTACTTGACATAGCATTGCGTAACCTGGAATTATCGCTAGCTTATCTGTCATTATCAGACAGTGGATGGTTGGTTCATGTATTCTGATTCAGTGCCAATAGAGTTTGGCGCCCTTCGCTTGGCAACCCGAAGTAGCAAACTTCCCGTTTCAAGTGTAACAGGGCAACCAATAAGAATTCTACAAAATTGAAAAAGTACACCTGTGGCATAGACTGACAATTTTTTTGTGTAAAAGAAACAAAAAATTGTAGGAAGGGACACGTTGAGAAAGGGTACGGGAGATGCAGGAATAAAAAGAGGGAGGGAAACTGAGGGTGAACGGCTGGTCAGGAAGTAATTCAATATCGTTAAACAATGGCGGTCAAATTCCACGGGGCGTGCGGACTCTCTTGTTCACAGTGGCGGCGTGTTTTTATTTCAATTTTCGGCAATCGCGGTTCTCTCGCGATGCTGCTCACTGCCCCTCGTGCAATAGAGGGAAAAGAGTGATGAAGGAGAGAGCGTTGCACGCACACTGTTGTATGTCGGGAGGGGTGATGATCTGCTCGATGAGAGCTACTCGCTCTCTGACTCCCCTGGCGAACAGTCGCGGCTAATTAGTGCCGCGAGGAAAGGACCCCTCGTTAGTCACGTTCGCGAGAGAAGGAGGAGCACACTACCAATGCACGCGTCGCCCCCCGAAAAAATGTCTGGCTTTGCCAATTTCTTCTGACGGAATTCTCGGACTCAAGCTCGATGGAGATCTCGCATCCTCTCTCGCAGTATTAACTTGCGGTATCCATTTTGCTGAATGTAGAAAGAGACAGAGATGAAAGTGGGTGCATAGAGATGGTTTGTGAGTGGAAAGCACTGCCAAGGAGTTAAATGATTACAGATGCGATGCTGTGGACGCAGGTATCTCATGGCGGCCCCCACTACTTTTTCCTCCTTTTAATCGAAAATAAGATAGTCGTACGTTCGAATTCATTCGGGCTGATTCCCAGCCTGACGCATTCAGCCGCCGCTCACTCGGCTGAATAGCGCGCATTCTGGTCGGTATATGCGTGGCGTATGTTCACCCGCGTATGTGTGTACCAAGCTTTTAAACCCTGAAGGTTTTCTCGCGCTTTCATGTGCCGCGCGCCGGATGCTTTTCCCGCGTATGTAGGTAGCGCAGAGCTACGTATGTTCCTCGGCGGCTCTTCACTCGCCAAGTAAATTCTCCTCTGACTGCAGCTTTTTCTACTCCACGCACTGCCAGAGCCACACAGAGCCTATACACGCACTATCTTTTCTCGCCGTGTGTTCCGGAGGATTGTCCCCGATCTTTTAATCTCCTTAACAGTTTATTATAAGGTGCGATCGGCAATGGGATATTCTCCGCACTCGAGAACACAGGTATCAGAGGGGTGGTGGATTGGAGAGGAGCGAGGCCAATTATTTGTGGGGAATCCATAATTCAAGAGGGGCCGAATTATATGGAGTGGTGGTGGGTAAGAAGGGCATATCGCGAGCCGAAATCTCGGCCGGAACTCTTCAATTTCGAGGATTCTTAGAGAAGGGAAAAGGAGAGGTTTGCCACCCAGAGTTTCGTGTCCCCCATAGCGGGATAGCGCGCGGGGTGATTCGTTTACGAGAGAGCCCATGGACGAGAAGGAGGCCTACAACACAAGTCTACACGTGGAGGGCCGGGATCGCAACGACGTGCTAATTACACGATGTTCCGCGTAACGAGATGCGGGTCCTAAGGGGGTTGCCCTTTTCGAATTAGATGCCAGGCAGAGTCGGGTCGGTAGGAGGAAGGCGGCGGCCAGTCAGCAGCAGCCCCACAGTTCCCAGTACATATTTGTCTCTCCCTTCAATTCTGGACCGGTCCATCTTCTCCGAGCGCGCGCGCGCGCGCGCCTGCCCGCCCGCCCGCTCTCCTTTTCCTACGCCACTTAAGCAGGATATCCTTTCTCGTTTTCATCGTGTGTTTTTCACCCGTCCCATCACCGCCGAAAATTCACATTTCGGGCCACTGAAATCATAGGCTACGGGCCCCCTAGAACCACATCTCCTTTTTTTTTTATCTTTCTCTGTCTCCCTCGCTCTCGGTCTCTCACACTCTCTTTTACTCTGTCTGGTGGCCCAGGTCAACCGTGCGCGGCCCACGGGTCCTCGTAGCCGTATAATTTATAGCGGAAGACCACCATTCTTCCTCTTTCTTTCTTCTCTCCTTAGCAGCAGCCTCTCGTGCCCCCATCGACAGCCCTAAAACGCACAATTAATGCCCTCTGTCACGCTCGCTTGGCAAACCTGCCTGGGACTGCGGTAGAGAACCGGCGTGATTTCCGCTGCTTTCGGGGATCACCAATGACTCGCGAATACACACCTCCTTGTCTCGCCCGCATAATGCTGGCATCATCCTTAAAATAGATATTTCGTGGGATCCTTTAAGCGCCGGAGCCTCAGTCATTCACACAGCGGCGGCAAAGGCGGGCGTCGGCATCGACGGGGCGCACAGCAGGTAGGCGTCGCAGATCGAGCGTGTCGCGTTAATCGGTTCGATTAAAAACGCGACGGAACTCATTTCTACCGGGCGGGCGCGCGCGCGCGCCCTGCTGTACTTTCAAAGGAAGTCTTCCACGAGGAGGAAAAAAAGGAAGATAGTGTGTCCGATCGCCGGCGCAATTTCCTCGACAGCGAAATTGCTTTCCGCACTGAAAGCGAGAAAGAGGTAGGGCTAGTGGGAGGATCCGGGGCCGGCGGGAGAGGCGAGGAGGTACATAGCCGAAACTAAAGGGAGGAAGGAGAGCAAAAGAATCAAAGATAGGGAAAGAGGAGGTGGAGGAGGAGGAGGAGGAGGAGGCGTATGCGCGCGGGGATGTGTTGTAGTCGGGAATTTGAGAGCGCTGCCCCCGGGCTCCACTTGACGCAATGCACAGTACTGGCCAGCCCTTGGAGCAGCAAACAACCTGCTGCTGGCGTCGCCACCGCCGCCGCTACCGACACAGACGATGGAGGTCGCATATTACCCTCTATTAATATCAGAATATAAACATAAGTCGCATGTGCGAGTCAACGAGCCAGCAGAGAGCCGGAGCGGAGGATGAAGCGAGATGGTATTAGGCATACACGGAGCAGCGAGCGGCAAGGGAGTGTAGGGCGAAGAGGAACGGCGATGGCTCAGGGCCGGCTTGATTTTCTGGGGTCGATCCGCTAGAAAGGACGCGCGCACGGGAGGGGAGCAAGTGGCGCGTGATGAGTAGGGTGTGTTACACGCACATTATGCGAGATCCTGTCGGTCGAGCTTCCCTTCTCTGCTATCCTCGCGTCTCCTCTCCATGTCAGCAGTCTGCCCTTCGCGCTCACCCTCCTCTTCCCTTCTACCACCTTTTCTCTCCCTTGCTCCAGCCCCCCTTTTTTCTCTTTCTCTCTCTCTCTCTCTCTCTGCTCGCTCGTCTCACCATGCGTACTCACCCCCGCGTTTTATATATCGGCCGACCGGCGAAACGGTCGGAGGGTTACAACTATATCGGGTAATCGCTTCTGCGTAACGCCAACCCTTTCCCTCTGTGTGATGGCGAGCCGACCAGCACACAGCAGCAGCGCGCCAACTCGCCGCCGCTGGCTTCCCGCTTCCGGGATGCATTACACACCATCCACGATTCCTGCCCGCCGCTTTTCACACACGTGGAAGCAGCAGGCACGCTAGAGTAATCCTGTTAGCTCGTCGAGTTTCCAAAGTACTCACGGTCACGTGGATCAACATCCTTGGGGAAAGATTTTCGACGGGATTCGTGTATAACCACATAGTCCGAGATATTGCATTCTAAGTATCTACTACTCTCTAACAAATGTTAGTCCTGCGTCATGGAAAAAGTAGGCTAAAAAATTCCTAGTGGAAATTGGCAGAGTCAGGGGAGAACATGAGTGGCGAGATAGAGAACATAGGCATAGAACATACCAAGTGCGGGCGGGGGAACGCGTTAAATGCAGGCGAGCAGTGATTTATCAAGCAGGCAGGAACCTTCCATGCAATTACACGGTGCGGGGCAAAAGGCGCTCATGTAATTGTAACGAATTGTACTCTTAGCGTCGGCGAATGGTGAGTGGTTGCGCGACATTCGACCAGCACTCTACTAGCACTTTCCTGCTTCCCGTTCAAGTATCTGACTAGTGTGTGTTTGTGTGTAACTCTCGCGCCGGTTCGTTATCGTCGGCACGCGAGATGCATTTCCGGTTTTCACGAAGAAAACGCGTGCTCGGTCGGAGCTCGCTTGCTGCAAGCGCAACCTTTCCAGTCGCGGCAACCGCGCCCCGCAATTTAGCACGTGCGTGAGCTGTGTTACATATGCGTGCGAGCTCGCATGTATGTGAATGCAGATCTCCTTGCACGTCCCTGCCTGCCCACGTCCACTTGCGCACATGTCCACATGTGCTCACGTGCACGTGCGAGAGCGCGGCGATTCCCCACTCTTTCTCTCTTCGAGCTCCGATTTACTTTGAAACAATGATACATTCTACATGCATCCAGAATTATCCTAACACTATATTGCTATCTCATTTTATACTTACTCAATCGTATATCGATTATTTATAACATTTATTCATGTTTAAAAATGATAGCAATTTAAGTGCTAGTTTCTATAGAGATTTCAGTAAAGTAACACGCGGCATTATTGAGAACGTACTTTAGGACGCGTGCTCGCAGACATAGGGCGAGTTCGAAAATGCTTGACTACCCCGGGTGCGCGTTATTTTTTAACGATCCTTCTCAGGCCACCCGGTACATGAGCCCGCGCAGTGGCGCACTTGACTGTAGCACGCACTCCACGCACGCAGGGGTTGAGGGTTGCATACGTTGCGGTATGGATTAGTTAGGCGGACACAATAATTTTGCCAGCACCCACCGGCGATATTCTCTCTCCACGCTTCTCTATCTCCCTCGCTCTTGTCGCCTCTCTCTCTCTCTCTCTCTCTCTCTCTCTCTCTCTCTCT
The DNA here is from genome assembly GCA_910593735.2 of Ectemnius lituratus. Classification (NCBI taxonomy): domain Eukaryota; kingdom Metazoa; phylum Arthropoda; class Insecta; order Hymenoptera; family Crabronidae; genus Ectemnius; species Ectemnius lituratus. Next base: position 3,209,897 of record OU343036.1, on the reverse strand, counting down.
CTCCCTCCCTCCCACTTGTGCATGATACAGTCTAGCCGCACAGTGCTCTCTTCGAAGGGGTTCTCGAATGGCGCCGAACGCCACTGCGTTACCCGTTGGCTACCTGGGCTCTCTCCATCTCAGTCCACTGCTAATCTCGGTAAATACGTGTGCGCTCGCGCTCGCAACGCTCGCCGACTGTTCTATTATTACTGGCCATTAGCGCCGCTATTACTACAATGAGTGCGGCTGCCAGCGGAGAGCGCATCTGAACGCCTCCACGACAAAGTGCGATTAGACGGCTGCTCTTTGGCAGCGGCTTCTCAGAGCAACGTCCGCGACCGCGCTCGACGCCCTCCTCCGCTTGGTAAGCACTCTCTCGGGTTCTGTTCTGCTCGGTTGTGTGCTCGCCAAAAATAAAGTCCGCGTGTGTGGATGGCGGAGCGGGCGCGCGCGCGCGCGGCAGCTGGGAACATTTGGTCATATACGAGTCTAAACTTCCGCTTGATAATCTTCATCTGGGCGCGCGGAGGTTGGGTTGCGCGAGGGGGACAACTCGGGCGGGCGGGCGAGCGGGTGCCGGGAGGTGTGCGTAAGAGAGAAAAAAAAAGGGACTGGAGTCAGATGAGCAGTGCCGGTACCGAGCGAGAGAGCTTGGCAAGAAGGGAGTAAGGAGGGACTCATGGTGAAGAGCTGCAGGGAGTGAGTAAGAAGACAAGGGGGGTCGACGAGGAGGAGGAGGAAGAAGAAGAAGGAGAAGAAGAAGAAGAAGAAGAAGAAGAAGCGGGGGAGAACCTCTGGCCACCCTTATTAAGATTCCAGCTGTGGAATTCTACCTGCGCCGAGCTCGCTACTGGTCTTAAGTAAATAAAACACGACCGCCGCGCCACGTCGCCTCCGCAACGGCTCCGCCGCTCGAGAGTCTGCCCTCGGCCGAGAGCGGGTTTGCGTTGCTGCTCTCCTCCGTCGTCGTTGCTGCTCCACTCGCTCGCTCTCTTTCTCTCTCGCTCTAACTCTTATCTCTTTCCTTTCTCGCCCTCCGCCTTCCACCTTTCCTTCTTCCTCTCTTCCCTGGCCTCCTGCCTCTCGTGGTCTGCTCGCTCGCTTGTGCTTGCTTGCTTGCACCGTTCCTGTTGCTCTTGCCCCGGCTCGCCTCGACTCGTCCACGTCTCGTTTTCTCGTCCATTATTACGGCTGCTTTGCCTACGCCTCGTTCTTTCCTTCTTCGCTGCTGGCCTGCCCAGCGCGCGCTATCCTCTTCTCCTCGGTCCACCTCCTTCTCTTGCTCCCGCTCTCCTCTCAATCGCCGGGACCCTCTTCTTTCTTCCCTCCCTCTTGTTATGCGTGTGCGTAAGCGCACCGTCAACTCGGGAATTCAGGACTTCGATTCGTCCCGATCGCCGAGCGTCAAGGACATACCGGGATTCCAGAACCACAAGCGCGCGCGAACTATGTGCCCGTAGTAATAAGGGGCCAAGCCATCTCGTGGGAGGGTGAAAGCCAAGTCTCCTTTGATGCCAAGCCACGGGGAAATTCCGAGGTGAATATTACGGCCGGCTTATTAGCGCGGTGACTATCGAAAGTAGCCGGTTCTCTCGACCACGTGTTCTCTCCAGGAAAGGAGAGACCCGGCGAGATTCTCTTAGCACGTCAGAGAGCGTGCGGCCAACAGATAGCGAAGGGTTCGCTCTGCGCCAGAAAACACGTGTCTCGACCGCGACCGCATCCAGACGGGTTCCTGAAGACCGCCGTCTACGGCTCCCCAGGGAGCTCACGCGCCTTCCACGGCCGCAGGGCCCAGTGGTCAGTACGAGATTAACAAGAAAGGCAGACCAGATTGAAGGAATACGATCCGAGATCGCAAGGATGTCTGCTAACCGTCGCCCCATCCCCGACTTCTTTTTTACCGCCTCCGAAAGCACAACTTGTGCGAGCTAGACACTTTTGCATTTTATCCTGCAATGTCCATTCCAACAACGATCTTCTTTTCGAAAGCGGCAGATCCAGATCAGAGTATATAACAACTGGAAGGATCGCGGTAGACGAGGGAAAATGAGCGGGTTGCCGACGCGACGCGACGCGACGCCGACACCGCGTTGGCTGCGGTGGCGGGATGAGTGGGTGAGTGCGAGGTGCGTTTCATAGCCGCAGAGTGAGCGAGCGGAGGCCGAGTTGGTCCTGGTGAGTGGCGCGGGGCCCGGGACGCTAGGAGAGACTGGGAGGAGGATGCAGGCAGAGCAGCAGCCAGGCAGAGCCAGGCGATGACACAGAACCGCGGGGCTTGTTATTCGTCATGCTTACGTGTTACGGCAGCGGGTGAGACTCGCGCGAATGGCAGCAGCAGTGTATCCCTTCTGCTCATACTTCTTCCAGGCCGACAGTGTCCCGCTCGGCGCGGAACGTTTTTAATATTCCCTCGGGCGGTGTTTGTGCCGCTGTCATTCAGAACCCCTCCTCCTCCTCTTCCGACACGGAGCAGTGCGGCGCGGGTGTCGGCCCGCTAACAAGAGGGAGCGAGAAAGATGAGATCGAAGTGCGGAGAGTGAGAGAGGAGGCACTCCTCTCCGGGCGCATACCGGTCGCACAATGCGACTGGCTCCTGCCTGCTCTCCCCGTCCTCGCTGACGACGACGTAGGCGACGGCGACGGGCTGGCTTCTCTGACGAGACGGTCGACGAGGACTCGCCTGACGGAGAAGGTTGGGCGTTGTGCTGTTGCTAGTGCTGCTGGTGGCGAGCAGTTGATGCTGGTACGCCGTCGTCGTGTCGGCTGGGCCCGCTAACTCCGACGTGTCTCGCCTAATGGCAGGCAGGCAGCCAGGCCTCCAGTCGCAGCGTGCTGATGTGGAGCAGCTCGGCAAATCTCTTTCACTCCCTCTCGCTTCCTCTCCGTCGGACTTGATATGCGTGAGCAGAGCATCCTCCGAGTACTCCAACGTATCCCGCTGTTGCTCCGGGCTCTATGATAACCGCAGCGAGCCGGTGTGCGTGTCGCGTCCTCCTTACACGTACAGCTGTCGCAACTAACCCGTGCCTACGGGAAGAGGCTGCTGCGCCAGTGGTGGCGGCGGCATCTACTCTCTCACTCTTGCTCTCCCATCTCATTCTCTCTTTCTCCCAGTGTATCTCCGCTCCAGTGTGCGCGCGAATTGCTAGGTGCGCCTCGTGCAGGGAATCAGACACGAGCGGGCGGCGGGCGGACGGGCACACGAATACCCCCGTAGATATAAAGAGAAGACTTCCGGGCATAATCCGGAGCGTCGCGCGGTGAGGCGCTAGAACAAATCAAGCCGCTTCATTGTTCCTCGCCCCCGGGCTATCCTCTCGCCGCCGCCGCCGCCGCCGCCACCGCCGCCGCCGCCGTACAGCCACCGCCACTGCTCCTCTGCCTCTCTGCTCTTCTTTTTTTTTTTTCGCAACGGCGATTGGCGCGACGAGGACGCGCCCGTGAGAGAGGACGTCCTTTCCCCGAGACGTGGAAATTCTGCTACAGTCTCCAGCCTTTTTTCGGCCCCGGCGGAGGGAGGCCGGACGCCTATTGTTGGCCAGGATTTTGCGTGGTGTGATCTATAGCCACCGATTATCTCGTTTCTCTCTCCTCTTCGTATTCTCGGCGATTCGCGCGGCTGGGATTTCGTCCGGCGATGTTCATTCACTACGTATCCACGAGAGTTGCAAAAAAGTTCTTGACGCTTTTCAGGGAGGGGTTTTGCTCTACTTCGAACCAGGCTTGTCGAGAATACTCGGTGCTTCGCGAAGTCCAAATCACAGGCGTGTACTTCATCAACGGGTTCTCATCGCGGTTGAAATCGCCAGTAGTGGATTCTTTCAATGTCGAATAGGTTTATTCGTGAGGTTTCTATGGCCGAATAATGCATAAGTAGAAAGAGCGCGGATTCGCAATGCCGCGATTCCGTGGCATTTAAGGATTTTCCTGAACGGGGCATCCTTATTAGGTGAATGGGAGCATCGGGGCCGAAAATGTTCAGACAAAATGAGGAGGCACGCTTGGAAGGAGCGTCTACAAGAGTCCGTAAAAAATGCGTGGGGCGAAGGACTTTTTGGCAAACGGTGGGGCGAGTCGCGTCGGAGAGGAGGGACACGGTATGCATTGTGTCCCGGGAAGCAGAAACGAGAAGGGAGGACCCAGGAGCCTCGAAGGTTTAGGCTTCTAGGAACTCCGGCGAGTTACATTCAGACTCAAAACGGCAATGCAGCCCAAGTTTCTCAGCCTGGCTCGGTCTCTCATGGCTACCACATGGGGTTTTGCAGTTACCACGAAATATCTGGAAGCCCATCGCACCGTGATCCGTCTGTTTCGCAGTTACTCCTATTTTTCGACTCTGGGAAACATCCTTCATAAGCATTTCTCTACTACTACAAGAGATCCACAATCTCGTACCACACTCGGCCTTCCTTCCGGCTTAACTTCGAATAACGTAGAATTTCTTTTGCCAGTTCGGCAGGGAAGAGCGAGTTTCTTAGTGGCAAGGCGCCGTAGAAACGAAACCGGGAAAATAGCTATAATCTGCAATCAACGGTGGATCGAGACGTGCACCGTACAATTATGAATTAAGGATGAATCGCGACAAACAGAAAAGTGGGCAGACAGGCTCCAAGTTCGTATCAAGGCTTCATCTGCCGAGAGTAAGGAAGACCTAGCTGTACCACTAGGCGAGAGTCGGAGACTTTATTGTCCGTGTATGCTTGTCCGTGTTCCATGTCTTGGTGAGCCAGCCGTGCACCCTCGATCCTGATGGAAGGAGCAAGGAGACTGATTGGGCATCACCTTGCGCGCAGCTTCAATCCGAGAGAGCTCCGCTACTCCCTATAATAAATCTCCGGAAATTTCTCATCCATCCGCCTCCCGTATGCCCGCACTCCTCTCTTCTTCCAGCGGCGTATCCGTGCGTTGGTCGGTTATTATACACACGGCGTGCAAAAGCCGATCAGAGTGAGTGCGCTCGTATACGTGTATGAGAGCGAGGGAGAGAAAGAAGACCTGGCGCGTAAAGAGGATCCCCGTTGAATTTTAAATGCGGACACATTGTCTAATCTGCATTAGCCGCTGGTGCAGCCCCCGTAACACGCATATATTTATGAGGCAATTAATTGGACAGGAGTCCACTTGGCGAGCATGCTGTCTCTCTCAGTTGCTCGTCTCGGTTCCCAAGCATTTCGAGCGACAGCAAACTCTGTCGAAAAAAATGTAGACTCGCGTCGACTATAGCCAACACCGAACATGGAAAGTTTTTTGGTGGTGGGAGTCGTGCATTGACTGGGAGCGAGGCTCAAAGTCGTGAGAATAACTATCGAGCGCAAAAAGAAGATAGTCGATCGGGGGTGTGCTGGGAGGGAAGAATGAGGAGGGTGGTGGGGTGAGCGCATGGTATTTTGGCAAACTACCGCCGACAGCGCTTCCAGTTTGAAAATCAATGCCACCCCCGGCTGAGCCGGGCTGGCGGCACGGTGTAACGAGCGCATACACACAGGGGTGGAATAGCGTAGGAAAAGAAAGGTGCAGGGGTGGAATGGGGTGGTATCGGCCGTGGTACTCGAACGAGAATGTGCGCCATTGGCGGGAGGCTGGGTCAGGAGGGACGAGAAGAAGGAAGGGGTGGCAGGTCGTTGAACATAAAAGTGGGCACGGAACGAGTCACGTGTAGCAGCGGGCGCATTGAGACGGATCGACAGGAAAACCATGCGCAGAGTTAGCGAACACGGTAGCTGAAGCAGGCGTGGGTACTGCGGCGGTGGCTGCTGCTGCTGCTGCTTCTGCTGTTGCTGCTGCTGTTGCTGCCGCCTGCTACTGGTATTGCTTGCTACCGGTGCACTAGCAGCGGTTTGACGAGCTACGCGAACCTAGCTAAGCTGGTTGGTTGGCTGGCTGGCTGGCTGGTTGGTTGGATGGCTGGTTGACTGACTGACTGGCTGACTGGTTCACTCGCTCGCTTCTCGCTTCCTAGCTCTCGCTAGCGCTCTGTTACCTTCTCTCTCGCTTGCTCTGCCCCTCGCGAGACTCACGAGAGTCCCCCTCCGGGTTGCGCCACCAGTAATTGCTTCCTTTGAGTAGCTCCGGAGGTGTAATTTAGTCCCCGACCAACAACCTTAACTAATTAACACACCGAGTAGCGAGCGAGTAAGTGAGCGAACGAGTGACGGAGAACGAGCCGCGACGGCTTGACTGACGGACTGGCTGGTTGACTGGAGGGCTGGGTGCCTCACTGATTCCTTTTCTCCACTCGCTTCTCACTCGCTCTCTCTCTCTCTCTCTCTCTCTCTCTCTCTCTCTCTCTCTCTCTCTCTCTCTCGCCCTCTTACACTCTCTTTCTCCTTCTTCCCCTTTATCCTCCGTGGCTCCTCTCAATGATCGAACTCAGACGAGTCAACTGCCCCGGGGTGTGTTCCCTCCTGCGCCTGTGTCTCGGCGTGAGGCGCCTTCGGCTTTGTTACTCTACTCGCCACCTTTTCTACGGGCGCACCTCGTGACCTCGCGTGTCGCCTAACTGCGCCACTTCAGGCTAATCAGTCCTCCGCCAGGCTCAGATCGAATCGACTGAGGGCTGCCGGCACTCTGCTACCTCCTCGTGGTACACAATAATCACGCTTCCCTGCCAGCCTGCTTGCCTCTGCTTCATTGCCTGCTTGCTTGCCTGCTTCCATGCCTGCTTGCCTTCAGACGCCGAGTACACCCACGCTCACCGAGTCAACTTACCATCCTCTCTAAATGCCACTCATCCAACACTTCTTCCGCATTATTTGCATCCTAGATTCATTCCTTTTAGAAAGTCAACACGAATTTCAATCGTCTATCAAAAAGAAACATATATTCGACAAAATTTCCTATATCCAACTCTTTCATTCGTGACGGAATCTATCGATGATGCACCTGCTGTCTCCGGTGTGGGCTCGGCTTAAGCCTGCACTCAGCCAAGGCAGGTAAGCCAGCGAGTCAGGCAGGGAGGCGAACAGGCAAGCAGGCAGGCACCCTCGATATCCCTCTCGAAGCGCCGACGTGTTTCGCACTCGGCGAAGAAGAAGAAGAAGCCGCGGGGCCGTGTGCCAGAAATCCGGACACACAGGGAAGCAAGGAGCGGGAGAAGGATGACAGAGGAGGAAGAGGAGAAGGAGGAGTAGAAGGAGAGAGGTACATGGTGCTGCTGGGATCGGGAATCCGGGCAGGCTGGTGTAGTGGGCATACTCGAGGTGTGCAACGATGCTCGTATTTAACACCTGATTAAAGCGGCAGAGAGGGGCGCAGCGTTGGCGTGACCAAAGCGATTGCTGCGAGATGAGCCTCTCCCCGCTCCCTCGGCCACTCGGTGTGTTTCGTCCGGCCGGTCGGCCGTCTCCTCGCTCCGTGGTGCTGCCCTTTCCTCCGCACACCTCACCTGTTTCCCCCGCAGTGGGGACGCGGGCCCCTCTTCACGGTATGAGGACATAAGGTGGTCCAGTCGGTTCATCATGCGGCCCGGTGTGCGTGCATTGGTACGTCGAGAGCCGTGTGCTCCCTTGTATACGTGAGCAACACAGCATCCGCAGGTGAGAGTGAAAGGACCGAGGGTAGACACGTGTGGATGGAGAGACAGAGAGAGAGAGAGAGAGAGAGAGAGAGAGAGAGAGAGAGAGAGAGAAAGAGTGGGCCCAGCGTGGACGGGCCCCGAGCGACAGCGTAATCACCTGGACGAACTACCACGGACGGGACCGTCGGCCCTCAGTGGCGTAGCCCGAACCAAACACGAGGCATGGAATCAAAGCCAAGTGTGCTGCATGCGTGTGCGCGAGCGAGCGCGCGCGCGCGTGTTTGTCGCGCGGCCAAAAATTGCGGGCCGTCCCGCTGCAAGGATTTACGAGAAATTGGCGATCCCGTGGGCAGCCGGTGCGCGAAGGGAGAGGCAACGTGGCGCGCGTGATTCAAATGTAAATTGGATGTCGAATGTGCCGCGGTGAGACGAGGAGTCGAATCGCGCGGCGCGCGCTTGGTATGACGTCGGCGCCACGTGGATCATGTTTCGACTCATGCCCGCCGCCCAAGAGTTATCGCTCTTTGCCTCCTTGCCTTCCTTTTTCACGTGCGCGTTCCTTTCCTCGTGCTGTTTGCTTGCTTTCCTCTTTAAATGGAAGACGCGTACCTACCCGAGCTGAACCGGCGGCGCCCCGCGCGCCGCCACACTGATCGGTATCAGCGTCGATCGCGATCGTCCGGTGAAAGTCCCGTCTCCTCGAACTGCTGTCGGCCCAGGTATTTTCACGTTGAAATTCTGCCAGACCTTCACTGGCACCATCGATGCGGAGAAGACCGTCCCAGACTCCGCTCGCCTTCGTTTATCCGTATTATGAATTTCTCGGCGAATGGCATTCACATGGGATTCACGCTCGCCTCATTTTTCATTGATGACAGCCGTACGACGATGCCTTTCGCACCCCCTTCCCCTCCCTTCTCCAGGAATATCTTTAAAACCGAGCAGGGAGAGTCGACCTTAACGGACCTTTCGTCATTATGGTGAGCTGGCGCGAAAGCAAGAACGAGAGGAAGAGACGAGACCCCCGAGTGAAACCTTCGGACGCCGTATTTCCGTGAACGATTACGGCGATGCGTTACCGTCTCGCGTCGTGGAAGACGACGCGAGAGAAAGAGCGAGAGCCAACGCGAGAAGAGGCATACTCTTTTCGCTCGGTGTCGGCGTTAATCCACCTTAATGACGTCGTCGACGAAATTCGTGATTACAAAACGGAGACGGAGACGCGCGAGTATATGCGACGGTACGCGATGGGGTGGCCGGATAAAGTAGCAAACCGTTCGCCCTCTTTCCCCCTTTCTTCTTCGTCCGAGGTAGTAGCTGCTAAAGCTTTCTTCGCTGCACGCAATTCCCTCCACGATGGACTTCGCTCGATCCTTTTGCAAATGAAATATTCCCTCGTTAATTTCCCAGCGTCGGAAGGAGCGAGGAAAGCGACACGACGCGTCGTCGTAGCGCCTACGTCAACGTTGCCGTTACGAGGAAAAATTGCGTGAAGCGCAAGGACACGCAAGGACCGTGCGATCTGCTTCGTGTCAAAGCTGGCAGCGGCAAGACCGCTTGCTTTCAGTCTTTAATTTTTCACGTGCAAGTACACCCTTGCGGGAAACCGGCGGCGCCCTCGTTAGCGATATATGTACAGTATACCTTTTTTCAAGCAGCTAACCTCATTACTCTATTCCGATGGCTGGCTAACACACCCGCCTATCATTACTGACCCTCAATTTGTCCAGAGATTAGATCCACAACTGCGATCTATCTAAAAAGTAATTTAGAAGAAAAATAAGCTTTCCCTTAAGTGGATAAAGTCAACGACCGAAAGTAGAATAGTAATCGGGACTGCGGTGACAGACGGTATAACTGGGCACGTTTAATGACTTGAAGCGGACTTTGGTTGGCAGCGGACACGAGGGGTTGGGCCGTGAGTGGATAGGTATTGTTTCGAAGGGACTGATTATAGAGATCCAGGATCGATCTGGGCTCGTAAGCTCCCGGTGGACCTTACGGCAATCCTCCACCCCTCGAGGACAATAAGAGCGAGCTCGGCCAAAGGGAGAATCCTGGCTGGTGATCTCCATTTCGCACATTGCTGTTCGAAGAGACGCGAGAAGGCGCGGCTCCATAGTTCCAGGAGCGTGGGCCACATCATATAACGTCTTTCTTCCCCTTTTCTCTATTCCTTCGTCCCTCCTATCCCGATGAAACAATGCACCGCGTGGGATCACCTTCCCCGTAGATCATCGACGCGCCACGGCACTTAATATTCCCCATTTGTCTTCACGGCAAAGAAATACGACGAGGCTTCTTTCCTCCTCGGCAAAGTGCCTCGCCTCCTCGCTCGCCCGCACCGTAATTAAGGATGCTCTCACCCTCGGAGAGATAGGACGTTTAAAAAGACGTGTTTATAGGACGATCGACGCGCGCCTCATTACCGTTCCGAGACTTTGGTTCCTTTCTTCGATCACAATTCCATGTACCACCACTAGGCTTCGCCATCGCTGCTGCGTTTCACCGGGAAAATGCGACTGGCAATTCTTATTTCTTATTAAGTTACGCGTAATGAGATGGGATGTTCTGTGTCGCCTGGTAGATAATGAGTTAAATAAGCCTCTTGATATTACGCTTGGGTTTAACCTGGAATGCGATACGGCGAGTTCGCGTGGACTACTCCGTCAGAATAGTAAACATCAGGAGAGTGGTATTTCGTCACGTCAGGTCAGGAGGATGCGATCGGCCTGGCCGGTCACACCCATCGCTAAGAATAAGCGAGAGAAGAAAGCTTGGCTTGGTGCGCGTGACACAGGCAAAGTATGTAAGTATGTACCTAGCACTGTCCTCTTCGCGTCTCCTCCGTGAGGGGTGTCCGTGCGTGGCCTTGAATCGACACCTTACACTCTTACTGGATCGCAGCCAAGCTTCTCTCGCTGGCGAAAGAGTGTGACAGATGTTGCACGCTTGCTGTGCACACACGAGGAACGCAGATTGCGCGAGGGAAACGTAATGGGATCGGTCCGAAGCGACCACCTAGGTGAGAGACAGACTCCCGACGCCATGTCGCACCACTCTCCAAATCATGTTCTACGCCATGCCGGACAAAGGGACGATCCCGCATTAAACGAATTGCACGATCGATTCGTCTGCGACTTAGTTTCAACTGCGCCGAGTGCTAAAATGGGCTTCGCATTCATACCGGAAGTAGAAGACTTAAAAGTGGTCGTAGAGAGTGTGATTTCTTGGTGATTCATTCAGTAGAATTTTTCTATCGATGTTACATCTTATGTTTAAGAGACAGAATTATAGAGATTGACGAGTGGATGTAATTAATTTCTCTGGAGCGGATCGAGGCCCCTTGGTGGGTACGCCATTGAGGGCCTCGAGCCTCGGCCCCTTGTTCACCGCATTAACAGGCATGACTTGAAAAATGTGGTTCCTAACACCGTCCCGTCCATCCGTCCGTCCGTCTCGGTGGAATGACCGACGAGATCATATTATTAATGCGTCGTCCTGCCTCGTTTCGTTGATAATTTAGTCCGCACGCATGCTTGCGGCATGTCTGCTCGTCGCCTGTCTAGGAGGGAATTATAAAATCGGAAATTGCCAAGATTTCACACGGGACAAGAACGCCCGCCAGGAAGGATTTCTCTTGGGCATTTCTCGTGCTTGATAATTGAATTAAGAATAGGCCGGTCGATGCATATTCAGCGTAGTCCGTGGGTAGGAGACAGCCTTGGAATGAAATTTCGACAGTTTCTGATCAGGGGCCAATCGCAGGTCGTGGATGAGTCAGAGTCGGTGTACGACCAACGAATACTTGATTCGAGTATGATCCATTCTAATCGTTTCTCCGATGTATGAATACGAATCAGGCGTATTCGAACGGTATCCAAAGCGAGTCGAGAGATTCCAGTGTTCTCGCGCGATCCTGGAGGATCGTGCAGTCGCGTTACGAGACTGGCGAAAGATCAAGGTCCGCCAGTTCCCATAGCGTGAATAATAGCTTGGAAAGGCCAGTTTTCTCTTACGAATTCGAGGCTCGCCAAAGGAATGCCGGGCTCCTGACTGATAATAAGTCAGAGGCCATCAAGCTCGGAGAAAGAGAAGGAGGAGGAGACTCGTTCGGCTAACACCGTTAACCCTGGCGCTTTCTTGCAGCCCTCATTGAGGTAGTCCCCGAGTCATCGGCACACTTTGAAGAGGTATTGTTCCCTGACCTGCCCTTGCCCTCGAGCCGAGTACCGGGGCTTATATGCCTCGTGAATTTCTTATCGCGCCGCCTATTGTCCTCGTAAGAGCTCGCGCTCGCGCGCTCCAGCCAGCAAGGATTCTTCGACGGACGAGGTTCGAGCCTAGTGGTGGTAAAGTTGACAGCGGCGAACAATTTGCAACGCGGCAAAAGCTGCTGGTGGCTTTCCGAATGATAGGATCGTTTTACCATTTATAATGGAAACGCACGCCCTCGACGTCAAAGTATCGACTAGGGACTCGCTTCGGGCGCGGTTTACCCTCTGCTTTTTCGCAGCTAAGAAAATGTCCCCTTGATCGAACATCTTCAATAATGCATTCTGATCGGCGCCATGCATTCACTTCCTACGAGCGTTTAAACTTTAACACCTCTTACGCGCGAACCTTACCATTACCCATTACTACTGGCGACGAGTCGGCCTTCGCTTTACCTTTTTATTCCTTGGTAACCTCTTCTTTTTTCCATCAATCCTGGAAAACGAAATGTCACTCTCGTATGCTTAACTCCCCGTATGTTTATAACGATTTATTCCGAAGGGATTATATGGGCAATAGGATAATCTGTTGGGAGAATGGGGCGAATGTAAGTGCAAGTGTTCAGAATGATTCCCAGTGAAAGACGCAGAGCCCCAGTCGAGGAAATTTCACATCCCTAATGTACCTTTTCACATCTCCAAGCGGATTTTACCAGGAATACACTTTCTTGATCTTTCTCCCCTACACTTGGAAATCTCAGAGATGGATATATATGTGTGTCCAGTATGTGAAAGGGAGAGAAACAGAGAGTGTGAATTTTGTGTCGTGGATCCATGATTGATTGTGGGCGGTGGATTACCCAGAAGGGATTCCATGCTGCACAGGTAGAGGAAAGTTGGGAGCTCGAGGTGTGTTTGTTTCCTCCTGGCTCTGGCGTGCCTTTTATTCCCGGTCATCCTCTCGTGTGTGCGCGCAACACATGGTCGATCATCCGGCGTGTAATCCGGAGCGGAACATTAATGTTGCATCGTGGGCGGAGGGGTGGACTTTTGTGCGGCGTGGACAACTAAATAGGTATTATCCTGCGGCTACCGCTTGTGGTATGTGTGCGTGTGTGTACGTACTGATCGCTGTCCTTCCCCAAAAGCCGATTCGCTCGCCTGTCCCCCAATTCCGTGATTCGAGAAAAGCTCGATTCCTTTCGCCACGCATTAAGGAACCCTCATCGTACTTACTTCCAATACTGTTTGCGATACCACTTAATCGCCTTGGCCCTTCACACTCGATCCTAGCCTACCGGATAAACAGAGAGGAGATTTTCTGAACCAGTCATTCAATGATAATATGTATACGTGCGTTTCTGTTGAGTACAGTGCGAGCATGTAGTTTGTCGGGCGATGTTCTCTGCTGGAAGATAGTCATCGCGTGTACCTGGGTGCATGCTCACCTTAACAAGAGACTGCTGTCGGCTTTCATTGAAGCTCCAGCAGCAGCAGCAGCAGCAGCCACCGCTGCTTTACGGGCGACTAATCGCGCAATCGATAACAGGAATTGTTCGGTGAGCGATCGCGCACTTGCACTTGCCAGTCGTTCGCGTGGGTGTCATTACGTGATGCAGCGAGGCATTCACGCATCTCTCGCCGCCCGGGACTATCGGCAATCTTGTTCTCCTCCTTACACCAGACAGACATAGATACACCAGTTCTATATGTATCTCTCTCTCTCGCTCTCTCTCTCTTCATCTGGCCTCTCGTTATTCTCCTGCTCTCATCTTCTCTCTCGTTCTTTATTTTTCTTCTCACTTCACAAGCTTTACTTTCACAGCGGCACGCGATTTCTATCGTGCTTATTCCAGCAATTAAGTCGCGGCCAGCCGCGTTAATTATGTAACATGGAAATTCAATGCGGTTGTACATGTGTGGAGTACGACTTTGCAAGTTTGTAACAGCTCTTCCCTGTTCGTGGCTAGCCTGACCGTTTAAAAGTCTTGAGTGCCAGGACAGATTAGTCTACCACAAATAGACAGTAGCAATTCAGAGTGGAGGGTAGAGGGAGGTGAGGACATGTCCAATAGGAGGGCTGAAGATAAGGGGGCGCGAGGGAAAATTACATATTGGTCTAGCAGGACGCATCAGTGAGTGTGCGGGTGTTCAGAGCCCTCGATCCTGCCGGTATTCCCACCCTTTCACCCTCTCTCTCTTGCATCCCTTGTCCAAGAGGGACGTCTCTCCTCTGCTCTCCAAACGGAATACTCGATCACGATTAAACATACATAGGCACACCTCCGCCGTTCACCTTTAATTCCACGCGCGCTCTCCCGCGAGCCTTTTGCCGCGACGACGAGTCCTTTCTTTTCCTTCGCTCTTGCCTTCCATTTCCCACCTGTTCCCCGATTTCTCTCCCGCGCTGTCAATTTGCCGACCTTCACGCTGTGTAATTTCGCCAGTATTATACACTCCGTTGCCCTATCGTCCTGCCACCGACTCCTTTACTATTGACCTTATCACTGGGAACACTGATCGCTCTCGTTTCATATTCACTGTCATTGTCGCTCTTCTCTACTTTACTTCTTCGTTACTTCTTTCCAATATCTGATTGGATTTCTTTGTTTTTATTGGTAAGTTGACGCTGACAAAGTATGTGACGAAGGGTAACGAGTATCTGACAATTCGGTGGCAGTGCTTGTGCGGCGAGACTGGCAAATCGTGAATGAGAGTAGGCAGGATTTGGTGGTACCTCTGCCACCAGCGGCGGAGACAAACGGAATTTTTGATGCGTCGCAATCCGTTATTCACGGAGTCGACAGAGCCATTGTACACGATGATCGTACAGCGATCGTTGCTCCCAGTTGCAAACTGTCCTTCAAAGGTGATCGATCGAAAGAGCGCTCGTCGCGAAAACATTGGTAAAAGGGCGAAGGCCACCTGACCTTAAGGTAGTTGGGTCAAATAACAGTTTTCTATAGATTTTGTTTAAACTTTGACAGAACAATCTTTGTAAGGTTCTGCAACTGCTCGCAACACAAGGAAAGACCATCTTGAATAATTAATTTCGCTTAATTCAGATGGTTTTCCCCAGGTTTTCCATACTTCCCGACATTTTCCGGCGTTGAAATTTGGTGGGGAATGTTTTCTTGCATCAGGGAAGAAATGATATAAATTCCAGAACCCAAGCTCAAAATTCATTTTTTCGCAAATTTTTGTGGGTATACCCCTTCAAAAATTTTCGATTTTTCGAAGGTTCTCGGACTTTGGCGAACGCTTGATAAATCGATTGTTTGAGGATCAAAACGGATAGAAAACATAAAACCAGTGGCAGAAATGCCGGAATTGTATCGAAAACACATAGAAAACCGATCCTGAATAATTAAGTTCCGTGGTTTTTCTCACGTTTTCCATACTTCCTGACATTTTCCGGGGCTGAAATTTGGTGGGGAATGTTTTCTTGCATCAAGGAAGAAGTCATATAAATTTCAGAGCCCCAACTGAAAATTCATTTTTTCAAAAATTTCTGAAGGAAAAAATGCCATTTTTCGAAAGTTCTCGGACTTTGGCGAACGCTTGATGAATCGATTGTTACTTCTTCCGAAGTTACTCTATTCAGTGAACAATTTGTGAGTGGAATGTAGTGGGGAGTGGTTGAAATTTGCAGCATGCGAAGTGAGATTCTCGTGGCGAGGTTGAAGTATAACGATCCGCAGGTTTTGCTGGAAATCGTCGAAGCTCCCTACGTGGAATCCGTGACTCCCTGCGAGAGAGGACAGGTAGTGCCTGTTGGAAAGAAGGGAAAGAGAGGGAGGCTGCAGACGCAAAGGAATGGCGTAGGGAGCGGCGTTCGTAGAATATTAATAACGATCAACCACGCACACACGGGGGGGACATGCTCACCCGTGCGCGCTCACGCACACAGATATACATGGCGAGCTAATCGTCCGCCATCCGGGTCCGGAGATCGTAATCATGCCGCATAATTAATTCAGTGGCCGCGCTATTTTTATCCGCGCGTACCTCCGCCACCCGCCCCGAGGGGCGAAGGGCGCACAGGTGGTGACGGAAATGGTGAGAGAGACGAGCTCGTAAAAAACTTTTCACCACTCTCGATACATTTCAACTCGTTCAACTTGGCCCCGCCGAGTTTATTTGAATCGGCTTGTCAATTGAGGCAGGTCAGTGCTTTTCATATCATCGACTTACTTTCTGAAACAGTCCACGATTCATTTCGACAATGCTCACCACTGCATTAACCGGTCGATGTTTTATAATGCGATAACACTTTCATAGAAATTCGTTTAATTTTCATCGTGCTCGTTAATGAAATAAATAGAACGAGGGGGTACATTAACTAACACATATAGGTGGAAGCTGTCTACTTAAAATATTGTAACACTGGTAGACCAGCAGCGAGCCCGATAATCGTTATTAGCTGGACTCGTTTTTGCGACACTGCATATACACAGTTGTCCGAGAGGATCGGGCGTTTTTCATTCCAGCCATAGTCCCTGTGCCGGGAGGGACTATCGGTTTCGATGCCACAGTGATACGAGTACTCTTGAGCGCAGCCGGCCACCCGAGTGCCGTAAGTGCAGAATACGCCAAATGAATATGCCACTTCTACTTGAACACAACCGAGTCCCGCCCGTTCGTTTTCGACTTCACGCTCGCTCTCTCCCAGCAGAACCCCATCCTCGATCACAGCCACTGTCAGAGATGGAAAAGTGTGCGGAGCTATCGATAGTGACAATGTGGCGAGGCGTGCACTTGACTCGCGTTAACACCAGAGCATTATCTTCTTCACCACGATCACGCTGGGATCGGAAGTGCACCCTTTCAGGTCAGAAATAGCCCGATCACCCTATTACCGCACATCGCCGCTACTTATCGCGCGGGCATCGTTAATGCATCGCATGAAATCTTCGCGATTCCCCATTAGCATGCACCTCGCGAGGTCGGGCACACCATAGCAGAGAAGAAGCGTCGAGGGGAGGAGAGAGGAGAAGAGGAGGCGGCTTCTCCCGGGAAAAAGTCGAGCTGGCTCTCGTCGTTCTCTGTTAAAGGCGCGCGGGGGCATCACGTCCGTCGCGCACTGGATGGTTGCCTTAAAATTCTCACGACGGATCTTGCTGGCGCTGCTGGCTAGCGATCGATCCCCGATCGGCAATCGAGCCGGGAAGTGCCAGAGTCACTCCGACATCACGGAGACAATAAAGGATCGAGAGAGAAAGAGAGAAAGAGTGGGGGGAAGAGAGAGAAAGAAGGAGAGCTATCGGTCGAAGAAAAACGGATTATATGCCAAGCGCAGCCCGGCGTAAGCACGCTTACCGGTTTTACGCGGCGATCGCGCTCCCCGGGAACGCGCCACATATTCCTCTTCGATCTCTGATCGATCCTTGGTAAGAAGAGAAAATCGAATTACGAAGCTCCTGTTTGCACTGTGCGTCTTCGGAGATCACCCCGAACGCTTCTCGCGAACGACGCTTGGAAAAACTGGCGAGCCATAACGCTCTCCGGGAAGACAACGCGATCGAACTACATTGTCTTCGTATACGAAGAACGTTCTCAGATTCACACGTGTACCATTCGTGCTAATTAATTCAAGGCGTCAACTCTTTCGTTACGATCTTAGTGAAGAGAAGTTCGCTCAATAGGCTGATGTAAAATGGCAGAAGCACTGAATCGGGTAAGAGAGAGAACTGCAACGGTAATTCTTGAAAAATGCCAATGGTTTCCCCGTCGCGGATTCCGCGGTGTCACGTTGCGCGTGTTGGCGTCGCGGTGAAAGAAGTCAAGCGCGATTTATCCCGCGCGTGCTCGCCGATTGGCGAACTTACGTAAGTGGCTTTGCGTAAGCCAGTTTCAAGTGTAAGTCAAATACAATTAGAATCGAATATATCTCGAGGCTTTCCATACCAAGCATACACCCAAGCAAGGCAGACTCAAAGCAGCAGCATCCCCGTAAAAAGTCTCTTATATCACAAGAGACTTTAACCGAAGAATAAAAATTCATAAGGAAAGAGCGAAGGTACGCATTAATCCTCGACTTTCACGCTCTCGAATGTGCCAACGGTGGCGTAGCTAGTTTCGACGAGCATATCCACACAGACTAAGCGAGTGATAATTTACGTTTAGCGTGCGCACTCTTGGCTGACGGCGCGTGGTAATGATTAATTCGACCATGCTTTCTCTCTCTCTCTCTCTCTTAAAGGGTGTAGACATAAGGAGTTGGCGTTGCCTTCTGCTGGTTAGGCCGTGTGTACTAGGTAGTCGTGTGCTAAAGCGAGAGAGGAAGGTTGAAGAGATCGCGCGCGCGGGGTCTTCCGCCGGCGGGTGAGCTCGAGAGTCGCGCAAGTAGTTAGGGCACTGGCGGAAAGAAGAAAAACGGATTACACGCCCACCGCCGGGAGGCATGGCCCCTCTCGCAATTAGACAACTGGCATTCTCGCATTCGAGTGTAGGAGGTAGGCTGTACATCCAGTGCTATGTATAGCCGGTTGCATTGTATGCCCGTAATACTCGCACGTGCATTCCCGCCGGTAACTAGCCCTCCTGAGCTCGCGAAAACGCGCGCCAATTCTTCCCTCCGTAGTCCCCCTTTTGCACTCATTCTCCTAGGAGTGGCCGTGCAACACCGAAGAGGCACCCAGAGGCTTCTCTCTCGCTTCTTGCGAGCCGCCGGCGGACATCGGGGAAACTTTTTTCTCTACCTCAACTAGCCTCGAATAATTCAAAACCTCCTGGCGAGAGCCCTTCCTCGTTCTCACCCCCCTTATATCTATCTCTCTATCTCTCTATCTATCTCACTCTCTTCTAACCTCACCTGATGTCTGCTTATGCTACCACCGGTAATTACCTGGGCCACCTCTGCCGCCGGTGTAATCGCACCGGCGACGTAATCATTATCGCGTTGACACTTCGTGCGAACTGAGGTGAAGCTTCAGGGTAGAAGAGCGTGAAAGGGATCGTCGATATGGCTCAGCCGTTTTCTTATGGTGATGGCGTATATGTCGGGTGCCTAGTGGATAATTAGTGGATAGAGCCAGCGATACGATCTGCATGTGGATAGAGATATTCCGTGAAGAGGAGGAGGAGGAGGAGGAGGAGGAGGAGGAGGATTGAATGGAGGATCGCGATCACGATCCCACGGGCGCGCGCGCTCTAGCGTCGGCTGAGGCCGATAGGAGTGCAGGCCGGCGAGAAGCCTCATTATTTTCTAATGCACTTGTTAATTGACCAATCGCAGGAAGCGCGTACGCCTAGCCCGTGCATCGAGGGCTAAGCGAGAGGCCACAGGCACATGCTCGCACGGCTGCTCGCTCTCTGTGCCTCTTCCTAGTGTTAACCAGGGCCGGAACAATTTAATGATCGGCCCTACCATGCTCTTCCTCTCTTCTCCCCCCTCTCTCTCTCTCTCTCTCTCTCTCTCTCTCTCTCTCTCTCTCTCTCTCCCTTCTCTCTCTTTCTTTCTCTGTCGGCACTCCTGGCTCTCGGTACCATGGATTATTATGACGCCGCGCTTCGTGAGCGTCTCCTCATCGCGTGGCTCCACGCTCGCTGCTCCCCTGGACACGCCAACCCACCACCACCATCACCGGAACCCTACGAATCTACCGAAAAAGCTCGGCTTTTCCACTGCGCGAGTTTCTTGAGTACCGCTTGTACCAACGAATGCCGTGCGAGATTTTCAACTTCCGGTGCGCGCATTGATTTCGTGCACACGCTACGAGAAGGTGCACGCTTCCGGGGAAATGGAGAAGCGAACAGGTACACCGTGAAGGGGTGATAGGGAGAAGTGGAAGGGCATATCGGTTGGCGAACCTTGTACATTGGGGTCTGCTCTCACGGACGAATGAAGCAAGAGGGTCTGCCCTCTTACCTGCGCATCATTTCATTCGAATGCCAGGAAGAGCAGCAGCAGCAGAAGCACCAGCAACCAGGTGGAACTACGCTCGCCCACATTTTTTTCCCGTCTCTTTATCTGTACTCTCGATCCAACTCGTTCCCCACCCCCTAAGGATTGGGGAATAAATCGTCGCGATTATCTGTAAGAGAGGAGAAGCCGCCTAGCTGGCTCGGCAGGTTTTCTCGTGTTCCTTCGATAGGGTTTCGAGAGCTACCTTGGCCCGATCTAGAACCGAATTGGTCGCTCGTCATCCTCCAGAGGTCGTGTCCTCTCTCACCCTTCGTTTCCTCACCCTTCTGCTATACCTAAAGCATGCTCCACGGCCGTAAACGAAAGCAGGCTCGATGTGTATGGGTAGGAAATTTTTCCCTCGAAAAGAAATTCTCTGAATATACGCGTTGGAGTTACTCGACTCTTGAGGGGTATGTAGGGGTTGGCTGTAATCGATTCGGTTTAAATCCGAACTGAAAACGTTTCGAGTACTTGATGCTTGGGGACTGGAGACACGCGCGCGCGCGCGCGCGCGCGCATACTACTCGACAGATGGGACGTAATGTGGGAGTTGGGTATTTTTTCGGTCGTGTTCTTCGTGAGTTCGCGGAAGAGACGGACGCGCCGCGTCGTTCGATCGAATGGCAGGCTCTTGCGGATGGACTTAAGTTAGCAGGAGGAACAGCAGCAGCAACAGCAGCTCTGCGACAGACAGCGGATGGAATAATGACCCGCGTCCCCCAAATGACGCGAGATGCATATTTAATCGCTCACCTACCTACCGCCTTATTATTCCTGTTTGTGCATGCGAGAGCCTCTGCTGCCCCTTAGACTTCCCTTAGTGTGCGTGTGTATGTGCTCGTCGAGCATTCGTGACATACACTACGGAGAAGCGAGCCTAACGACGGAAATAGGAGAGAGAGGGAGAGAGAGAGGGACGAGTAGAAAATGTCACGAGCTTCGCTAGCATCGGCAGGAGTTCTCTCCTCGACTTTGCATATTAACGTTAAACGAATTCGTAATATTTTTTAATCCCCAAGTGACACTTGGCTAGGAATTCAATTACCGGAGACCTACAAGATTGCCAAGCATAGTTGCTAATTTAACTGTGAATAAGGTTGACTGTGAAATATGGCTGTGGCGCCCGAACGAATCTCGGGTAAAGGAAAACCGATTTTTCGATCGTAAAAAACAGTCAATTAGCGTCCCGTGCTCGGATCTCCAAGAGCAGGCCCTCTTTTTTAATAAGCCCGGTCCCGGGCTATGCGCGAACAATTTTTTTAGCCCTCCCTTTTTCGGGCCGGGAACACGTTCCAATCAACGGATAGTCGGGAGTTCGACTCGCACTCTCGGCGGCCACTCACTGCTTCCGAAGGAAAAACGAGCAATTCGTATTCGGCCGTTTCGTTGTGTGTTGGCGAACGCGAGCGTCGAATTTGATTAAAATTTATACGGGAAAAAAAGGAGTGGTCATCGTACGAACCAAGTCCTTGTCTTTACCCAATAGCCAGTGGCGAGCTTCTGGCAAGCGCAGGATTCCTCAAATTTTTCGTAGGGGCAAACTTCACTTTCATTCCTAGCGCGACTTGAGGATTTCGCATCGTGCAAGGATCAGTTACAGATACTGTCTGTGATATTATTTGTGATAGAAGTCTTGTCACGCTGCTTGGCAAGAAGTGCAAAGAGCAAAAGAGTAAGAGAAAGAGAAAGGGCGAGCTGGAGGGAGCGAGGAGGAAGCAAGCGAAGGTGCGCACACGCGAAGGCGGTCTTATAAGGGCAGGTTGTAAGTGTACATCGTCACGCTTCTTTCTCGCATCGGGATACTCGCCTTTTCTCTTTCTTGCCAAAGGAACGCGGGCGCCCGGAGAGATATCGAGTGGCCTTAAGTGGTTTATCGCTCCCCGGCCGGCCGGCCGTCTTGTTTTTATTGAATGACGAGTCGTGATGCGATTTCACCCGAGAGAATAACCAATCGATTTACCCGAAGGCATTAGGAGGGCGTCTTCCGGTAAACGTCTTTTAATTTCCTCGATCGTTTCCTTCGTCCGCTCGAGCATTCCCGCCGCTAGCATGCAGTGTAGCGCACGCTACGTCGAATACCAAAGAGGAGGGATAGGAGTATCATTCTGTTGCAACTTTCATTTCGAGTGATCGCCACTCGAGCTTCGAAGAAGCAAGCTCTCTTCGACAATTTTCGGATTACTTTCGTTCGCAATCAACGGACAACAAATTTTGGTAATCCCAAGAGTCGCTCAGATTTCCAATGAAACGTTCCTCCTTCTTGCTGGAGCTCCTTTTATTCATTGACGAACCCTACTTATTCGAGAAGTCAGTTGATCATACGCTCGAAATGTTCATTTACTCGATACTCCGAGTTATTGGTAGAAGCATGTCTCCTCTCGTGGTGAATTGTCGTGATTCGTCGAGGGGGATGCTTGAATCACGGCAGCAGCACAGCGGCTGCCACAAAAAAGGGGTGATGGCGAATTGAATCGTCGATTTGAAAATCAATGCTCAAGTCGGTGGGATTACCGTGGAGAGAAGCCACCGAGCCACCGACGGTACTTGACGTCATGAAAAAAGCACCTTGCAATACGATCTGGCTTTTTGCCGGATCAGCGGAAACCGTCGTCGAATTCACAGCAGGCAGCGCACACACAGCCCAGTCGAGCGCTCGCTCGCCTGCACGGCTTTATGCCCCGGATGAGCTGGTTTTATTAATCTGCCTCACAAAGAGGTTTCGCTTTTTCGTAAATACTGGCAATATCGAGAAGAGAAAGAGAGAGGCGGCCACGGGAGAGAGAAAAAGAGAGAGAGAGAGAGAGGATCAGAGATAGTGAGACGGGCCGCGTGCCATTGTTAGATGCCAATATCTCTGGAGGACGCAGCACTCGCAGCGAGACTGCCTAAAGATCCGAAAAGTAATACAACCCTTGATGAACGAGAGTGGAGAAAAGAGCCAAAGCGGCGGCGACGGCTGCAGTCTAATAGAAAGCTGTTATCGACTTTCACAGATGAACTCACTCGAAATTCCGAGTCCTCGCGCGGAAAGCTGTAGCGGGGATTATCTCGGCGGAATCCTCCGCAATTAGTGTAGCGTCACAGCTTTAACAGAAATCACGAGATACGGCGTTTCCTCTTTAGCTAATACCTCCTTTCTCCCTTTCTGTTTCAGGTAAGTGCGCTTTTTCTTGGTAACCAGCTGCACGATCTCTTCACAGAGATAGGAACCAGGCGCCCCCCAGAGGGATGTTTTGACGTGAGTGAAACATTTCAAGCGACTTCTTTCACTCCTGGCGAAGACACACTGTATCTTGACTTCCGTATTTACCGGGTGTAAAAGTAGCCTGAGCGTGGCATGTGCGCTACTATTAATAATGCGATAAAAGTGTGAGGTATCGATTGGAAAATACGCAAGATGCGTGCAACAATAACGTGGGGAACGGGCTCTACGACACCCTTTCGTTAAAGTTGTTTCAAGATGAACGTTGCATCTTCCTATTCTTATCTCATGTAAGAAGGGGAGATCCTGCTTCCTGCTCGCGCGTCACTGTCTTGCCTTGCCGGCTCTTCGAGCCTCTCCCGTTGACAATGAAAGTCGAATCGTGAAATCCACGTCCTCGACGATGAATACTTGATGCCCTCCCCTTCTCACTCGTCATCGTCCCCCGTCACCTCCGACTGCTGGTATCAACGTGCCGCGACGTATTCCACCTACAAGATTATGTGGCTTCGCCGTCGTCGTTTTCATGCGTGACGAGTCTGCAATTTGCGAAATGCCACGTATCAAGGGCGAATGACCGGCATTTCCACGCCGTCCGGCTGACGGATGACGGTCAGTCCTGCCTCCCGATAAAAGGCTTTGCTCCTATTTTCCTTGCAAACCGAGCCAACAACACTTTACTTACTCAAGAGTGGGCTCTCTAATAAAATTGCAAATCGTAGGCGGACCAGCCACACCGTTTCCTTCATTTCTTTCTCACTCGGAATACATATTTCTTTTGAAAGTGTACACATTTTTCCCTGAAACCACTCGCACGCAATTTATGACGGTCGAAGAATGTCTGGCAAGATTCGGTGAGAATAATTTATGAGGCTGCGCGTACCAGGAAGAATGGCTTGTAATACCGTGTCCGGGTGGCATTAAAACACGCTCGAACATCCGATCGTGTTTACAAGCGCGGGGCGCGCGCACTTGGAGAGCCGGTGTATTTAAGGCTGATTTCACGCTGACCCACCTGCGCACAAAGGAGTCAACGAGCACGAAACGATCCTGGCGGCCGAGGAATTTTGGCAAGCGTACAATTCTTCCATCGAGGAGAGCGCCAGTGATCTCGATCAATAGATGGGTCGAAGGAGAGAGTTGTGGCTGCTCTCGATGTACGAGAGGGCCCTGCGACTACAATAGCAAACAGAATTTTACGATTTGGAATTCGGAAAGTGGACGTCCGTCGCTGAGGCGTACGGACGACGATTATACTGGTATAATAAAGGCGCCTTCTTCAGGATCTTTTGACGAGCGAAGGGTGGGGTTGGTAGGGCCGACCACCTTGGATATAGATTTCGGGCAAATATTTGGACGTCCATGAGCCGGCTGAGTGGGATAGCGTTAGGCCTCGGGCAGCAGGACGAAGATGAAGAAGGACGCTGGACGGCGCTCCTTGTAGCAGGAAGCCCCGACAGCGGTGGGACATTGTCCTGCCGCTTAGCGGACCGCGATAACACAGTTAGCCTGGCCCTCTCGGCCACATTGTGTGGACACTCCCGCAATTTATAAGCCGCATAGCCCGTGCGAAAAAGAGAAGGAGCCCACCCTTGCCCTCGAGACTCCTGTCTCCTCTTCTTCGGACCTTACTTTCATCATGCGCCATTGTGCCCAACTACAAGGAGCCAACGATGCGTACTGTGACGCGAGATTCTCCGATTCAGACTGCTTTCCATCCTGTCAGGCTAAGGTTCGGGCGCGTCGAACGCTCTTACCTACCTAATCATCCGTATTCTTCGATCTCCATTGCGCTTTCTGTCTGCCACAGGTAGCTAGGCGACCACCAAATGCCAGTTGCAGTTTCCTTTCCTTAAAGGTAGCAGGATATATTCAGTAGTATTGAAAGACTATAGAGTCTGTTTGAAATTCGAATCAAGTCGATCAGATGATGTGCGCTACTGTCTATGCTAATTTTTAGGCGAGGAGTTGGCTTACTGCTAGCAAAAGGAGGTGTCGATCTCGCGGTGGCATTGCTTTCTACTTGGTATCAGCTGACAAAAGACCGATGCTAGGAAAGAAAGAGGCAAGCTCCCTCGTGGTGTGCTACTAGGAAAGGAGGTCTGAGGCGAAAGAAATTCGAGTCTTGGGAAGCTGGGGGTAAAAAGTGCTGTGGAGATCGAGGGGATGTTCCCTTCGAACGTGTGACTGCGTGTGTGACTCGATGTTTGCTTTAACGTCTCGGCGAGTTTCACAGTGGTCCCAGGCACTTCTCTTCCTCGCTGTCGACGTAGTCGTATTCTTCTTCTTTTTCTTACCAGGCATGCTACTCGCGCGCGCGCGCGCGCGCGCGCGTGCTTCGTCTTCTCTAGTGTTTGCTTGGAGCATACAACTTGTGTTTTCGCGTGCGTATCAGACTTGCGGTGCCGAGGTTGCGTTTAGGTTTGGCCTTCCCCACGACTTTTCGAACCCCTCGACCAAAGAGTGCTCGGAGGGGTGAGCGGGAGGCAGGGCAGGGTATGCGGTGTGTAGACGATGTCGTCGTCACTACGACACGACACTAGGTATAGTGGCTAGTACATACACGGCAGAGAGAGAGAGAGAGAGAGAGTCGGGGCGACGCAGCCCTCGACGATGACGGCAGGGATAACGTCGACGACGGTTCAACGCTACAGAGCAACGCGCTCTAGCTCTGGCTCCGGGGTTGTTGCTTGCGTCGCGCGCGGTCCGCGACGGGGATTTATTTTTACGAACTATGCAGGGGGGAATCGAGACCAGCGGCCTCGTCTTTCTTTGATGTTCGAACCGACGCATAGGCATTAGCGTATAAATATTTAGATGTCCGCTCTCCCGCCGCCACCGGGATATATGACTGGCTCGGTTCACTGCTCCCTCTCTTTCTCTCCCCTTGTCAATGCCTGCCAGTGCTACCGCCGCGTCACCGTTATCACAAGCCCCCCGATTATTTTCGGCTACCGGCGGCTCCCCCCAACCCATGCAAGCACACTATCCTGTACCCGCTGGTGTTATGAAAAGCTCGGCAGTGGCACACCGCAAAATATCACACTGTTGTAATGCGTATTAAGTCGAGCCACGCTTGGGTATCGGTTATCGTCACATATCTGACCCTCAGTCGTTCTGTAAACATTGTAAGCCATTCTAGGAACTCCAGCTGGACCTATATCTGCTGGAAATCCGGGTCGCGTGTCGTGTATCGGCGTCGTATATAGTTTGTTCTTGGAGATTTGTGCTTGGAAGAGGTGTTGGAGCAATCGTCGCTGAAAATGGTAGTTGAAGTTTCGAGAGAGCGAGGGAGAGTGAGAAGAGAAGAACCAGGGTTGTGGCGGTGCGGATATGTCTGAGATGAAGTGTTTGACGGCGATGACGAACACGGGTGGCGTGGCGTGGCGTGGCGTGGCGTGGCATGGCGAGGGTGGGTGGTGTCGGTAGGGACGTCGGTTCGAGGGGGTAAGAGGAGGAGGAGGTGGAGGTGGAGGTGGAGGAGGGTACAGGAGGCAGTTGGGGAGGCTGTTCGAGGTGGAAGGACGGGGCTGGGAGGGTAATTACGAAATATAAAGGGTGGGCTGGCCCGCGCCACCGAGGCAGGCAGGCAGACTGATGAATATTTCACCGCGCTGCATTAGCCAGCGAGAGGCGCTTGTGTGTGTCTCTTTCACTTTCCATACACCAGCCCTTCGTTCTGGCTTCCTCGAACCCTCTCTTGCCCTCCTCCCCATGCTCGCACGGCCGGTCTCTTCTTACTCTTTCGTTCGCGTCTCCTAGGGCCCCTTGTATTCTTGCCGAGAGTGAAATTCCTGCGTGTGCATCGCGCGGTCTGACCTCCCCGGACAAGAAATAAAGAACTGCGCGGTCGGCTTGCTTGCCTAGCGAATTCTGCTTCCTTGCTTGCTTACTAACCCGCTCGCCTTCGCCACCAGCTTCCGTCCCGCGGGAGGTGAAAGGCCTCAGCCAAAGAGAAGAAGAGAGAGTATGCTTCCTTTTTTCATGAGCAGATGAACGGAAGATCGATTGTCTCAATGAAGAGACAATGCGATCACTGGCATTGAATGAACTACCCGAGACGGAAAAAGGATTCTGCACAGTCGCCCAGGAGAAGTCAGGGAATGCTCTACTAGCCGTGGCCGAGAAGTTCGTTGAAGCGAACTTCTTCTAGTATCCACTGTCATCGTCGATCCACTTTCGCACTCGCTATGTTTTCATTGCGTGGTGGTCAATCGGGAATCGACTGGTACATTTGAATAAACCGATGAAGCGTGCACCGGAAGCGACGATGGTGCATCGAGATGCGCCTCATAGTTGCAGAGAGGGCGAAATTTTACTGAGAGGGGACGCATGTAAAGTCTACCCTCCCCTTTTGGTCTTTCTCTTTTTCTTGGGCAGAAAGCTGAAGTAGATCAGGGTTGGATTGCCGGGCGAGAGGGAGTTGCACTGAATTTGGGTAGTAGTGGATGTGGCGGTTCTTGGATGCAGAGGGAACCATGCGATACCTGCCTCTCTCTACCTTCGAGCATGCAATACCTTCGTACCTATATATATATATACGTGTTTTCCTCTCGCATGTAGAAGAGAGGAAGAGAGAAAGAGAGCACCCTACGCACACAGCACCCCTTTGCAAAGCCCTGGCGGAGCAGAGCAGAGCAACGGGCGAAGCTATCGACGACGAACGGACTACCACTTCACGTCTGGCGACCCTTCCGTCGTGCACATTCGAATTTATTGGCGCGTGTTCGAATATTCATAAAAAAAGGGACCCCACTGGCGGCGTAACCAGGGCTTCCTGCGTGCACCTATATAACCCCCGCTCACTCTTTTTCGAACCTCCGTATGCCTCGCTCGCACTCTTCTTCTCCCTTTTGCTCCGCCTACCTCTCTTTTTTTGCCCTCCCTCTCTCTCTTTCTTTCTACCGTGAACCTTCCTGCTCCGTACCCACTTTTCCTCGCTTGCCCCTCGTAGCCATCCTATGCGAATTATTATACGGATTTTTAAGTGGCGTGACCGAAGCGAGACGCGACACGGCGACCTGGCTGCGGTTGCCCGACGTCGGCTTGAACGGGTACGCACGTATACATAGACAGGGGCCACGTTCCTTGTTATGATCGAGAGATCGATTGTTCACGCGGACAAAGTGCTCACTGACTTCGTGGGCCCCTCTACTTTGCGTTTGCTACCTACTCACTCGCGTTCTCACCCGTTGCCCCGAGGTGTGCCGCTGCTCGCACGCGGGAACCTCTTGTTTTTCTGGCAGTTTCAAGTTCGTCCTCTTGTAATGATTTTCTCCAAGTGCCTCTTTTCCCGGCTCGAGCGCGCTCCGCACAGCCTGACTTTAGTTCTCTGCAACCGTGTAGTCTAGTGGTTGTTCTGAACGAGATCCTGCTTTCTTTCAAAACAGCCGGCCGCTGTTCGATGCTGTCTCGAACGCTTTTTAACGCATGGAATCATTAGGAGGCGTGTCCCAGCTTATATTCGATGAATCCAGTGGCAACAGACTGGAATCGCGAATGAATCACTCGCGCGTCTGACCAACTACTGACTCGTACTACTCGTTTTTCTCGTTTCAATTCTTGAATTCTGTATTTCTATCTTTAAATATGACCGATTTTGGGAAAGATGAATTAATAAAATTGTAGTAGCGTGTGCAAAGCAGTCTGAATAGCCAGCAGATTACTATTGAACGTTACACGCCTGACAATAGCCTGTAACGATTATGGATCTGGTGGGCAGGGTGTTGCACTCGAAACTCGTTTTTCGAAAATTAACTTTTTTACGGCCGCGCGCTTTTTCGCGTTCGATCTTTTCCACGGAATCCTGCCTCCCTTTCACTGCACTACTCTTCTCTCTCTCTCTCTCACACACACACACACACACACACACACGTGCTCTCTGTGTTTCGTGCCTGTCAATCTTTCCCGGCCCTTTTCCGGTTGAAAATAATTAACGTCGTCGAGCGGCCGGTAGTTATTAATCCATTATCAATTTTTTTCCTGCCACTCCTGCCCTACCATGGCGAGCCGGCCCGAGGCTTGTTCGTTCGTCCGCTCGCATTCACAGCGGAGAGGGCTTGAAAAAGCAGCATATCACGTGTGCGCGCTATCCAGGAAATTGGTGCGGCCGACCGACACCGACCAGCCGAATTAGTTTTCGCGAGGAATCACCGCATCCACGTTCGCATGCTGCCTGATCTACTTGCCCGTAAAATTGCTAATTGGATTTTTATAACGGCCACCTTTGAATAACTGTATAAATAGTAAGGAAGCCGAGCTTTCCGCTTTGTTGCTAGCAAACAGTGTGCCGATCTGACCAAACCGACTCGAAACTATTTCGTTTGGTGAATACGCGTACAATTGTGCGCCGGATTAAATGTTTACCAATTTCGCCGGTATGGAGAGCCTCCGAATCCGGCGAGAATGATTTCGTTTGCCAACTATTAGCAGAGTAAACATCCGGTGCCGAGCATATCCAACCGATGGTATACAACTCTCTTTGCAGATCCCGTCGGGCAATCGTAGCGTTGCAAGAGTCCAAGCGGAATATTATGCATTCCCGAAACAGCATCATCGTATTCGAATCCGATTACGTCGCCGCTCCCCTTTTCACGAGTAAAATGTTGTCTTCAAAATATCGGTAGGCTTACACATAATCCACCCTTCGAGAGCAAAGCAATTAGGCGATCAGTGCACTATGGAACCCACCAATCGCTCGAGAACAGCTTTTCGATCTGGCTCACGCGATTTTTCACTATCTCCTGATCGTTCCACCAAGATAAACGCCTTGTGTGCTTCGTACACTCTACCCACCAACCAGCACACACTATCGTGTGCATTCGCGATGATTATCTCTTAGCCGGATTCGCACGTGTCTCATAGCGCCCCGGTAAGATCGGATAACGAGGAGAGAGAGGAGGGTCTGTGCTCCAAGTACTGTTTCATTGCCTCTGGCAATGGCCGAGATCAATTCACCACTGACTATCCTGACATTCGACTCTACTTAAATCGCGTCCCTATCCATATTAGACTTTTTATGATACTATAATGATATCATAATTTTACGATACTATTACGATAATATAGATGCATATCAGACATATTATGATATTATTATTGGATTGGCTCGATCGTACCATCCATTATCGCTCTTAAGAGCTATTAAGATCCTCTCGAGAACGAAAGCAACGAGTGATCTGCATAATGTTTGGACAGGCCGGGGGATATGGTTTTGTGAGATGGAGAGTGAGTGGCGCGGTGGTCGGTAGCTTGGCAAAGAATACACGTGAGAGCTGGCGATAGTGAGAAAGAGCAGGAGACAGAGCGCGCGTGGATGTGGCAGGGCGTGCAAGTACGAGCAAAGTGCTTGTAGACGTAAGTCAGATACAGGTACGCCGGTATATTTAGATAAGGGGGTGTAGGTACAAGCAAGTACGGAGGGCGCTCGTGTGCCAGGGTGGGCTCTCTCCGCTTCCTTGCTAGTATAACATAGCGATCGCACTCGCAGTAGGCTCTCTCTCTGTGAGAATGTGTATGTGTGTGTATGTGTGTGTGTGTGTGTGTGTGTGTGTGTGTTGAGTACTGTTGTACACTACTGCCGACGGTGAGTCACCTAGCGCCCGTACTTTGCCAGCGGAATTCAAAGGCGGGCAGGGTATTGTTTTTGGCAAAGATCAATGTGATCGGTCCGCTGGTCTTCCGCATGGAAAGCCTGGCTAGGCTCTCCCTGCTGCATTATTTGCTCCGCTAAACCTAAAGAGGTCCATCCTATCCAACTCCTACTATCTCTCTCCCTCCCCCCCCCCCCCCCCCCCCCGGAACCCTCACTCGCTCTCTCGTTCGCTCACTCTTTCGTTCACTCGCCCGCTTGTTCACTCACTCTTATAGCTTGGCTGCGTCTTTGTCTTGCTCGCTCTCTCGCTCTTAGTCTCGTCGTTTCAGTTATCCATCCATTCATCCATCCATCCGTCTCCTTTGCCTTCTACCGAGCACTCCGAGCGGCGCGGTGTGGTGCGGCGCTCTCTCGGGCTCTTTTTGTTCTCGCTCGTCTCACCGATTAGCGCGTTGCGGAGGCTCCTCGCCGCGAAAATAATAGATGGGCGCACGCCATCGCTTGCCACTGCAATACCAAAAATTCGGATATCGGGCCAACCCTTTCAAACAGAGCTAAAACTCCCTGCCTCCCCACCCCACACCACAAGCCGAATCCTGCTATTCCTGCGCTCTTTTAACCGGCTTGTTATTGTCTCTCGTATAAGAGTGTTACTCTATTATACCTTCTGTCTGTCTGCTGGCCCCATGCATGCCTGCGTGCTTCTCGCGCATCGATCACTTCGCTATTATTCCCGGGGAAGTCGTTAATGCTTGCAAAAAAAGTAAGCGGAACTATACGAGAACAGAGATGGTTAATCGGGGTCGACGCCAGTATTACGTTCAAAAAACTTAACACCCGAAGGACCGCTCTATGGATCGGGTTACGATGCAATAGTCCCTGGCGGAAGGAAGTAAAATTGAGAGTTGAGCTGGAGGAAAGCCGTGGTGGAACGCGCGAAATGGCACAGGTTAAAGGGGTGCTGTGTGGGAGGGGTGGGGGTGGGGGTGGGGGTGGAGGAGGAGGAGGAGTCGATGGAAAGCGTGGAAACTCGCGATTCTGAGCGGTGGCCGGCAAGAAGCGCGCAGAATTCTGTAGCGCGCTAATACAGCGGAGCGAACCGAGCCGAGCTGAGCTGCCGAGCTCTTTGCCACTCCACCGAGCAGAAATTGATAGGATAAATTCCGGGTCTGAATTGGCTCCGTCGAGCTGGAAACCCTCCCTTCTCTGGCTGCTGCTGCTGCTGCTACTGCTACCGGCGTTGCTGCCGTTGCTGCTGGCTCTTCTGCCACCGCGCGTTCTACTCTCCTCTCTCGTTCTACGCTACCATCGGCTTTTCCTTCTTCCCTTAGCGAGCACCACCACCCCCCGCCTCCACCGCACCCACCTTCAACCATCCTCCTCGCAAATCCTACTTTCCGCACTCCCACCTTCGCCGGCCTTCTGATATTATCCTGTCTCCTTTACGCTCGCTCTTTCTACAGCTTTCTTCCTTTCTTCGGAGTTTCCTTATTTCTTTTTCTTCCTCTTCCTACTCCGCTTTTCTTCCTCTTCCGCCTGGGGGGGCCTACTGCCACGAGTTCTCTCAAGGAGGTCGACTTCCCTCTTCTCTCCCGCCCTAGTATTCGACTTAAAAAATCCTCGCGATGTACCTTTTGCTTAGGGAGCTCAATGATGTTTATCTCGTTAACTAGAGTTACTGGTTTGGTAGAGTGGAATTTAAGAGGCTAGGCTTCATTCGATCACTGACACGAGGTCGCTTATTAAAAAGTACGATCGATCGCCTTCCCAAAATGGATGAGAAGAGTTCACCGTGCTTGGCGGGTGGTTTTTCTTCGGGCGCTCTACTACTTTCGAAGAAGAGCTGGTCCAGCGTGAAACATGCTCCCCGGTGCAAAACACTTTGCAAGGTAAAGCTTGGGACAAACGAGTATGCCAGTAGGGAAGGGAAAATAATTTCTACACGTTATAATTTCATCGATGGTCTCGATAATTACAGTATTGGTGGTGAACATAGTTTTTAGACGATTAAGTACGAAGGAACTGGTTAAAGCCGGTGAATACATCTCGCATAAATTATGAATCCTGGACATACTCCTTTTTGAATGGCGAGGTGCGAGGATAGAGCCGGAGAGAGAGAGTAGTAAGCTTTGCGCACGGAATAATCCTGCTGGCGATATCTCGCCTGCCTCTTCCGACTTCTTCTCCCGCCAGCTCGTCGCCTCAGCCTTTTTATTGCTTGTCCACAGGCCGGTGCTTAGCGGGGACGTGGATAGAGATTGATCGTTGATTTGGTGCCTGATAAAGGCGCTGGAATGCCGAAGAAACGTGTATATACGTCTCACCTCCTGACAGCTGGCAGACGTGCCCTCACGCCTGGTTACTTGATACAGACACGTTGTTAGTGCTCGCAACAAAGATGTAGCTGTACACTATATCGGGGGCGGTGGGAGAAAAAAAGTAGGCTGAGGGTGCAAACATCGTTTAAAGTGGTCTCTTCGATGAGATATGTTCACGAGTAATCCCAGTGACATACAAATTAAGGGTAGACTTCGATTTTACTTTCCCCATTGACAGTCCTTTAACAAAGATAGCCATATCACTATTCCCAAGTTCATTATTCTCGCATCCAAAGCTATGAAAGGTTTTCTCCAGTCAATATCTATTTGTCCGCGTATTAATGTGCCTGACTGAAGAGTCAAGCAAAACAAACCAGTGGCAGCGAGCCCTCACCGGTAACTCATCTCCGGCTTTTCCATAAGGTCGAGAGTCCGTAGAGAAGCAATAGGGGTGCGACAAGTATGAGCTCTATGCGGACACAATGCACACAACTGTCGGAGCTATTATGCGCACTTAATTAGGCCGAGGCTTGTCGTGCAAGGGGTATTAGAGATGGAGGGGGACTAGTAGTGAGCGTTCGGACAGTAAAAAGAGGGATGCTGGAGCAGGGAAAGTTAGCAGGGGTGATGACGGGGGTGAAGAGGAGTTGGATGAAGAGCGAGGACACTGGATTAGGGATAGTGGATGGTGGGCACGTCTAGTCAATAGTCGGACAAGATAGAATCCGGGTACACCTCGCGCCCTTACACGGGATGCTGAGGGTGAGAGAGCAAGGTGAAGCGAAGAGACACGAGCTTGCCAAATAGAGAGGCAGCAGGCTGACACACGGGGTACAGGCAGAACTAAAGGGAGAGAAGGAGAACGACTACCCTAGGGGGTAGACAAGATTATAATCGGCCCCATTATTGTGCCATCGACGTCCCGTAGGGGATTTTTCCATTTGACAATGCAGTTACACTTTTGTGCATTTAACATCGTACGCGTACCACACGCATGTCGAGCGTGCCCCCGTGTCCCATGTCCCCGTGTACATCATCGGGCTGATCCGGCTAGTGTACTCGGCCGGGAGAGGCCGGGATGAGCCAGCTCGGCAGTAGGGTGGCTCATCATCCAGCTAAACCGAAAAAGGGGTCGCAGGCTATAATCCTACCTGCATATGATGTTCTCAGCTTTGTTTGCCATGGCCACTGCGACATGCGTGCAGTCGAAGGGGGTGGATCCGTGATATATACCCCTCTCGATCGAGGAGACCCCCCTCCGTTGACAAAATGTGCTTAAGCGGCGCTCGCTCCCCCCCTCTCCCCCTCATTGGTCAAGCACATTACAGTAGAAGTATACTGTGCTCTCTTCGTACGTGCTCTTTCAATTCGAAAATTCAAGGCTCGTCGGAAAAATGTTCGCCCTTCAACTCTTCGGACAACCGGGGACGCCTCTCGCATTCGAATTGTTTCCACACGCGCCCCACTAGCCCCGCAAAATCCAATAAAGCATCGGCACACCGGACGCAGCATCACGAGAGAGCTCCGGGCTAATTCTCGGATAATGAGGATAATTGTAGTACTCCGAGAAGGACAATGATTACTGTCGATGTGGAATCAGTCCGACGAGTAGCGAGAGAGCCAGACAAGCAGTAAGGGTGGAAGGAAGGAAGGAAGGAAGGAAGGAAGGAAGGAAGGAAAGCACGCGCGAGCTTTACTTTTTTCTCCTAACTTATAATGGTCGAGGGAAAAGAACGTCACCGCTCTTATTACAAGGCTCACGTCCATGTTCATCCGCAGGCTAGTTTCCTTGTTGTTAGTCTCGTACTCTCACTTGCATAAGTCTGTACCTAGCTTTTACTGAAGAAAGTACAGGTTCCGTGTTCCTTTGGAGACAATTTTCTATTGTCCGTATCAATTAAACTGTCGAATACCTAGAATGTTCCCATCACTTCGCGTCAGACATGTCGAAAAAGAGAACGAAAAACAATCAATTGTGTCAAGTCAATAACTGTACTGGTTATTAATACCTATATTTCATGGATATTTATTTATGAACTAGCCCTACTGTCAGTCTCGTTGTCGAAGAGGCCATGACTCGACAGTGCTATTGAAATAATCGGTCAATTGTGACGAAACGCGAAACCGGTGGTTAAAGGGGCCTTTTTTATCGTTCTCGTAATTCGATAATGACCTTCTTGTGCTCTGGTAGGATCGCAGTACACACTGAATCAGTTTGGAACGTTGGAATCAAGGTCTCGTTGTTCCATTGGTTCGCATTCTTAAATCTATTTTTCAAAGAAGTTCGTCTGGTTGTTGGCGAACTAAGGAAAAAGGAAGAGAGATGGTTCGAGTAGTGTGAAGGATAAATGGGAGTCGTAAATGGGTCTGGGTGTATCTAATAACGGTTATTATGTGTGCATGTTGACAGTGGTAATGCGGCGTGTAATAGGCCGGACACAGGAGCCGTGTGCCTCTCTAATATCGCCTGAGGGGGAGCGAGAGAGATAAAGCGGGTTATAGGCTATGTCGGCGGTTATGCCAAGATACACATAGGGCGGCGAGGATATCACGTGCCACCACATTGCAACTGCCCTTGGATTGTTCGCATACCGATACCTCTCTCATACCACCACGCAATCCGCGATGGAAAATTTCGTGCCTGGGAAATCCGCTTTGAACGGATTGTCGCTTGCGCGAATGATACACTTCCCAGTTTAATATCTATATATATACTAGACCATGATCTTTCGAAATAGTTTAATACAAATATAAACCTGGCCGGGAAAAATTAATTGGTCGTCGATAAAAGCTCCGCTAATGCAGATGGTGAGTTGAAAATGTTGGGTTAATTAGTCGTCGATTCATAGAAGTCCCCTCGACGCGGCTCCAGTAATCATGCCAACGTGATTAAAGTGTAATTTTTACGTTTGATTATAGAACCCGGGTGGTGGAACCTGGGCGTGCCATTCGGGAGGAATATTTATTTTACAAGCTGTACGAAAAATCGCACGATTAACGAACCTTCCGAAAATTTACGTCATGTACCATCTCCCTCTCTTTCTATCACTGGCAATCTATCATCCATATCACGCAGATTCGCTCTGTTTTCACGGGATCTAACCGATTCAGCGGCAAATTAAACGCAAAAAGCGCAGCCGGACGAGCGGGCGGTTTATCGAGTTTCGGCCTCCCTTAATTACAGATTTGTCCCGCATTTTTAATGACGAATCCTGTCAGTGCATCAACGGCGGCTACCGCACTGCATAAAATATGCTACCGGCGGATGCGTGCGCGAGAGCAAGTGCTCCCATCCTCGTCGTCCTCCTGTGCCAAATTGCCGCTGAGCCCAGCACCACCCGTGCACCGCAATTAACTGATAATAAAGTGGCGAATTAAAAACTTCGTATGGTCCGCCACGGATTCGCCCGCTTTTGATTTGCCGGTTCTGTTCGTGCGGCCTGCCAGTCCGGCTTCAATGCTTCGCCGTTTGTCTATGTGTGTGTTTGTGTCGCTGTAAGTTCGCTGGCTCGTGCTCTGCTGCGTGCAAATGAGCCTTTGCGGACAAACATAAACGGTTCGTCCGCTCTGGTTAGAGCCGTTTCCTAGCTAGTAGTTGGCCGGGACGCGAAATGCCTGTCAACATGGGAACAGCAAACACTGATCTCACCCGGGTAGATATAGATAGTATTACTGTCGGACAAATAATTGCAACCCCTACGAGCGTGTCTATTATGTAAGTCCAAGCACGCGGGAACCATCATCCCCTAACTACCAGCTCGAGCAAACGTCGAATTGTCCCGACCCCTTTATTCTTTTCTCCCATCAGTGATACAGCTTCCATCTATATTACTCCCTATTTTTCATCCCTTAGTTTTCTAGCTGAATAAATACAAGTACCGCGATAGTCTGGCAGTGTTCCTAATTCAAGTGTTTCCTTCTGTTTCAGGTGAGTCGGACGAGTGTTATCTCGGTTAATACGTAACGAACATACGCTGCAGCCACGTGAGTAGAGGAAGGCCCAAAAGCTCAAGAGGGAGAGAGAAAGAGGATTGGTCATCCAGGCGGTAATCTTATTACCCCGTGGAAGTGCGCCATAAAACGCGATATCAGCGCGTTCGCAGATTGACTTGAATGGGGGAGAGTCCATAAAACCGAGCGGAGGCCGGACTAGTCTCTAGTTCGCCGCTCTCGCCTTCCCCCATTCAACCAGCTTCCCTCTCTCTCTTGCTTTTTCTCTATCAACAAGCTCCTCCCGAGTTTCTAGCATCTAATTAGATGCTACTCAACTGACTGCAGAATCCGTGAACCCATTAGTCCCACCAGTTAGGCAACCTCCTAAAACCAAAGTGTTCTGGTAGTTCGCCAAAGTGGGAAAAGTGAATTTTGCCGAGAAATGTGCTCGCGAGCCTACGAACATATCAGGTTTCCTACGTGCAAGTTTAAGGCCTCCAGTGGCAAGCCAGCTCGTTTGAATCATGTCACTAGAAGGAAGAAGGAAAAAAGAGAAGGTGGGAGAAAGAGGAAGCAAGGTAAATGAAAGGGAAAGAGAGGCGTGTCTCGGGGAGCATCCAAGTAGTGGCGATGGGTGCGCTAGTAGCTGCCACCAGCACACGATAATGAGCTAATGAGCGGTGTCTGCCGCTCGGTAATTTCCACGGGGCAAGGACGCGAGAGTGTGCGGGCGAGCGGACCCTCTTTTCAGACAGGGGAGGTCTGTCCATCTCTCTCTCCAAGATAGGACAAGAGACCAGCCTCTTTTCTTCCCGTTGATTCTTCTCGACTATTTGCATAGTCTACTGCAACCAGCTATTCTATACGTTGTATTAATTGAGCTCAAGCTCGTGTGTCGGATTGGTGGTTGAGCTAGCGGTAGGGTTGGATGCGGAAGGGGGGTGGCGAGGCTGGTGGAGGACGTGCGAGTTAGGATGTTACGATGATAGCAGTGCTGGTGGCACGCTAATGAGCTAACTAGTGGTGTCTGCCGCTTCGCTGGACGACGCCACTTATCCGCCGCAATTACACCGAAGCTTTTCCGACGAGGACACGAGCGATTTAACAGCCGGCGTCCCCACCATCCTCCGACCCCTTCGCCGCCCTCTCGAGGCGGACAAATTGTTCGCGGAAATCTGCCTAAGAAACGAGGAGGAACAAGTTGCTCGTTTACGAGACAGTGGATTACCGGCGATTATACGCGCACGAACGCTCCAAGTAAATCGAGAACATTTCTCTCAGCGAGATCGGCCGAAGAGAGAGAGAGAGAGAGAGAGAGAGAGAGAGAGAGAGAGAGAGAGAGAGAGAGAGAGAGAGAGAGAGAGAGAGAGAGAGAGAGAGAGAGAGAGAGAGAGAGAGAGAGAGTGAGTGAGCGTATAAGCCGCTTCGCTCGCTCGCCTCGCGCTTTCAGCAAAATCATAAACACACAGTGCACGTGGCATGGCGAGCAGGTCTGCTGCTCGTTTGACAGGGAGAAAAAGTTCCCGTTGCCAGTGGTACCTACGATCCTTTGGCTTTACCCCTTCTTCGTGACGAGTACGAAGCAAGAAGCTCGCGCTCCCGAGTTGCGTGAGAACAGCCAGCTCAGCCACTGGAAAAGAACTTTACGACTCCCCGGGGTATGACGATTGGCATCGTAAGAAGACGCGAGCCTCCTCGTCACCGATCTACTCTCTTTCTCGCACTTGATTCGATCCAATACGCCGGAGGATTATACCGGAAGACTTCGGCCCATGTTCGCACTTCGTGCGGCCTAATCGGCTGCGCTTGTAACAGGAATCTGTCCCGTCGATTAAAGAAATAGTCTGGTCCGCTTGAGAGACACGGCTAATGATCTATTGGCCTGACACATTGCGATCAATATCGTCGGACGAAGAAAAACCTGAGAATATACTGGTTACCCCAGGTCGAAGCAACGAGAAAAGAAAAACGTAGGTTCTCTAGCGCTCATTAAGCACCGTTCTGCAGGGATATGGGATGACACAACAAGCGGATTGTATCCATCGTCGGCCATCGATGGGCATCGTTTTTGCTCGATAACTAGTCAGTCGGGCTGACCCAGATGTTCATCCTCGGGCGAGATCGGCCGGAACAACGGTGTCCAGTTCTGGCAAGGACTGCTTTTCACCTCCTTCTTTCTCTCACTCACTCACTCTCTCTCTCTCTCTCTCGTTCTCTCTCCGTCATTGCCTGGGCTGTCAGGTTCTCAGGTGAAGCCGCGAGATGTGGAGAGGACGTGTGTCGAAGGTGGTGGTGGGGCTATGCCAATGTGAGAGTTGGTGGTGGAAGGCTGGGGTGGTGGTGGTGGACTCGTGGGTGGCCCTCTGCGCGTTCGCGCCGCTCCGGCCGTAATTACAGGTT
This sequence comes from Ectemnius lituratus, assembly GCA_910593735.2. Taxonomy (NCBI): domain Eukaryota; kingdom Metazoa; phylum Arthropoda; class Insecta; order Hymenoptera; family Crabronidae; genus Ectemnius; species Ectemnius lituratus. The sequence goes on along the minus strand of OU343036.1, from coordinate 3,170,826 downwards.
CCTTATTTACTGCCTGTTACACACTTCGTTAGCACATCACTTATAAAGTAGTTGTGTACCACTTAGTCGGATAGCCGTCGCTCGCTCGTTCCCGCTCTCTTCCTCGAGCTGCGCATCTCGCATCTCTCATCTTTCCCTTCTTCCTTGCAACAGCCGCTTTGCTGGACCAAGACTCAACGACTCCTACTCTAGTCTAATGTTCGCTTGTCCTCTCTCTCTCTTTCTACTTCTCTCAGTCAACCTGACTGTGCCAACGTTTGCTTTCGGAGACTTGCCAGGCACTTGCCATGGCGATTGTCTTATCTTAATTTGTGAGTTGAGACTGCCACCGGGCAGACACAACTTGAAGCCATTTAAGAGGGGGGTGGGGGTGGAAGAGTTCGGGAATCAAGTGTACAAAAGGTTCGTTCTCGCAGTGGGTCTCTCTGCTTATTGAGACTTCAGTTCAATGTTCGTCGGAGCTATTGAAAATCTTAATGGCAGAAGGTTGGTAGGAGAGGGTATAAGAGGGGCGAAAGGAGAGTCAGCATCTCAGCAAGTGTTCTTCCCTTATTCTCTGCTATATCTTGAGACGAGCCATTTGAATCTCGATTCTCGATGAAGTAGACTTTCTTCCTCTCTCTTTCCCTTGCTCCCTTTTACCGAATAGTCGTGGTAGAGAGTTCTTCGTGGATGATTAGCCAAGGTTCTCTGGCGAAAGGAACGTTCTCCTGGTCGATCAAGGTGTATATGGTATGGTGTGGATTTTATGAATGAATCGCGTGCGTGCCAAGCGGCCTATTAATGGTGGGCTCGACCGCCAACGATAGCCAAGTCGTGTGGTTCGAACACACGAGAGCGGGTTCCTCAATTACTCCGTGAAACCCGGCGATATAGCTGCCGCAGTGATTATCAGGGAGCCATGACGTGCCACGGCTTGCCACAATTTCACGAAGGCTCGGCCCGCGTGCTGCTTATCGTCTTCAACGGCACTCTCATTTTTTTCTCGGTCAAATTTCTGTGCTTAGAACATGTTTTTCACACGGTGGCCCTTTCTCACTGAGTTAAGTAGGAATTTTCTTCCTCGCGTACGTAACTTTTAAGAAAGATGTACACCAGTTACGAATGGCTCTGGTTCTGGAAAGTTCCATGTCGCGTGTAGGTTATCTCGGTATGTTGGTTGAGCGTGTCCGAAGAAAAAGGGTACGGTCGAGAGGTAGTGTGTGCGATACTTCATTTTCAGCGAGCGTAAAGGCAGCGTCGCGAGGAGCCCTTTCAGACTTCGGTTGAAGTCGGGGGGGGGTAGCTTGGGATTCTGACCGTGGAGAGACTTTCCTTCCACTTCCGGCCATCTCGTCTCTCGCAGTCCCGTGGCCGCTCGCTGTCTCCTCCGGCAGGTTCTCTCCTCGTGGCTGTGGCAGTTTCCGCGGAGCCCAGGCACCCGGTAATGAGGTTTGAAAAAAGCCGAAGAAAAGGGAAGACGGAGCGCGACGGGGGGCGGAAGAGGTGTGCCACTAATGCGCGCCAGTGATATGCATGGCCGTCGTCGTCCTCGTGCTCACCGACGTCCTTCGTCGTCGTCCTCCTCCTCGACATCTCTGATGTATCCGTCTCTTACTATTACTCTTTCTTTCTCTCTCTCTTTCTCTCTCTCTCTCTCTCTCTCTCTCTCTCTCTCTCTCTCTCTCTCTTTCTGGACCGTGGCTTCTCCTGTGGCCTCCTTCCCATTTGTTGCCGGTGGAAGGATGATCATCGAGGCTACGTGTCGTCGGATTGTTAGTCCGCGGGCATTCAGGCAAAACTTTCTTGGGGGGATAATTGCGATTGTAATTAAAATTCTCGGGGTGAAAAGGAGCTCCAAACCCACCGCAGCGCGTACTATCCGCGGAGAAATGAGCAAGAGAGGAAGGAAGAGCAAGGGATGGAGCGGTGGGTTAGGTTAGAGGGAACGATGAGAGCGAAGAGAAAGGAAAGAGGATAGAGTCCGAGTGAGGGAGAGAGGAACGAAGAGAGAGAGAGAGAGAGAGAGAGAGAGAGAGAGAGAGAGAGAGAGAGAGAGAGAGAGAGAGAGAGAGAGAGAGAGAGAGAGAGAGAGATCCCGGTTGGAACCTCGACAAGGCGGAGTGCCATAATTGGAACGGTCGCGTGCGCCTGCCGCAGGACAATGGACTCGTCCGAGTGCAAATTATTAACGCGCCCATCTCTCTTACTTTCTCTCTGGCTCACTCTCTTGTTCTCGCGGATTCTCCTACAGTCTTGCGTGCGCGCTCTGCCTTCCTCCCAAGTCCCTGCTTCCTTTTGCAGCCGCCCTCTTCTACTACTTCCTGCTACGAGACCGCCTCGAGAAAATCCCGCTCCCGAGCTTCCGCCGTCGGGAACTTCCCAGGCAGCAGCAGCCGCTTGATTCACCGTGTCTCTCTTCGTACACATTTAATTGTGCTGCCGTTCTTCCAATTTTCAACGATATCTCTGGTAATCCCCTGGCATTGAGTCAGTCGCCCCCTCCCCTTCCAGCTTTTCCAGGCAAGCCACTTTCAACAGAGCGGTAAAATCGGAGACAGAATTCCTATTCGTATTTCTAATATTCGACTGAGATCAACAGCGTACAGTGAAACAATGGTATTGCTGGCGATCAGCGGTTAAGATCCGGAACTGTGGTACATGCTTTTCGGCTGTAAAAGCATGTAGCACGAGGAGGGTGCACATGGTGCTTGTTTCCGCGTTTCCAAAGTAATCTGGCCGAAATCGGGCTCGATCCTGAATAAGGCCATTCTACTGTGCCTCGCGGTAGGCTCGGCACCGGTGAAAAGACGCCAAGGCGAGTTGGCGAACAAGGAAAAAAAAGGCCAGCAAGGAAGGCCGACCTTTGCGGAGTGAGGTTGGCTCACTCGCTCGCTTGCTCTCCCAGTCTCTCTCTCTCTCTCTCTCTCTCTCTCTCTCTCTCTCTCTCTTCAGCTTCCGTGGAAAATGGCGATGCGAGAAGGAAGGAGCGAGAGATATCCGCGCTCTCGATACTTAGTCGGTGCATCCGCAGGCTGGATGCCCGGTGTTCCTTTGTTTAGCCGGAATCAGCGTCGAAAGAAGAGATGGATGTGCAAAAAAGGAGGAAAGGGGATAAATGATGAAAGAGAGGCGCGGTCGAGGTCGGACGGTGCTGGGATAAATCCGAGTGCAAAATCCTTCTGACCCCTTCCACCGCTTACCGTCGCTCTCTCACTCACTCTCTTTCTCTCATTCTCGTTCCCACTCGCTTTTTCTGTCTCTCGAGTGGGACTGAGAGATGAATGGCGTCGAAGGTGAAGGAATGCGAAGGAGCAGAACTAGCAAGCTCGGTCAGAGGTGTAGAGGCACCCAGGGTGGTTTTCGAGGCTGTGTGTCTGAGGGGGTGGTGTGGTGTGCGGCGGCCGCGGTGGTGCGGCCAATCAGGGGTGAGTTCCATTTAAAGCTGGCTCTCGCGCGCGCGGGTGCTCAGCCGCGGCTGAAAGGCATTTAGCCAATCCAAAAAGCCTCCCCTTTCATTAGGCATCTCACTTTGTCTCTACGGCCTCCGAAGGTTTATATTTTAAATGCTAATTGCAAGTTTTTAATGGGCCGTGCCGGGCTGCGCCTCTGGCTTTCCCTCATTGTAGCCCCGACAACCTCCATCCATCCCTCGCCTCTCTCTCCCCCACGCCGCCCATCGCACATTCAAAGAAACGAGCGAGAAGGAGGAACAGGCCGCCGCCACCGCCGCCGCCGCTGCTGCTGCTGCTGCTGCTGCTGCTACAGCCTCCGCCGCGGCTGCGGCGGCGGCCGCGCGCGAGAGAGTGCCGCCGCAACATACCGCGCAAGAGTGAAAGCTCGAGTGTACGCGCGCAATCCTGCCGAAGGGGAACAGTGAGACAGAAAGAGACGGTGAACGAGGCGGGTGAGGGCACGGAATTGCGAGAGAATCGCGCGCGGGGAGTTAGGTCGTGCAAAAGAAAGCCAAGGAGAAGAGACAGAAAACACATTCGCTGGTGAGACAAGAGAGCGCTAAAAGTACGCTTGAACGGGGCCAGCTATCGCGCGGGTATTTGTTCCGCCAGCGGTTATAATGAAAAAATTGCGGCTTTCGCTTGGCATTATACATATACACCAGTAGCCCTCGCGCGAACGCACGCACACTCGCTTTCTTTACGCACCGGCACACTGTGGGAGTGCGTTTGCAATTTTCCCTGGTGGTGTGCCCCTGTGCCTGCCTGCCGCCTGGCGTTGGATGGCCGACGCCGCGCCGTCGTCGCGCCAACAACCTAGCCACCTCGATGAATTAAGCTCTGCGTGCGAGCAGACGCGTGACGCTACTCGTCCTGCCAACGGCAATTACCAAGCGCCCTTAGCCTTCCTCCACATTTTGCTTTTTCGCCACTGGATTATGTTAATAAATCGAGCGAAAATAATTGGCCGCTCGTCATCGTGCGATAAATGATACACTCGGTATTCTTACACGATGATTACTTAATAAGCTTAACATCGAGGCATCGTGTACTATGAAAATGTTCATCGTACGAGTTTTATACAATTAACGCTTAAAGATAATCGAGAAATTAGTTAATGGCATAAATGTACAGAGTCGTATTAGACCAGCATTTTGATCGACACGCTGGAAGAAGCATATAACAGGAACAGAATGCATTATTCACGCGTAGCTGTAGCAGCAGCGCATGTTGGTCGGCACGGTAGCAGTTTCCACCCTGGCTAAGGTGCGCGGATGTATATCTCCCTTGAAATCTGAGCTGGCATGCGGTCGGGAGAGCGCTGCCTTCTCCCCGGCGGAAAAGCGGAACGAAGCGCGAAGCCAGCCGGCCATTCCGCTAAGGCAACACCGACGCGCTTCGAAGAACAGGAAGTCTGAAAAGGAGGAGAAAAGCAAGAAAGTAGCGGCTTCCAGGGTGAGAGAGGGAGAAAGAAGAGTGGGTGTGGAAAGTGTGGAAGGGGTCGAGAGAAGATGGTGGTAGGTGCGGGAGTGGCGGCTCGCATTATTAGCACGTCGAATGCTCGGAAACTTTGGTTGGGAGAGCGGAGCACATTCATATTTCACCTTGAATGGCATTATGAGAGCGAGGGGAGACAGGCGCGTTTCTCACAGTACGATAACGAGGTTCCGCGACACCGACGGCGGCCGAGAAGGCGACGCTAGGAGGGGGCAGGAAGGAAAGCCAAGGGGCTCGAAAAAAGGACAAGCGGCGTCGACATCGCCGTCTTGCCCCGTGGTTGAGGACGACATGAACGGGGCATCGATGGAACACCAAGTTGAGAAGGAGAACGAGATAGGCACCGGGTACCAAGGGAGGAAGAAAGGGCGAGAAGGGGTCATAGGGAGTAAGAGAAGCAGCATTGACGGAAGACGAGCTACGTAGGAAGAGCAGACTTCTTCGTTGAGGCTCCTCGGTGGAAGGAAGGTTCAGTAGGCACCGGAGCAATAGCAGTGGGGACAAACTGCTGAAAGGAACAACTCGGAGTGAAGGAAGAGGATTGAAAAGTGCCGCGACTGAAAGCCCGATTATTTTCCGCTCCTTGTCGTTCCCGCCTAATCAGCGAATTAAACCCCCTGCCTGCAGGGGCCAAGATTTGTCTCCCCTCTTCTCCTATCGTCCCCGCCTCCTTTACTACGCGGCAAACGTTGAAAAACGAGAAGAAGCATCGAGGACGATGACGACGTCGACGAGAGTTCCCCGGCGCTCTTCCGCAGCCGAGCATCTTCTCTGCTCTTTCTTTTCCGTTCCGGCCGCGCGCCAGGAGGAAGCCGATTGTGTCAGTTTCCACGCGGCTACGGAGCTGGACCGGAGCGAGCCCCGAAGGAAACCAGCCGGGAGAACGGGGGGGAATACTGGGATCCCTGGTGAAAAGTCGCGCTGGACGACCATTGTAAGTGCGAGCGAGTGCACCCTAATTTCCTTTGCCAAGCTCGCGCTTCCGTTCTTTTTTACGAACCGAGCTCCGCCACCGTATCAGTAATAGCCCGAGGTCCTCTCGGCGAATACCTTCAGCGCGGATGTACACCAGGATCACCTTGTATGCAAATAAGACGAACCTACCCGTTTCGTGGGACTTGCACTTTTTCTTCTGAATAGAAAACTGTCCAAATGTGTCGTGTCTATTTCATATCCGTAACCATTACTCCCGGAAAGCATTCCAGTCGACTCGCACAATTTCTTGCGCGCTGACCTGCCTCCAAAAGAGTTACAAGCTCGCGAGAGTTTTCGCGCGATAGTTCTGACTCCAGTCAGCGCGCGCGCGCGCCCGCGCGCTTACTCGTGTTTAATGTAAATTCGCAAATTGGAGAGGACCAAGGTAATCAACTAGCCGCCAACGAGTAACTCCCGTAAACTCATTGAAATAGTTCATAACTTCAGCGCTAGTTTGAGTTTCGAGGCTCCAACTTCCACGGAATTTCCCACATCATACCGACCCGACCGACTGGCCCGGCATTGTTACCGCGCTTCTGATAACTTCGCCGCAGTATTTTATCCCATACCCACTGCCCGCCTGCTAACCCTTGCCCCTCATCCTCCCTTTCGCCCTCTCGCTCATCCCTTCTCTCCTCTCGATCAAATCAACCTTATCGCGCCCTTGTCTTTGTTGTTGTACCGCTGATCGCGATACTGTACTTCCAATATCAAAGTTTCCCACGGCTGATCTTCGCCCGGTTCTCCCGCTCTCCTGCACAACTCGCCATTCATCCCGAACGGTCCATCAATATACACCAGAACCTAACAGTTGGACACGTCCCTGATAAATATCAACGATTCATTTAAAACAATTAGCAATACCCAAGAACACTTGTCATTCAATTAATATTCTGACTGTTATTGGAAACATTTAGAAATTCGACCAATGGATTTCATTCATAAAGTAACACTAGCGTCGAGGGAAAGCAAGAGAACAAGGTCGCGCAAGGAGATATATCTCATCGGATTAAAAAGCTTCCACATAAATAGATGGAGTCAGCACGGACAATGAAAGTAGGGGAAGGCAAGGTCTTGTATGGTGGGTCGTCGGTGGTCCAAGCTGTGTCGGTAGTATACGCGACGCGGTGCCGGCGGGAATAGTAAGAAAGTAAGTAGGTATTGGTAAGAGAGTAACAGAGCGGCAGCAACAATGCCAGAAGCAGCAGCATCACCGAGAGGCTCTATAGGGAGCATGGCGTTGCCGAACAGCGGGAGGGAGCTGGCCGTCGCTTGTGGGTTTGCGTATCCGCTCTTAGTATATTGGAACGAGTCTCTCTTCAGCATCCATAGCGTTGTACTCTGTCGTCTGCAGTGGTGGCCGACGTCGTCGTCGTCGTCGTCGTCGTCGTCGTCGTCCTCGTCCTTTCCACCCCCGTACTCCTTCGCCACCAGTCCGTTCATCTTTCTTCGGCCCAATCCTCTCTCGGTCGACCCTCTGCGTCCTACTCTCTCGTGGCACCCTCTGCTGTGCTTCCCTTCCTTCTCATTCCTCTCTTCCTTACTCCCTCTTTCTCTCTTTCTCTCTCTCTCTCTCTCTCACACTCACTTGTTCACCGCGTCGCGGACCCTCGGCCACGTACACAAAGAGCACGGGTCTCCGGCTTTTATTATACGCCAGATACGAGAGATAGCCATGGCTCTCTCGTCGCTCGGACGCTGGCCTCTCGCTTCCATCTCTTTCTCGCTACAGGAAGAGGCCGCCGACGCCACCGTCGCCACCGCCGCCACCGCCGCCGCCCTCGACGTCCGATTCTCGAACGAAAGAGACCAGGCCTATTGGCAAACTTTGCGAATCTTGGATCGCGACGGATTAGGCTCCGCCAAGTAGCATCCCTATTCTTATCAAGTTTCCGAAGATCCGAGCATACATTGTGTAACTCTTCAGATGGCCATTGTCGAGCCGGAACGTCCCAAGACCATCTCACTGATTATAAAGTTGCATACAGCAAGATTCTCTGAAACTAGGTGGGAGAATACAGTTTCGTAGTAGGGTGAGATTACTCTGGAGTGAGTTCGTTTTAATTCAAGTAGAAAGAATCATTTATAGAGAATGTTCCATGTGCTCTGTGCTAGAATCTGCGCGGCGGGGCCGGCAGCAAAGACGACCTTAAATCGATTAGAGGATAGTCTCCTCGACGAGATGAGATCGGGTATGGGAAACTGATAGAGCAGCGAGATTGGATAGAATGGGGAATCCCTGCAAAGTGGATGAGAGAGCTCCGTAGGAGAACGGAGGCGCGCGGTGCGTCTCTTTACCTCCACATACATCTCTTCCGTCTCTCTCCTCATGTAACCCATACGAGATAGGCCAAGTCTCTTCACCCGTGTTCCGGCGACAACTTACCGTCGTAAATTACACTTTCATCTTCCACTCTTGGCCTCCCATTCGCTCCCTCAGCAACGGCTGCTCCCGCAGTGAAAAGATCATTCGTATCTCGCGATTTATATCGTGTCCGTACGGAGGATCTCGAGATCCATCGGTAAATCAACCCTAATCTCGTACCGCTGTTCTATTAATACGATTTACTATTCTCTTGGAACACTGTCTTCCATCAAGCTCGTGTTGAAAGTAGAATGGAAAGAGTTGAAAATTCATATACAAAGTTTCTTTAACATTACATTCTCACTTTCATAAGTAAAGCTGACTCTAGTTGTGGCTGGTATACGTTCAACTAATAAAATGCCTGAGGGTACCAGATAAAATTCGATATGCGGTTTCCAGATGTTCGCGGCGCAATTTTCGCGCAGCCAACGCAGGGATAAGCGCGAACAGTGTGGCAAATCGGGATAGTGAACTAGAGAGACAGGGAGCCGCGAGTGAGGGAGCAAGTGTGTGGACGCGGGAGAGTGAGAGAAAACGAGAGCGAGAGAGCTCTGACGCTCGAAAGGCCGCCGCCGCTGCCGCTGCCGCTGCCGCCGCCGCCGCCGCCGCCGCCGCCGCGCGCGACGGGTGCGAAAGCCAAAACCGCAGAATGAAATTACTCCTGCTCAATCGTTTATAACGGCAGGATAAATGGATTAAACCGTTGGCGCACGGCTCGCAGTTTATTTGTCATCGTCGCGCCCGAAGTGGCGCCTACCAGCCGCTACCAGTCGTCCCTCTGCCAAAACTCGTGTCCCCGACCTTGACACCTACCCGAAGACGAATCCTCCGACATTGAAACTCCCGTCTTTGCAAGCTCCTAAGATAAATGTCGAGCAAGTGTTCCACGTGTAACTTGTTCTCGGAGATCTTCATAACTCTTCACGTCAGATAAATAACGTTGAACTCCTGGCTCCTTCACCGAGCAATAGTTCTTTCGAATGGTTGTTTGCCCGACCGTTAAGATTGAGTAGAGAAGGATTCCTCACCAGTGAAACAGAGAATCGAAACTAACATTACGTGTACTCGTAACGATGCCACCGTGCAACTGAAATATACGACAAAAGCGAACACGACTGCTTTTTCATATAGAGGGGGAAACTTTCCGCTTGCGAGCCACTTATATGGTATAGTGTATGAGTGAAAAGGGGGAGAAAAGCTATGGGATAATGTATATGCATTGCACTACCTGCTGGCTCTTTTGAAGAGTGCACCACGTACGATAATGAAAGCTTCATGCGTTAAATCCAACGCTGTGCTAATCCTTGAGCAACGTGTTCGTATATCCTATCAACTGATCGGATCTTCCTTCCAATCTACATCTTAATTTCTTCGCCTATGTCAAGCTTTATTATTCAGCCTAGTTTTTCAAGAATGTCGTTTGTCTCTCATAAGCTGTGGTATTCTGTAGGAGGGTAACGACGGGGGGTGGAATTTAGGGGCTGCTCACTTGCCGAACCCAATATATGTATATTCGGGGGCGGTTATGCGCTTGCTCTTTCTCTCTCTCAGTCTCTCTCAGGGTCGAAAGGAAACTTGGTCCCCTCGATGACGCAGAGCACCGTGCCAGGATGCCGTAATGAAAAACTGCGCGCAAGGGACGCCTACCCGATGCGAAAAGGTAGATAGGTATACATACGCACACATACATTCTTCCGGCTCTCGGCCCTCGCGTATTTGTGCACACGCGCGTGCGTGAGGGGCGGGCGAGAGCGAACAAGGGTGCAAGAGTAGCCCTTCCATTGTTTGAAATGCGAACACTTATACCAGAGTAAAGCGCGGCTAGTAAAAAGAGAGACCAGATGAGAGAAGTACACATCGCCATGTGGTACATCCTGGCATCTCTCTGTCTGTGTCTTTACATGCATACACCACTGAAATACCAAGAAAGAAAGAGATAGCAAATGTTCTGAGAACAGTACATAGGGGACAGTGCAAGGGAGAAAGGTGTAAGTCGTGCGAGTTGAGTTACATCCACCAAAACATTATCTAGAATCTTTGCCTTTCTCATTTTTACCCGCTGTAATTTCGCCATCAAATCTCCTAACTTGAAGAAGTGTATCGAAAGGGATACCAGAATCCCAATGTAATGACCGGTTGCGAGTACCTCTTGCCAAATAGTAGAGGATCATCTCTCAGTAGGGACAATACATGGGACACAAGGGGGAATTGTCAAGCCTCTTAGTAAAGGCAGCAGACACAGCAAAAATTCGCGTACCGGTTGCTTATGTATAAGAAAGACTAATATAGAAGATCATATCCGTAATTTTATTCTTCTTTTATACAATCGTGAGATAGACAAGCTATGATCGGGAAAGTATGTTTCGTTGGTGCCAGAGGATGGCCTCATTTACGGTGATGCGTAGGTTGTATTAAAGTCTCTTTTAATGCAGGCGTCCGTGAACGCCGCTCGCAAAACGAAACGCGCCCGCCACAAAACGGGTAAGGAAGAAACAGTCCGGGCTAGTGTGCACAATGGGAGCGCGGAAAAAATCATCGGGCGAAACACGCGCGACAACAGTGCCCGTTGTTTAACTGCTTTGATTCTAATCCGAGAGAATCGAAGCTGGTACTGGAAAGGGAAGTATGGAGGACGTAAAATCGGAGGTATATTTGGTTTTTTCAATCACGGAAGAGCGATGTTGCTGCGGAGCTCTTTCGCGCTATCGGCATTCATTTATAACTATGGACGCGGAGCAGCAGTAGCATCAGCAGCATCAGCAGCCAGTGGCGGGGTAGGCGGGCCGCTTCTAATCCAACGAACTATCAGTATGATGAAGCCGAAGTGCGAGCGAGCGAGGCCGCCGGGGTGTTTTCACTTGGAGGACCACCGCGAATAATTAGGGGAAAAAGCTGCGCTATACGGGATTAACTGGTAACGGCGCGTGAGTGAAAGAGAGACAGAGAAAGAGAGGGAAAAAAACGAGGGAGAGAGCAAGTCGAGATTGCTGATTAATACAGATTGCAAGAGACGAATACAGTTAGCACGAGTGAGAAAGGGCGTGGGACAGAGTGGGAGGCTTGCGACGCACGCTGAATGAACATGGATTCACGGACACCGTTGGACCCGCCATTTTCGTTTTTCGGCCTGGAACCTACGAATGTGTATGAGAACGCGCGCGCGAGCATCCTCTTCTCCTTTTCCACCCTCTGCGCGTATTCAGCGGGACTATCGGGCGGCTCTCGCACTCTCCTCTACCGCCGTCGCCCCGCCGAGGGGATGATGCTTGCTCGCGCAATCCCGCACGCCCCTTTACCCATCAGTGTCACCGTCACCGTCAACGTCATCACGACGGATCGCACCAGCATAGCCCGCACCGATCGCACTTGTCCTCTTGCACTCTCTCTCACTCTCTCTTCCTCTCTCTATTGACTCTCCACCGAACATGGAACTGAGTTTAAACGTCAGCGGCATACCACCGTCATCGACCATCTAGGACCGTTCCGTTGGATGCTGTATGTTAAGTACGCACGTAGAACCCACGCGCGCGCTTGCTTTACCCGCTCCCGTCAATTATTTATAAACAGCCTTGCCAAGGGGATTTTAGAATTTAACGAGACCCTGCTGCGTAACACAACTCACGTCTCGCCCCCTGACCCCCTGACCCCCCTGGCACTCCTCACGCTGTGTTCCTCGTACTACGAAATGCCAGTAGGCTTACGTTTCTCTGGTGCGGGCCCCTACGCGCACATGTATCTTGCAGGAACACTCGACGGTGATATACCGTGCATGAAAAATCGGGTAACCCTAACGAGAATCTCCGGATTGAATGTCGTCTTGTGCAAATGTCTGATATTATTGCAGAGCCTTTGGTGATTTAGGTTTTTATAAAGTTATGAAAAGTTATTGGTTCTCAATGATTTTTTTTGTGATTTATCTCTTTTGTAATAAAAACCTTAAATTTTGTGTTGATACTGTTAATTATTCAGGATAAAAGAATACCCGATTGAATCTCACATTCTAACGAGAGTGGCGACCTAACGAATTTAACAAAGGGACTTTCTCAGTCATATTCTGATCCACGATACATTTTAATCCGCAGGAACAGTGCACTGCCAGCGGCGGGGATCACGCGATTCTCGTGTGTGCGTCTTTCACATACGAAAAATTGGTGACTTCCACAAAACGGGGTCCGCTAAGCGTCCTGGAAGCTTGTGCTCGTTTTCCTTCCACCTCTCGGCAGGCGGTCCACGGCTACCGAATCCCACAGCTTTCCCAATTTAGCCCCTGTGATTTTAAAAGCGCGAGCAGGTACGCGAACGCGCCCGCGCGCGCTCCGCGATTAAACGGTCGGCCGATGAAAGGCGTTACATCAGGCAAGCGCTGCAGTCGCTTGTGCGAGCTTTTTTCCGCGGGGCCGCAGAGAGGTCCGCGTCAGACGTTAAGCCGCCCCTAATCCCCAATCAGCGCCGTCGGTCCGGCCAGGAGGCAAGAGGACCAGAAAGCGCCTGTTTGCCGAATTAGCGGAACCCGAATCCTCGGCTAAATGCAAATGCTCTCTCGGGCAGGTGGTTTCATATTCCAAGGGTTGCTTGCTTGCCTCTCTCCTTCCCTCTCTCTTATACCTTCACTCGCTCATCCTGCTCTCTCTTTCTCTCTCTCTCTCTCTCTCTCTCTCTCTCTTGGCACTCTGTTCTCCTTTCCCACATATACGTTGGCTCGCTCACTCTCTCTCTCTCTCCTTGGTGTGTCTGAATGAAGGTGGGGCGTCGGGGGGTGTGGGGGGGTGTCTGGAAGTCTCGCTCATTAGCGGAGCCACGGTGACGGGACTACACCGGGCTTCGTAGCCTGGTAGCACCGTCACCGGCAATCCTGTAGCAACGTCCCCAGCAATCCGGGCAACGACCGGCCCTCCTGGAAGGTTCCTGGGCTTCCCTTGCTTCAACCGTTGCCACCGGTGTCACCGGAGCTCGGAAATCTGTTCGTCCCTCTGTTCCAGCAAACGCTCTCTCAGTTCTACCCACCCACCCCCACTCCATTCTATCTTTCTCTCGCTCACTCACCCTCGCTCTCTACTCTTTTTTCCTCCGCCTCTCAGTCGCTCTGTTTTTTTCATGAGCGCGTGTCACGCTTGTGCGAGGTGGAAAAATGAGCGAGCAATCTCGGGATTACGGCTGAGTAGCGCGCGCGCGCCGCTACCGGCGGCCCCTCAGCGGAGGTTTGATTTTTCTGGAGAGCCAAGAGCCCGCTGGCTTTTCAAAGTCATTCCAGCAGATTGAATGGAGAGAGAGAGGAGTGAGAGAGGGAGGGAGAGAGGAAGTGGGAACGAGGAAACGTAAAGTTTAAAGTAAATGGAGATTTTACGTCTCTCGCGATCACGGGTGAGATACCTTCCGCTTCCATCATGCACCGAAGAGCGCACACTTCGCCTTGGGAGAAGTGTGGCGCCTCCAAAACAAACCCTGAATAATGAACTCGGTCATACGGCGAGCGGGAACGCGTGAATTCATTAACTGAATCACGATGAAGCCGATATCGATCGAGGAGAAAGATGAATGGCAAAGTTCCTCGTTGTTCATTAAACTGCCTTCTTAATTCCTTTTTTCCACCCTTCTCTTCGTTATGACATGGCGCAGTCAGGATAATTGTAGCGATGCAGGCGGTAGCAAGTGCGGTGCGACTTAATTGCCAGAGGAAGAGAGACAGCCAGAGAATGTGTATCAAACGTGGTAGCGTAACAAATGCACCGGAGTTTCATAAAGGCTGCTTCGCTCGAGGAGCATTTCAATAGCAAGCGAGAGAAACGTGAGCCGACGACGGTGACGACGACGGCGACGTTGACGTCGCCGACGACGACGACGACGACGTTGACTCGTTATTAAAAGATCGCTGAATGGCAGAGAGAAAAAGTACGAAACGCGCATTGTACCAGCAATTAAAGTACTTGCATGAACGACTCGTAGGCACATCAACCTCATTCACGCGACCACTAATTTGCGCTTGAAAATCAACTCGTGGAACGCGAGCGCGCGCGCGCGCTCGCGCGCTAACTACGTTATGCGCGCCCGCGCGTATATTACGTAACACCGCCCTATTATGGAGACTTTCTCTATTGACGACTTTTGCCTCTAAGTCCTTTGTTCTTTCCGCTCTTTATTTCGAACGAGCGTCGCTGCCCTCCTCTACCCACTTCTGCTTGCCGTCGCACATGCGTGTCTCTATCTCGCGCTAATCGCTTCTACGAAATCACCGAGCCAAGCATATTTTCGTTGTCGCGACCAACACAATAGATACTTGTTCCTGTTACTCTTCGTTAATACGTCTGCTTTACTTACGTTTTATCTTAATTGAAGTTAATTCTTCGTTGATCGACCACGTTCTCCAAGTACAGTGTACACCAGTTGTTTCGAACCTCCCGGCGGCAATACTTTTATCGAGGAGAGAGAGTCGCCTTAAACCCTGAGAAAGGAGATCAAAACAAATCGGCTTTACCGAGGCTTCCCGGGGGGTGAGAGGGATAGGCAGAGCCAGCACTCTCCTCGAGTAGGGGTGGACGCGCGACGAGGGGTTATTCTTAATATTTGTAAGGTTTTCATCTACCACCGGTGTGAGAAAGAGAGAGAGAGAGAGAGAGAGAGAGAGAGAGAGAGAGAGAGAGAGAGAGAGAGAGAGAGAGAGAGAGAGAGAGAGAAACACGCATGATAAAGCGAGATCGGGCACAGTTGGATACCCTCGAGATAGCTGGAAAAAGAAGAGAGGCAAGAGTACCCTCCGGCATCGTGGAAAATACGCAAATCCCGGATTAGAAACGAAGGGCGAAAATGTCAGATGATCTTCTCCACTCCCAGAGTGAGTTCTCCACTCCGTCTCGTAACATTCAGTTCAAGAGCTCCGGGAAAACTGGCTCGCAGGAAGTACCTCGGAGGAAGGAAAGAAGTATATTGGACGAGGGTGAAATAAATACTTGCGATAACCAGCGTCACATCGAGCCTCCTCTACTAAATAGGAATGTGGACAATGCTTTGAGTGTGCCGCCGTTCGAACCTGACAAATCGAAAGCAACAATCTGGGGTGTCAGCCTAGGTGCTTCATTACTGGCCAGATACTTCCGATCACTCTCACCTTTGTCAATCATACTACAATCAAAAAGTGATCAACAATAACTCTCTACCATCGACTTTCAATTTAACAAAATTGAAACTTAAACATTCATAACATACCGTTCCAATTTCTCATTTCTGCTTAATTGAAAATCCAGGTGCACTGGAACAACAGGGTTAGTTCTGATGGAAGTAAAGCGATTTGCAAGGGACAGAATGGTGGGGGTAGGGGGGGGGGGGGGTGGGGGGTGGAGGTTGGTACGGTTGGTTCTCTCGCGCTGTATTTCCCTTAATCCGCGTCAACACTCCGGGGAACGATTTCTGGCGCGGAGGGCCGAGAGAAATTTTGCGGACGGGCGAGGGCGCTTTGTGGCGGCTGGAAGTCCGCGAACGTGACAAATGGAAACCGGTGGCTGTTGGCAGGTCGTTCGTCCTAGGTAGTCGAGCAGCCACCGAGAATGACGGTGGCGTGTAGTTGTACTTTGCTACCGGTGGTAGTACCGTACAAGCTGTAGCTGGCTCGTTCTCGCTGGCTGGCTGGTTGGTTGGTTGGTTGGTTGGTTGGCTAGTTGCTGTTGTTGCCACTGGTGTTGCCTGTAGATGGAGAGGTTTAGGCTGCCCTGGGCTTGCAACGCTACAGGGCTCATGGCTACCTAACTAATTACCTGATCCTACCGTGAACAACTGAGCGAGTTCATTGGCGAGGAAAGGGAGGAAAGAGGGAGTGCGAGAGAGAGAGAGAGAGAGAGAGAGTATGCGAAGCCAATGCATGTGGCTGGTTGGCTGGGTGCGCTAGCAGTGCGCCCCGGTGCGGTGTGTGCCGCCGCGCGCTGTGTTCTGTTCCTGACACCAAAGACTTCTCAACTTCCAGCCGGCGCTCGACTCGCGGTGGTGCCAGCCATAATACAACTTCGCTCACGGTTATATACACGAATATTTCGCCGTTAACCACAGCCGACCTCGGGAGAACCGCCCGCGGTCTCCGCTTCCAATGACCAGCGATCGTGCGCGCGCGCCCCCCGCAAAAGGAATGTTCTCTTCCACCGCTGAAATACCAATCGACCGAGTACGCCGTTCTCTAGCCCACCGCCCTACGAAAAATTCCCAGGCTTCCTCCAGACTTTCTCTCTCTCTCTCTCTCTCTCTCTCTCTCTCTCTCTCTCTCTCTCCTACTTGCTATTGCTCTCTGTCTCTCTGTCTCTCTCTCTCTCTCTCTCTCTCTCCCACTCATACCCCTTTCTTCTCCTCTATCCATTATCCGCATGAGCGAGGGAAGAAATGGTAGCGAGTACCAGCGAGCACTCTCGAATTGAAATCCGTCTTCGGGATGATAGCGGGCAGATATCGCCGGCTCGCTCGTGCGCAACCCGCTGTACTTGGATACCGGAGAAGGTGGCGGAGGAGAGGAGAAGGAGGATGGTGGCTTGTACCACGGTGGTTGTACCCAGCGTCCCTTCACTCTCTCGAATTACTACTGGGACACAGAAGGAGGAGAGATGAGCGCGCCGCGCTACACGAGAACCTACTACGTAACGGCGAATGGTAATTCGCGAAAGCTTTCATCCATTAAAATCCGAAACTCTCCTAAGGCTCTTAGGAGTGTAATCACATCACGTTCCTTGAACGACTGCCGTCGTTCTCTCCGTCACTCTGCTGCTTGCCGGGCTTGGGGCGTCCGGGAGAAGCGACCGAGCGCGCGCGCGGCAACCAGGGCTACCGTGCGGGGATGCTGCTCTCTCTCGCTATGTCTTTAAGCTGGTATACGCTCGGTATGAATTGAAATCACCGCAAATGGATCCAGCAATGCGAGAGTAGGACGGATGGATAAGAGGGACGAGAGCTTGGACAAGAGCAAGAGAGCCATTGGGAAAGGAGGGTGAAGAGGGGCTTGGGAGAGAGAAAGAGAGAAAGAGAGAGGCAGGAAATTCCTTTTCAGTGACAAAACCATCGCTGGCCGCTTGATGGAACTCCTCATTCCTGGCCACATCAGACTGACGTGTTGTCATATCGACTGGTGGATGTCGGAATATGATAGGAAGGTATTTATACCGGATGGACCGACCATATCCAGATGGAGGAGGAGCCTGGGCCAGGAGATAGGAAGAGAGCCACCGCCGCCGCCGCCGCCGCCGCTACTGAACCGCTGCGGATGCTGTCGGTGCAGGAGACGGCCCAGTGCGGAGCAATAGAGGGCACCGGCCAGATACGAAGGGGGAAATAGAGAGAATGGAGGAGGCATGAGGGAGATGGAGGATCGATTCGATTTTACAATCTCAGCCCTTCGTTGTATTTGAATTCCATCGCAAGCCGCGCGTACCTACCTACCAGGAACGCAACCTATAGCTCACCCGATCCCCGTCAGTACGTGCCCTGTCCTATAGCAATCCTCCTCGTATCCACTGTTGCCCGGAGGATTGTACACACCGATCGCCTCCATCCCTCCCTCCCTCTCCCTCCCCCCTCACCCCCGTCACGTCAGACGCTGTGTTGCGACAACGACCAGTGCAAATGTTGAAGGTTGTCGCCTAATCATCTCAATCAATGTTTCCTTAGGTTTCCTATCCTCCTCGCCTATACTTGCCCGATAACACCGGCTCGCCGATCTCCCTCTAACAGTCACTCATCCACACACTACGTAGGATTTGAGGAAAGACTGCCCAAGATAAAGCCAGAATCGAAAGCCATTTAATCCCAATGGATCTTAAACACCAGACCATCATCTACCACCCACTCTCTACGATTATGACGATGAAATCACAACATTGATAGAAAAAGAAACAGATGGATACCGGTGAAAGGGATATTTCTACATATTCTCTGGTTGTATTCATTGCCTCCGAACTGTTCTCGAAGGAGGATGAAAGATCGAATGGGAATTGGCAAGACTATTCCATCGAGCGGAGGCTAAAATACGATAGAGGACTAGGATAAGAGGGAAAAGAAAGCGGTGTCGGGTGGATGGGTGGGTGGTGGCGGTGGTGGAGGCGCAGGATCGATCGTATTTTCCAATCTCAGCGGAAACCTATCTACCCCGGAAAGCCCGGCAGCCTCTCGCCGTCCTCTGCCACCCCCTTTGGCCCCACACCGTTCCCGTCCCCCGTCCCCCGTCCCCCCACCCCTTCCCACCCACGACTGTATTTGAATTCCAGCGCGTAGCTTCGGACGCAAGCAAGCAAGCCGTCGGGGCGAGTAGGAGCAAGAGCG
This sequence comes from Ectemnius lituratus, assembly GCA_910593735.2. Taxonomy (NCBI): domain Eukaryota; kingdom Metazoa; phylum Arthropoda; class Insecta; order Hymenoptera; family Crabronidae; genus Ectemnius; species Ectemnius lituratus. The sequence goes on along the minus strand of OU343036.1, from coordinate 3,152,271 downwards.
GGCAAGAGCAAGCCGAGCGCATAGAGAGTACGGAACCAGCTGGTTGGCGGGAGGAGGCAACGGCTCTCTCTCGGGCTCCAGCGCGTAGATCCTGGGGGGGTGGCTGGCCAGGAATATCGGTGGCAGTGGCGCGTCAAGCTCGGCAGGATTCTGGTGCTTGTGATGCCTCGCACCAACGCCAGAAGCAGAACCTCAACACTGCTCTGCGCCACTCTATCCTTCTCACTCTCTCTCTCTCTCTCTCTCACTCGCTACCTCCTTCTTGCGCATACACATATCGCCTCTTGATTCTCTGTTGCTCCTATCTTCCTCACACATTCTCCCTCCATCTATCTCTCTCTCTCTCTCTCTCACTCACTCTTCTCTTAGCCGCGTGCGTTCTACCCTGATCTTGCATCTCCTTCCATTAGTTTCACGTTCCTCTGACTCGGCGCCGCGCCGCACCGCACTGTCTCTTCCCCTGGCAGGAGAGCGCGCGCCTCTATCTATGTGGGTAGTTGCGGCCGGTGCTGCGATTGAATGCTAGGAATTTCATCATGAGTTGAGTCCTGGAGACGACGCTCCGCCGCGGCAGAGCACCGGGGCTTCGACGTTGGCGTAGTGAACGCGCCTCGTAGGATGAGGATCGTAGAGCTCTTTCACTCACTCTCTCTCTCTCTCGCTCTCTCTTGCTCTCTCTCGTTCTCCCCGGCCTTCTCTCGGGATGGTGGTGGAGAACCGCCCCCGGGGGTTAGCTACCCCTCCGTCGGCTGGGCTATCCAGCGGACAGGACTCTAGCGTACGGACTAACGGGGCCAGCTAGCCAGCGAGCGAGCGAGCGAGCGAGCGAACGACGCAGGCGGGCAGGAGAGGCAGCAGCCCCTTGCTTAGCAGCCGGCCGGTTCCAATCATGATTCCACGCTCCACCGTTTGAAGTCTCGATTGAAAAGGGGCGGAGGTTTGACTAAAGAACGAATGCTACGGCTATCGTCCATCCCTCAGAGAGAACTTGCCTTGCTTGCTTCGACTCCGTATCGCGTGTGTACGTGCGTCCGGTCTTCTCCCTCGCTCTATCGCTCAAGAACTCGGAGCGCAGCATGCACCAGACGTACGGTTCAGGATATACGTTAATGCGAGATTCTTCCTATTTATCGATCTCTTTCTATGACTCTTACTGCAGCGATGGTATATAATACGAATCCCCTCTTGTTAAATAGACATCTAATAAAAGACAACTTATATGAAAGTCTAATGAAATCCTGGAGTAGTTATACCTTATGTTACAACGGTGGATTTCGTAGATTTAATATGACGGTAGAATGGAATAAGATCTTGATGATTCAGCAGCGCGGAAAGAATCTTGGGAGTCAGAACCATGAAGAAGGCATGTAGAACATCTTAATAGAGACTTTACCTTACTCTCTGGTACTCTGCGCTCGAGGCTTGCGATCCAATCTCTTCAACGAGTGAGATCGTGTTCTGAATTTTAAGGAGGACTTCTGTAATAGATACGTCAGCCTCCCAGTCACCCAGTCACTTGTAATCCTTCGCGGTTCCGGTACAGAGAATCCCATACAAGCGTTCCCACTCACTCCTTCCATGCCAGACACTCCTACGCAACCGTATATGGGGAAAATCTACAGCAAGTCTTGGGCACAATGGGGTCTCGCATTAATCAACTGTACTCAGAAGTCAATCTGTGCAGGCTATGTGAACAGGCTGGAAATCCAGCGATTCTTCCGCTTGACCCCGTACTGCGCGATTCATAAGCGGGAGATCGGGAAACGCCTTATTAGCGAAATGGGCTGGGCTTCTCTCGCTCTTTCTCTTGATCCTTTTCTCTCTACTCCTGTAACGTTGGGGTCCTTGAAAAGGGGCTTCTGGGCTATCGTACGCATATCGAGAGACGGAGAGAGAGAAGCCCTTTCCACTTTCTCTCTCAGCCTGGTCGTATCATTGTGCCGGATCTCATCACAAAGAGTAGCGATAGCATCGAGCCATCCTGTCGATCTCTACGTACTCTGCAACCCCTGTCTACTAGCACACAGGCTTCAACCCAGTGCAACCGACTCCTTCCTTCCTCCATTCATCCATATTACTTCCCCTAACATTGCTGCATACTCCTGCCACTCTTCTACTTCTTCGATCCCCTCTCTCTCTCTCTCTCTCCCTCTCTTTCTCCTTCAACCAGTCGACTCTTCCATCTCCCTCACGAAATCTGTGGAGGAACCCGGCGACACTGGGGTGGCAGAGCCAGTAATCCGACGAAAATTACATATTATTATGACGTGTTATTAAACGCGTAATAACGGGCCGACGGTGCGCCAGGTGGCCCTGAGGACGGCGATCTCGATGGATCTGTTATGGGGGACGATAAAAATCTTACGACATCCATCGGCCGACCGGCCTCGCACGGCAGCCTGTTCCCAGCGAGAATTTATGGATATACGCGGGCCCTTCTCTCTTCTCCTGTAATTGTAACGAGCACTGTAATTGAGCGAGCGATTTGTTACTCAGCGATACGATTGTTGCCACAGGGTAATGCGATCCTGTGCTATTAGAATAACGATTACTTTTGCCTGCCCTTTATTTCTCTGATCCAATATATGTTGAATTTACAAAGAGAGGGAATGGTTATGGGTAAGAGCTTAAAGAGCGTTGGTAGTAGTTCGGTAGAAATGGCCTGAAGGGTGACAAACGTTTCCAGAAGAAATGCCGGATCTCTCTCGCTTTCCTTTGTAATAACTTAGGCTGGAACGATTCTCTCAACCGGCACTGGCTGGAAAAATGTGCAACGAGGACAGTTTTAGGTGGTGCTGCGGAGTAATTATCCCTTTCTTCTGGCCGCTCCTTTCCCCCTCGGCGAGTCGCCGTCGCCGTCGCCTTCGTGGAGCGGGCGCGAAGAAAAGAAAGGTGGGAAATAAGCTCTCTCTGGCAGGCAGGTAGGCAACGAGAACGAGGCAGCGCAGCCGCCGTCGCCGTCGTCGCCGCCGTCGCCGCCGCCGCCGCCGCCGCCGCCGCACAAAGTGTCGAGCTAGTTTGCGCTATAATCTACTATCTCGTCGTTTGCAATTAACTTCTCTTGATGATGTCACGTTTCGTTCGCGCCTCATTTCCAGCCGTGCCGTATAACAATCCGCCGGGGCGCTGGCATCCCCTTCGCTCTTATACCGTCTCTCACCTTCCCACCGTTTCTCTCCTCTCCAGGCGATCCTTTTAACGCTCGCTTCTAAATTTCCTAATCAAGTTTTTCCTCGTCGAGGAAATTTGCGAGTGACTCTCTCCGTCTCGCTCGTCTCCTCACCAGCGTTCCCTTTCTCCTTGCTTTCTCGCCCTCTTCGCTCTCTCCGGCGCTTCATCCGCCCTCGTTTCTCCGTCGCGTCTGGCACGATCGGTCCTCCGGTACTTTGATGTCAAGCTGTGAACGGCACAAGCCGACCGTTTAATTTACCGGCCGGTGTGTTTGAAAGGAAGGACCCCCCGTTTGCCGCCTGCGAACCTCGCTATCCGTGTTTCCAGGCGCAACCCCCCCCCCTCCCCCCCTCCCCCTCACCGTCACTTATCCACTTCGGCCTACATACATGGATTATTCTTTCGGTAGCTTGCCATTTCCCGTACCCGCCCAACAACACCAAGCGATCTCACACTTGGACAAGTTCATATCATCCACGCGCTCATTCGCTCGCCCAGTCGATGCTGCTCCAATTAATCGCGTGAATCGTCGCATTATATAACCCCGCCGTCATTCAGGTAAGAGAGCAGTCTTCTATGGGCCAGTGATACTATTGTATCGAGGCAACCCCACAGCCAACGGTCACCCTCGACACGACACGCGAGACTCTAATATCCTTGAAAGGAATACCCCTGGTCGGCTGACTGCCCGTCCCTACAATGACTCCTTCCATTTGCTTCCGAGTCAAGGCCTGCTCTCGAATGTCAAACTCAAACCTCTGCCAACCAAATATCACTCATCATTTTCCTCTTTTACCTCGCAGCTTACATCAGAATCTTTGATACTCGGAAAGAACCCAACAGGAAAATACACAGATCGCTCGTACCGATTCCATAAGACTGCCAGCTTAACTTCTTGCTCATTCATCGTGGAGGAATCGTTTATGCGCCTACAAGCGCTTGTATTAGGTTCTTCTCTGTAGTCGCACGTTGGTACACACCAAAGCACCTTGTGCGCACGACGACACAACCAGCATCCGCTTACCAGGAACGGTGCGCGCTCGCGTCTTCTTCTCTCTTTCTTGTGGTAGGTGTTGCTTCTTTCTCGCAGCAGTCGGCGGCTCGAACGAGCCTCAGGGATACACGCACGTAGCCGCGCGAACTTTTCAATGTCGCGCGGCTTCGTTACGCCATTCAGCGGGGACGTCGGCGGAATCGATGATAGCGCACGCCTCGTTTCACGTGCGTACACTTCTCGCTTTTGCACGCTCTGGCATCACTGCCAGAGTGAAGAGGATAGTGAGCGAGCGAGTGAACGTTAGCGCAGAAAGCAAGCGGCTTGTCATCCAGCCATATAATTTACTCGGATAAGCGTGCGCCGGACTTATGATTAACGAGCGACACGCCAGTCTGTACCGTGGAGATCAATTACGACGACGAGCACACGCGCGCGCGCCAGCGAGCGCGACTACCGCCCCGCAGATATTTCGACCAGCATACATCCAGTGAATACGCCAATGTACCTGTGACACTTCA